>JBBMOL010000030.1:3204166-5604166 GCA_037954665.1 Laguncularia racemosa | reverse complement strand
ATGGATCGTGTTACTGCTTGTCACATGTTCTTATCACACGAGAACACATTAAGGCTCTAAGCCAACTCTGATACTTCGTCATCCTGTAATTTTCCATTCAATATCTACAATAGTACCATCGAAATATAAAAACATTTATATCCATCCTTCAAACCTCAAAACCAATTTAGCATGAGTCTGTATTTAACATGTAACGCAGCGAAAGTTCAAAAACACTAATTAAATATTCTCTAGAAACTTTTATTTATTACAATGAGATAGTAAAATCCTCCCAAGTTCTACTCGCCATAATAGTAGTGATAATTGTCTTCCTCCTCCCTTCCTGGTTCATTCATTCCTATATTTCCTCCTAGATTATTAACCTTCAGTGTCTACATCTAAAAAGATATTCCCTAAAGGATGGGTTAATACTTATTATGTATAACATAAGCACACATGCATGAGCAAACAATAAACAGGTATTGCATGCATTATGTAGTACTTAAACACAAGCAACCGCTTCATAATGCAATTTAAATCTACAAGTAACAATAGAGTACTCGTAACCTTGTTAAAACACTTAACAAATTGAAACATGAATTGGTGATGAGAACTACTACTATAGGCCCTATACCTATGAATACTTAATCCACTTAACCTTGGTAATGGGAACTTCCACTATGAGTCTCACACCCATGAACCCTTAATCCACTTAAACTTGGTGTTGAGAATTACCACTGCAGGTCCTATACCCATGTTCCCTTAAACACTTAAACTTAGTGCTAAAACTGCCACTATGAGCCCTATACCCATCATACACTTAAACCACTTAATCTAACATTCAACCTAAATCATTTCCAAGCACAACTTAATCAAAGACAACGGCATACAAGGATCATTAGGGTGCTTCTTAGAGATCTGCCACTACGAGCCTCTAGGCCGAGCCAAGCACATACAACAACTTAAACACTTAAGTCAAATAATTCAACTTAATCAATTTTAATAATTATACTAACTTAAATAAACACAGAACAATACACAAGTTACACGTACTTTGAATCCTAGCCTTAAACACATTTGGTCCTTAACTTAAGCTGAATTTGTATTACACAAATACATTCTTCTTAATATTAATCTAAGAATAGTATAATCCCTTAATTTCTCTTAATCTATTAGGTTATCTAAGGTTTTACTAACTATTTAGATTGCATGGGAATTAAATTAATTAATAGTTAAATAAATATAGAATTAAGTTATGGTTCACTCAACATGACCATGTTGGAAGTCATGTAGCTTAACACGGATAATACATGACCATGTTAAAGGTCGTGTACCTTTCTGTAAAGTTTTAGATTTAGCATAGGTGAGACACGGCCGTGTTAAGAGGCTACATATCTTTTTGTAAAGATTGGGTTCAACACGAGCGAGATATGGCCATGTATCTTTCTATAAGGCTTAGATTCAACACGGGCGAGACATGGCCATGTTAGGAGGCCATATATCTCTTTGTGAAATATAGGTTTAACAAGGTTAAAACACGGCTATGTTGAGAGGCCGTGTATCTTTTAGTACATCTTTGCAAACCCTAATTTCTCTCTTGTTAATTCATCATAATTCTAAATCTACCGCTCTTAGATTTAAATTAACCCTAAAACATGGAATTTCTATTTAAGTTACATGAATTAGAACTTACTTCGGATTTTCTGCAAATTGAATCCTTGATTCGTTGATTCTCGTGCTTTTTATGTTCCTTCTCCAATTGCAAATTTTGGAAGAACAAGGTGATGTAACTAGGTAAACCTTCAATTTAATATTCTTATTAACCATTTCATGATTAAATCTTATCTAGAAGAAGTTGGATTCAAACCTTATTGTCCTCCCCTTAATGATCTTTAGGTGTTTCTATAGGAAGCATTTATAGAGCGTTTTTTGTTGTTTATTATATGAAATGACAAAAGATAGGAATGCTAGGTTAACTTAGACTTAAATATTCCTTTTAGAAAATATCTAAATTGCCCCTAAATTTTTATAAAATCCCTCTTTTAACCTTAGTTTTATGTTATAATATTTATTCATCAATTTCATTAATCTAGTTATTTAAAATATTGAAGAGAAGTGAAATCATGGTCAATGGGGGAGCGTTATGATGAGTTTTGTATATTGAACAATTGCGTATGTTTCTTATGTTGTAATAAATATATATATATATATCCCTTATTCTTTTTTTTTTTTCATTTTAATAGAAGTATATGGTTTGTTTGAGAAAAAATGGAGTCATGAGATAACACTTGAATATCTTAATCTGGTTATGTATTTTGAAGTAAAATTGATTTTCCTGTACCTTTAGGAATAGACAAAGGCTATATAAAAACTATAAAGATTGTGACAACCATCGGTAAGAAGCTTTAAATAACGACACATCATTTAAAATTTTTCAATTAAATTGTATTTCTCTAAAGATCATCAAAATGATAGTTACGAGAACGATGAATTTTTAGAAAATTTTGTCTTTTATCTCATATATACATGAATCAATAAATTAATTTAATTTTTTATGGTACAACCAATATATTACTTAAACTAAATGATATGAATTTAACTAGATTTAAGTTTTTTTTTTTAGTTTTGTATTAGGTGAATTTTGAAATTTGTTTGAGAGATTGAGGTCGTAAATAACTTTAATGTCACATTTGGTATGTAGGAATAGATCAAAAATAGAATAGTGATCCTAGGTTTCATTCCCTTTCTTATGTTTGGAAAGGTATTTAGAAGGTAAAATTGCGATTCTTTAGAATTGATGATTCTATCTTAAGGGGGAATCACAATTCCTTTTCACTCATTCCGCCTTCATTAATTGAGAATTACTCATTTAACTTTTAACCTAACTATGACATCCAAATAATTAAGGACATTTTTTGACAAATGCTAATATAGAAGCATTCCATTCCATGTGTGTTACCAAACATAAGAATAAATTTTTTGTCATGGTCTTTATTTCATTCTATTTTAAATCATTCATGTATATCAAACATGATATAAATGGATTTGATTGAGGTTTGAAAAGAAAGTAAGAGATATTTTTAAAGTTCCTTATGTTTTTTCACATTTAGGAATGGGGGCTTTACTCTCCATAATTATTTCACTTCTATGAAATTTCATGACTCATTTATATATGATTTCTTTCATTGAAATATAATTTAATTGCTAGTTCTTAGTTTTTGTCATGAATAGCCATAATGTTTATGTAGAGGGCTAAATAAAATTATAGGCTCTAAGCCCTATAATTAAATGTATTTGGGTTAAAATGATAGGGCCTAAAAGTTAAGCTTATATAATATTAGGATAATCAAGGAAGATTTGACATGATAGGCTTTAAGGAGGGTGAGTTGGATTGGTGGGTTTGATCAAACCTTTCTCAATAAGGTTTACGCATTAAAAGCTTTTCATGGGCTTAGGTTTATAAAAAAGCTCATATGAGGGTTCATTCACTCATGACCGTCGATTGCTATCACCATTCAAAGGATGAGATGCTTGACTAAAACCTTATAAACACTTAAGGTATCCTTGTTTAAAGGTGGGGGGGGGGGGGGGGGGGGGGAGGTAACTTTAGAGAGATAAATGTTGTTACTCTACTCGATCACTCTCTCAAAAGATCAAAATCATAATATATTAAATAATACTCATCTGTTACCAAAAGCGCTTTAGTTTTATTTGAGACTGGCGATTCCTTTTCTCCATCATATTTTATTTTGATCACTTTTATATGTGTCGCTTATCTTATTTGACCATGTGTAGCACACTCATATGCAATACACACGTAACTTTTGCACTATGACCCATACCCTTATAGTTTGTTTCTATTGAAATATTTTTATTTTGTTATGTGCAAAATTTCTAAATTAATATCCCCTTGATTGGCTTTGTAGTTAAATGATGATCTTTTGAACGAAGCAAATTAAATGTGATCAACATGTTTTTAGTGAATGAATACATTTATAATGCATTATTTCGCTTGAATATTTCTTTTTTATTTTTTAAGTATTTTTTAAATGGTTTATGCATTATTTTATTTTTTTTAATTGTCAGTTGTGCGTACAATTTTGATACAGTAATTGGATTATGTTCTAAATAGTATTAAATCTTTTTTTTTTTGCACATACATTGGAGTGTGTGCTTGCTAGTTATTTTTTAATATATATTTCTTGTAACATACTTATGCATTTTTTTTTTTGTAAAATTATAAAAACTTCACCTTTGTTTTCACCTATTTACAAACAAATGATCTAAGTTAATTTTTTTTTTTTTATAAAGAGGTGACTTGAGTTCTATAAACAAGTGTTAATATTATTTAATAATTTAAGGAGACACATGTTGACATGCCATTATGTAAAATAATTAATATAATGAAAAAAATACTAAATAAATTTAAACCTAGAAAATAAAATAAAAAAGAAAAAAATTTGAAGCAACCCTATTGGCTATTTTTTGACTACCCAATAATTTTTTCTTTTCTCTTTTATTTTTTAGGTTTTTTGAAATAACTTTTAATATTTTTATTAATTTAAATTCATTTAGTAATTTTTTATTAATTAATTATTTTCACCAATTGCATGATAACATGTGCCTCTCTAAATGTATTAAATAACATTAACATTTGTTTTTAAAACTTGGCTTACTTTTTTATTAAAAAAATTGAGTTAGCTTACTTGTTTATAAGTAGGCTAAAAGGTTATGTTTTTGTATTTTTTTTTTCAATTCACCAAATTAGAAAAGAACAAAGCGAAAACGACACCGTATGTTTCAGGACCGATTATCACCACTCCCGCCATCCATCGTCGTTTCGAAATCCGAAACCCCCCCGAGGGAGTCGCTCGCTCTCTCTCTCTCTCTCACACACACACATGGAGACGCACTCGATGGCTATGGCAGTATCGGAGAGCTCGAGTCCGGTGGACCCATTAGTAAAATACTCCTTAATCTCTCTCTTTCCTGCACCATTCGGGGTTTTAAAGAAAGCTTCAAAGCCCTACGATCTTTATCAAGACCTTGATTCCATCCACGACCATCTCAAATCCGCTGTAACTTCTTTCAGTTCACTTTTATGTTCTCCAATTCCTGCTTTATTATGTGTTTTTCCATGCAATATTTCTCATGAATTTAGGCATCCATTGCCCTAGTGTATGTACCAGTGTGTGTATTTATTACTTGTGTTCGTTTGGGGTTAAACAAATGACTTCGTTGGGATTTTCTACCCCTAGTTAGGGTTATGTGATCGTGCTCGGGTTTGTAGTTGAATTGGGTTGAGCAGTTATTGGAAGTGGGTCTCCCTGTTCACGTCCCTTCCAGTCAAATGCAACTAAGTTTCGATGAGAAAAAGAAAAAAAAAAATTTGATATACATGATATATTCTTCATATTTGGTAGCTTGTGATGGGGGTAGGCAGAATGGGACACCCACTGGTCGGGACAGAAGCTCAGTCAAAATGAAATGAAGAACTATGATTTATGCTTAGAAGTGAAAATCATTACTACTATTATTATCATTATTTTTGCTATTTTTAGTTAACTTTATGTGAATGTTAACTATCACAGTCACCTGAGTTGCTGCTGCAGTTAGTACAATTTTTTAGGTTGGCAAGATGATATAAGTTATTCATCGATATAGTTAGTGAAAATTATAGGGAAAATAATTTGCTTGAAACAAACATGCCTGTAATAGTAACTATCCTTTAGGTTGATTTCCTTGTGAAAGAAAAGCAGCCTTGCCTTTTGTTTTGATTTAGTTGAAGATTGATGAGAGTTGATGATAGTTTGTAGTGTCTTGATCGTCCAAGTGTGACAAATTGAGGTTTAAAATTTTGTGACGGTTAACTGTGGGTTCAAATGAGCAATGGACTTATCCTTTCCTTTGCCCACTTAGAATTGGTTTGTCAAGACTCGAGTATTTGGATTGAGCTCTATGTCTTTCCATCTAACCAATCATATCCAATTAATAGTTTTAAAGTATATATTTGAGATGCCTACTAAGTTTGCTAGCTTAAGCTATTAGATAAGTTGCTTGTTCTATCAAACTATAACTCCTAGCAAAGCTTTTGGCTTATTGATTGGTTTCATGGCTATCCTGTTCATGTAGGCCTGGATTTAGAAGCTATTTGTTGATAACATTATTAAATTTGGCCATCATTTGCTACTTGCCCTGATCACTTGTTATTTCATCATTAATACTTATGGGTTTTCTTTTACTGAAAATTCTAGGCCTTGCAAAATCCGAACAAACTTCTGGATCTGGAAAAAGCAATTATAGAGAAAGGTCATGAACTTCCCAACAGTATTATTCCAGAAGATGTTGCTGATGAAGCCATGGATGAGCTTCATGAGACAAAAGGCAATGATAATCCAAAAAAACGTAGGCCTGGTTTGGGAATGAAACGTCCTCGGTTTTCTTTGAAACCTGATTGTAGGTAAAATTTCCAGTATCGAGTATTTTTTGTCTCCAAAAGAGAAAAAGAAAAGCTTGCTTTTATGTTTTTCGCATGTTAATTTTCAATTGGCTCTATATACTTTGGTATTACAGTCAGCCCTTGGTGGATTTGGAGCCAACTTTTGATGTTGATAAATATGAAGATCCAGATGAGTTTTTTGCAGCTTATGAGAGATTTCAAAGTATGCTCCTCCCTTCCTTTAACTTTATATTGTTTGCAAGTGTGCTTCCCTACATGTTTATATTTTGACCACATGGCTGCATAAGTGAATCATATCCGTTTACTCAAAAGACAAATTTGATCAATTATGCTTGGTATTGTTGTAAAGATGCCAAGAGGGAAATACAGAGACAAACTGGTGTTACAATGGATCAAGATCAGTCCAAGACCACTAGGAGTGCACGTCCCGGTCGTCCTGGACTATTAAGGTCTATCTTTATGTTTGAGAACTTTTTTGTATCATATTGTTGCTTCCTATTTTTCAGTGGCCATTGCTTGCTTTATTATATTACTTTGGTTTTATATGTCAGAAAATCTTTCAATTACAAGAATCTTTTTGATGAGTCTCTCATCTCATCTCAAGAATTATCTCAGCGGGATGAAGTCAACCTGTCTAATTCTAGTGGGCAACAAGAAGTGCCTGAGCTAAATGTTGAGCCATTGGAAAGTAAATCAGCTGGTGAGTGGACATTGGATTAAGGAAAGCTCTAGTCAAGATAGAAATTTGACTTGTTTATTCGACCTTTTTTTTTTATTTGCTTTCAAAAGACACAGGCCTGATAGAGCAAACGGTTACAGGATCAATAAAGGTTGTTGGAAAGGTTGATCTTCTGGACAACCTATTGTCCAGAAACTTTGAAGAGCTCGATGGTGATGGTGCAGTGAATATTCTACAAGAGCAGTTGCAGATTAAACCCATTAATATTGAATCTTTTTGCCTCCCTGACATGCAAGATATTCAGAGGAATGACGTGAAGGCTTCAAGTGGAAAGCCGTCAAAACCTAGATGTGCTTTGTCAGACATACAAAACATTTTCAAAGTGATGCACATGAAATCTCCGGCAACGAAAGGACAGGAAGGAGGAAGCTCCAAAAACTCTCCACCCTCGTCCGTACAACCTAAGAGTCCATTTGCCCCAATATCATGGTTAAAGAAGCAGCTCTTTAAGGCTGGCTCTTCTGCAGATCCATTTTCTCCTGATCATATTGATGAAACTGATATGACGGCTTCTTCACATTTTATAAATTTGAATATGGTATTTGATGAAGCTGGCATGAGAAAGGAGTCTGGCATTTCTCAGAAGTCAGAGATGGTCGAAGATGGAACTGCAGCACCAGAAATTGGTCAGTCTGAAAAAATTACACAAAATGTTGTTTTAATCTGTGGAGAATAACAGAAAGAAGATGGTTTTGGTGCCAATGCAGGAGCAATGGAATCCAATATTAACTTGGATGATGAAAATGAGAATTGCAATATGGATGATGCAACAATCAATGGGGACGAGCAATCTACAGATATTGGCTTGGATGTTCAAAATGTCAAGGTTACTGTTCTTTCTATTTGTTTTCTAGATGTAAATGGAAAATCTGACAGAGTAATGTTATGTTAATAATGAGAGAATAATGTGCTTCAGGAGGCCGGGGAACCTGCCTTGTGTGATCCTGAGATGGGCAACTCAACCAATAAGGAAGTGAACAGCAATCAATCTTTAGTGGGTATGTATATGTTACAGGATTGAGATATACTTCGGTAAATTGGTCTATCGAGTTCCAAATTAGTATTGCTTAGGGTCTGTAGAGATTTCCTGCCCTTTTTACCTGTGGTTAAACAAAGTTTTGGGCGCATTAGAGAGATCCTAGTAATCTCGTAATATGGAAATTTTTTATCAAAAGCAGGTCTGCCATTTTCTTCATTCAATTCTGCAACATAGTGCAGGTACAAGAGCAGTTATGTAAGTGCTAACCCTTGACTTCACTCCATGACTCCTACATAGTAGGTACATTATTACAGCTGGCGGTTTTCTCAACTGCCAATCCTTGCCACTCCCATTCCTAGACTGACTAAGGAGCACGCGCTTGCTGCTCTGACCCGACACCACACAAAAAACCTACAACTGGACCCATACGTACACACCGCTAATAACATCTTACAACACCATATCAATTATCAACATAATGCACAACAGCACATACAACATACTGACATAATATGAACATAATGTTGGACTATAACTTTTGACTCGACAAAGACTTCATGTACTCCTTCTCTTATGATGTTCATACACGAACTTAAAAGGAACTGCTCCTTGACTTTTTGTGAGCTTGAGCTTGTCTCATGTGTAACAGTATATAATTCTGTTCTATTTCATGCTTGACAGGTTTTGAGTTAACAATCTCTGTAGTTTATTTCTTTGCCTTTTCTTAAACGAGTGATATTACTTATTAGAAATAGTTTCTATGCTGGGGTGTATATTCAGCAGGTAAAATTTTGCTTTAGTTGGTCCCAGAAGTGCATTATATAGTTCTAACATTAAGAGTGGTATAGCATAGCTTGCAAGAAATGGGATTTTAAAATATAAGAATTGTGAGTATGTGATAATTTCTAGTCCTAGAAAAAGTATATGATAATTTTTTTGGCCAGATCCCTCAGTTCCTTCTGCCCCAGAAGAACCTGTAACACAAGGCCCCACTGTTAGCATCAGCGGTGGTTCAGAAAAGCAAACGGAGGTGATTTTTCAAAGCATCTTTCCATTTATGAGTTTCTGGTTATTAGTCTTATAGCTTTGGATTTTAAGCATTCTGCTCAATGTGTTTTTATTTACAGGTTTGATCACAGTTCTTTAACTTCAAAAGCAATAATTTTTGGCTTCCATTGTAGCTTTAATAAATAAACACAGTCGTGACTTGTCAAATGGTTTCTTTTGCACTTAAAAAATAAATAAATAAATAAATAAATAAATAAAGAAGTTTTCTTATTGGAGTCTGTAATATCCATATTTAAGATTGATGTCGCTTCTACCTAATGATTTTCATTTCACTGGATCAAGATTGAAAGTTTGTGGTTATGTTTGTGGGTACCCACAAGGACTTAAGAATCTATATTCTAGTTGAGTCTGAGTTTGCTTCTTTTTTTTTTTGGGGGGGGGGTGGGGGGGCGCACTTTTTTTGGTAATGTCTTCCCATTTAAACTATAACCATGTGAAGATAAGTGAAGCAGTGGCTAGTAAATAGTTAGAATTTTTCAAAACCTTATTGTGTAATCTTTTGAAACTTGTTCTTATGGCTTATTTTATGTAACTTTTGGCTTGTATATTTTGCTTTTTATAGATCAAAGGTGTTGACAAGTCTTGTTTCCATGACTTTGTTTACTTGGACCTTCAGGAATCTATCAGTACATCCTCAAGTCGGCAAAAGAGAAGGAAATCACCTGCACACAAAGACATGAGAAGACGGATAACAAGGAGTCTAAGTGTTGCAGGTCCTTTTCAAAATGGCAGCCTATGATCTATTAGTTTCTTTTGGGTTTTCCATCTCCACACTGATGCTGTTTCATGATAAGATCTCTTTTCTTATGTTTTGTGCTTTCTATCAAGGTGCAGCTTGTTTGTATTTGTGATATTTCATCAATTTTCAATTTGCATTATGATTTTATGTTCTGAAACAAAACCCTGGAAATCTTCTTCCTCTTCTAAAAAAACCACCTGGCTTTTGTGACTTTTCTTCACCCATCCCTGCTGCTGTGAGACCCTTGGATGCCGTGAAATTGCTTTTCAAGAGTCAACCCCTCACCTGGAAGCTGCAAACCCAAGGATTTTTATGTGACTTCTCCTAAACCTTGTCAAAGCTCTTGTTTGTTTTTTACTTCCTTCTTTTTGAGAAAGCTGGTTTTGGAGGCTTCCTTTTTTTCCCCTCTCTCTCCTTTTAGCTCAAGAACAATGCTTGAGGCAACTAAAGGGTCTTGTCCTTTCCTGTAGCCCAAGACTCTAATAGTGACTCTACTGCCCAAGCTATGATGAGGGTGGTCAAGGAGATCTCTCCCTCTCTCTTTTTTTCCCCAAGAAGATTCCCCAAACCTGCCTCCCCTCCAAACCGCCTTCTTTTGTTCAAGTGTTTTTGGCTTCGTCATCTCCAAACTGCAAAATAGGTATGAGCCTTGATTATTAACCCCCCCGGATCTGAGTTGTAGCACCCAAATCAATTTGTGGAGAAACACTATAGTAGGCTATTTTCTAGGGAAGTGACTCTCCTTCTATCTATCCAAATAATTGCTAGGAGCTTTTGAGATAAAGTAGGATCATTAAAGTTTTAACTAATGGATAAGGATTTTATTTCTTTAAGTTAATTGATGAAGCCTCTCTTTTAAGATTTCTTAGACAACCATGGTATTTTGGGTGTCATTGTTCGGCCCCGGAAAGATGGCTCTCAAGAATGCAACTCAAAAAAGTCCTACTCTAAAATACCCATATGGTTTAAACTTTGGGTGTTCCCATGGAGTTTTTTCACAGAGAAGGAACAAGCTGTCCTACTAGTACTAATAGGGAAGCCTCTAAAATAACTATATGGGTTAAACTTTGGGTGTTGCCATGGAGTTTTTTCATAGAGAAGGAATAAGCTGTCCTACTAGTACTAATAGGGAAGCCTCTCTAAGCAAACATTGTTATTGCTGCAAATGAGAGAATTAAATATGTAATGGCTTCAGTAGAAATGGAAGTGAGTGAAATCTTTTCGACAAGCTTTGATATGGAATGCTTAGATGTGCATAATCGTCTATGTAGAATATCATTGAATTCCCTTACATTGTTTTAGGTGTAAGGTGTTCGGTCACAATGAGAACTCTTGCCCTAATAGTCACTTAGAAAAGAAGAAAAGAGAAGGTTAAAGACTACTAGAGAGTGGAGAGTGTCTTGGGAGAGTGGAGCCCGTCATGGGAGAAGTCACCTTGTCCTAAGACTACTGGAGAGATTGTCATTCTTGAAGAAGGTAGTTCTAAGGAGAAGGTTAAAGACTCAAACCTCATAAAAGGTAGGGGTAAAACTAAAGCCTTGAAGGTTCCCTCTTCTCTATACTTTAGCAATGAAGTTCCTCCCTCATTCAAATTTGAAGTATCATAGTTGGTTGTTCCCTAATGTTCGCCTCCTCTAATGGAGAGTTTAACCTTGTTGAAGATATTGTAGAAGGCTTTGGTGAAGTGGGAGATTGTTCTAGGAATGGTGCTGAGACAATCTCTCAATTGTTGCTCTCTTTTGTCCATGGAATCGACTTGATGATTGTGTTAGTTTGCTAAGCAACAATGATGAAGACAAAAATCATAAAGACACCTCTTGGAAGCTTGAAGAGGGCTAAAGAAAGGTCTAGACTTGAGTGTAACCCTAAGTTGTAGTTTTGAGTTTTTCCCTTACCTTTGTACATGTTATGACAAGATGTTGGAATATTAGAGGGTTAAACAATCTTCTTGAAGCTAGAGTGAAAATTTTTTGCGCAAAGCACAACTATTCATTGTTGATGTAAGAGACTAAAGTTAGGCCTTGAAAAGTTTCTTGAATCTTGAATCAAATTCTCCTACTTGGAAGTTGAAGCTTAGCTTAGAGGTAGTCTCTAGGTAGGTTGTAACCCCAACATTTGGGACACCCAAGTCTTGGATGCGTGATAACTTTGTGAGTGTCTTCATGCTAACAAACAAAAATTTCTAAGAATCATGTGTGTATGGTAATCACCAACTTTCCTTATGTGCAAGTTGTGGAATCACCACTTTCCTTATGTGCATGTTGTGGAATTGCTCCTATCAAGACCTTGGATGAAAGAGGGTTCACAAATTGTATTGTCTAAAGAGATAGAAGAATTCATTGGGTGGCATTTTGAAGTTGGAGTTGATAATACTAGATTTAATAGTGTTTTGCATATTGTATTGTCCAATTTATGGTTTTTGTGTTAAATAGACTGGAAATAGAAGGATATGAATGATTTAATAAACTAATTTTTTTTTGGTTTATAGATTGGATGTTATGCACCAATCTATTGGATTAAACTAGTTTTTGATCACAATTGATATGACACTCAACTGTTAAAGTTGTTTAGATTAAAGAGAATTGATATGATGCATGACATCAATTAACATAAGGGTTTGGCACAATCTAATAACAACATTGGTAAGAAAAAATATGAATTAAGAAAAAACTCTTTACTAAGTCGTAACATCTTCTAGAGCTCATAAACATTTGTTGAGGGTTTATGAGAGACGTCACTAGTTATGTAGTAGGAGTAGGGTGTGGTGTTGTGTGTGTTGTCTTGTGTATAATGTGTTGTGGTGGAGTGCTGTGTTGTGTTGTATGTAATATTTGTTGTGGGGGAGTGCTGTGTTACATGTGTACTTGTTAGGGGGAATTGGTCTGTTTTGTAGGATTTCTCAAGGGGGGTGTGTGGTGGTGTTCTATAGGGGTATTTTTGGAATTTCCATGACCTTAGTAGTGGCTATTTAAATAAGACGTGGAGGGAATCAAAGACAGAAATCTAGAAAAAGAATAATAGAAAATAAAAAGAAGTGAAAGGTTGAATGTTCTCCATTTTTTGGGAACTTTAGCCTGGACGAGAAGTGCCAAAGTTGTGGCGATTTGCTACTCTGTCAAGGATCATTTCAATAGGTAATTGTTACTCTTATCATGAATTTAGCTTAGTGGCTACAGAACAGATCCTAGTTCCTCTGCTTGTTTCAATTAGTGCCGTTTGTGGGAAACAATTGGGAGGATAACTAGGATGGAGTCAAGAGTTGAAGCTATTGAGAAAAACATCTATGAAATCGATGAGGAAATGCGTGGGAGTATCTTTGAGTTTCATCATCGGATTGAAACAATGGAGCGAAATTCAAATGTGAATTTTTAAGGAATTGAAAAAAGGATTTCTAACATGGAAACGATGGTTCATGATCTGTGGATGGATCGACAGAAGGAAGCACGGTCTAAAGAGAAGGCCTCTAGTTCAGTTGAGTTAGGATTTTGACCAGCCTCCGAACAACATTCAAAAGTGAATAGAGTCAAACGAGTGGAGATATTGGAGATCAAGCTTAGATGGATGTCAAAACGGTAGTGCTGTTGGTGTTCGACGGAAGTGCTCCGGTACATTGGATCACTGTGGTTGAACAGTACTTCAAAGTGCAATGTGTTCGCTAGGAAAATAAGGTGGCTTTCGCTTCCACTTGCTTGCGCGGCTAGACGATATATTGGTACAAGATGATTAGATGGAAATATCCACAGCTAGATTGGGAGAGCATGAAATTGAAGCTCCTCATACGCTTGGATGACCTAATCTCCAACAATCCCTTTGAGAGTCTGTCTACTATTAGTCAAGAAACGACTATCGCTAGTTCTGTGGAGGATTTTGAGGCCCTTATTGCTTGCATTCCTAAGTTAATTGAGATGTAGTTGCTGGGTTATTATTTGGGCGGTATGAAGGATGAGATTCGGGTGAGTATGTACATTCCGGCTAATCACCTTGTGGGAGGCCATTGAGTTATCCCTTAGTGTTGAACAAGAGTTTGCATGTGGAGTTGTGGTGGTTCAAAAAGGAGGGGAGGACCTGTATGACGCCAACCATATTAGAATCCAGTGTATTCAAATCGGGTTTATTCCAATTTCGACCGTTCTCTGGTGAGCTCTCCTCAGTCTAGCATGTTAGTTGATAGTGGTTGGTGATCTCATCCAATTTTTGGCAACTCGCTTTCAATAGAAAGAAGTGGAAGTAGTTGGTGTGGGATTAGGGGAACTAGCAGCAGTAGGTTTGTTGTGACGACGGCTGGGGGAGTGACCAGAACTGTAGATGATGCGTGCAGCTCGAGTTAGTTTGTTCCTCAAATGAACAATGCTAGTAGGGGACCACGCCAGATGAATTATCAAGAATATTTGGATAAGCGAAGTAAAGGATTATGTTTTAAGTATGATTAGCTGTTTAGTGTGGGACATAAATGTCTCGATAAAACCTTATGTGTATTATTGATGGAAGATGAAAGTGACAACGGGGATGCGGATTGGGTAGATGTCAGACAAAATGAAGGGTATCTTTGCTGCCATTGTCATTCTCAAGTGACTTTGAACATGGAACTTTCTCTATTAGCTCTTCATGGGTTTGATGGACCACACAATGAAATTTAGAAGCGACTATTCTAGAACTTCCATTTCTATATTTGTTGATAGTGAAGCTAGTCACAACTTTATTTCTTCCGCATTGGTATATACATTGGCATAAACAATTGAGAAAACTAAGTCTTTTTTTGCAAGCTTAGGGATGGGCATAAGGTTTCTTCCCGTGGAATATGTAGAAATGTGATATTAATGGTTGATGGGTATGAGATTTTAGTTGATTGTTACGTCATGGACATTGGAGGAGTGGATGTTATTTTGGGGTTTGCTTGGTTATAGACTTTAGGAGAAATCAAGGTGAATTGGAAACTTATGACTGAAAATTTCATGCGATGGTTGTGATTGGGAATTGAAAGGGGATCCAACTTTACATTGGTTGGGTATCACTCTTAAGGAATTTCTTAAAATGCATGACTTTGAGTATGGAGTGTTGAAATTACATGAATACTTGTGTTTTTCTATGGAGGAAGCGGGTGAATCCATTGAAGTGGGTGCTTTATTACAAGAATTTGCTGATATTTTTGAGGAAATCGAGGAATTACCACCTTCCAAAACACAAGATCATCAGATTGGACTTAAGGAAGGGGTGGAACCGATTAATGTTCGACCTTATCGATATGCTTAAATCCAGAAAGATGAGATTAAAAAATTGGTTTCTAATATGCTGAAAGTCGAAATTACTAGATCTAGTTTGAGTCCTTTTTCAAGTCCTGTTATTTTGGTCAACAAGAAAGATAGGTCTTGGCAGTTCTGTGTTGATTTGCGCTCGGGTTTTCTAAGATTGATTTGAGTTACATGAGGCTTCCATGTTTTCTAAGATTGATTTGCGCTCGGGTTATCATCAAATTCGTGTTTCTACTGATAACATTCCTAAGATTGCATTTTGGACACATTAGGGGCACTATGAATTCTTGGTCATGCCTTTTTGGTTAGCAAATGCCTCGGCTACTTTCCAATCCATTATGAATGATGTGTTTTGACCTTATTTACGGAAATTTGTATTCGTTTTGTTTGATGATATTTTGGTCTATAGCTCTTCTCTAGATGACCATCTTCAGCATTTACGTTTGGTTCTTGATTTGCTCCAAACACATCACTTTTATGCCAATAAGAATAAATGGCACTTCGGGAAATCTTCTTTGGAATATTTGGGTCATGTGATCTCTTTTCGAGGAGTTAGTATAGATCCTTCAAAAGTTCAAGTTGTTTTAGATTGGTCAATACTAAAGTTGTTGAAGGGTTTGCAGGGATTTCTTGGGCTATCGGAATATTATTGAAAGTTTATTAGGGATTATGGAAAGATCGCACGATTAAAAAAGAATTCTTTCTTTTGGTTGGATGAAGCTACTATTGCTTTCCATAATCTTCAGCAAGCATTGACTCATGCCCCAGTGCTTGCTAAGCTTGATTTTTCTCAACCTTTTTTGGTAGAGTGTGATGCTTTCGGTCATGGTCTTGGGGCAGTTCTTATGCAAAATCAATGGCCGACAGCTTTTTGGAGTAAGGCATTATCTGATAAGACATTGGGTAAATCTACTTATGAGAGAGAATTGATGGCTGTGGTTTTAGCTATTACCCATTGGCGTCCTTGTTTGTTAGGACAACATTTTACAGTGGTCATGGATCATAAGAGCCTTAAACTTCTTTTATCTCAGCGAATTACAACTCCAAATCAGCAACATTGGTTGGCAAAATTATTTTGTTATGATTTTACTGTTGTTTACAAATGTGGTTCTTTGAATGGTGTGGGTGATGCTCTTTCTCGGGAATTTGAGGAGCTGAATTAAGCTGGAATTTCTGGTCCTGTTTGGATTGATATTGATGAAATTCGTAAGGATGTGCTTGTTGATGAATTGCTGGCTACTAAATTGCACTTATTGCAAGAAGGAAAGGATGCTGGATCGAGCTTTAATCTCTGCAATAGTACTCTCTATTATCATGACCGTTTGGTTATTCTTTCTCATTTTAAGTGGGTGCCTTTGTTTTTACATGAATTCCATTCTTCTCCATTGGTAGGTCATGTAGGATATGTGAGGACATATCATCAGTTGGCATCTCATTTGTTTTGGTTTGGTATACATAAAGATGTTTCTCATTTTGTTGCTACATGTGTTATTTGCCGACGACAGAAGGTACAAAATGTTTCTCCAGCTAGTTTACTTTCTCCTCTTCCTATCCCTCAAGTTATATGGGAGGATATTTCTATGGATTTTATCACCAGGCTTCCTAAATTTAAGGTTTATGAAGTAATCTTTGTGGTGGTTGATTGGTTATAGAAATATGCCCATTTTATCCTCCTTAAATATCATATAGAGCTCGGTTAGTGGCTCAGGTTTTTGTTAAAGAGGTGGTTCATCTTCATGGCTTTCCTCGCATTATTATTAGTGATCATGATCCTCTCTTTGTGAGTAATTTTTGGCAACAGTTATTTATTCTCGAAGGCACCTGATTGCATTTTAGTACGGCCTATAATCCAGAAACAAATGGTCAAACAAAAAATCTTAATTGGAGTCTTAAGTGCTATCTTCGTTATTTTGTTAGGGATTGTTCTAATGTTTGGGTTACTTGGATTTCTTAGGCGGAATATTCATATAATACCTAATCGTTCTTCGGCTGGCATGACACCCTTTGAGGTGTTGTATGGACATGCTCCTCCCTCTCTACCTTCTTATTTACCAAATGAAGTTGCTAATGTTTCGGTCCAAGCAGCTCTTTGTTCCTATGATAATATTCTTTTGCAACTAAGGTCTAATTTGGAGAAAGCTCAGCTTCGCATTACTGCTAATGCTAATCACCATCGTCGAGATGTGGAATATTAAGTTGGTGATTAGGTTTTCTTCCGTCTTCGCCCTCCTCATTCTTCTAAAGTGGTTCCTAAATTTGTTACTAAACTTTAGCCACAATTTTTTAAGCCTTTTCAAATTGAGGCTCGTGTGGGAAAGGTGGCTTATAAGTTGTGTTTGCCTTCACATTGTCGCTTGCATTCAATTTTCAATGTATCTCTCCTTATGTGTTCTCATGGCTCCTTCCCTCTTATGCAAGACTTACCTGTGGATATTTCTAGTGATGAGCTTGTTCCTACTTGTTATCCTTCTCAAGTGTTGGGTTGCTGTTTTATTATTCAAGATGATCTTAAGGTTCCCCAAGTTCTCATTCGTTGGGTTGGGTGTTCTTCTGCTGATGATTCTTGGGTTCATACTGAGAAAATTATGCTTTTATTTCCTAATTTTGTCTTTGTGGACAAGGATGTTTTCTCGGAGGGGGGTATTGTAACATCTTCTAGAGCTCATAGAACTTTGTTGAGGGTTTATGAGAGACGTCACTAGTTATGTGGTAGGAGTAGGGTGTGGTGTTGTGTGTGTTGTCTTGTGTGTAATATGTGTTGTGGTGGAGTGCTGTGTTGTGTTATGTGTGCTGTGTTGTATGTGATATTTGTTGTGGGGGAGTGTTGTGTTGCGTGTGTTCATGTTAGGGGGGTTTGTTTTGTGGGATTTCTCGAAGGGAGTGTGTGGTGGTGTTCTATAGGGGTATTTTTGGAATTTCCGTGACCTTAGTAGTGGCTATTTAAATAAGATGTGGAGGGAATCAAAGACAGTTAGAAATCTGGAAAAGAATAACAGAAAATAAAAAGAAGTGAAGGGGTGAATGCTCTCTATTTTTTGGGAACTTTAGCTTGGACAAGAAATGCCAAAGTTGTGGCGATCATTTCAGTTGGTAATTGTTACTCTATCACGAATTTAGCTTAGTGGCTGTAGAACAGATCCTAGTTCCTCTTCTTGTTTCATAAGTAGTATAATTTCAATATTATGAATGTTCTATTTCTCTATTACATGAATGAGAAAATCCTTTAAATATCCTAAGGTAAATAGGACAAAAACAAAATAAAATGGAGTAAAATAAAAATAAAATTTGGCCATAATATGGAAGGGCTCTAAATGCCAACAAGTGGGCATTTGGATGGCTTTCCATATTTAGGGGGTTACATAGATGCCCTATGAAGCTGTTTGAATGACCTTGGTGATTCGCAAAGATTAGTTTTTGTACTTCATCGAAGCTTTGAACCATGACATTTGACTTCTTGGACCATTTGCCACTCTTCATGGGTTGATTTGGACATGGTCCTATTTACTCCATCATCCCTCACTCAATGCCTTGAACCAAGATTTCCATCATTGGTTGAAGCTTGAGGATTGGAACTCAACCTACTTCTTTCACTCTCTCAAATTAAAGGAAAATAGGGACTTCATTTGGACTTTGGTAAATTCTAATGGTGTTTCCCTATTCTGATGAAGGATCTCTATGGAACAACCTGAAGGCCTTACAAAACCAGTATCCTTGAAGGGAGTGAAGTGTGCCAAGAAAAAGTGTTGGGCCCTGATGGTAATGGGAATTTCTAGATGGACAATTGCTGTAGGGCTTGAAGTGTCCAAGTAAACATAAGTTTTAAAATTGCACCACTTTGACCTTAGCGCTGAAGTGTGCAAAATCCACCACCATGGCAAAGTTTCATGAGATTGCTTTTTCAAGGCCCCTTATAAAGCAATTTCAAGGATTTTGTTCGATGCAAGCCTCTTCTCTCATCCTTGGTAGGAATCAAGCAAATGGCATTCATTAATGGAAGACATATTAGATATCAATTTGGTATCACAAGAATTTGTGAAGGGCCATCACAAAACTGCAAAAGGCCCAGGCTATATAATGAAAGCCTACAACATGGTGAATTGGAGTTTTCTCAATCAAATCTTGGAGGTGTTACACTTCTCAAACTAATTTATTGGTTGGCCCATGTAACATATTTCAACTCCTAGATTTCTCATCAACCCTAATGAAGAATTGTTCGGGTATTTTCCTAGCACTAGGGGTTTGAGACAAGGGGACCTGATCTACCCTATCTCTTTGTCCTACTAATTTGGAAGTTTTCTCTTGCTTAATGAAGTACAAATCTAGAAACAAGAACTTCAAGTTTCATTGTAGATGTAAAAATGAAAGATTAACCCATTTTTGTTTTCTGGATGATCTTATTTTTATTCATGCAGCTAAGCAGACTATTTCCCTAGTGAAGAAGTAGTTTTAGAGTTTGAGAATCTCTTTGGCCTTAAAGTGAATCCTAAGAAGAGCCAAGTTTTTTTGTGGAGTGGGTGATATGAAGCAATAACATATCCTAAGAGCTGTTTTGGGATTTTTCTTGGGGTGTAACCATAAAGCATTTAGGAGTCTCTCTCTAATCTCCCTTAGGTTCATGATGACTGTGCAAAGATTTAGTTACTAGAATGACTGCTCACATGAGCCATTAGACAATTGCTTTCTTTTGGAGTGAGAGCTCAACTGGTAAGGAGTCTTTTCTTCTCTATGCAAGTCTATCGGTCAACAATCTTTGTTGTAGCAAAGAGTATACTCAAGGAAATTACAACAATGAATCGATTTTTATGGAATGGGTTAGTTGAGAATTAGGCAAAGTTTGTAGTTGTCTGAGGAAATTTTTGTAAGCTTCAAAATAAGTTTGGCTTAGGGATTTTGGATGTTTTCTTAGGGTATAAGGTTGCCTAAATGAAGCACATATAGACCCTCTGCTTTGGTAATGAAGATTCCCTTTGGCCTAGTGGGGTTAATGTTTAGCTCATATGCAGGAAAAATTTTTGGCAAGATAAAGCTCCTTCTGATACTTTGTGTTGGAGAAAGATCATGCTCTAGGGACAAAGCAAAGGAACTTGTTACGGCAGTAACAAGTGTCTGGTGTCTTATAGCTTACTGTATTTCATGTGTATTTTTGTGTACTTAATTTATGTGTTTAATCATGGTGTTGTATATACAGTTGTATGTACATGTGTTAGGCTGGGAGTGTATGCATGCAGAAAAAAGCTGGTTAGTGTGCAGCCAGGTTTTAAGGTAAGTTATACAGGGAGTTTTATGTCAGGTGTTTACATTCAAAATGGGAGAAAAACTAGGAAGTGGAGGTTGGGTTATAACCACCAAAAGAAAGGAGATAATTCTCAGGTTTTCCTTATAGAAGCCTGTTCAATATTTTCTTATTGCTATCTTAACCATCCTAATAACAGTGTAGGAAGGGCAAAGGTCTATGTCTTTCTCTTGACCATGCTGCCTCACCTTTTACTCAATGCTGTTCCTGCATTGTTTTTGTTTTTTTTTTTTTTTTTCTTCCCTTAAATTGATATCCAGTCAGACAATCTGAAAATAACAGTGTAGCTTTCCCATATTTTTAAAGTCCTGATATATTAAAGAGATTATTGGAAATGGCATATTTGTTGCTGTTACAATGAAATAGGATAAAGGCAGGTTCTTATTTGGTTTATATAATAGCCATCCAAAAAGTAGAATTGCAAGGTTTTGTTCTGCCGTCCTTTCAATTTTTTCTGTTGATTGCACATGTTAAATGGCCATAATCTGCTTGGTAGTCATATATGTTAAGACTCTTTAGAAGGCTTCTGCATCTTATGGTTCTTTAGTGCTTTGATTTCATAATTACCAAAAAGGTGATTTGATTTCATTTACTCACCCTCTAACAGCTTCTCCCAATATTGATATGAGAGACCGGGATGTGCTTGAAAGTTCAGAAACTACATATGAAGAACATCCGGAGGTAAAGTGATTGATATATATTGGTTCTTGTGATATGTTCTATTTACCTCTATCTACTACATACTCTGAAATCCAATGTGTGGTATGTATTTTCAGTAAACGCTATTGTGTTTTTTTTTCTCCTGTCCTTTTTGTGGCAAATGTCTGTATTGATTGCAAGGCTTAGTGTGCTCTGAAATTTGAAGGAAAAAAAGGCAAAGAAAAAGAAAAAAAAAGGATTTGTATGCTGGAAATTGCGCTATTATGTTTCCCACCATAGGAGGGGATAGCTTAACATAGTCTGTGTCATTTTTTTGTTGGGTAACAATAATGTAGATATTATTCTAAATTGCTTGGGAATGATTTCATTGGTTTTCTTTTTTTTGGTTTTTACCTGGACCTTCCTGAAAGTTTTTCTTGGCACGGTTTCTTAAGCATTCAGGGCACCTCTCTAGTTGCACAGATGCAAAATGTCCTTGTTGCTCAAGAATCCAAGGAAGAATTGCTAAGTCCTCTTTGAAGAGGTTCCCAATGACAAGAACGTAATATATAAAGGATGCCAAGGTTTCCGAAGTGGTTAAGCAACTATTACTGCTATCTAATGTCCAGGGTCTCAGGATCATCGTTTCATTCTAGAATTCATTTGCAAAATAAAGTACATAAAACAAAGAGATATCCCATATATCCTTTTCAGGTTGCTGAGACATTAATTTGATTATTGTCCTGGTTTCAAGGAACCCTGTGACTCTCATATTAGTGAAATGTCTAAACGTTAGTGTAATATGAAAAAGTAGAAACCTCTGAAAAGTAGATAATCAAGCATGAAGTGCCTCAGTTTTGCTTGGCAGCTGTGTCTTTGTGTAGTGTGTTTAACATACTGAGAATCTTGAATTTCTGTAGTGAGAACTAAACATCTCCCCTATGGCTTCTTCAGTTTCTTATATTTTGAGTTACCGGTCTTGCTTTCTACCATCTTATGACTGCTGTGAATTTCAACTGAAACAGATCCTTAAGGAGGCTCCACCTGAGTCATTAACTAAGCGAAGCAAAGCTGAGCAACGTCAACAAAATGAACGTTTGAGAAAAGAGTTCTCTAGGAGGCAAAGTCTTGCAGGTATCTTGTCAGCTATTTTATTCTTTGTGTTCAGTATTCCATGAATACTTGGTGATGCCTTTTTCATGAACTCCTAGCTGCTGGTACATCCTGGAATGCTGGAGTACGGCGAAGTACTAGGATCAGGTCAAGGCCTTTGGAGTACTGGAAGGGAGAACGGTTTTTATATGGACGTGTACATGGAAGTAAGTATCTGTGTTCTGTATTCATTATGCAATTGTTTTTGGTCAGGTGGGAATTTCTTTATATTAACTCTATACTTTAATTGCCCCATGCTTTCACCTCAGCTATATGGCTTCAGATACATGCGCTTGCTTGATGAAAGCAATTATCTGATTTCTTCTACTTTTCACAACTACTCAATTTTTTCTTTATGATATTTTAGAGTTTTGTAAGTAACCTGTCACAAGAAGTTCCTTAAAATGAGGCATCAGTTATTAATGAAATAAAATGTGGAATTAGTTGAAAACAGAGTAGTTTTCATTTTTTAGTATGTTCGGGGAAGTGATGATTTTAAATGTCGTAAACCCTTTCAGGGACAATTTGCATACTATTTAAATCCAAAATAAATTGCTTGATATGCTTAGAAACAACGTTAATGACAGTGATATTATTACTTCCTTAGCCAAAAAAATATATATATATATTATTACTTCATTGGGAAATAACAATCTGCGATTTTGCCAACCGTGTCATGACATTTTTACCTGCGGCATTCCTTAAACACATGTATCTACACAATGTCTTTATATGATGCTGAATTTTGATCCTCACGTTATCTAAGTCAATGCTACGAGCATTTTACATAAAGTGCATCATTTCGTGCACACTTCTGATCTTCATGGCACTACGGTGTCTGTTCTTTATATGCTTATCCGGTTCTTATGGCATTCCTTAAAAACATGTATCTACACAATGTCTTTATATGATGCTGAATTTTGATCCTCACGTCATTTAAGTCAATGCTACGAGCATATTACACAAAGTGCATCATTTCGTGCACACTTCTGATCTTCGTGGCACTATGGTGTCTGTTCTTTTTATGCTTATCCTGTTCTTATGGCTTGTTGATTTATGTTTTTGGACTAACGGTATGCTCTGTTATCTCTATTTGCAGGTTTGGCTACTGTAATTGGCATAAAGTATGCTTCTCCAGGAACGAACGATGGTAAACCCACATTGAAAGTGAAGTCATATGTCTCAGATCAGTATAAAGAACTGGTTGATCTTGTAGCTCTCCATTGACATGCTGTATCCTTTGCACTAACTCGGTTATGTCGACACCTAAAAAAAAAAGAAAGAGAAAAACAGAGAACTTGCTAATATTATGTGGAATCACTCTTGCCTATGATCAGATGCTAAATGTTGAAATGTGTATGCTTGAATCATGTTGATTTCTACCTTGTGTTTAAGTTACTATCTTAAGATCGTTTTGGACACGGTCTTATTACCTGCACAGCAGCTTAGTGGTGTCTTATGTTGATGCTGTAAGTATTAGTATTATGGCTTCGGTTGGATCCATGGCTGTTTATTCATTATTCCTTTGAATAATATCATTACAAGATCTGATGGTAAAGGAAAAAACATATCACAAACTTATAAAAATATGCACTTTTTTTTCTTTAATTTTCATAAAACATGTTCTGGCGTAGTGAACAGATACAGATATCGCTAGGGAAGTTTTCAATTGCTGCCTTAAAATATTGGAATGTTCGGTATTAACTTAAAGTTTCATAATCATAATCATAATTGTAATTGTAATTATATAATGTCATCCCTTAAAATTGCTTCAAAAATCTTCGTATAGTATCCAATTAGTATAATTTATCATTTCGTAAAGCAGCATTTGATAACTAATCTCACGTTTATAAATATTATAATGATGCATTCGGTTATTATGTAATCAAATTATGTAGAGTTAGATTAATATTGTAATATTCGTGTAACTTTTTTTTTATATATATAAATTAAAAGGATTCTTTAGCTACTAATGTTATGTTAGATTCCTTTTTATATGCTTAGAAATCATTTTAAAAACCGGAAATTGTGCTTGTAGATTCTGCGATTCTACTTTAAGAAGGATTCAGTTTAGATAGAG
Source organism: Laguncularia racemosa (assembly GCA_037954665.1). Lineage (NCBI taxonomy): Eukaryota > Viridiplantae > Streptophyta > Magnoliopsida > Myrtales > Combretaceae > Laguncularia > Laguncularia racemosa. The sequence continues at coordinate 5,579,789 of JBBMOL010000030.1, read as the reverse complement.
TTGCAATTTCATTGGGCGTTCACTAGTTTTATAAATAAAGGACATCATCTTCTCCACGTGCTTGCTAGTGAGAAACAAGATAAATTCTTCGTATATTCTCTTTCGGGCTTTCCTTTCTAGGTAATTATGAAATAATGAAAATTCTATTAACCATGAATGCAAAATGAATAGAATAGTATTATGCTGTAGGAACTTTTCTAGAGAGAGAAAATGCTCTCTCTTCTCTTTAGGAAACTCTTCAAACTACCTTAAAAAACCACACATCACCCAATTCTCTAGATTCCTAAACCAAACCTCCACTTCTTTCTATATTCTTAGTTTGGTTTTTCTATCCTCCCTCACCGTGATCAAGAGTTTTCGAGCTAAGGTGAGGTGGTATGGACTCAGCTAAAAAAACAAAGGGAATGTATTGGGCTTTGCTAGGGGATCACTTCCCTTCGGGGGATTTTTAGGTCACCAAGAGTTAATAAGGAGGGAATGGATCCCAAGGTGGTTTCCAAGGTTAACCGTAAAAGTGAAAAGGCAAAAGACACTTTTGCTAACAAAGACAACTGCTTTAAAACTTTTCCTAAAAGCAACAATTTGAAGCCTTATGCTTCTAATGTAAGGACAATTTTGAAAAGCCAGCTGGAGGGAGAAAAAGATCTGAACAATGGACAGGTCAATCTTCCAATGCACGTTACCCCAAATATATCCTCTTTAGGAAATACCACCTTAGAGGAGTTAGACGGTTTGCTGAAGAAAATACAACACCAAAACCACCTAGCTAAACCGCTTTCCCCATCAAAATCTACGGAAGGAAATGCACAAGAGGCCAAATCTTATGCAAATGCATGTGCCCTTAAAGATCTAGTCTAAGCCTTAGACTTTAAGCTCCAATATTTCCCTCTGGCCAGGAATGGCATTGTCCCTCACATAAAGATTCCAAGGCAAGTGGATGATGTTAGCATGGAACACTAGCAATCCACTTTGGTTGGCTTCTTCCTTGGATGTAGGCTACCATTTACCTTGGTTCAGTCCATCGCCTTCCACTTATGGAAAAAAATGGGTCTCATTGAGGTGTTGGGAAGCAAAGAGGGTTTTTTATTTTATTTTCAATTTGTCAAGGGAAGTGACTTGAATCTGATACTTGAAAGAACCTAGTACTTTGCACAAAGGTTCTTAGTACTTCAAAAATAGAGGAACGATATTCCCTTAGACAAGCCCTAACCAACCAATGTACCCGTGTGGGCTCTCTTCCCACAAATCCCATGCGAATATTTGGATGAGGAAGGCATCAGCTATATTGCTAGTGGTGTGGGAATCCCTCTTAAAGTTGATACCTTAACAACTTCTAAGAAAAGGGCTAACTATGCAAGGGTTTTGGTTGAGATTGATGCTATTTAAGAGTTGATATCCTAAGTTGAAGTAGAGGGTCCTGATAGATTGATTGTGAGAATCTCCATAGAGTATTAGTGGCTCCCTCTCAAGTGTGGAAGCTATAAGGTGTTTGGTCACACATGTAAGGCAGACCTATAAGAGAGTGCTCCGACCATGATAGGTAGCTCCAAAGTAAAGGTCTCGGAGGAGACCTAGATTCCTATCAAACGAGTAGATAAGGGTAAAAAAAAATTGCATGAGAAAGGAATGAGAGGGAATATGGATTGTATATCCCTGTGCCATCAGTCAAGAGTGGAGGAAAGTGAGGAGGTTCAATCCCCTCTTAAGAAGGTAGCTGTTGTACCTCTGGATACCAAGTAAATGGGGTCGGTTCCCAAGCTGCATAGTGACCAACCCATAGAAAATGGGATAAATATCGAGGAGGAGGTTGTAACTGAGAATAGGGAGGCCATTGTTCTAGGTCAAAGGGATAGTAAAGCTGTAGTGAACGTAGGGAATAACGATGAGAATGAAGCGCTTGTAGTGATGCTGAACCCTGATCTGGAATTTGCTCCGGACATTGATATGCCCACATATGTGCCTAATACCATGGCTGGGCAAGAGGTCTCAACTTCCTAAGCTTGAGGCGTCGCTCTATCTAGCCATTTGGAAAGTGAAAATGAGGTGAAGACGGAGGAGTATGAAAACACTCCCCTCAATAAATTGCTGACCTAAATGTATCAAGGCTTCGGAAATAACTCTAAGAGCGTGAAGGGGTCTATCTCATCCAGCCACAAGAGGAAGAAGCAGCGAAAGAGAAGTAGGACCTTCACCTAGTTGTGAAACCTTTATATTATTAGTTATCATGCATTTGACAGCTTGGAACATTAGGGGCCTTAATGACCCCATAAAAGTGGTGGAAGTTAAGAAAGTTTGTCAAGACCACAGCATGAGTTTGATAAGTCTTCTAGAAACAAAAGTGAATTATGCTAATGAAGAGACGATCGGCAACATCTTGGGTCTACCGTGGCTGGTTAGCATAAATTCAATAGCAAAGAGGAGGTTGTGGCTTGTATGGAATCCTTGTGAATAGAATGTAAGTGTGGAGATTGCACATACACAATTTATGCATTGCACAGTGACAAGTTTGAGACTCAATCTATCATTTTTTGCTACATTTATTTATGGCTCTAATAATGATAGAGAAAGGCAATCCTTATAGAGTAACCTTATGGCCTTAGCTCCCTCACTTAGCACGTATCTTTAGCTGGTTCTTGGGGACTTCAACACCACAAAATCCCCATTTGAAAAAATTGGTGGAAGGCTACAAATGACAAATGCTATGGTGGATTTCCAGAACTACATTATACACACAAAGCTAGAAGACCCGAGATATGGGGGTGACTTTTTCACTTGTTCTAATAAGCAAAACCATAATCCCATTTTGAGAAAGTTAGATAAGGTTATGGTTAACCATTAGTGGCTACATGTACTCCCTAGTACACAAGCAAAATTCATGCCCCCCATCCTCTTAGACCATTCCATAGCAATTGCTTGCATGGACCATAGCTTGGGATGTAGGAAAATTCCATTCAAATCCTTTAACTTTTGAACTGAACACAAGAAGTTCAAAGAGTTAGTTACTAATACATAAAAGGAAGAAGTGAGAGGATTTAGAATGTTCCAAGTTGTTAGGAAGCTAAAGCTTCTTAAACAAGGTCTCAAATGCCTCAACCAGATTGAATATTCTCATCTCCTAGGACGTGTGCAAACAGCGAAGAACATATTACTTCAACTACAAGCCTCGATTTATGTCGTAGGAGACACATCTCGCTTGGAGGAGGAGAAGAAGGCTTTCAAAGAATACTATTTACTTAAGGGGGCAGAGGAGAGCTTCTACAAACAAAAATTAAGAACTCAGTAGCTAAAGTTAGGAGATAAAAACACCCCTTATTTCCACAAAGCCATGAAAAACTTACACAATATAAGCTCCTTATATCGCTTGTCAAAGGAGGATGGAAGTGAGGCAATTGGTGAGGAGGTGGTCAAAGATTTAGCAATAGCTCACTTCCAACAACTATATCAGCGGCCTCATGATTCCCTAGATCCAATTGAAGTCCATAATCCGGTGACTTAGAGATTGAGTGAGCAACAACAACTTGAACTTGATGCCTCTTTTACTGTTGAGGAGATCAAATGGGGATTCTTCTCGCAAGCAAATGATAAAGCCCTAGGTCCGAGTGGGTTATCTGCTAAATTCTTTAAAGAGGCATGGGATATTATTAGTGATGACCTGATTGAAGCTACCAAAGAATTCTTGACATCAAGGCACCTACTTAAGGAGATCAACACTACCATTATCTCCTTAGTCCTTAAGGTAGCTAACTCATCCAAGCTTGCAGATTATCGCCTAATTGTATGTTGTAATGTCCTATACAAAGCCATATCCAAAATATTGGTAGCACATATTAAGAAGGTGCTCCCCTCCCTAAAAGGATGGGAACAAGCAGCTTTTATCCCTGGGAGGAGAATAATAGATTATATTCTTTTTGCCCATGAATTGATGGTAGGCTATCATTCCCAATCAAGAGCTCCTCGATGCACATTAAAAGTGGACTTGCAAAAGGCATATGACATGATTAGGTGGGACTTTTTGCTTGAGGTACTCAAAGCTATGAACTTTCCTTAACACATCCAATCCCTAATAGAGCAATGCTTGACCACTTCAAAGTTCTCCATTTTCATTAACAGTGAACTAATGGGATATTTTGCTAGCCATAAGGGGTCGAGATAGAGGGATCCAATATCGCCTTACCTATTTGTAATGGGAATGGAAGTACTCTCCACTCTACTTAGGAGACTATCAAAGAACCCCCAATTCTCCCTTCACTGGAGGTGTAAACTTGAGAAACTAACTCATCTCTATGTTTGTAGATGATACCCTTATTTTCACAAAAGGCAATACTGCATATGTGTCCTTGATCAAGGAAACTTTACAACGCTTCCACTTAATCTCAGGACTGGTAGCTAATAACCAAAAGAGCAATATCTTCTTTTTCAATGTCTGTACAAGAATGAAAGAGGACATCCTTGGTAACACCTAGTTTCTAGAATGTACACTACCAATGCGTTATCTAAGGGTACCATTAATCTCAAAAAAGTTGAAAAAGGAAGATTATGATGCTCTATTAGAGAGGATGTTAGTGTGAATCAATGCATGGACATCAAAATACCTATCATATGTGGGTAGACTGTAGCTAGTCGTATCAGCTCTTTTCTATCCATGTCTACTGGAGTTCTATTTTCTTATTGCTTAAATCTATCATAATGAAGATAGAATAACTACTCAGGAACTTCCTATAGAGCAAGAGACCAACCACATATACCAAGGCAAAAGTGAGGTGGGATATGGTGTGCAAGCCTTACAAATGTGGTGGTTTAGATATTCCCAATTTATGATAATGGAATAAGGCCATCCAACTTAAACATATTTAGCACTTGTGCAAGGAAGGCCTAAGGAGTTTGTAGCCTAAATAGGTTCATTCAACACTCCTGAAAGGAAGGAATTTTTGGTCCTCTAAAGCCCATGCCATTTGCTCTTGGTCCTAGAAGAAACTACTAAGGCTTAGGGGCTTAATTCTATCAAGTTTCCAATGGGAACCTAACAATAGACTAACTATTTTACTTTAGTTTGACTTTTGGCTCCTTGGATACAATATTCAGTGCTCGTGAGATAGGAAGTACTAGACTTCCACCCATAACAAAATTATACTCCTTAATGGAAGATAATGAATGGAGCTTACTAAGAGGCTAATTTTGGATTAACCTCTATATCCTATCCACAATTCGGCCTTACCCCTCTTGCTCAAATCGTCTCTACTGGATTCATACCAGCACAGGGGAGTATTATAAAAAGTAGATACACTTTTCTAAGTCCACTAAGTTTCACAACCCCTTAGCATAAGGTGATATGGAATAAAACTTCATTGTCGAGACACTTATTTATCTTATGGCTAGCTTAGTTAAGTAAATTGTCTACTCTCGATAGGCTGACATCATGGGGCATTGCTACTTCTACTACCTACCTCTTATGCCATCAAGCACCCCAAGATCATACCCACCCATTTTTCGAGTGTAGCCACTCATCCCTAATTTGGAATCTAGTATGTAATCACCTCTAGTGCCCGCCTTCCTTAAAAAACTGACTGGGTGCAACCACCCCGTTAGTTGCTACAACCAACTCATTATCTCCTATGTGCTTAGCTTGGAGAGTGGGACTAGCAACAATAATTTACTACATCTGAAAAGTGTGTAAGAATGTACACCTAGGGGATGTGCTCCCGAACCCATGTTCCATAGCGAATCAAATTAGATCACACTCATCTAAAATGATGTTTTGTTATTGCTTATGCTATCATGTTGTAAACTTTCTCATATCTCTATGGTTGTATAACATTTTAGAGCAATAAAATTAATTATTTATTAAAAAAAAGAATCAATAGAATAATATATTATACATGTATAGCAATATATTATATCATATAATAAAATATATATACCATTACATTGTATTGTATAATAAAATATATACAACATTACATATGTAATGCTATATATTATATAATACGATAACACTATATACTATATATTTTTATATGTGGGCGCATATGTGTAAAATAAAGTATCTCTCTTTTTATATAAAAATACATCTTATACAAACACACACACTTTTACATACTTAGATAATACACTATATACAATTTCTATATTGTATATGTGTTATAGATTATGATAGTACACATATGTATCTACTATATTTTTATATTTGAATATGTATTACATTATTATAATTATGATATATTCTATTATGCATATTTATGATATACTAGAATGTAAGTTATACTATATCATATATAATGTATATATAGTAAATCACAAATTGTGGGCATATATACACTCTATCTTATTCCAAATTTGTTACAATTAAACAAAATTTTTATTGTATATTTTCAAATATAGAAATAAATTAATCATTATATTCCCAATCCCATTCTAATCTATCTCATTTCAAATCATTTCTACACAACAAAAGTATATAAATCACATTTAAACCTCTTAATTGCAGTAATTTCAACTTTTTAACTAGTTGGAAGGATTTTCTATCCAAAATATAAAATTTAATCAACTGAAATTGTTCTTTTTATAATTGCAAATAAATACTAAGAATTGTTAATAAGTTGATTTATATCTTCTAAATTTCTATTTTATATCTTTTAATAATACACTCTTACTAACTTGTTATTTAGAGGGATAGTATCTTATTTAGTTTATAAATTTTGTCCATTGTTACATAATTATCTAAACTTTAAAAATTTTAATTTTCTATCTACAAACTTTTTAATCTTATTTATAATACCTGAATAGGGTAATTAATTGCAAAAATGAGTAATGTTTATATAATTTATTGTAAAATGAGATAAAGTATAAGTAGCTAATTATAAAAATTAACAAAGTTAAGGTATCAAATATGACAGTTAACATTAGATATAGACTTGTGGTAAATTTATGAATTTAGATGTAATTCTGCAAGATTTCCATTCTACCATTTTTATATATTCGATATAATTTTATTGATTTTATAGGCTTTAATTATAGTAAAATCGAGGATTTAATAACCATGCTTCCTAATATGTATTTATTGTTTTACAAATATATTCGTATACATAATTATTAAACTTGCGATTCTATTTACAATTATAATGTATAAAACTATTTAAAATTAGTAAAATAAAAAACTTATATAATTGTTAACCTAAATTCATAATTTTACAAAAGGTATACACCTAGACAGATTTATATTTATTTTAACTAGTAAAACTTCTTAAAGTTGTAATGTTAACACACCATCTAAAATTTGGCATTTAAAAAGAAAAGGAATGCAAAGCTTTTCCCTTTTTTTTTTTTTTTGGAAATAATTATATAGAATAGACTAACCCTGAATTAAAAAGGAGTTGGTTCAGTTCAAACTTCAAACTTTCAACATAATGGCATGCATAGCTTCCATTTTCAATTTTCCTTAACTAACTCCTACATTTTAGTCATGGAAATGAAATTTCCATTGCGGGCCAGAATAATTTGCCACATTCAAAACCCTAGAAGTACATAATTTTTTAAATTTACCAATCTATTATTACTAAAGTATTAATGACCCATTTACTTCGCTGAAAGGAAGAAGGTTGCAATAGAATAACTATTATGGTGAATTGGTATAATACTATTTACTTGAATGTAATAGAATTAGGATTACATTGTTTACTTAAGGGAATAAGGAAAGGAATAATAAATGGTTTAACAAAAGAATCCTTAAACATTGATACATAATATTAAAGCCCAAAATTGGATTACGTCTCAAAAAAACCACAATCCTCAATTGACCATGGTGAGGAACTACATAGATGTCTCCAAGATCTATGCTACTGTCAATTTTTTGCTATGGCAAGTGAAATTAGAATAAACCTATCTAAGTCAAATGTTTTTAAAGAATACAAAATACCTATTGGTCATCCAAAACATTATTAAGTATAATAGTATATGAGGTATCATGTACATAAGTCACATTTTCATAAGTCTCATGTTAATAATTATGGAAATACCATTCTCTTATCCTATTAAAAAAAAACAAACAAATATCAACAATCGAGAATAACATGCCATTTTCAATTTTCCTCTAAAAGCATTTTGACATACGTTACACGACGTGATGGATCAAGCTTATAGAGGAAGTCAACATTCTCTAGTATCTATGGGAGCTTAATTAACGCTTAATACAATTCTCTCTTAGATAGACCCTCAATTGTGGATAAAAAGCTTGTTAGTTCGGTTGCATCAATTCTAGGCCGATCCATTGTCAATTGATTGACACATGTTTGTATTGTATCCCTCAATTGTTACATCCTAGCCTCGAATTGATCCATTGTCGCAGATAATTCTACCCTAGGTATAGTTGCTATTTAACTTTGCCTCTTCTTCAAACTTAGACAAGTTACACTTTGGTAGATGGAGTCCATATCAATATCATGTCCCAAAGGGTATGATATCATTCGGGTTTTGAATTGGGGGATCCTCTTTGTCTAACTCCTCAATGGTGTGACCTGTTGCATGATCCTTCACATAAATCATTGACAACTCATTCAGGTGTGATAAATTCCTCATTATGAAGGAATTGGTGTTTTTATGACTCTATAAGATTAACATAATGAAAATATAATATTAGACCAGTATTGACTTGACATAAAAAATGATAATAAAAGAAATATATGAAGCACATATCGAAATATAAGCCTCCTACACTGACTTCTCTACTACTACCATCTTCCTTAAATCATCTCATTCAAACTTGCTTATGCCTTCCCATATACTATGTCGTATACTATGCTCCAATCCTTTCTCAATGTTCGAATGCACGACTTAATGTGGGGTCTTACCTTCAATGTATAGTTCAGTATCCTTTGCATAAGCATTCGCTCTATCTCATTTAGATAACCACTCTTGAAACCGATGTCAGCATTATGTGTCCCTCCATGGTGCAACTCAACCATGCATGCGACTAATGCATCATCTTCAGATACTGCCCACTTCTGCTTGCTTTACTTCATTCACTTGGGATCAACATCTATAGATTGCACCTCCTCCATATGTAATGACAAAAATAAATAGCATCTTCAAGTGTGGAAATAAACAACTATGGAATGCAATGTTAGAAAAGATCACATCAAAGTAATAAAGATTTAATATAGCATGAAAAATTAAGGAGTACACCATCACTAGTGAAAATGGCATAGCAAGTATAGGCAAATGCATGTAGAAATACAATCCAAATGTCCATTTTGCAAGCTGTGTTGCAGTAATAATCTATGCAAATCAATGTTAACTACGTCTATATGCAGCCCAATTATTGAACATCTCGTTTACTAGACTTTGTCTCTAATTTGACCATGTGTCATTGTTCCCAAGTGTGGGAATCATATCGTCCTCATTATCCACTGAATAATCCTCAGTGCCCTCCATTAAATTGTCTAGCAGATCAGAATTCATCTCCATCCTGATGAAGTTATGGAGTAAATAACATGTTAGAATAATTCAATTATGGACTCGCACATGATAAAAAGATGGGCTCCTAAGAATGGCCCATCACATCTTCAGCATGCCAAAACACCTTGTAATCATGTTCCTGATCGAAGCATAGCACATGTTGAACAACTCTTCTATAGTTCTTAGTTGATGCCTTAGACGCCACTCATGTAGATGATACCTTTGTCCTGTAAATGGAGCAAGGAATCCCTCACAGTTGGAATAGCCTCCATCAACGAGGTAATAGCAACCTACATAAACATATATTATCGGTTAACAAATATAATTATTGTTGCGGAATAGAAGTATTAAAAAAGGAACCAATAAACAAATCGTATCGTGTGAAACTTTCAAGCCATTCCTCCTAGTGAGTGCATCTCAAAGAATTTTACTGTTGGCAGCAGATCCTTTCTACCTAGGTAGAACATAAACGAAAAGCATGTTTGGTATACATACTTTGAGAACATTAATGGCAATTTCTTTCTTTCGAGTTTTATATCTACCTTGGTCAATCAATAGCACTTTGATTTGGATATGTATCCCATCTAGAGCACTTAATAGCTCTATAATCGCAAAAAAGTTATTCCACCTCCATCCAAACCTTAAGAAATTTTTGTAATGCGAAATTTACCTTGAAAAATCTCCACTGTTCATCGTTGCGGTTATCCAGAATGAGTTTAGACTTCTTTAATAAATGATGATGCAGTCGCAAGGTAACATGTAATACTGAATGTAAATACCAACTAACTGTTTGTCCGGACCTCTTAAAGTTATGCTTAATGACTCTATTTTTTGCATGGTCGGCAAGTATATGCAAAAACATTGCAACTTGCTCATCCACGTAGAGATGCCTAGTTGCCTTTAATCCACATATACAGTCTAACATTTCACACAGTTTTGCAAATGCACATTTATCTACTCTCAACTATTCAACACAAGTTATATCATCACAATGAACAAGTCTCCTAATTTTTTCATGGTGTTGATAAAAGTTTAATTTGTAGGATTGGACAGTTGGCTAATGGATATGCAATGCCAGTGCAAGCAACGACAACATAATACGATGCATAATGTCGTAGTATTCTACTAAGAAAGTTAAAAGAAAACAAAATATCTTCTTTTCCCTCTATAATACATGAAGATTGAAGTTCGACTTATCCATAGCAACAATTAAATGCTATGGGTTTGACAAAAAAATATAATATAATATAATAGCTACTAAGAAGAAGTAACTGTAATATTTAGAAATTGACCACCAATGAGCTTCAAGCATATAAAAAAATCAAATAAATGGCAATGAAGCTTGCTAGACATAACATACGTAATGTAAAAACAATCATCATGTTTCACGATACAAATGATTGCCTGCCAAACAATTTACTACTTATAAACACACTCACAAATAGTAAGTTTAACCAATATTATATATTACTATGTATACACACATATAGCATCGAAAACTAGCATCACGTTCAAATATACCATCAAATCAAACAACTCTACATGTTTCTTTCAACCAAACCAAATGCCTTGTCTACACACATATTGCTATGTTTTCTTTCAAGAAAAAATACTGGCAAACACGACATCATGCAATATAATCATGTGAGACAAAATTTCAACCATGAAAATTAGGTACTAGTGTTGTACATTCCTTCAAATTCACAACTCGTTATGATCATTTAATTTCAATTGAGAGCAATTTAATTGGTCCTTGACCCATGGCAATGGAAGTTTAGTACCATGCCTTAGTCGACGCCGGTTGCGAAGGAGACACTACTGTTAAACTCTGGCAATGTTATGTCCACAACTATCTCACAACAGTCAGCAACTTCCACTCCAACCGGCAAAACCACCACTAGCAGCAACTAGTGGCTCCACCAACAAATGAGACCCAACTCCACAACTAGCGGCAACGACAGATGCCAATGACAATGGAGATCAACAACAACAAGGGCAGATCTATGACCAAGATTAGCAATGACGAGGGTAGATCCACGATCGCAAGGATGGACGGAAGCAGTTACGACAGGGCCAGTGATGACCATAACAAGGGACGATCGACTTCAATGACAACGGGGGCGGGGGATGATTGACAATGCATGAGGATGAGGATAAGGGCAAATGCACGAGGACAAGGGACAATGTATAATATTATGTTGATAACCACTGGCAATGACGGAGGTGGGCCACGTTCAACTTCAGCGATGGCGAGGGTAAGGGACGATGTTTGAATGCATGATGATGGGGGCAAATTGATGCTTCCATCGACATTTCCACCAGTAATAGGCTAATCAACATTCAAACCAATGATGAATGGCAATCGGTAATGAGAGCAAAATAGTACATCGAGTGAAACATGCATCCACGGCTTTAGATGTGTTTAGAAAAAAGGGGCATCAAATTGCTATTATGGGGAATAGGATAGGGAATAATAATTTTTAATTTTATGTAATTGCAATTCCGTGCAAATTGTTATGCCTTAAAGTAAACAATGTAATAATTATTCATACGTAATAGATTTATAATATAATAGCTATTACGTTCAAATATAAATAATTTGCCTATGGCTTAATTTATTGAATTGAATATCATGCATGTTACTTAAAAATCACAACTTTACCATGTTTTTATTTTATTTTATTTTTTAATGATAACGTCAATGCACAGTGAAGAATCATATAGTGCACGTGCTTAGAAAATCACTTTCTTAATTGGGTATTTATTTATTTATTTTTTGCGTGAGTGGTGACTGCATAGAATCTTGTTACTCTACAAGTTTATTTGATCATACCAAATTCAAATATGAACCCGGATAATACAGCCAATACGAGTAGTGGGAAGCGAAATCTTCCTTCATGGATGAGTGCCAAACGTGATGATTCAAGCAAACCCCATGGCGAACAATTGGGGGAGGTTAAGCTTAACAGCAGTGAGGTAGCAGAACGTCGTGAGATGAATTCGGTGTCGAGTTCACGGAAGCTTATGGTATAAATTTGATTCCTTGAGTGATTATGTTTAATTTGAGTCTTTATGAGTCAGTGTTGAATGTGGTAATTTTATTTTTGAGGATAGGAAGGTGTGGTTTTCGTTCTGTCGGGGTTTGTGAATCCAGAACGGGCCACGTTGCGGTCTCAGGCAATGGAAATGGGAGCTGAGTACCGGCCTGATTGGAACTCGGATTGCACGCTTTTGGTTTGTAATTTTTCGAATACTCCTAAGTTTCGGCAGGTTCAGGCAGATGGTGGAACGGTTATTTCAAAGGTTTCAATTTCCATCCTTGAATATTTGATATTCCAAGTAGTTAGTGATATGCATTTTGCCGTGAGTATTGAGTATGTATAATTTGTATTGTAATACTTATTGTTGCCAACACTTTCTCGAATCTGTTATATTAATCGCTAACATTCTTTGAAAATAAGATTTTGATTAGAGATTTCTCTTAAATGAAACTATAGCTCCTTTGTCTGGCAATTCAGTCATAATGAAGGAGATTATTTCAAGGAATGTTTTTTGCTTTACGGCACCTTTCTTCAAGTTCAATGTTTATTGAATCGTCTGCAGTCAGGACTAAGCATGTCTTACGCTCCAATTTTTCCCTTCTATTGAATCATCTGTTGCCTGCCGTTTAAACTAAGTATGTGCTATGCTCTAAGTTTTTCCTTCTGCAGTCTTCTGCAGTGTCATCTACCATATTCTTACAAATGCAATTACAGTTTTTTGTAAAATAAATCACATGGAGGGATATTATCTCAACTCAGTAGTTAATTGATGGCCAACTAAGAAGTCCGTTACCCCTTACATGTCATTCAAGTTACCAATTGCTCTCCATTTTGTTTCTAGAAGATTGCTGGCATGGCAATTGGGAAAAAGTTCTCTATACTGCGTAGATTTTTGGCTAGGGGTTTGGCTAATCATATACTAAAAATTTGCATTATTTTGATAGGAATGGATAAAGGAGTGTTACTCTCAGAAAAAGCTTGTAGATATTGAGCCTTACCTAATGCATGCTGGGAAACCATGGAGGCAAAGCAGGCTGTCTGATCAAGTTGGCAAGGGTAGTTTGCTTTGACACGTGTTTTCTGGTTCTTATTATTTGGTTGAAGTGGTTACAGTCAGCATGGTCAATGTTAACATAGACCACTGCATATGTGCTATTATTTTCCGATCTGAAGTTACTAGGTACTGCATGGACAGCTGTAAACTTATCAGATTTTCGTGTGTCTCATGGATTTTTAGGTCTGAAAGCCATGATCAAGCTATCATGAGAAACTTTGATTCCATAAAGGTTGTCAAACCTCCTGAGAGCATGACCGATTCTTTGCCTGTGTCTGGGAATTTGGCACTGCCATTTTAGTGCACAAAAGGAATATTCATTCTGTATTTACAAACTGAAGTTCGTTTGACTCACTGAGCCATTAATTCTTTACTAAATGTTGGGTCTTCTCTTCTGGTGGCTGTAGCTATACAATTTACAGCTATATTGTGGCTGCATCTCTTTGCTATTTCCTTGTACAAGTTTATGTGATTTAGAATATATTCTCTGAAGTAGTTGATGTGATGATTGCGTATTCAAGATTGGTTACGATAAATTTACTTGCAGATCAAGAAGCATCAACAAGTACAAGATCTCATAAACAACAAGACAAAGGACATTTGAAAAGCACAACAGCTTCTCCATCCTCCAAGGTTCTTTCTTTTGTCCTTTCTCAAGGCCGTTTACAGTGTCCACAGATCGCCAGTTGGCAGTCTTCAAGATTAAATGCTTTCTAGGATAGGATCTTGTGAGAAGATGAATGACACACAGAGAAGTGTAAAGGAAGTAGAACACCTGTTGGTCAAAATTTATTACCACAAAAGATTGATCAATTGATGATGTGCTTGTCATACTTTTGTTCTCATTGATTTGTTTGTACTAGAAGAATAAGGAATAAAGTGTCTATAAGGTGGTTATAACTCCATGATTTTGTACTCATAATGTTGGATCATTTTAAAATTCTGTAAATATTTCTCTCCATGTATCTGCCTGTTTTATTTTCATTTTTCATTCTTATTCTTTAGAGAAACAGAAGCTCAAATTTTGCAGAGGACTTGTTAAGTCCTTCAAATGTAAAGAGCTGGGCCATTGATGATCTAAACAAAACAATATCATGGCTGGAAAGTCAAGAAGAAAAGGTTTGTCTCTTCCAATCAGTTAAGCTTGAACATAAAAGCATCTCTTTGTGTATGTGTCTGCACATGTGCATGTGTCTCAGTTGTACTGTGCTCTAGAGAACTGCTCTTACAAACAGCCACTATCAATTCCTGCATAGGAATATATAATGGACTTCTGTTCAATAAATTTGTAATTCTACATTAGACCTGTGATGTATTACCCATGGCATTGTCAATTCCTGCATCCTTGCTCCGTTTCTTTAGCTTCTTAAGTTTTAAAAGTTTTAACTGGATGTAATCTGATTAATGTTTTCTTTTTTTATTGATTTTTCGAACTTCTTGAGGAACTCTTATATTTTTTCCGAAAGTAAGTATTCTTTTACATTTCACTGTCAACAGCCTGAAGCAGCTGAGATAAAGAAAATTGCTGCTGAAGGAATATTAACTTGCCTACAGGATGCAATCGACGCCCTTAAGAATGAGAAGGTATCACACTCTAGATGACCTTTTTGCTTATTGGCCAGAAAAATGAGAGAATAATATGTATTGTAGATGGGCTCTTCATGATTTCGTTGAAGGCATCATGGCCCATTATGCACTGTGTTAATATGGTCATAGAGACCGAAGTATTGACATATACTTTGCATCTTCAAGCTCTTCATTCTAGACATCTGTCAATGACATTAACGAATTACTAATACAATTTTGTCTGTGCAATATGGCCCATTAGGCTTCATAGAATCATATCGTATTTTGGTCGTTAGATAAACCATTCTTCTGAAACTCGTGTAGTTCTTGAGGACATAAGTTTCTTTCTTCTAACGTTAACAAGCGATTGTGTTGGGCTATAAATATACCTTGAGGCCAAATATATGTCCCTTTCATGCTGTTGAATGTTGTTGTCCTAAAGATTATTTAGCTACATTTTAGAGCACCGACCTATATATACCTTGGTTTATATTTCCACCGAACATTTTACTTTCCATGGATGCACATATAAGTAACTGAAATTCTATTTTGAACAACTATGCTTTTGAACTTATCACATTTTTCCTTCTTCCTCCCCACCCACCCACCCACCCCCACCAAAAAATAAAATAAAATAAAATGAAAACTACTTTTCACATTTGTGGCAATATGGAATGACTGTCATGTAGATGAGAAAATTCAGTAAGGGACATTGTGCACCTCTAAAAACTTTCATGATTTAGCAATTAATCGTATTAGCAACCTTACCGCATCATTATATTTAGAAATCTGGTGGCTTAAGGGCATTGATTGTATATACCTGAACCTAGGACATGAAATTCATTTAGATGAGCTTATTATTTCCAGAGCTCTACTTGAATGTCCCATTAAATATTTGAACGTTATGAGTTGCCAATCACCATAGTTTCCAAGTCCAAGTATTTATTCTGGTGTATCATCTCACTTTCAGGATATACATCAAATTGTTGAGGAATGGAAAATAGTACCGAAGGTGATTGATGAGTTGACGAAGCTTGAGGGGTCTGTGGATCATCCAATGTCAATTTCAAGAAAAGATCTTTTCAAGAAAGCTTCTGACTGCAAAACAATTTATGAGGCACAATATAATGACTTGGAAGAAGATTCTTCTGCTAAGCACAAGAAGCTCAAAACTAAGCACAAGGCTGACAGAGCGAAAGCTAAAGAAGCCAAAGCCACCGAGTATGACAGTGATGATACCATTGAGATGACAGAGGAAGAAATAGATCATGCTTGTAATTCCGTTGCCTCTAAAGCTCCAAAGTTTTGAGGAAATCATGTTTGCAAGAGAGAGTAGGCATGTTCTTTAGGGATGCCATTACATATCTATCAATAACAAGAAGAGGGGAATGAAGTATTTTGAAGAATGATCCTATGGGGCCGGACTGATTAGGCAACCACTTGACAACTAAGGTTTTGTTTAGAGTTTGTGAAGATATGACCAACTTATTTCCTATGCAGCTTGTTTAGTGTAAACACTTTCACAACTCTTACTAACCTTTGTGGATTTCTATTAATGATTGGTTGATTCATAATCATGTCTATAGTGTAGCAATATGTGAAAGAGGAAAAATACTTTCCTACATACCTTGTTTCAGGAAACGTTAATGTTAACTAGTTAGATTTTTATTTATTTTGTTTACTAGAAAGATTTTGTAATTAATATGTTTTCTTAGATTAAACATATAACTTTCTTAAATTAGATATATAATTTCTGTATAAATATTTCTATATATGAAATAAAAATTAATAAAAGAAATAAGAATTTTATTCTTGAAAAATAACTGTTAACCCATAGGTAATATTAGCTATTAGATTTGAAAAATAGAGGAAAAAGTAAGTGGATCCTACAATTCTACCGGTGAGAGAAATTTTCATGGAGGAGGAGCAATGATGTATAAGCCAATGATGAAGAACTTGTAGGATCTGTTAGTATCAACAGATTGTGGAGTTTGAGAGGTTTATAGCTTTTCCTTCTCACTCTCAGTACGCCATTAAACCGTGTAGAAGTTGGCAGGTTTATCTGTTAATGGAGTGTTTGAAGATGGTTTTGTCCCATGGCTCGAACTGGGTATTGGAAGATGTAAAAATATTAATATCCAAGTGAAAAGAACAGTTTGGTTCTTTCCACTCATGGCTCATATAACACCAACATTATTTTCCAGCTAAAATGGAATAGCTATAATTTTCCCTCTTCGTGATTCCCTGCGAAATATAAAGTTGTAGAAAACGAAAGAAAACATGTTGACATTTCACATGAATATATGTATACAAATATACTATTAAATTAAGAAGCTGCTTTTTTTTTTTTCTTTTAATATATTAAGAAGATTGTTTATAAAATTATACTAAAACAAAAATCTCCATGTTTTAGAAGAAGGTTTCCTCTGTTTTCAATGAAGCAATCTCTCTATCTCTCTTCAATAGGATTCATATATTAACATAAAGTTAAATTTGATGGTCATCCTCCTCTCCCTTTCTCCATATCTTATACCTAACGTGTAGCAGTGGCATTTTGAATGTATAGAATTAGGAACTTCTACGTTGTTTTCATTTCACTCGTTCTGGTACAACAGTTTAAGTTTAAAGTTTAGCAATTTAAAAAAAAAAAAAAATTGCCCTACTATTTGCGGTCTCTTCTTCGATTTTATGGTTTTTCTTTCTCCGTGTTTATCTTGAAGAGTTTAGAAAATAACCCAATGGAGTGTATTAAAATTGATAAGAATATTATTTTGGTTATAATAATTTTTCGTCTCAAATGCAATGCATAGACATCATTTATTTTAAATGCATATTATTATATAAAGTTATCAATTTTTGTAAGTATCATATATGAGTAAAATATAATTATATTATGTTATTGTAGTTATGCGTGGGTATGAGCAGTAAACGGTAGATAGAGTGGGAGGCCAATTTTATAGCATGAATTCACAAAATGTCAATAAGAAACCAAGCTTGTAAGATTATAGAGCCACTTTAGAATGTAAAACATATAAAATGTCACCCTTTGAAGCCATTAGGATGCAATAACTCCGTTAAATATTATTACATGAAGGCATATAAAACTTTAAAGTCTATTTACCCCAAAAAATAAAATCTAGTGTCTTACTTACTATAATCCAAAAAATATATGTACCTATGTATATATAACTCTCATGATCAACATTTATCCCATCAATTAAACATATATAAAATCTTATTAGCATGAGGGAGTCTAACAATTCGCATAATTTATAAATTATCTTTTCAGTTATTAATATCTATGACTGATTATCAAAATAAGAACCTAATATATTGTTGTCATTCCCTCCCTCCCCCCCTTCTTCAAACTTAAGTCATATCCTATACTACCTTAACAATTATTGTCTAGAAAATCACTTGCACATGAGTAGGGTTATTTCATTAAATGGGTTTTTGTCTAATTTAATGCCATGAATCAGTTTCTTAAGCTACTAACATGATCTAGAGAATCCAGTCTAATACAACAATGTCTTAGGGAGATCTGACTAAATAGGCTAAGACATCGATTGTTAAATTGATTTGTTCTCTCCCAACCTTACTTAGTTTTCTTGCACGAACAAATAGGTTTGAAAGAACACCATTTGCTTATCAAAGCCCACTTAGGCTAGCTTGTAAGTCTTAGCATTATATTTTATAAAGAAGTGGGCTTATTCCTTCTTAAGCCTTATGAAAACATGGGCTAAGTCTAACTCAAGCCCATCTAAAACCCATTAGTTATAAAGGAAATGAGGCTTTAATCTCGTTCCTCATTCCTCAATCATTATAAATGATCCAATAGCTCTCATCTATGGGTCATCTCATCTATCCATCACAAATCCATCTAATAGTCAAGATCAAGAGCTAAAATTTATAGGTAAGTGCCTCTTCCTCCTCAATTGTATTAATTCAAAGCTAGGGGGAAGCTTTAGAAAAACATTAATACTTCATCAAAATGACTTTGTAGAAGATCAAAACAAAGAATCATTTAAGAATGATTAAGAACAATATATTTGATCCATTATCACATGTGCACTGAGAAATTAGGTTTGTCCATTCCTCCTCCCACATCTCTCTTTAATGATATCTCTTCACGTGACATCAGCTCGAGGCTTGTCCAAACCGAGTGGCTTGTACCTTACACACGATCAACCGGTTACAATGACCTTACCAAACATTAGCCTATAATCACAATTCCTAAACAAGAGTGAGTTGTAAAGGATGATAAAGAAACAGTGTGTAAACCACACACACACATGTCATACTACGTGCATGTTTAAGAGAGTTATACTAAATGTAACAACTAATATAAAATCATATACAAACATGTTTAGTTACCTTATTTAGATGGGGATGGACAAGGAGGTGCAAAAGCATAACCAGCCAAAATTGCAAGCATGCTATCTTAAACATGGATGATTGATTGATCCCTAAAACCAAAATGAGATTTCCATTCAGATCCAAATTCATGACACATGAAATTATCTTGTACTAGATTTACCATTTATATTAGTTACCGGTATTCCAATTCCCTACCATCTATAGTGTCCTACACCATTCTCATGACCTATTAACAACTTCTTTCTTAATTTCCAACTTGTATTTGCTTTAGTTCTACCACATCAATGGCTTACGTATTCACAAGAGACTTTGCATAAGCACATATCTACAAGCCACTTCATTTAAATGTTTAACTCTGAAAAGGCAATCGACATCTAGTATGTGACCTACTTATACAAAGTGGTTACTATGCACAAGTATAAACAGCAAATTACAATTAAGGTTGAGTAGTTCAAAGTTAATTGATCTAGTCCTATATGTGCAACAATACACACAAGAGCATCTACTTACTTGAAGCTTGCTCATCAACTTTCAAAAAATCCAACTCTAATGTAAAACCTATAATCATAGTAAAAAGCTCAAAATCTAAATCCTAAATATATTCAAGGAGACCATTTCTAACCTTAGAAACACAAAATGAACCAAAGTGGTGGGCTAGGTCCTCCATGGCCCCAATATGGTTAACTATCGATGGCAACTAGTTAATCATAATATGATGTAGTCTATTGTCTTTATGACCTTTCACCAATTTTGTTCGTGTATGTTGGGGTGACGTAAGGCACCACAATCGAGTCCCCAACCTAAAAACTATCTTGAAACATGTAAATTTATCTTTTTACTTAAAAACAAATTAAAGCTCTATTTTTAGGTAAAAAAAAAAAAAGAGCAAGAAAAAAAGAAAAATTAATCTCTTCTCACCAACTCCACGTAATTCCAACTTACAATTTAAATAATAGATTGATATACATCAACAGCAGCAGCTATAACAACAACATATAATAACTTACAATTAAAATCCTAACATAATCTAATCTCCAACTATTGAACATAAGCATATAAAGAGAATTAAAAATCGGTAACTATGAGGTAGCTTATGAAGCTAATTTATTATTATTATTTTTTATTCAATGTCACTACTTCGTAAGGGCAAACATAAGAACATGAGGTTAGGGGGAAAGGGAACTTACCGTATTTAAATTGAAACTAAAATTATTTATATGTATGTATATGTGTACATATACACACATACATATATATAATAAGATTTTACAAGTGGTATAATACTTTCTAATACTTAATAAGAATTATTATCAATGAGCATATAGCATAAAAATATTTAAATAAAAAATTATATGTATAGCTAAAAAAGTAATATGACGTAAATATAAATATTTATTTATTTTGAGCAATAACTCTACAAAATTGTAACATTAACAATGTTAAAAAAATTATCAATTTCATATGATTAATTAGATAATCAATCATTCAAGAATCCACATTCATTTTCACAATATTAATTATAAGAAAAAATATATCGAGTAATATGATTAAAATAACTGCCATGGAAATTGAACCCATAACATTTATTGTATAAACCATTATACCCATCACTAAGCTATATATTATATTTTATTAATTATAGCACTTAAAAATACATACACACACACATATATATATATATATCATTTTTTTTTTAAATTTTATTTATTTATTTTTTAGTTAGGGGAGGCTTGGCCCCCCTTTGACCTCCCTTAATTCCACCCTTGCTACTTTGTAGGTGTTAAAGTCGAGGCACACATGACCTATATGAGGGTAATTGAAGCTTTTGCCTTTAAAAATTACATGAACATCTATGTATTAGGTTAATGAAACCATATATCTCATTATGTAATTTATGACACAATAGTGTTATTTTTCATACTCTTTGTCTTATTCTTCTCTCCTCCTAAAACAATGTTATGTAATCTCCCTTTTCACAAAACATAATTGAAGGGGATGTCCTTAAAGCATATTTTCTAGGCTTAGGCTTTTGTGAACCAACTAAGCCATCAAGTGTGTTACTTATGTATTTATTGAGTCCATATAAATGGGAAAGGGTCGGTGGTGTCTATTTATATGTGGTGTCTATTTATATATCGGACTTACAAAAGAAGACCCTTCATCATGTTTTTTTATTTATTTTGGTGGTTAATGTGTTATCTATTGAAATGACCTTCCAAGATAATAGGTTATCTAGAAATGAATTGAAACATACACTTTTTTTTATGCTTTCTCACCTAAATTATGAAGATGACTCTATATTTTTTCTTGAAATTTCTGTCTTAAAAGAATCGATTTAGGATTATTGCAAGGCTTTGTGCTAGGAAGTTAATTTACAAAGTTAAAGCATCAACTTTTACAAGAACTCTAGTTGAAAGTAACAGGAGAGGTATCTAGCGCTTTTAGGGTTCCCTGAATATCAAATCTAGAAAGGTACTTAAGATTGCATTATATTATTATTATTTTTTATTGGGGGTGGGGAACAAGACATAAGCTCTTTTATTCATCAAGAAAAAGGTTATAACAAAGTCCAAGAGCCATAATAGATGTATGCTATTTACTACAATGAAAGAGATCCTCATCAAAGCCCATAAGCACAATTTCTACATATTCCAAGTTGCTTTAAATTCCTAATTAGGCGTTGTAAGGTAGTAAATTTTATGAATGCTTAATTTTGGTGGGACAAGCGTAAAGCAAGAGAAAGATTCATTGTATTAGATGGGATAAGATTGCTCTTCTTAAGTTGAAAAGAGGACTTAGCTTCAAAGATCTCCTACCTTCAATTTTGTACTACTCATAAAATTGGCCATGAGAGTTTATTTGAGTAAAAACGTTTTGTGGGTTTGTATGCTTTAAGCTATCTACTTTTCTTAATTCCTCCTTTCTAGAAGTATCCATAGGAGCTGGGGACTCTTGGGATGTTCAAGCATCTTATAGAGTAGTAATGTATTGCTTAATTTAGATAATATAGAGGGCTTGGAATGAATTTTTGGCTTTAAGCCAAGCAACAATATGAGTTTACTCTTTAGATTAGGTGACAGGGTCTACAGAATCAAATTTGTATTTGTAGGATGATTGAGTGAGGTTTGGCATGATGGGCTTGGAGTAGGGACATTGGGCCAATGATCTGCTTTCAACCTTTCATAAGGAATAAGGAGGCTTATGCACTTAAAGAGTCCTTTCATTGACTTTGACTTAGAAGGAGCTTATGTAGAGATCCATCAAGGGAAGGAGTTGTTTCATTCATTGATTATCAACGTAATCGAACAAATCCTGTCAATGACTAAACTATATAAATGGAGCTCCTCATCATTTGATGTTTTAGAAATTAAGAGAAACATCGCTATGCTACTACATTATTATTGCAAAAGATTAGATAGAGCTCAAAATGCAGAATACATTACATTTATCTTGAGAATAGTAAGTTTAATTCTATTTGACTCCTCCATTTGTCATATGTGCATTCGAGTTCCTCAAAACCGCTTGTTCCTCCTCCATGTGTCTCACTTGTAGACTTTTCCTATGTGTCATCACCATGTCAATCTCCAAGCCATGTGTAGCATGAAATGTACGACACACACACATAATTGTTGCAACCAAATGCCCTCCATTACAAACAATTTGTTAGATTTGATGATGGTACACATGTTTTAATGAGGGTAGATAGACAAATCCTAAAGTTGAAAGACTTTAAACCAAGTTTCCTTTCCAATAACCACGATATTATCCTTGTGGTATTATATTTAATCCATTTAGAGGTAAGGTTTTAGAACTTGGTAAAGCTGCAAAAGTGGCTCAATTTAGTTAAAATCTAAGTCATTTCAAGAAATTACTTTATCATAATGCTCAATTCAAGATACATCGACATGGCATCAAGATGAGCATGAGAAATGTAGCATGAAATATGCATATAACTACATCAGATGTATTGAAAAGTCTAGAACCCCAAGTGTGTCTTCTTCACATTAAATTGAGTGTTTAACTTGGACTTTTGTCTAGAATAACCAAGCCTTTAGAAAGTGAAACATTTTTGTGGCAATCTTTAAATAATGTTATCTTAAAAATTGTAATTTGGCTAAATGCAAAGTTTCAACTTTGATAAAATGTTGTTGTTTATGAGATGTCCTTAGACTCAACTTACATGATTCACCACCTTAGGAATGAAATTTGCTGTATCTCAAGTTATTACTTTGCATGTATGGATAAAAAAGCACATGGAAACTAGTGTATTTGGAAGATTCACTAACTTCGTGTTTTCAATAACAAAAAACCCAATGTCCAGGCCATTGTGGAGCGCCTTTTAAGCATATTTAACAAAACTATGCATTTATACAAACTTAAGCAAGAAGAATTAGTTTGGCGGCTTTCTACAGTCACTTCTATCAAGCTAAATACTGATAAGTTCTTTAATAGCACTACCTTTACAGGGGAGTTTGGGATTGTAGTGAGAAATGAAGCAAAGTTGTCATCATTGGAGGGTTAAGCAGACTAATTTGATCTTTGTAACCAAATAAAACAAAAGCAACAACCACTCTTAAAGCCTAAAAAAACTAAATTAAGTAGTAGGTAAAATATGGAACAAAGTTATTGTAGAGTCAGATTTTATTTTTTTTTTGTGGTTTTCTTGATGGATTCTAACTAGGCATGGGCATCTTAGAACCTTCATTTTTACAATAATCTACATACTAAAACCTCATCCTTACATTGGTTTACTTTAGTCTTGTGCCACACCAAATGATCAAGTAGCTGATTTGATAATTGCTCAAGTGAGAAGAAAGATGTGTCTTGTAGAGCACCTATTTTTTATGTTTGGTTTGTATCATTTCCTTCTCATTCAAATATTGATATGCCCATAAATAATTTTTTATTTTTAATATGAGTTAATTGAGTTTCATTTTGAAAAAAAAAATTACAACATTTAATTTATTTAGAAAGCCTAATGAGGTAACTTCATTGTCTCTTTATAAGGTATGGTTTCATAAGTTAAACACACTATCGCATGTTATTATAACAATTAAAATGTGACTTAAGTAATATATTTCATTGCAATTTGAAATCACTTGTCGAATTCATGATTTCAAATAATTATTATTATTCTTTATGAATTAGACTTCTTTTTTGGAACTTTTTACATTAAGTTGTACAAAAATTTCTCTTATTGTGATAGGAATAATCTAATTACAAATTAAATTAATCATTCTCATTCGTATTCAATATCATGTATTTTCACACTAATATAAATTGGCACATAATGAAATCCATATATGACTCTTGAGTAAGGATACACTAGCAATAAAACTAGAAGACATGAAACAAAATGAATTTGATTTACCCAATATTAAATGTAAATTAATCATGTTTTTATGTTTACCTAATGAGAAACTATCACTATCATTACTTAGCTCGTAACTCACCCATCTTCATAGATTTTAGCTTTCAAAAATTAAATGTAAATAATATATAGTTGGATAACATATATTTTAGCTTGGTAACTAGATAGACATAGATGAGAAAAAAGAACGTAATAAATATGAAAAAAATAAAAATAAAAATATAAAAAAAAGAAAAAGAAAAAGAAAATGAAAACCTAATACTTTTGTTTGGCTATACTCATCGTCTATTTAGCAAAAGCAGAACAAAACACCAAAGAAGCATGAACACAACACAAACGCACATTAAACCACACTTCCACTCATATTATTGCTTCTTCCTCGGCAGTAGGGTTGCAGCAGATAAACGCCACCTCTCTCTCTCTCTCTTTCTCTCTCTCACTCTCTCTCTTCAATCTCTCTTTCTCTCTCCTATCTCTCTCTTTCCCTCTCTGTGTGTGTATAAAACCCTATCCCACTCTCTCTCTATATCTCTTTCTCTCTCAAGCAAACAACAATGGGTGCTTCTTTGCCCCCTAAAGAGGCCAACCTCTTCAAGCTTATCGTCGTAAGCTGTCAATCCCCTCGCTTGCTCTCTCCATATGATTATTTTTATTCATAATTTTTCGATAAAACATGTACTTGCAATCGTAGTTTCATTTCCTATGTTGTTTGGCTTAGTGTCGGCGCTTAAACCCTAGATTTAGCTTAACTGAATATAAAGTGCTGGAAAGTATGAACAGTGGACGCTGAGGTGGTTAATTTCATTGGGTTTTGTTTAGTTTTGATTAATGAGTTGAAGGTGAAGCTTCTACATAGATTGAGTGTGTGTGTGTGATGTGTATTGGCTCGTGTAATTAAGTGAACAGTGGTGGGCATTTTGAATTTGATTCCATTTGTTTGTCAGTTAAGAGGAAATTTAAGGAATCATATCGTGGGTTCTAATCTAGTTTGATATCGAAAGGGAGGGAAAAGTGCAGTCGTAGTAAGGGTCCTGTTAGCTCATGCTCGGGAATAGTTAAAAGGCTCAAGGAAGAAGTTTTCACTTTTTCGTTGATTATGCTTTTCATGAATATTAAGTTCATAGAAAAATGAAAAAAGTTTTTTATTTCGCCCTTAACAAGTGCCCCAGACCACTCAATAACATTTTTCTTCTAATAACTTTTAGCCTTTGTAACTTACAGTTGTAGAACTTTCTCATTGTTCAATTAAGTTTGGAGAATTTTTAGTTCACTTCATTTTGCAGACACGAATGGTGGGGCATGAACTGTGTTTTTATATAGCTGTGCTTGCAAAATGAGCTATATTGCAGGCTTTTGAAAGTTTTAGGATTCAATGAAATTTTTTTGAAAAAGCTTTAGAACTCTGTTGATTTTCGGCTGAGAGTATTAAAATTAGAATTGCACTTATGCCATAACAATTTTGCTGGCACTATATGATCCTTCAAAGTTGTATCTTTTATCTGTTGTGGTTCAATATTTCTCTCATAGCTTAAAAATGGATGAGAATTTAGTAATAAATTTTCTGTGAGTACCTGTAGAAATTTTTTAGAATACTTTATCATGCATCGAGCTTTCTCAGGAGTCTTTTTCTTCCATGATGTCAGCTTGTGATGTCTTCCTAAGGGATGTTATTTTTTAGGTGTAGATTTGTTGTGGTTGAGCTGAGAAACTTGGCTTATTTATGTATGGTATTTCCCTAAACTGTGTCTTGATGTTGCAGAAATCTTATGAAACGAAGCAGTATAAGAAAGGCTTGAAGGCTGCAGATGCCATCTTGAAGAAGTTTCCAGAGCATGGAGGTAATATTTGTTTGACTTGATATTATTATTATTATTATTATTATTGTGTGACACCGTTTGGTTTATTAGGGGAATTCTTTGACTCCTCTTTGTATGGGGGTAATTGATATGCCCTTGAGATCATGCCTTTTCTTGGGAAAGTAGATCAAGCCTTTATTCATTTGATTTTGTCTATTTTCTGCTCAGTTGTTACTCCCGTGCATGTAGACATGCATTGTATACTGTTTCTAAGTATTAGCTGGTGCAAGGATTCCATACATGGGAGATATACTTTATTCACATTGTTGTCAACTATGAGTGCTCTTTTGTTGGAAAATTTACCTTGTGATTTTATATACAGTGGCTGGCATTTGTGTCTGAAAGTGCTTTGCCTTTTGTCTGTTCCTCAATTTGCACCCACCCTGGCAAATTAGGAATCGAGAGAAAGTTGAGCGAAGGAAATACACCCAGCAATGGCTCAAAGTACAGGGTGTTATTTGCTAGTTTTTGAAGTTAAAGTGGCAAATACCATTATGGTCTTAGCTTTTATTCTCAAACTCAATCTAGTTGAGCAGTATGATAACTCTTAAAGGGGGTCAACTTTCAAGTAGAAAGAATGATAATCCTAGAGTACAGTTTCCTAATGTTGTCAAGATGTATGCTTCATTACAAGGATTGAGCAGCTAATCATGAATTGTTACACAATGGAATAAGTTAAAAAAGAGTAATTTATGCTGTTAGCATTGGTAGCACTCTCAGCTGTTTGTTCCATGTTGATTTCACCAGAGACTCTATCAATGAAGGGGTTAACTCTGAATTGCATGGACCGTAAATCTGAAGCATACGAGCTTGTGAGACAGGGATTAAAGGTTGAGATTTCTCATCCAATCTTCTCATTTCTTCTTTATTCTTTGAGATCATTGAATGATGGTGCTTGTCTCCCTGCAGAATGATCTTAAAAGTCATGTATGCTGGCATGTTTATGGTCTCTTATACCGCTCAGATAGAGAATACAGGGAAGCAATTAAATGCTATCGAAATGCTCTACGAATAGATCCAGACAATATTGAGATATTGCGTGATCTATCACTCTTGCAGGTGAGGTGTCACAGATTTTCTGTTCTTTTGTTTTGTGGTTTGATACCTTATAAGTTGGAACTTGGATGATTATCTCTCTGATAAGCTTTATATTTTTAGTTGCCATTTTTTGCTGTGTCTCATTGTTGTTGTCGTTGGTTTTTTTTTTGGTGTGTGTGTTTGTGGGTTGGGTGTTTTGGTGTTTGGTTCATGGAGAGGACAGAGGAGTTGTTCCTCTGGTCTTGCTGACAGAAATATGCTTAGAAGTGCCAGAAGTTCATATAACTAACTTTAAATGCATACAGGAGTAAAGGTACACCTGTGTACTGTGGCACATTTATGTATTTCTGCATAGTTTTATTCATCAGAGTAAAGTTTCAACAATCTAATCTAACTTTGGTGTTGAAATTGTTGGGTATTGTATGGTGCAGTGGTTTTTATTAGAATGAGATACAACCTTGTTGGGGCTTGTTGACAGATGGTCAAATTAGATAGTGCTGAAAGTTTTTAGGCACACTATTAGTGGGTAACATAGGAGAGAAATTCTAGTATCTTTTTGGGTAATTCATTCTGAGATTGCTGAATTGGACATTTTTGTATATGGACATTAATAAATTATAGTAATATTGGCTTTTTATGAAGTAATAATATTGTATCATCTATGAACTAGTGCCAATACATTCCCTATTAGACAAATACAAGAAATCAAATTAGGTACATACCTATGAACCGTATGACAGCGATTTCTTATTTATATATTTTGTTTAAGTATAGGTTCCATGCTCTGACACCTCTCTGATGTGGGAATCAGTAACACTTGAAATTTTGTTTGCTACGGTTTATATCAAATGGATCATTGAAAATCTTGGTAATTTTCATGATCAATGCTGATACATTATTTTGTAGAAATATGAAAGAAAGAAATGCACTTTTGCTGTGTTTTTGGTACTATAGAGAATGCAATTTATGCTACTCACTCCTTTTGCTTTACAGGCTCAAATGCGGGATTTGGCAGGTTTTGTTGAAACAAGGCAGCAACTTTTGACTTTAAAACCCAATCATCGCATGAACTGGATAGGATTTGCAGTTTCCCATCATTTAAATGCAAAGTATGAACCTTCTTTTTTTGGTAATAAGTCTACTTGTTTTTACTTATCCTCCTAAAAGAGAAGTTTACTTGTGAGTTTGTGTAGCTCCTTGTGAGCTTGTTGCTGGTTTGTTGTATACATTATGATAAAGTATTTTATCCTATCATACTGTTGTAGAAAAGATTCTTAAGGAGTATTCTCTTTGGTTGATTTTCCCTTATATTTTCATCGATTTACAAGCGTAGTTGCTGGTTTGTTGTACATTATGATAAAGTATTTTTATCCTATCATGTTTTAATTGTTTGGTCATTTACTTCTAATGCAAGATTGTTTATATTGAAGAATTTTGTTTGGTTATGTGGTAGCCCATCAAAGGCCATTGATATTCTGGAAGCATATGAAGGTACACTTGAAGATGATTATCCTCCTGACAATGAGCGCTGTGAACATGGGGAAATGCTACTCTACAAGGTATGTAATTTTGAAATAAAGTTAATTATCAAAAGAGAATTTTGAGCTAAAGTAGTGCATTTAGTTGAACTAGGCATGCTAATCTTCTGCTATTGATGGTAACCTTCCTTATTATGGGTCAGAAGACCATTTGACATCATAATTTTCTGCAACTTATTGATTTCTCCCTGGATACCATTGGACAGATTTCTTTGATGGAAGAATGTGGCTTTCTTGAGCGAGCATTAGAGGAATTGCATAAGAAAGAAGCAAAAATTGTTAGTGTCTGTAAATTATGTGGTCTGGATAGTGTAATGATCTTTTAATCTTGAGATATTTTACTTGCTTTTTTGTTGATTTTTGATGCTTTTGTAGGTTGATAAATTAGCATATAAAGAGCAAGAGGTTTCCCTCTTGGTGAAGCTTGGTTGTCTAGAAGAAGGTGGTAAATTGTACAGGGCATTGCTCTCCATGAATCCAGACAATTATAGGTATATCTCTTTTGGTTGCAAACATTTATAAGAAGATAAAATGTTATGAGTTTTAATTTTAGAGAGAAGGTTGTGTTGACCTTTGATTTGCCTATTTTTTCGCGAGTTTACGTTCTCAATATCTTCTGTATGTATTAGTTATATGTACTAAGAATTATTGCAAATGTTAGTTTTGGCATTTGTATTTGTGCTTGCACTTTGCGCATTTGTTCATAGCTGAACTAAGAAACCTTTTGTTTCTCTCTTTTATGTCTTCAGATACTGTGAAGGTCTGCAGAAGTGTTCTGGTTTATATCGGGAAAATGGCATGTATACTTCAGATGAAATTGATCAATTGAGCTTCCTCTACAAAGAGCTTGTGGAGCAGTATACCTTGTCTTCTGCTGCTAAGGTAATACCTCCTCCTTCGTCTTCTTCTTCTTCTTCTTCATTTCAATCTTCTTTGCTTATTAAGGATTTTCCATGAATACGATATTGCTTGAGGCATGTGAGTGGGTGGTAGAAATATGTTTGTGTTGTTGGTTTAGTAATACATCAGAAGCTCCCAAATGGTCTTTCCATTTGGATATTTTATTTCTAGCAAATAAATGGCACAGCCGTCTTTGCTAGATGCTGCCTATATAAGTAGGTGGGAAACTTTATCAGGACTATCTATAACTAGATACGGTGTCTAGCTTTCCATTCCTGCTAAAGAAGTAAACTTGTCGGTATTTTCTATTTCATAGATTTGGGCCCACAAGATTCTCTTCAAAAAGTAGGGCAATACCTAAAATTCTTCAGTCCAAAATTTGTTTTAATGATCTCTGCTGTAGCATTCTGTCTCCACATTACTTAAGGCACAGATTTTTACATTTCCTTATTCTCTTCTAAAGTTTAATTGCTTTTCATAGATTCCAACATTCATTTGGTTCTATGTTATAACTTACATTTCCTCAATTTGGGAGTTGAAGCTTTGCAACTTTGATGCTTGTAAGTTACCCAAAAATGTTCTTGTTGATGCTCACTGGTTTCTACATTTTTGTGTGATTATTTTTGGGTGAAGATTTTTATGTGATTATATCCACAGAAACCATTTATTTTCTGTGATATTAGTATTGTCTATCTCTATCCTTCTTTTCGGCCTCAGGATATACTTTTGGTTTTTCAATAGCATAATACTTCAAAGAGACAATGCAATTGGTCGCTTTCTGTTTTTTTTTTTTTACTTTGCTCGAGGGGATAATATTGTGCTTCATATAGGAGAATGAATTGCTAGCTTTTTTACGTCGGAAAACATTAGCCTGAACAATTCTGTACTTATTTCTATTTTCTTTTCTTTGTTACAAGTATCTGCATCGCTACTCCATTTGCTACCTCTTTGATCATTGCTTATTTGAGATTTGACACACCATGCTTTTTCATTTGGTAATTAAACAAATCATGCTTCCCAGAAGCTATATTAACTATGTTCATGTTTGTGCTTTATGATTAATTATTGAAGGAACACTGATATTATATCCCACTATGTAGAGAATTCCCCTTGATTTTCTCCAAGGCAACAAATTTCAGGAAGCTGCAAATAGATATGTCAGGCCTCTTCTAACGAAGGTACTTCTGTTGATTTTTCATTTGGACTTTCTATAAAAAATCCTGCTGCTGCTGTAAGTTTCTTTGTGGCTTTTCCAGGGAGTCCCGTCATTGTTCTCAGATCTTTCTCCTTTGTATGATCATCCTGGAAAGGTTAGCACTGTCACAATAATAAGTCCTAAAACTCTTATATATTCTTTATATGGATTTGTTTGGCTGTATTTTGACCTCTTTGGTGTTGTACTTATCTCAGGCAGATATTTTGGAGAAACTATTCCTAGAGTTGGAAAATTCCATCCGGACAACTGGAGGGTATCCTGGAAGGTAGCTAGGCTGATTGAAAGCATTTATTTATTTCTGTGTGAATTTATTTTGAAGTGGCAAGAAGTTATGATCTAGTGTGATAGATGCCATAGAATGTGAGTGTTACAACCTGAAATTAGTACTGTACATGCAAAAAGGTACAGCGATCCGTAATGGTTTGGCTTTACTGATGAAAGTACATGCAAATAACTGATTGCTGAATTCACTCATGATAAAATGCAATTGCAGTATGGCTCTTGTGTGCATCATATCCCCTTGCTTTTGTGGATGCAGGGAAGAGAAAGAGCCTCCTTCAACACTCATGTGGACTTTGTTTTTACTGGCGCAGGTTGACCAAACTCTCTTCTATGCCAGTGAATGATGCTTTTCTTTCCATTCTTGTTTCTACATATTCTGATGTTTGCTCATATGTTTTAAACATTGGCAGCATTATGACAGGAGGGGTCAGTATGGTGTTGCTTTGACAAAAATTGATGAGGCTATAGAACACACTCCTACTGTGATTGATTTGTATTCAGTCAAGGTCTGTTATATTAATTTCATGTGAGATATGCATTTAACTTCCAGGGAATTCTTGTGTTTTTTGACTCTTATCTTTTGTGGGAAGTTACAAATGCATTTTAAAGTTGAAGTTTGTGCACAGCACCTATGGTTCTGCTATGAAATATAATATACAGAAAGTAATGGTAGGTTTACATTTTACAGCAGAAGCGTTGGAAAATGATCTCCTGCATCCTCTTATGAGGAATGACCATGATATGAAAATATTTTTGGCCACTTTGCTGTGTTTTTTCATCTAGGATAAGTTGAAGTTGATGATGAAGGATTAAATGGGGTTTGACAATTTCTTATGCAAGCACACTCTGTTCCCCCCTCCTAATTTTTGTGCATGCTGTGAACAAATAAGTGATTTCCATTGAAGACTAGCTCTTTTTGTGATGATTTTGGCCTTCTGATTACAAGTACTGTGAGCATGAGTTAATGCTTTGAAGTCTATTGTA
The DNA here is from genome assembly GCA_037954665.1 of Laguncularia racemosa. Taxonomy (NCBI): domain Eukaryota; kingdom Viridiplantae; phylum Streptophyta; class Magnoliopsida; order Myrtales; family Combretaceae; genus Laguncularia; species Laguncularia racemosa. The sequence continues at coordinate 5,547,116 of JBBMOL010000030.1, read as the reverse complement.
ATGTTTTTGGCTTATTTTGGTGAGAATAAACTTATCTGACCTTTTGGTGTAATTGCAGAGTCAGATTCTGAAGCATGCTGGTGACTTAGCAGCTGCAGCTGCATTGGCAGATGAAGCTAGGTGTATGGATCTTGCCGATCGGTACATCAATAGTGAATCTGTCAAGCGCATGCTCCAAGCTGATCAGGTTTGAAGCCATGCATAGCTTTTGAAATTGTCGCTCTTGGAGTCTTCATCTCCTGGCTATATATGTAGGATTCTCTTATCCTTAGAAATCATGAATGTGGATAAAAATGATTCCCTTCTACGTAGGTGACATTGGCTGAAAAAACCGCTGTATTGTTCACGAAAGATGGTGATCAGCATAACAATCTTCATGACATGCAGTGCATGTGGTATGCCTCTTTCCATTCCATGAATGATAAAATGTTATCTGCATCAGTTTTGCCCGCTGAATGTGTAAAACACTTGATGAAGGTATGAACTTGCATCTGGTGAAAGTTACTTCCGCCAAGGTGACCTAGGTCGAGCATTGAAAAAATTCTTGGCTGTGGAGAAGCACTATGCTGATATTACAGAAGACCAATTCGACTTTCACTCATACTGCTTAAGAAAAATGACTCTACGAGCTTATGTAGAGATGCTGAAATTTCAAGATCGTCTACATTCTCATTCATACTTCCATAAAGCAGCAGCTGGGGCTATCAGGTGTGCTAATCTAAGCTGCCAGTTTTTCTTTATGCTATTCCAAGTTTGTTAAATTGGTGGTGGATTTTGTTGGAGTCACTCTGTTGCCTGAGTCTATTATTGAACTTCGCTAAATTTTCTTCCTATACTTACTGCCAAAAAAATCTTGCCATTTTACTGCTGTCTGGTTATATAGTCTTAGCTGTGTTTTCTGGTGCAGATGCTATCTTAAGCTATTCGATTTTCCTCCCAAGTCAACAATTGAAGAGGAAGATGAAATGTCCAAGTTAGCTCCATCCCAGAAAAAGAAACTGAGACAAAAGCAGAGAAAGGCAGAAGCACGAGCTAAGAAAGTATTAGTTTATTTCAAGTGCTTCATGTGTGTGTATTGGTGGTGGATTCTTCTTATTCTAAAGCCCTTAGTAATTATAGGAAGCAGAAGTTAAGAATGAAGACTCAAGTGCTAGCAATAATATGTCAAAGTCTGGCAAAAAGCATGTCAAGCCTGTGGATCCAGATCCGCATGGAGAAAAGTTGTTGCAGGTACTTGTGGGACCTCTCTTGCTATTTTCTAGATAATTAGGTCCCTCATGCTTTTTTATTGGCCTTCAATGGTAATTGCTATGAAGCTTTATTATTTACTGTTGGGAAGAAATTAGATGCCTAATTGCAGTGCCTTCTTAGGTTGAGGATCCCTTGGCAGAAGCAACAAAATACCTGAAGCTGCTTCAAAAGAGTTCTCCTGATTCTTTGGAGACACACTTACTTTCCTTTGAAGTGAACATGAGGAAGCGGAAGGTTTTACTTGCTTTTCAGGTATCTAGTTGTTTGGGGCCCACCCCGGCCTTGTTCTGTTTTCACTCTTAAGAAAAATATATTACCAAAAAATAAGAGCTTCACATGGCAGATACTGAATTTGTTTATTCTTGTAATATTAGAGTTAAATGCAGCTTTTAATTTGGACAGATCTCTTTTTTTTTTTTTTTTGAGAAGTAAATGTAGTAAATTGAAAATCTCTGTTGTAATTATGTGCGTTACCCAATCTTGTAGGCTGTGAAGCAATTGCTGAGGTTGGATGCTGAAAGTCCAGATACCCATTGTTGCCTGGTAAGCGTTTACATTGAAGCAAGTATTTTGGACCTATTATAGTAACCTCAATTTTCTTCTTTGGTTGTTTCATGTGTGTTGGTATTAGACTCTTATGAACATATTTAATTTGGGGATCAACTCTTTCTTCTCTTTTGGTGTGAGTTACATGATCATCTTTGTGGTCATGAATTTTTCTTGAGACAACTGTGGACTTCCTGTACTTCAGATCAAGTTTTTCCATGAAGTGAGTTCTATGGCTGCCCCAGTAACAGAAACTGAGAAAGTCGTTTGGACTGTACTTCAGGCAGAGCGCCCATCTATCAGGTTCTGATCCTCTTGAGTCATTGTTAAACATTTTTGTTAATCTTCTTATTCATTGAAGGACATCTAATTGTTCTTATGTTGTGCTTTTCATAGTCAACTGCATGAGAGATCACTGTCAGAGGCAAATGAAACTTTTCTCAATGCACACAAAGGTATAATCCAATTCATGTGATTTGGATACAAGCATTGGTCTTTTGTTGGTCATGTGCATGTTTTAGCTGATATTCTTTACTTATTCTTTTCTGCAGATTCTCTGATGCACAGAGCTGCAGTTGCAGAAATGATGAATCTTTTGGAAACCAGCAACAAGTCTGAAGCCATCAAATTAATTGAAGATTCCACTAACAACTTGGTGCAAACGTAATAGTTTTTAATAATTCTAGGCTTACTTTTCTTTTGCATTTGCCTCGAATCCCTTGCTTAGAGTCTACCATACAACAGATGTAGGGCTTATATGTTCTCATCATATCATTCTCTTGGTCACATCTCAGCAAATATTGGTTTATTTCACAGATCCGGTGCACTCGGACCAATTAAGGAATGGAAACTCAAAGACTCTATTGCGGTTCACAAGCTGCTTGGAGGAGTGCTTGTTGATCAAGATGCTGCATCAAGTAAGTTCTGTATACCTTAGCTGTCTGGATTTAAAGAAGCATGAAACAATCTCATTGAGCTTTAATAGTTCACATGGTTGAATTTTGGCTTTCATTGGATAATGTGCACACTAAGAGAATATTTTTGGAATTTAACAATATTTGCTTGCCAGTTATATTTGATTAGATCCTCCATAAAAGCGGGTAGGTGAGGAGACTTGCATTTCATCATTCTTGTTCTGTGATAAGTTCACCTTAGTTATGACACTGAGTGATCTATTTTATAGGATGGAAAGCGCGTTGCGCTGAGTACTTCCCATATTCAACTTACTTTGAAGGAAGCTGCAGCTCTGCTATTCCCAACTCCTCATACAACCAAGTTGCTAAGAATATTGAAAACGGTAGTATGAACCATCCTGCTGGTGGTATAAGCATGGATTATGCTGATTCAAATGGAAAACTAGAAGCTTTGAAGGATCTTACTATCTAGGGATATCCTGACAACTCATATCAGCTGATGTACCTTCAAGTTCATGGTGGTGGGGTTTGCTATCACGACTAGCAAAGCAGCGGCTCCAAAATGTTTAGTTATCCAGAGAAGATGTTGCAGCAATTGAATATATTCAAACGCCTTGTTTCTGCCAAATCATGTTTGTGGGTGTTGGGTTTCCTTTTGATATCCGCTTCATTGTCCAGACTTCAAATGTCATTTCCTCAACTGTGTATAAATTTCTTTCATTCTGTTTTGGTTAAATGATACGTCACTGTTCTCTGAGATTATGAGCAAGGCGGCTGCAGTGGGTTTACAACCATTTGGGGTTGCTTTTCCTTTTTTTGACTTATCATCTTTTGGATCCTGGGGAGAGAGCTGCAGGAAATTTTGAGAACTGGGTTTACAACTTGTGACAATAGAACATTGCCTGTAGAGCTGAGTCCTGGGGACACCTTGTACCCACCCTCTCTTTTTGTTTTCTTCATTACCATTATTTTCCTTGTATAAACACTGGCTCGTGAAGAAATTTTGCAATCATATATACTATGGCAATAGAATTTGCAGAAATTGCTTGTTCTGTCCTCTGAATACTCCTGAAAGCTGTAAAGACGAATCTGAGTGGGGAGAACATTTTGCAGCGAATTCTAGAGCTTTCTTGAGGCATTGTCTTTTCTTATGGGCAGGGCTTGTTTATATTCACTTTGGGATTAAAATACTTGTTATTTTGTTTGTCACACTCACTGTCCATAGGAAAGTGAACTGTCGTTCAGTGTACTTAATGAAGGGGTTTGTGGAGTGGCGTGTTTTCTAATCTTATGAAAACAACTGTAGCGAAATAACTATGAAATGTCAATGTTTTTGTATAAATGGAGATAATTTAATTCTAATTTAGTTGAGAAAACTTTGAATGGTGAATTACTTGTATTACGCTTAACCACGTGATGCGATTTGCTCAGGGCACATAAAAAAAGCCTTTAGTCAGCGAAAGCCTAAATGGTTTATGGTGTGAACACTGTTCTTTAACAAAAATGAAATACATCACCTCTTTCCATCCTCCAGCGGGAAACAAATAAAGGCTTTAGCTCAGTTCCAGAAGAAGCAGATTATTATGATAGGGCATTTATGTTCTTAAAACAGCAAAAAGATGAATACGACGCACCAAAGAAGAAGAAAATGCCAAGCGAAGGCTACAAATGAAATTCTTCCTACATACTAGCATTTTCTGTCAAAAAGTACATATGCCCTTTGACAATGTGGTCATCTTTGCTCTGCTTTTAAAGGTCCTAATTGTCCCCGAGGCTTTCTTTCTTTTATATGCTTACAAATTACGGTATATCATTCTACAAGTGTGACTACATAACTACGAGGTACAGTGTACAGCAAAGCTAAATAATTGTTGCATGCCAAAAAGGTGGAAGGCAAAATCAACCTCTGCCAACATAAAGTAATTACTCCTGCTGATGTTTCCACGTAATTTGATGAGGCTAGTGAGCAGAAGCAGATTGGGAGGACCAGCCCGGTGCCCTTTAGAGTATTCGTGCTTCAGATAGACTATGGATGTAGCACTCGCGAGAGATGAAAGTCAAAATTTCCAAATCCGGTAAACTTGCTTCCAATATATAAATACGCCTGCAAAATGAGAACTTTTTGAGCACTGGTGGGCATATTTATACCATAGCCTGAAGTGAGAAGCAGGTGCCAAGAATGACAGCACAGATCTCCATTTAATGATATCTTACGCTCTGGTATCTAGTTCTGGCTGTTGTTCCTGTCCAAAGGTGCAGTGGTGGCGCCTTCAGTGATCTCACTTTTACATAGGGGGCACAAAGCATTGATTTTCAACCATTTATCGATGCACTCAACATGGAAAACATGACAACAGGGAAGTTCCTTTAGCTCCTCGTCATCTGCATATTTTGCCAGGCAAATACAACAAACCTGGGGGAGAAAATAGCATACATGCCTATTAATACATTATCCATGTAGAAAGCAAGGGTTCAAACGTTTCAACATTATCTTTTTGTTGTTCTTTTTTTACCAATAGCTTCATCGTTTTTCAATATATCAAGACAGGGACTTAAAACTCCAATCCTGACCAAGAGTACAGAAATCAGAACTCAATCAGTAGTCTGCATGGCTAGTACTACCCAGTAATGATGAACATAGCATGATTCTTAGGCAAGATAAAACGTTTTTGAATCTGACAGCCAACTAGAATGCAACCAGAATACAGTGTGGCTCATAAGAATTGGTATCTTTGCAATCTGAACTTACAAGGTAGCAACTGTACCCAAATAGCAACGCTCATCTTGACTGGAAATTTGCATACAAAGTGGAGAAAAATGTTACAAGCTCAGCCAAAGTACAAAGGCAGTCTTTGAGTGGTTCCATACACCATTGAATATTCAGAAAAGCCTACATGAGCCATGTTCAACTTTAAATTGCATTTTGGTTCTTTTTCAGCTCTGGTGCTTGGCACCATAAAAATAATAGATCACCCATAGTTTGGCAAATGAAACAACTGTAACCCAGATATTTTGAGAAACCATTTGATGTGACTAAAGTTTCGCAAAGAGCTGCAAGTCATTCAAAAACTGCTTCTGCAATAGATACAAATAATCTTAATCTCCATTACTAAAAATATTAACAGAGGAATTTTAACTTACAGCATCTTCACCCGATATGAAGCGCTCCTTTTCTGTCCCAGCAGCCAAGATCCCCCCTTCAGCTCCTCCTTCATCCACATGGGAGGCATCACCATCTACTTTTTGCTTCAGCTTAAACTTGTAAGTGGGCAGAGCATTAATGGACTCTGCTGTTGCCCCTCTTGCTGGAGAAAAGTCCTCTCGAAATCCCAAAACAGATATTATACAGGGCAGGCAGCAACAAATTGTTGCACAGAGTATAAAAGGCATCGCATACCCAATGCAGCTAAAGGTCAAGAATACTATACACAACCTGTGACAGGACCATGAAACAATCAGGTATCTGCACCAGTGGGAAGTATCAGCATAAAAATTACACCAATCCAGCATTCAGTTAATGAGTACCTGTATAATTTAGGAGCATCAGAAGGAGATGTGTGCCCACCAAATATCCATACATTACCAACAACGAACCATACAGCAAAGAAGCAATCTAAGCCCATCTTGAAATGATCAACGAGCCCATTTAGTCTGTATGATAGAAATCTCTCTTATAAACCAAGAATTCATGCAGAGCATATACATGCGCATGCAGGTGCAAAGAACATAACCCTGTTCATCAGCCTGAGATGAAAAAAGCAATTTCTGTTCATCCTCTGCATCCAGATTAATTCTCCCGATACTTAGGGGTTCCATTGATATCTACTAAGCTCATTAGTTCTGACAGTTCAAGATTCATCAATATGATAACCTCCAGTTTAGGGCATGTGATTCACAATTATATGCTATTCGTCATTGTAAATTGCTCCATGCATAGGTTTTTTGGACAAGTGGCAAAGGAAGCAGTTGAGCCAAAAAACTGTTGAAACCAAGTGTACACAATTAATGAATATGGAGGTTATGTTTTCATGATGTGATATGTTGGAATTAACTAGCATAGATGAAGGACCTATAACATCTAATCTGCAGTACAAGGACTGGAATGGATCAGCACTTCTCTGCTAAAATTGATTAGCATTTAGGTAATTTAAGTTCACTCCATGGCCTTGGCAGAGACTCCTTCAAACCAGACCAGTTAAGATAGTATATCAGCTGGAAAATTAGGGATTGCAGTCTACATCCATAGAGTCTGATACTCAGCTATCAACTGGTCCATCGGATGATGCATTTGGCAGTAGAAGCATCTAGATATTGAAAGTCCCAAGGAAGCAAGATTATGCTCCCTAATACATGGAAGTAGAAAGGACCTTCTGGAAGGCATAATTTGGGTGGGGGAGAGGAAATCCAATCCAGTATTCTCTACCCCATATACCAAAAAGTCCAAGCTCAATGCAACCTGACTTATGTGTAAGGAATCCTGACTCCATCAATTGCAATAAAATTAGTTTACAATCAGTTGAGAACGCATGAATCAATTAAGTGTTTGGCAAATGTTGTTTGTTTCCTCAAAGCATACCAAGGCATGCCTTCAGCCTATGGACTGACAGACCAAGGTCTATATGTCCAGGACAAGCTACTTCTACAGGGCTCATCTCATCTATTCTCTGCGTCATATAAACCTCTCTGGAGATGCACAACTATGTCTTCTTTGGTAACCTTTTCTCTTGCAATGTAGAGTGGATCTAATGGCAAATTTCCATAGTCCTAATCATCCCTGAGTCTGGATTCCTTCCTAGCAAGGCTTACTTACCCAGCTTACTCAGAAACTCCAAGAGTGATATGGAACTTGGCATTTGCATTTAAAGGGTCCATGCATTTTGAATGGAAAGAATAAAGACTTTGAAAGGTAAGATCACGGCCTAGAATTCCATGAGGAGAAATTCAACTGCTTGGAGCTACCAACTGCATTTCTATGTACATGAGTGTGTGTGTGAATATCGTGGATCAAGCAATAACAGGGCAATGAATTTCACACATACTAATAATGCAATCCCTTGAACACAGATGTGTAAATAAGAAATTACCTTGAACTTAAAGTGCGCACAATTTGAGTATTATTTGAAGATGACATAACTGGATGCTGGTTCTCTTCGTCTGTAGCTTGAGTGACCGAAGTATAGGATGTAGGTTCAGAGTGATTTCTCGGAGACTCTTGATATGTTTGATTAGAATCTCGTTCAAGCCCCCTGTCGCGATTACGAAATCGCCAATATAGTATAGGTAGTGTCGCCACACAACCAGCTGCATAACCCACAATCCATTCAAACAGTGGGGCCTTGGGATTTTCATCTCTTGATAATGACAAAACAACTATAGATGCTATGATCTGACTCATAGTAACAACTACTTCAACAGAGATCCATAGGCTGGAGTTCAAAGGACTTCTCCGTCTCTGACGGTAACCATCACCTATCCTCATATTGGAGGAGTTCATAGAAGTCAATCTATGAGGTGTACTCACAGAAGTTTGATTTGCAGTAGCATTTGAGCTACTCGATAGTCGATCGTCTACTGGAATTTGTTCTGGTCTAGGGTGGAGGCCGTTATGAGATGAACTAGATGAAGCATCACCATTTCTTTCTACATCAATTATGTGCTCATGACTGTCATGATTTTCCACTCTTTCCATCAGCAGAGGATATCGGTCAGTTTGGCATTCAATTTTTCGCTCTGATGATCCAACATCCATCTAAGTCTGACAGTGTCAAACAGAGAAAATATGTGACATCCTAATTCACGTGCTTCTATGTCTTTTACTACTCTATGTAGATCCAATAAATATGAAATTTTCAAGGCAACCTTGGATCCAGAGTCTTCCAGGACAGAAAGTCTAAAATAATTTATAAGCAGTTGCTGTATTGTGTATAATCTGCTGAAAAAGAGTGGCAAAATTTACTCATACAGGCTAAACAGAACATAAAGCACACTAGCAAAATGACATATCAATGAGCAGAAATGTATTTTTGGCTGAGCCATCAATGAAGTGAAAGATCCTTCATGGTTTATCTTAGAAGCAAAACAATTGGATGTGGTTTGTTAAGAAAAGGTGAAAATAAAGATTCTCTTGCACAATGTCATACAGTAATAGCGCATGTGAAAGGTGGACAGGCCACTAAGTTGAGAGATCTTATGGCATAGTGAAGCCAATAACATGTTGAAGAACAGAGGTGAATGCATAATGATCATATCCAAATAGAACAATTGTATGGAGGTTCTCAACTTCACTAAAATGACTACAATCAGGTTTTGGGGGATCTCTCCATAAACCCAAGTTTCCATTAAGATTCAGCCCTCTCAATCTTGTAGCTGATGATCACATTTGAATGTTTCATGTTTTATGAAAAAGTTAATTTGGTCAATGGCACTTGTGGGACTTGTAATAAGAAATAGGATTTTCTAGGGGTAATTCTTTCTCCTGGCCATCTGCTTGGAAATTTCAAATTATATATTTTCATTTTAGTAGATTTATAATGGAGATCAATTGATGAAGTTTAGCAACAGAGAGCAATATCGATGATTTAACCAATGGCCTCCAATTTCCTATTCAATGAGCTCCCATTCTGCAAGTTCGCTATGGAGCCAAAGATGCCACCCACAACACACCACCACTCACTTGGAAATAGATGACACAGAACTATATGCCACAAAAAATTTCCATAACTAATTGATTACACCTCATACGATTGATTATCCTGATATTGTGTCAGATAAAAAATAGTGTAGTGAATGCACACGATGGTATGTTATGCACTCAAAAAATTAATCAGATGCTACAATCAGAAGATGATATTTTATGCGATCACGTCAAATAGACCCCAGTGATATGCAAAGACATAAAAAATTACATCTAATTGAAACGAATCATAAAGCCAATCCAAAACCTTAAATAGCAGTAAGCGAGTTTCACGGATTAATGCCACAACAACACTATCAAGATGCAACATAAAAGAAACATAAAAAGAACGATACTACATATAATCATAAAGTACATTACATACTCTACAGAAACATACCTTTCTTATGAATTTCTTTCTTTTCTTTTCTTTTTTTTTTCATATATTTTTCCCATAAGCAAGAAATTAATTAACTTTCCTTATAAAATTAAATGACCGACATATTAAGATTCCATATAAACAAAGGCCCATCTATTGAAATCCCATAAAAAGCGCAATTCAAACATAAATTTCCAATCTTGTTACAACAATTAAATATTCCAGAACATTAACACCCAAAAGCCTAAAGAACCAATAAAAAAAACAACAAAAACAAGTCCCAATAGCTGAAATAACAAAAACCCAAAAGAAAAAACGATACATTACGAAAATAATTTCACCATTAATTTCACAGATGAATTGAATTAAGAACAATGATTAAAATGACGAAATTAAAATTCAGCTAAAAGAAAAGGAAATAAAGATCAAACCTTTGGGCCTAAAGATTGGACCTTTTTTTTTTTTTTTTTTGCCCTTCAGGGGTATGGTAAATGGTGCAAAGTTCCAATTTCTTTATTTATTTTTCAATTTGAGAAAATGTGGGTTGGATATTTTCCTTTGTTTTTCATGCTACCTTGTTTACACTGGAGGGAGAGAGGGAGAGAGAGAGAAGACGATGAATGTGGCGATGACGAAAGAGATATTTGGTCCGTCTGATTTTGGATTTTGGGTCCCTCCCGAGACGTTTGACCCAACGACGATTGTTAGTAAGTAAAGAAAGGGATTTTCATTTTCTTTTGTTTATCATTTTGTTTATTTTTATTTCTTATATATTGAGTAAATAGTTTTTTTTTTGAATTGCAATTACACCCCTCGTATATTTATCTGTATTCATATAACCTCCTCTTTTTTTTTTGAATTGTTAATTTAAACTTTCAAATCTTCTAAAAAGATGTATTTCGATACCTAAAATAGAAAAATAGTAGTCATAGTGTGCTTTTTTTTTAATAAAGAATTTAAGGATTTAAATACACAATTTCAATAGTAATAGGGCTAAGTATACATATAATTTTTTTAAAATCATGCATTTATACCTCAAATCCAATTTAAAAAATAAAATAGTTAAGTGTACATGAAAGAAACCCTAATTTTTATATTAATTTTAATTTTATTTGCCTTTATATATAAATTAAATATCAAAGCAAGGGTTACCAAACCAATGATTACCTGGTTAATGCAATATTTGATATTTTAACTTTGACTTATTTTGCAAAGCTCATAAATTTTTTAAATGCTAGTTTGAATACCCTCGATTGAACTATTCAAATTCACTTATTAGAGACAAATACAAAAAAAAAAATGTCTTTTCCTTTAAAAAAAATATTATTAAAATATGGTTAGACAAAAAATATTAGATGATAAAGTACTAAAAGCGCATGTAATGCATACATCTTCAGTGCAAATATTTTTTGTACTTGCATGCGCCTTCCCTTTACATAAAAAACCTCAAATCTTAAATAGAAAGTAGTACACCCATTCGAAACACACACGACCTTAGTAAACTCCCACTTTACTCTCCAAATGATGGTTGCAAAAATTTGATGTTTTTTTCCAATCAAGTACAAACTGGCATTCATTTGCATAAATTTATTGAGGTATGCAATTCGTTTGTCTTACTTTGCATTTTATATACCAATTTAGAGTATTTTGTTTAGTGTAAAACTACTTTTGAAACCCAAATGTGGTATAGCTATATTATGTATACAATTGATTATTTTAGTTATAAAAATGTGTATTATTTGATAATGTGTGTGGAATAGTGGTAAAATATGTGAAATTTGAGAGTTATAGAGATGCAAAAGTTGTTGGCATGATAATTGTTTAGAATGTATAGAAAGCGTTTGTCAAAATTACTCATAAGGTGTTTTGTTTAGTGTGAAGTTAATTTTGAAACATAAATGTAATATAACTCTATTATGTGTACAATTGATGATTTTATTTATAAAAATATGTATTATTTGATAATGTGTGTGAAGTAATGGTAAAATATGTAAAATGCGAAAGTTATAGAAGTGTAGAAGTTATTAGGCATGATAGTTGTTTGGAATGCATGAAAGGTGAAAAATTCTAAAAATAATAAATAAGGCCAAAGGAAATAAAAAGAAAAATTTTAGATTGAATTATAAAGGAATTTCAAGTTATAAAATTTTATTTTTCTAAAAAGAACTTGTTTACTTTTGAAATCGGTTTTATAAAAAATAGACCCGAAATTCCTTAGTGACTCTAAATATGACCTTAAGACTTTCATTAGGTGAATAAAATCAAATACAAAATATTTGGAGATGATTGGAAAAGAAAATTTTAAATTTGGAGGCTAATTGAGTAAAATAACCAAAATGCACATAAGTTTATTTTCTTGAAGAATGGTTATTTAAATTGAGTTTCAAGGGTATTTTTTGGAAAAAAGCAATATATATCAATTTTAAAAATGATATAATTTTAAGAAAAATAAAATGAAAATAGGAGTTAAAAGTAAACAAATGTCACTCTAAATGCCAACCCACTAAGACCATTGTGGTCCCCACTTAAAAACCTTGACTTTCTTCTAGTTTTAGCTATTAACTAAGCTTTAATGATGATTCTAGGTTTAGCTCAAGAAGAAGAAAGGTCTTAAGAGGGCTCAAGCATTAGGCGTGAAGTAAATCTAGTAGGTAAGTAGGATTTGGCTTAGTTTAAAGATATTAAAGCGTTCTAACCTTAAGTTTAAGTAATAATAAGAGTTCTAATCATAGGAACTTGGAAAGTTTTTTAAGGGATACATTTTGGGAGTGATTAGAGGATGGCTTGAAGAAAGCTTCAACCACATTAAGGTAAACTACAATCCCTCTTCAATTTTGTATTTAATGATGCCTAGAAGAAGGTTTAAGAATGAAAATGTTTTGCAAATTATGAAAATTACAATTTAAGCTAATGTTGCCACCTATAATGAGTGGAGTTGGGTGTCATTTGATGATTTAAGTGTTGATTTAGAATTTGATGTGCTAGATGTGTTATTACATATTGAAAATGTGGTTAGAAATCAAGTTTGATGCACTTAAATGGAGATTATGTTGAGTAATGTATAACTACCACTATGATGATGAATTTGAGGCCTACATTATTCTTATTAAATCTGATTTGAGTGTTTATTGATGACAATTTGAGGATTCAAGTAAAAACTTATGATATCTAAATTGACTTTGGTGATTAAATGGTATACGTGCGAGGTTAAGAAAATTGGTGATATAGTTGATCTAGGTGGTTAAATCGAACCAATCAATGACTAAATTATTAATTTCCAGCAGGTTAACATGTTTTGATGTAATAAATTTGGTGGAAATTGAATTTATAAGATAAGTATTGAGTTTAGCAAGAATTGAGGACGAATTAGGTTGAATTGTAGTATGGTATGAACTTGGAATTTTAAATTTCTTGCATATTTTGGTATGATATTTGGTTATAGAAAAAATGTAACAAATTGTGTTTATTTTGGGTTAATTTGGTAGAATTATGATTTAATTGTGAATAAGAATTGGTTTGGATATGAATTGAGGTCTTGAGGTGATAATGTATTGAATTGAACTAAAGAATGAATGAAATTGCAAGTTAGGGTGTGCCTTGCATCATTTGATTTTACCTAATCAAGGCTTAAATTGAGTAAGTTATAACTCTTTAAAGTTAAAGTCTTGATTTGTAACAAATTAATAAGTTGGACAAGAGCTTCATTAAATTAGGTTAAGGCCAACCTGACCCTAAGTCGGCCTAACTAAAATAGACCCATGGACCACCCCCTTATCTCCCCTTGGGTGGCCCATGTAATTAAACATATTTTGCTTAAACGAGCTTAATTAACTAAACCATCCTAATTAGACCGATAAAATTTGACATGATATTGTAGATCAAATAACTAATGGGCCTAAAGTCTAAAATTCAAAATGTAATTGAGCCCATTCTTCATAAGACTTATACTCTAAATGGGCTTTAGCACGATAAATAACTTAATCGGGTTTCAAATCAATTCAAGGTCTAAATTGAATTACCTAATTAAAATAAATTAGACTTAGGTATAGGAATTAAAATGGGTTTACCTCATTACAATGAAACCTAAATGTGCCCCCAAGACCTGAGACATACTTGGACTTGTTAAACTTTAGGGCCTATATCCTAAATGGGCCTTAATAAACAGATTAAATTTAATTGGGCCTTAAACCCATCAAGATTCTAAATTAACTAGAGACCTAAAATGGAATTATAATGGAAATTAATAAATCAATTGGGCTTATAATACAACTAATGGGATTAAGTAAACACAAGAGGCTTAGGTTTATATAAAATAGATAGAATTAATCTAATTTGAATTGAATTATAATTAATAATTATAACTAGATTTAACTAAATTAATTAGGGTTAATGGGCCTAATTCTAAACATAATTTGACCTACTATACTTAAAGGGCCCAAATACCCTAATTGGGTTTTACACCAAACTTGACTCAAACTTCAAATTAACTTATTGGTTTAATTGAAAAAACCCTAAATAGTTCAGACCACAATTGTACTCGTAATTAGTATGACCCTTAAGTAGCCTAAACCAAACCTAAAATATAATTCAATCACTTAGAATAATCAACTAACTTATAATTTTCTTTTGATGCATAAAACCAACTCAATTGACTCAATTGGAACTTAGGTTATAATTTGAGAAACGTTGACTTTTTAGGTACATAGTGATTTCCATGTTATGTGATAGGATAAAAAAATTAAACCTAATTAATAATCAACTTGACTAAATAATTGCTTATTGTTTATGCATGGTTACTTGAGTTAGCAAATGACAAACCTTGGATTGAGATTATGGCTGCGGTCATATGTCTTGAAATGATGTGGTAATTAGGTGTTTAGGTCACTAAGGGTGGCTTAACGAGTAGTTGATAAGTGAAAATATGTCAAATAATGGGCACTGTAAATGAAGAGAAGGTATATCAAAAGTCATCTAGGGTTATGAGTTTCGACGGGCAATATGATATAGTTGGATTGTGATTATTAAGGACTGCATAACGGTGGATTCACTTAGACGATGTTATTTAGGTACATGGTTTTTAACAACGTGGAGTCTGGTTACTCCCATCAACCGCTAATGTCTGTTGTGATGGAATCAGGTTCCTTGTCCCTTATCATAATGTTTGAAGTCATGTGTACACCCATGCTAGGTGTTTAATTAAAATAATTAACTAAATTAAGTGATTGACTGCTACATTAGTTGTTGGCTTATTTGATATGTGTGTATTTGTTTGTATTATTGTGTACTAGGCCCTTGTCATATACTTTCCCTTTCTTTCCTTTTTTAATTTTTATTTTAAGGCGATGATTTTATTAATACATTATATGACTTGTTGGGTTATAGCTCCAAGGAGGAGATATGAGATGAGATCATAGAAGTAGACCACACTGATCATTTTTATGATTGAGTTAATTAATTATAATACACATTCAAAATTTTTTTAGTTACTTGAATATTAACTTTGTCAATTTCTTATATAATATAAATATATGTTATTATTAAATAAATTTAGTATTGCTCAAATAAGATTACAGGTTAAACAAATATGTTTTCATAGAAAACAAATATGGTTTAATCCGTAAATCAAATCGAACCAAATTGAAATTTTATGGTTTAGAAAAAAAATCTAAAACCGAATCATAAATAACCAAACCATACTTTTATGATTTGATTTGGTTTGGAAGAAAAACAAAACTAACCTGATCGATGCCCATCTTTAATAACTTAGTTTTATAGACGTTAGTTTCCTAGTAAGATGCCTCGGATTTGAATTTGTCTCCTCCATTATAATCATTAACAAAAAAAAAATAAAAATACAACCGACCTGATAAAGTTAAAATATCAAACAAGATATGAAGGATAGTAATTTCTTCATATAAACGGAGCTCTTATTATATGCATAAAAATTTGGTTAATCTCATTCCCCTACCGTCTATCTCTACAATCAAGCTTCATTTCCTATGCAAACCGAGCTCTACTTAATATCAATGGACAATTTTGAATTTGTAATCTCAATTTTGAGTACTTTTTCAATTATACATTTCAATTATTCGATTTTTAGATTCAATGTGAATAAGGTCTTTTCTTGGAAAGTCTGAATAAAAAAAACCAGCTAAAAATCCAACTAGCTAAAGATGCCTATTTTAATATTTTAGGTCTGTAAGGCTGGTGGCATTGACATTGCAAACCCCCTTATATATATATATATATGAAAGAATTATTCAAATAAATTGTTAATAAATATTATTTAAAATAAAAAAGTTGCTTAATTGTATCCACTTGTTTCCTCTCTATCTATCTATACATATATAGATATATATGTATATATATAAAAGAATTATTCAAATAAATTGTTAATAAATATTATCTAAAATAAAAGGTGCTTAATTGTATCCACTTGTTTCCCTCTATCTTGCTGGCATCAGCATATATGTGACACGGTGGACCACGCATGAATTGATGTTGGAATCCACTGGTGAAGCCAAGAGTGCAGGAGATGAGATGCTAGATGTTTTGGATGAATTTGAAAAGATGCCATAATATAGCATTCCTTCATAACTTCAAAAAAGAATACTACATCTAAATGCTCAAACAGGGGTAATTTAAAATATTATAAATGATATTGAAAAATTTATAATAATAAATAGATATTTTTAAATCTTAAATAATTAATTATAAAAATAAATAAAATTTAAATATCAAATAGAATATTCATCTTTTATTTTTATATCCTATAACATATCATATAGGTATCCTACAATATATTATTTTAACACTCTATACCCTAAAATAATATTATATAATACATGTTTAGTAAAATTAACATATGTATCATTGAAAGCCGTTCAATGATGCTACCAATCTATTGCATCATGCAGTAATGTTGGGATATGTAAGTGTAATTAGTAGTAAATATGGTAGTAATAAAAATAAGATGAGTAAAGTTAGATAATAAATTAAGAAAAATGTAAATGACAACCAAAACTTTAATGTTAGTGCAGATAAACCCTCAGAATTTATGAGTGTACTTTAATATCTCCTATACCTTTATAGATTAATAAATAATCTTAGGAGATTATAAATAACCCTCTAAGTTTTTTTTTTTTTTTCGGAATAAAGAAAATATTCTTTAATATTGCTAATTTATAAAATATTTAAAATATTAAAATATATTTAAATTGGAAAGACGTATTTAAGGAGTTATTTACCATTTCCATTCTTGATATTATCCTTGTCGGATTCAAAAAACTGAGGTGGGTCTTTAACTCTTAAGGCCCGGCCTTCGTCATTTCTCCAACTATAGAAGAAAGAGATTGTTGCATGATCTCACTCACCAAGTCAAGCCAGGGCGCCAGAATATTTGAATGCAAGTATCAGCATATGATATTAATCAAGAGACTTGGTACTGGAGATGCATAGATTAAATTAAGCCCATTTGGCTTTTATTTTGGATGGACTTTCTACTTAAATATTGTTGCTTGGCTTGTACCAAAAAAAAGAGAGAAAAAAAAAGGAACAAGATTAGAAAGCAAATATTTCGGATTTAAAAATAGGAAAGACTTGAAAATGCTATTAATATTTAGGGGGAGGAGGAAAGAGAAAAGGAAGATTGGAAAAATGAAGAATTGTACTTTTTTTTTCCTTTTGCCAGAGAATGAAGAATGAATTGTGCTTCATATTTCTTGAATGAATATCTTTGAGTATATTTAGTAAATATTCATTTTTAATGCTTTTTTTTATGTGTTAATAGCCTAGCTTGATACATATGAAATTTGGTGATTAATGATTTTTCTGAATAGTTTTTAATATATCTTGAACTCTTGGTATGTGGATTTGCTAAAACTATCTCATTCATTTCGGCTAAAAAATAATCGTAACAAAATTAGAAAGATAAAACTATTTGTTCGTGTATGCGTATGGAGCTTGCCGACATTACTTTGATCTTAAAAAGTTCCATGGTCATGTGAATGCTTAAAGAGAACCTGGCATAAGATTATTGCATTTATTAGTTTAGGTCATACTAATTGACCAAGGAACTTGATTTAAGAGAGACGCATTGATGGGGAATCTCGATTTGAAGGGTCATTGTGCATGAATTGTAGTTTAGAGAAACCACATTCAAGCATCATCGGTTACTCACTTTATGAATTGGTTTGGTTAATTTTAAGACTTGACATCATAGTACACTTAGTATATGGACCATCAAACTTTGATGCAATGTTGTCAAAATCATGAATCAAACCATGGTTGTGCGAGTTTACGTTCTTACTTCACTATCCCCGGTTAACTTGGGCATAAACTCGGTTTGAAGCAAAATTGGGTGAAATCACGAATTAACTCGGTGAACTCAATAAAATCGTGAGTTTAAAGTCGTTTCTATCGATTTTAGCATTTTGCTTCTTTTCCTTTAACTACTGTAGTGTTTTCTGTTTTGTTGCTAGTGTCATTTCTGTTTTGGCTAGAATCGCGTTGTGGTCACTATTCGTTTTTGTTCACATTTTGGCTTGCAAGTGAACTCCGTTGTTTTCATTTACAGTCTAGCTCATCGATGAACTTTATCGTTTCTATTCACTTCTATTGTTTCTGCTCAACAGTTCGATCCCATCTCTGTTCATTTCTGTTTGACATTAAAATCTGTTGAAAATTTGAGAATATTATAATACTTCTACATGGAAATTATAACAAAAAAGCACGACAAGAGAGAGGAATTGAATAATCAAACTAAACATTCAAGTTTAGACCAACCTAGTTTTGGCTGCTTTCTAGTTACCAGTGTCTTGCTTACATGTTACTGCCTTAGAAATATTTTTTGGATGAAATATGACTCAACAAATTCTGAAATACATGTGTTATATGAATGACAACTGAAACAAGTGAGTTATAGACATAACTTGTGGTTGTGAAACCAATTTAGTTGAGTGCTATTGTTGGTTTCCACCTAATAAGCAATTGAGTGGGGTTACTGCATTATAATTTCAGTTTATCTTGTCTAATAGTTTAGCTCCCTTTGGTTACTATGCATCACATTTAAGGCTCTAGGATTTGTATTCTTCTCATGATTATCGAAGTGAGGGGCGCGGGGTGGAGAGAGGGAGATCAGGTTTAGAGTGGAGAGAATTGACTGTTTATAACTTGCTTTTATACTTATAAAATAGTCATTATATTTATATTAGTTTGAAGAGATTAAAGAGATGGTTTTGTGGTGGTCTTAAAAAACAACAGTAGCTCATAACGGTTCCTAATAGTGTTAATTGAATTATGGCTTTTATTGTGACTTATGACCAAAGTATATGCTTAATTTTCTTATTTCTAATATCCATTATGTTTTTTTTTATGAAAATTGTAAGTAAATTTAAAATATTTGGAAGTTATTTTACAAAGGTTGTAAAAACTTACGTTTCTACATTTTGATTTTACGGACCCCCTAGTGATTTTAAATAAAATTGTGCGTTTGACAACCATGCTTTGATGACATGTAATATAAAAATATATTTTTGATTTATGCATTGTGTTTTTATTTTTCTGATCATATGTTTAGATGGCAAAATAGAATGAGGTAAAATCTTGTGGAGAGAGTATGAAAATATGTACAAAAAAAATCAATGAATAGTTATTCCTTTAGTCGATTAAAAGAATTGCAATTTTTTATTGGTAGTAATAATTCTATCAAACAGCTATTGCATTGATTAAACATAATCTATAAGGAATACCTATTTTGTCTTATCTTTATAAAATTAACCAAATTGTTATGAACTCTAGACATGCATAGAATGAAGTACTTTTTGACACCATACATGATCGAATGGAGATAAAAGAACATTAAAGAAAGCTTTATCACTACATACAACTATATCTTTTTCTATGCGTTCATGTTGTTGCTTAAATAAAATAAATGTTTTTTATGTTTATATCAAAATTCAATTGAATCCCTTATTGTAACACCTAGCAATAATATATTTTAAATACTATAAGTTAAGATAAAATAAAAGTTTTTTAAAAGGGGTAATGTAAGATTTATAAGATTAGTGCAAGGGTATTTTTGGAAGCTAGAAGGAAAGTTAAACCCCTTACCCCTCTTATATCCCACACATTCCCTCTTTCTCCTTCTCCTTTTTGTTTTCTTTTTCTTTTTTCGTTTTCCCCTCACGTTTCTCGTATCCATTAGGTAGATTTGTTTCATCCCTTTTTGAACACATATGAACCCTTCTCTATAACAGATCCTTCTCACTAGACTACACAATTTGATGCAAATCCACAAGATAAGTATATGCTATGACACATCTCCTTATGTTATCTTTCGTATGGAATGGCTATAGCATGCTTTAAGGGTTTGTAGCTTCACTAAACACCAAAATTGTTGAGAAGCAATTACACATTAGTAAATCTTAGGCTTTTGATTGGGTAAGTCAAAGGTTTTTTTTTTTTTTGTGTTTTTTTGTTGATTATGTGTTGGACTATCAATGTACAAAGGATACTGGAGGAAAAATCATAGCTTTTGTGTGAAAATGTATGATCAAGAGGATACACAAGTAAGAAAGTTCATGACTATATTACTCTTCTTACATATGTTCTTGGGTTCACAAAGAGGCATAAGGGTAGAAACACGCCCGTGTTCCTACTTTTGTACGTATACACGCCCACTAGTATGACTAAGAACTTGTTCCTTCATTTTTCTTTTCTAGATAGGTACATAGGTTTGTTCCTACTTACTTACTCTACACCTTTCTTAAAAGTGTGTTTTTTCTATATCTTTTGACTTTTCAATGTAATCCAATTTTCCAAGTAACTTAAGGATATATTAGTTTAGCTTTATCAGGGTTTAAAAATAATTGTTGTTGCAATGTTTGTCCTAGTTAGAAGTTGTGTAGGATCGAAAAGGTGCAATTTGCATGATATCGGGTGTGTGATTACTTTATTTGATGGCTGTGCTTGGTAGTATAACATCTAAATGAACTTAAATATAACTTGGCTAATAATTTGTTTGTTACTTGTGTGTAGTTTAACTTAGAGATTGGTAGTGGTAGATCCCTATAGGATATCCTAGTAATCTTTTTGTGATGTTATTTTTAGTGGAGTCGCATATTGAGATGATTTGAGTTGATTTTAAAGATGAGTTAGGTTGTTAAAACTAGGAGTGGTAGTTCCCAATACTATAGTATTAAGGCCAGTGGTGGTAATATCCCAAATGTATCACACATACACACACGCATAAAACAAACTTAATAACAATTAAAGTGTGCAAGGTCATAAGTACCTCTGTATTGGTTGCAGGACTTAAATAAAGATAATAATTCGGTTTGTTGTTTTCCATTTGCATTTATCATGTGTAAGTATGTGTTTGTTACGTGCATGTGCTTGTAGGTATTATGTACTAGGTATTAGGTCATCTCGTTTGGAGAATTTCTTTTTCAGGTATAAGATTAACTTATATAGGTTGTGATCATGACCTTAGATTTTGGAAGTGAGTTCAACACTAGTGTATTAAGACATGCAATCAAATAGTTTATTACAGTTTATTTTTTATTAAACTAGTTTTAAATTTTAAATTATTTAGAAAATTTTAGAGTTATGTATATTATGAAATAAAGAGAAAATGTGTATGTGTGAGATTTAAGAAATTGATGATTTATTTTATGTTGTGGAGATGTGCCAATACTTTTGATTTTAGGCAAGTTAAGAGTTTTAGTGTATAATTATTTAATAATAACATGTGGTGGGTTGTGATGTCATGAATTCTTGGGGCATTACACTTATATTTTATATAAATCTTTTAATTGTATATATTTATATCAAAATTCAATCCATGTTGTTTAATTATAACTAAGTAATTTAAGTCTTTTATGTCTATATCATTGAATTTAAGTATTCCTCTTATTTATGGGAAAAGTTTCAATAGTACTAATATACTATGTGAGTTGATAAGAAATGTGTAAGTATTAATAACATTCTAACATGTGAAAAAATATATGATATCTTTTTTAAAATGCTTATTATTATTATTACGTATTAAAAAATTGTTAGTACTCGCCACTTATTCAAACTCGTGACATATTAATACTAATGAATCTTTTTTCTTTGTTTACAACAATAATCATGGAGACACTAAAATAGAAAGTTATTTGGCACAAAAATTAGGAATATGGAGAACTTAAATGGCTCATTTGAAACAATAAGAGTTAACTGAATTTTAGTGTAAATATGAAGTTGGGCTTAGATGATTTGTTGGAAACATAAAAGACATATGGTATGTTTAATTGTAGTGAATGTTTTCTAGACTTTTTTCTTATCATAATTAAAGTCTTACGGTCAGAAAATATTGTTGTAATAATAATAAGAGGTTGCAGATATTATCATTGTTTTTTAAAAGAAAGTGGTGGTGGTAGAGACAATATTGGCCAATCACTTCTAATGATGGTGAACTACCACCACATAAAATACTAATGAAAAATAAGAAAAATAATTTTTTTAAATAAAAAAGATTATTTTTATCATTTTTTATTGAGATTTTCCATTATGTTAAATCATTATTGTTGGCGATTGATTATAATTTTTGTTTCTTATCAGTACTTGTGACTAAACATCACTAATAAATGCAACATTGATTGCAACCAATATCGGAAAAAAGTAACAAAAGCATTTCCCGTAAAATAAACACAACCTTAATTAACACAAAGTACTTCTAATATGACTATTCGTAAGTCTTCTTCGTACTCTTACAATGAGACAAAAGGTAACTGTAACGTTCTTACGATCAGTATAGACCTTATCTTCTGCCACACAAAATTGACAAACTCTCTTGAAACAACTGAACGATGTTATGGCCACACACATGAAGTTTCCTCAGGTAAGTCGGAGTTAAAATGCCGAATTTCTAGGAACCCTGGAGATCTAGTAGTGGGACAACGTACATCTTTCATATTCATTCAATTTTATAGCTGGATTTGTTTAAGACCAGAAATCAAAAAAGAGAATATAACTTTGATAATGTTGCCAAGGACAATAGAGCTATACAACTGGGAGATTGAACGAGTTTTAGGTCCCATTTAAGGCCCGTACAAAAACAAAATTTCTTCTTTCCTTTCTGTTGGAGGACTGTAGCTTAGACAATTTGGATTAGTCCTAGTAGGTTCTTCACGACCTCCAGCCAAAATAATGTAGCCCCAAGCTTGCAAAAAGTAATCAACCACATGTTGTCATTGGAGAAGAATTGTTAGTCATGACCATTGTAATTTAATGTAATGTAGGAATGAGTATGGTTTTTTTTTTTTTTTTCGAATTAAATAAAAGAATATGGTTTAATTTTTTATTGCTTGAAACTAAATTATAAGGTTCAATTTTAAAAATTTTCAAAACCTTAAAATTTTGGTTTGGTTCAATTTGATTATAGTTTCAATCATATTTTATTTTTTAAAAAAGTATATTTGCTTAACATATTTATTGAAATCATGCTTTAAGATATTGATAAAGTCAATGTTATAGCAACAAAAAAAAAAAAATTCAAATATATAATACATATAATCTATTTCCCAAGTTAGCAATAGTATAAATTTTGAATCAACTTATACATACATTTGCTAAATTATGATCATAAAATTATATGTATATCTAAATTTCAATAAATGTAAACTAAACATTTTTAAAATTTTATATTATAATAAAAGAATTTTTTTAGTTACAATTAAAATAATTATTACTTTTTTTTTTTCAAAATGGTTTGGTTTGAATTATCTCTCTATACCAACAATGAATTTTTGGTTTGGTTCAAATTAGACAAATTTTAAACCAAATTGCAAAAATAGCTATGTTTTTATTTGGTTTGGTTTGGTTTATGGATTGGTTGTTGTTGTTGTTGTTTCTTCTTTTTTTTTTTTTTTTTTTTTTTATCTACCTTTAGTGGTATGAATATTGATATTCAAATAGAATGAATTGGGTTTGATTATCTCATTTTTTAAAATTATACTAAGAAAAGGAGAGCACAATGTTAGTCATGATTTAGTTCTATCAACAATTTGGAATTATTTGCCTATTTTCAAAAGTTACGAGAATGTGAAATCATGCTTTAAGAGTTTGGGAGGTCAATTAACACATGACCAATTGTTTTCAGGCTCTAGTTGTACATGAACATGTATAAAGTGTGCCATATAATTAAGTTAAACTATATAAATTGCTTTATATAATAATAATAATAATAATAAAATGATAAATTATATTTTTTCTAACTTTGGTATCACGCAAATAAATTTTCATGGTATATTATTGGTTAAGTTGAAGAATTGAGAAACTTGGATTTACAAATCCAATTACCTTGGCAAATGCTCTTGTTAGAAATCCAAATTTCAAATGTATAGCTATTAGATAAATTATATTGATACCTTAACTCCATCAACTTTCAAAGTTATAGTGAGAATCTTTTTTTTTTTTTTTTTTAATTTATCATACATTTGGGCCCTCCCTTAGACTTATGCAAAGTAGCCAAACCCAACTAACCTAATATTTTATATCTCATTATTTATATTGCAAAACAATGTAAAGAGACATGTCACAAAATTATAAGTAGGTCATACAAGTTAATAGAGATAAGATGTACGATCGAAACATTCTAAAATGGTGTTAAAACTTAAAAAACTTACTCATGTATTAGTGTAGTTAAAAATAATTTGTTCGTATGATAAGTAAACACGAAACCATAAAGTGAAAGGTATTTGATTCTTTCCTATTCCTCCCACCCTTAAAAAAACTAATTATAAGATAGGTACATGGTATAATGTAAATGCACAAGCGATAGTATATATATTTATATATGCTATCTAGAATCATATAAGCATTTTAGAAGCCAAAAATATAGTCCTAGATATATATTGTAGCAATATAGGGGGAAATTTATTTTGAATGATAAAGGAGAGACTTATTCAATATTTGACTCGATTTATGATGGTTTATATAATTTTAACTTATAGTTTAGTTATATGAATACTAATCTTCCAATAAGATGGATTAAGTACCGTCCTTTCTCTTTCCAATTGTAATGGTAATTAAAAAAAAAAAAGAGAGAGAATTGAGCGGGAGAAGATATCTAGTAGAATATTTGGTTTGTAAAATGATGATGATAGTGGAATAAAAACCCTTGAGTGATAGAGAAAAACTCAAAAACTTGGTATTTAACAGGTGGTATAGCATTCTTATCTTTGGATAGAAGTAGGGATTGTTAAAAACCTTAAGGTAATTCTCTTATTATTAATGGCATGTATTTATTGCGGTATAAAAGATTGTGCTGAGCTGAACTTCTTGTGTTATGCTGTCTCACTCTCTTTCCACCAAGATATCTTGGTAACCGAATGTTACCATAATTAACTATATGTTTTTAGGAGTAGATGATTATTGTAGTCCTTATCGTGTGAGTATCATTATTATATAATTGTCCACGAGAGTTCTTATACTCAGTCAACTACGAGCAGTAGATAACAAATATTTACGAATGTCTATTTACTTTTGGCCAAAAGTTCACTAGCTTTTCTTTATATACAAGTACATCGATTGTACACCATCTACATGTTTCTGGATATCCTGTATATGTGTCTTTGGAGTATGTCTGAATTGCTTTCTTTCTAATGCTTTCGAGACACTAGGAACTAAATGCACACTGGACATTCTTATTTTGAAATACTTTTCAGCCACAAATGGATTTAATGCTCTTAATTTTGCAATACACTTCGACCTCAAATTTTACTTCTCAAGCAGGTTCTTTTGCGAATCAGTCATCCCCACACCATATTTTTCAGCTTCGTACCAAATCCAAGAAGAGCTGAATCTTATGAAAAGACTAGCCCTTTGCATACCCTCGTGCAGAACCATGGCTGTATTACATAATACCATTTGTATTTCACGTGATATTCACATGTAGGTGGGACTACTCTTATCCTACAAAACCCCATATTATTATCCTACACAACCCTACCATTTGACATAGGTGGGTCTAAAGCCCCGCTGGTTTCTAGGCTTGATCCGTTGTGTTTCAGGTGAAGAATTGTGGAACTGAATTTTTTTTTTAGCTTAGATAATGTGACAAGGCCTGGTATAGCCTTATCGGTTCTCATGCAGGCCAGATCCATGGATATGTTAATTAGTAAGCCAAACTCACTCAACTTATAACTACCTTGCAGGATGAGGCTAGGGTTGAGTTTAGCTCCGTTGCCATGGAGAGTCACCTCAGCTTGGACGTGCCTACCTACAGGGCTAACCTTTTGATCAACAAATGAAGTGTTTCCATGTGGAGAGGACGGTAAATTTCACTTTTTACAGGCCTTTTTATTAGGTGTCAGGCATATGTCAATTTCTGGTTGGTTTGCAATATTAATTTAATAAAATAATATTGTGAGATGCATTTAATTAAATAATATAACAAAAATATAAAATTGCAATTTTTTTTTTTAAATTGGTTAAAAAAAGCTTAAAGCCCTAAGGGCTCTTGTAGGCCACCTTAAGGCCAGGGATGGCAACTAGTCAGAGCCACCAAGATGGAGAGTCATGATTCATTCCCTACAAGTGAGTTGTGGAATGAATACTTGATGGGTTATGGTAAGATTATTTGACTTCACTAAGGTCGATTGGACTTTTTGCTCAAAGCTTTTTTTTTTCAAGGTCCATCTTGGTCGCTCTTGTTAACCAACTCTCAAGCAGGTGGCAACAAGAGCCGTTAGAGTTTGATTTTTTAATTAATGTTTTCTTTATTTTTTTAAATATTATTATTTTTATTATATTATTTAATTAAACGTATTTATCAATATTATTTATTAAATAGTAATAATAGATTAATTAAAAATTAATGTGTCCAATAATAGATAATGGCACAATCAAATAAAACATAGGTTTACAAAATGAAAAAAAAAAAATTTACATGACATAAGAGAATCATTTGTGGTCAAATCTCTAGTATTATAATGATTGAAAGGGTGATTTGGGCATATCAATCTCCTCCTATACATTTAAATTTGTTCCATATATGGCATATCTTTATAGTGGTTGGTCGACTGTCCGGGCGTTGGCAACCCAAAAACAGTATGATCCAGTTAATTGCCGGAGGAAACCCCATCACGTGTGTTATCTTGTGGGGGTTATTCCAATGTATCAAATTGCATTGTTAGGCCAAAAGGAAACACATGTTCGGTTGGGAAGAAACATATCCTTTTAATATTAGCTTTCTTTGGTCCTCACTTCCATGTTCTATATTGTTTCGATTAATACATTAATTGGTTGCTGTTTTTTTTTGGAATTTAATAATGTGAAAGGTTTTAAGTTGAAGTATTTACCTCTTTACTTATTTATTCATACACAATTAAGTAATACTTCAATTGGTTGCAGTCAAGTCCAAATAATTTTCGAATTTATTTAGCTATATATACGATGTGTATGAAGTGCTATACGCAGGTATTCAAGTAACCCATTTGATGCACTATTGTTAGCATTTTGTGTGTTTGTATAAATAATACCTATAATGCACGTGTAAAAATTAAATATAGTATTATAATAAAATTTGAGACATAAAATAGTCAGTAATTAAATATGAAAAATTTTAAAATAAGTTTAAATTAATTACATCTAAGCATCCATAATTGAGATTAATGAGTATTTGAAGAAATTGATTTTCATTTTAGAAAAATAAATAATGCATCCCTATTGAGTCAAGAGTCTCATTATTCTCAATCACAAGAATAGCTATATATAGGTAAGTGCCTGTCTTAAGTGTTGTTGAAACTTATTTATTTTTTAATTTATCGATTAACTTTCTCTTTGATGCCACTAAATGTTAATTCATATTTGAACATTTTTTGCCTACCAATTATTTTATGTTTGATTTAGTTAACTTAGCAAATAATTAGTTAAATTTTTTTATATTTTAATTACACGCATCTCGAGTGTGTATATCCTTAATATAAGTTAAACTTACAATTTGCACATAGAGCTATTCTATTATTGACGAAGAGTTGTTGAACCCGCGAAACATGCAAGCAACGCGCACACACGTTCTCAGGCTCTAAGCAAACGCGATTTCCGCTTTCATTAAATGAAGAGAAGATTTTCATAACCTTATGTCGTATAACATATACTAAAGACATACCCAGCAACCAACATGAGACACTGGCTTACTGTCTAACGTTAGTGCCCCTTAATCATGAGGTCGTCAGCACGGTTTAAACTTACACCTTTGATATCAAAGTACCTATAAAGGATTTTTTAGATGTTCATTCACACGTTAAGAGGACTGAGTCATGTGGGTCGCCTGCCAAATTTTGTTTTTTTTTTTTTTACTTTATTTTTAAATCTATGAGTCGAACTACCGACATAGGAGATGACTGTTTTCATTTTCTTTTTCAGCGTAATGTAACTTCCAACTAAAGTTCAACTAACAAAGTTAGTTTTCGGACACGAAAGGTTCGAATCCCTAGAGAATTAATGACCCGTTGGGTCATAAAACATAACTCCAGAATGCCTACTTACTTATAATCCTAATATAGCTAATCATTTATTACAGGGCCAATTGTAAATATATAGTTAGGGCCTTTACAATTTCATCATATGAACGTTGATTTTTTAATGGAATGGATTAAATTGGAATCTCTTATCTTTCGTAATATTTATTGAAAAAAAATGCAAATATGTATAAACCATCAAAGTTTTTGTGTGAGAATAAATCATCTAAAATTATAATGTGTTTTTCCACTTCCATATAACTTTAAAAAATATATACATACTTTCAAATAAACTAAAAACTTCAAACTATTACTAAATGAACTATATATAATAATAGTGTTGAAGTATCTAAACATTTTTATTAAATGTTATGGGATGTGAAAGAACGTTTTGCGAGTTTAGAGATCTATACAATGCTAACCAATAAATTTTAAATGTATTTACAATTATCCCTTTATTATATTTATAATAGGATGATTAGATAGAATCTATTATATTATAATAACATAATGTTTGTTGACTATATAAAAATAGGATTTTTGGAATAGCAACCAGTCTTGTCAGTTAAATTTAAAATCATGCATGTGTTCTTAATTTAATGCCTTTTTCTTTTTTGCATTACTATATATACACTTGTGAAATGGAGTATAATAGACTTGACCTATGTCAAGGAATACAAGTACACGGATCTTTTCTACTCCTTTTTATATTTTGCTAACTTTGCAAATCTCGAAAGAGCAGATTATGTAGGATAGGATACATATGCATTTAATATAAAAAATGGAGTTACAAACAACATCATAGAAATCATAAGAATCTGAAATCATCCATTAATCAATATTTGACGATATGCCCTTGCCCGCAGCTTGCATATCTTACGTCGAGGTATATGTACTTACATATGCGTGTATGCAAGCTTATGCTCTAGTCCTCATCGAGCTAGGCAGGTTCAACGTCTAGAAATAAGGTGGTCCACGAATCTAATCATTTCACTATTCAACGCAGATGGCCGGCAAGAATCTTCGAAATGTTATTCCTCAGTTCAAACTATTATTCTTGGTTTTATGCAATGTATGTCATAGGAACACTTAATAGGATGTATATTCTGTCAAGATTATTGAAGAACTGGACCATATTACCATATAGTATGAGTATTGTCATTTTTTTCTCTCAAAGCTACGATCGAAGGAAAAGAAGTCTCTTCACCCCATCTACAGTATAGTTTGTACCTTTGAAAACAGCTTGACTAAGCAATTATTTATGAAATGATGGATATGACATACCTCAAGGATGCTACAGCTGCATACGGACAAAAATTTTCATGATGAACAATGAATATGACATGCTATCTACCCTGTTTGCGATATTCCGAGTGAAAGTGAAAGTGAATAATAAGTATTATAAATGGTCGTGTGAAAATTTTAATTGGAGAGAGAAGTTGTTGAGCTTGCACCTTGAATTTACATGAAACTCCATCTTTAGAGCACCAATAACAAAAAAAAAAAAAACTAAGCAAAAGGATGAAACCAAGTTGCAAAATGGGCATGGGCAGCCGACAGGAATGCTACTCATCTACCAGCTTTGGTTGGCCTATTGGTTGGGTTAGCTAGTGACTGCTGACCTGGGTAGACCGCTGATGGGGCTCGGCTATTCGAGCAGGGTTTCTATATGGGATTTTGTAGCTTCGATTTTACATTTTCTTGTTGTCTAAGTAACTTTCTACTTATGCGTTAAGGTTTTTGAGGCGTCCATGAACATTAAATACATGTTATTAACAACATTGGAGAATATCTAAGGGAGTAGAGAGCTCTTAAGACTTGTTAGAGGAATTAAGTGCTATAAGATATTAGTGAATTACTATACCAAAGATATTACACTATAGTGAATTGGTTTAATTTTACTTATATCTTCTATCTTTATTCTTTTGAAATTTTCTAGCAAATTATTACATCTTTTTTTAATCTTTTTACTTATTATATCTTTTAAAGTTGCATGCTTTATAATTTGTAACCAATTCTGGATTTTGTCCCAACTAATTGGTCAAAACTTTTTAAGATCATTTACAATACTTGGTTTAAATAGTTAATTATAAAAATAAGAAAATCTTACGAGGTCAATTATAGAGATAAGCAAAATTTAGGTAGTTAATTGAAAAAATTAGTAAAGTTCGGTTACTAAAAATGACATTTACCTTGCTATCTATTATCATTACAAATAAGGCCATATAAGGGCAAGTTGCCTTGAGAGAAAGAGCTAAGGCTTGATAAGGATGATAGAGGCAAAGTTGTTACCGAATGCTATTTATTGAGTTTGAGGATAGTGAATTGTTACTAGCATCTAATGGTAAATTCTATGTCTCTTTTTTTACTCTCTTCACTTATTATATCTCTCATGATTACATGTTCAATGATTTGTAACCCAATTCTTGATTTCGTCCCAAAAAATTGTTATTAAAATAAGGCTAGGAGAATGACATGTGACTCCATTTGATTGTTTGAAATAATTTATTTTGATAAATTTGATTGCTTTACATATCAATCTTAATGGTAGTGAACTAACAGTGGACTTGTTTGTAATCTTTTACAAACGTTGAGGATTGAAATAGAAAAAATTAAATGTTTAGGGTTGAAATAGAAAAGGTCGCAAATGATGAGGACTAAATTTGCACTTTTCCCTTTTAATAAATAATATTTTGTAGGAGGTATTGATAGGGAAGACTGCCATGGGATTGTAAAGTAAATCGCAATAGCTATGTATGACCAAGTCTCTTGTGAATCAATTGATATTGAAGCCAAAGTT
The DNA here is from genome assembly GCA_037954665.1 of Laguncularia racemosa. Taxonomy (NCBI): domain Eukaryota; kingdom Viridiplantae; phylum Streptophyta; class Magnoliopsida; order Myrtales; family Combretaceae; genus Laguncularia; species Laguncularia racemosa. Next base: position 5,516,047 of record JBBMOL010000030.1, on the reverse strand, counting down.
GTATTTGCTCTAGATGAGTGATAGATTGACATGTAAACTTATCCTTTACTTTAAAACAAAAGTGTATTTTTATTTGCACTAGTGTACTAAGTCACGTATGAAATATACTATTAGTAAGATCGGGGTGAACCTATAGAGATAATTTAATTACTAGTGCTTTCCTTCTTCCTTTATTATTTAACCTTCAAATTAAAATTCATAAAATAAAACTAATAAAATAAAATTAAAACTAAACTAAACTAATTGTATTAAACTAAATTAAAAAATAAAAACAATTAAAACACAAAAGAATATAAAACTACATACTTAGACATTGAATTCCCTAGGAAAACCATATAACCCATTCCAGTAGTCTCATCTTAATTTCATTGAATTGTGAGAATTCATAAATTAAATTAATAAATCTCTCAAGATTATTAATTCCTAACTCTCAGTTAATTAATTGTAACTTCTTCTTAACTAAAACCCTTCAAGTTGCATTATTATTCTATGAATCCTGCTATTAGGTTTAACTATAATCCAGCAGATTTACGTCACCTTATCTCCAAAGTTGCGTACAACTCCTTTTAATTATGTAGATTTAATTACATATATGATTTCTCAATTTGTATATATAATATCAAATATTGAGTTAATACTACAAAATTATTAATTTAAAGAAAAATTAAAGAGCACATAATTAGATCTCAATAAACCAAGAACCATAAAACTAAAATAACCATAAATAGGAAATCAATCACATAGTTCCTATGGTTTCAATGTTTAATAACTATCTAATCATAATAATAAAGAATAATCAATGGAAAATAAAGATTTATAGTAAAAACCCCTTTAAAACTTATTAAATCTACACTCTTCTTAACTCCGATTGCTCCTTTCCAAATTGAGGGCATATTTCTTGATTCCTAGAAAAGTCTTTCTTCCTTATTTTTGAAGTCTTAAATAGTAAAAGAAATTTGCAACTCTAGAGATGTTCATGACCCATGAACACAGCTGTAAACTTTGACCGTGATCTCTTATGATTTCTTCTCTCGAATTCCAATGCGAGTCTTCTTCATATCCACTAATCATGGGAGTGAACTAGGATCGTGAACCTTTTCGTTTCCTTTCATTCTTTTTTAATTTATCACCATCTAACTTCATGGGCATGGTCTTTAGGTGTAATGTCTTCAAAGTTCTATAACTTCTTCCATTTGACTCAAAATTTGTATGGAACTTGATAAAATTCCTTCCTTAATCTTTAAACTTACTCCTTAGCCCTTAAAAACAAAATTTAACTCAATTAAATATCAAAATTTGATCATAAAACTCATTACATTCATAAAAAATTAATAAAAATCACCTAATAATATAAGTACAATTTAGCCCCATCATGGATCATTAGTAAGATAACATTTTTTGGATTTCATTTTTTATTAACAATTTAAAAAATTTTGATGTTGAGGTTGAGATTGAAGATTAGGTAATGATTTTATTGCACTATCTAACTTATTATTTTATTATTAAAAAAATATGTAAATTGGAAACCACGATATATAGTATAGATATCTTATCAATATAAGGGGTAAACATTATTTTTGTTAAGCAAAGGTTTGATTAAACTATGAGATGGGATCTATGTACAATAACAATGTAGATGGTATAATTTGTGGAGATTGATAATCTAGTGGTAGCAATAGTTCTAGATTCATATATAGAGGTTAAGTATTATCTATTATCATTGCAACCATAAAGATAAATAAAGGTAGAGTTCCTAAAGAAGCAAAATGAAGCTTAACCAGGAAGATAGAGGTAAAGTTGTTGCTAATGTGCCAATTGTTGAGTTTGAGGTTTGTAATTTGTTACTAATATTTGATGGTGAAGAAATCTATGGATTAGGATTTAGACTTTAACCAATGCTAATGGTGGTGGCAATAGTGGTAGTGTTAGAGGAAACATTATAGTGATGATGGTGGTGATGATTGTATGGGTAAGGAAGGTGGTAATGATGGTAATAATAGCAAAGGTGGTAGTGCAACGATAATAGTAGTGTGATAGTGACATGATAGTAATGGCATTGCAAGGGTAATGGTGATGATGGTAGTCTAAGGGTAATGGTGATAGTAGTAGCATTGATTGTGGTCATCATGGGGTGGTGGTGAGGAGTAATAGGCTAATAGCAATTGTGGTCATGCAACAAAGCTGGTGGTAGTGATAGTAATATATGACGTTGGTGGTAATGATGATGAGGAGGGGGTGGTGGAGGGTGTTGGTAATAACATGTTGGTGTAAGTACTAGTGGTAGTGTATTGATGTTTTAGATTTGCTAATAATTATAAACCTTGTCTCAATAGGTGTTTGCTTGACCTATACTTTAGACCTTAGTGCCTCAAAGATGGTTCATCATGTTATTCCTTAATTGATGATGAGTTAAACTTATTAAAACTAAGCATTTAATTAACTCCACAAAATACTATAAATATGGATCTCATATGAACTTTCAATTCAAATACATTACAATGAAAATGTACATCCATATTTACATGTTACTTCATAACTTATAATGTACTTTTTCATTCATATGCTTTAATTATTATTTGCATAATGTAGCATCACGATCATCTACTAAGTCGCTTAAAAAACCTTGGAATTAAAACCTATAATTATTTGCTCTTAAGCATAACCCATCTTTGAGATCTTAATGCATTCTATGTTTAATACCTGAGGTTTAATAAGATAATCCTTTAGCTCATATTCAAGCTAAGTGAGTGTAATATGACATAACAAAACACAACATAAAACAAAGCAATAAAAAACATGCTATGCAATATGCCATGCCATGGTCACTAGGGCAACCCTCACTCAATAACTTATTAATTTTACCCTTGATTGGTTATATACTCGCCAACACTCTTTCAAACCATCTCCAAATTCATTAACTATTTAATTGCTAAGAAAAAAAAAATAGATGACCTAAGCTAATGGCTTGCCAAGAATAAGCATAACCTTGAGTCATGGCCCACTAGGTATCTTAGGCCAATAGTTCACCAAAAGTTAACAAAAATCTTAGACTAATGGTTCTCTAAGACAACACTACTCCAATCCTCCTCAATAATCACTGGCTACTCCCATCATAGCACACACATACTATTTGCTCTACAGGCATACACGTTAACTACTATCCTTCCATGATATTCATAATAAGTGAATTCATAGAGATGCTAAACAATAGATAGGTGGTTGTATGCTATTGTGACCACTGCATATACACAAGAATGGAGTTAGGGTACTCACCTAGCCTTGGCGGACCTTTTAATCAATAAGCTCTATTCTACACGTCAAGAACACACATTTTCCAAGTCAACCATTGTATTCATTGCTCTATGACGTGTATAATAGAATACTAACTATGTGTTGTTACAATTTCTTACTTTTATGCATCTAACTTCTATCAGTCTTATCTTTTCCATGTCTTATTTGATTTTAGTGTTTTTTATATTGCTATCATTTGACTCTTTGTGAACTATTTAAATATAGTATTATGCTAAATTGATTGATTTGCATAATTACAAAAATTACCTTGTTATAACATCAATTTAATCATATGTTACCATAACTTGGTAATTAATTCGAATCACACTTAGTATTCACTTAACTATCATCAATGTACACTAAAGCAAAGGTGATCAAGAAGTTATGGTCATTGACCTATAGATGCTAATCATGTAAATTTCATAATACTACTAAATTAATTACCAATTATCTGATTAAGCTAATATAACCCTAAATACTTGTTATTTATACAATAATTAGCATATGAATCCATTTCAACAAAAATTACTATCGCGCCACAAAGTTAAATACTTTCAGTAGTGCCAATTATAAATTTCAAATTAGCTCAATGCTTATATTCACTAAAATCACATTTTAGCTTTTACATACATGATATTATGATTAATCTTTAGGAATCATAGCAAGTTAGATTCATGAAATAATTTCATGAAAAACTAATTATTTCATTAATTCCCAAAAATTGATAGTTTTATAAAAATAAATAAAATAAATACGCAGCAAGTTAGCGTAGAGAAGCAAAAGACTCACTCAACGAATGAATCTCACACACACACAATGGTTGCGCACAACCCGTTAAAGGAGAGGAGTCTCTCACAAAATATATTTCAAATATAAAATAAGACGTAACCCTAACATGACTAACAAAATGGTATATATACTCTCCCTTAAAATATCAAAAGAAAAGGCAAATCTACGCGTACACGGTCGAAGGCACGGCCGTGCTTCAGACCATGTTGGATTCTGTGAAGATCTCCTGTTCGATACCCTGGTCGAGACACGGGTGTGCTTCAGGCCGTGTTGGACTTTGTGAAGATTTCTTGTTCGATAACCTGCTCGAGACACAGCCGTGCTTCAGGTCGTGCGCAGAGGCCGTGCTTCAAACCGTGCTTCAGACCATGTGTTCGCGTCTCTTGTATCTCCTCCATCATTCTCTCCCACCAGAGAAGAACTCGACCCCGAGTTCTCTGTAGGATATAACGCCTCATCGTCAGGGAAGAAAGGAAAGATATCAGCGACATTGAATGTCTTTGAAATGCCCATATTGTTCGGTAAACCAACCACATAAGCATTATCATTGATTGTCTGCACGATCTTATACGGACCATACTTTTTAGGTTGAAGCTTGCTGTATTTTCCAACAGGAAACCGTTCCTTGCGTAAAAATACCATAACCTGATCACCCACTGAAAACACTTGTCGCCTTTGATGCTTGTCAGCTGCAGCTTTGTACTTAGCATTGGATTGTTCAATTTTCGCTCGCACCTCAGCTGTAATGTTCTGCCAACTATCCGCTAGGTTCTTGGCTGTTGTGTGAAACTCAGTACCCCTTGGAAGCTTGATCAAATCCACAGCATGGTTAGGAGTATTGGTATAGACAATAGAGAATGGAGACTTGCCTATTGTCCCGTGAACGGCACTGTTATAAGCAAACTCCGCCTGAGCCAACGCCACATCCCATTGCTTGGGCTTCTCACCACAAATACTTCTAATTAGATTGCCCAAAGTGCGATTTGTAGCTTCTGTCTGGCCATCCGTTTGTGGGTGAGCCGTGCTGCTATAGTTCAGTGAAGAATCAAACAGCTGCCACAAGGTTCTCCAAAAATGACTCAGGAATTTGCTGTCTCTATCTGAAGTAATGGACTTAGGCACCCCATGGAGGCGTACCACTTCTTTAAAGAACAGCTTGGCAATGACCTGAGTGTCAGCAACCTTCCGACACGGGATAAAATGGGCCATCTTAGAGAACTTGTCAACCACAACAAAAACAAAATCAACGCCCTGTTGGGTACGAGGCAATCCTAGGACAAAGTCCATGGACAAATCCTCCCATATGTTATTAGGAACAGGGAGTGGAGTGTAGAGGCCAGTGTTTTGGGCGCCTGACCCTTGGACGTCTAGCACTTATAACATCGTTGCACAACCCTCCCAACGTCACGCCTCAAGTGTGGCCAGTAGTATCTAGCACTGACTGTAGCAATGGTCTTATCCCTTTCCAAATGACCTGCTAATCCACCCCCATGTAAGTCACGGATCAACTTCTCCCTCAAAGAAGACTCTGGAATACATAGTTGATTTCCCTTCATTAAGTACCCCTCATAAATATGGAAGTCACTGCTAGGCTGTTTATCTCGACACATCTCTCAAGTATCCTTAAAATCATTGTCAGTCTCATACAGGTCTTTCATATGTTCAAACCCCACCACTTCAGTATGAAGTGTCACCAACAAACTGGCTCGCCTACTCAAAGCATTTGCAACTTTATTGTAGACTCCCAATTTATGTTTCAGCTTAAACGGGAACTTATGCAAAAATTGGATCCATTGTGCATGCATATCTTTGCTAATCCTGGTCTGATTATTCAGGTGTTTAAGGGCATCACAATCAGAATATAGTACGAATTCTTTGCCCACTAGGTAATGTTCCCAGGTCCTCAAAGCACGCACTACTGAATAAAACTCTTTGTCATAGGTGGACCAATTTTGCCTAGACTCGCATAACTTCTCACTAAAGAAGGCAATGGGTTTTCTTTCCTGAGATAGTATCGCCCCTATTCCAACCCCACTTGCATCGCAATCGACTTCAAACAACTTATCGAAGTCAGGTAATGCAAGAACTGGCGCATTACACAACTTTTCTTTTAATAGCCCGAAACTACCTTCAGCTTCATCACTCCATTGGAACTTCCCTTTCTTCAGACACTCAGTCATAGGTGCAACAATGGTGTTGAAATGCCGAATAAACCGTCTATAAAAACTTGCCAACCCTAGGAAACTCCTCAACTCACTTACTGTTTTAGGAATGGGCCATTCCCTAATAGCTCTTACCTTCTCATCATCCACAGTAATTTCATCACCACTAACAACAAACCCAAAAATAGCAACCTCCTAGAGAGGAATACACATTTTTTCAGATTCACAAAGAGCTTGTTCTCCCTCAGAACCTTCAACACTTCCCTCACATGATTAATGTGTTCCTCTTCAGTTTTGCTATAGATCAAGATATCGTCGAAGTAAACTACTACAAACTGATCAGAAAAGGGTTTAAGTACCTGGTTCATAATATGCATGAAGGTGCTTGGGGCGTTGCTAAGGCCAAAAGGCATGACCATCCATTCGTACATGCCCTCTTTGGTTTTAAAGGCCGTCTTCCACTCATCTCTTGGTCGAATCCGAATCTGATAGTAGCCACTTCTCAGATCGATCTTGGAGAAGTATTTAGCCCCACTCAAACAATCTAACATGTCCTCCAACCTTGGTATTGGGAATTTGTACCCAATTGTAATTTTATTGATTGCTCTGCTGTCAACACACATACGCCAACTCCCATCTTTCTTTAAGGTTAACAAGGCGGGCACTGCGCAAGGACTCATGCTCTCCCTGATGAATCTCTTCTGGAGTAGTTCTTTCACCTTCCCTTGCAATATTTCTGTCTCTTTTGGACTCATTCTATAATGTGGAAGGTTAGGTAGACTAGCTCCTGGAATCAGATCAATGTGATGCTGGATGTCCCTCATGGGAGGTAATCCATCAGGTAGCTCCTCGGATGTTATCTCCCTAAACTCCTCCAATAGCTCCTTCACTCTGTCAGGCAACTCTTGAGCACTACTCTGGCCTTCCTCCACTGTCATCACCTGTCGAACAATTAGCGCATGGATTGTCTGCGCCTCCTTAATTGCTTCCTCCATCTCCCTCTCGGATTGGGTGATAGTGAGGAAGGAACGCCCTTCCACTTTAGAAGCTTTAGGGCGGTGTGTCACTTTGAGAGGCAGAAGAGTGAACTTTACCCCATCCTTCTCTAACCGGTAAACATTCTCCCTTCCTTCATGCTTGGCATCAACGTCAAATTGCCAAGGCCTCCCAAACAGAAGATAGCATGCATCCATATCCATAACGTCACAATAGACCTCATCCTTATACTTCCCTATAGAGAAAGGTACCCTGCATCGTTCAGTGACTTCTATCTTTTCAGCCGCTTTAATCCACCCAATAGTATATGGGTTCGGATGTTTTTCAGTCGGCAAGTTCAATACCCTCACCGTTTCTCTACCAATAATGTTCTCGCAACTCCCACTGTCCACAATCAAATCAAACACCCTACCATCAACAGTACATCTAGTGCGGAACAACTGATGTCTCTGGGTCTTCTCATCACACTTTGGTGCTAACATCAGTTTCCTGATGACGTATGTCTCCTCATCATCTCCATAGCCATCATCACCATAAAACTCATCTCCTCCATCCAGTCCACAACACACCTCATCATCCTCCCCTCTGTCAATAACATTGACTGGTCTCTTACTGGGGCACTCATTGGAGCGATGGCCCGGTTGATTGCACCTATAGCACTTTCCCATAACTGGTTTAGCATAGGGATTGTTTTGCTTAGGTGCCTCCCTAGTCTCCATTGGCCTCCTGCTTACCCTTCTTTCCTCTCTCTTCTCATTAACCCCACCTGGTACTTCCGGGACAGCCTTCCCTTTATCTGTACCTACTGTATTGAATACCTCGTTCTTAAACCTTCTGTTACCCCCATCAAACCTATTGGTCTTCTCTTGCAGCATCATCTCTGCCCGAAGAGCCATGTTTTTCGCTTCATTAACATTGCGTAAAACATGAACCCCTATCTTCTCCTTAATTTGCAACCTTAGCCCATCCAGGTACCTAGCCACCTGCTGTCCCTCGCTTTCCCTAAGATCATTCCTCTCAGCCAATCTCATGAATTCCGCCGTATACTCATACACTGTTCTCGGGCCCTGTCTACACTTCTGATACTGTTGAAACAATATTTGTTCGTAGTCAGGAGGTAAGAAATCCCTTTGAATCATTTGTTTCATCCTATACCACGTCTGCACCGATGGTTTACCTTCTCTATATCGTATGTTCTACAATCTCTCCCACCATGCCGAAGCCCCTCCTTTCAATCTACACGCCACTAACTTCACCCTACGGTCTTTCGGCACTTCCATATAATCAAAGAACCGGTCCACCTCCGCCAGCCAATCCAATAAATCTTCAATATTCAAATTACCGGTAAAAGAGGGTATATCTACCTTTAACTTGAAATCGCTGGTGTCTCATTGATCATACCCATGGTGATTCCTGCGATATCCACCATCACCATATCCTCTCCGCTATGGTTGTTGATTTCTGATCAGCCAATCATCTTCCTCATCAGAATCCACATCATACGCTTAGATTCTTTGATTTGCAGCGACAGGTCTGTTGATAGGAACGCCAAGAGTAGGATTTTCCTCGGGTCGTATTCCTCTAACGTCTCTATCTCTGTTCGTATTGGTTCCCATCGTGTCGAAACGCTCAACTAGATCATCAAAGCGCTGTTCGAAACGCTGGAGTCTCTGATCCATGGTATCCAACACTACCCTTTGAGCCTGCACTTCGGTTCGTAGAGTTTCCATAGCCTAAGCAATGTCCGGAACATGACCGCCTCCTGAACTACCGTCACCTGACATCTTCACAGGAAATTAACCTGGCTCTGATACCAACTGACGCAGCGAGTTAGCGTAGAGAAGCAAAAGACTCACTCAACGAATGAATTTCACACACACACAATGGTTGCGCACAACCCGTTAAAGGAGAGAAGTCTCTCACAAAATGTATTTCAAATATAAAATAAGACGTAACCCTAACATGGCTAACAAAATGGTATATATACTCTCCCTTAAAATATCAAAAGAAAAGGAAAATCTACGCATACACGGTCGAAGGCACGGCCGTGCTTCAGACCGTGTTGGATTATGTGAAGATTTCCTGTTCGATACCCTGGTCAAGACACGGCCGTGCTTTAGGCCGTGTTGGACTCTGTGAAGATTTTCTGTTCGATACCCTGCTCGAGACACGGCCGTGCTTCAGGCCATGCGCAGAGGCCGTGCTTCAGATCGTGTGTTCGCGTCTCTTGTATCTCCTCCATCACCAGACATGTAGTTTCTCAAATTTCTTTTCATGTTAATAAAACATAATTTATTAGGCTTAAAAATGAGATTTTTTTTTCTCGCAATGACTTTTCTAGTAATCCAACGTGCGAGAATCTTAATAATCCTTACATTAGGATTGCTGCATTATGGTAAATTTGTTGCATTATGGTACTCTCATCCTCGTGTAATGTTCTTTAATTTGCAGAGATAGGGCTTGCAAAATATCATTCTTACAATTTCATCCTCTCCCAAAAAGAGGGATAGTGTGCTTCAATGAACTGACCAAGGAGCTACTGAAAAACCCCATGCTGTCCCAACTTTTTTTTTGGCTTGCCTCCACACACGATGGCAACTTGAAGAAAGAAAACAATGTCGAAGTTCAACTAAATATAGCCATGCCAAAGTTAAGGTTGGATTAAGTAAGATATTTAACAGAATTGAAATTATGATATGTTAATAATAAAAGTCTGATCGAGTATGTAATTTATTAATATCAAAATTTATATATGAAAAAATAACCCTAAACTTCAGGAATTAGTTGGGAAAAATTTTCCCATTTTCATGAACTCTTGTTATAGAAAAGCTTAAAATTATAACATTGTAATATCATAGGATCGTATATATGCATAATTGCTCATATATAGGAAAAGATTACATGGACAAATAGCTGCGTGTATACACATGATGCTGCCAATTTATGAGTGGAATGATGATGCATTTTTCAAATCATATTGTGTAAATGTTCATAAATTAAATTACATAGATACATACGTGTTATATATATATATAATCCTGTTCATAAAACTATCCATCTCATTATTGAAATATTGAGATGGTTATATAAGTTAATGTAGTAATGATTTTAATATTAGGTGATAGAACTAAATGCTTCGTCGATATATATATATATAGTGTGTGTGTATGTGTGATGTGTGTATATATGAATACGCGTGTGTGTGCATATACTTCATCATTACTTGTAATGATAACGAGTATACATGCCCGATCGTTATGCAGGACATAAGCCCATGAGTGCTGAGTGGCAAATGTACCTTTTGACATGGAAATGCATGCGCAAGAACACAACTTTTTTATTATTTTAATTTCAAGGACCTATTTACGTGTAGTAAGTATATAGTACTCCTATCATAATTTGTACTAACTCCAGAAAATACCCCCCCCTTCAATCAGGAAAACCACATGGCTTGTTCCCTTCCATCTCATCACACGGCTACAAAAAAATCCCAAAAAAAATCCCCGACACCAACGACCATTGGATCTGTCCCATATCCAATTTATGGTGTTGGACTTTATTTATAGTGTTATATGAAACCATAAGACCCTACACTTGTCTCTCAGTGTCCGACCACTCACCTTAAGTTGACCTGTCATTGTTCCCATATTGTCTTAAGTAACATAATAATATTATGCGTATTTTATGAACACTTGTTAATTATTAAATAAGAAACTTATATATATTTATTATTTTTTTATAAAATTATATAATCAACTTTAACTAAATATTTTTTTTTAATTTATTAGTTAGTATCCAAAGAATAATCATTAACGGAACCTTATTTTGATTCACTCTTCAATATCTATGAAACTTCTCACTTGGTCATGTTACAGTATGTTACTTACATTATGTGTATGGATACCTAATAATAATAATACACAACCAAGTATTGCGCCTAAAGAGAAGGAATATTTATATATAGAATCGCTTAAGAAGATAAAGGAAACGTTGAGTTATCATTTCCTAAAAGGCAAAGAAAATGAACAAAGAAGGACTTGGACTTGAAATTACGGAGCTAACACTAGCCCCTCCTGGTAGGGGGCCAAATTTGGGTGAAAAGAACGAGAAGAAGAGAGGGTTTTGGGAGGTGGAAGCGAAGGGAGGTGAATCGGATGGTGGCGGAGACGACGGAAGGAAGGCGGTACTCCCCATGGAGAAGAGCCAGGTTGTGGGATGGCCTCCGGTGTGTTCGTATCGTAGGAAGAATAGTTTTAGTGAGAGAGATGATGTTGAAACGTCGAAAATGTACGTGAAGGTTAGCATGGATGGAGCTGTTTATCTTAGGAAGATTGATCTGAGCATGCAAAAGGGGTATTCTGATCTTGCTATGGCACTAGAGAAGCTCTTTGGATGTCATGGAATTGGTAAGTATTCATACGTTTATATAAATTATGCTCTCGTTTTACATGGTTGCTTCACATGGGGTATTACGTAAATGAGAAATCTAGATCATGAGAAATTGGTATGTAATTCAAAATTGAAGGAAATGTTTCCCCTTTTATGTTTTTAGTTTCCAGAAATTTTCTAGGATTGTACTAGGCCTTGACTTCATTAAACTTCGACATAAACTTTCATTTCACAATTGATCTACAAATACCGTACTTATACTCCAGAATTGTCCTTGTTCACAAAGTTTTCAAGCGAAAACGCAAAATGCATGGAACGAGGACTAGTAAAAAATTATTATTAGTGGAAACCCGTAGTAGAAGGAACTGATTGCTTAATTGCAATATCGATTTCGAAATTTGTGTTATGCATTCAAATGAAAATATATTAAAGGCACTTCTTCTATTATTGTAACAATTTCCTGATTTTTGTTTTGCTAATAAAAAATTGGTGGCGTGGCACTCCTTATAAGTTCATCTGTGTGCTTAATATCTTTGATCCTTGTAATTAACTATAGTCATCCGAAATGATAGTTTACCACAAATAGCCAAGTGTTCCTTTTGTGATTAGAAATTTTCTTTGTTTTTGGTTATAAAATTGAATCTAATGTACGAAGTGAGAAAAATATTGGAAAAATTGCAGATACACTCCTTGAAATATTGATCCAGTAAAAATAGATCCCTAAAACTTATAAAGTATGGTTTTATCTCTTCATATTATCACTAAAACCCTAAAATCATTGGTATTTGTGGTTCTTTTAGCTATGGATCTAAGGTTTTAATAACAGTTTAGGGGTAATTTATAAATTTTCAAAATTTATAAATAAATAAGATCACATTTGAAAGTTCAATGAATCTTTCAGCACCTAACTAGTAGTCTAAAAATTATATTTGCAATTACATATCCCAAAAGTATTTGTCGAAAATAATAAAGCGTTTTCACTTTCTTAAGTGGCATAGAACGTGTCATTCACCGATTTATCGATTAAAACTAGGTAGAGGACTTTGGGAAATCATAGTTAGTAACTAATTATAATTATGAAATGTATGCATCTGACAGCTGATCAGGCTTCAAAGGAAGGGGATGTTACTGCTGAGTACATGCTGATTTATGAAGATAAAGATGGAGACTGGATGCTTGCTGGAGATGTCCCATGGGAGTAAGTTTCTATTTACCCTCATAGTATTTTTTTTTTTTTTTGGGTTTTTGCCTACCTATGTAGTAGTTATATACAAAAATGTCTTAGCATTTGAATAAATTTCCTTTCTTCATGTTATATATATATATGTTTACAACCAGCTGCTAAATACAATTTATCTTGTGATAGTAAAGAAAAAAAGAATAAATCAAATAGTTAATTCTTTTTACTTGGACGTGGTATCTTTTGATGATGAAAATGTTTTGGGGGTTTGATATGTTGCTTGACGGGAAAAAAAAAAGTAAATTATTTTGTGAATGTTAAGTTACATACTAAAAAAAGAAAATATATTTTAAAAATGAATATAACAGGCACTTGTCAATATATATTTTTGTTGACGGAAAAAATAATAAAATTATTTTTCATCATGAAATTACCACTTTACAACTTCAGTTCCACATAAATGGAACCATGGAATTGCAGTTTTAATTCTTTTTTTTTTAATTAAGATATAAATTGGTTAGAATAGGTTCAATAATAGTGTTAACCTAATCTAACGATTCCAACAAATATCCCGAGAATCGCAAGAGCCCAACCGATTTTCAAATCCAAAACCGAGGATGGGCAATTCAAGAAATGAAACCGGAGTGAGCAATTTCCTAAAACCGGCCATTAAAGGCCTATGATGATTTTTTTTTTTTTTTTGGGTATGTTTTAATGTGGGTTATACATTTCCAAATTTTTATGGAAAACGTTTAAGAAAAGACTACTTCCTTAATCTTTTTAAATAAATATGGATTCTGTTACGTTTTTAACTTACCACGTACGGTTTTTTTATCCGGGACAGAAAAATTTACTTTCATGCTTATTTACGTTATCATGGAGAAAAGTCAATGATTCCATAAGTGTACGTCCACCACTGTTTTTAACTTTTTAACTCATTTTTAAAAGTTACATGCAATTCATGGCCGACACAGGGGAATCTCTGAACATTATGATTCTGAGGAATAGACAATATTGTCATAGGAACCCTGTTAAAAGAACCAAAGCATGCCAGTTGCCCGTCATCATCAATTCTTCCTGAATAGGTTGTTTCTTGCCCTTGTTTTCAGAGATTTTATCATTTTCCTACTTCTGAATTATTTCAAACATTGCAGTGGTATAGAATCCCTGTTTAAATAATAATAATAATGATAATAATTAAATAACAACAGAGATAATCTGATTGAACTTGTTTTTAGAAGAATTTTTTATTGATGCATTTAACATATAGGATTCTAAAACTATATATAGAAAAATATATTTGGGTCGGGTTTCATTTTCTTATATCTCAAAATATTAATAAAAGATATATCTAATTATACACACAACCTGGCTTATCCACTTTGTTCCCGATATCGAGGCATGCACAATCTTAAGTTGTTCCATTTGTGTAATCACCGCTTTATTACACACATCCAGTTAGTGATATCACGCAGCTTGTTTTACGCTTGGGAAATTACTATCATCTACTTGTCTTTTCTTAGAATTTTATCAGTATGCTTTACAGCCTGCACGCATCCATTAATAAAGATAATCTTCATATGTTGCAGAATGTTCATGGAGACGTGCAAGAGACTGAGGATCAAGAAGAGGTTGGAAGCCAAGGACATCGGATTTCAGCCAAGGGATTTCCTTAAGGGCAACCTCAAAGATGATTCCTGAGAAACCGCTTGCGACATGGAAAGTCTGACATGTTCTTGTTAGCTTCTCACAATTAGAAGATACCAAGTTCTTTCTATAATTACTTACTCGAACAGGAGATTCTGGTTTTGTTATATGTTAAAAAATGTGTAATGTCCAGTTTCAGATGTTTAAATTCAAAATGCACCCCTTATGTGGAAACTATTTGGTACCCCTTTATCCTTTGTTGGATGCTTTGATGTGTGTGCTATGTGACAGCATTATGTGTTTTGAATAATGTATTACATTGGCATATTTCTTGGCATAACTACATCCTAATTCATGCATTCTAAGTTTAAATCTCATCGCATTACTCCCCCTGTGGATTCCCTAGATACACACGAATCCAACTGCCTTATCTCATCACAGACACTTAGCATCCCTGCCTCGTCATTGAGTAACTACTTAATTTATGTATGTGGCAATAATATTCGATCAAATTTTTTATATTTATACTAAAGTTGAATCAAGCATATTATATTTTAAGTGAGTTTTTTTGAATCATATATGTCTATATCTTTATATACCACATAAGTTCTTTATTATTGTCATGACACAAACATAGAGAATTTAAACAATTCTATTAGAATGTAAAGAATTTGATTAAATTCGGCATAAATTTAGGAGTAAAAGGCTGAAAATGTGTCATGTAAACTCCAATGTGAGTAAGCTTAAATTACATTGTCAATGACTTATTTCGACCGATTGGCATGACATTTATGGTTTATATCACGTAAAAGTCACAAAAATATTTGCACTTTGAGCTCCTCATGTAAAATCCGATTTATATTGGGTTAGTAGGTACAGCAAATTACAAGGACAATTCCGAATGTACTGGAAACATAGAGGTGACTTAGGTGTCTTCCATTAAGCTCATTCATTCATAGCTCCATAGACCAAACCAAACTTAGTGTAAAACAAAATAAAATTATTGAATCATTTTTTAATTTTAAATATGCCTAATGTGGAAAAAGTATAAAACTGACCCTCCATCTTATACATATATATATATATTCTGAATCTTTCAACTTTTCACTTTTTTAGTTCAATCATCCATGTTTTTGCTTATCTTTGTTTGATCCTCTACATTGTAATTCTTTTCCTTGAATCATCCACCTTTTTGAAACAATAGAAAAGGACCCCCATCATATCTATTGTTAGTTCCTTTGAAATTTTTTGAGTGGACCTTGTTTATTGTTACCTGATACTTGACATGCTGTAGGGTCATCTTTATATGGGAATTTAGTTTTTAGAAGTTAGGGAACCCGGCTGGGTTTCAAGTTCCAATTGTTTTTTTTTTTTTTCTTTTATGCTGATAAGGACCAGCATCAACTCTTTGTTAGAATATTTTTATGAAGCCTTTGAAGAACATAATGGAGGGACCTTTTCAAATCCTTTTGTGGAAAATACAAAAAGAAAAGTTAAAATGCCAAGGGCTTGGATAGAAAAGTAGCAAAAATTAGAAACTCGGCCAGAAAAGTAAAGTGAATTATTCAAATATAAAAAAGAAACACCTAAAATGTGGAGGATAATTTTCATATTATTCTTGAATGAGTTAAATGATCATTTATGTGAGCCCAATCTGACCACGAATTTAGATTATTAGTTTAATTTGTTTGATATATAAGATCACTAACTCAACTCTAATACATGGGAATTTTATTGTAATAATTAAAAAAAATGCTATATCATTAAGATAAATAGGAGGACAAGATAATGTTTTTTGGTACATGTCTTTGAATACTTTGGAAATAGTGTTCCCCAATTTACCCGTTTACTGTTATTTTACCTTTTGACATGGACACTTTCATGCGAAATGAAAGATCATTTGTGTCGATTTATTAATCAACAATATATGCTTTATCAAACCAATTAAGGAAGACTGCAACTTTTGACTAGCCAGAGCTATTAGCTGGAAAGATTAATCTTTGACTCGATGATTAGCTGTTGTAATTATAAAAGACAACATGTTCCCAGAAGATTGAACATAGCAACAAAAGAATAGAAGCGGCTCAAAATTCCAACCAATACGTATTTATCTAGACAGTGTAATTTCCGGATCCCATTCTTATGTTGCCGTATATCAAAGAAAAGGTAAAAATGAGATACATTTCCCATATTTTTTTATATATAGTAGTATGTGATTGATGAAAATATACGTCTATGAAGATATTATTAATGACATGAAAACTCGATCAATAAACTTACCTTAATCATTTTTAGTAAAGAATATATATATATTTATATTATAATGAAACTTATACCTAAATCTTATTTTTGAGAAAAGCTTCAAAGGAATTAATACACCAAGTGCATGAATTAATGATGTGTAAGTATCAATAAAATTATATCACATTAATAGTTTTTTTTTTTTTATAAAAGAAATATACTATTATTGTTACATATTTAAATATTACTCATCTAAATATATGATGTATTAATGCTACTCAATCTTTTCCTTATTTTTATATTATTTAGATTTATTGTCCTACTAGGGCTACTCATCTTGTGAGTCACACCGAGATTATAAAATTCAAATAAGTGCTCTAAGTAGCTATTAAATTTCTTTTAATTAAAAACATAGAACAATTATATTTAAATTTATCTAGATAATTATGAATGGCACACAGAAAATTGCTTACCCGCCAGAATCTGTATAAGGAGTCGAGGTGGTATCTGGATGTGCACTGACAGGGAATAATGTGTAAGCAATATTTGGCATGAAAGGTGATGAATATGTTTCTTTGGCTATCTTTGATTTAGGATTTGCTATAATTACTGCTTTTGATTTTATTTTCCCATGTGTCCCTTTTGTAATGTAATCATTTCGAGTAATTTGATTTTGTGTTTTAAAAGAAAATTGAATCAGGGAGAACTATAGCTGAGCCTTGAGGAAGGAGGAACTAAACATGTGTTTTTATTTGTTTTTTATATATATTTTCTTCTTCCCTAATTCTTAAGTAGAATCCAATCGTCAATGCTCATGGGAAGAGGAAAAAGCAATACAGAAATAATCACTGGTATTTATAGAAACATTTCTCGTTAATCGGATTATCTACAATCCTGTGGGCAAGATTATTTGATCGGCCATCTTACCATTACATTTTTCATTATATTAATTTTTATGATAATTTCAATTGTTAAATGAAGACCAAGAATCCTGTCATTACGATTATTAATTGAATTTGTTTTACATCCTTTGACAAATGGTCCATTTTTCAAAAACTTAATAAATCTTTCCTTCGATAAATTATATTAAATTGGACAATTTTATTCTTTAAAATTTTAAGCATGTGTATGTGCAATCCTTCAAACTTAGAAAAACTTAATCCCACCTCCCCATAACCCTCAAGAGGTCCAACTAAACATTGAGTTTCTATTAGTGTAAAATAGAGATATAAATGAGTTAAATCTATTTGTAAGCTATTTAAGTTCGACTTATTTACTTAAGTTTGATCTCACAACAGTATAATCGAGCTCAAGTTTAGGCCACTCAATTAATTTATTGTGTTGAGCTTGAATTTCATAATACTTGATTTGATTAGCTCATAGATTTAATTGAGTTCAAACCATACTTAATTTTTTAGTAAAACTCAAATCAAGTTTCAATATTGATTAACTCTAAAAGAGTTTAATCAAGTTAAACTTAAACTCATTAAGTATTACTTTGAGTCATATGAGGATTTAAAATCTTAAGCTCAATTGAGTTTGAAAAACTCAAAAATTGCAATTTCAAATTGAGCTTGATCTCAAGATCGAGTGTCATACCATTTTGTATTAACTCAATTCATTTACATACTTTTACATCTAATTACACTCCTATCTTGAAAAAAAAATGTAAATTCGAAGGCATTAGACTTATGATTTATATTTTCTTTTCATTAGGAGGCTAATATAACAAAATGCTAATTTCTTTAACATTTCGATATGGGAAAGGAAATCTAATTAATTCATAAAAAAGAAAAAGGTAATCTAATTGCTCATTTGTTAAATAAGGCTACTTCTATTCCTCTTTCCCATGCTTTTTTTTTTTATTCTTACTTTATGTGAGAAAAGCTCTGTTAGTCTCGTAAATATGATGAGATAAGGGATAGTCCATGATAGACACGAACAAATAAATTTTCATATATAACAATTTTTATCAACCAATTATGGTGAGATTATTGCAAAATTCTCTTATATGTTGAATTCCCTGTTTTCAATGCCCCGCCACTCATCATTCCAAGTGAAATTGGCTTAATCTTTTCTCAGTCTAAGTTAGCTAAATCTCATTAATACCATATCTATCTTATTATTTAGTAAAATTAGTACAGCTCTATATATATATAAGAAAATCACATTACACGAGAGGCAAGCGACTCGAATAAGAATACCTACTAATTTTAGGCTGGGCTGTATCATATTTATTACATGCCACTTTGCATGAAATAAAGGATAATAAACGACAATTGCCTTAATTTATCGTCGCAAAATTCATTTTATGATTAGGGTATTATGGACAAATACGACAAATACTACGTCAACTCAAAATTATAGAGTTTAGCTTAACTTGATCTTGATTGAGTTTATAATTTTGACTTCGAACTTAAAGTAGTATTTAATTATTATTTGAATTCTATTCGATTAAATTCATTTAGACTTAATATTATAAAATATTAATTTTTTAATTAAAATAATATTAATATCCACGTTAAGCTTAGACTTAACTATTACTTAAGTCCAACTTGGATTCTATTCAAGTTTAATTAGACTAGTAAACTAGTCCGACTAAATATCATCAACTTTATTTCAATCGAGTAATCACGGTGGGAAAAAAGAAAAATAGTAACACTCGCAATGGCAGCAATGGAAGCACCTTTCCTTCCACTGGCAAAACCGCGGGAAACATATAACCACCCCGGAACAAGTACAACCGACAACATCACATGATTGCTTAAGAAACACCTCTTGTCATACGGCTGTTAAAGTTTCCCTGCTCCCCCCAGGATTCATTTAAATAACCATGAGTTACAGCTTGCACCATCATCAGCTCACCGTTGATCGGCCCCATCCCAGTTTTTCCTCTGAAGTACATACGTATTTTACAGTCAACCGTATCGTCTTTCCCCCGAATCGAGCCCTTTCCAAATAATTATTGAATTCATTTTAAAATAATATATACTATTTTTAGACTTTTAACTATAGGTTTTACTAGATATACAAACCAATATTTCTTTTTTTTTTAAGTTTCTTTCTCGAAATACTTAATAGTATTAGATAGAGTTCCAAATAAACAAAGTCAATTCGTGAACAATTTGAATTTGATTTGATATTTGTCTAAATTCAATATGATAGATGAATTGAGCGAAAGATTGAACTTAAACTGTTGAAATAATTTATTGAGCCGAACTTGAGCTTTAACCTATTTGACTTGATAAACTCATAAATTAATCGATTTTAAATTAAGTTTAAAAATATATTAAGTTTTATTAAATTTAGAGTGAAATTAGGCTTTGATATAAAAGTTAATTAAATGGAGTATATGCTTTATTTTTTTATATGATCAAATTCAAATGAGTTTAATTGAATCGAATTCAAACTTATTGAACAGATAGCAAAGTAAGCTTAAGCTTAAGGTTAATACTGTTTGATTCAAACAAGTTTGTTTACACACCAATATTTTGTTATAGTAATAGCATAGTACAAGTTGAAGAGGAAAAA
Organism: Laguncularia racemosa; assembly: GCA_037954665.1. Taxonomy (NCBI): domain Eukaryota; kingdom Viridiplantae; phylum Streptophyta; class Magnoliopsida; order Myrtales; family Combretaceae; genus Laguncularia; species Laguncularia racemosa. The sequence continues at coordinate 5,495,821 of JBBMOL010000030.1, read as the reverse complement.
AAAAATTAATCACTACCATAAAAATGTAAAAAATTGATGGCATAACATGCAAGAAAGAATCTTATATTTCTTATCTATTTATTATTTTATTTTATATTAGTAAACATTTAGAATAAAAAAGTTAAAATAAAGCAATATAAACCAATGGAAGGGAAAAAGAAAGAAAGAAAGAAATAAAAATCCAATTGGAATTTTATACTAACATTAATGCGGATGTTGGCCCTACCGCTTTAATGGCATCTCAACATCCAGCAGGACCACCGCGCAACAAAATCCGTAGAGGCCCATTAGTCTTGGTCGCAGACACGTCTCGTTCAGTCCAGGCCCACATATCAGGTGAATTATTCAGTTCGTACTCTGTACACGCTCTTCTAGTTGTTTTTTTTCTGTAGCCGACGATGCATAAAAAAAGAAAAAGAAAAAGAAAATATGTTCTAACATTCACTATAACAACATTTTGAAGCAAATAATATATAACGTGCATTTCTTTATATAATTAGATACAATATGGTTTATAATATATACTAAACAAAAGATTTATAACATTTTTAATATATAAAAATCTACCTTTCTTCTTTTTTCAAAATAAATCTTTTTTCATATCTAATTTAGTCGAGATGGTAATTTAACTCGTATGTATAGAAGCTTACTTGTCTTACACCACATGAGGTAGGATAGGGCGATTTGTTTAACAAGTGGAACAGTTTCGGTGTGGATGGGGATTACTCTCTTTAACCCGCATGGGTGGGAAGAGGGGTGTGGATGAGTATTATTCGTTTAAGATAGGAGAGGACATGAAGATAGCTAACCTGCAACTACCTTACCTCATTTCCATTGCTATACTTAATTAATGTCAACAACTTTTCTTTTTTAAAAAGAAAAGACATGTGTAGAGTATATACTTTGATTACTCAATTAAGATCACGTACGTGAATTCCAAAAATTAGGGTAAAAGGTTCGAATTTCCTAGAAACCATGGATAACAAAACCAGCTCTATAGACAAGGTCTTCCACTCCTCTCCTCTCCAATGACGGCTCTTAATTGGTACAGATAGGTAGGGTTAAGAGCATGGGGATGGGACATAGACATTATATGAATATTCAATGGTGTCTTTCCATCACAAGCTTCTATGATAACAACATATTTACACTTGAAGCGTCATCGTCCATATAAAATTTGGTATAAAAGTAATGCGATCATTAATTGACTTATTTGATGTCTTATTATGATATTTAGTCGAGAAATTTCGTAATATAATCATTTAAAAGTAATTATATGATGTATATATATATAAATATATGAATTATACTTTTTACAAAATATATATAATATATGGAGCATGGTGATTAGTGAGTCAAGTTGGCTCAAGCCTGAAGTTGGCTAACATAGCCCCATCAAGTACATGACAATCTAAGACTTTGGTTAGTCATAGGCCATGCCAAGCATGAGCAAGGTGAATTGACTTGATGGCTTAGAACGTAGCTCTATGGGCAAGGAACACCTAATTGGAGTAGGGAAAAAACAAAGATAGGATCATCATCATGGCCATCAACTAGTTATTTGGCCTGATTAACATGAAAATAGTTTCAATTTAGTGGTGAGAGCAGTTTGGTTCGATTTCACTTCTCTAAACTAGATGAAATCATAAATTATATTTCAATTTTTCTATTATTTTAGAGTCAAAAGAAATTTTCCAATTCACATAATATTGGTTTGGTTTAGTTATTGACTTACATTTAAACCATATCTAATTGTCGAATATATATCTTAAAAGAGGTAGGAATGCTCTTTAATCAAAACATGCAGAATCTTTTCCTCACCCTATACTGTAAGGTAAAGTGGGGCGATTTTTTTTTTTTTTTAATTGATAATGATGTGGATGTCGTAGGCCAGAAACATACACGGCCACATACACGGCCAGGAGGCATGGCCGTGTAATATACCAGGATGATTCCCAGAAACGTACACGGCCAGGAGGCACGGCCGTGTGTTTTGTTAGGATCTCTCTTAGAAACATGCACGGTCTTCATACACGGCCAGGGGACACAACCGTGTATTATGTCAGAAATATTCCTAGAAGCTTACACGACCTGAATGCACGACCGTGTATATGCCAGATGACGGACGTGTATACTTATATTTATTTCCACGTGTATATATTTATTTCCCTTTTTACATGTTTACCTGAGGAGTATAAATAAATATTAGGTCATTTTAGGGTTACGTTTTATTCATTATTCAAACACCCTTTGAGAGACGAGTTTCTCTATATTATTCAATTGTGCACAATTGAATTCGTTGACGAATAAACTCTGATTCTTCTTTGTTTATTCTAGAGTTCCAATCCTAGAATTGGTCTCGGGTTTTACGCTTTCCTCGTTGCGTCAGTTGGTATCAGAGCAAGGCAATTTCCTTCGGAGATGTCGGCTAACGACGGTGTTGACGGCGGTCGCGTTCTTGACCTAGATCGGGATGCGAAAGTCCTACGTTACGGGCAACCAATACGAAGGGCGGTAGAGGAGACCATGGGTCAGAAAATCCAACGAAAGGAATAGTATCGTGAAACCCTGACCTATCGATCCAATACCAATAGTAGCAGGCAGGTTTATTGGAGACGACTGGAAGGCAATCCAATGAACAGTTCTGTTACTTATGATACAGATGATGAAGATGAGATTCTTAAAGATCTGGCTAGGAGAAGAGGCCATGGTAGCATAAGACGGTACAATAGATGTAATTACAAGTATAAAGATGAAATCTTTTCTCAATTTAAATATGTTGTACCTGAGTTCGATGGTACTGGGAGTCCGAATGAGTTTTGGGTTTGGGTTGAGGACATTGAAAGATTCTTTGACCATATGAGGATTTATGAGGGAATGAAGATAGAGTTAGTAGAGAGTCGTTTGTGGGGTGATGCGTTGTATTGGTGGGAACAACTTCAGGGAGTAAGACGCCTTGAGGGTAAAGATCCAGTGAGGACTTAGTTTATGATGCAATACTTGCTAGAACGAAAGTTCTTTCCCCTTGATTACGAACAAATCTTTCCTCAGAAAAGTCCACAAACAGTTAAGCCAGTAAACTTAATTCCAAAAGTGTTTAAGGAGGAGAGGGTTGAACAAGAGGAAAACTCAACCCTTAACGATCATAGTACTTTGATTGATGATGGTGGGGGCAGTGGAAAAGCAGTTGAAGCCTATAAAAATTGTGTTGGTGAGGAAGCTATTGTGGAGGAGCCTTTGTTGAATGACCAGCAGGTGATGATGGTTACTGGAGAGTCGAAGACTGGAGATACTCTGAGCAGATTCATTGCACCAACGAAGGAGATTAAGGATGTAGAGTTTAATGCTTTGCCTAAAAACTTATATTCTAACCCAGAGAAAGCGCTAGAGGTAATAAGTGCAACTGTTCTATTACTTCCTATCAACATAGAAGATGATGTAGTGCGACTCACGATCAAGCGACGAGATAAATGGGATAAATCAAGACGATTCAAAGAGAGGGAACGACATGGAAAGCATATTCACAAGAAGAGAACTCGGGTCGAGTTCTTTGTAGGTGGGAGAGAATGATGCGGACATTGTAGGCCAGAAACATACACGGCCAGGAGGCACGGCCGTGTAATATACCAGGATGATTCCTAGAAACGTACACGGCCTCTTACACGGTCAGGAGGCACGGTCGTGTGTTCTGTCAGGATCTCTCCTAGAAACATGCACGGTCAGGTGACACGAACGTGTATTATGTCAAAAATATTCCCAAAAGCTTACACGACCTGAATGCACGACCGTGTACATGCCAGATGACGGACGTGTATACTTATATTTATTTCCAAGTGTACATATTTATTTCCCTTTTTACATGTTTACCTGAGGAGTATAAATAGATATTAGGTCATTTTAGGGTTACGTTTTATTCATTATTCAAACACCCTTTGAGAAACGAGTTTCTCTGTATTATTCGATTGTGCGCAATTGAATTCGTTGAAGAATAAACTCTGATTCTTCTTTGTTTATTCTAGAGTTCCAATCCTAGAATTGGTCTTGGGTTTTACGCTTTCCTCGCTGCATCAGATAAGTAGGGTAAGGATGGGGATTCTTTCAACTTGTCTGCTCTACATGAGGTGGAGATTGGTATTGAGCTTAAATCCATCCCAAATCCAAACCAACTTGTATATCTAAAACTATAATCTGTGAAATTTCAAATCCGCTAATATGATAAAATTCTATTTTGTTTAAAATCTTATAATTAACAAGTGTAAATATGTTTAGGTTTGGGAATGACATTGAAGTCCTAAGTATACGATTATGTTTTATAGTTCCTTAGAATTGGTGTTGCTATTAACTTGTAATAGATAGATTGAAGAATTATTATTTATGCTATTAAATTTGATTTTATTTTATGAGCATATTTATAAGGCGTAATAGAAGTCTCTCGTGTTTTTATTGATATTATAGTTTTTTGTTACCGGTAGTTAACAGCTATGGATGAGGATTATTCGTTTAAAATGAGGCGAGATACGAGCATAGCTAACTTGCATTTGCATCTACCCTTGCTCCATCACCATCCCTATACTTAAGGTCAGCAACTTTGCATCTTCCTCTTCTCTTTAGTGACTGCTCTTAATGGGTACAAAAATATAAGAGTTTTATGGAGATAGGACTAAATCATCATATAAATATTCAACAATGAGTCCCGTCATCGATTTCAGTAGTGACAACAAGCCTGCACTTAAAATCTCTCGTCCTTCACGTCGAGTCACCAAGGTGTAATAAGCCCAACAACGTAAACCAAAGTGATCACCATTTTCTTATTAGAAGAAAAAAAAAGGTAATTTATGTAAAGTCTACACAAAAAAAAATAAATTTCTAAGAATATAGTAAATCTTAAAATATAATTCAATGAAATGGATACGGTTATAAATTTTTACAATTATTTGTGAATATACAAGAGCTTGTATAGTAAAGTATGTGTATCACTTTAAGAAAATGTATTTTGTCTAGCAAAATACTTTATGTAAAAGGCTCAAGTCGAGTCCAAATCAAATTGCTTATTATCTTCTCTTATAATTAATGGCATGTCTGCTATGTAGAAATAAATTTAGAAGGGAATCACGATTTTATATTCTATTTACATTCTCATGTTTGCATATGGTTTTGAAATGTAGAATTGTGATTTCCTAGGATCAATAATTTTAGCTTTGAATAGAATTTTGATTCCTAAAGTTAAGAGGAAGAATTGCAATTTTAATTTATTTCTTTTTATTTTTTTTGTAATACTTGAATTTTTAATAATTTATTTATAGATGTTATAATGCAAGCCAAGGCTAAGGATGGAAATTATACATTAAAAGAGGGGCAAATAGGTCATTTCACGTAAAGAATATAAATATCCCAAATTAACTTAAAGAGTCTCATTTGCCATTTTGTGTATTGAAACAACAAACAAAGAAAAAAAGCTTTCAAAATAGCCCTAAGGCTATTAAGAGGAATTCGTTGATGTTCGATTTGATCACACGAAGTAAGGATTTCTATGATTTATGAAATAGTCACGAATATAGAATTGAGGTTAAAATGAATTATGCTACATGATTTCACCAAAATTGGATTGAAGAGAAAACGTGAAGAGTAAGGAAGTTTATGGATCAAGGACTTAATTTGCATAAATTCCGATGTAAGTAATCTAGCCTATGTAAATTGATTAGAAAATACGTGTTTTATGGTCAAATTAAACCTATGAGTAACAAGAAATGAGATCAGGATGAGTTGGTATAGAGGAATTAGGGTTTGTAAGACTTTATTGAGAGATTCAAAACTTTCCAACATAGTCGTTTTTCGATCGTGTTAAACCCAAATGTATCGAGAGACACATAACCTCCCAATGCAGTTGTGTCATGATCGTGTCAAACCTAGATTTTTACAGAAAGATACACGACTTCTCAACACGATTATGTCTCACCCATGCTAAACTTAAACCTTACAGAAAGGTGTAAGACTTTTGACACAGTTGTGTATTATCCTGTATTGAGTTATACGACCTTTAGCATGGCTGTGTTAAGTGAATCATAACTTAATTATATATCTATTTAATTTCTAATTAAATTAATTTTCACACAACGTAGATAATTAGTAAGACCTTAGATAACCTAATAGATTAAGAGAAATTAAGAGATTATACTATTCTTATATTAGTACTAAGAAGGATGTATTAATATTGTATACATTTCAACTTAGCTTAAATTTAATACTAGATGTGCTTCAGGCTAGGATTTAAGGTACGTGTAACTTGTGTGTTTCTTGTGTTTGCTTAAATTAGAATATATTGTTGAAATGGATTAAGTACAAGACTGATTAAGTGTTTAAGTATATGCAATTTGTGCTTGGCTCAGCTTAGGGGCCTGTAGTGGTAGATCTTTAGAGAGCACTTCAATGATCCTTTTATGATGTTGTTCCTAGTGAAGTTGTGCTTGGAAATGATCTAAGTTGGTTTAATGTTTAAGTATTTAAGTGATCATGGTTGTGGGGCCCATAGTGGAAGTTTTCATTACTAAGTTTAAAGGTTTAAGGAATCATGGGTGTGGGACTCGTAATGGTAGTTCATATCACTAATTCATGCTCTAATTGTTTAAGTATGTTAAGGGGGTTATGAATACCCTATTGTTGCTTGTAGACTTAAATTGTATTATGAAACGGTTGCTTGTGTTTAAGTATTGCATAATACATGTGATATCTGTTCATGTTTATTCATGCGTGTGTACTTATATTATACGTACTAGGTATTAGCTCACCATTCGAAGGACATTTTTAGATGTAGGAATAATGGGTGTTCATAATCTGGAAGGAAATTTAGGAGAGAATGAGCTAGAACGGGGAAGAAGATGATTATCACTACTATTATTGTGAGTAGAAGTTGGAAGGATTTTATTATTTGATTGTAATGAATAGAAGTTTTTGAAGAGTATTTAATTAGTGTTTTTAGGCTTTCATTGCATTAGATGTTGATTATGAATTTATGTTAGATTAGTTTCTAGGTTTAAAAGATGAGTTTGAATGTTTTTCAATATTAAGTTAAAAGTATTAGATATATTTGAATGTTGATGTATAGGAATTGTAGGATTAATAAGTATTAAAGTAAAATAGAGTTTTAACATATTCTTATATGATAAGAACACGTATCTTTGTAATGACAAAACGTGAGTTGAGCTCACTAGCATATTCATGGTATTTTGATTCATTATACCTCGTTGATGATGAATCATGATATGGTATTAGTAGAAAATTACTCACTGCTTAGAAACATCAACCTTCATGATCTAGTACATTTTGTTAAATATTTGCTTTTAAAATTAAAAATATAAAAAAAAAATAAAAAACACCCAAATCTATAGGGAAGCAAGGTGTACCTAGAACTTATCAAAACCTTGTTGTAATCTCTATAAAATGCTGCTCAAACTTCAGAGATAACAGGCACATTCATATCTTCTATGGCTACTTTTCTCACAACTCCTACAATTACATTAATTATGCTGCATTCCATTTTCAATATAATAACAACAAGAGGTGGTCCGAACATACATTACATGGAATACGATTGGAGTATGTATACCTTCGGAAAAGACACACGTTTTCCTTTAACACTGAAGCAAGTTCTATTAGCAATAGAAGATAGTATTCCTGTAACTGGTTCCAATTACTATGTGCAAAGACCAGTTGGGGATGGTGGTTTTATTTTATATGGACATGGAGCTTGTAAATGGCCAATTTCACAAGAAGACTGTTCCGAGTGCTTATATTTATGCTGCGAGGCGCTTGGTTATTCTTTATGAAGATACTATCGATGCGCATATGCAGTTTGGGATTGTCGGGATAGATACGATGAAAGTACTTTTAATACGAAGATTGGTTCTTGTTATAGCATAGCACCACTGGGGATGACAGTCTATGCTTGTCGAACCTCCGCCAGTCATGGGTCGGTCCAAACAAGACCCAAGGCAGACCGACTTGATGGCCCATAATGATTCTCTTTAATATAGACCATAATCGTTTAGCCTAATTATGACCGAAAGAGTGGTCTATAGCATAACAATGGGTGCAGTTTGGTTCGATTCACTACTGCAAATCCGATCAAATTGTAAACTATGATTTAGCTTTTCAATCTTTTTTGAACCGTTAAACCTTTTCACATATCATACAAAATTGGTTTAATTTGATTATCGCCTCACCATTTGAACCATATTTAATTATCAGATATATATATATATTTTTAAAAGATGTAAAATATAAATTCCGAAGAAAATCAATGGCGTATTTACATATGTAAGGTAGCTGCAGAAGTTGTAAACTTTAATTTCAATCGTCCACATCTCAAGATTTTGTTGATTATAGCTATTTGTTATTTCAATATATTGTCTGCAATTGGATTAAACTAATGCACATGAACATGATGAGTGCACTTAAAATTGTAAGTTGTGGTTGTATGTTTAAAATAGTGTATATAAAGTTTGCAGGAAACAGCAATGAGCAAATAAATAAGGAGGTTCGCCATAGAATTTTTATAGGTTTTACGTCTTAAACATTTCCATTTTTGGAGTTGTAGGGTTTTTATTTATTTATTTTTTTAAATTTTCCTGATTTTGTGAGCAGTTGCTTTTGAGAAGCAAAATGAGTTAAATTGAGTTGATACAATATAATACTAAACTTGAGTTTGAGCTCAACTAAAATTTAATTGAGCTTAAAATTTTAAACTTGCACTTGATTCAAAATAATATTCAATAAGCTTGAACTTGATTTGACTATGCTTGATTTATAAAATAAATATATTTTTCTTCAAATTATAATAATATTAATATCTAAATTTGACTTAAGTTTGACTATTATTTATACTTCACTCGAGCTCGATTAAGCTCATGATCGATTCAAGCTAAACATTATAAAGTATGAGCTCAACTCAATCAATTAATCAAGTAGCTTGGGTTCAAACTTCATTTGACTATTCTCAAATTGAACTCAAGTAGTTCATAAGTAATTTAATCCATTTACACCACTATTGAAAAGTGGCTAATAATACTTGATCATCGATGGCAATGTCAAATGTTAAAATTAGTTATGGATCCGGCAAATTATATTGATTACTTAAAAAAAGAAGAAGTTAAAATTACACCTATATCATTAAGTTTTCGAATTTATCACCTATACCCTAATTAAATAAAGTTTTGATTCATAATGAGTATTAAAAATTACATAGATACCCTAAATAAATTCCATATTTGTAGAGACCCTAAAATTTTCTATTTATGAAACGATACCTAAAATACTTACCTTTTATACAGCATATTGGCTACCAAAAAAAAAAAATAATAAATAAAAAACAATCCCTTCTATCTTGTATCCCCAATCAATGCTTTAATTGTGTTTACGACGGACTAATTTTATCCAATCCGATGCTGTCCCTTTAGTAAAACAAACGTAGGAGTCGTTCCAACTGTTTGGTTATCTACGAACCACAAAAAGCAATTGTAACCATGTTTTTGTTCGACTTTTCATTAATGAAAGCAATGGATCAACTACCAAAGTAAATGAAGACAGATAAGAGAATCAGATCGAAATTCTTCACATAGTACTCGAGGAACTTCATATATCATGTTTTAAGCGACGAAATACAAAGACATTGCTTGATCAATTCATCCCTTAGAGCGTTCGTAGGAGGGATTCTTAATTAGCTGCAGACATGGATGGTGCACCGGGTCGTCAAGAGATGTCGTATTATGATCATCTCCAAAATCGCCGCCAGGAGAAAGGCTGTCTCTATGCCTGGTATGAAACTTCTTTGTTTCTCTTCTTTTCGATAATGCATGTTATTTCTGAACGGTTTTATCGATGAACCGTAAAATAATCTTAGTTACTTGAATTATTTTACTTTTTTTTATTATTATTATTTCTGATTGTCATTAATCCAACTTAGTTATGCCTGGCCATAGATTTTCTTTTGGTAGGTACATTTTTTACCAATAATTCCCTGTGCACGAGGGAAAAAGTCAGAGATTAGGATAAGAATTAATGGGACACGTATGTAATTTGTCAATTATTTCCTAACAACGTCATAATCAAGCCATGCCTCGTTGCTCCATGCTGCCAAATTTTCTCCAATTTGTGTTGTCAAGTTTGGAAACTTACGTGGTTTATTCCTAGAGAGTTTAGGCCCCATTTATAAAACCCTAAATGCCTAAGTCAATAAAAATTTGTCGACAATATTGCTTCATTATTAAAACTGCGATGCTACAATTTTTTCGTTGATTAGCAATCCTCTAAATTGTGATTAAAAATGGACTAAAATGCAGTGGAAGTCTAGCTGTGATGAGCAAAAGTTGAGTGCATGCCCACTCAAGTAAGCTCAGCACCCGAGTTTTGATTTTTCAATATATCGGAAGGTTATGAAATGAGTTGTTATTGTTACAGGTGGATCATTCTTGGATCACTAGACTTCTTTCCATCTGTACAACCATTGATGGTGTGCCATAGACTTAACTTAGGCTCATTACATTCCCCAACCATATAGATGAGCTATCAAGCCAAGTGTGACACATGCAGAGAGTAAAATATACTAGTAGTCCTTTAGCCATCTAAATTTTAGCAACTCCCTTCAATAACTATTTAATACATCAAATTATATTACAAGTTCTGACCCCATTTCTCATATCCACCTCGATTATTTCAACCTTTTCTTCTATTTTGCAGTTTATACACACTCTGTTGCTGCTGCTGCTGCTATGAGGCTTGTGAATGCTGCCTGGAAGGTGTCTGTTGTTGCTGCCCTTAGATTACTTAGGAGTGATTTTATTTCTAATAATAAAATTAAGTCTATGTACAACTAGTTAATGTATTTTTATCTTTTACTATATATATATATATATATATATATTTTAATATGACAAAAATTGTTGCTCTTTTTATGAAATTTTATTGACCTAGTCGAGGATCTTTCCACGTTGTGATTCACATGCATGCCCGATGCTATACCAATCGTGTAATTTAGCCCTTGTACTTTATGTATTAATTTAACTAAAAAAAAAAAAAACTAACAAGACAGCTGATTGGTTCATGGATCAGTTGAAAGGAAGATGTGCTTAGTAATATTGGAGTCCTATCGAATAATTCCTACGGAAATAGATTCTTTAAAGCTATTATTATCTTTTTTTTTTTAAATTATAAAATAAATTAAAAAAACTAAAAAAATTCAAAATTTTTATATATTTATTTTATAAAACATATAATCAATTTTAAAATGATAAAAGCTTTCTTTAGAGACCTCTTATCTGATGTCTCAAGACATCAATTAGCAAGACCCCTCTCTTAACCTTATAACAACTTTAGGCGTTCATTATTATTTTCCTTATCCATGAATGGCTCTTGAAATTCGACAATTAATGACATTGAAAGGAAAAATCTTCATGTTCAGGAAAGTTATTTTGTCAATAGGCAAGTATCGGAATGAAGTCTACTGTGACATTGTCGATATGGATGCCTACCACTTGCTATTCGGACGGCCTTGGCGGTTTGACGTAGATGCCCAACATGCCGGAAAAGAAAACAAGTATAAATTGGAGAAAGGGAGTGTGAAATATACATTGCTACCATTGACGAATAAGCGACCTAAGACCCAAAGGGCGAAAGGAAAATCTTTTCTGATGATCACTCAGTCAGAAAAGTAAATGACCGAGGATATTAAAGAATCCCGATTGATGCATGCTCTTGTGGTGAAGAATGCAGGAGAGGACGTGGATAGTGTAGAGGCTCCGAAGGAAGTAAATGGGGTATTAGAAGAGTTCAAAGAGGTAGTGCCGGAAGACTTACCAGAAGGGTTGCCTCCATTGCGAGACATCCAACACCACATCGACTTGGTGCCTAGGGCTAGCCTTCCTAATCTCCCTCATTATTGGATGAGCCCCAAAGAGATGAAGGTCCTACAGGAGAAGGTCTAGGAATTACTGGATAAAGGATTCATTAGGGATAACATGAGTCCATGTGCCGTTCCAACGATATTAACGCCCAAGAAGGATGGGAGTTGGAGGATGTGTGTGGACAGCCGTGCGATCAACAAGATCACAATTGGGTATAAATTCCCAATTCCTCGCATTGAAGACATGTTGGACAGGCTGAGTGGAGCGGTAATCTTCTTGAAAGTGGATCTTAGAAGTGGGTATCATCAGATTCGGGTCAGGCTTGTGGATGAATGGAAGACCGCTTTCAAGATAAAGGAAGGGTTGTACGAATGGTTGGTTATGCCATTAGGCCTCAGCAACGCACCTAGTACCTTCATGCGCGTGATGAATCGGGTACATAAACCATTCATAAGTCGGTTTGTAGTAGTATACTTTGATGATATCTTGATATATAACAAGACTAAGGATGACCATTTAGTGCATTGGAAGAGCGTATTGATTATGCTGAAAGAGATTAAGCTCTACACCAATCTCAAGAAGTGCATATTCATGTCACAAAAACTGTTGTTCTTGGGTTTTGTAGTAAGCGGTAAGGGTATAATGTTGGATGAGGACAAGGTAAGGGCCATTAGAGATTGGCCCACTCCTAAAAAAATCACCGAGTTAAGAAGCTTTCTAGGGTTAGCATGATTTTATAGACATTTCATACGGCATTTTAGTACGGTTGCTGCCTCATTAACTGAATGCCTGAAAAAAGGGAAGTTTCATTGGGATGGGGAAGCTGAGTCTAGATTTGCGGTGCTCAAAGAGAGATTGTGTAGTGCACTGGTGTTGGCCTTACCAGACTTTGACAAACTATTCGAGGTCGACTGTGATGCCAATAGCGTGGGCATTAGCGCTGTGTTATCTCAGGAGAAGAGACCCGTGGCTTTCCATAGTGAGAAGCTCTGTAAAGCCAGGAGAAACTGGTCCACTTACGATAAAGAGTTCTATTCTGTGGTCAGGGTTCTGAAAATGTGGGAGCACTACTTGGTTGGAAAAGAGTTTATCCTATACTCGGATTGTGTCGCCCTGAAGCACTTGAGTAATCAGACCCGCATCTGCGAAGATATGCATGCCAAATAGATACAATTTCTGCAAAAGTTTCCATTTCGCCTAATGCACAAATCTGGGGTCCAAAATAAGGTGGCAGACGCATTAAGTAGAAGGGCGGATTTGTTGGTCACCATGAGGGCTGAGGTGGTAGGCTTTAAGCAGCTGATGGAATTGTATGAAGAAGATGCGGATTTCGAAACTATATGGAATAGATGTACCAATCAGGAACCCAATGACAGTTACTATATCCTGGAAGGTTACTTAATGAGGGGTAACCAACTCTGTATTCCCGAATCATCCTTGAGGGAGAAATTGATTAGGGACTTACATGGAGGGGGACTAGCCGGACATTTGGGGCGTGACAAGACACTAGCGGTAGTGGCTGCAAGATATCATTGGCCTTAGCTGAGAAGAGATGTAGGGAGAATTGTGCAAAGGTGCTATATCTGCCAGACATCTAAAGGACATTCTTAGAATACTGGGCTGTACACTCCGCTATCAATACCTGAGAATATCTAGGAGGATCTATTTATGGACTTCGTGTTAGGTTTGCTTCGTACCCAACGAGGTGCTGACACTGTTTTTGTGGTTGTAGACAGGTTCTCCAAGATGGCTCACTTCATCCCTTACAGGAAGACGACTGATGCACAGGGCGTTGCCAAGTTATTCTTTAAGGAGGTGGTCAGGTTGCACGGGGTTCCTAAGTCAATTATTTCTGATAGAGATACCCGATTTCTTAGCCACTTCTGGAGGACGCTATGATACATGTTTAATTTTTCCTCAATTTTAGCAGCACAGCCCACCTTCAAACCGATAGGTAGACAGAGGTGACGAACAGAACCCTTGGAAATTTGATATGAAGCATATGTGGAGAGAAGTTGAAACAATGGGATTTGACACTTTCTCAAGCCGAGTTCGCTTACAACAGTCCCATCCATAGAACTACTAGGAAATCGCCTTTTTCAGTGGTCTATACCAAAGCGTCGTCTCACGCATTGGATTTAGCTTCTTTGCCTAAGGGTGTTGAAACCAATGTTGCTGCTAAACACCTGGGAGAACAATACCACACGGTGGCATCTGACGTGAAAGAGAGAATTGAGAGGGTTAATGAGCAGTATAAGAAAGCCGCAGACAAGCATCGGAGCAAGAAACCGTTCGAGGTGGGAGATCAAGTGATGGTGTTCTTAAGGAAAGAACGCTTTCCCGTGAGCACGTATAGCAAGTGGCAACCAAAGGAGTATGGCCCCTACAAGATCGTCGCCAAGATCAATGACAATGCCTATGTGGTTGGGCTCTCGAAAAGCATGAAAATCTCAAAAAACTTCAATGTAACTGACTTATCCCCATTCTACGCGGATGACGAACCCCTATATCCAGAAGAGAACTCGAGGTCAAGTTCTTCATTGGTGGAAGAGAATGATGAGGACATCGTATCTGACACGGGTTGATACGGGTGTGTCTATTATAAGCACAGTCGTGTATTATGTCAGGGAGCTTCCAGAAACACACACGGCTGCATGCACGACTAAAAGGCACGGCCGTGTGATATACCAGGATGATTCCCAGAAACGTACACGACCTCTTACACGGCCAGGAGGCACGACCGTGTGTTCTATCAGGATGTCTCCCAGAAAGATGCACGGTCTTCATGCACGGCCAGGGGACACAACCGTGTATTATGTCAGAAATATTCCCAAAAGCCTACACGGCCTTCATACACGGTCGTGTACATGACAGATGACGGACGTGTATACTTATATTTATTTCCACGTGTACATATATATTTCCTTTTTTACGTATTTTCCTGAGGAGTATATATAGTTGTCGGGTCATTTTAGGGTTAACTGTTATTCATTATTCGATATACACTTTTAGAAAAGATTTTCTCTGCTTTCTCGATTGTGCGCAATTGAGGCTTATCAAGGAATAAACTCATATTACTTTTTGTTTATTTGTGAGTTCTAATCCTAGAATTGGTCTCGTGTGTTTACGTTTTCCTCGCTACGTCACATCAATTAGCAAGACCCCTCTCTTAACCTTATGACAACTTTAGGCGTTCATTATTATTTTCCTTATCCATAAATGGCTCTTGAAATTCGACAATTAATGACATTGAAAGGAAAAATCTTCATGTTCAGGAAAGTTATTGTGTCACCTTTTAAATTATTTAAGAAAACAGAGCGAACACCTTCAAATTTAAAACGACCACTTGCCATGCTTAGTATATGTCAACATCCTAAGTTATATTTTTTATAGCTTACTTACATTACCATTACCATATGAAATGAAAGGTGATTGAATTATAATTTAATATAAATGATATAGAAATGTAATTATTATTGTATATCTATTATTTTGTTTAGTTAATATAAAATAATATAAGAAAACATAAAATAATTTAAAATCAAAATATTAATTATACTTCTATTGTATAATGGTAAGATTGAGAATAGTATTCATAAAATAACAAAAAAATTGAGAATGGTATAACTAGTGATCGAGTACTTATAGTAAAGATAACATGTAGTTAATGTAATAAAGATTGTAAGTGTTTGTATTCCATATATGAAATATAAACCTACTCTATATAGATCAATTCAAGATTTTAAAACCAAAAACATACCCATTATATCATGCATTTTGAATCGAATATGTTAGTTTCATGTTGGTTCTAGGGTTTATTAGGAAGCATATTTTTTTTTATTTGATAACCATGCCAAACTCAACAAGGAGTATAGTTCAAGATTTTAAAAACCAAGAATGTACCCACTATGTCAAACACTTTAAATCAAACCTATTAGTTTCATGATAGTTCGAGGGTCTATTAGGAAACA
This sequence comes from Laguncularia racemosa, assembly GCA_037954665.1. Taxonomy (NCBI): domain Eukaryota; kingdom Viridiplantae; phylum Streptophyta; class Magnoliopsida; order Myrtales; family Combretaceae; genus Laguncularia; species Laguncularia racemosa. The sequence goes on along the minus strand of JBBMOL010000030.1, from coordinate 5,479,956 downwards.
TGTTATATTTGGAGTTGATAACCATGCATACCTTAATAAAGACTAGTATACTGATTAGATAGGAAAACTTTAAAATAAAAAGTCAAGGACTATATGAAAAGGTGATATAGTATTATCACTACCATTGTGTTTAATTATTATCATGGAAGAATATTGATTTTATGTCTAAGAAGAAAACTTGAACTTGGAATATTCTAAAAGGTAATAATAAATTGATAAATATGCCATGAAAGATATAAGCAACTTCTGTGGAAACTTTGATCACTCACTCTTTAAAGCAGGTTCCATGGGGAGATTTGAGTGGATATACATACAAACAAACGTAGGAAACAAAATGACATGTCCTGTTTTTGTAATTCTAAAACTAGGAAATAGAGTTGGTTTCTAGTGGAACTGGCCTTGGACTCACCTTCTAAAGTTGGTTTTTCCTTAGAAAACCGGGAACCGCGCCGGTTCAGATCTGTTCTGGCTGACACGATACTTAAGCAAGCAATGTTCACAAAACTTTCAGTCTTTCATCCGAAACGATTTGGAATTAACAGCTGCTCCAGTCACGTGTGACGAGCAAATGGCAAGAACTCGAAAGATTTGCTTGCTCGGAAAAATCTATGAAAAATTGTTTCGGAGGAATAAGCATTATTTATTTTCTAATCAGTTTTACTTTTTGATATTTATATAAAATGAAATTCAATACTATATACCACTTAAAATATTTTAAGTATGAAAGAAAATAATATATATAAAAAAAAAACGTATTGAAATAATAAGAACATTTATAAAAAATAAGAAAAAAAGTTGACAAAATCTATTGAATATTATGTATTTGATAAGTATTAGACCATTTGTACTTACATTATTTAGATAATAAATTCTAGAAACTATTACTCTTGATGAATTTTTCAACTTCTTTTTTTAGTATTTGTTATTTTTCAAATAATAATTGAGTAGTCTTTAATCAGAAATGTCATAAAGATATGGAACTATGGAAAAAATTATGAAGTACATATAGAGGAAACTAAATCAAAAACATTTTAAGTGGTATGCAATATCAGCCTGTTGAATCATTATCATAAAAGAAATATTGATACAAAAGTAAATTAGTCTAAAGGTACATTTAAAAACTCACAATGATAAATCAATATTTTTTTTTCTTATCAAACCAAATTGAACTAAATTATGATATATATATGAATTTGATGCAAATAATAATGCAAATAAAATACTATCCCTGGACTATTTGCATTAGCGATCAAAGAATAGTATCAATAAAATTTAAACCCATATGGGCAATTATTCAAAATGACAGCATATAGTTTGGACACAAAAATTGGGTATTATGTTGAAACTCAATGTTATTTTATGGAACTTCTAAAGCTAAAAAAGGGTTATTTTTGTAATTGAAGATGAATAGGATCAAAAAAACTATTTATTGAGTTGGCATATAAAAATAGATATGGAACTTTCAAATAAATAAATGTAATTATAGGTCAAGCTCATAACACCCCGTACCAACCTTATTTTTAAAAATAAAAATAAAAAGAATAAAAAATTCTACCATTCCTATCATTTCTTATTAAACAAAGTGGTTGATTGTGATAACTGGGGCCTTTGAAAGCAAGAGCTCATCCCGTGAAGAAGAAAAACACTTGCTATCATTTGAACACCCAGCTTACTTTTATTGGAATTTGTATGCCATCACACACCATTCGTCTTTTTCTATCTATAACTTCCAAAATTTGTCGTTTAGCACCAAAACGTGCTAATCACTTTGCTTAATGGCATAGGGTAGGGAATAATAAACTTGGAAACACTAAGTGAAAAATCAACTTTTCAATCATCATCAAGGAAGAAGTATCCCACATGGAAGAAACATTTGTGGAAAGGAACTCCAAATGTGTAGTTGGGAGTCGATCATTGGAAAGTAAGCCCAACCGGGACCAAACCGAGCGATAAAACAACATATCTATGCGCGAAAATGGGTGAAAGCGGACCGAAGCTCTAAGCAATCAGCCAACATCCAAATTACATGAGATAGGTCAATCGATTAAACTTAGTATTAGTCGATTGAGATCATATTGCTAATTTATACAATTTTCCGTTTCTATTGAAGTTTGTAACCCTACTTACATACTATTAAGTATAATTAAGAGTGCAAGAGAAAATTAGAAAGTCGATTGTGACTATAATGCTTGTAAGGATATATAAAATCCCCTTCTACTATCATTGTTACACCAGATCTTATAGCTTTTCTTGATGGTTTTTTCAACCCTAATTTTAGAGTTTTTCACATAAAATTATGTTATGTAGACCCTTTTTTTTCCTTGTTTTTTTTTTTTTTATCTCTAGTATTTTCTTTTCTTTTCTTTTTAATTTCTAATCAAATCTGGATCAGACATTACAATTTTACATTTGAAAATTAAAATTATTAAATATCATCCAAATCAAATCTATCAAAAAATAGGGGATGATATCAAGATCACTACCTAAACTTTGTGTTTTTGTTTTTTAATTTTACACTTGAATTTTGAAGTTAATAACTATTATTTCAACCAAACTGTTACATGTCAAATTTTACATTTGAAATTTAAAAAGGCTAAATTTCATATTTAAATAAATTATTGCAAGTAAGAATTTAGTATTTCTATGATTTTTAAAATGATGATGTTATAAACAATCACAGGTCAATGGCTATACTTATAAGTGTAGGTAAGTTAGCAAATTTAATAAGGTAAAAGTTTGTTTGCGTATAAAATCTAGTAACTTTAAAATTTATGTATAAAATTGTAAAAATGCAAATAATTAGGTACAAATTTTGATATTATCCCATAAAATAACTACCAAATTTCAGTTTCATTTTCCATATGCCGCTTATAGAGTTCTCGGAGGGTTAATGAAGTGATTTATCGTGATCCATACTCATTGCCTTACTAGATGATAGAGATAATAAATACACATATTGACAGGTACAAATCATTTAAATGTGAGATTATAATTAGTGAAAATATAATGGAAAGCAAGATCACATTCCTTTGTTAAACATGATGCCAGCAGTGAGAACATATGTAATATATTGAGCAAATCATCAATATAATTAATTAACTTCGGTTTGGAGAAAATCAATGTTTAATTTATTGGATAGACTGAAAGTTCTTTCTTATCCTTGAAATAAGCGTCTATTCGAATAATTTTTATAATGATTTTGTTAAGGAGTTGCTATTATACATTTTACAAGAAAAAGAAGTGCATTTAATGGTGGATTTTCATTTTATTGCTTAAATTATGAATATACCTCTTTATGTTTCTTCATGGACATTTAAATTTTTTATATTTTAAATTAAGTATTTAGACCTCAAATCTTTAAAATTGTTTTTTCATTTTTATATTATCATTTTACTCTTACAAAAAAAATTGTATTTGCTAATATTAAATTTTTTTATTTAATAAAAAACAGTAATATAGATTTAAAAACATATATTTTAAAAAATTAAGAGATTTAAACTATCAATTTTAAAGACAAATGATCTAAATCTATACGAAGAAATATACTTATAGGTTATTATCATTCTTATTATTATTTTAACACTGTTAGCAGGTATCTAAACATCCACCAATATTATCCTTTATAAAAATCCTTCTGCCAACGGACACGATCAACCAAAGTTACATCCTTTAAGACTCCTTCATTTAATGCCAGTATGCCACTCTTCATTTAGTAAGGATTTTTCATTTTCTTAATACTGCACTTAAACCTTGAAACTGAGCTAAGAAAGAATATACTACACGTTATTCTAGTCAATATATATATAATATTCTCCAAACATTTGGCAATCAAGCAATCTCACACCTTATTTTAAAACATATAAATGATGTACTAATCCCACCAAATTTAGTTTCTAAATTACATAATTATCTCAACCATATAATTGCTGTATTATATTGTATTCCCATCACAATCGTTCTTAGTGCGATCCCATTATTTATTCAACCTTTGCTTTTCCTTATTAGCTTTATATATATATAATAATAAATTTTATAAGTAGATATGGTAGGCTTTAGAAAAAAACAGAAAGCTAGTGGGTCCTTCATTTCAAAGAAAGTGAAATGCTTCATTAAGAAGTTGATAAGAGTCGTGTAATTATAGAAGTTCCATTTGATCATAATTGTGAAATTATACAAATCTTGGAGCTATGTTCAAAGTCATATTGGAAACTAAGTTGAGTTTTTTATTTCAAAATTCTAAAAATGAGAATCACTAGTTTGGTTCTTGAATTAGAATATATATCTATTATGATTAAAAGAAAAATTAATTGAGCTAGACCTAATTAAATCAAATTACAAATTAGATTTAAATAATCATTTTATATTTTTAAAAAATCATGAATTGAATCGAATTATTTTTTTTTAGATTTGAAAAAATTATAAATTGAACCAAATTGTAAAAAGTGAAAACAAAAATGGTGAGGATCTAAAAAATGTATAACAAAAAAAGATGATTCATATGCTTGTTCAATTTCTTTTTTTTATTTGGTTTTTATTGAATAATTCACTATTTTTTTATTTCGTATTTTTGCTTGTTGAATAATATAGAAACCAATATTACCCATTGAGAGATAATAAAATCTCTTTAAATATATTAAATAAGTATTAAAGATTGTGAGTGATATTGAAGAAATAATGATGAATTAAATATTTTTTAATATCAAATATATTTCGTTTTATAGTTTATTGACTTATATATATATAAAAAAAATAATACATGTAAAAATAGATCAAATTGTGAACCAAATTTTTTTTTAAGTTAAAAAAAATACGAACTGAACTATATAGTTAAGTTCGATTTTAAAAAAAAAAAAAGAGACCATAATATGTAATTTAATTTGAACCGTACCCACTCTTAATATTGATCCAACACCTTATATAGACCTGCTTCAAAAGTTAACTAATTGAAATTTCTATAGAAATCCATTATGCTTTTATATGACACACTTCTACATCTATTCTTACTTTTCATTGAGAATATTTTAAAATTTAAGATTTCTTGTTATAAATGAAATTGATATAATTTGATGATATATAATCTCTTTAAAATGCAAGAACTAATTTGCATATCTCTATATTTCTATCTCTATTTTCCGCCTATACGTTTGTGAGCCTAAATTAACAATGGCAAAGATAATTATTATGTAACTATTTTCAAATAATCATTTACTTTTGTTTACAAACTTTTATCTCGAGTTAGTACAAATGATGTTATTGAATTATATAAGATTGCTAACTCATAGAAACAAGAAGTAAACCCTCGAACCCGCATGGAATTTTGATCGGTTCAGTTTCAAACTGGTTTTTCCAAATAACTGTTAATTATTTGATTTAGAAAATCTAAAGCATTCCGGGTTCATACTCTGAACAGGCTTATCCCGAAACTGCACACTTCCTTAACATTAAAAGCAATATAGACAGGACAAAAAGCCAGCTTCATATATGAGCTGTCTCTCCAAGCTACGTCGGCGTTGCATGTGTATATGGTCCCTTGATGAAAGCTAAAACTCGAAACCAGATTAAATTCACATGTTCTCATGTCATAATGTCATGAGATGGTTTCAGTTGTTAATAAATATGTTAGTCACAATCTATTTTAGGAACTCATTTATGTTATGATTATGATCATCTTATCTAAAAATTTAAATTTAAAAATATGGTATAGATTTTATATTTATTATGTAACAAAATATAACACCGTAGGTAATTTTTATAGTTTATTAAACTTTTACTATTAACATGTAGAGATATTGGGATAAAGACACCATAAATACCTAACTTTTATCCTTATCCTACTCTCAATACAAAATCAAGCCCACAAAATATAAATATATATATATATAATATATATATATATATATATATATAATATTAGAACTATGTCTAAAAAATCAATGCATTGTCCAACTTTGTCCAACTCTTCATGCAGACTCGAGCCCACAACAAAAGATGAATATTATATTCATACCTATAGAAACCAGTTATTAAGATGTTTGCACATTGGTGCGATAGGGGCGCCTGTTCCCCCTCTTGGCTTCGAAAATATTTAGCTATAAAATCAAGAAAAAAAAATTATATTATATTTTTATTTTACCCCTTATTTTTCTTTTAAATGTTAGGAAAGCCCGGTTTTGCCATTGTGTACACATCAACTGCTGGATTGGATTTCAAAACTTATGGTACCAACTTCCAAACGTGGCATAAGTTCATTGGGACTTGGGAGTAGGAAAAAGAAAATCCAAAGGACTTTATTGAGATTTCAATAGGAAAAATCTGTCACCTTGGATAATGCGTTGATCAAGAATATGCTAAATTTTATATTCTTTCTGCGACTTTCAATCAAGAAATCAATCGGTGCTTATCTGACAGTCCAAAGGTTTATGTGGTATCCATCATTTATGAAAGTGATGGAGCAACAACCAAAATAAATGCTCACAAATGATATAATGAAGATGTTTGTCTAAATATATGGTGCCACCCTGTCCCGTACATCATAGTTTTTGTCCAAAAACACAGTTGGCTCTTCAATTTTCGAGTTTGTTTTCTTTTTCTTCTACTTCTTCTTCAAGGCTGCAGACATGGATCCGCCACCGCCTCCTGAAGACATGACGTACACCGATCATGTGAAGAAACGCCATGAGGAGAAAGGCTGTTTATATGCTTGGTCAGTTTCCACTTCCCAGCTTCTTAATTTGCATGAATTAACTGTGACTGATATGTTAATAAAAAGCAGAGGAATGAAAATTATAGTGCAAAAAGAAAGAGTATTTTGTGCATTTTTCTTGTAGCTATGGCTTTTATTATAGTTACGGAGCTTTTCCGATTAGATGTAGACTTCCATCGAAGAGTATGTTCAAATCATGCAGACTACTTGAGTTCAGCTTAATGTTTTGCTCAATTTCGACTTGACTGCAGTTTAGTCGAATTTAATTTTGAGTTATTCAAGCAATTTATCAAGTCAAGATAAGCTTCATGGTATTTGGCTAGGCTAGAGCTCACCAACCCAGCTGAGCTCGAGTTGAACTGAAGTGTAAGCCAATTTGAGTGTCAATGTCATTGTAACTCAAATAAAAGTATCTTTATTCAAAATAAAATAGGCCTAAATGATCATAATCAAGTCAAATACAAACTTTTTGAATATCAATTCAAATCATTCTCAGACTTGAATAGAGCTTAAACTTTGAAATTTTAGCTCACACTTGAGCTTGAGTTCGAGCTCAATACTATATGATGCTTGACTCAACTAGTTTATATAAACCCCTATAGTTCCATCCCGATAAAAAGAGTGTGCTTCCTCATTCCACAGCTCTTTTATACTATTTTTTTTTGCTTTTAAGAAATTCTTTTTTTAAGAAAAAAATCTTATTTGGTTGCTTTTAATTGCTATTTGTGCAGCTTGTTCACACTCTGCTGCTGCTTCTGCTGCTTTGAGACTTGTGAGTACTGCCTCGAAAGTATCTGCTGTTGCTGTGCCTAGGCTTCCTAAGAATGGATTTCCACCAGTGAATAAACATCATGCCATGCAGAGTTGCTGTTTCCCTCTTCACTACTTGTAAAGAGAAATCAAATTTGTGGAAGTAACATTCTTCTCTGTGTGATGGTCGGTTGATATTTGTACACATTTTTAAGTATTGGGTTAGAGTTTGTTGTGTAAGTGTACACATGGTAAGTGTTAAGTGAGTGTTTGTGTATGTATTATTCACATTGTATTGGACAAAGCATCAATAAGTTGTCAGTTTCATGATCATAACAGTGATTGATTATGATTGTTAAATAATAGCTCTAAAACTCACAACATAACTTAAAATTTTCGAGTTGTGGAGTTGAATTCAAAATGATATCAGGTAGGAGATCGTAAGTTTGAAAATGTATATCTTCATTAATCAAGTCATCACTTGAGATGCTTCAGTCATCCATACCACAAGCTCTAGCTTTCGGAGTGATTATGGAGATAAACTCAACAATAGCTTCATTCACAGGGGAAGAGGAGTTTTATTCCGAAGACAAATTGAGAACTCGATGAGAATATCGCATTTGAAACAAAGTGAGCATATACATCTACAAAAAATTGCACTGCGAAGGCGCGCTTACTTTTCCTACCTAGGTTGCTAAAATAGGATTTCTTCCTTCATCGATATCAATAACTAGGAGCTTCTCTGGATCTGAACCACTTGGTCCTTCGGTGTATAGGGTAGGAAGATAAGCCTTGTAAGCTGGAAGGTACCTCGAAACAAAATCTCTAACCTAAAAAAAAAAAGTAAACCACAATTAAGCTGACCTGACTGCTGCCAAAGGTAATAGTAAAAAGCTATGCGAGTTAAAAGAACTAGCAGGATATCAAACCTCTTCATCGGACATTCCTGGTTTTCCTGCCTCTCTCATTGCAATCTCAGCCTGCAAACAGTACACAAGAGTTCTTTAGCCATAAACCAATATCCAGGGAAGGGTTTTCGCAAATGTGATCAAAGCACTATCATGTATAAGCTAACCTGCAAACGCCATTGGTACACACAGCTTGGATCCTGGATTTTAATGACAATCCATGCACCAATAAATCTGTCCCACGCATTGTAGTAGGCTTCAAGATTTTTATTTACAATCTCCAGCTACAAAATGAAGGGGAAAATCAAACTTTTCAAATTAATTGCAAGATAAAATGAATTAAACAACTTATTCTCACAGTTTTTTGTAGTCCAGACCTGTGGATCAACAGCTTTGACAACATCCATTGGCAAGGGTTTGAACCCAAGCATCCAACCTTCAAATAGTACAGCCTAAATAATCAAAAGGGACAAAAAATGACTTTTGCTGCTTGACTCTTCAAAAAGAAAAAAAAATGGAAACAAGACCTTCTAATTCATCTAAAAACCATAGGGTCAATTAAGATGGAATTGAACCTTCAATAACAGTACAAACAGAAAGCAGACATTTTATCGCTAGGGCTTATTAGTCAAAATGGATGGCACGAATTCATACATAACTAGATAATTGCATGCACGATTCATTTGGTGTAAAATATATTATAATGATGGAAAATTTGAAAAATATTCCCTCCAAAAAATTTATGTAAGATTTATTTATTAAAATAATAGTACTATAACATATAATAGAGTTCAAAAACATTTATTCATATGACTACTATTAAAAGATGCAACTTCTCAAGAATTACTTCCTTTTTCATTAAGTGATAACCTCTTGGGCCCGTTTGACATACAGCTATGTGAAAATTTTCCAATGCGTGCATGTGTGTGTGTGTGTGTGTGTACACGTATGCATATAAAATAAGAAAAAAAAATGCACCGATGCTAGCCTATGCCTCACCGTTAGAGGCCCATCAACTTCTGGCCATTCGGATGGATCAGCTCTGTTGCCCCTACCACCATAAGCAGACTGCAAAGCAATATTGAAGCTCAAAGAGTTTACATGAGAACAAAAATAGAGACACAGCTGTTCACTTGTTCACTCACCTTGTCATATCGAGGTAGCTTCATCTTGATACCTAAAAGACAGCAATTTCAATCAAATAGAAAGAGGAAGAACATCTGGAAGGGAACAGAGAAGGTATACCTTTCTTAGTCATTTTACTTAGAGCAGTCAGTGTTTCAACTGAAAATGGAAGATCATGACTCCCTGCATTCCCCCGGAACTGAAAGAGAAAATGTAGGAAGTAAAATGTAGATGGGAACCAAACTAATTGTAAAAATGATGTAAAAAATTAGCAATTAAGATACAGATATCATGTACCTCCAAAAGTGCATTTCCAGAATTTTGTTCTCTCAGTTTAGACTGCATTTGATATTAAAGCAGTAAAAAAAAATCAATAGATGAAGAATTAATCAATAAACTAAAAGCTTTCCAGACTCTTACCTGACCCTCTGCAGTCAAATAGAAATCATCAATAGAGACAGTAGCCGTTTTCCTGAAAACGGCAAATATGTCAGCCTTTTAGGATGTGTTTGATTCACAAAAAAAGTTTTCAAGACTTCTTTCCCTTATTGTTATAATTAAAATTTTGCAGCTATAAAGTATTATCCAAGTAATTTCAAAAAGTTTAGACAATAATTGATATGACACTGCATGTTCAATCTCATATTTTGTGTATTTATAAGAGATGGAGTGTCATATCAATAATGGATTTTAGCCATAAGTGGTGGTAGAAGACGACTAGCACCACAACCATCATATCCAAAAACTTAAACTTATAGATATGGTACGGGGTTTATACTTATTACATAGCACACCCCTTCAATTGTAAACTAAGACTTTTGAGTAAAATCCATTAAGTATATAACTTAATCAAATAACAATAAAATGACTCTGCAGAAGTTCGAATTTAAAACTTCCTACTCTGATACCATGTTATAACTAACTTTACTATCATATTATGGCTAACACCACAATTATCTTATTTAAAAACGTAAGCTTGTAAATATGATGCAAACTTTATATTTATTACATAACGGGTAGTAGAAGCAGCCCAATATAGATGATGGTTAAAAACCATAGAAAAGGCTAATGGAAAAATGAAGAAAATATTTTCCTCTTTCTAAAAATAAAAATCATTTCTATTGAAATTTTCCATATTGATTAATCACAAACACCAGTCATCATCAATTGCATTCTTTACCTCTCAAAATACTTGCCGTTAAATGCCACTAGTAACTGCAACTTCTTGAAATTACTATTTTAATGTTTAGCAATTCTAAGATTGTGGTTATAACAATGATCAAAAAAAGGTCTGGAAAACATTTTTCTGTACAACAAAAAATTTCGTCCAATCTTTCTTTTAAAAAACTTCTAACTAGCAACCGATTTCTCCAGTATTTCTGACATAATATATTGTTTGAATCCGCCCTACCTGCCAGTTGACCAGAAGAGGTGATCAAGAGCAAAGACAAGTGTTGTCTTTCCACAACCTTGGGGAGCACTAAAACCTATCTGCACAACAAAATATATGCTCTTAGAATAAAATGAGCACTCTTGGGGCATTACACACCCCCCCTCCCCCTCTCCACACCACCCACCCCCCCTGCAGTATATTCCATGCATCATTCAGAGTTCAAGCTTGAGGATTTTCAAAAGGTTACTAAAATTTCTACATACCACCAAAGGAGGGGCATCTTCTCCATCCTTGAACTTGGAATTGTGTATGGAAATCTGATCTTCACACCAAAAAAAGACAGGGAGATAGTAGTGGTAAATCCTAGCTTTCTGAGCTTCTGTAAGGTACAATTCGTTTAGCCGGAACAGCTGGCAGAGTATCAAACCATACGATATCCACTTATCAATGGATTCAGACAGCTTTTCTGATGTCAGACCTACTTGGTCTACAAGAGGACCTGAACATATGAACTCAAAAAGGTCCCTCACAGATGAAACTTCTGCAGGCTTTGTTGGGAATACACAAAACAAAGGCTTCAGTCTCAAGCTGCTCCTGGCATTTTGGTTAGAAAGGGAACAATTTTGCATCCATGAGCATCCACTCCCAGCAGAGAGAAACCCTGAATGTACAAAGAATATAAGAATAAGAAACACCCCAGCCAAACACTCCAATTCCATAGGTGAGTTAAGTGGACATCCACATGTAAGCCTTTATATGCTAAAGTATCTTTGGTGGCAAAGAAAGCTGACTCCTTGTACCAAATTCAAAAGGCATGAAAATAAGGAAGAGATTCAAAAATCAACAAGCAGGCACCAAGCAACTGAAAGAAATTATAGCGTTCTAGATAAATAATAGAGAGAAAAGAAGCAAGTATCTAGATCAGATATATTACTAACTGGCAACTTAATCATTAACATTTGACCGAGATCCTGCAAATATTGACATGATGATGCAAGCCATTTCTTCATAGGCTGCCCTCTTACAAACTGAGGAAGCATGAGCAAAAAGAACTTTCTTGCTGATTTTTTTTTTTTTTTTTTGAAGAATTCTTGCTGAAAAATTACTTTCCTTTCCAAGAAGTTAGCCTGACAAAAATAACAAGAAATGCAACCTTAAGTGTAAGTATGATACCACCCTGGACATTTCCCAGTAAAAAGGTCATCTTGTCTCTAGATGTAGGGGCTGAGACAATTTTATACTTCATTGGCTGAGCTTAGGAACTAATGCAATGAGTAGCGATGAACTTTGAATATGAACATGAAAAGGTGAATTTGGAAAGATATACAAATCCAAAGAAAGTCAAACATAGTGGAGACGGTTCAACAGAGACTTACTTCAGCATGAATGCATTTCAACAGTACCTTTTCCTCTATTTCAAAGGCCCTAACATTAAGTTTCTACAGGTGCCCTCAGATTATTTTCATATAATCACATAGATCCAACTTTTAAGAATTGTTTCCTAAACTCCTTTCTCATAAGTTGTGAGGTGCAAAGCAGCATGCTTTCAAATGAGGAACAATGGATGTGACCTCTAATTGTCTTCACAATCATGTGAATATCATAACAACTAAAACAATAACCTGAAGGGTCATTATCATATTTGATATTTAAACTTTATCCATTTTTGTAATTAATTACTTAAAGTTTTAAAGTATTAATTTACTCTTTAAAATTTGCATATTTTTATAATAAATTACCTGAATTTTACCTATTTTTATAATTAACTATTTAAATTTTATCTATTTTTACAATTCACTATCATATCCAAATACTAAAAATAACATTGAAAGATAAATAGGCAGTAAATTAATACTTTTAAATTTTAGATAGTTAATTGCAAAAAGAAACAAAGCTTAGGTACTAATTATGACATTTACCCTAACCTAAACTTGAGTTTGTCTCATGATTATTTATATCACAGTATTCTCATTTAGAGGCACTGCCTTGATAGATAACATCCACATATGCCTTGTCAAGGAGGCTACCTTCCAATTGCAGTTAATTTAGTTCCAATGGTCATGGCCTCACAGGATAAAAACCTCATAATCTTCTGCTATAATTAGCATTTATATCGTGATTCATCAAGGATAACGCTTCCTAATTGCAGCTTTATCAAGCTCCAAAGTGCAGGCCCCCGATACCTACTACCCCATTTTGAGCCTTCCAGCACCTCTGACAGTAACATCAACCACTAAAAATTCTATTCCAAGAAGTTGCTCTTCCATATCCACAAGCAGCTCAGGCCAATATCAATCCTCCTTTGAAAATGTAAAATAACAAGCATTGGCAGTGATACATAGCTAGCATTTCATCCAAGGAGGGACAAACCACAAAATTTAATTATAGGGAAACAAAGAAAGGAGTCCAAACCACAAGATCTAGAAATATCATATATGCTCTAAAGTTTTCTATAATTTTTAGAGTCAGTTTTACAAAATCTTATTGGGGGGTGGCTGATCAGCCTATCCACACCCCCCACCCTCTTTGTTATGCACATTGTGGACAATGAAAGCCTTATCATTGCATTTTCACAAAGAGGCAGTTTCAGTTCCTCTAGCCAATGACCTACAGGTGACCAAATTGTGCCAAGGCTCATCCTCAATGAAAGAATAATAGTCTCTACATTTTTCCTAAAAAATTTTAGGAAGTACCATAATAACTTTACCTAAATTTAATCATATTCGATAAGACTCTTGCATTAGCCCTACCCCCAGGTATCACCTTTAAAAGCATGAAGACATCAAAGCTGCATTACCAACCAATATTCAAATGTAACAATCCAATTAACACTATCCAGTGAAAAGAGCCTAAAAACATCCATTACTCAATGTGAATAGAAAGGGGACAAAAAGAAAAATCACTTCTTCCCCATTTCTGAAGAATCAAACAGAAGTCAAGCATCATTAACACTACAAAGATTGTATACACATAAAAATTTATATCATGAATTACAACTAGAACACCGAAAATGAAAGATTCATACAAGAAAAAGCAGGAAACTACCCTGTTTCCATGCAACAGTACATCACAAACATCATAAAGATGAAATCTTTACGCATCTAGAAAATTAGATACCTAATTTTAACCAATAGCCATTCATAGAATTAGTTATCGATAAAAAGGGTCTTACTCCCTCAAAAAAAAAAATAAATAAATAATTACACACGGAACAACAAAGAAAAAAAAAAAAAAGGAATATCGGTACTGAAAACAGAGCATTACCATCTACGGAATAAAATACAATGGGGATAGAATCCTTACAATTTAAAAAATTGAGTACCTAATCTAAACAGACTGGTATTCATTAAATTAACTGTATATAAAAGATTTTAACGCACTATGCACAAGAAAGTTATTAAGTGAAAACAGAGCACTGTAATATTCGCACAAAACAGAAACAAAGATAAAATATTTAACCAGGAATAATTCAAATATATCATTCAAACAAACGGGAATTCGAGAAATTAACTATAAATAGGAAGGGTATATTTTCCTACTCACAGAATGAGAAACTTCGTGTTTGAAAAACAAAGCAATATCATAAACACAAGAAAGTACAACAAAAATAGAACCTTGAACTTGCAAGCAATGAAACACCTGATTTACACAAATGGCTATTGGTTGAATTGAAATTACACGAAGTGCTTGATTTGTAATGCACAAAGTGGCAAGGCTCAGGATTCGAAACAGAGTGTAGTTTTAAGCTATTATTTTCACTGTGGGGAGTGGCAGTTATGTTGTGGTATACAGAGGAAGTCAAGACACTGAAAGTTGCCATCTCTATCTTTCTCTCTCCTCTCTCTCGCTCCCTCTTTCTGGTGGGAATAAGAGATGGAGAGGAAGTGGATGCGAGGAGGAAGGGTGCAGGGATATTTGAAGAGAAAATGACGGTTGGGCTAATGAGACTGAGAGGACAAAAATCAAAAATGATTTTTTCTTTTTTATGCCTTTTTTTTTAATTTCTTTAATTTGATGATATGTAGCAGTGAGAGTGGGGTTGATAAGAATTGACCCCACAATATTTATATCTTGATATTGTAAGGTTTATATGTTAGTATTTGATTTTTGGAAGGACTTAGAGATGGAGTTAGTTATATTGATGAAATTTTTTGTTAACATAATTTGGATAGCGAAGGGTTAATATTATAATAAACATTATAGGTAGGTGAGTGAGTACAGTCATGTGTGTATCGTGTGATCTTTGTGTTACATGTGGATGTAGAGAAATACCGTGTAATGGCACGTATGGGAATAATTTATGATGAGTAAGATGGGGAAGAAGACTATATAGTCTTAGTAGACTCAAACATATCAGTTATTCTAATAATTAAAGGTTTGATTTTTTTAGAGAATAATCTGATAGAGTAACATTTATCTCTCTTCATCCAAATAAAGAAAGCTTATGAGTATTTATAGGGATTTGGCTGTCGATGTCATCTGTTAGATTATGTTTGCTCTCAACGGTCCAAATAAACTCGCTTCTTAATAAGAAGAAGCATACATGGACCATATATGTAATTAGGTCCATTAAAGACCTTCTTTGGGTGTGTGAGCCTCATACGAAGGATTAGTGATAGGTAGATCATTCCAACAAGTTCTACTTTAAGCCTACTATGCCAAATCTCCCTTGATCTTCTCAAGATCATGGACTTGGCTCTCTAAGCCTTGTCATTTTAGCTTAAACAGCCAAATCTAATTAATTAATGGACACAAGACCCTAAATTACATTTAACCTTTTTGCATTTTGCTCCTTAACCAATGTCCTTTAGACGAAATTGAAGAGGTTTGGACATTAGATAAGCCTTTTGAATGGCTAAGGAATTGCTTAACGCATATGCACTTGTGGAATAGCTATACCACCATCGTACACGTGTTTATATAATTTATATTACAAAAGCCTAACTCTAACACTGCATATAATTTAAATTTTTTTCCTAGTGCACAAATTTGCAGCATCGTTTAATTGCACTTATTGCCTTTGACTAATTGAGAATAAATATTACCTCTATGACATCAAAATAGCATCAACGGTATGAATTTGATAACTTAAAGCCTTTTAATCACTTTTCCCTTTTTAAGAGGAGATTTTCTATGTTATCAACAAGCACTCAGAAGACTAAAAATGATGATGTAGTCCAACAATTAAGGGACAACTTGAGGTGGACCACATCTTCGTTATTCTTCCCGTGTGCTATTATTTTTTTAATAAAGAACATAGCCACAAGTATGGCTTTTTTTTTCTTCTTTCAGATGTCTAGCTAGCTGAAAATGTAAGCCCATATATTCAATTTTCTCAAGTGGATGCTACCACACTTCTTGTTTCAATGGTCTAACCCATTTAACAAATTTCAAGCCCATGTCCATTTACATTAGCAAGTGGTAGATAAGGAAAAATCTTATAGCAAACACTTGTAACCCTACTTCCCCACAACATTCCACAATGTTCTCCATGCAACCTTCTTCTCTAGGTTTAATTCTTAATCATCTTCCCTCTTCTTTGTTTTGTTGGTCATTAGTAGATCAAGTTTGTTTTCTTATACCTTTTTTTTTTTTTTTGTTGAATAGCAAGCCCTACTTAGTCTCAGCTTAGGATCCAAATGTGTCATCTTGATAATGAGTGAATGGGACTAATAAGGTCAAATGCTTAAGTATGGAAGGGCCATGGAGTCATTACACTAAAGAGTGACTACAATACAAGAGCATGATAGGCATGGCCATGTTGTTGGCAAATGATAGACTTTCTAACAAAATTAAAGGCATCAACTTCTATAGTTAGCTAATAGTATACTATATTAAGTAAATGATGATATAACTTCCTTTCTCCATGGTATTCCCCTCATTCTCCAGCATGGGTTTCAACCAATATAGTTTTTGTCTCAAGGGGTGCAATACACCTAAAGAGTTTGCTCATGAATGAGACTCTATACAATTCATCTTTATTTATCAAATACTTTTTGACCTTCCTCTTCACAAGTCTAGAATAAGTGCTATTAGTGGGTAAGATGTTATTCTTCAAATAGTCAATGTACGAATGTCTCCAATCCCCTGCCATGGCCATAAAATTACATTCCTTCTCATCAAGTAATTTAGAACATTTTGGGAAATTTTCTTGTACTTAGAATGTATCCTTGAACAATGATGGCCAATAGTATCCAATAAGTTGAATCCAATAATAAAGTGATTGTCTTTCCTCTCTACACCAGATTTTGTGATACTTGCCTAGCTTAAGACATCTTTTGTGTAAATACATCAAGATAAAAGACCTTCTAGGCCATTATAGTACAATCTTCCATTTAATCAGATAAATTTTTTCAATGTTGAAACAAAAGCTGCATCAAGATGTGCTAGCTACTCCGTCTCCAAAATGCGCCAATCATTATGTGGTTCCTCATCTTCATCAAGAAGATTCAATGCAGTGCATGGTATAGATTTGTTAAGTACATGAATATTCAAACTATTATTCACATCTTGGACCGAAACTTTTGATGCTAACATAGCTAATACATTTGCATATGTATTAATGGATCGAGTCATATGCTCGTAACATACTAACTGAAATTTCGTCACTAAAGCTTGCATTGCAGCCCTATAGGGCACTAGTATAGATTCTTTAAATCCAAACTCACTATTGGCCTATTTAATTATCAAATTAAAATCACTTCAGATGCATAGTTTATTCACTCCAGCCTCTTCAAAGCCCCATATTTAGCTCCATTGTTGGTATAATAGAAATCAAGTTTGAATGCCAATGGTAATTCTTGGCCCTTAGGTAAGTTTAACACAATTCTTACCCCTTATCCTTTGCTCCTTACAGAGCCATCAAACTAAAGTGATCACTTCCCTTCTACTTCAACCATAAATGAATCCTTATAAAACCCAACTAACATAGTATCTACCATAAGGTTTTCATGCATATTCAGAAAGTGTGCTAACAAATTAGTTTAGGCTTGTAACTTGAGAGTCTTGAGAGGTTAGATTGTGATATCAAACTCTTTAAGGAGGAGTAACCACTTAGCAACTCGACTTGACAAAGTTGATTGAGATAATAAGTACTTAATGGGATCTAAATGTGTGATGCAATTGACCGTATGCGCTTTGAAATAGTGCCATAATTTTGACGAGGCAAATACTAGCATAAAACAATGCCTTTCGCAAGCTGGGTAATTAACCTCACTCCCTTAAAGGGTTCAACTTAAATAGTAAACTAGTCATTCCTATCTATCTATTTCTTGCACAAGTAAAGCTCCAATGGACTCATCAATGGAGGTAAGGTACAAGATTAATGGTAATCCCTTTATAGACACTGTCATAGTTTAAAAGATCTTCTTAAACTTTTAGATTGCTTCCTCATGCATTTTCCCCTACTCAAATGAGACCCTTTTTTCCATAAGTTGATGCAAAGGGTATAAAATCCCTACTAGAGCTAACATGAATCTCCTAATGTAGGAGACTTTTCTCATGAAAGTTTTCAATTCCTTTAAAGTGGCAGGTGAAGGCATGGATCATATACCTTAAACCTTTGTTAGGTCAACATTAATAGCCCTTAAATTAATTTTTTTTTTAAGCCTTCTTCTAATGGATCAAATGATTGTATGTTCATCTTGACTTGACAACTATATTATCTATACAGCCTTCCATGAAATCATGCATCATGTCATGGAATATAGCCATCATGATCTAGTTATAACTACACTATTATGTCAAGGAATATAGCCATCACTTTGATAAGTGGCACCTACATTCTTAAGCCTAAATAGCCTAACAGTGTAGTACAAATTCCCTACCTAGGTCTAGAAAGCAGTACACTTTGCATCACCAATTGCCATCATGATCTAGTTATAACTGCTAAAGCCATCCATAAATGAAAACAACTCATGTCCAATAGTGGCATCTACTAAAGTGGCGCTATTTGATAAGAGAAAATCATCGTGTAGACAGGCCTTATTCAAACCTTGAAAGTCAACACATACTCTTATTTGGCCATTCTTTTTTCTTGTTGGGACCATGTTTGCGAGCCAAGTAAGATGTTCAATCAATTTTATAAAACCTACTTGAAGTAACTTCTCAACTTCTAGCATGATTTGCACCTCAACTTTAGGGTAGAAGACCTACTATCCTTACTTCACTAGCGTGACTCTTGGTGTAATATTCAATATGTGTACTATGAGGTTAAGATTCAATCCCGACATCTCTTCATAGGTCCAAGCAAATACATCCCTATACTCCGTTAATAATGTAATAAGTGGGACCTTTATCTCTTAAGGAAGACATTTGATGACAAAGATTAGCTGCGGCAACTCGCTTGGTTGCACTAGATCCAACACTTTTATCTTTTCTGCTTGGGGTTTGATTTAATCTTGCATTTGTTGAGGGGCAAGTTAGATTTATTGAACTTGTTTAAGATTCAAAGAAGATAAACACATCTCCTCAAGCCCTTGCAACCATCATAAATAGTATATCCTGCGCATGTTTACCCTAACAAAACTTTCAATCATTTCCATTTGCTTATTCTTCTTCTTGCCTCCTCAACAACCACACATCTTCCTCTTCTTTTGTTGCCCACCTTAGATTTCCTGTTAAGTAGGTAATGAGGCACCAGAGGGTCTTGTAATTGCAATTTCTCCTTCTTCGGTGTATTCATAAAAAAATATTGATTCAATAAAGTATAATTCTTCTAACACAAAGGGATTTCTTGTAGCAAGGATGAATATGTCACTCCCTTTCTAGTTGCCTTTAATACATTAATGAAGTTTTGAATGTCACACCCCATTCTAGTAGCAGGGATGAATATGACGATCGTATTATGAGTCAGATATCGTAAGACTCTAAATAGTTAATTACATTTATAACTAGTCATATTACATATAATTATATAATAAAATATAACTATGAATTCCGTATCCCACGGTCAACCATGATTGTAGAGAGTCGGTATCTCCTACCAACTAGTAAAATATGATAAAACCTTACATCTGGGTCCTAAGATAACAATTTGATTTATAAAACCTATCAATTAATTTCTTACTTTATCATTCTGGTCTTCTAGAAACTCTCGACACTTCACATCTTACCCTATCCCGAGCTTCTGTAATCGCTACCTGCAAAGAGTTTGTGAAGGGGTGAGCATACTATGACTCAATGAATGGGAGTGCAATACTCTTAATGCTACACAAGCACAAGAAATTCAATCAAGTTATCAACCATATACTATTCATGAGCAACCATATGAATGCAACAGTTCATGTGGTCTTCCAGTAACCAACGTGAAGTCTAGGGTTTACACCCCCCTTGACCTTGGGTTAAGGATTCTGAAGCCACCATCAGTGCCCAAGTCTCACAACCTGGTTTACTTTCACATCACTCTAATGTTCACAATACATTCATTTTTATATTGGATGCTCCCGTACCTCTACAACAGTCGAAACAACACCCTCAAAGACAGTCCGGACAAGAAACCGGCAAGGTGCGGATAATCCCCTAGTCAAGTAGTTCACACATGACGACTTAGTAATATCATAATTAATTTCAGATGCCCTATGACAATGATGACCTTCAAATTTATGCAATGTCTCATGGAAATGCATGTCAAGTTTTAATCTCGTCCACTTCCTACTTTAATTGATTAATTTAAAGTGATCAAATAACTTATATAATCACAATCAATTCTCAATCATACCACAAAGGTAAACATCAAACATTTCATTTCACACTCATCACAACAAGCAAGGATCATGCATTTCTTGTCACATAAACCGAAACTAAACCCAAACCCCACTGATATAGACTTATCTAGTCTTACAACCAATTAATTTAACACGACACCTCTCTGTGCCATTTCTTTTAAATGTTAAACCGCTCGGGTTGACTTACAATCATCATATTTGACACCTCTGTGTCATTTATCTTACATGTCAAACTAACCACTCGGGGTTGATTTACAATCATCATCTCTGACACCTCTATGTCATTTATCTTACATATCAAACCAACCACTCAAGGTTGATTTACAATCATCATCTTTGGCACCTCTGTGTCATCGCACTTCTCAAGTGTTTTATCATTCTCACTTTCAAGAGCCAACAAGGTCATCTCTTATTTTCTTTTTGATGTTTTTATAGCGTATCCCCCATACACAAACACACATATAACCCTGCACATACACATACATTTACACGTACATACACATGTACATATCCACACCTTTAATATACAAATATACATATTCAAACATATCAATCTCTATACATATGGTAAGTTTCAGAAGCTAGTGTTGGTTGAAGAAGAGGGTATATATAGAATTAAATTATGATTTTAGGTTTCAGTGGAAAAAAAAGAAAGGCTTAAGGATGATATGAACAAAAGACGAGATAAAATTTGGTGAGAAATGAAGAAAGTTGGAATTTCAGTTCAACACAACCTTCAGCACAGCCTGTGCTGAAGCCAATGTTGGTTGAAGAAGAGGGTATTTGTATAATTAAATTCTAATTTCAGGTTTCAATGGAAATAAAAGAAAGGTTTGAGAATGATATGAACAAAAGACAAAATGAAATTTGGTGAAGAATAACGAAAATTGAAATTTCAATTCAGCACAACTTTCAGCACAGCCCGTGCTGAAGCTAGTATTGAGTCAGAAAAATGGTTATAAGCAAGAAAAAGTTCAGTCATACCCTGAGCATGCCCATGCTAGAGCCCATGTTGAATTGGGTATTGATAATAATGTGTTTTGAAGTCAGCACGGCCTTGAGTATAGCCATGTTGACACCCACGTTGACCTTATTTATGCAAAACTATAAATGGGTGATTACTTCCGCACACTTTTTATACATACTTATACTTCATGTGTGTACATACATATACACACGTATGTGCAAACACACACACACACATATAACATGTACTTCTACACTCGAAAGTATGCATATTCACGTACATATATGCACATCCACTTGTACATATAATTATACACATCCATATCAAACACAACATTGTAGCATATCATTAAGTTTCTCACTCACCTGTTTATGGTCATCATAGTCTTAATCATCATTAAGTGATTCTGACGTGTGGTCACTTTGCCCCTTTCAAGCTAGAGGCTTTTGAGGATAGCTAAATTGTTAAAGCCTGCAAAGTAGCAAAGGATTTCACTGCATGTGCCATGATTTATCATAATGAAAGCCCTAAGCTTGGGCACGTGGTAAATGAAAGGTAGAAAAGTAATTGTTGGCAAAAAGTTAAGGATAAGTACCTCACCCTTTGGAAAATGCCAACTCCACCAATCCATTTCTCCCATCTCATTTCTATGAGATAATACAATCAATGCCTTGAATGATTGCTCAGAATTTCTTTCCCACACACCATGTGCACACACACCCACATATCATTATCCATATACATACACACTTTGCATACTATGCGCGCACCTATACATACATACACACAACTATATCATACACCAAATTACACACATTGACAACTGCACGTTATTATCCTCTTTTCTTCTCAAGTCCACATGTACACACACACCACTAATGCATACATACACATATACTCCACACACGTTCTACACCACTAGCATACACATACCATCATGCTCCGCTTACATCTCACTCCATCAATACATATACACCCACATGCTTTGCACACACGACATTCACCTTCTATCCTCACACATATATATTTACACTCCACACATCATCCCATACCCATACATACATATCCCACATACATTATCCTCAACTTCCATACTTACACACATGTCCATACACCATACACCATTTCACACACATACATACATGCCCACACGCACCACTCCTTCCATACACATATACATGCACACCCTTACACGCTACATAGAATCCACACATACACACACAAACTCCACCTATTACACACCATCGATATGCATACACTCCCTCCATACACGCCACATATCATGTCATACACATACATTTCGCATACACTATGCCCTTATACACACACATGCCATACACCCACATACACATACCACACACCCTTACACACACCATACTCCATCACCAAGACCTAAACACATCCTTACACACACCACATACCTTCAACCACACATACACTACACACCTTCATTCACACACACACATTCTGCATACACTACATCGCCTCATACACATGTGCACATACTCACATGTATTACACATACATGGTTCCTCCTTCTTACACATACACACACCCTCATATAAATCACACACTACCTCATTCACATACACACACATACATCCTCCTACATTCCGCAAACCACCACACTTACATACACACCCTTACACCCCACACACTTTCACCCACACATACACGCATCCTTACACACCTCACATACCTTCAATCACACATACACATATACACATCCTTATACACACACACATGTCCCATTTACCCTACATCTCCTCACTACACATATACACACATCTTCAAATACATTACGCCCACCTTCCATATCCACACACATATATCTGTACCACACACCATTTCAATATACATACATACATACACACACTACACACTCACCTCTCCTTTTCCCAAACATACATACACATATACATCTTCCTCATCCGCGCACACACACATACACATCCTTTATTCACACGCACACACATATGCCTCTTTCCTCACTCACATAGCCACATACACGACCTCCATTCACGCAGGCATATACACTCTCACACACACCTACATCCTTCACATGCACACACACATCCTCACGCACATATAAACACACCCTCACACATCATCCACTGCCGTTGCTATCACCATTGCTGTCACACTCTTTTCTCCTTGCAAACATGGCTAGCTGGAAGTAAGGAAGGATGCGTAAGAACGAATCATGTGCAACTTAAGGAAGGACAAGGGCAAATGGAGATGTTGCTACTGTTGTGGGTTGTAGCTGCTATCGTTGCTGGTGTAGTTCATTGTGGTCGTCGTTGCTATGGTTGCTATTGCCTCTATCGCCGTCCTCCTTGTCGTTGTTGTTCCCTGTTGTTGCATCGTTATCGTTGCCACTGGAAGTTGCTGAAGAAGATGTAACTCAGAGGTGAAGGAGAAGGACGCAGCCAGAAGAGTAGACGCGGGAGAAACGGGAAGAAGAAGAAAAGAAAAAGTAAAGGGATGAAGGGAAGAAGACGAGCCAAAATAAGAAAAGAAAAAGAAAAAGAAGAGAGAGCTGGGAAAAAGAAGAAGATAAGAAGGAAAAGAAAAAGAAGAAATGACAGAAGGAACAAGGATGGGATGGCTAAGTCCCTATCACGCCTCCCTTCCCCTATTGCTGCGCCAAACGCATCTAAAGACGCGATTTGATTTTTTTTTGTTACAAATATACTTTATATTATATTATATTTTGATTATATTTCATATTCTAAATGCCTATGTTTTAATATTTTGCTCACGTATAAAAATATTTTTAAATTTTATATTTTTAGCATTTTATTACGAATGCTTTTATCTAGCTAATCTAATTATCCTGAATATAAATTTTCACTCTAAATTTCCATTTAAAATTCCTAAATCTATAATTTAATTTAATTTTTTTATTTAACCAATATCGTTCGAAAATTACGTTTCAAAAAATTTATTATTCTATTTATTTTTTTAATTGTTTATATAACTTTTTGAAAATTTTAAGACTTCACATTAAAGGTACAAAGTTATGATCATGCAACAACTTCCTTCCCACAATTAGGTAGTAGGATACGAGCACATCGATCACGTGAAAAGTAATGGAGTTATAGATATGCCCAAGTTTGAGATCTACATCTACCCATCCCAATGCCTTTGTAAGGGAATGATCGAAGTCATTCACTAAAATAGGTTGCTTTAACAAACGCCCAAGATCAATTTTGTTCATGTCAAATGTGGTCTTTAGCATGATGTTTGAAGAGAAATTAGTGCTTATGAATGTCTTTTTCACTGGATATCCGTTAAGCACTCCCTCCAAATACAGGGGGCAATTGTAGTTTAGGCTCTTCACATACATATCGGTATTCGTGAATAAAATCGCATTCTCATAAGTATGAGCCATTCTCTTCACAGGCTAAGCTATGCTATACTCTACATATTTTCCTTCTAAATTTTGCGCAAGTATAGCCATTGCTACAAGCCTCGCCTCTTCATTGAACTCAAGGAGGTCGAAGAAATTCCTAAAATTAAAAGTCTTCAATAGTGCTATGATGACAAGTGAGCATTCATCATCTTCAACTTCATTTAATTTCCCTTTTCCTTTACGTGCTTCAATAAGTGGCACCTCATCCACTTTAACAATGGCAAGATTGTAAGTAATAATGTTTATGGCTCCATGTTAATTGTTATGGGTCGGGAGTAGATTGTACTTGACATCATTGTTTTCAATGATAAGCTCTCCACTTTGAAACCTTTCACTAAAGATCTTCTTTAAAGTAAAGCAATCTTTAGTAGAATACCCCATAACTTTGTGGAATCTACAAAATATAAGGTCATTCTTTTCTTCTACAGTAGCAAAGGGTTCAACTCTTGGGAGTTTGATATTCCCATCTCTCAACCATATGTTAAGCATTAAATGTACCTTCCCCATCAAGCATAGATATGTTGATGTTGGTGTAGAGCCCCTTGTAGTCTCGATTCCAAGTTTCCCAATCCTTAGCTTCTTTCCTCCTTTGGATCCTTCTCCTTAGGCTAAGCTTATAAATCGTGTCCGTTTGTTGAACTTAGAACTTCCTCCCTTTTGCTTTGCAATGGAAATGTTAGTCCTTTGAGCATTTTCAACCAATGCTATGAATGACACCAAAGACCAAGTCTCTAAATAGACCATGTATTTAGTAAATATCCATTGGATACAAATCTTTACTAACTCATTTTTATCATAAATGTCTTGAATGTCTAGTGACCATTCTCTAAAGCATTTAATGTACTCTATTAGGTCTTCCCTAGGCTTTTGCCAGATCTGCCCCATGTTAGTTAAAGTTACTCTCTCCTGAGTAAAGAAAAACTTCTCTAGGAACATCTTGTACATGTTACCCCACAAATCTACCGAGCTTGGCTAAAGATTGACATACCACATGTATGCTTTCTTTGTGAGGGACTTAGAAAATTCTTTGAATTTCAAATCATTATCTAGCCCGTAAACTTCTAGTGTTTCAATAAACTTCAACAGGCATTCCTCAACGCCTTCTTTCTTCCCATTGAAAAACATGAACTAAGGACTCACATAATCCTTGGGGTACGACTTAGCTACAATGCATTGATTGTACGGGAGCTTAAGATCCAATACTCCCACAATAGACTTCATTTGTATTTCCTTCAGACATATGTCCAAATCTTCCTTCATGACAAATGTGCTCCTAGGAACAAACGTTGTAGCCTTTATAGGAGTAACAGAGGTAAGGTTAAGATAAGTTGTAGATGCTCCAATAACACCTTGTGACATATGTATAGTGCATGAAGATGAAGGGATCCTGATGTGGATTCCTTGGTCCCCAACCTCAAGTGTGGGATGATGTGCAGCTATGGGCTCTAATATAGGAGCTTGCTCCTCAACTCTAAGAGTAGTTTCTTAATTGATAGGAGTTGGGTTAAAGGATTGAGGTGCTTGGGGAGTCAAGTTACTATGTAACAACAATAGGATTTAGCAAAGGTACTCTTTATTATGCAGCGGCAAAGTATGTCATACCAAGTAGACACTAGGCAAGCAATATCATGAATTAGTTTATCATCCCAATGTTTTCCTAAACGATACGCACTATTTGTGCATTATCAAGTGGAGGCTCTTGAGTATTGTTGGTAGGATCAACATTCTCAAGTAAGAGTAGTTTCTCAATAACTTTAAATTTAACGTCATGGTCTTGATTAATGTTATCATTAGGATCAGGCATCCTTCTCCTTGAGGGAATCATCGTGAAGTTGTCAACTTCCTCCTTCTTAATAGAGTCACAAAAAATGTAGATGAGTGAGTCCGATCATAGTAGGGTTACATGCACACTATGTGATCTTCACACTACACATGAACCTAGAGGAATGACATGTGATGGCATGTACAAGGATAATCAAAGGTGAGTAGGATGAGGAGGAGGAGTAGGCAGTCCCAATAGGCTCAAATATACTGGTGATTGTTCTTCTAATAATTAAGAGTTTGATTTTTTGAGAAGATAATTCAATAGAGTAATGACGTTTTTCCAAATTATCTCTCTTTTGTCCAAAGAAGGAAAGCTTATGAGTATTTATAAGGATTTAGTCATCAATATCATCCGTTGGATCATGCTAGCCATCAACAGTTCAAATGAAGCCCCTTCTTAATAAGAAGAAGCATACATGGCCATGTATGTAACTAAGCCTACGGAAGGCCTTCTTTGGGTGTGTGTGCCTCATGGGAAGGGTTGGTAATCGATAATCCATTCCAATGAATCTTACTTTAGGCTTATCATGCCAAATCTCTCATGATCATTTTAAAGTCATGGATTTGGCTTTCTATGCCCTATTACTTTAGCCCAAATAGTCAAATCCAATTAATTAATGTACACAATGCTCTAAATTGCATTTATCCCTCTATAGATATTATAAGATGGAATTTAAACTTACTATTAGTATACAATTGGCCAATAATACAACCGCGTTGTGTTTAAAATAACTCATAGAAAAAAAATGCAAGTAAACACTTTATATATCTAAATGCTTAACTTCCTATCTTGATGCATTACATTAAAACGAACTTGAAATAAGGTAGAGGTTATTTAGGATAGTGAGTGTCTAAGTAGAAATTTTCAACAATGAATTTGTAACTTTAAAAAAAAAGAAAAGTAATTTTAGAATTTCCTTATGAATTATCTAAAGTTATTATTTCTAAAGTTTCTTAAAGTTATTTATTTAAGATAATACCACATATAATCAATGATTGAGATAATAAGGAAAAAAAATAATGTCATGATAATCTCAATTGTTATCTCAAAAATTTAAAGAATTTCAACATTAATTTATAGTTTTAGGGAAAAAAATTTTAAAAAGTAGTTTTAGAGTATTCGTTTCAGTTTGTTTATGTAGAAAGGTTGTCTTTTGTAAATAAATAAAAGAAAAATAAAGTGCTGAAGACATGCAAATAAGTTTCTTACTTTAATATTATAGCTAAGTTTAGCAGCAATTTGGTAAGACTTTCTACATATGGATTAATCTATGGAAAGCAATGTTTTATACGACAGCCATTGGCGTATTGCATTGCAACTTCAGCATCCAATTTTATTATGAATTCATATATCATAACGTATGCGATAAAAATAAGGAAGAAGATATCAAATTGGTGCTTAAATTAAGGTATTCTTCTGAACAGTTTCAATACTATGATTGGCACTTTTACTAGCACAATTGGCTATCGTTCCACATTAAAAAAATAAAAATAAATAAATGAAAGCATATTTTAGAATCTGTAATTTAATGCTATTACAGTACCGTCCACCTTAATTTGAACAAACTTTCCTTATTTTTAATATCATCCTAGTCTAGTTCTTTCTAATTATACATTCCTATATATAAAAAATCTTTATTACATCTTGTAATATTTTTTTACTCATTTAGCTCTTAATTGAAGTATCTACGAATGAAAACCTCACTCTAAATCTGAATATATATATAATTCACCACTGTATCTATTTTTTAATATAAATATATTTTATTTAGTATCACACCACACATTCTTTTCTTTCTTTCCTTTTTCTTTCTCTTCTTTTCTTTTTTTTTTTTTGTTTAACATACCAAACACTATTAATTCGAATATATCGTATCTCTAAATTACACCTCTTTATGTTTACTTTCCCAATCACAATTATCATGAGCTTTATTTGTCTTTTCTAACGAGGGAATTTAACCATCACTATTGCCTCCTTTATTTGATACCTTTTGCTTTATTACTTTTCATAATTATCCTTATTATCTTAATTTCATTGATACATTTTCCTTGAAGATTAATCTTCATTCCGGTCGGGTACTTTTTACAAAAGTATTTTATGATTGTAGTTCTCACACTGCTTTAGGGCAACAGTTAGCATGGGTGCCTTTATTCCACCTTTCAAAGATAAAAAGTTTCAACTACTTACTCAAACAACGGGTGAAGAGAAGGAAAATAAATATAAGTTAAACTAAAATACACTTACTTTATAGTTTTAACTATGATTTTTAAAGCTGTGGTTGGATTGAGGGGAGAAATTAGAGAGGAAAGTTACATTTTTAAAACACTTCCTTTTATTTGAAATTAAAAAAAAAAAAGAATAAATTTAGTAACAAAAATATTACCTGAAACCAATCAGATTTAGATCCTTAAATTTAAGAAAAATGAGAATGAGAATAAAAGTGGAAAACAAATTTATTTAATTTCCCATTACATCCTTTATATAACCCATCTTTTTTTATTTTTTGGCCAACTACTAAAAGAATATAAAAGTGCTAGCTAGATTATCCTAATCTAGCAAATTTAGAAAGTTTAGTTAGTTAAGATTAGATTATAATTACTATAAATAGTATATTTTGAAATACAGTTTAGTTAGTTAAAGTTTCAAAAAGTTGATTTCACAATATTATCTCTCTAGAAATCATTTCAAGATTTCTATATAAAAAAAAGCATTGAAATAAATTCGCTTTCTTCATTTTAATTCATTTACTACAACATCACTATTCATATTGAATACAACATCAACATAGTCATACAAAATGCGACAACGTTACTATTCACAACTTTGCATTACATCAACACAATTGTTCTTCTAGCATGTTGTGACTTTCACCTTGGTTGTTGCAACTTTGTTTTCTCCAACTATCAATTACGTTTCTTTTCACGGATTTCTCATATGGTATCAAAGCAGGAAGAGTTATAATGTCAAACAATATTGGAAATCCAAATGATGACCAATTACTTTTTTATCCATATGTTATTTCTAGATCTGACAATCCTAATATAGTGATAGGAAATATTATTTTTAATGGCAAGAATTACTTGTCTTGGAGTAAGTCAAACAAGGTTTCATTAATGGTATAATAAAGAAACCTAATGAAACTTCAACCAGTATACTTCAATGGACTTGTTATGACTATATGATTAGGAGTTGGGTTTTGAATTTTGTGGTTGCAAACTTTTCACAAAATTTCCTACATACACAATTTGCTAAAGAATTGTGATGTGAGGTCAAAGAGCAATATGGACATTCTAATGGACCTCTAGAATTTCATATTCAATGAGAAATGTCCAATATTGTATAGGGAAATTCAATAATAGGAGTCTATTTTAATAAGTTGAGGAAACTCTAGGATGAATTGTAGATACTTAAAAGCAGCCTTGTTTATACTTGTGGAGTAATGAGTTGTTGTACTTGTGAATTGAAGGAAAAACTTGTTGAATCTGAATCATGTTCCAAATTAATATAGTTCTTGATGGGATTATCAAATTCTAATGAATCAATCAAAAGCTAAATATTAAGCATGGAACTATTGCCTAATGTGAATCAAGCCTTTTATCTTGTCCAACAAGTGGAAAAACAGAAAGAAGTAACATCAATTGCAATAAGTGATTCTGATATGGCTACATATTTTATGACTAAGAAAGAGGTGAATAAAGGAATGATGGATAAAAGAAGGAAAAGGAAATGCCAAGATTTTCTATAAGCATCGTAAAACAGAAGGTCACAGTATTGAAATTTGCTTCCAATTAATTAGGTACCCAAATTGGTACAAAGGAAAGAAAAATATAAAAAGGGTCACAAATGGTAGCTTATTACAATAATAAAGATATGAAATTGAACTTGTACACTCCTGTTGATTTACCTTTTGAGATTAATAATGGTTCTTGCAAATTAGGTGGACATTATCAATTTGATCAAAAGATGGTTTAGTCATTGTGCTAAGAAATCATGAGAATGATGAAAGAAAAGAAGCCTTCACCAAAGTTTGCAAGAGTGATCAACATAGTTGAATCTATAGGTATGGCTCAAATTTATTCTTGTAATTTTGGACTTGATAATAATTGTGTTGATCATTGGATAGTAGATATGAGTGCCACTGATTATATGGCTCCACATAAACACCTGCTTATAAGTCTACAAAAGCTTCCCAATCTTGTTTCAATCAAATTGCTACATGGGCAATGTAAACTAGTCTTTATCAAAGGAATGTTCAAGATTAACACACCATTAGTCCTCCATGATGTGCTTTATGTTCCTAATTTCAAACATAATTTACTTTCTATAAATAAAGCCTTAAAAGACAATGATCTAATTGTTAGAATTGATTCATTGTATTTTCAATTTCAGGACTCGAAAGGTAATGTTACAATAGCATCAACAATTGGACATAGAGGATTGTATTTACTGCAATTCAAATCCATGAAGAGAGCTTCTACACAATTAGACAATATACCACAAAAATTGGTAATGAACACTTGTAATAGAATAGATTCTTTACAATTAATACAAGCTAGGCTAAGTCACTCTTCAATATCAAAGCTCACACATCTTAATCTCTATAAAGATTCCAATACTTCTCATTTCATATGTGATGTGTGCCACAAAGCAAAATCATATAGACTTCCTTTTGTTTATAGCAATACCCATGTTACATTTTCTTTCCAAGTAATCCACATAGACATATGGGGACCATATCATGTTTCCTATTTAACTAGAGCAACTTATTTTCTTATAATCTTATATGATTGTATTAGGTTTACTTAGACTTATTTGATGAACAACAAGTCACAAGTAGTCACCTTACTCAAAAAATCCTTTCATTATGTGAGCAATCAATTTGATGCTATACCAAAGATTATTTAAACTGATAATGGGGTTGAGTTTTTATCTCAAGCTTGCCAACCCTTATTTGTTAAAATTGGCATAGTTCATTAGTGAACTATGATTTATACTCCACAATAGAATAGGAGGGTAGAGTGCAAGCATAGACACTTAATAGAAACGGCTAAAGCTCTACATTTACATAGTAATCTACCAAAACAATTTTGGGGAGATTGCTTACTTACTACTACCTATTTAATAAACATAATGCCTACGTCAAAATTGAATGAGTTTCCATTTCGAACATCTTCACTTGTCAATGATTATGTTTCTTATGATGTTTCTGCTAAACATATGCCACGTTCCTTTAATGACAACTTACCACTTATACCTGCTACATATGATAATCCAAATTTGTCATCTAATTTTTTTTATTCTAGTTAAGATGCTCCAAGTAATGTTCCTATGGTACTAAGGTCTGCACATAATAGGAAAGCTCCTTCATGGTTAGAAAACTATGTTACTCATAATATATCAGCTTTCAGTTCATCATCATCTTAGCATTCATCAATACAGTTAACCTTCCTATCCATTTTTTTACCTCCAATTCTTTGACACAATTACCTTCCTTGGCACACGTATTAACTAACACAAAGCCCCACAATTATACACAAGCTTCAAAACAACAAGAATGGATAAATGCCATAAATAAGGAAATTGAAGCTCTTGAATTAAATAACACTTTGGAACTAACGACTTAATCTTTAAGAAAGAAAGCAATTGATTTTAAGTGGATATATAAGACAGAATATAAATTTGATAAAACTATTGAAAGACACAAAGCAAGATTAGTCACCAAAGGATATAGTTAAGTAGAATGAGAGAACTATCATGATACCTTTTCACCGATAGCTAAACTTGGAACATTCAAAATTTTAATTGTTGTTGCTACATCACAATCTTGATGTCAATAATGCATTTTTACATAGATTTTTAGATGAGGAAATATATATGTTACCTCTAAAAGGATATCACAAAGCCAAGCCAAATCAAGTTAGTAAGCTTACTTGTTCTCCATATGGATTAAAGCAAGTGTCTAGGCAATGGAATGTTGAAATTAGCCAATTTTTTCTTCAACAAGGATATATTCAATCCAAGAATGATTTCTCTCTTTTTACTAGTTGAGTAGAAAAAGGATTTGTAGTAGTATTACTATATGTGGATGATATGTTAATCACCAGTACAAATGATGGTGCAATTTTTTATTTGAAGTCCAGATTGCATGACAAATTTACAATAGCAAGGTTCTTTTCTTTTAATAGAATTATGCATAAATGAAGCTAGAATTCTACTAAACCAGAGGAAATTCATTCTAAACATATTGACAAACATCGTTTTAACAGCAGCAAAACCCACTCGCACTCCTTTTCCACCTAGTGTTAAGTTGGACAACATCAATGGTGAACTCCTTAATCAAACTCTGATGTATAGACGTATTGATGGCTGCCTACTTTATCTCACTTCAACCAAACTAAACACCTCCTATGTAGTTCAAAGACTCCATCAATTCATGTCTCATCCATGAACATCACAATTTACAAGCAACCTGTCATCTACTACGAGATTTAAAGGGTACTCATTCATTAAGACTATTCTATTCTTTAAATAGTTCTCTCAATTTTGTTGGATACAGTGACTCATATTAAGGCTCTTGTCCTGTAGATCAGAAATTCCTTAGTGGTTATTGCATTTTACTTGGAAATTATTTGATCTTATGGAAAACAAAGAAACAACCAACAATAGGCACATCCACTATCAAGGCCAAGTATCAAGTTATGGCATTGACAGCCAAAGAATTGATATAGGTTTCGTATGTTCTTCAAGATTTGGGAATTGATGTTTCACTTCCTATTTTGCTATGCTATTATAACAATCTACCCAAATGCTTATTGTAAATCCTATTTTGCATTCAAGAACTAAACACACGAATATCAACACTCATTTCACAAGGGACCAAATTTTAAAAGGATTTCTAATCACTCAACATGTTCCTTCCAAATTACAATTTGCAGATATGCTTACTAAACCAATAACCAAAGCACAATTATACTTCTTATCAAGCAAGCTGGGACTTTAAGGAGCTCTATTAAGGGGGCGATGGGGTGGGATGGTAGCTAGATTATCCTTATTTAGAAAGTTTAGAAAGTTCAGCTAGTTAAGATCATATTATAATTACTATAAATAGTATATTTTGAAATACAATTTAGTTAATTGAAGTTTCAAAGAGTTAATTTCAAAATATTATCTCTCAAAACAATTTCAAGATTTGTATCAAAAGAGCATTGAAATAAATTCACCTTTTTTCATTTTAATTCATCTACTGTAACATCACCGTTCGTATCAAATATAACATCTATGCAATTATACAAACTACGACAACATTATTGTTCACAACTGTGTACTACATCAACATAGTTGTTCTTTTGACATGTTGCAACTTTCACCTTGATTGTTGCAACTCTATTTTCTTCATTTATCAATTACATTTCTTTTCACGAATTTCTCACCACTAATCTATTATTACAATTGAAAGAGAGAGATTCAAACCCGATCCATCCACTAGAAAACCAATATTTATCACTCGATTACAAAACTTTTAACATGCTCCATCTTTTTACTGGATAGGAAAAAAAATATTATACTTTATTTAATCTTTAAAAATAATTAAAATTTCTTTTAATTTTCTTCATTTCATTATCAAATATATTAAAAAAAATTAAATACTCTCATAATTCTTTATTTCCATATTCTTTCACCCGCGCAAAACAAAGTATAAGGTACTTCTATAATCTTATCCCACTATCATTTTTATTCTTTTATTTTCACTTTCGAGAGAACAGAGTTGAGTCGTAAATGCTACCTCTCGGTTCCCTTTATGCCTATCAATTTTCGCTCTAATTTTAAATGCTCAAATATAATATTTTTCCTTTTTCATTCCTTTTCCATCGTTATTCACCAACTTCATAGTTGCCACTTGTCAAATTAGTCATGCTTAATTGGACAAACATGGAGGATGATTTTAAAAACAAAAATATATAATTATGTATAAATAAGTACATTTTTGGTTTTTTTTTTTTGTTTTCTTTCCATCGTTTTGGTATAATTCATGCCACCATTTTCAAAACATGTATACCCCTCTTAAAAAAATTAGATAACTAACAAATACTTACCATTACTTTGTTTACTTTTAAAAAAAATAAAAAAAGAAACTAGATAGTGTTTATAAAAAGAGTCTTTTTTTTAGACCTTTCACCTTGAAAATAAATAAATTTTCATTTTCCAACTCTAATTAGTCAATCACTATTTTCGGTATTATAAAAATAAAATACAAAAAAGACATCCAAATATTATATATGAATCCAAAGTAGATAAGAGGCAGATCGTATAGTTTTCTAACTTTTATATTTCAAACAGAAACATATTAAACATATAATATATTAAATAAGATTAAAACAGGAAAAAAAAAAAACCAAAATGATTGTAATACTACAAGACACAACCACAGATGACTGCCAAGATTGGTGATCAAAAGAACAGTGCAAGAAGTTAAATGCTGAAAATTACCAATAAACACCAGAAATTACATCATAAAGAACAAGAACATTAAGCATTGAGTAATTTACAGTCACAAAGAGAGTTATTCATTAGCCCTCCAAAGCTTATGGCAAGAACATTTACCCTGACAATCTTAAAACATTCTCACTAAATGAATTTGTCACTTAAACTAGTGAAGGTGGTGATTTTGAAAATTAAAACGAACATACAATATTGCAGTTATATAAAATCCTAATCGGTGAATGAAAGAAAGAATGAAGAAAAAATATTGAATTGAACAATAGTGTGAATTTTATGGACAAAAAGTCAAAATGGTTAAAAAAAAAAAAAAAGTTTTCGTTTGGCCAGAAAGGTATAACTAGGAATTACACTCTTACAAGTACACACCAGAATGCCTTAAGGTTGTATTGAAGTAGGCGGACAGTGTTAGCAGTTGAGTGGAATACATGCCGTGTTGAGGTTAGTCTATCCTCGGAATAATGTTTCCAGCACCTTTTTAGAAGACAGGGACGACACGGATTTATACTGGACAGTGCAAATGTAAATTTATTAGAAGATTATAAGACTTTAAAGCCTTCTGCCAACAAAAAAGCATGTATCTAAGATTGAGTTTCTGAATCTACCTTTTCCTGCCTATATTTCACACGTATGGCACTTACAGGGCGCCCTTTAGCATTGCACTGCAGATCTTGTAATGCAAAAACTGCTGATTTCAGATCCGATGCTTTATAGAGTGTATAGTACTCCAAGGTAGGATTCTGCCAAAAGTATAACATCGTCAAGCATGTATATTCGAGATAAAGAATGTGACTTTGAGTTGAACAGCCTATAAGATAGAGTATTCTTGTCAAACAAATAAATATAAAATCACACCACATCCAATAAATTTAAACATTTTGATCAAATGGCCATCAAAACAAATTCAATAAGGAATTGGAGCAGGAGATCCTATGTTCGAACCTCTATTGCACTCAATTTTATCCCCATATTAAATTAAGTGAAAAATTGAGTGGCCTACTTGATAAGCTTTATTCAAAGTCTCAACCCACAAGAGCAGGAGTTAAACTCAACATTTGCAAGATAGAAAGCAGACCCAGGGACGGCATGAATGATCCAGTGTCCATCTAGCAAGAAAAACAGCTGCTGCAGCAATGAGAGATGGAAGGAAGTTCAAGAAGCCATACTCAATCAATGTCAATTCTGCAAGGTAATCAGCCAAGTATTCCAACTCAAGACTCGGGCTCTGGAAAATCAACCAATGTATTAAGGAAAAGCTCCCCAAGGATATAAGAGACTAGTTTGGTTTGGATCAAGTCCAGAACAAAGCTGGCCATAACCATTACCTTGTAGGTTGCCTGTGCTGCTCGAAGGAATCTCCTGCAGAGCCAGTGACAATAGCATAAGAAGTGCAGGAAATTTCAGTGATGCGAATGAAAAACAAATGAGAATTTCAAGAGAAGCCACATTACCTAAGGAAAGTTTTTGTGGTAGGGCCATATATCCTAAAGCCAAAACAGTTCAGCAATTGGCCTTCCATGTTCAATACCTACAAAGTGCTTTTGTCAGCTTCATAATCCTTTTGGCAAAGCAAGTTGAGGATATCTTAGAATCATGGTGGAAATATGAAGTTTCACATGGATTTGGATGAAAGATTGGCTTTTATCATGTACCAACTCCTTACTTTATCATGGTTTTAAGTGCTATGGTTTCATCAAACTTCACCTAATATGCAATTAAGCTTGTATACTTTTCATATCTGTTCAAATAGACCCCTGACTATTTGATTGTAAAATGGAAAATTTTTTCGGCAATAGTCTATGACTAAACTTCAGTTGTACATTTGACCAAAAAAAAGGCTCACATTCTAGCACATAGAAATCCAAAAAATTAAGTACCCGGTCAAAATTTAGCTAACGATTTGCCATAAGAAATTAACCTTCAAATATGGACT
Source organism: Laguncularia racemosa (assembly GCA_037954665.1). NCBI lineage: Eukaryota > Viridiplantae > Streptophyta > Magnoliopsida > Myrtales > Combretaceae > Laguncularia > Laguncularia racemosa. Next base: position 5,442,716 of record JBBMOL010000030.1, on the reverse strand, counting down.
AATTAGGGACAACGTTGGTAAATTTTTTTAATTTATGACAATTCAAAAGGCTCAGGAGCTTATTTGAACATATGTGAAAGTACAGAGGCTTAAATGCACACAACCAAAGTTCAAAGATTTAATCACTCAAGAAGCAAAGGTATTTGTGTACTTTAGTAGAAAACAAAGTTTTTACACAAGAATGTGCCACGTTCAAGCCAATCATGCCGGAACTCTAAGTTCAAGTTTACATAATGCCATCGTTTATGTGCTAGAAACAAAACTATGAACCATTGTGCAGCAATAAAACTACTGCATATTGGTGATAAAAGGATACATGACTCACCTAGTATCACTTACAATACTACAATCGATACAACATATAACCACAAAATTGTGTCCACAATTTGGCAAAAGTTCAAGGAGAATAAATCCAATGTGAAGATCGAACTATACCTCTTCTTTTGTGTAAGTGTTATCTGTAATATAGCAAAATTCTTCTACCCCTGGAGCACAAATTTCTTCATACTTCCTAAAAAACAAAATGAGGAGATAAGAGTTTCAATTTCAGGGAAGGAAAGAAACACAGCATATCCAATTATACGTCGTTTTTGAGTCTTTTGATTCTTGATACCTACCAGCTTATATCAACTATGACAAAAGTTAGATGTCAGAATCAGATGCCTAAGTTAGCTAATGTCAAAAACATGACTGGTCTGAATTATGAAACTCAAATTCCAGCAATTATGACCCAGAGTTATTTATCAAAAAAAAATTACGACCTAGAGTTCAACAATGTGGCATAGAACCATTGTTGATACTCTAAAGTATAAATGAAGCAGAAGAGGAAAATCAAATTGCTCTGTTTTGCTGATTTAAAAGCCATAGCAACCTATTCATTATCTTGGCTTCATAAATTCATTTGTAAATAGGATCAAACTCTAAATAGCAATGACAAGAGATGCCCCTCTTTTTTTGTTAAACAAGTTTATACCTCAATTACTCACTTGAAATTACAAGCATTTTTTGTTTCCTAAGGCAATAAGTTGTGAAATATTCCATGCATATTTGATCATTTATATTTAGCACTCGAAAGAAAGGATAGAATGAGTAATTAAGCACAAATTGGAAATCTTACGAGGCAAGGAGCATGCAAGTGATGCCAAGCAGTTGAAGTCCTCTTCTTTCAACATACTTTTGGGAGAGGTACCAATCAATGAGGTGCACTGTAAGATAGAGCGTATCTGGTACTAATTTGTATTCTTCAGACACCTGAAGGCAGAAAACCAGTTTTAAATTTCTGTAGGGTGCCAATTAACAGTTACAACTATGCAAATCTACTTACACGAGGGATTCTGCTTTTAATAGGACAGCTTAATCCAAACAGTATATTCCATCAAAGTGTACTGACCTCCACAAGCCAATCAATCAGAATAGACCTCATGCTTTGAGTAATATCCCGCTGTATGGTCTCCATGAAATTACCAAAGGGCCTTCTTGAAAGCTGAAAGGTAAAGATTAGAAATCAGTACATCTATCCCAATTTCATTTTCCTTGATGTCCTGATTCAACCAGCACTTATGTATTAAATCTAGCTCACTGGACATGTATAGAATATTGATCATTTCATCTAAGTTTTTATAGGATATGTATATACAGTAAAAGGGTTATTAGAGGTTAAGGGTTCCAAGTATTTTTTACACTCCTTAATCACTATGAAGAGTGAAGATTTTTTATCGTGTAATTGAGTGACACTTCACTGACCTCTGCAGAGCGCAGATTGCTATATATCTCAGGTGCATAAGTGCCACATAATAGAGGGTTCTTTAAATCGGAATCAATGTCTATCACATCTTGATTGCTTGGAACCTTCCCCTTAATGCTTCCACTGTCTGTGGTGGAAAAAAAATTATTAATAAATAGAATCTGGCAAGATCAGTTATGGACAAAGAAAAGAATAGACACATTTGGATTATTATCAATAACTAGAGAACCAATCTGTCATAATAATCACATATATATGCAATGATTAAGCTGCCACACAACTGTCAATAATGTTTTATCAAGTGCCTCTTGGAATTGATGTTTGAGTTCCTTTCTCTGCTTTAACAAAAACATTTGAAAGCAAAACCAACTTACATTCATCTTTTGAAAATAGCAGATTTATCAGCTTCTATTGTTTCAGCTCTACAATCAAATGAATTTATTCACTGTGTTTTGCATAATTAATGAAAAATATATCCTTCAGATTGAACTAGCTAACTCACATCAAAATAATGTGCATCTACGTAACACAATTCCTTCCAATTCTGAAAGCTTACAGCTTACTTATTATACTCAATTATGAAGCTCTAAAAAGGCTTCACATAGAATGGAATTTAAACCAACATTCATACTAACATTATACATATTTATAGGAATTCTGTCTTCTCTTTCAAAATATGTCATGAGCTCATGCAACTGGCACTACATCAGACATAACAGTTATTTGAGGATAGAACTACCAATTGGAAACCTAAGCCTGCTTTTCTTCTGTGTGTGCATGTGCGTGTGTGTTGGGGGGTGTGCCAACACCTAGCACATTGATGCACCATTTTCTTTCACATCACATTTTATGTTATAGAAATTGCAAGTTCCTATCACAAGTGCCATTTCTGTACTTAGTCCCCAATTCCCTAAATGCTTCATGCATGAGTTCTCTCTAGACCTTAGACCTATTTGCTTCATGCTTCTGGTACCCTTTTTCCACTGGTTTAAGATTGACTGTTTCACTAAATAAGATTCACAAAAATTAAAACAGAGAATATACATTTTGGTTACAAATCAAATGTTGATAGAATACAGACAAAAAAGAAACAAGCCCCTAATCTTACATAACAGATAGAGTAGCCCATAATCCTTAGGATTTAATAACATGGAAATTCAAACCTTTCAAATGATCTTGATGTTCAGAAGGCATGTGAGAATTTTCATCGGCCAAATCATGATCAGTCCTTCCACATACATTTACTTCCATGTTGCCAGTCTCAGGAATCATTTTTGAGTGCAAGGGCTCTCTGACAGTTTCACAGGTGATCATATCTAAGGAAACTGCTTGAGGCTTCAAGATTTTCATCGAAGCAGAAGTCATCACTTTTGGTATCTTCAAAGGAGCTTTTCTATTTTGCCTGCTGTTCTTAGCCTACATGCAGGATGAACATCATGCTATAAATTCACATCCTCCAACTAACCATAACAAGATTTTTGACCCCAAGCTCATTAACAAATGCTCTGATCAACTAACAATAAGTTTTTCCACTTTGAGAAAATGGTGTGATAAATACTTTCATACACATTAATTTCTATATGGGAAAACATAAATGAATATCTTCATCCAATTATCTAAAGAAAAATATTTGGAAGACTTGCTGAATAGATTCCAAACAATTAACTGCAAGCCAATTGCTCATCTGAATGCAACAAATGAAAAATTGAAGTTGGAAGATTGAGCAATAGGTGTATAGACATGCACTTGATCTTTTGGCACTACAGCTGCAGGTTTTACAAGATTTAAAATTCCAGTAATGAGTCATATATATGGCATTTTGGATATGGCCATCTGAGTTTAAAAGGACAACAGTTTCTCATTCTACTATATGTTTTCCTAGTCATAAGCATGCACAAAGAAACTAACCATGATGAAAAATTCTGCACCAATAAATATAACAAACAGAGTAAGTAGAAACCTAACTAGTGTCTTTGTTGCATTAAAGCAGTCCTTATATGAACTTTTGCAAGGAAGATTTGTGATTTCTTGAAGCACAGCCTTTCTCTTTCGCTGAGAACACACATTGCCCCCAGCCTTGCTGTTATTCTCATTGGAAGATGACGCTTTTGCTAAACTTCTTTTCAAAACTGCCTTAGGATTCTGCTCTCTAGAAGGCATCTTCCCCGCAGCATTCAATGCAGCAGCTTGAGCTCGTGTTATTCGACCTGTAACAGCCCCTCCACCAACAGCCACTGCACTTTCTTTCCCCATATGCACAGGCCTGAAATCAAAAGGAGCAACAAGCAAATATGTTAATAATTTAGAAAAATAAATAGATTAAAAAGGATTGGTCCAGTGTATTTTACATGTATAATGCACTGCAAGTGATCTTGAAATAACAGAATGATACTATAAGAATGCCTAAAAAAACTGTACAAAATCTCATGGCAGTTTTGAACTGTATTATGGCCTTCAGAACATAGTAACGGATCTGAGAAATTTTTTAAACCTTGTACTAATGGACATTCAAACATTTAAATATTCAAATTCATAAGAAACATTAATTTCTCACTTTATTAAATTTTAAATGCCAAATAACAAATCCACACTATTTTTTTTTTAACAAAAATACGAAGAAACAACAAAAAATAACTAAACCCAGCATTCAAACTTTACTGCTCATTGCCAGAATAATTTAACTTAAAAATTAAAACGACAATACATTTCAAGAAAAAAAAAAAAAGGTAAAAAGACAGAAGACATTACAAGGATAAGTAAGGAGGATAAACATATGTAAGACCGAGAGGCAATACATTAGCAATAAAGAGTTACGCTTTTACTAAACACCCATTTCCTTACAGCCTGCACAAACAAAAAAAAAGAACAAGGATTTCTTCCCTCTCAATTCAATTATCATGTCTTGAATCTTCTTGAGTCTAATACACCAAAAAGGACTTCAAAACAAACATTAAATTTTCTTTCCTTTTCCCACATTTTCTTATCACATAAACATAATAACAAAAATTTAGTTCAAAATTTAACGAAAACATCAAAGACCCAGAATTTCTAAACCAAAAAAGCATCAAACTTTAGTACATACACACGTAAAAGTTCCTTTCTTTACCCACATTTTCTCGTCAGGCAAACAAGAAAACGAAGACATCTTACAAGAACATAAAAGCAATATCACGCTTCAAGAATTGAGAAAAATGTTAAAGACCCGGAATTGATATACCATTAAAGCTTCAAGATTTAGGCTGTATTTACGCACATGAACACAACGCAAGTAGAAATTTAGATTAGAACTGCACCTAAGTTTTGTCCCGGACTGACTTCCTACTAGAAGAGTGTGGAGAAGACAGAGACTTCGGAGAGAGAGAGAGAGAGAGAGAGAGAGAAAATGGTCCTAGGAGAGAGAAACTATGGCGATCCGTGGAGCGGGATGTTTGGCTGTTCAAACTCTTGACTTTGGACTTTTGAGTTTGAGTTTAATAATTGTAATAACCATGTTTTATGAGAAAATATATCTGTAAAAAATGTTTGGAATGTAGGGGATGGACACAAAATAAATATCATTTTGAAAAATAAATATAGGAGTAAAGACATTTTTAATGACTGTTTATAATTTTTTAATGTTTATTTACTATTGACATTTATATATGATGTTTTGTTTTACTTTTACTAATTTATCCCTCATTTTAGCAATTTATGTTTAATGAGTGCTTTGGATATAGGGTGGTAGTTTTGTTAGTGGATTTGATAACATTTTTGGTCGAGGAATTAAAATTGGAATGTTATGTCTCATGTGTAAAATATATAAATGTATATGTGTAAATGGATACCAAATAAATAGGATTAGCCTATGTATATTAGTTATAAGTATTGGACAGTACAAAATAAGAAAAAATAAATAAGAAAATTTTTATACCACATTTGGTATTTCCAGTACTAGACAATGATTTTTATATTGTCTATTATTAAGAATCGTAAAAATATAATAATTTTGATAATTATACCACTTTATGATATCATGGTTATTTATACATTTTTAATATTATTATAAGAAAATGTTATTTGAAGAGCCTGCTAATTTATGTAATACGAATTATATAATTCATGTAAATCTATTTATTGAAAAAAATTAATAATCCATATTATAAATTACAATAATTTGTATTATATTTAATAATATAACACGTTATAAATATTATATTAGTAATTTTTAAAAATTATCATAAAATTTTTAAATTATATTTCATAATTGTAATGTTAATTATATTAATATTATGATAAATTAATATATATCAAATTACAAGGGTGACTGGGAGTAGCATTTGGAAAGAAATAGATGGATATTTGGAAAATTTTGAAAAAAAAATCGAGTTTTTGTCAAGTACCATAAAATTTATACTGATAAAATTTAGTTATTTTGTCTAATACCTTACTTCTTTTTTTGTCCAGTACTTACATCATTTTTATTAACCAAACACAAGACAAAAATAATTGTCCAGTACCACATTTTTCATACAATCAAAAGCTATCTATATAACAAAATAGTTGAATAAATAAACTTAGATTTTAGATATATAGGCAGGTTGAACCTTAATTATATATTTATATATATATATATATATATATATAACATTATAGAGTAGAATAGTTAAATAATAACCCTAGATTTTAGATATATAGGTTGGTTGAACCTTAATTTAGGTTTTAGTTTATAATGCTTTAAAGTATGTGAGAACAAGATTTGAGAATTAGCTATTTATGTTTTTTTTTTTTTTACCAATAACTATTGCAATAATGGGATGAGGAAATCAAACTTGATCCATTTAATTAAGTGATCAATATTCATACCATTGTCCTACAAAAGCTTTAGCATCCAAGTATCATCTTGATTGTTGTTTGTGCATGTTGGGTTTGAAATCAAGCAAACTTAATTAATAAGATTTTCTTTAAAAATTATAAAGTTTTATTTTAGTAATTAGACTTTTCGCTTAATCTAATGCTATGAATTGATTTTTTAAGCTAATGGCAACACTTGGGAGTCGAGTCTATTTCTAAGGATAATTAAAATAGTATAATTGGAATAAGGATCATTAAATTGATTCATCTACTTATTATTTTACTTAGTTCTATCACACATGAAAAATGGGCTCAAAAAAGGTCCATTTGAACTTCTTCAGGCTTCTCATAAGCCTTAAGAAGATTTAATAAGCCTTAGGCTTATTTTTAAAAAAGGAATTTTAGCTCATTTTATGAAGCTAATATTAGCTAGGCCCATTTATAAAGCCACAACTCATGAATTAGATATGAAAAGAAGGTTTCAATATGGATTGTTAATAATGATCAAATGACTCTCATAAAAAACCTATCTAATTTGTTTAACTTTGAATTATCCAATAGTCAAGATGAGGGGTTCAAAATCTATAAATAAGAATCATTCTTCAAAAAATCAAAGCATCTAATTGATTAAGAACGTCCAATCCAATCGGTTGTCACATGTGTCATATGAAAAATTAGGTTTGTTTATTCTTCCTTGCAAGCTTTTTTTTAGTAGCATCTCTCCACATGTCATTAGCTTAAAGCTTTCCTAAGGTCAACTAGCATGCTTTCTACGCATGATTGGTTAGCTACAACAATCCCACTACACAAAAAGCTATTGCAACTATAAAGATAGTATATCCTCTTGAACTTTTGATGATGTGTATTTACTTCTTTTGAAATTATGTGATTTACTTTTTTAACTTTTAGAAATGTGCATATAAATAAGATTTTACAATTTTTCCTTTAAAAATAATAAATAGATTAACATTACATTTATTTCAATGAAAAAAAAAATGATGTTGCTTTTCTTTTCTTTTTTTTCTTTTCAAGAATTTAATAAAGTTGATAAGAATTACATTTTCCTTGATGTTGTTTTATGCTGTGATAAAGGATATTTTGAACTAAAAGTTAGAATAGCAATTCCTCTAATGAAAGGGAAGCATAAAAAAATTTCATCAATTCTATATTATATATAATAGATATTACTTATTGAAATAATTTTTACACAATAAATAAGAAATAATTAATTCATAAAAATGGCGATTTCAATCACCGCATGAAAGTAAATCGCACGATTCTCCATCACAGAATGGCCAACCACACTACCCCTCCAAGTAATAACATAAGCCACCATAACCCGTGTTGTTTATCGTGCCTAAAAGTCTTGGAGAAAAAAAATAAAAAGTATATTTGGCATTTCTGGGTCGTGATATGCGTATGATTATGTGCCTCTTTTATTTACCTTTTAACATATAGGATATAGAATATGGAGAACTATATTGTAAAAATAGAATTGTTTACGAGTTACATTCTCCTGCATATTAAAATTTCAATAGATGGTACCTACTTTTGTTTATACTGTCTTTTCTGTCTTTTAGTTCTAAGTTCGTAGTGGATGATAAATTTTTACTCTCATTATCCTAAATTTTATCTAGTTTTATAATTAATTATTATATCTAAATATTATACATAATATTAAAAAATTATTAATAATAAATTGATATATTTAAAATTTAAATAATTAACTATAAAAATAATTATCATATTACAAATTACTTGCAAATGCACCGAGACATTCGAAACAAGTGTTATTTTTATGGTTTATATATATATAAAAACATACACGTGAAGACTTTTATATCATATTACAACTTACTTGCAAATGTACCGAGGCAATCAATTTTACATTTTCTTTATGCACAACTTCATCCTTAAAGCTTGAGTTCATAAGAGACAAGTTTAACCCCTATTAATAGAGAAAAATGATAGGAAATAATTAATCAAAACTCTTGTATAATAATAGGTAAATTGTTTTAATGTATTATTTCACCTTTTCATTCAATTGGGTTTTATTTAAAATTGGTATAGTTAATACTATTTCATAGCATATCCATACGTTATAATATATTTTTGATGCTTCCAATCAATGATTTAGGTTGAGCACTTTTCAAAAACATTTCCACTCAATAAATTTATAGATTATCTTTTATCTCATAAAGAATTCATGTTGTTTTTATCATAATAATTGTATGTGTTGATAAAACATTTTGGGCTTGGCTCACCAAGAATCATTTAAGCCCATTCGGGATTTTGTCTAAACACCCATACGAACTTCTTTCAACCTAGAATTGTACTATCCAACTTTAGATCTAAAGCTCTCAATCTTCTCCAAATCAAATTTCTACACCCATCATCATAAATGGATAAACATGAGAAAATGATATAAGTAAGAAAAAGAGTTAATCAAAGATACATTCTCACAATTTTAAGAATTAATGTATTTTTTAAATAAAGATCATTTATAAATCCTATAAATAGAAGATAAAAACAATTAGATAATTTTTTTTTTTTTGAAATCTTATATTCTTAATACTCATATATCATTTTCACTCTTCGCTCTAGATTTACACTTAGCTACATTGATGAACACACCCTTCAATCTATCTATCCTTTGAAGGAGTCCTTTACTTGAGAGGACCTCCATCTTGAATGTTTCGCCATTAAAAATAATGAAGATTATTTATAAAAGAAAAGTGTGGAAACTGATGTTCTGCGAGTCTTGTATGCTTTGCCGGAGCTCATCTCAACCGTTCCACTCGCAGTTCTGCTTTGATGTTACAAATACTGCTTAAAAAAATAAAAATGAAAAAGGAAAGCAAATAATATGTGCATATTTATATGTATATTTATAAAATATAAATGATAATTATTTTAAAAGTTATTTTATTTTATTGTCATATGTAGGAAAACTTAATTAATATTTATACATCATATTTACTATTACTTATTAGTTAGAAAATAAAATATGTATTGAAAATTTATTTAATTAATTAATAACTATTTTAATTAATTAATTAATTAATTAGAAGAATTTAAAATAAAATTAAAAGTATAAATGGAAATTTTATCATAGAAATTTGGTATCCAATTTCTTTATCGAGAAATAATATATTTTCTTTAAAAAAAAAAGAAAGAAAGAAAAACCTTTAAAAAATATCTTCTTACTTGATTTCGAATCTCTTGTAGTAATCATTAATTTAGCAGAATTAAGAAATGTAGGGCATTTACAAATTCACGCCTGGATCGAGATCCAGTGAGAAGGAGAGAGGAAATATACTCCGGCATCATTGTAAGACACTGCCTTGTCGGTGATTGGATCATATCATGCGACTCCGTGACGATATAACAGTCAAAGGTATGACAAAGACCGAGAAAATGATACAAGAAGTCGTGACTTTGTATTGGGTCCTTATCTTTATCTATACTGGCACTCTTGTCTCTTTGCGCGAGGGTCCCAAACTTTTGAAAAATCAAACCGGAATTTGCCTTCTATATCCAATCCATTTTTGTCGAACTCTTTCACTTCCCTTAATATCTTAAAATGGTTTTTCTTTCGACCATGACTTGATGTGAAAAAATCTTTAAAATGTATTAGAAGCAAAAAAAATCTTATAAATATTTTATATAAAGTTACGATTTCAAGATATTATTTTAAAATAGTTCAAAGTTATATTTTAAAAATACAATTTTATTTAAATAAATAATTACTAGATTGAATTGAATTTACTATAGTTAAATACCCTTTTTTACTTTTCACATAAAGCCCTCTTCAATATTTTCAATACTTCTGTTTCTTATGGATGCTTTGGTAACATCACCATCTCTCTCGTTAGATCATACCAATTGTACAATTTTGTTGAAAGTTTGTTCTATTTTTGAGGATGTCCACATGGAAATTTAGCTTCATTGGCTTGCCATTAACATAGGTTTGAATGAAGATATTGTGAATGCAAGTGCATTAGCGTTGATATGTACGTAAAATGCATGAATTTAGATGGAAAGTATTGTGGAGCTATGAAGAATCTTTGTTGAAATGAAGATAAGAAAGGTTATACTTGGACCAAAATCATGTCTTCCATATACAAAGTCTATGGTTCAAATCATGTGTTGAGAACGCAATTTCAATTGTTATAATATTGATTCGTGACTTTAAGATATGATTTATTTTAAAATTGTGTTATAGAGTTATGATTTTATATAAGATATTTGTAGGATCTTTTTTGCTTATGCAATATTCAAAAGATTTTTTTTTTAATTTATTTTTTTCCTTTTCCTTAATATGTATGATGTGTAAAATTATCTTAATCTCATTTTGTTCTCATTTTGAAACTTCATAATTATAAATAAGGGTAGAAATAATCCCAAGCGGTGGTCCAATTATGTGGCATTTCTTATTCGACTGAATGTAAAAGAAATGGTCAACATTTAATTTTCCAACTTTTCATGTAAAAGTCGGTTATACATAAAAATTTAGTAGACAACTTTATCAATTATATATAACTCTCGTATTCAATTTTTTGTATTATGCCACTTCGCTCGACGGTTTAATTATGTAGTCATCCATTAATTTAAATTATAGGGTGAAGCAGGATTCTATATGACATTATTTATAATATTATTAAACATATTACTAATGACAAACTATATATCGAAGCTTAAATAATGAACTATTGGTATATATCAAGTTTATATGATCGTTTGATTGATAAAATGCCATCAATATCCCTTGTTAATAAAATATACCTAAGTAGTATTTGGATTATAGTATTAGAGCATATAAAGAGAACTAGATAATACAGAATAAGAAAAATAAGATAATATAATTCTCCCATATCACATTTGGTATGTATACAACTGGATAAGAATTTATGTGATGTTTACTATTTGAATATACAAAATACTATATTAAACATGATATATAAAGTAATGGATGAGAATTTTTATGTTTTTATTTAGTGAATTTGATTTTTGTACCATATTTTATATGGTACAAAATATAAGTATTTTGTCTAATACTTTAAGATCATTTTTGTTCAATAACCAAGAAAATATGCAAACTAGTCAAAGGACAAAATGTTTTGTCTAATCTAGTATTACAAATTTTTGACAACCAAATGAGATAGTTTTTGGATTGTAGTATTAGACAATACAAAGAGTACTAGATAACACAAAATAAGAAAAAAGCACAATATGACTTTCTTATATTATATTTGGTGTGCATCGTACTTGACAGAGATTTTTATGATGTTCATTATTTTGATAAATAAAGTATTGTACTAAACATGATATACAAAGTATTGGATAAGGATTTTTATGTTTTTGTCAATTGAATTTAATTTTTGTATCATATTTTGGATAGTACAAAATATAAGCATTTTGTTTAGTATTTTAAGATTATTTTTGTTTAGTAATCGAGAAAATATGCAAACTCAATAAGGCATAAAATGTTTTGTCCAATACAGTACCATAAATTTATGACAACCAATGATACCTAAAAATAAAATAAAATCAAGGACAATATGGTAAATTATCCCTAAAACCTTTTGCCCATAAATAGATCTCTTTAAACCTGTACTTCTTTAATTGCAAAAAAATCTCAAGAACTCTTTAGCACTCCCTTCATACAACCTTAGTGTAAACATAGGTAATGAATTGGGTTGAATTGACAACCTAGCCCGAATTGATCCATGCGATTCACAAACTATGAATCGACCAAGGATAGCCAGTTCAACTCAGAAAAGAACTCACTAGTTCACATGGTGAACTAGCCAATTCAAGGCTAAAAAGAAAAAAAAAAAAAGGCCAACCTACAAGGGACTCCAAACTGGTCTTAGTTAATATATTTTGGACCCGAGAATTGGTGGGTTTAAGTCAATTTAGAGTCGGGTTAAACTGGCTCCTATGTCTACCCTAGTGGCACCACCTAATGGCTTGTATGATGCTTGGCATAGTCGTTAACTTTGTCAAGTTCATTATTGAAGCAATGATCGTAATGCAAATCTTTTCTTGTTATAAGGTCAAAGTTGTGGGAGAACGAATTAAGAGAAAGATAGGAATGATCCCTACCGTTTCTTTTAACTTTTTAGTGGACTCCTAACCATGATTATGTTGGTTGAAGGTAATAATTGAAAGGGGAAGTTTGCAGAACCACCTATCAAGGGATACACTAAGATTTGCTAAATCACTTTAATGTAAGAAAGGGTCACAAACTTAGTTTAGTTTAGGATTCCTCTAAGAAGACAATTTTGATAGAGTGATTGAGAAGATCGTAAAAGTGGATAAAATGATAATGTTATAATATAACAAATTAATTTTCACTATTCAAGTTGATTACTTAATCTAAGAGGAATCTAGGGCCTAAAGTTTAGATTTTAACTAAAGGTAAGCTAGAAATTCAATTTAGGATTAAGTAATATTGACCTAATTAAGAATGGAAAAATTTTAGAAAAAAGAGGGATATGAGTCGCTAGCCCGATTCCCCATATAGTTAGCCCTATCTCTTTAAACAACTTAAATCAACCAAGTAACTTATATTAGCTCCCTTTTTAACCTTGAAATTAAAGAAAAAATTGCAAAAAAACGTAAGACTAAACTGAAGAGATACAATCTATGACTTATGGATATTTAATTGATGTAATGTTATAAAATTAGAAACTTATTTGGCATTTACAAGAGCTAAGCAAAATTTAGACAAGTGATTACTGTTGCCTATTGAATGTGCATGATAAATTCAATATACAAATTGATTTGTATTGAATCAATTATAAAATGTTAATTGATGGTTGTACTAGAATAGACTTATTTGTGAAAACCTTCAAAGCCACAAGAGACCCATGCTTTTAAAGTTAGACTTTATGAACCTAACCTACATTTCCAAAATTGGACTCTAGAGAAACACTCCATACTTCCAAAACTTGGCCTCTAAAAACCCACTCTATACTTTTAAAATGAGACTCTAGGGATTTAATTAATTCACACTTACCAAAATGGCTTCTAAGGAGTATTAAGGTTTCACACTTTCAAGAAACTAAACTTTAAGGGCCACTCTTTTAAAAATTTGACTTTAGGAAACACTAAAGGGTTCACATTTTCAATGGGTTGCGTGTTTTGGTCTCACGTATACTTTATATTAACTTAGTTGTAATGTGTTATACAATTGGTTGCTATATTAGAATTTTAGGTTTGTATCTCATGTGGCATTTGCATGTGACTGCATACAATAGCTATATATTGGACTTTACTGCTCATCCTTTTTAGAACTATAAATTTAGGTGATTATGAGGATTTTAATTACTAGATTAGTTAGGTTACAATTTGCATATTGGAGGTGGGTGCAATGATAGCCTTGATGGGAATGATTTCATGAATCACCTAGGCTAGAGAGTTTTATAAAATATATTATAAGTAAAAGAAATGTTATAAATATTTTATACAACTTTAATATAAGATTTTAAAATAGCTTGACATCATGTTTTAAAGATACAATTTTAGTAGAAAAAATATTGCTAAATAGAATTATATTTGCTATAGTTAATGCTTTTTAACTTTCCACATAATGCCCTCTTCACTATTTTTATCACTCGTGTCTTATGGTTTCTTTGATAGCATCATCATCTCATTAGATCAGATAAATGTTTGTTGTCTCCAAAATTCTTTTGAGATCTCATGAGTGGATATGGAAACATATGGGTAAAGACCAAATAATAGCTATTCCTTAAGTTCTATAAAGAGTTGCAATTCTTCATTTTGCAGAAATAGTAATTCCATGGAATAACAATTTTGCGAATTGAATAACATAATAGGTTTGTTGAGGAGAAATAACTACTCAATTTCATCCTTATGAAGTTAATCAAATGTATGATTAGAGTTATATGCATATCTTCAATGATAATAAAAAAACAAAATCATACATCAAGAATTTGGAACATCTGTCTATACTTAACTAATAATTACATGAAATATATTTACAATCATCACTCAAGTTTATTAATGGTTAGCCGGTGCACCAAAGATACATTGCATGCAAGACTTTGTTTTTTTTTTTTTCCTTCTCTCTCTTTGTTTTTATATTCACATAACCTAACAATGCAGTTTTTAATTCCTAACTTGTTAATTAGTATAATATGCTCACCACCTGATTTAATTTGTAATTAGAATCATACATTGAATAGGATCTTCGTCCATGTTTCGTTTATGGTTGTCTTGAAAGTGGTTTTATATGTCCACAAATTGGAGACGAGCATCTTCTCTCTTGAATTAGTTTGATTAATAAATTTGCATGGTGGTAAAAGATGAAATTTGTGTAATAATGGAAGGGGAAAAAAAAAAGAAAAAGAAATAAAGCAACTATTTTTATTGAAGGAAATAAAAATAAAGTTTGCAATGTAACTAATTTAATGTTTTTTTCAAGTAAAGAGTTATACTAAGCTTGATTGACATTATAGAATTAAAATAGAACAGTTATTTTTCACTTAAAAAGCTATCATTACATTTTGAAACTTCATAATTATAAATAAGGGTAGAAATAATCCCAAGCGGTGGTCCAATTATGTGGCATTTCTTATTCAACTGAATGTAAAAGAAATGGTCAACATTTAATTTTCTAACTTTTCATGTAAAAGTCAGTTATACATAAAAATTTAGTAGATAACTTTCTCAATTATATGTAATTCTCATATTCAAGTTTTTGTATTATGCCACTTCGCTCGACGGTTTAATTATCTAGTCATCAATTAATTTAAATTATAGGGTGAAGCAGGATTCTATATGACATTATTTATAATATTATTAAACATATTACTAATGACGAAATATATATCGAAGCTTAAATAATGAACTATTGGTATATATCAAGTTTATATGATTGTTTGATTGATAAAATGCCATCAATATCCCTTGCTAATAAAATATACCTAAGTAGTATTTGGATTATAGTATTAGAGCATATAAAGAGAACTAGACAATACAAAATAAGAAAAATAAGACAATATAATTCTCCCATACCACATTTGGTATGTATACAACTGGATAAGAATTTTTGTGATGTTCACTATTTGAATATACAAAATACTATATTAAACATGATATATAAAGTAATGGATGGGAATTTTTATGTTTTTATTTAGTGAATTTGATTTTTGTCTCATATTTTATAGGGTACAAATTATAAGTATTTTGTTTAAAACTTTAAGATTGTTTTTGTTTAATAACCAAGAAAATATGCAAACTAGTCAAAGGACAAAATGTTTTGTCTAATCTAGTATTACAAATTTTTGACAACCAAATGAGATAATTTTTGGATTGTAGTATTAGACAGTACAAAGAGTATTTGGATTGTAGTATTAGACAATACAAAGAGTACTAGATAACACAAAATAAGAAAAAAGCACAATATAACTTTCTTATATTATATTTGGTGTGCATCGTACTTGATAAAGATTTTTATGATGTTCATTATTTTGATAAATAAAGTATTGTACTAAACATGATATACAAAGTATTGGATAAGGATTTTTGTGCTTTTGTCAATTGCATTTGATTTTTGTATCATATTTTGGATAGTATAAAATATAAGCATTTTGTTTAGTATTTTAAGATT
The DNA here is from genome assembly GCA_037954665.1 of Laguncularia racemosa. Classification (NCBI taxonomy): domain Eukaryota; kingdom Viridiplantae; phylum Streptophyta; class Magnoliopsida; order Myrtales; family Combretaceae; genus Laguncularia; species Laguncularia racemosa. Next base: position 5,426,502 of record JBBMOL010000030.1, on the reverse strand, counting down.
ATTTTTGTCTAGTAATTGAGAAAATATACAAACTAAATAAGGCATAAAATGTTTTGTCCAATACAGTACCATAAATTTATGACAACCAAATGATACCTAAAAATAAAATAAAATCAAGAACAATATGGTAAATTATCCCAAAAACCTTTTGCCCATAAATAGATCTCTTTAAACCTATACTTCTTTAATTGCAAAAAAATCTCAAGAACTCTTTAGCACTCCCTTCATACAACCTTAGTGTAAACATAGGTAATGAATTGGGTTGAATCGGCAACCTAGCCCAAATTGATCCATGCGATTCACAGACTATGAATCGACCAAGGATAGCCATTTCAACTTAGAAAAGAACTCACTAGTTCACATGGTGAACTAGCCAATTCAAGGCTAAAAAGAAAAAAAAAAAAAGGCCAGCCTACAAGGGACTCCAAACTGGTCTCAGTTAATATATTTTGGACTTGAGAATTGGTGGGTTTAAGTCAATTTAGAGTCGTGTTAAACTAGCTCCTATGTCTACCCTAGTGGCACCACCTAATGGCTTGTATGATGCTTGGCATAGTTGTTAACGTTGTCAAGTTCATTATTGAAGCAATGATCGTAATGCAAATCTTTTCTTGTTATAAGGCTGAAGTTGTAGGAGAACGGATTAAGAGAAAGATAGAAATGATAAGGAATGATCCCCACCGTTTCTTTTAACTTTTTGGTGGACTCCTAGCCATGATTATGTTGGTTGAAGGTAATAATTGAAAGGGGAAGTTTGCAGAACAACTTGTCAAGGGATACACTAAGATTTGCTAAATCACTTTAATGTAAGAATTTAATTTGTTATCCTTTAAGATACCCAATCACTGATTATAAAAGGGTCACAAACTTGGTTTGGTTTAGGATTCCTCTAAGAAGACAATTTTGATAGAGTGATTAAGAAGATCATAAAAGTGGATAAAATGATAATGTTATAATATAACAAATCAATTTTCACTATTCAAGTTGATTACTCAATCTAAGAGGAATCTAGGGCCTAAAGTTTAGATTTTAACTAAAGGTAAGCTAGAAATTCAATTTAGGATTAAGTAATATTGACTTAATTAAGAATGGAAAAAATTTAGAAAAAAGAGGGATATGAGTCGCTAGCCCGATTCCCCATACAGTTAGCCCTGTCTCTTTAAACAACTTAAATCAACCAAGTAACTTATATTAGCTCCCTTTTTAACCGTAAATTTAAAAAAAAAAATTGCAAAAAAACCTAAGACTAAACTTAAGAGATACAATCTATGACTTATGGATATTTAATTGATGTTATGTTATAAAATTAGAAACTTATTTGGCATTTACAAGAGCTAAGCAAAATTTAGACACGTGATTATTGTTGCCTATTGAATGTGCATGATAAATTCAATATACAAATTGATTTGTATTGAGTCATTTATAAAATGTTAATTGATGGTTGTACTCGAATAGAACTTATTTGTGAAAACCTTCAGAGCCATAAGAGACCCCTGCTTTTAAAGTTAGACTTTATGAACCTAACCTACATTTCCAAAATTGGACTCTAGAGAAACACTCCATACTTCCAAAACTTGGCCTCTAGAAACCCACTCTATACTTTTAAAATGAGACTCTAGGGATTTAATTAATTCACACTTACGAAAATGGCTTCTAAGGAGTATTAAGGTTTCACACTTTCAAGAAACTAAACTTTAAGGGCCACTCTTTTAAAAATTTGACTTTAGGAAACACTAAAGGGTTCACATTTTCAATGGGTTGCGTGTTTTGGTCTCACGTATACTTTATATTAACTTAGTTGTAATGTGTTATACAATTGGTTGCTATATTAGAATTTTAGGTTTGTATCTCATGTGGCATTTGCATGTGATTGCATACAATAGCTATATATTGGACTTTACTGCTCATCCTTTTTAGAACTATAAATTTAGGTGATTATGAGGATTTTAATTACTAGATTAGTTAGGTTACAATTTGCATATTGGAGGTGGGTGCAATGATAGCCTTGATGGGAATGATTTCATGAATCACCTAGGCTAGAGAGTTTTATAAAATATATTATAAGTAAAAGAAATGTTATAAATATTTTATACAACTTTAATATAAGATTTTAAAATAGCTTGACATCATGTTTTAAAGATACAATTTTAGTAGAAAAAATATTGCTAAATAGAATTATATTTGCTATAGTTAATGCTTTTTAACTTTCCACATAATGGCCTCTTCACTATTTTCATCACTCGTCTCTTATGGTTTCTTTGATAGCATCATCATCTCATTAGATCAGATAAATGTTTGTTGTCTCCAAAATTCTTTTGAGATCTCATGAGTGGATATGGAAACATATGGGTAAAGACCAAATAATAACTATTCCTTAAGTTCTATAAAGAGTTGCAATTCTTCATTTTGCAGCAATAGTAATTCCATGGAATAACAATTTTGCGAATTGAATAACATAATAGGTTTGTTGAGGAGAAATAACTACTCAATTTCATCCTTATGAAGTTAATCAAATGTATGATTAGAGTTATATGCATATCTTCAATGATAATAGAAAAAAAAATCATACTTCAAGAATTTGGAACATCTATCTATACTTAACTAATAATTACATGAAATGTATTTACAATCATCACTCAAGTTTATTAATGGTTAGCCAGTGCACCAAAGATACATTGCATGCAAGACTTTGTTTTTTTTTTTTTTTTGTCTCTCTTTCTCTCTTTGTTTTTATATTCACATGACCTAACAATGCAGTTCCTAATTCCTAGCTTGTTAATTAGTATAATATGTTCACCACCTGATTTAATTTGTAATTAGAATCATATATTGAATAGGATCTTCGTCCATGTTTCGTTTATGGTTGTCTTGAAAGTGGTTTTATATGTCCACAAATTGGGGACAAGCATCTTCTCTCTTGAATTAGTTTGATTAATAAATTTGCATGGTGGTAAAAGATGAAATTTATGTAATAATGAAAGGGGAAAAAAAGAAAAAGAAATAAAGCAATTATTTTTATTGAAGGAAATAAAAATAAAGTTTGCAATGTAACTAATTTAATGTTTTTTTTTTTCAAGTAAAGAATTATATTAAGCTTGATTGACATTATAGAATTAAAATAGAACAGTTATTTTGCACTTAAAAAGCTATCATTACATTTAGATTATCAAACGATTATTCCATGAAATTCCTATGATTAAGAAATTGCAATCCCTTATCAAGACCAAACGAGTATTGCATATTATGTATTTTGCCCATAAGACCCATGAGAACAGTCAAGTCATGAACCGAGATAAACTTATATTATTTATTATTTTTATTCTTTGGGTAAGAAGAAGCAACACAAATAGTAAGAATTATACAATACAAAGCCATGATGAAATTTAAAAAAGTTGGTGAATAAATGTGAAATGTGATCAGAACATAGAACAAAGCACCAATAGAACCAAGCAAGAAATGGGCCAGATAATTTTAAAGAGACCAAGGGTAAATAAATGTTCGGCTATGTTTGAAGTGAATTTCAGATGGATGCTAAGATGTCAGGCACTCGTTGATGAAATTTGGAGTTTTGTTCCCTACGATTTGTCTACAGAAAGCACGGGGCCGACTTTTTGTATTCCAATTGCAAAAAAAGATAAAAAATTAATTGATTAATTAAAAGCGAACAAGTTATGCGCTTTTAGTAATATTATATTATAAGTACGGACCTGATTTGTATCTTTAGTTCAATCACCTCAACTAATCCCACTGTTCATTTTTTTCATTGTAATATCCACCATTGATGTAAAAAGCAACCTATATGACAATAGTATAGAAAATTAAAAATATAAATATAGAAATAGAAGATATTTAATTTAATTTTTATCTATAAACTAGATTTTTTTTTCTCCCTCTAGTTCATAGGAAGAAGAAGAAGTATTTGTGTAGAGTGAAAGGGAGGATTTGAACTAATATACTAAGATTTAAGCATTTCTTCAATGATTAATTGATTGTAGTATGCTTTTTTAGGACTAAGTTGATTTTTTTTAACTATGTTTGACGTTGTTATTTGAGAAAAATGTTGATGCAATGTTATATTTTGTAGAAAATGTTATTGTTTATTGTTAGTTTATAGTGTGTTGATATGATTTATGTAGTTCCTATAATATGTAACATGTGATATTAATTTTTGCTTTAATATGAGAATATTTTATTATGATAATTTTTTTAATTTTATTTGTAAATATTAAATTGAAAATATAGTATTGTTAATTAAATTTGCAAAAAAAATTTGAGAAATAATGGGGAAAATTAAAATTAAAAATGATACATAAATTTTTTATTTTTTTGTATTAATTTTTACAATGTTGTTATTGAAAATTGTATTATTTTTTTAAAACCTTATAATTTATCTATACTGTGGATAGGAAAACAATTGCTAACTATATGAAATTGATGATTTATGCATTTGGAAACATTGTGGTTGATAATTAGGGGCTGAAATACAATAAGGATCTAGTGAAAAAGTTGAAAATGAAGAAAAATATCAACTACAATGAATTCTTATACAAAATATGTTGAAGCATTAGAGTTAATCCAACCAAAGTAGAGGTTGAGATAATTCACAAGTATCTTGTGTTCCATGGGGACAGTACATGTTATGCATTAATGGCAATTAGAGATGATGAAAACATTTAAAATTTCATTAAAATGGTTGAATCATATGGAGATCGTGGCATACAACAATTGTATATCAAAATTTCTGATGATTTGTAGGGGAGCCCTCCGTAAATCAAACATTCGATATAAGCAATCGGTTATATTCATCACATGACATTGTAGAAATGCAGCTCGAGTCGTCAACATTTAATCCTTCAATTCCAATCTTGATGGAAGTCAATGATGAAGATGAAATACATAGAGTAGTTATTCTAGTATTACAATGACTAAACATACAGGATCCGTACATGGTTCATTTGAGAGTAGAGGCTGTAACTGACACTGATATAGGAATGGGTGTTAAGGAGGAGAGTATCGATAATGAGGAGAGTTTTGATAAGGATAATGGGGAAAGTGAAAATGATAGAAATGGAGTACCTAAAGAAGACTCTCCAACCATACATACGTAATCGAGACAAGCGATATATCAATTATAGCAAGCTGAACCACCAAGCATAGCAGTTAGAGATCCTATTTTATACTATAACATTGGTGATGATGATGGTTACATTTATTTTAAGTAAGAACAAACTAATATTTGCAATGACTCAAGCAGTAGTGACGATTTCTACAGAGGCATGAGATTCGAAATGAAAGTATATGTGATTCAAGTGGTGAAGGCATATCATGTGAATAACCATTGTAACTTCACTATTATAGTGCCTAGTCTATTTTTGTGTTCTGTTTCTTGTTTGAGAAGAGAAGATGGTTATAAAATGGAGGCTTTAGACCCGAAAGAAGAGGTTGGAGGGCATGTTTGTAGTGATAAGATTCAAAGGGCCATACACATGTAATAACCCGCTGATTACTCAAGATCACCTATAGTTGGATTGCAATCTTCTTGCTAACTGATTTGTAAATCTTATTAGGGACAATCTTGATATGAAGGTAGTTAAGTTGGCTTCTATTGTTGAAAAGGAATTTGTCTACAGGATGAGTAGGAGATAGGTTTGTTAGGGGAATAAATGGGCTATCGAGCATGTGTATTAGAATTGGGAGAAGTCCTACAATGAACTACCTAAACTTCTTAATGCGATAGAAAATACAAATCTTAAAACACGAATTGATTGAGGGTAGAGTAGATCAACTACCCCCAATGTGTTTACTCTGAAGTGGGTATTCTAGGCATTTGAGCTATACATTGTAGTGTGGAGATTCTTTAGACTGATTGTTACCATTGATCCAACTTTTTTGTATGGAAAGTACACTTACAAGTTACTAGTTACTTGTGGTGTTGATATACTTCCATTAGCATTCGCTTTGGTTGATTAGGAAATGGTTAAGACATGGGGCTGGTTTTTAAGGAAATTGAAGGAATATGTTATTAGTGACCATGTAGGTCGTGAAAGCATTTGCCTCATATCGAGTAGACAAGCGAGCATCAAGTTAGCAATTGAAGAAGAAGCGAATGGATGGCGCCCTCCATTTGTAGTGTAGTGGTTCTGTCTATGACACATTGCAAGCAACTTCAACTCAGGACATAAAAACATGTAATGCAAGAAGTTAGATACATACATCAGATTGCAAGCACAATCTCGCAAGTTGAACTATATGATGGAGCAGGTAGGGATTATTAAGCTTGATGCATTGAACTAGTTTGATGATGTATCGTTAGATATGTGGATGTTGGCTCATGACAATTCCTATCGGTTTGGGTAAATGACCTCTAATATTATTGAAAACTACAATTCCATGTTGAAGGGGGCTCAGGGGTTACCTATGAATGCTTTGATGAAGAAGACATTCTACAACTGCGTATGATACTTCATCAAGAAGCATATGGAGGCATTGAAGAATATAGTAAAAAGTAGAATTTTTACCAAATATGTAATAAAAAAATCAACAGATAGAGTTCACTAGTTAGCAATCATAGGGTCATTGACTATAGCAAGCATGATAGACTTTTTGAAGTCCTTAGTGGTAGTTGTCATATTGCGAGCAGGTTAAGGAGAGGGAGTCAAACACATATTGTTGACTTTGCTCGTAGCAAATGTAATTGCCAAAAGTGGTGAATATATAGAATTCTATGCTCTCACGCTTTTGCAGAAGTTGCCTCACTTAAGCTTGATATGACACACTATATACTTAATTGGTATAGATGGATGCATCGAGAACTCACATATAAGATGCACTTCATGCTTATAGGCAACAAGTTAGATTAGGAGCCAGTACACTTCCAGTCACTTTACTCAAGGACCTTGCATGGAAGAAGGGAAAACTAAGGTAGAAAAAATACCACATCGAGATGGATATTGGGGAGCGTTTAGATCAAATCACATGTGGACTTTGCTGAATGGGGAGAAATAATAGAAGAACGTGCCCATGTCGATACGATAATGGTAAATGATAGATACCAATACACATTTCATGACGTTTGACATTACATTTGTGATGCTAACATTACCTTTTTCCCTTATGTAGCTTAGGTGAAGCCTTAACCACTTTATTGACTTTGTTTTGATGTAGTAAAAGGGAGATCGTTCATGCAGGTTGGCGATTCTTTTGCATTTATATTTATAGTTTTGTAACTTATTGAGAAGTTATATTGAATGTTAATTTTTTAGACCTTTGTTAATTTGTTTTCCTATATTCAAAATTGTAATATTGTATATGTATACATTGTATGTAAAACGAGCAAATGTTAACATTATATGTCCAATAGAATACATAGAAATTCATTGCAAAATGTTAAAATACATCAACATAGATTGTTTAAATAGAACATATACATATGAAACGCATAACAAATTATTGGTTTCTATCTCATCTTATCTCCTTCCCCTGGTGAATTGTTTACCTAGCTGGGTAAAGGCATAGTTGGTTCTCGAGATGGCTTTAGACGTAAAGTAGGAGAAGCTTCAAACTCCTGTATTGGATGCTATTGGGGAGTATCATCAAACGCTTGTTGAAGCACGAGACTCCACTCTGTAGGTTGAGTTAATGATTCAGCCTAGTATATATGTTGTTTTCTAAAGCATTTCTTCTATGCAGCCGATGGTGTTGGGATAAGACCACTTATAAAATGCCATTGTGGCGTTCATATTGGCTGAAAATTAGCCCCAAGCTAGTGTACATCACATCGGAATCAATCGGGACCTGTTGGTCTTGTATTGGATTTTGTTGTGTCTCACTCTGGTTTCGAGGTCATCATTGTCTCGTTGTCCTTCATTGTGTAGGAATCAATTGTGCCTCCACTTCTACCTCCTAGGTATTTTGTTGTTGCACCTGTGGGTACAACATTACCCCATTGAGGCAATGTATGAAATGAAAACCTTGAGCAACTATTCTCACGACCATATCTAGATTTGACGATAAACAGATTTGTCTTAAGGTTTCACCTTGCAAGTATGAACATAATGTAAATTAAATAAGAAACGATCACGCAAATATTCACTTACGAAGTGTTGATGTAAATCGTACTTACTAGAAATCTAAGAACAATCTTCGTATGTCTAATATATCACCAGTTGATCGATCTAAACCACTATATGTAATTTTCATACATACCACTAAGGCTTTCCATGTGAATTGCTTGATCAACTCATTGTTCCCACATTTGTATATACACTGCATGCTGGACCAACTAATCAACATCAATCTTCCTCCACAGGTTGGTTTGATGGAGCTTCAGCTACATGTTTAGAACCCACCAAATTGCCTGGCCACTCAGTCTGAGAAATGTCACTCAACAATGTGGAAACATATTAGTGGCACCCAAGTCGTCTAAATGTGTATGCTACCTTTGCAAAAATCATATAGGAGATTAATCACATTACCATTGTATAACTCCCATTCTACTTGAAGGATAAGAAATTATATTTAGTGTAAATGATGAATTGGAAGGAAAATAAAAAACAGGTTACTAAAATACCTATAACATGTTCTACTTGTCGAATGCATCTCGATATGCATCGACAATGTGGGTTAGGTGATATTGAGTGTCCCTCGTCATGTTTCAACTTGCTACTAATGGACAACAATATTCTATATATAATCTGTGTTGGTTAAGGGGTGCTATGTGGGGAAATTTATTTTAGGCCTACGCCTATAGGAGAATGGCAACCCCTCTAATCTCATGTGTTAACGACGACATGACACAAAGTTGGCGATATAACCACACTAAATATGTGGACCCCTAACTATATGTCCTAGTAATGTCAAAATTCTCCAATAGGGATAACTACATTGCATGGACGAGGGCATTGGATTTATCAGCAAAAATAAATGCCCTCAGTGACTACATTATGTATGCATGCGTATATCAATGGATATGCTCGGCATCGACATTAAGTGGGAGCATTGAAAACGTATTATGCAGCCACATCATGCTAATGAGGTCCCTCCTACTAGCCGGCTTCACCCCCTAGTAATTCTTCACATATCGCACCCCAATTTAGGCAACTCTCCCTGTAACTGCCTAACCATTAACGGGGAGTCCTAATTGGATCTCCACATCCTATAAGGTGATAGTAAACTCCCTTGTTAGCATGTAGAATGTGTGCATCTCTAGCTTCTATCGCTCCATTAATGTTGTAATCATGTGCTAATTTAATGGAATGAACTACATGTGTCTTGCACATTTGAATCCAACTAAATGTAGGTATGGCTCCATTCAAGGATAAAGAGGGATGGTGTACTTGTTACGATGGAGTGACAACTCGCGGAGTCGAGCAGCGAGGTTTGCTTGATCATATAATGATAACAAGTGAAATGTTATATTTTTCGTAATGTAACATAAACTAATCAACAAGTGAAAGGTCATTTATCTCTCCATCACAAACAACTTGTAATTGATATCCCTCCATTACATCAAGACTGAAGAATCGAAGGATTCAAGCTCTATCTATTATGCAAAAAAAATGTATATTAAAAAAATTGGTATATGTTACCATTAATATCAAAACATTAATTAACAACTTATTAATGACTATTTAATAACACATTTTTTTAGTAATTAATTTTATGATGATTAATTAATGACATATCGACAACTAATTACTATTAATTAATAACAATTTAATTTTACAACTACTTTTGCAAAAAGCACACAAACATAAACATTATACATTTATAATTAACATAAAATTTCTCATTAATGGTACTTAATGACAAATTAACTATTAATTACTCAATTAATGGTTAATTAACAACAACTTAATTTGATAATAATTTCTACAATAACAAACAAATATATTACATTTACAATCAATACAAAATATTTACTACTTAATTTTCTAATAATTATTTAATCATATATTAACGACTAATTATTGTTAAGTAATGGTTAATTAATAACAATGTAATTTTACAACTATTTATACAAAAACACACAAATATATTATATTTTCAATCAATACAAAATTTTTCACTAATTAATTTTATAACAGTTAATTAATGACATATTAACAACTAATCACCTTTAATTAACGAATTATTAATAACTACTTAATTTTATAAATAATTATGTCAAACATAAAAATAATTAGGAAAAAACCTACAAAATTAATGACTAATTATTTCATCATTAATAATTACTTTTACAATAATTTTCACAACTAAAAATCAGGGCATTTCATTTATGAAAATTACTAATTTTTTTTACTAATTCATTTGCTAATGTTAATTAGTTATATATTAACAATTAATTAATTACTAATTAGCAATTAGTTAATAACTACTACTACTTCAATAAAAATAAAGAAGTACAAATAATTGCACTTATTTTTTTTATGAATTCATATGAAGTAGTATAATAACAAAAAAAAATTATTTTTTCTCAAAAAAACATACCAAAATCTTGCTTTGCTAAAGAAGTTGAAAAATGTCTTCTAGATTTTTCTACACATGTACTTTAACAAGCTAAAACCTATGTAAAACAGAAATTAAGAAAACAAAAATGTTCAAACTATGAGATAGAGCAAACTTGTAGAGGAAATTTAAAGATGTAAAAATGAACATATGAACCAAGGATTCGTATTTATATTACAAATAGTTAGTGCAAATTTTCTTTCTATGTATTAGAAATCACATGTTGTAATACTATGTAAATTTACTCTATTACTTTATCATAATTTTTTATAGGTTTACATTGTTACTTTATAATAATGTTATAGGTTTGCAGTGTTATTTTATAGTAACTTTTATAGGTTTGTAGGATTCAATCATAGTAAAAAAAAAAAAAAAATTCCTTAATACAATTGCACTGAAGGTGCAAATGATAGCCATGGATTTAATAACTCAAGCGAGAAGTGTATATTGATTTATGTCAATATGCAACAAGATTGTCATTGTAGAACGGTGAAATCAAATTTTCTATTTTATTCATGTCATATGTGCTATAAAAGCCTCAACAGTTAGTAAGTTTTCAAACAAAACCTTTTTTTTTTTATCATAAAAACGTAAATAAAGGTAATTTTAACTTAAAAAAGAAAGAAGTTAACAAGCCATGGTGGATTCCATCAAATAGGATAACATTAAATTACCTTTGTACTTGGTTCTTTTGTAAATCGGTGAACATATTGGTGATAATATTAAACAATTTGTTTCTGCGAATACACACTTTATCATTAGTATATTTTCGATAACTATTAAATTGAAGGAAATGTATTTCATACCATTTTATGGAAGCAAGCTTGTCTTGTTTTCTATAAAGCTAAGAAATAAATTAAATCTATTTTCAAGTTATTTGAGTAATTTATCGAATTAAATATATATATATTTTTATATTTAGTTTGATTAATTTATGTGCTTGCTCTAAGTTAAGTTGAACTTAGCTTAATTTAGATGTTAATGTTATTTAATCAAAATAAAGATATTTAATAGATAAATTAATCTTAAGTAAGTTTAATAAAATCAAATTTGAGCAAATTAAATATCATTTCAAATTGAGTTTGAGTTTAAAATTTTAACATCTATCAAATACGAACTTTAAAATTTTAAGTTAAGCTTAGTACGATTGTCTCCATCTGGCTCTCACATCACCTTAATTCCCACCACTAAGAGCTCTTATTAAGTCTCATTAAAAAATAAGTTGAAAGCTGAGGAGACCTAAATGTGATTTGTATTATTAGAGTACCAAACATAATACCTCGATTCCATTCGAATAGTATAAGATATGCATAAGCAGACAATTTTATTCAACAATGATAAGAAACCAGAAACAAGTGTAAGGCATGTGAGAAAACAAAGGTAACTTAATTAACACAATTGGAATGTCTAAGAAAGAAAGGTTATAATACAAGGGTACATTGCATTTTCTTGAATTAGTTTCATAAATACTTGAATTTACTTAAATTAATAAATAAATATATCATAACATATAATCAAGGTCAAGATTGAAAATTTAGATAAATTGAGGGGTAAACATATCTTTTTATAGAAAAATTATAAAAACCTTTCATAGATCTAATTCTCGTCTTTTTCGCTTCTTTACAATAACAAACCCAAATGAATAGGAAAACGCGCTCCAACACGCTAGTGGAATTAACTAATCACAAAAACGAAAACAAGATAATTAAGTAAAAGTTTAACGAATCAATGGTTATTATATTTAGGGAATGGAAATTTAATCTTATTACATTGTCTTATTCATCCATAATTCGAATTAAAGACAGGATATGACGAATACAGAGAATCAACCCATCTAAGGATTCCATTAATGGAAACTTAAAAATAAGTATGCTAATCCATGTAAAATAATTAGAAATTTCATGTTTTAGAGTTAATTTAAATCTAGGAGTAATAGATTTAGAGTTAGGATGGACTAGTAAGAGAGAAATTAAGGTTTGTGAAGATGTGCCGAGAGATACATAACCTCTAAACACGGCTGTTTTTTGATTGTGTTAAACCCAAATTTCATAAAGATATATGTGGCCTCCCAACATGGTTGTGTCTCGCCTATGTTGAACCTAAACCTTATAAAAAGATACATGGCTTCCTAACACGGTTGTGTCTTCTTGTGTTGAAACCAAACCTTATAGAAAGATACATGACCCCCTAACATGGTCGTGTCTTACTTATGCTAAACCTAAAACTTATAAAAAGGTATATGACCTTTGATAAGGTCGTGTATTATCTCGTCTTGAGCTATACAACCTCTAACATGGTCATGTTGAGTGAAACATAACTTAATTCTATATCTATTTAACTTTTAATTAAAATAATTCCCACACAACCTAGATAGTTAGTAAGACTTTACATAACTTCATAGATTAAGAGAAATTAAGGGAGTATACTATTCTTATATTAGTACTAAGAAGAATGTATTAATGTTATATAGATTCAACTTAAGTTCAGGGCTAGATGTGCTTAAAGCTAGGATTCATTGTATGTGTAACCTGTGTGTTATTTTTTTATTGTTTAAGTTAGTATAATTATTGAAATTGATTAAGTTGAATACTTTGGCTTAAGTGTTTAAGTTGTTGTTGTATGTGCTTAGCTCGACTTAGGGGCTTGTAGTGACAAATTCCTAGGGTGCACCCTAATGATCCTTGTGTGACATTGTTCATAGTGGAGTCGTTGGAAATTATTTAGGTTGAATGTTGGATTAGTTGATTTAAGTGTAAAATAGGTGTGGAGCTTGTAATAGCAGTTCCCATCACCAAGTTTAAGTGTTTAAGTAAACATAGGTGTAAGGCTTGTAGTGGTAGCTCCCAGCACTAAGTTTAAGTGGATTAAGTGTTCATAGGTATGGGTCCCATTGTGGTAGTTCCCATCACCAGTTCATGTTCCGATTGTTAAGTTTGTTAAGGGAGTCATGAGTATTTTGTTGTTGCTTATGGACTTAAATTGTTTTATGAAATGGTTATCTGTGTTTAAGTACTGCATAATGCATTTGATACCTATTTATGTTTGTTTATGCATGTATGCTTGTATTATATGTATTAAACATTAGCTCACCTTGAGGAATATTTTTTTTAGATGTAAGTATGAGATTTTTTTTAGATGCCGATACTGAGTACGTTGATAATCCAAAAGTAAATCTAGGAGTGAATGAACTAGAAAAGGCAGGAAGAAGAAGATTATCACTACTATTATGGCAAATAGAACTTGGTAGGATTTTATTATCCAATTGTAATGAATAAAATTTTTTGGAGAACATTTAACTAGTGTTTTTAGACTTTCGCTGCATTAGATGTTAAATATGGATCCATGAAATTGGTTTTGATGTTTGTGGGATGGATTGAATATCTTTATACATGAATGATAGGACGAAGAAGTATCATGGTAAATTAGAGCCTTAATGTGTTCTTATGTGATAAGAACATGTGGTGAGCGGTAGTGTAGCCCAAGTTTTAGGGCGTTACAGCTTAGATGGTATTAGAGCATAGGTTTATAATCTTTAGGGACTTAAGTTTAGATCTATAAAGAATAGATTTATGGTCTTTAGGGACTTAAGTTTAGATTTATAGAGAATAGGTTATTGATCTTGAAGAGCTTAGGTAATGATCCTTAGAACTAAGTGATGATCAATCGACATTAGGGATTTAAGTTTAGATCTATAGAGAATAGGTTGTTGATCCTGAAGAGCTTAGGTAATGATCCTTATAACTAAGTGATGATCAATTGACATAAGTTTCAAACAGTATAGCATAAGATATGACTTTTAGAGAAATTAAGTATTTAATTTGTATGATGGTAAGACATGAAGAGAGTAGGAAAATGTGGGATGATTATTTAATTATTTCTTATATTATTATTTTACCTGTCTTCTTTCAATTGCTAAGTTATATATATGAGTAAACATTATGTGTAGTAGTGTATGTGTATATACCTACACACTATGACACTAACATGGACCAATATTAACTAAGTACATTCGATTATCTCTTCTTAAGTAAAATGCCTCCAAGAAGAATCATTGGATTAGGAGTTGGATGGGGTGCTGGACGTGACAACCCTAATGAGGAGGAAATATATAATTAATAGCCATAAGAAGAAAGAGGTTAGATGGCTAAAGAGATAGTTTAACTGTTGCATATTGTAAATCATTTGGTGGGAATATTAGCATAATAATACCAAGCCCTTAATGTCTTATAGGGCAGAACTGTTAATAAACCCATAAGCTTTCATAGGTTTATCAAGGTAGCTAAGGAATTCAACCTTAAAGTGGATGACTCAATTGAAATTGAAGATTGGATATAGGAAATGGAGAAGACCTTTGCTATCTTTCGGACACCAAAAAACTTGAAAGTCAATTATGTTGCATTCATACTAAAGGGAACTGTAACAAAATGGTGGGCCTTGGTTAGGCATGAGTGAAACTTTGTTTAAGGGGTCGTTCTATCAAGGGTGCTTCCTTAATAGCTCTAGAGATAGGATGGAAAGCGAATACTACAACTGTGAACAAAGGGACTGAATAGTGGAAGAATATGAGGCAAAACTGATCCACGTTATCCAATTCCTTCATGGGAATGTGCATAGCAACGATAGGTCCTAAGCCAAGAGATTTCTAAGAGGTTTGGATTTGGACCAACAACTTATAATGAAGGCCTTTTAGTTGAATACCATGTTGAGATGGTTGATAAGAAAAAATACCTTTAGCAGAATAAAAAGAGTATTGAAGAACAAAGGAGTCATAGAGTAACAATAGCTTTGGGATAAAGACCCGCCTTAAGTGGAATGGGGCAAGATAAAGGCAAAAGACACCATGTGTAGTAGGGTAGAACACAGAGTGCTATAGCTCCTTCTTTACAAATTAGACAAGTGCCTTTGACACTTCCTGTAGTAGGCCTACTTATTAAATATATTAGATGCTATTAAATTCATAAAATGAGAGTATAGATGGCTAGAGGGGGCATGCTTCTCTTATGAAAGACAAGACATATTAGTAGACACAATACAAAGAGGTTAGTTCCCCTAATTTTCTATCATATGTGTAATCAAAGGGAACACAAAGTAGTAAAGTATCCTCAAGGACAAGCAAGAAATCAGGCAAGCTCAGTCCAATAGGCAGCCAGACCTCCAATGAGAGGGTAGAGTGGTAGACCACAAGCAGAGGGGTCCTAGATAAAGAGTTCCTACCGGGGTGTTTGCTATCCACCAGCAGTAGCACCAAGACATCCCTAACGTATACAACATTATGGGTATGCTTTTAGTATACTCCTACAATGCATATATACTATTTGATATCGGTACATTTGTGTCCTATGTGTCTAAGAACTTTGTATATGCTTGTGCGTTGGATATTGAAAACATAAATGATTGTCTAGCTATTAGTACTCCCTTAGGAGTAGGAGGAAGAATAAGTAGAATATACAGAGGTGTGGGAATAGAAATATAGAGTAGGGTGATGCTAGTAAACCTCTTAATATTATAGATGATAGGTGTCAATTAGCTATCAAGATATCATGCTACTATTGACTATCATAACATGGTGGTGTAGTTTAATATACCTAGAGAAGAATACTTTGAATATAAACTAAAAGTGTAGAGACTTACTAAATTGCTCACTTACTAGATGTAGAGAAAAATTGTGCTAGTAACTATATCTGTTAAAGCAAGTGAAGAAACCAAGATGGAAGAGGTACTTATAGTGAGGGATTTTCTTGATGTATTTCTAAAAGACCCTCCTGGTTTACCCCTAGTTAGGAAGATAGAATTTAATATTGACTTAGTATAAGGCACAATATTAATATCAAAACCAGTATACATGATGACACTAATGGAACTAGAAGAACTAAGGAAACAGTTACAGGATCTACACAATAAGGGTTTCATCAAACCTAGTGTCTCTCTTTGGGATGCACCAGTCCTATTTATTAAGAAGAAAGATGGAAGTATAAGACTATATAGACTATAGAGAGTTAATCAAGGTCGCTATTAAGAACAAATATCCCTTCCCTAAGATAAATGACCTGTTTGAGCAATTGTAGAGCTTAGGTTCTTTAAAGTAGATATGAGATCAGGTTACCATCAATTAATATTCAAAAGATAACATTTAAGACCAGATATGGGCACTACCAGTTTTTAGTGATGCCATTTGCACTAACGAATGCACTGGCTACATTCAAGGACTTAATGAATAGAGTATTTAAGGATTTTCTAGATAAATTTATAATAGTCTTTATAAATGATATCTTGATATATTCTAAAAAAAATTGAGGAGCATGAAGAGCACTTGAGGCTAGTATTAGGTAGGTTATAAGAAGAAAAGTTATAAGCCAAGTTCAGTAAGTATAAATTCTAACTAGAACAAGTAGTGTTCTTAGGTCATGTGATCAATAGAGATGAGATATTTGTAGACCCAAAAAAGGTGAGAGCAGTAGTGGACTGGCATAGATTAAAGACAATTACAAAGGTGAGAAAGCTCCTAAGTCTAGCGGGTTACTATTAGAGATTTGTAGAAGAGCTTTCTAAAATAGCAACTACTATCACCACATTGACATAGGAGAATGTAAGATTTGAGTGGGATGACAGATGTGAAGCCAACTTTCAAATGCTTAAAGAGAAACTTGTTTTAGCACTAGTTTTAACATTGCCTACGAGTGGAGAAGAGTTTACAATGTATAGTGATGCTTCAATTCAAGGGTTGGGTTATGTGTTGTTGCAAGATGATCAAGTAATAGCTTATGCATCCCACCAACTAAAGCCTTATGAGAAGAACTACCTAACTTATGGTTTAGAGTTGGTAACTGTGTTACTAACCTTGAAGTTATGGAGGCATAACCTATATGGAGAAAGGTGCAAAATCTTCATTGATCACAAAAGCTTGAAATACATATTTACATAAAAGAGTTGAACATGAGGTAGAGGAGATGGTTAAAACTGATAAAAGATTATGATCTAGAGATATAATACCATCTAAGAAAAGCTAAGTAGTGTCCAATGCCCTTAATAGAAAGAAACGGGGTAATATAACCACTCTCACCACTTTATAGAAGGAGCTATTACAAGTTATACACAAATTGGAATTGGAGATCTTAACATAAGAAGTGGGAGTAAAAATGGCTACCTTAAGAATACAACTAACTATAATAGATAGAATTAAAGCTAGTTAGATAGAAGATAAAGACATTTAAGAGATTAAGAGTAGAATAAAACAAGGTAAGGCTTTGAAATTCAACTTGGATGTAGAAGGGATCTTGAAATATAAAATGAGACTGTGTGTCAAAGGATGCAAAATTAAAAAAAGAGATAATGAAAGAGATACATTACTCAACCTATGCAATACATCATAGAAGCACCGAAATATACAAGGACTTGAAGAGTCATTACTGGTGGAGAAACATAAAAAGAGAGATAGCTGAGTATATAGCTAGATGCCTCACATGCTAGCAGATCAGAATAGAATATCACATATCAGTTGGAGAGTTACAACCTCTTTTGATACTAGAATGGAAATGGGAGCATGTGATAATGGACTTTGTTATAGCATTTCCAAATACCAAGGAGAAATAGAATGTAGTATAGGTAATAGTGGATAGGCTGACCAAGTTTACTCATTTTATACCTATTAGAGTTGGATATAAGTTAGAGAAATTGGCTCACATATACATATAGGAGATATTTCCATCACTTTTGATAGAGATACAAGGTTTGTAAGTAGATTTTGAAGTAACTTACATAAAGCATTAGGCACCAAATTGCAGTTCAATGTGGTGTTCCACCTATAGATGGATGGTCAATCTGAGAGGACCATATGAATACTGGAAGATTTTCTTAGAGCATGTGCATTAGATTTTAGAGGCAATTAGAATGAGCATATACCTTTGGTGGAGTTTTCTTGTAATATTAGTTATTAGGCAACCATCCAAATGGCTTCGTATGAAGCTTCTTATGAAAGAAGGTGTAAATCTCCACTACATTGAGATAAAGTGAGAGAAAGACAAGTAATGGGGCTAGAATTAGTGCAAAAGGTAGTGGATAAGGTAAAACTGATTAGGCATAGGATATAGACGGTTTAGTCTTGATAAAAGAGCTAGGCAAATAAGAGAAGACACCTTTCACAATTTCAAGTGAGAGCTAAGGTCTTGTTGAGGATTTTTCCAACAAAAGGAGTAATTAGGTTTGGGTTAAGAGGAAAGCTAAACCCAAGGTATGTAGGCTTATTTAAGATCTTGGAAAGAATAGGTACAATGGCTTACAAGTTAGCTCTTTCACTAAGTTTGGCTAGAGTACATGACGTATTCCATGTATCCATGCTGAGGAAGTATATACCCAACCTGGATCAGATAGTGGCTTTGGAATTATTGAATGTATAGCCAAATCTGACATCTATGGAAAGACCTATCAAAATTGTGAACACTAAAGAATAGGTGCTAAGATAGAGAACAATTCCTTACATCACAATATAGTGGAACAATTAGACAGAAATGGAAGTAACATAAGAACTAAAAGAAGCGATGAAAAAGACATATTCAGAACTCTTCCAGAATTAGGTACTTTTGAGGACGAAAGTTTTTATAAGGGTGAGAATGTGCATACTCAAATTTACTTAAATTAATAAATAAATATATCATAATATAAGACCAAGGTCAACATCGAAAATTTATATAAATTGAGGGGTAAATACATCTTTTTGTAGGAAGAGTATAAAAACCCCTCATTGACTTAATTTTCATCTTTTCGCCTCCTCATAGTAACAAACCTAAAAGAATAGGAAAATGCTCTCCAACATGCTAGGGGAATTAACAAATCGCAAGCACGAAAAGAAGATAATTAGGTAAGAGTTTAACGAATCAATGGTTATTATATTTAGGGAAAGGAAATTTAATCTTATTACATCATCTTATTCATCCAGAATTTGAATTAAGGGCAGGGCACGACAAACATGGAGAACCAACTCATCTAAGGATTCAATTCACAAAAACTTAGAAGTAAGTATGCTAATCCATGTCAAATAATTAGAACGTTATGTTTTAGAGTTAATTTGAATCTAGGAGAAATAGATTTAGTGATACATGGTTTGATCGTGTTAAACCCATATTTCAAAAGGAGATACATGGCCTCCCAACATGGCAGTATCTTGCATGTGTTGAACCTAAACCTTACAGAAAGATACATAGCCTCCCAATATGATTGTATCTTGCCCATGTTAAACTTAAAACTTATAGAAAAGTACACGAACTTTGACACGGTCACATATTATCTTGGGCTACATGACCTCCAACATGGCTTTGTTAAGTGAAACATAACTTAATTCTATATCTATTTAAATTTTAATTAAACTAATTCTGACACAATCTTGATAGTTAGTAAAACCTTAGATAACCTAATGGATGAAGAGAAATTAAGGGATTATACTATTCTTAGATTAGTATTAAGAATAATGTATTAATGTTGTACAGATTTAGCTTAAGTTTAAGACCAAATGTGCTTAAGGCTAAGATTTAAAGTATGTATAACTTGTTTGTTATTTTGTGCTTGTTTAAGTTAGTATAATTATTGAAATTGATTAAGTTAAATAATTTAGCTTAAGTGTTTAAGTTGTTGTTATATGTGCTTGGCTTGGCCTAGGGATCCATAGTAGTAGATCCCTAGGGAGCACCCCAATGGTTTTTATGTGACGCTGTCTTAGTGGAGTCGTGCTTGAAAATGATTTGGGTTGAATATTGGATATTTAAGTGTAACATAGGTTTGGGGCCTATAGTGACATCTCCCATCACCAAGTTTAAGTGCTTAAGTGAACATTGGTGTGGGGCTTACAGTGGCAATTCCCATAACCAATTTGTGTTCTAATTATTAAGTGTATTAAGGGGGTCATAGGTATCTTATTATTGCTTATCGACTTAAATTACATTATGAAATGGTTGCCTGTGTTTAAGCATTGCATAATGTATGTGATACCTGTTCATGTTTGTTTATGCATGTGTGTTTGTGTACTGGGCATTAGCTCATCCTTCATGAATTTTTTTTTTAGATGCAAATATTGAAGGTGTTGATAATCTAAGGATGAATGAACTAGACAGGGAGGAAGAAGATGATTATTACTACTATTATGGTGAGTAAAACTTGAATTGATTTTATTATCTAATTGTAATGAATAAAAGTTTTTAGAGAATATTTAGTTGGTGTTTTTAGACTTTCACTGTATTAGATATTGAACATGGAATCATGAAATTCGTTTTGAAGTTTGTGAGGTGGATTGAATGTCATTATACAAGAATTATAGGATGAAGAAGAATCAGAGTGAATTAAAGCCTTAACGTGTTCTTATTTGATAAGGACATATGACGAATAGTAGTACAACCTAAGTTTTAAGGTGTTACAAGTTTGGCTCATTGCAGTTATAGAAGAAAAAGTGTAGCATGTGTCTTATTTGCTTCAAGTAAAGGCCAAACTTATCATTTTATTTTCTACTTTATATTCTTTTTGTTTGGTTGGAAGGGTTCAAAGTTATATAGTATACTTTAAACCATTAGACTAAATGTTATATAATCCTTTCCCTACATATGGGTGCGATTAGGGAAAGGGAGTAGTAACTATCCATAACACAATAAACACAGCAAACTACAAGCCTGTAAGCTATCTTAGGAAATTTATATTAGAAGTAAACTGTAATTATTCTATTTTAAATATTTTAATATTACAAACTAAATATGTCACACCCCTCCTTAGGCACTTAGCATGACAACCCACTACGATCGCCCAACCTAGCTAGGTGACCGCGAAGCATCTCCATTTAAGTACTAAATCTGTTCAATCACATCATAACATTTGAATGCCTCTGGCATTAATGTACCCCAATTCTCACAACATATATATATATTTAACATAAATATTGAATAATTGTCTATTTACATAGCTGTTAGTGGGTCTCATTTCACATAAATATATAAAAACTTTGTTGAGCCCAACATGGCTTCTATATTATTGCAAATCAAGTCTATCAATCTAATTCATGTTTTAATCCTCGCTTTCACTCACAATACCCAAGATCTTTTAGCTTTACAATAGAGTCTTACTGTAGTTTGACGACCCATAAGAAAGTTTAAGTAGTCGCGACCTGTAAAACATAATCTGTGGGAGGTTAAGCTGTAAGCTTAGTGAGACAGGAGTGCAATCTTTCATTGTTGTTATAACATAGGCAAATTCAATCAAGTTATCAATCATATGCTATGCATGAGCAATCACATGAATGCAACATCTCATGTGGTCTTCAGGTAACCAATGTGAAGTTTAGGGTTTACACCCCCATTGACTTTGGGTTAGGGATTATGAAGCCACCATTAGTGCTTAGGTCATTACCCGATGTAATTATCTTACCACTTTGATATTAATAATGTCTTTAATTTAATATGTGATGCTCAAGTGACCATGCACTGAGCTATACCCTTAAGGAATAAACCGGACTAGGAACGGGTAAGGCACTGACAATCCCTTAATCCCTTAGTTTCCACATGGCGATTCAATAATACCAAGATTACTTCTGGACGCCTTATAGCAGTGATGGCCTTTAAACTTCATGCAATGTCTTGTGCAATGCATGTCTCATTTAAATTAAGTCCTATCCTTTAATTACTCATTTTAGGGCAATCAATTAGTATACAATAACAAAGCAATCTACATAAGGAAAAATAAAGCAATCTATTAACAATTCACGAAATACCATTTCATAAACAAGCATCAAAACTTAATCTAAATCTTGAAATCAAACCCATTACGTTACACACCCTTAAAACTTTCCCATTTATGTATGCTCGCATTTTACACACGAATCCAACACCCATATCTTTACATATTTCAACACATACTCCCTTCCATTAACACATATACATATCGATACACATATATTGACACCTATATATACACATCATACTATATACATACTCACACATACGTTTACATATACATATACCTCATACACATACATATGTATACGTATATATACAACACATACTCACATTTGCAAACACACGTATAACCATGCAATTACCTATACATCTACACATACATATACATATACACGTCTACACATTCAATATACGAATACACACAACGAGAACATAAGCATATACATACATATTCATATGGAAAAAAAAATTAATATAAAACACATACATCAAAATAAATACACAATACAATATGTTATAGAGTCTTACTCACCTGGGTCTCATCTTTTCTCACTTCTATTCAAAGTAGTCCTCGAGTATTTTGTAAATGATTTTTCCTTGCCTAAAATGTAAGGAAAAATATATAATCATATACTATTTGATCTCAGGAAACCCATATCTACAGTATTTCTAACTAATACTGTTAGTTCTAAGCTAAATGCTAAAATTTCTACAAATAAAGCTTTAATATCTAAACTTCAAAAAATAGTTCCATTTCACGCAAAGTTGGTTTTGTTGAGTTACTCTAACCTCAAGGATTAAGTTTATAGCCTCAGTTCGTGATTTGGGGATCATATGTAAAAACTACAAATTGTTTTCTAATTTTTTTTCTTTTTCTTCTTTCTCACTTCTCTCCTCATGTTTTCTCTCTTTCTCTCAACTTTCTTCTTTCTTTTGGCGCTTTCTCCTCTGCTGTATTGATGTGCACCACTTTACATAGTTATTGTGCATCTTACCTACACAATTTTTTATTTATTTATGATTTTATATTTTATACTCATTTATATTTTCGTCCTTGTAAACACCCTATTTTTTACCCTTTAATCACAAATAGTGATCAATTTTGCAATTTTTCATTTTTTTTCTATTTAGCAGAAATAAAGAAAAAATATATAAAAAATAAATAAGGAAAATATATTAATTTTGGAAAATAATAATAAACATAATAAGAAAAGGAGTTAAATATTTTTTACAAATTACTAGAATTTCAAAATAATATAAAATAATAAAAATTACGTTTAATAAAAAAAATGAGAAAGTGGGCTAGGCCAGCTGGTCCGAACCACGAACTCGTGTGAGCGCGGGGGGTGCGAGGTCAGGGGATTGAATCATAGGGGAGGCAAATTCACGTTTTGCAATTTTTTTCTCTCCCCAGGACATGTGTTAGCAGTTTATTGGATGACGCAAATGCACGTGTCGGGCGCGTGTTCCTCTCCTACCTCTGTCCGAGATCATTGTTGGTAGTGGAAAAATCAAATCCGATCGTTTTTATTTTTATTTTTTGCCAAAATCCAGTAGATTTTTAACTAAAATGAGATAAACATCATCTAATTAAAATCAAATCACAACAAAATCAAAGATTTACACGAATCAAATCAAATCGAAGAATATTTTAACCGTGAATCCGATTTGCCTCAATCAGAGAAAATATGAGCTTATCCAACTAGATTTTTAGTGCCTATAAATAAAGCACTACATCGGGAAGCTAAAGCACAGATCAGAAGATAGAAAGTAGAGAAAATAAGAGAGATCGAAGCCTCATTCGACCGCTGATTGAGCTCTAAACCATCATTAGGAGGCAGTTTTGAAGAAATCCACCACCACCATTGGATTATCCAACCTCGGAAAAGCTCGGAAGCCACCGGAATGCTGCCGTCGAAGGACCTCCGACCGCCACTCGATTTGAATCGATTCAACCCAATCTGACTCAACCCACGAACCGTGCCTTCACCCAAGTAAGTCGGATTTTTTCGTTTTTTTTTTTATTATTTTATTTATTTATTTATAATTCAAAAATAGAAAATAAAAAAATAAAATAAAATAATATTAGGAAAAATGGTAGAATTTAGATTAGTTTTTTTTTTTTTATGTTTAGTTTAGAATAGATAAAATAATAAAAATGTTGAAAAATATTTAAAATGATGAAGATAATACGAAAAAAGAGAAAAAAATAACAAAAAAATAAAATAAGGAAAAATAATAGATAATAAATAATAAAAATAAATAATAAAATAAAATAATAATAAGAAGAATAATAAAAAATATATAATAATCATAAAAAGTAGGATTAAATTCATAATAACAAAACAATAATGAATTATTTTTTATCACTTAGAAAATCTATTTTCTTTCGAAATAGATCCAAAATTGGTTTTCCTTACATCAATTTTTTTCTTCAAAAAAATAAAATAATAAAGCATAGGCTTAGATTTTTTTCCAAAATATTGAAAATGGTAATGAATTTAAACTCGAAGTATTTTTATAATTAAAACTGACAAACTCACTAAAGTTTTTTTTCAAAAGCGAACTACGACTTATTTGATCCTGAATAGCAGATACGTAGGCACCCTTATGGGGGCAACTCTAAAAAGAATAAAAAATCATTTTTCAAAGCTGTTTTAATCAATAAATAGAATAAAATAAAAAATAAAAAATAACAGAATAAAATGACAAAATAAAATAGAACAAATAGTAATAAAATAAAAAAGGAAAAGACATTAGAATATGGTTCACATTTTAGAAGGATAAGGTGGTAACTTTAAGGTTTTAATAGGTTAGCCCCAAAATTCAGAAACTCTAGTTTTCTTTTTCTTTTTTACAAAAATGAAAAGAGGAGATTTTGTTGATTAGTTGTTCAAATTTGGATCAATTCGCTCAATTAGTTCTAATTCAGTAATCTTTCCCAACTTCAGTTCGGTGGCGACTCCAAAATAAGACGAAGTTCTTAGTTCAAGCCAAAGATTTATATTAGATGAGCATAGGGTCTAGTATAAATCGGATTAGGAATGTGAATGAAAAAAAATCAAGAATTAGACTCGATAGGATGGCGACTCCATTAGGGACTTCTGGTAGTTTGGCCACCTAAACTTTCTGAATTCACCATTTCCAAATGTCTTTTAATTGTTATACTATTGATGCTAACCTTTAAGGGATTTAATAAAATTTAAGGTGTATTTATTTTTGCTACTGTTGAGTTTGCATGTATGTAATCATGTGACTAGATACGGTCAAACTCAGGCCGTTTTAGGTTTTGGGCGAAGTGATATGATTACAATTTGGGGCTGATTAGGTTACCTCACCCGATGCTTCGATATGACCTGAGATTCATTTCTTGGAGAATGCGGGAGGCCATAAAGCTTGGGGACTTGTTAGAACCCACCTATCTGTATACATGAAGGCATGAGCCGACAATTGATTAATGATGTAAATTCTTTTGTTCCTTTTCGGGAGTTAAGATACATAGCATCATTAGTACTTTGTAAAAATTATGTAATTAGAAATTTCTATTGTAATAGATGGCTAGTCCCACAATCGACCGCCTCCTCCACAAGGAAATTCGGGTTTGCAAACCTCTGGATCCAAAATTGATACTGGATCATTGGTTCACTTTGTACGACCCTGAAGAACAGTCCTTCATCTAGAAAAAGATAGGGCCCATCGTATCACTGATGAAGATGAAAATAAACTTATCATTGATTCGAGCTATCTTCCATTTATGGGAAATCGAGCTCATGGCTTTCTTTATTAGGCCACATGAGATCACTCCTACTCTGGAAGAATACATCCAACTTCTGTAAGCCCCATCACTGACCGGTGAGGTATATGGGCCAGATCTTGAAGTTGGGCCAATTGACATTTTCAATAGATTTCTGGGAATTCGCAAAACAATAATCAACCAGGACTTAGCAAAATGTAACAGATACTACATACAAATGGATGAGTTAGAAGCTTGGTTCATAGCCCGAAATGATGATGGGAACAAGATAGATATATTATGCGGGGATCCCAAGAGCTACAAACAGAGAAGGGTGTATGCTTTCATCTTGACGGCATTTATCACCATACTCTTCCCTACCAGAACATTTTATATCCATTATAGAGTCGCAGAACTGGTGGCCCAATTATTAGAAGGGAAATCTTATATTCTGGCTCCGCTAGTTAAACATATTCGAAACCTAAATTTTGTTAAAAAGAAAGGCCATGGGATCCTCCACTCAAATATCAACCTCATCTTGATTTGGTTTGTAAGCCATCTCAAATGTTTCGGGTTGAACATGATCTGGAAATCACTAGCTCAACAAGTAAACCTTGTGGACTCCTGAATAGAGAAGATAAAGTTACCTGATGACCTTACCGGCCATAGTTGGGTAAAAGTACTCAAGAGCTTCAATGTTAATGACATCCTCTGGACTACTAGATGGAGTTGCTACAACAAAGTTATCATAACCTACAGAAATTTCCAAACTGTTCCTCTAATCGGTATCAATGAGTGCATATGATATTATCCAAACTTGGTGGTTCGCCAGTTCGGTACCATCCAAGATATAGTTTACAGACCATCGCTGGAAGGGATCACCTTTGAATACCAGGATCCAAGCCTTTGCTAGTAGCCGAGAAGTTTGCTAAACTGGAGGAGGTCAAAGCCCTATAGGAAACCCAAATCAAGAGCCCCAACATAGACCTCAGAGACCTAGATGGAGAAGTGGGTAAACATCGAGCCATCAGGGATTTCGTGATCCACCAGCTATATTAAACAGGAGAAAGGGCATACCGAATCCTAGATATCACCCAACTTAAGCCAAACGAAGTGGGACCGGAGTTGAGAACCTATTTGGAACAAGTCAGGGCCCGAATGGAAGTATACTTTGAAGCTGCAAACCACAAAAATGATATCTGGAAGGGCAAATTTAAAGAGTTTGATCAAAGGAACAAGGCTTTGGAAGCTTAGCTAGAGTTAAAGAGCTAGAAGCCATCATCAACGAAAAACCAACACCTATGCAGTAGAAGAAGAAGAGGACTAGGAACTAGATTAGAATTGTACTTTTCTTTTTTCTTTTTCTTTTTCATGTTTCAAGTATCGAACTCCGAGTTTCCAATATTAATAAAAATAAAGTTTCAGTATTATGTCATTAATCAATTATTGGCCCTTTATTTTAAGCATTTGCGTGATACATGTATCATATTTACATACATGCATCAAACTAAGAAAAAAGCAAAACCAGGTGTCAAAGATAGCTCCCAAACAACCGAACCCTCCAAGGAGCCCGATCCACACCCTTTCTGATGCAAACCCTAGGTATATTAAACCTAGAACCCGTCGATCGTGATTTGAAATCGGATTCCCAAGTATTGTCTTGAACAAGTGATGAATGGAACTAGACCCCAACCACACCTGCTGATTGAAACCTAAGTTATCAAGATGACTTCCCCAAGCATTTAGATCGAAGAAATCGAAAGGAGTTCTTTCGCAAAGAACAAAAGAGAGAGAGCTCTCAAAATGTGTATTCAACAACTATTTTTCAATTGGTCTGATAAAAGAGTATTTATATGGCCCCGTAAAATACCTAAAAAGGGGAAAAATCTAAGCGTACACGTGGAAATAAATAATAATATACGCGTCTGAGCATGTGACGAGTGCAGTACACGGCCGTGTCCCAAGCCGTGTCTTAACCCGTGTAAGCTTCTGTGAAAGTTCTGCAAGCTGTGTCTCAAGTCGTGCCCGGAACCGTGTCAGAGTCTGTGACAGTCCTTCAGGCCGTGTCTCAAGCCGTGCCCGGAACCGTGTCAGAGTCTGTGACAGACCTTCGGGCCGTGTCTCAAGCCGTGCCCGGAACCGTGTCAGCCTCTGTCCTCCACTGTGTAGCGCATGGAAAAAAAATAACTTAATAAACAAAGGAAATTAAATTAGCAAATTCGGATGAAGACATTAAATGAAATCATCCTTCAAGGCCGGTTCTCTCGGGATCCTCTTTGGAAGCTTGGATTATGTGAATAAATGTCGATTCTCCCTTGGTAAAGCTCGGTTCCTTCTCTTGCAGCTCCATCACTAATCCTTGCAAAGCTTCTAGACCCCAACCACACCTGTTGATTGAAACCTAAGTTATCAAGATGACTTCCCCAAGCGTTTAGATCGAAGAAATCGAAAGGAGTTCTTTCGCAAAGAACAAAAGAGAGAGAGCTCTCAAAATGTGTATTCAACAACTATTTTTCAATTGGTCTGACAAAAGAGTATTTATATGGCCCCGTAAAATACCTAAAAAGGGGAAAAATCTAAGCGTACACGTGGAAATAAATAATAATATACGCATCTGAGCATGTGACGAGTGCAGTACACGACCGTGTCCCAAGCCGTGTCTTAACCCGTGTAAGCTTCTTTGAAAGTTCTGCAAGCCGTGTCCCAAGCCGTGCCCGGAACCGTGTCAGAGTCTGTGACAGTCCTTCAGGCCGTGTCTCAAGCCGTGCCCGGAACCGTGTCAGAGTCTGTGACAGACCTTCAGGCCGTGTCTCAAGCCGTGCCGGGAACCGTGTCAGCCTCTGTCCTCCACTGTGTAGCGTATGGAAAAAAAAAATAACTTAATAAATGAAGGAAATTAAATTAGCAAATTCGGATGAAGACATTAAATGAAATCATCCTTCAAGGCCGGTTCTCTCGGGATCCACTTTGGAAGCTTGGATTATGTGAATAAATGTCGATTCTCCCTTGGTAAAGCTCGGTTCCTTCTCTTGCAGCTCCATCACTAATCCTTGCAAAGCTTCTCTCATCCACTTAGCTCTAGCTCTTGTCATTGGACCTCCAATACCATGTAACGGGTCATTAGATTTTGACTCTTGAACTCTTGATGTTAGCTGATCCCCATCATTCCCTCCTTCCTCGAAAAGATTCGTCCTCGAATCACCTGCATCATATAGAGTAAGGTCAGAAACATTAAAAGTTGCGCTTATATTACCATAGTGACTTGGTAAGTCAATCTTGTAAGCGTTATCATTGATGCGTTCCAACACTTGGAATGGCTCATCTCCCCTAGGGTGCAACTTAGATTTTCGCTGTTCGGCAAATCGCTCCTTTCTCAGATGCACCCACACCCAATCTCCTGGATGAAAGACAACCTTCACACGACCCTTATTGGCCTGGCGAGCATAATGCTTATTCTTCTTCTCAATGTTAGCCCGCACCTGAGCATGCAATTCCCGCACAAATTCTGCCTTTTTCTTTCCATCAAGATCAACAAATTCATTAACAGGCAAAGGCAAAATATCCAGTGGAGTCAAAAGGATTAAAACCATACACAATCTCAAATGGAGAGTAAGATGTAGTGGAATGCACAGTCCTATTATATGCAAATTCTACATGGGGTAGACATTTCTCCCATTGTTTCAAATTTTGATGAATCACAGCACGCAACAAGGTTGAAAGAGTCCTATTGACTACTTCAGTCTGACCATCAGTTTGAGGGTGTGTAACAGTAGAGAACAACAACTTAGTGCCTAGCCTATTCCACAGAGTACGCCAAAATGACTCAAGAATTTCACATCCCTATCACTCACAATAGAATTGGGCAAGCCATGCAATCGCACAATCTCTCTAAAGAACAAATCAGCAATACGTTGTGCATCATTAGATTTAGAACAGGCAATGAAATGAGCCATCTTACTAAACCTATCAACAACAACAAATATGCTATCTTTTCCACTTTGAGACCGTGGTAACCCTAACACAAAATCCATAGAAATGTCAGTCCAGGGTTGATTAGGCACGGGTAATGGAATGTATTCTCCATGGGGCATTACTTTGGATTTAGCCTATCTACATGTAATGCACTTGTCACACACAGTTTGCACATCATGCTTCATTTTTGGCCAATAAAAGTGTTCATGCAAAATATCCAAAGTCTTTTTAACACCAAAGTGTCCCATTAAACCACCCCCATGTGTTTCCCTCACAAGCAATTCACGCACAGAACTTTTAGGCACACACAATCTATCTTTCTTAAACAAGTACCCATCATGCCTATAAAAGTCAGCATATCCAGACTCAGCACAAGCAACCCAAATTTGACCAAAATCAGCATCAGTCTCATACAATTCCTTAATGAGTTCAAATCCAAGCAATCTAGTATGCAAAGAAGTCAAAAGTGAATACCTTTGAGAAAGTGCATCTGCCACCACATTCTCTTTTCCTTGCTTGTATTTAATCACATACGGAAATGTCTCAATGAACTCCAGCCACTTTGCATGCCTCTTGTTCAACTTACCTTGAGTTTTCAGAAACTTCAAACTCTCATGATCGGAATGAATGATGAACTCCTTAGGCCATAGGTAATGTTGCCAAGTTTGCAAGGTCCTCACCAGAGCATATAACTCCTTGTCATAGACTGGGTAATTTAATGCAGCGCCATTGAGTTTTTCGCTAAAATAAGCGATCGGTTTAGATTCCTGCATCAAAACACCACCAATATCTTTCCCAGAAGCATCGCATTCAATTTCAAAAACCTTCTTAAAATTAGGTAGAATAAGTAATGGTGCATTAGTCAACTTACCTTTCAAAACATTAAAAGCCTCCTCATGCACTTTAGTCCACCTAAACTCAACATTCTTCTTAACAAGATCATTTAAAGGAGCAGTTATAGAACTAAAGTCCCTAACAAACATCCTATAAAAACTTGCTAATCCATGAAAGCTCTTGACCTCACTTGCGTTCCTAGGTGTTGGCCACTCCCTGATCGCCTTCACCTTTTCTTCATCCATAGCAATCCCATCTGCACCTACAACAAATCCAAGAAAAACCACAGATTCCATACAAAAGGTGCACTTCTTCAAGTTTGCATACAACTTGTTTTCTCGCAAAACAGTAAACACACTTTGTAAATGCTGAACATGTTCATTTAAAGTCGTGTTGTAAACTAAGATATCATCAAAGTAGACAACAACAAACTTTCCAATGAAAACGCGAAGAACATGATTCATCAACCTCATAAATGTGCTAGGCGCATTTGTTAATCCAAAAGGCATTACCATCCACTCATATAAACCATGTTTAGTTTTAAAAGCCGTTTTCCACTCATCTCCCTCTTTCATGCGAATTTGGTAATAACCATTCTTTAAATCAATTTTGGAAAACAAACAGGCACCATGCAACTCATCAAGCATATCATCAAGTCTAGGGATAGGATGTCTATACTTAACTGTGATCTTGTTGATTGCTCGACAATCAACACACATCCGCCATGTTCCATCCTTCTTGGGAACCAGGATGACAGGAACTGAGCATGGACTGAGGCTTTCTCTCACAAACCCCTTCTCTACTAGATCATCAACCTGCCTTTGGATCTCCTTAGTTTCCTCTGGATTGGCCCGATAAGCTGGCCGATTAGGAATGGAAACACCTGGGATAAAGTCAATCTGGTGCTCAATGCCTCTTAGTGGAGGCAATCCCCTTGGGACTTCCTCAGGAAACAAGTCCTCATATTCCTGTAAAAGAGACACAACCACACTTGGCAAAGAAGAGTTAAGGTTAATAGTAGTAAAATATAAATCCTTGTACATGAGTACAAGTAGTTGTTTCCTGGCCACTATTGCACCTTTAACCTCACTTTTTCTTGCTACTCCACTCTCTCCTGCAATTTTCTCTCCACTCAGTGTGTTAAGCTCTTCACTCTCTTGCTTCACATGTGTTTGCCTCTCACTCTTTCTTTCTTTTTCACTCTTTTCTTGTCCACTCAAGTGTTTCTCTCTAAACTCTTTTGCTAGCCTCACTTGATCCTCACAAGCCTCCCATGGTTTCTGGGGAGTTAGAACCACATTTCTCTTGTTTAAAACAAAAGAGTAATGGTTCTTGTACCCATCATACATTACCCTCCGATCGAACTGCCACGGTCGCCCCAACAATATGTGACTAGCCTGCATGGGAACTACATCACACATCACCTCATCATGATAACTCCCAATAGAAAATGAAATAAGAGCCTGCCTGGTCACCTTCACTTCCCCACACTCATTCAACCACTGTAACCGGTATGGTTTCTGATGCTTCGAAGTCTTCAACCTCAACTTATCAACCAATAAGGTACTAGCAACATTAGTACAGCTACTACTATCAATAATCAAGCTGCATACCTTCTTCTGTACATGACATCGGGTGTAAAAAATATGCTCACGCTGAACCCCTTCACCATCATTCTTAGGCTGAGTACTAAGGACTCGCCTAGTAACTAGCAATTCCCCACTCACGGGTCCCTCAACGTCCACATCACTACAATCCTCCAATGGTGGCATGTCATCATCACTGGAACTAATACTCTCCATATCTCCATTATCCCGAATGATCATGGCCCTTTGATTTGGACATTGAGATGCAATATGTCCAAACCCCTGACACCTGAAACATTTGACATCACGAGTTCTAGTGAATGGTTTAGTGTCAGATTTACCTTTAGTGGAAGTAACTAGACTCTTAGCCTTCATATCCCCTTTTGGTTTTGAGTTTGCAGTGTTCTTCTTCCAATTTGACTTCCATGAAGAGTTAGAAGTCGCCCAAGATTTAGAATTCCCTTTATACTTCAACTGCTTCTCTACCTTGATCGCCTTATGCAACAATTCCTCAATATCCACATAATATTGTAAATATACTACATCAGCGATCTCCTGATTCAACCCATTGATGAATCTAGCCATTGTAGCCTCATCTTCCTCATCTACTTTAGCTCTAATCATAGTTATCTCCATCTCCTTATAATAATCCTCTACACTCTTGGACCCTTGTGTCAACCCCTGTAATTTCCTATGCAAATCCCTATAATAATGACTAGGGATAAATCTCTTCCGCATAATTGTTTTCATCTCATTCCAAGTGCTAACAGGCCTCTCACCATACCTTCTCCTATTACGCACCAGCTGATCCCACCATACACTGGCATAATAAAAAAATTCAATTGCAGCTAACTTTATCTTCTTCTCCTCACTGTAATTATGGCAATCAAATACATGGTCCACTTTTCTCTCCCACTCCAAATACAGCTCTGGATCATTCTTCCCTTGAAAGGAAGGTATCTTCATCTTAATACTACCCAAATTACCATCTCGCCGTTGGGTATCTCTTCTCTCCCTCATGAAACCATATTCCCCTGAATCAGTATCCTCCTTCTCTTCTATACTCACCCCCCCTCTTGAATGCCTATTGGTTCTTCTCCCCACAACATTACTACCTGATGGTTCCCTATTCTGCTCCATCTTATCCAACCTCTCATGGACTTGCTCCATTTCAACACTCAGCATTTTTCTCATCTCACCGAATAATGCCTCAAACATCAATTTCTTATCTACGCCTCCCTTCTCTCTACTAGTAGGACTTTGATCAGACATATTGCTGCAACAAAAAGGGTTAGAAATAACACAAAAAAAATATAAACCTCACGATTCACTCCCTCACCTGTTTACACTCACAGATATGGATTCACTCGTGTTTCGTTCAATAAATAGATGATCCCCACAACTCGCTCTTATAGGCTCTTTGACCAGAACTCAATCAAAATTTCTTTAACATAAACCACTAAGGCAACTCAACTTTTTAAACAAACGGTTCCAATTCAACAGCCAATTAAGAGAAACACGGACAAGGACTCCAATAGGGACACAATGAATACAAACGAATGAACGAGAAATATAGATACTGGATTACTGAAATGTTCTTCTTCTTCTTCTTTTTTTTTTTTTTTTTTTTAAACCTAATCTAATTTGTCTGCGACTTGCGGTGGCCGCAGTGGAAAAGGCAACGAATTTGCCTTGCTCAGGGAATCGACGACTTTAATGGCCGTAGAATTCCCTCCGATGACGGACGAGAAACAACAACAGAACAATAGCAATTCCTTAATGAATTTGTAAGATAGGAGAATTTAGATTCTTTGCGTCGACTAATGGAAATTCTTGCGGAGAAATCCAATTGACGAATTTCCAGACAGATACGAACAAAATAACAATAATCGAATTCCAATGTATGTAATTAGATGGAATTCAATTGTAATTCCTCAATGAATTTTGGGACGAAGCACTGACCAATGAAAAACTGTTTGCGGAGAAAATAGAATCCTGAGACAATTGAAGATATATATATATATATGAAACGTAAAGTTCAACCCAATTATAAGAATTTCCAGATGAACAACGAACAGGTAACAATTCGAATGACTTGAATTCCTACGACAAATAAAACAATTTTTTTTTTTTAAAGAAGACAACGATAATTAATCGAAAAGGATAGAATTACTTGAATCAAGAAGCCGAGGCTCTGATACCAAATGATGCGAACCCTAGGTATATTAAACCTAGAACCCGTCGATCGTGATTTGAAATCGGATTCCCAAGTATCGTCTTGAACAAGTGATGAACGGAACTAGACCCCAACCACACCTGCTGATTGAAACCTAAGTTATCAAGATGACTTCCCCAAGTGTTTAGATCGAAGAAATGGAAAGGAGTTCTTTCGCAAAGAACAAAAGAGAGAGAGCTCTCAAAATGTGTATTCAACAACTATTTTTCAATTGGTCTGACAAAAGAGTATTTATATGGCCCCGTAAAATACCTAAAAAGGGGAAAAATCTAAGCGTACACGTGGAAATAAATAATAATATACGCGTTTGAGCATGTGACGAGTGCAGTACACGGCCATGTCCCAAGCCATGTCTTAACCCGTGTAAGCTTCTGTGAAAGTTCTGCAAGCCGTGTCCCAAGCCGTGCCCGGAACCGTGTCAGAGTCTGTGACAGTCCTTCAGGCCGTGTCTCAAGCCATGCCCGGAACCGTGTCAGAGTCTGTGACAGACCTTCAGGCCGTGTCTCAAGCCGTGCCCGGAACCGTGTCAGCCTCTGTCCTCCACTGTATAGCGCATGGAAAAAAAATAACTTAATAAACGAAGGAAATTAAATTAGCAAATTCGGATGAAGACATTAAATGAAATCATCCTTCAAGGCCGGTTCTCTCGGGATCCTCTTTGGAAGCTTGGATTATGTGAATAAATGTCGATTCTCCCTTGGTAAAGCTCGGTTCCTTCTCTTGCAGCTCCATCACTAATCCTTGCAAAGCTTCTCTCATCCGCTTAGCTCTAGCTCTTGTCATTGGACCTCCAATACCATGTAACGGGTCATTGGATTTTGACTCTTGAACTCTTGATGTTAGCTGATCCCCATCACTTTCAAAGATCAAAATGGCAAACAGTGGCAATAACAGCAACAACCGCAACAACACCAGTGTCAATACTGCCTCAGACCCTAGGATCATATCCTTTGAATAAATGTTCCAGCAATTGGCTGCATAAGTCCACCTCCTGACTGAAAGTATTGGCCTCCTCCACACCATCCAACCAACTTAGGAAAAACATTCAAGGGCCAGAAAAGGGAAGGCAGTAGAGGGTTAATCTCCAGAGTATAAGGAGATCAATTCCCACCTCAACCCAACATTCGAGTATGAACCCAGAGTCAACCTCGGACGATATAAAGAGAGAAATGGAAGACAGAAAAAAAGAGATGGAAAGAAAACTGTTTCAATAACTGGCTGACAAGATGAAGACACTACAAGGGCCTGATAGTTTTGAGCAAATAGGAATCACCAACCTTTTGGCATATAGGGAAGAGGTGTACCTAGAGAAGTTCAAAACCCCAGAGTTTGAAAAAGATGACGGCACTGGATGCCCCAGGATGCATATAAGGTTGTATATACGGAAGATGAGCAAATATGCCTAGTATGACCAACTCATGATCCAGACCTTCAAAGACAGCCTTACATGCCCTACCCTCGTTTGATATGCACACTTGGACTTCAACCAAGTCAACATCTGGGAAAGACTCACTTGGGCATTTTATGACCAATATAAATTTAACATTGAAGTTGCCCCTTCAATGATGGATCTAGGAAGTCTCCAAAAGAAGTACATTAAGTCTTTTAAGGAGTATGCCTAACGCTGGTGAGCTCAGGTTGCTAGGGTGACAACCCCGATCTTTGAAAATGAGTTGACATTTATCTTCATCAACACTTTGGAGAAGACTTACTTCTCACATCTGGTAGGCCAGGCGTCATCTAGTTTCGCAGAAGTAGTGGTAGCAAGGTGCCGAATTGAGAATGCCAACACATTAGGGAGATTCTAGATAGTAGACCCTCCCAAAACCACATCATCGTAGAGGCCCGTAGGAGGTAACAGGGTCAAGGAATCTAATATTAGCATAGTTAACTCCAGTAAAGTAGATAGAGTTGGGTCCTGCATGACATTCCAAACCATCAATGCCCCAATCCAACAATTGCCAATGAATCACAACCAGGCTACTAGGGTCACAAGACAATTTACTCCGATATTGATCCCGCTCAGCCAGGTTTTTGCTCAGCTACAAGCCGATAATTTGATTAGCTTTGAGATCTCAAGTGACTAGTATAAGCCAAGGAATTTTGACCCAAGCCTCAAGTATGATTACCATATGGGCCAAAAGGAGCATTCCATGGACAGATGCTGGAGGCTCCGAAATAAGATTCAAGATCTGATTGACGCCGGAATAGTGCAGTTAGACTTTGTTAACGCACCAGCACCTAATGTCAACACAAATCCGCTGCTCAACCATAAGCTCACCGTCAATATGATCACATCTGAAAAGACGGACTCTAAACCAAAAGAGTCCCCAAAATAGGAAAGGAAAAAGGTGCAGCAAGAAAGTCACTCCCACCAGGTCTCACATAAAATTCCTAAATCACAGATCAAGACGAGATGGTTAGCTGGAGACTCAATAGTTAGTACCTTAGGGGAATCACACGGGAGATTTGAGTATATAGTGAATTACTCTTTCACCCCAACCGAATATGAGCTACTTAGTGGATGGGGGCCCGAGTTTGAAAAAGAAGACAACTAACAAAAGGAAAGAGAGGAGTCCATAAATATGATTAAATCGGACCAAAAATCGATAATCATAACGTGCTACAAGGGACAACCTACTGAGGTGTGAATTCCAAAGAATAGATACGTATTCAATATCCTAATACCCTTAGAGAAGTATAAGGCAGCACCATTCGACTATTAGGCTCTCGATCAGGAAAAGCCCCCTATCATAAGAGGAATTACTCGCTTTGGGAGAATTTATGATCCTAAATACAAGATCTCAGCCGAAGAGCCTAACACTGAGGTGGAAGAGGGGCTCTCTACATTCACAAAAATGGTCAAAACAAGTGAATACAAGATTATGGAACAACTTAATAAGGTTCCAGCCCATATATCACTTATGGGCCTCCTTGCAACGTTTGAGCCTCATAGAGAAGCACTCTTCAAAGTACTCAAACAGATCAAGGTAGCAGAAGGCATTGCAATAGAGAAATTGAGCCATGTGGCGGATTCAATCTTCACTATGGATCGGATATCTTTCTCTCTCAAAGAGTTGGGAGAAGATGGAGACCAACACATGAAACCACTGTTCATAGTGGTGAAATGTAATGACACTATTGTCTCCAAAGTACTTATTGATAATGGATCTTCTCTCAACATATGCCCTTTAGCTACCCTTAACTTGTTGGGGGTTGACGCAAGCAACATCAAGCGAAGCTCGATAGTGGTCAGGGCCTTCGATGGGTCCAAGAGAGAAATAGTGGGGGAAATCAGCTTGCTAGTGGAGATTGGTCCACATATATTCCACATCTCCTTCATAGTCTTCGACATTCTAAGGTATTTCAATCTATTATTGGGAAGGCCGTAGATACATATCACTGGAGCCATACCCTCAAGTTTACATCAAAAGGTCAAGTTCATAGCGAATGGACAAATCATCACCATGTTGGGAGAGCAAGACCATGCCATCTATAAAGAGACTACTATACCTTACATCGAGGAAGACAGTTCCGAAGACTTTAGGCTCTAAATATTCAATGAAGTGAGTGTGGTAACCAGCAAAGAGGGCCATTAGTTTAAGAAGGGACAATAAGGGACGTTAAGGGATGCTTGGGCTAGGGTATGTTCCTATACCCCAAGAGGAGGCACAATTAAGAGGTATCAGAGGTAGAAAGAAAGAGAAACTAAGCAACTCCCTGATGCATTTTCCACCCCTCCAACAATCATTCAAGCAAGCAACTACCATTCAAAAGCTAAGGATAAGTGAGACCGATGTCAACAATGAAGGCTCGACCTCTCACACGGCTGATCAGCATCCGACTCTTAACAATTGTTTCTGTTATCCTATTGATAGCACTAGGTCAGCTCAAGGATAGGGAACAAGTATTAAACAAATTTCTATTGTGATTATTTTTCGAATTTAATAAATTGCAGCTTATTCCTTTTGCTTATACATACATGTTCTCACTTCACTTTACCCACAGATTCCTTACTGTCAAACGTCAAGGACATTTCGTGCAGGTAAGTAATGAAAACATTGATATTGCTTCCAACACTGTTGGGTCAACCGTTGGAGGCGATGTCCCTGATCACAAAATAATACAAGAAAATTGGCAAAAACATGAATAAAGTAAAATTTCAATCAATGAGTCGATGGAGACAGTAAATCTAGGAAGCGCCGAGGAATCTAAAAACCTCAAGATTGGGGCCAACTTGAGTGATGAGCAGAATCATGAGATAACCGAGCTGTTAACTAAATATGCAGATGTATTCGCTTGGTCATATGGCGACATGCCAAGACTCGATCAGTCAATAGTAGTTCACAAGCTTCCCACGAGGAAAGATGTCAAACCTAAAAAACAGAAATTGAGAAGATTTAGGCTTGACATCTTACTAAAAATTAAAGAGGAAGTAAAAAAGCTACTAGAAGTGAGATTCATCGAGGTGCTAGACTACTCAAAATGGGTAGCAAATATAGTCTCTGTTTTAAAAAAGAATGGGAAAGTGCGCATATGTGTAGACTTCTGAGATTTAAATCAAGCTATGCCAAAAGACAACTTCCCTCTACCTCACATTGATTTCTTGGTAGATAGTATCGTAGGAAACCATCTCTTCTCATTCATGGACGGTTTCTCAAGATATAATCAAATAAGAATGGCTGAAGAAGATAAAACTAAAACAACCTTTATCACAACATGGGGAACTTTTTATTATAAAGTTATGCCTTTTGGTTTGAAAAACGCCCGGGCAACATATCAAAGAGCCACGGTCGCAATACTTCATGACATGATGCATCGAAAGATGAAAGTATACATGGACGACATGATAGCTAAGTCTAAAAGAGAAGAAAGCTATGCAACTATTCTAAGGAAATTTTTCAAGTAGTTAAGAAAGTTCTAACTCAAATTAAACCCTGAAAAGTGCACTTTTGGGGTCATAATAAACAAGTTGTTAGGGTTTATCATAAGCTGAGAAGGCATCTAAAACGACCCTGACAAAGTAAAGGTCATATTGGAATTGCCCTCTCCACGCACTATCAAAGAAGTGAGAGGTTTGCTAGGAAGGTTGAATTACATAGCCCACTTCATCTTACAGCTCACAGACAAATGCTGTCCACTATTCCGTCTGCTAAAAAAGAATACCATGGTAGAATGGGATGATGAATGTGAAGAAGCATTTAGAACGATAAAAGACTATCTCATAAATCCCCCGGTCTTGATAGTTCCAAAACAAGGAAAGCCTTTATTCTTATACCTAACGATACTCCCTGAATCCATGGGGTGCGTGCTAGGACAAAAAGAGGACGAGGGGAGAGAGCGTTCCATATACTATTTGAGCAAAAAGTTCATAGACGGGGAATAGAGGCATTTTGAAATAGAGAGGACTTGCTGTGCTTTGATCTGGGTCATGCACCGATTGAGGCAGTGCACCCTTTACTATCCCATTGAGTTGCTGACAATACACAATCCTCTGAAGTACCTGGCAGAGAAGCCCGTTTTGTTAGGAAGAATCTCTAAATGGCAAATGTTCTTATCAGAATTTGATATCACATATATAAATCAAAATTCGATAAAAGAGCAATCTTTCGCCGATCAGTTGGTAGAATACCCAATTAAGGGGGATCCCCAAGAATCACAAGCCTAATTCCCTGATGAAAATATATTAATAGCAGAGGGTGAACCAACAGAAGACTACGAGACAGAACAAAGCCCTAAATGGAAGATGTTCTTTGACGGAGCTGCCAATGTATTTGGTTGTGGGATCGGGGCAGTGCTAATATCTCCAAAAGGAACACAATTCCCCTCGATAATAAGAGTTACGTTCCCATATACTAACAATATTACGGAATATAAGGCATGCATCCTTGGCCTCAAAATGGCTTGCCACATGAAAATCCATGGTTTAGAAATATATGGAGATTCTTCACTTATCATATTACAAATAAGAGGGGAATATACAACTAAAGACCTCAAATTGGTACCATACCATCAACATTTAACAAAGCAGATTGATGAATTCAAAGCAGTCACCTCTACATACATCTTGAGAAACTCAAAATCAGTTTGGAGATGCCCTCACCATACTAGCATCTATGATTCATATAACAAGGGGAGCTAAAGTTCAATAATTGAAAATAGAAATTGAAAATTGGCCCACTTACTATTTGATAATT
The DNA here is from genome assembly GCA_037954665.1 of Laguncularia racemosa. Taxonomy (NCBI): domain Eukaryota; kingdom Viridiplantae; phylum Streptophyta; class Magnoliopsida; order Myrtales; family Combretaceae; genus Laguncularia; species Laguncularia racemosa. Next base: position 5,385,733 of record JBBMOL010000030.1, on the reverse strand, counting down.
AAAAACGCGCAAGATGATAAGCCCTGGTATTACGATATCAAAACTTTCCTCCAAGAAAGCAAATACCTCGAAATGGCTAGCACAAATGACCAAAGAACACTTAGAAGGTTAGCGAGTCATTTTTTACCAAATGGGCTTGTACTTTATAGAAGATCACCTGATACCACTTTGCTAAGATGTGTGGATGAAAAAGAGGCATGCGAACTGATGAAAGAAGTACATGAAGGTGTATGCGGACTTCACATGAACGGCTACATGCTAGCCTAAAAAATCATGAGAATGGGCTACTATTGGCTAACAATGGAATCATACTGCATCAAATATGTCAAGCACTATCACTTGTGTCAAGTTTATGCAAATCGAATAAATGCCCTGCCTAAAGAACTCCACTCATTGTTTGCACCATGGCCTTTCTCCATGTGGGGGATTGACATCATTGGCCCAATCACTCTAAAAGCATCCAATGTTCATAGATTTACACTGGTAGCCATTGATTACTTCACAAAGTGGGTAGAAGCTTCTTGATATGCTAATTCCACAAAGGGGTAATAGTTCGATTCTTGAAGAGGGATATAATAGCTCGATGTGGAGTTTTTGAATCAATTATCACTGACAATGGAACCAACCTCAACAAGAAGTCGATGAAAGATTTGTGTCAACTGTTCCATATAAGCCACATAAATTCAACTCCTTACCGACCTTAGATGAATGGGGCAGTGGAAGCGGCCAACAAGAACATCAAAAGAATTATCAAGAAAATGACAATCACTTACAAAGATTGGCACGAGATGCTACCATTCGCCCTCATGGCTTATGGAACCTCAATTTGAACATCTATTGGAGTTACCTTATACTCTTTGGTATATGGAATTGAGGCAGTTCTACTAGTTGAAGTCGAAATACCATCCTTCAGGATCCTATCAGAAGCATAGTTAGATAAGTCAAACTGGGTAAAGAAAAGGCTTGATCAATTGAATTTGATCGATGACAAAAGACTAGTTGCATTATGTCACGGCCAGTGCTACCAACAAAGAATGGCCCGAGCATTCAACAAGAAAATGAGACCTCGATGTTTCAAGGAATGACAGTTAGTGCTAAAGAAGGTTCTCCCAAATGTTCAAGATCCAAGAGGGAAGTTTACCTCAAACTATGAGGGTCCATATGTTGTAAAAAAGGTATTGTCAGGAGGTTTTTTAATATTAACTCAGATGGATGGTCCAGAATTGAGAGACCCCATTAATATGGATGCTATTAAGATGTACTATCATTAGGCAAGAAAATTGAAAAATTTCCAAGGTTCATGAATACCAATATTCAGTACATATTTTGTTGATTTTAGTTTTCATTTCTTTTACAAGAAAAGTTAATGTCTCTGAATGATCAATCATTTCAAAAAATTCTCATTAAAATAAATATCCATATACACATTACCCATCGCCTCACAATGAATAATGAAGTGATAATAAACCTTAATAGATTTTGTTATTACACCTATTTTTTAGCATTCAACCTGGTGTATTAACAGGGTAACACTACAGCCATAAAGAGCCATGCTCATAAGAAAGAAAGTACATTAGGGCCCTCAACCCTATTTTGAAGCAAGAATAAGCAAAAAAAGAGCAAACCAACACGAAGGTTCGGTTGTTTGGTTGCTATCCATGATAAGCCAGTAAGCATTGTAGAGTAAATAAACATCATTCATCATGAATCACATATCTTAAGATAAGCGGTCTAAAAGACATCCCTTATCAATCATTTAACCAGTTCTCTAGAAGCATTTTCAAAAAGTGTTAGGTAAGCCAGAACACAATAGAGCACTTTCTTGGATATTCTTTCTTAAAGTTGGCTCACAATGGGCACTCTCCCAGATAGACGCTTCTAAAGTTAACCCATTACAAGGCACTTTTAAGATATAATAACCTAAAGTCAGCTCACAATATGGGACTTTCGTGATTATACTTTCTTAAAGTTAACCCATGATGGGGCACTTTTCTAAATATCCTCTTTCAGGGTTAGCCCATAGGGGTACCTTCCTAGACATCTATTCTTCAGGGTCGCAAGTCTAAGAAGATGCTTCCCGCTATCGGTTAGTCAGCCCACAGTGGGTACTTTTTTAGATATCCTCTCTTAGGGTTAACCTATAGGGGCACCTTCCGAAACACCTATTCTTCAGGGTCACAAGTCTAAGAAGACGCTTCCCACTATCAGTTAGTCAGCCCACAATGGGGCACTTTCCTAAGATATCCTCTCTCATGGTTGCAAGTCCAAGGAGACGTTTCCTGATATTATTGATTAGTTAGCTCATAGGAGCACTTTTCTAGATAATTGATTAGTCAGCTCATAGGAGCACTTATCCAGATTATTCCCTTCAAGGTTGTTAGTTTTATAAGACACTTCCTGATATCGATTAGTCCTCTCATGAGAGCACTCTTCGAAGGCATTTCTCTCCCAAAACAGACGCTAGTCTAGCTAGACGCTTCTGTTGGCAAGTGGCCAGCTCATAAGAGCACTTCCTTAGACAATCTCCTCTTTAGGGTTGCTAGTCCAATAGTTTGCTTCCCGTCATCAGTTATTCCACTCACAATAACACACTCCTACATAATCTTCGAGATTTTTCCTATCGTCGATTAGTTAGCCCACAGATAACTTTTCTAGACGATACATTACTTCAGGTTGTTAGGTTGTTTAAGACCATTCCCTAAGCAATACCAATCATCATAAAACATTCGTGGGATTATTAGCTCATGGAGCATTTTTCCTACTTAAACCAAGTTTAGATAACCAGCCAACCATAGTGTTATCCAGTTAGTCTATCGGTCAAAAATGTTGTCTTTGTAGTTAAGTTTTTCAAACTTTACTACAAAGAGAGCTAGCTATAAACACCTCATTTTTGCTCTTTAATCACAAATAGTGATCAATTTTGCAATTTTTCATTTTTTTTATTTAGCAGAAATAAAGAAAAAATATCAAAAAAATAAATAGGGAAATATATTAATTTTGGGAAATAATAATAGAAATAATAAGAAAAGGAGTTAAATAATTTTTACAAATTTTTGGAATTTCAAAATAATATAAAAATAATGAAAATTGCAACGCATATATGTAAATTGCATTTAATAAAAAAACGACAAAGTGGGCTAGCCCAGTTGGTTCGAACCAAGAACTCATGTGCATGAAGGTGGTGCAAGGTTAGGGGATCGAATCGCGAGGGAGGCAAATCCGCATTTTACAATTTTTTTCTCTCCCTAGGACACGTGTCAGCAGCTGATTGGACGACGCAAATGCACGCGCTGGGAGCGTGTTTGTCTCCTACCTCTGTTCGAGATCATCACTAGTAGTGAAAAAATCAAATCCAGCTATTTTGATTCAATTTTTTGCACAAATCCAGTAGATTTTTAACTAAAATGAGATAAACATAATCCAATTAGAATCAAATCATAATAAAATCAAAGATTTACATGAATCAAATCAAATTAGAGAATATTTTAACTACGAATCCGATTTACCCTAATCGAAGGAAATCCGAGCTTATTCAGCTTGATTTCTGGTGCCTATAAATAAAGCACTATGTGGAGAAGCTAAAGCACGGATCAGAAGAGAGAAAAGAGAGAAGATAAGAGAGATCGAAGCCTCGCAGGAGCTTGTCTAAGATGCGACCATTGATTGAGCTCTAAACCACCACTAGGAGGCATTTATGAAGAAATCTATCACTACCATTGGATTACCCACCTTCGGAAAAGCTCAGAAGCTGCCTTCAAACACCCTCGAAAGCCATCGGAATGTTGCCGTCGAAGGACCTCTGATTGCCACCTAGTTTGAACCGATTTAACCCAATCTGACCTAACTGACCCGACCCGTGAACCACGCCCGTAACTAGGTAAGTCGGATTTTTCAATTTTTCAATTATTTTATTTATTTATTTATTTATAATTCAAAAATAGAGAAGAAAAAAATAAAAAAACAATATTAGGAAAATGGTAGAATTTAGATTAGTTTTTTTTTATGTTTAGTTTAGAATAGATAAAATAATAAAAAAATAAAAAAATAATAAAAATTTTGAAAAATATTTAAAATAATGAAGATAATACGAAAAAAAAGAAAAAATAAATAAAATAACAAAAAATAAAATAAGGAAAAATAATAGATAATAAACAATAAAAAAAATAATAAAAAAAAAATAATAAGAATAATAAAAAATATATAATAATCATAAAAAATAGGATTAAATTCATAATAACAAAAAAATAATGAATTATTTTTTATCAATTAGAAAAAATCCTTTTTCTTTCAAAATAGATACAACATTGGTTTTCCTTTGATCATTTTTTTTTTCAAAAAAATAAAATAATAAAGCATAAGCTTAGATTTTTTTTTCCAAAATTTTGAAAATGATAATGAATTTAAACTCAAAGTATTTTCATAATTAAAATTAAAAAACTCACTAAAGTTTTTTTTTTTTTCAAAAGCGAACTATGACTTGTTTGATTTTGAATAACAAATATGTAGGCACCCTTATGGGGGCAACTCTAAAAAGAATAAAAAATCATTTTCCAAAGTTATTTTAATCAATAAATAGAATAAATAAAAAATAAAAAAATAACAGAATAAAATGACAAAATAAAATAGAACAAAAAACAATAAAATAAAAAAGGAAAAGGCATTAGAATATGGTTCATATTTCAGAAGGATAAGGTAGTAACTTTAAGATTTTAATAGGTTAACCCCCGATTTCAAAAACTCTGGTTTTCTTTTCCTTCTTTACAAAAATGAAAAGAGGAGATTTCATTGACTAGTTGTCCAAATTAAGATTAATCCGCTCAATTAGCTCTAATTCAATAATCTTTCCCAATTTCAATTGGGTGGCGACTCCAAAATAAGACAAAATTCTTAGTTCAAGCCGAGGATTTTTATTAGATGGGCATAGGGTCTAGCATAAATCGGATTAGGAATGTGAATGAAAAAAATCAAGAATTAGACTCGATAGGATGGTGACTCCGTTGGGGACTTCTAGTAGGTTGGCCACCTAAACTTTATGAATTCACCATTTCCAAATATCTTTTGATTGTTATATTATTGATGCTAACCTTTCAGGATTTAATAAAATTTAAGGCGTATTTATTTGTGCTACTGTTGAGTCTGCATGCATGTAATCGTGTGATTAGATACGATCAAACCCAGGTTGTCTTAAGACCCTAGACGGGGGGCCATTGTGTAGGTTTCAGGTGAAGTGATATGATCACCGTTTGGGGCTGATTAGGCTACCTTACTCAATGCTTTGATATGGCCTGAGATCCATTTCTTCGAGAATGCGGGAGGCCATAGAGCTTGGAGACCTGTTAGAATCCACCTATTTGCATACATGAAGGCATAGGTCGACAATTGATTAATGATGTAAATTCTTTTGTTCCTTTTTGGGAATTCAGATACATAGCATCATTGGTACTTTGTAAAAATTTTGTAATTAGAAATTTCTATTGTAATAGATGGTTAGTCCCACAGTTGACCGCCTCCTCTATAAGGAAATTCGGGTTTGCAAACCTCTGGATCCAAAATTGGTTTAGATTTTCATGATCTATAATCGATTCTCGTAGTATTTTCCAATATCACACGTTACGAATTTCGCAGGTTTTAGATCCTCCCATCTTTAAGAAAAGTTTTGTCCTCAAAACTTCAATACGTACCTGGTTTCTTAAAGAGTTGAAGATATCTTTCCTTCATCTCGTCTTCTTTTTCCTAACTAGCCTCTCGTTCTGAGTGTCGGCTCCATTTTAGCTTGACGAATTAGATGATCTTGTTATATAGTTCTCGAGTTTGAAAATCAAAGATCCGAATGGGATGTTCTCGATACATCAGGTTCAGTTGAAGCGCTCGGATGTCCATTTTGATAGCTCGATTTGGATCCAGGATATATTTTTGGAGCAATGACATGTGGAATACATCATGGATTCCTAATAATTAGGGTGGAAATACGAGGCGATAGGCTACTTCACTAACTCTTTCCAACACTTTGCACAACCCTACATATTTGAGACTTAGCTTTCCCTTCATTCCAAATCTTCTTGTTCCTTTGATTGGGGTAACTTTCAGATAAACATGCTCTCTTGGTAGAAACTCAATCTCTCTCCTCTTTAAGTCTGCCCAGCTCTTTTAGCAATCTTGAGTTTCCTTCCTTTGTTGCTTGATGATGGCAACTTTGTCTATCATTTCTAGTAACAAATCTGGTCTAATGGTACTCCTTTTAGATCCATCCCAATATAATGGAGATCTGCATTTTCTTCTATATAAAGCTTCGTAAGGGGCCATTTTGATCGATGAGTGATAGCTGTTGTTGTAGGCAAACTTAACCAACGACACATGTCAATCTTAACTATCTTTAAAGTCCAATGCATAGGCTCTCAACATATCTTCCAATGTTTAGATCGTTCGCTCAAATTGTCCATCAGTTTGAGGATGATACGTTGTACTAAATTACAATTTTGTCCTTAGAGCTTATTGTAAGATTCTCCAAAACTTGGATACAAATCACGGATCTCGATAAGATACAATACTATGTGGCACTCTATAGAGTCTCATGATTTCTCATAAATAAATTCCAGCCAGTTTGTTTAAGGAGTACATCATATTGATGGGTAAGAAATGAGCAGCTTTAGTCAATCGGTCTACAATCACCCATATAGCTTCGTATCCAGCTTTAGTCCTAGGTAATGCTGTAACAAAATCCATTGTGATTCGTTCCTATTTCCACTTTGGAATTGGCAATGGCTGCAATAATCCATCAAGTCTTTGATGTTCGGCCTTGACTTGTTGGTAGACAGAACACCGAGAGACATATCGTGTTATATCCTTTTTCATGCCTTCTTACTAGTAATCCTTCTTGAGCTCCTGATATATCTTATTTCCTCTTGTTTGTATGGTGTATCTAGAGTTATGAGCTTCATCCAAAATCTCATTTCTTAATTGTGAACTTGCAAGTACACACCATCTACCCCTTAGTTTTAAAATTCCTTTTGAATTCACTTCGAGGTTAGTATCAACTCCTCATTCCGCTTTATCTTGGAGTTCTACTGTTTTTGGGTTAATGTGCTGCATTTCCTCTATTTTAGCTAAAAGTGTAGGCCGTACTTCTAGAGTGGCTAATCGAGCCTCTTCTCCATACCAAACAAATTTGGTTCTCAATTTCTCAAATTCTTGTATCAATTGTTGTTGTTTTGTTAAAAGTGTTGTTGTTTGGCCATGATTCTTTCTACTTAGAGCATTTGCCATAGTATTGGCTCTTCCTAGGTAGTAATTGATAATGAGATCATAGTCGTTAATGAGTTCAAGCCATCTTCTTTGTCACATATTCAACTCCTTCTAAGTGAATAGATACTTTAGACTCTTATGGTTCATATATATCTCATATTTTTGCCAATATAGATAATGTCTCCATATTTTCAAGGAAAACACAATTGCAACTAACTCCAGATCATGAGTGGGATAGTTTCTCTCATGTGGTTTCAATTGTCTGGAGGCATAAGCTACTACCTTCTCATTTTGCATCAACACACAACCCAATCCATTTTAAGAAGCGTCACTATATATACGAAAAGGTTCTTCTGTATTAGGTAATGTCCAGATCAAAGCTGTAATTAATTGTTGCTTCAATTCTTAGAAGCTTCTTTCACAATCCTCAACCCATATGAACTTCACTTCTTTCTGGGTTAGTGTAGTTAGTGGTTTTGATATTTGGGAAAAGTTCTTTACAAACTGTCTGTAATATCCAATTAACTTAAGAAAACTTCTTACTTCTGTTACCGTTGTGGGTTGCTTCCAATCAACTATAGCTTCAATCTTGGTTGGATCGACTATTATTCCTCTACTAGAGATGATATGTCCTAAAAATGCTACTTGCTACATCCAAAACTCACATTTAGACAATTTTGCATATAATTGATGCTCTTTTAACAATCCCAAAGCAATCATCAAATGTTCCTCATATTCTACTAGTGTCTTGGAATAGATGAGAATGTCATCAATGAAAACCATGATGAACTTATCCAAGAATGGTTGGAATATTCTATTCATGAGGTCTATGAATACGGTTGGAGCATTCATTAACTCGAACGGTGTAACTAAAAATTCATAATGGCCATATCTCGTTTGGAATGAAATCTTGGGTATATCTTCTGACTTGATTCTCAACTGATGGTACCTAGATTGTAAGTCAATTTTGGAAAAGATATTCGCTCCCCTTAATTAATCGAAAAGATCATTGATTCTTGGCAATGGGTACCTATTCTTGATAGTTACTTTATTCAACTCATGATAGTTAATGCATAATCGCATAGACCTATAAGTTTTCTTGACAAATAATACTAGAGCTTCCTAATGGGGATACACTTGGTTGAATAAAACTCCTTTTTGATTAGTTCTTATAATTGCTTCTTCAATTCCTACAGTTCGATCGGAGCCATCCAATATGGTGCCTTCGAGATTGGTTCAATACTAAGTTTAGTCTCAATGGTAAAGTCTAATTCTCTCGAAAGTGGTAGTCTTAGTAGTTCCTCAAGAAACACCTTAGGATATTCCCTAACAATTAGTATTTCTTCTAGTCTTGGTGATTCCTTCTCTACCTCTATTGCACTTATTAAGCACATGCTTTAGTTTTGAAAATGTTTTCCTTCTTCTTGATCTACATTGGCAGAAGCTTCATGAGTTTTTCTTGCTTGCCCTCGATATACTATGGTTTTTGTCCTTGGCTTATTAAATTGAACTTCTTTATTCTTGCAATCTATGTAGGCATAGTGTTGGGATAACCAATCCATCCCCAAGATTACTTCATAGCCTTTCATAGCCAAGACAATTAAGTTTGTAGGCATATTCCTTCCTCGTATTTCGATGAGGCAATCTTTCACCATTTCTTTAGTGATAGCCCGCTCTCCCATAAGAGTACTTATTCTTAAGGTCTGTAGAGATGGTTGGACTCCTAGTCTTCGTTACTAGGTTATAGCTAGACTTATGAAGGAATGTGTAGCTCTCGTATTGAATAGTACTAAAGTTGGTTGTGCAACGATTAGAACAATTCCTGTTACTACATCTCTTTCCTCCGAGTATTCCACAGCCGCTAAATCAATGTTCTGGTACTATCCTGGCTCTTCATTAGTCCATTCTTTTATTGTCGTGCCTTCAATAGCGAATATTCAAGCACCGCTAGCTTGAGGGTTAGCTCCTTGCACACCTTGCCTTATTGATTTGTTGGCTGATCTCTTGATGGTAGCTTTAGGTGTTATCGCTTTAGTTCCAGACCCTTGGTACTTCTTGGGACATAGGCTAGATAGATGTTTCGATTGTCCACATGAATAGCAAGTTATAAAATTCCTCTATGGAGAGTCTATTGCTTGGTGGTTACCCACTTTACATCTAAAGCATTTCCCTTTTAAGAGGTTACAATCTCTTAGATAGTATCCTTGTCTACACTTCCAACACTTTAGAGTAATTGGTTTTGCTTGAGAGGGAACAACCAATGACCTTGTGCTTAGAGGTCTCTCAATCATCATCGGCCTTTTTCCTTTATCATTTGAGGTGGGAAGGAATAAAGGTATTTTAATTGGAACGTGTTCTCTAATACTTGGTGTTGCCTAGTTTCTCATCTGTTCCATTCTTTGTTTAGTTTGCTCTAAGGCTCGAGCTTTACTTACTACCTCCGCATATGTTTTCAACTCGAATTTAAGGATCTATCCTTAGGTTTGAGCATGTAACCCATTCATGAGTAACTACCTCTTCAATTCATCTGAATCTTTATAAATATCTGAGGCAAACTATAGCAACTTGATAAATTCATTTTCGTATTGATCAACACTTTTGAACCCTTTTCTAGTTGAAACAATTGTCTACTCAATTAAGTTCTGACACTTTTTGGGAAATATTCTTTAAGAAATTCTTCTAAAAAAGTTTCCTAGGAAATTGGTTAGGGTGATGCCTTTTATCTTACGTCCTATCATATCCTAGCCCTAGCTTTTAGCATAAAAGAAGCATAGGCTAGTCTTTAGCAATCCTTTACCTTATAAGTAGCAAATGATCTTTCTAATTGAGCAATCCATTCTTTGGCTTCTTTTGGTTTTCCATACACACCATAAAAGAATCTATTTGAGCGTATGAAATCAGGAAACATACTTTTCTATACTCGACCATTTCCTCTCTGATCGTCCCCAAGTCTATTTTCTGTTTGCAACATGTGAATGGTCTGGATTTATGAAGATGGTGGTGGCACTTGTTGTGGCTATTAAGGCTCTATTGGTAGTATCTATTGTGCTTGAGAAAGTGGAGCAAGCAGTTGGGATGAAGATTGACCTCTCGGCATCAATCGTTGAATTAACAAGGCTTGTTGTTGCACCAGCTATTGTATAGTTGTTTCAAGCCTCATCATGCGTTCTTCTTTACTTCCTTCTCCTCTAGTAGGAGTTTCTGTAACGACTTGCCTTTCAGATCTAGTCACTTGTCTCGACATTACAGGTTGAATTTCCGGATTTTCTTGAGGCATTACAAGTGGTGTTTCGACTCATGGGGCTTCATCATCATCCCGACATCTAGGAAATGTAGTAGCTTTTCATCCCCTACTATTAGCTCCTTAGGAATATATCAATGCACCATTTATTATGTTAGGACATCCAATTGATATGTATATTTCATGAATGATACAATTATCAACAAGAGTCCATAACATTTTTGTATATTTATACCAAAGATTGTAAATGCACGGAAGTTTAAGTATTTATATACATATATTCCTCAAAATTCCGTTTACACATGTACATTAACCTAAAGGGATACATATACATCAGCTACAAAATTTCCCTCTCAGGTTTCGCTAACATGCATATACATTTCTATATACATTATTTTCAAAAGTTAGTGTTTTTTTTTCTACTTTCTTCATTTTTAGGCAACGTTCATAATTACTAATTTGCATCCTCACTACTCTCATCCATGCTGCCTCCTCATTCTTCGTCCTCTTCTTCTTCTTCTTCTTCTTCAAGGGAATTGGATGCTATGCTTTCATTTTTGGGAGTGCCTTCCAGGTCAAAAGTTTCTTTAGGGAGCAAGTCTTCTTCCTCATATCCTTTTATCCATATTGCATAATTCCAAAAGTCAAAGTTTTCTTCTTTTGGATCCTCTTCTAGGTTTTCGTCTAGATCTTCTTCTAGAACCTCTTATAGGTCTTCTTCTAGATCTTCTTTTGGCATCTCCCTTTGATAAAAAATTTCAAACTCTCGATGCTCGATATAATTGATAGTATCCCAAGAGTCCTTAGTGTATAGTTGCCCCGGATCTACCTTTGGTGTCCATTCATAAATTCCCTTCTTATACCTCAAGTTATTTCTTCTAGATTTAACTGAATGTACTAATACTTTTAGAGGATACCCTATCCCTAAATTAAATTGAGCTATAAATGTGATTTTATAGGGTACCTCTAGCATGCCTCTCATGTGTGAGAATTGGGCCTTGAGAGTAAGTATAGCTATATACCTACTATATTGGTCTCCAAGGTCTAACTTAGTCTATCCAGTTGTTCTTGCCAATATTCGGTTAATCTAATCCTCCAGCCGTCAATCAAATTATCTATGGTCTTGTAGCGGGAAAAATACCCGTACTAATGATGTAAAATCTCCATCCTCAATCGGTAGTTAATTAAATCGTCATCGTCCTTCATATATCATATATTCCATTTTCTATCCAAGCATTGCAACATACCTTATATTTTATCAAATACAAGGAAATCATAAATTTTAAGTTAATTAGTTAAATTCCCAAGTTTTACCCACTCTCTCCTACTATGGTAGTTCTTCTTTTGCCTAATGAGTTATCAAGTCAATTTCTTAAGATATTGACTCCTTAACTTAATATATTTCTAATTTATAACCTATTTCAAACCTAGGCTTTGATACTAACAAAAGCTATCACACCCCTCCTTAGGCACTCAATGTGATAACCCGCCACGATCGCCTAACCTTGGCTAGAAGACCGTGAAGCATCTCCATCCAAGTACCAAAACCTATTTGATCACATCAGAACATTTGAATGCCCCTAGCATTAATGTACCCCAATTCTTGCAACATATATATATATCTAATAGAAATATTGGATAATTATCTATTACATAGCTGTCGGTGGGTCCTGTTTCACATAAATACATAAAAGCTCTGTTGAGCCTAACATGGCTTCTACATTATTGCAAATCAAGTCTATCAATTGGATTCATGTTCTAATCATCATTTTCACTTACAATACCTAAGATCTTTTAGCTTTACAGTAGAGTCTTATTGTAGTTCGACAACCCATAAGAAAGTTTAGGTAGTCGCAACCTATAAGATAGAATCTGTGGGAGGGTAAGCTATAAGCTTAGTGAGATAGGAGTGCAATCTCTCAGTGTTGTTATAACATAAGTAAATTCAATTAAGTTATCAACCATATGCTATGCATGAGTAATCACATGAATACAACATTTCACGTGGTCTTTCGATAACCAACGTGAAGTCTAAGGTTTACGCCTCCCTTGACCTTAGGCTAGGGATTTTTAAGCCACCATAAGTGCTTAGGTCTTATTACTCTGTTTAATTATCTCATCACTTTGATATTAATAATGTCTTTGCTTTAATATGTGATGCTTAAGTGACCATGCACTAAGCTACACCCTCAAGGAACATAGCAGACTAGGAATCGACAAGGTGCTGACAATCCTCTAATCCCTTAATTTGCACATGGCGGTTCAGTACTACCATGATTACATCTAGATGCCTTATAGCAGTGATGGCCTTTAAACTTTATGCACTGTCTCGTTCAATGCATATCCCATTTAAATTGAGTCTTATCCTATAATTACTCATTTTAGGGCGATCGATCAATATATGTAACAAACCAATCCACATAAGGAAAAATAAAGTAATCTATTGACAATTCAAGAAATACCATTTCACAAACAAGCATCAAAAGTGAATCTAAATCTCACAATCAAACCTATTACGTTTCACACCCTTAAACCTTTTCCCATTTGCGTATGCATGCATCTCACACACGAATCCAACACATACTCCGTTCTATCAACACATATACATATCAATACATGATAGAGCCATTTTATACTCAATCTTTATAGTATAAATTGTGTTAAATTATTATTGATTTTATAGAAATCATAAGGAAATTGTACTTTAATTCTATCATCGTGATAAATCAGGTTAAATGGAGTCAAGGATGCTAATTCAAGTATTTTAGAGAAGTCATCTACAACTTGGATCAAGATAAGGAATTACACCACCGGAGGAAGCACGGTTTGAGGCATGGCCAAGGTTCAAACCGTGTTACACACTAGACAAGAAGGCGAAAATGAGGACTTTCAACAGAGAGAGACACGGCTTAAGGCACGGCCGTGGTGGAACCCGTGGGAGAAACCGTGCTTGAAGCCGTGGTAGAAGCCAGGACCAAGGAGAAGAAAGTGTGGAACATCAACCAGATGAAGGCACGGCTTGAAATCTAGCCGTGGGTGTAACCGTGGTACACACTGGACACAGATGAAGACTTGAAGATTATGCACAAATGAAGGCACGGCTTGAAATCTGGCCGTGTGTCTAACCGTGGTTCACACTGGGCGCGGATGATGACTTGAAGAATATGCACAGAGGATGGCACGGCTTTATCCACGGCCGTGTGTTGGGGCGTGCCAGGCAGACGGATCTTCACTTCTCGAAATCTACTTGGAAAAGGAAAGATATTTTCGTATCTTGCTAGCAAAAGATCACATGCCATCTCCCTAACAATATAAATAGAACGAACCCTAGAGGGTTATGACAACTTTTGAACTTTTGATCTTGGAATCTTGGATCTTGAAGAAGGAAACGCGGAGACAGAGCAGGCAACCGGGTTCATTATGTTTCTATCTTTTATTTTCGTTTTATTGATGAACATGTGTAGCTAAGCTACTTTTCTAGCCAAAGGGTCATAGATGTTTAATTCTCCACGAATTGTGAGGTCTAATTGACTTGTATTTATTCTATTCTTTGCTTTCGGGTATTCATATATCTTCTGATCGTTTTGTCATTATTATCTTTGTTGATTGGTATGAATAGAGCTCTTCTACTCAATTAGCAAGTTAATATATTGTCAACTAGCACGTCAAATCCGTAATTGTTTGATTGTTCTAGTCTTAGTGACGCAATAACATGTTTGGTTATAAAAGAGATGATCGAATTCATGTTATGGAGGTGTGTGATCATGTTTAAATAGGTTATCTTATAATCTACTGGCATGAATTGGTGGTCTCTCTAGATCTTAATGCTATTGATAGATTAAATCCTAAGCGCTTGTCTAAGGGTTGTTTAATCAATAAGAGAAATAATTCAAAGCGCTTGTCTGAGGTTATCGAGGAAGTAAGGAGAGATAGGTTGTTAGAGCTTGTTAGTAACCATAACCAATTTATCTAGAACTAAGAATAGAGAACATTTGCATCAATGATCAATTCCTTGAATTAAACTATCTTGATTCCTTTGGCTAGGCTTTTTATCAATATACAACTTTCTTATCTTGTTTTAACTTTATTCAATTCGCAAACTAAACCCCCCCATTTTCCTTTTCCTTTTATTCACCTTGAATAGAAATAAGTTTAACCAATCTCTGTGGATTCGACCCTACTCACCACTATATGCAAATCATATAATTGTCTAGGAGTAGGTTTTATTTTTGTTGGATTCGACACCCATCAAATTTTGGCGCCGTTGCCGGGGATTGGTGTCAAATTTATTTCTATTCTTGTATGACTCGTTCTTCTTAGACATGTGAACTAACTTATAATCCGGAGATTGAGAAGACTCTAAAGAGGTTGCGACAAGAAGCTAGATCATCTACTAGACCGAACTTAGTATCGGACTTGTTAGATTCATCCTTTGATTATGAAAAAGAGGACGACATGGCAAATCTCGAGAGAACCTTAAGGGAGTTGGCTGCACCGGATGTGAATCAACAACCACTTTGTATTCACTACCCCGAACTAGCCGTGGAATTCGAATTGAAATCTGGGTTGATACATCTGCTACCTACATTTCATGGTCTTGAGAATGAAGATCCTCATAAGCATTTGAAAGAGTTTCATATAGTGTGTTCTAATATGAGGCCACAAGGAATAACCGACGATCAAATCAAGCTACGCGCTTTTCCATTTTCTTTAAGTACTAAAGCTAAGGATTGGTTGTTTTATTTGCCTCCAGGTTCTATAACCACATGGACTGATATGGTGAGACTCTTCTTGGACAAATTCTTCCCCGCATCTAGAGCCGCTGGTATAAGAAGAGAAATTTGCGGTATAAAACAAAGGGATACCGGGACTCTTCATGAGTATTGGGAGAGGTTCAAGCAATTGTGTGCAAGCTGCCCACAACATGGGATATCTGAACAACTCCTTATCCAATACTTCTACGAGGGCCTACTTCCGATGGAAAGAAAGATGATGGATGCTGCAAGTGGAGGCGCCATAGTAAACAAAACCCCTGGTCAAGCTAGGGAATTGATCTCCATTATGGCTGCTAATTCACAACAATTTGGGTATAGGCATGATACATCTTCAAGGAAGGTAAATGAGGTAAGTGTGTCTAACCTTGAACATCAAATTTCTAATATAACCTCCCTTGTGCAGCAGCTAGCTCTTGGAAAAACACAGCAGGTGAAGGCTTGTGGAATTTGTGCTGCTCCCAGTCATCCGACCGACATGTGCCCCACATTGCAAGATGACAATCATGAACACGCCAATGCTGTAGGCGGATTTCCAGGACAAACGCAGAGGAAGTATGATCCCTATTCAAATACTTACAATCCCGTATGGAGGGATCATCCTAACTTCCGATATGGCAATAACCCACAACAATTCCAGCCAAAGCCATCACACCACGTACCCCAAGCTCCTTCCACTTCAGGTATGCCCCTTGAGGATATTGTTAAGTCTCTAGCAGTGAATACCAAACAATTTCAGGAGGAAACAAAGCAAAGCATTCAAAACTTGGAGCATCAGGTAAGCCAACTTGCTTCAGCTGTCAATAGGTTAGAAACTCAAGGTAAGTTACCTTCTCAAACTATTCCAAACCCGAAGCAAAGTGTTAATGCCATTACCTTGAGAAGTGGAACAGAATTGCAGGAATCAAATAAGAAAGGAAATCCGTCTAATCTTGAGGAAGAGACCAAGAAAGAGACTTCGACTCCGAGCCAGCGGGGCGACCAGATTAGCAAGTCTCTAGTTGAGCCATCGAAGGTCACATTGATACCACCTCATTTCCCCTCCAGATTAGCGAAATTCAAGAAGGAAGCGGAAGAAAAAGAGATTCTGGAAACGTTTCGTAAAGTCGAGGTAAATATTCCTTTACTTGATGCAATTAAGAAAATACCGCGCTATGCTAGATTCCTCAAGGACTTGTGCACTAACAAAAGGAAGCTGAAAGGCAATGAAAAGATTAGTGTGAGTGAAAATGTTTCAGCTATTATTCAGAAGAAGCTTCCTCCTAAATGTAAGGACCCAGGTATGTTCGCCATTCCTTGCAAAATAGGTAGTCTTGGAATCGCTAAAGCCATGTGTGATTTAGGAGCTTCTATCAATGTCATGCCTTTGTCTGTTTATCAACGTTTAAATGTTGGTCCTTTAAAGGAAACGGGTATTATTGTTCAACTTGCTGATAGGTCCAATGTTTATCCTGAGGGAGTTCTAGAGGATGTTTTAGTTCAAGTCAATGGGTTGGTTTTTCCTGCTGATTTTTATGTGCTTGACATGGACGATAGTGATTCTCATACTTCATCACGATATTATTAGGGCGACCATTCCTTAAGACTTCTAAAACGAAAATCGATGTAAATGATGGCACCCTCACTATGGAATTTGATGGTGAAGTGATTAAATTTAACATTTATGATGCCATGAAACATCCTAACGATATCTCTCCTGTTTTTGTTACGGATGCTATTAACCCATCACCATAGGCACCAAAGCTGGAATCCAAATCCTTATCCGAATATTTAGCCAGGAACGTCTAGCCAAAGACGTTAAAGAAAGGCGCTTCATGGGAGGCAACCCATGTAAAAAAAAAAAAAGTTTTGTTTTACATTAGTTTTGGTTTGTTTTAGTTTAGTTTTGTTTTAGTTTAGTTTGTTTTGATTTTAGTGTAGATTTGAACTCTTTGGATCGGCTGCAGCAAGGATACATATCATTAGATGACACTTTCCAGAGCTTAAAGGGAGCGCTCCAATACCAGGGAAGTACCAAAATTTCCTTTCTCTTATTCTCTAATGCTCCTTGAGTTGTTAATTCCTTTTCAATTGTGCTAAATCAGGAACAGTGAGGACACTGTTCAAGCTAAGTGTAGGGGAGAGGATAATAAAATATAGAGAATAGAGAACTAACTTATACTTTGAATGTTTGTCCTTAAGCAATTTTAAGCCAAATTTTTTCAAAATTATCATGAAATCTAGAGATTGTACTAAATGTTGTAATAAGCATCTACAAAAATGTGAAATTGACTTGTTCAAATGCTTTACTCACCCACTGCTGTGATTATAATACATGGTTAAAATTAAGTAGTGAAATCTTTAAGAAACAAATTTACCTTGTATTTAGCTTTAGAATTGGAAGTCTAAGAGTAAGTCGAGTCCCTAAGTGAAAAATAAACAAGTTTACTTCTAGGTTATATTAGCTACTGTATACTCTTTAAAGTTGTTTGTAAAGCAATCATAACACTTAAAAAAAAAAAAGAATCAAGCATAGCCATTACTCCAATGATTCAACTAATTGAGTTAAGAGTATTCAAACTTGAATGTTAGAGTGAGGAAGAGTCCGTAGGGGTATCTCAAAACCCAATCACTTGAGTGATGAGCTCGGGATGTTGCCGACTCAATGAACTCACTATAACGATAAGAGCGAAAAAGGCAAAAGTTCATGAAAAGAAGCGGGCAAAAACCCGTCAAAATAGATGCTTGAATAAATCAAAAGAACATGAATGTGAACATTCATTGAATAAAACAAAGATGTATAAAAGGGAAAATATCTAGCAAAGAGCTTATACTATATGCTTTTACTTTATGTTGCAAGGATTATATGTTTGCTAATGTCCAATGAAGTTTAATTGGGTGTTTTTCCTTAGTGGATTAAGTATTTAATTTTGGAATAAAAATTCTTTTGCTAAACATGAGGATTAAAGTTTGTTTTGTTTAGATTAGCTATTGAATTTTGCCCATAGTAATTTGATCACAGGAAACCAGTTTGGTTGAAGTAGTAGACATTAAAACTACAAGTCATGAATTACAAATGAATAGATGCTTGGAATGATGAAAAGAAAGTTTGTATAATCTATGATAGATTTCTCAATTGATTTGATGCAATTGCTTGAGGACAAGCAAGAGTTTAAGTGTGGGGGAATTTGATAGAGCCATTTTATACTCAATCTTTATAGTATAAATTGTGTTAAATTATTATTGATTTTATAGAAATCATAAGGAAATGGTACTTTAATTCTATCATCGTGATAAATCAGGTTAAATGGAGTCAAGGATGCTAATTCAAGTATTTTAGAGAAGTCATCTACAACTTGGATCAAGACAAGGAATTACACCATCGGAGGAAGCACGGTTTGAGGCACGGCCAAGGTTCAAACCGTGTTACACACTAGACAAGAAGGCGAAAATGAGGACTTTCAACAGAGAGAGACACGGCTTAAGGCACGGCCGTGGTGGAACCCGTGGGAGAAACCGTGCTTGAAGCCGTGGTGGAAGCCAGGACCAAGGAGAAGAAAGTGTGGAACATCAACCAGATGAAGGCACGACTTGAAATCTAGCCGTGGGTGTAACCGTGGTACACACTGGACACGGATGAAGACTTGAAGATTATGCACAGATGAAGGCACGACTTGAAATTTGGCCGTGTGTCTAACCGTGGTTCACACTGGGCGCGGATGATGACTTGAAGAATATGCACAGAGGATGGCACGGCTTTATCCACGGCCGTGTGTTGGGGCGTGCCAGGCAGACGAATCTTCACTTCTCGAAATCTACTTGGAAAAGGAAAGATATTTTCGTATCTTGCTAGCAAAAGATCACATGCCATTTCCCTAACAATATAAATAGAACCAACCCTAGAGGGTTAGGACAACTTTTGAACTTTTGATCTTGGAATCTTGGATCTTGAAGAAGGAAACGCGGAGGCAGAGCAGGCAACCGGGTTCATTATGTTTCTATCTTTTATTTTCGTTTTATTGATGAACATGTGTAGCTAAGCTACTTTTCTAGCCAAAGGGTCATAGATGTTTAATTCTCCACGAATTGTGAGGTCTAATTGACTTGTATTTATTCTATTCTTTGCTTTCGGGTATTCATATATCTTCTGATCGTTTTGTCATTATTATCTTTGTTGATTGGTATGAATAGAGCTCTTCTACTCAATTAGCAAGTTAATATATTGTCAACTAGCACGTCAAATCCGTAATTGTTTGATTGTTCTAGTCTTAGTGACGCAATAACATGTTTGGTTATAAAAGAGATGATCGAATTCATGTTATGGAGGTGTGTGATCATGTTTAAATAGGTTATCTTATAATCTACTGGCATGAATTGGTGGTCTCTCTAGATCTTAATGCTATTGATAGATTAAATCCTAAGCGCTTGTCTAAGGGTTGTTTAATCAATAAGAGAAATAATTCAAAGCGCTTGTCTGAGGTTATCGAGGAAGTAAGGAGAGATAGGTTGTTAGAGCTTGTTAATAACCATAACCAATTTATCTAGAACTAAGAATAGAGAACATTTGCATCGATGATCAATTCCTTGAATTAAACTATCTTGATTCCTTTGGTTAGGCTTTTTATCAATATACAACTTTCTTATCTTGTTTTAACTTTATTCAATTCGCAAACCAAACCCCCCCATTTTCCTTTTCCTTTTATTCTCCTTGAATAGAAATAAGTTTAACCAATCTCTGTGGATTCGACCCTACTCACTACTATATGCAAATCATATAATTGTCTAGGAGTAGGTTTTATTTTTGTTGGATTCGACACCCATCAATACACATATATCAACACCTATATATACACATCATATACTTACACATCATGTCGTACACATACTCATACACACATTTACATATACACATACACATGCATGCACAAACGAATATGTATATATACAACGCATACTCCCATATGCAAACACACGTATAACCACACACATACCTATACATCTACATGTACATATACATATACACATCTACACCTTCAATATACGGATACACACACACTCTCCACGTGAACATAAACATATACATACATATTCATATGGCAAAAAAAAAAAAAAAAAACTAATATAAAATACATACATCAAAATAAATATACAATACAATATGTCTTAGAGTCTTACTCACCTGGATCTCATCTTTTCTCACTTCTATTTAAAGCAATCCTCGAATATTCTATCAAATGATTTTTCCTCACCTAAAACGTAAGGAAAAATATATTATCATATACTATTTGAGCTCAAGAAACTGATACCTACAGTATTTCTAACTAATACTGTTAGCTCTAAGCTAAATGCTAAAATTTCTATACATAAGGCTTTAATATCTAAATTTCGAAAAATAGTTCCATTTCACGCAAAGTTGGTTTTGTTGAGTTGCTCTTACCTTAAGGATCATGTTAGTAGCCTTAGTTCGTGATTTAGGGATTGTATGCAAAAACTACAAATTGTTTTCTAATTTTTTTTCTTTTTCTTCTTTCTCTCTTCTCTCCTCACGTTTTCTCTCTTTTTATCGACTTTTCTTCTTCCTTCTAGCACTTTCTCCTTTGTTCTGTTAACGTGCATCCCTTTATATAGTTACTGTGCATCTTGCCAATATAATTTTTTTTTTATTTACAAATTTATTTTTTACACTGAATCATATTTTTGTCCTTAAATGTTAATATAATAATATTTATTTATTCTTTTGTAATTTAAGTATTTCATTACGAAATTTAAGTTTAGGAAATTTGACCATTTAGAGTATAATTATTTATTCAAAAATTTTATTTGAAATATCAAATTTGTAATTCCCTATAAATTTTCTTATTTAACTTAATATAGCTTGCAGTTTAAGTTTCAAGAAATATATATATTTTTTATTTTGGTTTTCATGATCTATAATCGATTTTTATAGTATTTTTTTTGATATCATACGTTTTGAATTTTATGGGTTTTACAAAATACCTTAAAGTTGGTAATATGTCCTAAATTATTTATTTGTTGTGCTTTGTTTCTGTTGGATAAGCCCTTTGGTCTTGCATGTACAATACAACTATAAAATCTCATTAAAAATGGCACGCTAGAGTTGCGCACCGTTCAATATAAAAGCAAAATCTTATGCACCTTCCTTTGTTTTTTGCAAGTATTGGCTTGATTTCTTTACCTTAAATGCTTGATTTGTACTAAAAAAATAAAATAAAATAAAGAATTCATCACAGTAAGGCATAGAATAACGTACACAAACCTTGCCATTCTAACGGTGTCTAGGATGCCCGAATGAAAAATATTGACGAAGTATTATAAATCATGTGTTATATATATATATTCATTGTTGTCAAAATCATGTTTCAACTCGTACGATTTAACGATTTTATGAGTTTGTACATATATTCTCAGTTAACTTGCATACAAAATTAGAGAGGAGTAAAATCGTAATAAAATCGCGATTTTAAACAGTAAAATCGTTCAAAATTGCGATTCTATCCGTTTCAACCGATTCTACAAATATTTACAACTACACGCTTCCACGCAAATAACACACGGCCGCGTCTTAGACCGTGTACTCAACCGTGTGCGTTTTTGTGGATTTCCAAGCTCAAAACACGGTTGTGCCTTCAACCGTGTGTTCAACCATATGTGCTTCTGTGGGCATGTTTCCTTAACATACGGTCGTGCAATTTAATTACCCCACGTGCTTTCCTGTCGTAGCGGAAGTATGAGTCATACCTCAACATGTTCGTCGGTCATCACTCCTCTCTTGTCAGTGTGTTACATTGCATTGAAGTTTTTGTGTTTGTGTTCGTCGATTGTTAGTCTTCTTATTCCTATTTGTGATCATGTTTGTATTAAAGTACTCGTGTTTGATTGCTGCAACTTTTCTTATTTTAACTAATATTTTTGTAATAGTAAATAAAATAAATGGTAGATAACTTTAATTTTATAAGAATTTTTTAGATTTTTAATTTTATAGGAAAGCTATAAATGTATTTATATTTCTATCTTTTTAATATATCGTTCTCATAGTTAAGTAAATGTGAGATATTGTTAAATAAATATATTTTGAATTAATAATCACGAATAGTGCAAAAAATTACCTAGTAATATATAATTTTGAAGGTTTTCTTGTTATAGTATCTTATTTATTATGTACTTTTTGTCATTTTTTAATATTACTCCTTTCTAATGGTATATCTTCATTATCAATTTTTATTTATTAGTAATTTCTTAAAGTCACAATTGATTTTTAAATTTTATCTATTATCTTTTAGCTTTTGTATATAGAACTAGGTGAAACTTATTTTATACATGATTTATCATTTTAGAAATAAAATATCTATATTATACAACTTATGCTCGATTATCTATATTATGACTTTTATTGTAAATTTACAATTTATGGCTAAAATAAATACTTAATTTCCTTATTTCTATTATTAATTATATTTTTTAATGACTATTGTAAGTAAATTTATAATATTTGAAAGTTATTTTATATAGGTTGTAGAAATTTACGTTTCTACGTTCCGATTCTACGGACCCCTTAGCGATTCTACGTAAAATCGCGATTTTGACAACCATGTATATATTACGCATAAAAATTATATAAATTTTAATATATTTATAAAATATTAATGATAATTATTTTAAAAATCACTTTATTTCATTGTCTTGCATGTAAAAATTTAATTAATACATATACATCATAGCTACTATTACTTATTAGTTAAAAAATAAAATATGTATTGAAAATTTATTTAATAAATTAATAATTATTTTTTAATTAATTAGTTAGAAGAGTTTAAAATAAAATTGAAAGTATAAATAGAAATCTTATTATAGAAATTCGGTATCCAATTTTTTCATAAAAAAAAAACCTTTAAAAAATCTCTTCTTACTTGATTTCGAATCTCTTGTAGTCATCATTTATTTAGCAGAATTCAGAAATGTGGGGCATTTACAAAATCACGCCTAGATCAAAATCCAATGAGAAGGAACCTTGTTGGTGATCATATCATATCATGTGACTCTCCGACGAAATAACAGACAATGACCAAGACAATGATACAAGAAGTCGTGATTTTATATTGGGTTCTCATCTTTATCTTGTTCCAATCCTTTTTTGTCGGACTCTTTCACTTCTATTATTATCTTAAGATAGTTTTTCTTTCGATCATGACTTGATGTAAAACAATATGAAAAAAATATATATATTATAAGCAAAAGAAATCTCATAAATATTGTAGATAAAGTTACGTTTTTAAGATATTATTTTAAAATAGTTTAAAGCTATATTTTTAAAATACAATTTTATTTAAATAAAGAATTGTTAGATTGAATTGAATTTAGTATAATTAATACTTTTAAAGTTTTCACACAAAGCCCACTTCACTATTTTCAATACTCTTATCTCTTACGGATGCTTTGGTAACATCACCATCTCGTTAGATCATACCAATTGTACAATTTTGTTGAAAGTTTCTTCTATTTTTAAGGATGTGGACATGGAAATTTAGCTTCATTGGCTTGCCATTAAGATAGGCTTAAATGAAGATATTGTGAATGCAAGTGCATTAGTATTGATATGTATGTAAAATGTATGAATTTAGATGGAATGTATTGTGGAGCTCTGAAGAATCTTTGCTAGAATGAAGATAAGAAACGTTATACTTGGAACAAAAGCATGGTTGAAATCATGCGTTGAAAACGCAATTTTAATTGTTATAGTATTGAATTGTGATTTTAAGATATGATTTATTTTAAAATCGTGTTATAAAGTTATGTGTCTATATAAGATATTTGTAGGATTTTTTTTATTTTTATAATATTTAAAGATTTATTTATTTAATTTTGCCCTTTTTCCTAATATGTATGATGTGTAAAATTATCTTAATATCATTTTGTTCTCATTTCGAAACTTCACAATTATAAATAAGGGTGGAAATAATCCCAATTGGTGGTCCAATTATGTGGCATTTCTTATTCGACTTAATGTAAAAGAAATGCATCATTACCTAGTAATATCTATTTGACATTTAATTTTCTAACTTTTCATGTAAAAGTTGATTATACATAAAAATTCAGTAGACAACTTTATCAATTATATATATTTCTCATATTCAATTTTTTGTATTATGCCACTTCACTTGATAGTTTACTTCTCTAGTCATCAATTAATTTAAATTATGGGGTGAAGCAAGATTCTATATGACATTATTTATAATATTATTAAACATATTATTAATGAAAAAATATATATCAAAGCTTAAATAATAAACTATTGGTATATATCAAATTTATATGGTAGTTTGATTGATAAAATGGCATTAATATCCTTTATCAATAAAATATATTTAAATAGTGTTTGAATTACAGTATTAGATGGTATAAAAAGAACTGGATAGTACAAAATAATAAGACAATATCATTCTCCTGTACTATGTTTGGTATGTATAGTATTAGATAAGGATTTTTGTGATGTCTATTATTTGGATATACAAAATACTACACTAAACATGATATATAAAGTAATGGATAAGGATTTTAATGTTTTTTTTAGTGAGTTTAATTTTTATATCATATTTTAGATGTACATAATATAAGTATTTTGCCTAGTACTTTAAGATTGTTTTTGTCAATAATGAGAAAATATGCAAACCAATCAAAGGACAAAATGCTTTGTCCAATCCAATAGTACAAATTTTTTACAACCAAATGAGATAGCATTTAGGTTGTAGTATTTGATAGCATAAAAAAGGAAAAATAAAACAATACAACTCTCTTATATCACATTTGGTGTATACTGTACAAGATAAAGATTTTTGTAACGTTCACTGTTTAGATAAACAAAGTACAGTACTAAGTATGATATACAAAGTATTGAAAAAGGATTTTTGTGTTTTTGTTCAGTAAATTTGATTTTTGTACCATATTTTGGATGGTATAAAATATAAGTATTTTGGTCTGTACTTTAGGATTATTTTTGTCCTGCAACCTAAAAAATATGCAAACAAAACAAGGGATAAAATGTTTTGTCCAATACATTACTATAAATTTATGATAACCAAACGATACCTAAAAATAAAATAAAATCAAGGACGATATAGCAAGTTATCCTTAAAACCTCATGCCTATAAATAGATCTCTTTAAACCTGTACTTTTATAATTGCAAAAAAAAACTCAAGAACTCTTAAGCACTTGCTCCTTACAACCTTAGTGTAGACATAAGTTATGAATCAGGTTGAACTAGCAACCTGACCAAAATTGGCTTTTGTAGTTCATGAATTATGAACTGGCTTAGGATGGCCAGTTCAACCCAAAAAAGGACCCGTCAGTTCACATCGTGAACTAGCCAACTTAAGGCTAAAAAAAAAAAAAAAATCAATCAAAGCCAAGTTAAATTGGCTCCTATGTCTACCTTAGTGGCAGCATCCACTGCTTCATATGATGCTTGGCATAGTTGTTAACTTTTGTCAAGGTTATTATTGAAGCAAAGATTGTAATGCAAATATTTTCCTGTTGTAAGGTTGAAGTTATAAGAGAATGAATTAAGAGAAGGATATGAATGATAAGGAATGATCCCCACAATTGCTTTTAACTTTTTGGTGGATTCCTAACCATGATTATAGTGGTTGAAGGTAATAATTGAAAGGGAAAGTTTGCAGAACCACTTGTTAAAGGATACACTAAGATTTGTCAAATCACTTTAATGTAAGAATCTAATTTGTTATCCTTTGAGATAGCCAATTGCTACTTAGAAAAGGTGACAAACTTAGTTTAGTTTAGTTTAGGATTCCTCAAAGAAGATGATTTTGATAGAGTGATTAAGAAAATTATAAAAGGTGATAAAATAATAATCTTATAATATAACAAATTAATTTTCACTACTCAAGTTGTTTAATCAATCTAAGAGGAATTTAGGGCATAAAGTTTAGATTTTGACTAAAGGTGAACTAGAAATTCGATTTAGGATTTAGTATTATTGACCCAATTGAAAATGGAAAAATTTTAGAAAAAGTGGAAGACAGGCTACTAGCTCGATTCCCCACACGGTTAGCCCTGTCTCTTCAAACAACTTAGGTCAATTAAGTAACTTATATTAGCTCTTTTTTACCCTTAATATTTAAAAATAAAATAAGATAAATTACAAAAAAACCTAAGACTAAACTTAAGAGATACAATCTATGACTTATGGATATCTAATTGATTTTATGTTATAAAATTAGAAACTTGTTTGGAATTTACAAGAGCTAAGCAAAATTTAGACATGTGATTATTGTTGCTTATCAAATGTGCATGATAAATTCAATGTACAAATTGATTTATATTGAATCAATTATAAAATGTTGATTGATGGTTATACTTGACTAGAACTTATTTGTGAAAACCTTTGGAGCCACAAGAGGCCTATACTTTTAAAGCCGGACTCTAGGAACCCAACCTACATTTCCAAAATTGGACTCTAGAAAAACGCCCCATACTTCCAAAACTTGGCCTCTAGAAACCCACTCTATACTTTCAAAATGAGACTCTAGGGATTTAATTAATTCACACTTCCAAAAATGGCTTCTAAGGAGTATTAAGGTTTCACACTTTCATGAAACTAAACTTTAAGGGACACTATAGTTCCACTCTTTTAAAAGACTTTAGGAAACACTAAAGGGTTCACACTTTCAAATGGCTCATGTATTTTGACCTCATGTATACTTTATATTTGCTTAGTTGTAATGTGTTGTACGATTGTATGGTATATTAGAATTTTAGGTTTGTATCTCATGTGGCATCCGCATGTGATTGCATACAATAGCTATATATTGGACTTTACTACTCATCCCTTTTGGAGCTATAAATTTAGGTGATTATGAGGATTTTAATTATTAGATTAGTTAGGTTATGATTTGCAAAGTGGAGGTGCGTGTAATGATAGCCTTAATGGGGATGATTTCATGAACTATCTAGGCTAGAGAGTTTTATAAAATATATTATAAGTAAAGGAAATCTTATAAATATTTTATATGAAGTTACAACTTTAATCTACTTTAAAAGAGCTTGAAATCATGTTTTAAATATACAATTTTATTAGAAAATATATTGCTAAATAGAATTACATTTGCTATAATTAATGCTTTTTAACTTTCCATATAAAGCCCTTTTCACTATTTTCATCACTCTTGTCTCTTATGGTTGCTTTGATAACATCATCATCTTATTAGATCACATAAATGTTTATTATCTCCAATTTTATGTGTATAGTCTGTTTTCACTAATTACAGATACACACTTAATTTAGTGAAACAAATATTTATAATTAAATATTAATTCCTTATCCAAATGTATACTTGTAATTAATAAAGTCACAATCCAAATAACAAATATTTTTCTCATTGACCGTACCGATTTTGCCATTTTGTTGAAAGTTTGTTCTGTTTTTGGGATGTCAATATGAAAATTTAGACTCATGGACTTACCAATAAGATGGGTTTGAATGAAGATATTGTGACTGCAAGTGCATTAGCGTTGATATTTATGTAAAATGCAAGAACTTAGATGGAATGTATGGTAGATGTAGAGCTCCAAAGAAACCCTTATATCTTTGTTGGAACGAAGGTAAGAGATGTTGTACTTCGGACCAAAATCATGTCTTCCATACACAAAGCCTGAGTATGTTTGGAATCATATGTTCAAGAGGCTATTTCAATTGCTATAATATTAAATCGTGACTTTAAGATTCAATTTATTTTAAAATTGTATTATGAAGTTACGGTTTTATATAAAGAATGTATGGAATTTCTTTTACTTATGATTTTTTTTTAAAGAGAAACAGTAATTTTCCTTTTTCCTAATATATATGATGGCTAAAATTATCTTAATCTTATTTTCTTCTTCTTTCGATTTCATAAATTTGAATAAGGGTGGATATAATCCCAGGCAGTGGTCCGATTATGTGGCATTTCATATTCTATTGAGTGGAAAAGAAATGCATCATTGCCTAATAAGTTCTAGTCGACATTTTCTTTTCTAACTTTTCTAAATTATTTCATTCAAAAATCGTTACTATAGAAAGAAGGGTAAAACATGTTAACTAGATTTCCTAAAAGACACCATTTTTATTTCATCA
This sequence comes from Laguncularia racemosa, assembly GCA_037954665.1. Taxonomy (NCBI): domain Eukaryota; kingdom Viridiplantae; phylum Streptophyta; class Magnoliopsida; order Myrtales; family Combretaceae; genus Laguncularia; species Laguncularia racemosa. Next base: position 5,357,351 of record JBBMOL010000030.1, on the reverse strand, counting down.
ACAAGATGTAGTAATTGATCATCAACATCTTTTTGCAATGCTAATTTCACCATCATAAATTAATATCTTTTTTATAACATAACTTAATATTTCATAATCACAGTCCAACAAAAGTCAACAGCCAGCTAGCATATTTACATGCGGAAAAGCATATGCTATCTTCTTATAGATTGCACATTCGACATAAGTAACATATGAGTTTTTCTAGTACAACCATATTCATTTACATCAGTAGACAAAAGTGCTCGCAGTTCTAGAGGTGATTCTTCCAACAAAATTACATCTTCTTCACAATGTTGCATCCTAGTTGCCATCTAGTTTGCTACCCTGTCGGCTTCGCTTGGGATAGCTTTAACCGTCGTTTGCAAACAAAGGGAGAGCTTTTCCTTATAAGCCAAAACAATATTACCATATTTATGTTTGTAGGAATCAACATTTAATAGAAGTTGAGCAGCAGATTGTGAATCCACATTATTTTCAATATTTTTTAATCCTCTTTGTAAACAATAATATAAATCCCAAAATATTCCCTCAGTTGGATTCCAAATCCAAATGTCCACGTATCCCTATCATCTCTTAGCACTCCGCCAGTGGTTGCTTGACCTATTGCTGTAATTACCGAACCGTTGTTGGTATTCAACTTTATCCAGTCCTCTTATGGAAGTTGCCATTTAATTAATGTCCATTCTACTTTGTATATATGTTTTTGTCTTTTTAGCTGTGCCCAATGTTCATGATCTACTTGCCATATTTGTATTGCAAGAGGTTCCCACATGACGGGATCTCCAAGAACTTGTGCATTGTGATGCGTCTATGCATTACTCTATATGAGAGGGCTCTCTATTTTCAAACCTTTTTTTTTTTTTTTTCGTGATATTGCAACTTTGCTTGATCCAGTTGAGAAAATCTGGTAAAATATTACTATGTCCTTAGAATGGCATTGCCCATAAACATACCATTTTAGATATACGTGGACTAAGTCTGAATACATGATGCGTATTCTCTTCCATTTCCCCACAGTTAGCACAATATCCATTAGCTTTGATGTTTCTTTTCCATAGGTTAACTAGTGTTGCAATGCTATCATGGTGTATTCGCCACAGTAACAATTTTATTTTGGGGGGAGCGATGCTACATCATAAATTAATATTAATTAATGCAATATGACCTAAAATAAACAATTTTGTAATGTCATTTATGATAGATTACTCACCATCCAGTTTTAATTGTAAATCTATACCGTCTCGCGTCTTTTATGTAACACCCAACCCTCTAATAAATTTATATAGACATCTTTAGATAAGTTTCACAATTACGCATAAAACTTCCAAAAGTTTTAATAAAGATGGACTTATTGCAGTTAAGAGATGTAAGTGTACATATAAAAAAAAAATCATAATATGGCTGTTTATATAAATTTATAACTTTATAAGAATAACCCATATAATTTACATCATTGTTTGTGTTATTTTGTATTATATTAGTACCTCTTGTTTTTCTTTTCTTGACCACCATTTTATTTACAACAAAATGTTACTAATATCTATTGGTAACAAAGGTGTTAGATAAGTTGCATTGCTTTATTTTGAGCTACTATTTCTTGTTTTTTCTTGTGTTACCTTAAATTTTATACTTTATGGACAAAAAGGATACCAATGTTAAGCTAAAATTAATGACGTCATTATGAACTTAAAGTACATAAATGGTTTGGTCTTATTAAAGACAACGTATTAAGGTACTTAGATCAAAGCATTCACGTGAACTATCATGTTTTTGGTGGATGGATAGTAACTGAAGCTTATGCTGTTTAGTATATAGTGTGTTGCATCCGTTATATTATATCATTTTACGTTATTATTATTTCTCACTCTTCCTTTTCATGACCTTGGGAGTTTTGATCAATAAAATCTCATCCTAATCTTCTTGCTAGGGCTATTAATTAGTTGAGTTTAAATGGTATAAGTGCTCAGCTTAAGTTCAATTTGAATTTTTTAGAGCTTAAGTTTAATTGATGTTAGAATTTTCAGCTTTAATCAACTATAGAATTTAAAACTCAAATTCAATTTAAAGTGGCAATTCAATTTGTTCATATCAATTTAGCTCCACCATACTTTTGCCATATTCTAAAAATTCACTAGCTCAAATAATAGAGTATTACATAAGTACTCATGCTTATCCGAAGGCATTATTATCACTAATATCCCTCGGTATATAAGGTGTTGGATAAGTTATATTGCTTTATTTTGTGTTACTATTTCTTGTTTTTGTTGTGCTGCCTTAAATTCTATTTAATCAACCGAAGGATACCAATATTTAGCTAAAATTAATGGCGTCAACATAATGATTTGATCTGATCAAAGACTGTGTGTATGAAGCAGTTAGATTGTAGCATTCAAGTCAACCGCCATGTTTTGAGTGGTTGGACGGTAACCGAAGCTTATGCTGCTATGCTATGAATGTGTTAGATCCGAACCATTATATTACATCATTTTACATTATTATTTCTCACCCTTCCTTTTTATGATCTTGGTAGTATTTGATCAATAAAATTTTATCCTTATATTTTCGCTAGGGTTATTAACTAGTTAGGCTAAAATGATATAAATATTCAATTAAAGCTTGATTTAAAATTTTAAAAACTTTAATTTAATTAAGCTTAAAATTTTTAATGTTGATCAAATTTAGAATTTAAAGCTTGAATTTAATTCAAAATGGAAATCAAGAGCTTGAATTTAGCCCAGCTTAGCTTGTTTAGGATCGATTTAGTTAAAAAAACCATTTTTGTTCTAATCAAATAAATCAGTAAACAACATATCCAATCCATTACATTCCTTTATCTTACGTGACGTTGTTAAATTTTGTTTTCCTCTTCAAATCCAATATACAACATACATAATTATTATAACGATATAAAAAAAATGGTTTAATTTTTAATTCGATTCTTATCATAATGAGATTCAATAAAGAGTAAAAGATTTTTATTCCATTGAAAGTTTAATTTTATTAAAAACTAGATTTCAAACTTCTTTTTTTACTATATATATATATAGTTTAAATTTCTATTATTTTAAATTTTGTTAAAAAAAATAAATATTAAAAACCATGCACATGGAATGCATGTGGAAAAAGGGGAACTTGAAACCTCTTTTCTCTTTCATTTTTCTAATGTTAATATTTTCAAGAGTAAATTGTAAATATTATATATATATATATATATATATATATATATTTTATATGTGCATGATGTAACAACCTAACTTCTAGATTTTAGTATAATCTATACAATCATTTCAAATACAATCACTTGGTACTTGAAGGTAGTATCATTATACTATCCCTAAAGTAGAGATTAGGCTATTCTACTCAAAACACATTCCTACTTGAGTTTTCAAACTATAACAAGTTCTTGGATGCATTAGTACAAAAAGTGCTTCTAGCGCAGTTGGCTTGTGCCACAAAGTTTCAAGTGTTCACTTCTATTTGGTGGATCGATATTTAATATATTGCATATCAACTATGTATAAGATACCTGTATAATTGAAGACTTAACTTCCTTAATCGTTTGAGTTCAATACTAATTACCTGTATTAAGATTTATAGACTATAAACAAAATAGTATATTTATCCCCTAAATTACATTAGGTCACCAAAATTTTTCTTTTTTTATTTTTACAATGTAACATGATAAACCATTTAACCTTAACAAATCAAAAGCTAGGTAGCAACTAAAGCACAAGAAGGCGTGCTCAACCATTCCTAAGACCTTTGATCTTAAACTCCTATGTACTTGTACCTAAGGTGAGAAAAAACACCAACCCCTTAGCCTCTATAGGAAGCAAAGTGAGCACATGCAAAACTTAAAGAAACCATTTAAAACATATTGTAATAGATCTTATCATCATTTAAAAAAAATAATAATACAATTCTCTTGTCACTCTAAACATTACCAAATAGTTCTTAAACAATGTGCCTTTATAGGTTTTCCATCTCACTCAATCTAAGCCTTTTAACTTCTAAAAGTAAAACTACTTATTCTTGGCACTTGGCAAATTTACTACCTTTACACTTTAAACATTACAAGCTTATTTCGAGATTTGACAACACATTCCAATCAAAATCATACCAAAACATGTTAGGAAATTCTTTATATACCTCTTTCCTGCCACAAACAACTAGGGCAACTAATCCTCATAGGTCACTATCATTGGGTCGATTCATCAATTGCACCACAAACTTACCAGGTTGATGCAACGTTTATACCACAAATTTATCGAGTAGGAGCATAGGACTTGCTTTACTTACATTTCTTGGTTAGTATATAAAATGATTAAGAGACATTCCATTAGTTTAACACTTGAACAACTCATATCTTTAAGGTTAGTTATTTTTTGTTCAAACTAAATAACACATGGAAGCACTTAGTTCATAAACTTAATTAAACTAGCAACATCACCAAGTTTTAGTCAATTTATAGAAGTTCAAGTCATAGATATAAATCATGCAACCAAATATATGTCATGCAACACTCAAGTTTATGTGTACAAAACCCATGCTCGCTGGACACACTAGTAATACTAATGTGCTTTAGCCTATTTGCCACACAGAAAAGCATTATTAATCTACAATACAATCTAGGTACAACAATAACATGTAATTTCAAAATCCTCCTATAGTGATCACAATAAGTGATTTCATAGGGTTCATTAATCAATAACAATAAGAGGTCTACATTATTGAGCTCATCATTTAACTAGCCAACTAGAATAGCACTCACTAGGTAGCCAATTAACAAAATCCACCAACAAAAAGAAACTTCTAAAGATTATTCCATGAGTTTAGGATCACCTAACAACATTTGTGACAAATTAAAAATCCATATATTTATATTTAATAGAACTTGAAATACTATTTATCTTTTAGGTTGGTTTAATTAACACTTCAATTGTTAAGGGACATTCCCTTTTTGCTCCTCTTTCACTACTAGTCTAATTATCAACATGTACAAGGACATTTACTTTATAATGGTGATCAAAATATTATCCAATTTGTATTATAGCCTAGTTAAACATCCATAAAATTGTCAACGCTTTCCATTCATTCGCATGTTATCATATGTCTAACTATTAGTCTAATGCATATATATATATATATTAAATAACTCCAATTTATCCTTACAAGAGCCCTTATGATTCTTCATGATTATATCTTCAAATATGAATTTATATTACATGGAAATCAACCCTATATTGTATGGCTTTCAAAATTTCAAGTTCTACCATAGATTTTGATTACTCCAAATGGATACTCTTGATTATATCCATCACTTAACCTAAAAATTTTTACATCATAGATAATTCTATTATCTTTGTTTTATTAGTAAGCTCTAACAATTTCACAAGAATCTCCTAATTTAATTAAATTAACCCTAATGGTAGAAATAGTTCCTATTGAAAATTCATAAGAAAAAAAAATACAAAACTTCCCCATTTTCCTAAATTCTCAATATAACTTATTAGCAACCTATGTATAAGTCAAGTCAAAATAGCAACATTTGATATTTTTTAATTTTTTCTCAAAACTTGTCTATAGTAGAGCATCATATTCAAGAGTCAAATTTCCCAAGAAAAAAAAAATCATGATAAACTACATACAAAATTAGCTAAGGAAACCAAAATTCATAATTTTTCATGCACATTTAATATTTTTAATGAAATTTACAAGTTAAGGGTTATAGACACTTCATTTTTGCCCTCTCAGTATTAAGTTTTTTGTTATTATCCTAATAAGGGAAATACACCCAAAAAAAAAAAAGGAGGAAGGAAGAAACAAGAAAACCAAAAAAAAAGAAAAGAAAAGAAAAGGTGTAATAATAAACATAAAAAAATATATATATTATCACTTAGCTATTATTAAAAGAAAAAATAATAATAAAAATAAAAATGAAAAATCAATAAACATGCTTTCTTTCTGAATAAGGAATCCACTTAGCTTTTCAAAATAATAAATATCAAATTAAGGTCTTTAAGATTTTTTTTTAAATAAAATGGAGAAAAATTTAAAGATAACTGATTTTGAAAATAAAAAGCAACCAACATTCTAAAGTTTCACAAAGTTCATGTGAATTATGACTAATCTGATTTTAAATAGTAGGTACGTAAGTATTTATGAGGCGTCCTCAATAATAATTTTTTTTTTGTTTTTACATCTTATATAATTTATAGCCTCATAATTTCTTTTTAATAAAAAATTTTCAAATTTAGAATGCTTTAAGTGGTAACATATTAGATTTTAAATAAGTTAGCTTCTAAACCTTATTATCTTTGGCATTTAAAAAATTTTCGAGATAAGTAGCCAAGTTAAGGTTAATTCACTTAATTTAACCCTAACTTAAATACTTTTTCTTGATTACAATTAGGTGGCAACACTAATAAATTAACCTTTTCCTAATTCTAAGTCGAGGATTTGTAATAAATAAGTATAGGGTTTAATATAAATTAGATTAGGAAAAGTAAACCAAAATGTAGGCTCAACAAGATGTTGAGTCTACTAAGGACAAATTAAAGAGGGCTAGCCACTTAAAATATTTCAAATTTAGAATTTATTTTTGCATATTTACTTTTAGTTTAATTTGTAAATATTTTTACGCATTATAAATAGTTGTACTAACCCTTTTATTTTGTTAACGTAAAAAAAAAATGGGGATTTCTTTTGGGGTTCATTCATAAATGTGTGGTACATATGATTAAACCAGGCTGTCTTAGAACCCTAGGATAGGGAGCCACTATGTAAGTTTCAGATGTAGTGGGGTAACCATCGCTCAAGATCGATTAGGTTGCCCTACTTAATGGCTTGATGTGACTTAAGATTTGTTTATTCGAAAATGTGGGAAGCCACAAAGTTTAGGGACCTTTAGAACCTACCTATGCTACACCCATGAGCTCATGAACTAGTAAATGGTTATTGATTTGGTATCTTAAAAAAAAAAATTGCAACACAAAGTTTATGTAAATGTTTCTTTTTTGTTGTAATCAATTGTAACCATAATTTTTTTAATGTAATTAAAATTTTGTAAATAGGATATTCATTTGTAATTTCCTACATGGAAAGTACTTTGGTTAATTGACTCTTATGCAAAGAGATTGAGGTTCGTAGGCCCTTAGACTTAAAGCTAATCTTGAACCATTAGCTTACTATGTATAACCTAAGAGATCAAGCTACCATTTAAGACCAAATATAGCCCATCCCTTCCTTAATGAAGATCAACATTAACATTCCTCTAATTCGAGCCATGTTACACTTTTGGGAGCTTGAGCTTGTAGCTTTCTTCATTAGCCCACATGAGATTACTCCAACCATTAAGGAGTATACACAACTCCTCCAGGCTCCTTTACTTGCTAAAGGAGTATATGTGCCAAATCTAGAGGCTAGGCCAATAGACATTTTTAGTAGACTACTAGGGGTATAAAGAATAGTAATCGACCAAGTCTTAGCAAATTATAATGGCCATTGCATTAACTAAGATGAGTTGTAGAACAAGTTTAAGGGCCTTTACAAGATTAGAGAAAGAGCAAGTGTACTACATGGAGATCCCAAGGAATATGACAAGAACCAGATCATTGCCTTTATTTTGGTAGCATTTACTAACATCTTATTTCTCACCGGAATCTTCTATATCCATTATTGGGTTGTAGAACTGGTGAGCCAATTTTTAGAAGGCAAATCTTACATTTCAGCCCTAGGCTACACAAATCCAAAATCTAAACTTTGTGAAGAGAAAGGGCCATGAGATTCTTTGGTCTAATATTAATCTCATCTTGATCTAGTTCATGAGCCACCTCAAGTGCTTTAGACTAAATATAGTCAGAAGATCTCTAGCCCATCAAATTGATCTCATAGATTCATGCTTAAAAAGGATGAAATTTCTCAACAATGTTCCTAATCATACTTGGGTTGAGATACTCAAGAGCTTTAATGCCGAAGATATTTTATGGATCACTAGATGGAACTACTACAATCAGGTTATCCTAATGTGCAAAGATTTTTAGGTAGTTCCACTTATTAGGCTTAATTGGTGCATGAGTTGCCATCTTTACTCAGTAGTTTGCTAGTTTGGCATAATTCAAGATATAGTCCACAAGCTCTCACTAAAATCAATTACTTTTGAGTTTCAAGATCCAAACATGCTAGTAGCTAATAAAGTAGCTAAACTGCTAGAGATCAAGGCTTTATGGGAGGCCAGAATTGAAACCCTTAACATTGACTTAGGAGAATATTGGATGGTGAAGTTAGAAAGCATCGGGCCATCAAAGATTTTATCATTAAATAATTATACAAGATTGAAGAAAGAGCATATCGAGCTCCTAATGTCATCCATCTGGCATTGAGTAACTTGAGCATAGAGATGAAAACTCATATAGAGTAGGTACAAGCCCTAATGGAGGTTCATTTTGAAGAAACAAAGGACAAGGTAGATGTTTGGAAGAATAAATTTCAAGAATCTGATTAGAGGAAAAATTCAATGGAGACCTAACTTAAGAAATCCCAAGAGAGCATGAGGGAGTTAGAAACTTCTCAAGATTAAACAAAAGGGAAAAAGAAGGAAAACTGTTAGGCAAAGAGGAAGTCAAAAGCTCTGTTAGAAACTTGTCAACAAGGAAGAAGAAGAAGGAAGAATTAAGATTTAGGATTTCTTTATGTGATTTTAATAATGTAAACAAACTCTAATGTTTGCAATATCAATAAAATTTCGATAATTGCCACATCATTAATTATTTGCTAGTGCCTGCATCCGTATGCCATAGATGCATCACATTTTATTTACTTGCCATTTATTTATAATAAAAAAAAAAGAGAGAAAAAGAATATGTATATTGCCAACAAGTGTTAAGTATCTATTTTAAGTTCTAAAAAATAGCTCCTAAACAAAAAAAAAAGGTCAAAGAAGTCCAATCCTCACTCAATCAAGATCGAAAATGTCTACCAATGATGGTACCAATAGTGGTAACAACAACAATTAGTCTGTAATACCTGGAAATATTGTTTATTTATTTATGAAATATATGTATTATCACAAAGAGCTAAAGATGAGGATGGAATTTTAAAAAGATTAAAGGGGTAATTTGGAAATTTCACATAGATGATATAAATACTGAAATTAACCTAGAGAGCTTTCTTTATCATTTTGAGTAATGAAACAGAATTCGTAGAGGATATACGCTCCTAACGAGAAACCTTAGGATGACAAAAGGAAAAAAAAGCGAATCCATTCTAGGTATGTGAGGTAAAGATCTTTATATGGATTCTAAATTATGTTATTGGAATTGGACCTCATGGTTATCATGTGCGTATTAAGACTTGAAATTTGAGAAGGGATGGTACGAGAACGAAGAATCAACGACTCAAAGTTGCAATTTGTGGAATTGTTGATTTAAGTATGAAAATCCCTATAATCTAGATGCCATCACATATTTTAGAGATATAATTGAGCTTAGGAATAAAGAGGATTGATTTTTGGAAATTTTGAAGTAAAAGAAATAGGGTTCATGGAAATTGCCAAGGGTAATATAGCTTACCAACACGATCGTGTTTTGACTGTGTTGAATTCGAAAGGTACACCGAGAGATACATGGCCTCCAAACACGGTTATGTTTAGATTGTTTTGAGTATGAAAGTTGCACCGAGAGATATATGGCCTCATAACACAGTCGTGTTTCAACCATGTTGAGTCAAGCGTAACATGGCCTTTAAACACGATCGTGTTTAGACTGTATTAAATGAAAAAGAACATAACCTCCCAACACGGTCGTGTTCCAACCATGTTGAAACCAAGTTTTACACCAAAAGATACATGACCCCTAACACGGTCATGCTCCCATCGTGTGAAGCAACACGGTCCCCAACATGACCGTATTGAATAAAGTATAAAGTAATTATATATTTATTTAACTTCAAATTAAACTAATTTCCATGTAACCTAGATAAATTTTTAGATGCAAGTATTGAGGGAGATGAGAACCTAGAAGATGACTTGGGGTTGGGTGAGCCACACAAAGAGGAAGATGAAGATTTCCATTATTATTATGGTGATTAAGATTTGGGAGATTATGTTATTTAGCTGTAATAGATAGTACCTTTTTAAAGGATGTTAATTTTGAGTTTAAAGACTTCTGCTGTATTAGATAATTGATATGGTTTAAGAAATTAATTGAATTTTGAGGATGTATGAAATGTTTTAATATAGAAGTTACAGGCTAAAATGTATCAGAGCTGTTTCAAAGCTTTAACGTGTTCTTATAAGATAAGGACATGTGACAGGTAGTAGCGCGGCTCGGGTTTCAAGGTATTAAATAGTCTAACTTAAGGATTGTTACCCTTGGAACAATTAGTGTAAAGACTCATTGAGCAAGTTAGATTTTTAGTCGATAGCATTAGCCTTCTCCACATAACTCAACCATCCTAAGAAGAACATTCAAAGGTAGCCCAACATGAAAAGAAGACCGAGATTCCACCTCTTGCACATGAAGAAATTGATTATGTGCTTAACCTTGTATACAACCTGAAGCCTAGTTCTGGAATCCATAATGTGGCCAACATGAATCTTGATTCTAAGGACCTTAGAAAGGAGTTAGAAGACAAGCAAAAGGAGAGGGAAAGGAAATTGCTTCAGCATCTCACTAAAAAGAATGAGGGCTTTAGAAGGTCTCGATGGGTTTGAATAGGTTGAGATTACTAACTTCTTAATATATGATGTTGGTGCTTTCCTGGAAAAGTTCAAGTCCTAAAATTCGAAAAATATGACCAAATTGGGTGTCTTAAGCTACACACTAGGCTATATGTCAGAGAAATGGGCAAATATTGTCAATATGACCAATTAATGGTTCAATCTTTCCAAGATAGTTTAACTGGTCCTACATTCACTTAGTATGCTCAACTAGACTATAGTAAAATAAATACTTAGGACACATTGGCCAAAGCTTTCTATGAACAATATAAATTCAATGTAGAAGTTGCTCCTTCAATGTGAGACCTAGGGAGTCTCCAAGAAAGGTACAGCGAATCCTTCAAAGAATACACTCAATATTAGAGTGCTTAAGTTACAAGAATCTCCACTCCCATCCTCGAGAAAGAACTCGTTTTTACCTTCATAAATACCTTGGAGAAACCCTATTTCACACATTTGATTAGGCATACTTCTTCAAGTTTTGCAAAGATAGTGGCAGCAAGTTATAGGATTGAGAATGCCATTACCTCTGGACAGCTTTTGGCTTATAAATCATTTAGCATAAGGCCCTCATCATCCAAGCCCCCTTTTACCAACAAAGGAAAGGAGACTATAGTAGGCATAGTAAGCATAGAAAGGAATGTTAGGAATGTCAGACCTGATTAGCAATTTTCTTTCCCAATGATAGCTCCCGTGGAAGCCATTCTTATGCAACAATAACTTGTAAATCGACTACAGAACATTCGGCCTCCTTAATAGTTCACCTAAATTCGAATTCCTCTTAGCCAAGTTTTTGCATGCCTTAAGGGAGATATTTTAATCATCTTTGAGATCTTAGATGAAAGATACCGACTAAGACCTTATGATCTAACCTTAAGTGTGAATAACACTTGGGGCAGATAAGTCACTCCACTGACAAATGCTAGAGACTTTGCAACTAAATCCAGGACTTAATTGATATAGGGTTAGTAAAGTTGGACTTCATTAATCCTCTAGCTACAAATGTTAACAATAACCCATTATCTAATCATGGTCTAGTCATTAACATGATCACAGTGGAGAATTTATACATTAGTCGAGGAGTCACAAGTTAGAAAGAAGATAATTCTTGCTGCAAGATAAGATTAAATGTTAGACCAGTGATCCTAAAATGCTATAAGGATCTAGAAGAGGAGTCAAAATTCCCAAAGCTAAAGAAATATGTCCATGTTCCAATTGTGCTAGAAAAGTACAAAGTTGCCCTATTTAATTATCAGGCAATTAATCTAGAGAAGATGCCACCTTCCATTATTTAGGGTATTACCTATTTTGGTAGAATTTATGACAGTCAAGAAGAGTTTAAAAAGAAAGCTATCATTGATGAGGAATGGTTAACTACTTTCACCAAAATAATCAAATCTAACAAGTATAAAATAATGGATCAACTTGTTAAATCTTTAGCCTATATATCATCTATGAGCTTATTTTTATCTTCTAAACCACATAGAGATGCCCTCTTTATAGCCTTAAGAGAAGTAAAAGTATTGGAAGGGATATCAACTCAAAATTTAGGACACATCACTAACTCCATCTTCACAGTTGATCAATTTTTTTTTTCTCACTAGAAGAGTTAGGGGAAGATGGTGTTCAATACACTAAACTACTATTTGTAGTGGTCAAATGCAATAACATAATTATCACCTGAGTCATGATAGATAATGGATCCTCTCTCAATGTATGTCCCCTAGCTACCTTGGAGTTACTTGGTGTTAATGCATCTAATATCAAGCTAAGCCCCACCACTATAAGAGCTTTTGATGGCTTTAGAAGGGACATAGTGGGGGAAATTGACCTAAAAGTGGAAATCGACCCATAACTCTTCGCTATAACATTCTAAGTATTAGACATGCTAAGATTCTTCAAATTGCTATTGGGAAGACCTTGAATTCATACAGTAAGGGCTATACCATCAAGTCTTCACCAAAAGGTCAAGTTTATTTCAAATGACTACCTAATTACAATCCTAGGTGAGCAAGACTATGCCATATATAAAGAAATGATTATACCCTACATTTAAGAGGAAGGTTTTGAGGATTTTGGCTTACAAATGTTTGATCAAGTGAGCATGATTACCAACCCTGAGGTAGAGGAATCTAAGAAAGTGTAGTATAAGGAAGGTTAGGTAGGGACATTTAGATTGGGTTATGTTCCTACTCCAGTGGAAGAAATTCAAATGAAGTATTTAAGGGGTAAAAGAGGTGATAGTTTGTACCATGCTCTAATCTCCTTTCCACCAACTAAAGAAATGTTCCCATATCTGACTGATGTTCAGACACTAGATTCAATAAAAGGAGTTAACATTAGCAAGTCTACCAGTAACAATCAAGTTGAATTAGTGGGCACGTCCTACAACTCCTAGCCAATCTAAAATTTGAATATTTAGTTCTCTTTTCTTTTGAATAGCAATAGGTCTTCTTTAGAGTAAGGATGAGTCATGTCTTAGTATTTCTTGAATTTTATCTCTCATCAATGTAATTTTGAGAGAACTTGCAATAAAGATTTTGTTTACTCCTCCCAATTTTGTTTGCCTCTTCTTTTACTCATGAATTTTTGTTTCCTTATACACATTTAGATCCAACACTTTGAGTGAATGCTAGGGATATCTCGTGTAAGTTGAGGATGAAAATATTGATATCACCTCTGGCCCCACTAGGTTAGTCATCAAGGATGATATCGATAACTATAGAGAAATGCAAGAAAGTTGGCAAAAATATGAATAGGATAGAATCTCCATTGATGAACTAATTAAAGTGGCCAACTTGGGGATTAAAGAAAAAAAAAACTCAAGACCAAGAGCCATTTAGATAATGAGCAGAAAAAAGAGTTAATCAAGCAATTATTTGAATATCAAGATGTGTTGCATGGTCCTATGAAGATATGCTTAGGTTATATCCTTTAATTGTAGTTCATAGATTGCCCACACGAGAAGATGTTAAACTTAATAGACAAAAGTTAAGACGGTTTCAACTAGACATCTTACTAAAAATAAAAGAGGAAGTTAAGAAACCACTTGAACTTGGGTTTATTGAAGTCTCAAATTATATTGAATAAGTAGCTAACACAGTCTTAATCCTAAAGAAGAATGGAAAAATACGAGTGTATGTGGATTTTCAAGACCTAAATCAAGCAACACTGAAGGATAACTTCCCTTTGCCCCATATAGATGTCTTAATAGATAATACAGCTGGGAACCATCTTTACTCTTTCATGGATGGTTTTTTAGGATATAATCAAATCAAAATAGCAAAAAAAGATAAAACCAAGACAACCTTTATTATAACTTGGGAACTTTCTACTATAAAGCTATGCCATTTAGGCTTAAGAATGCTAGAGAAACATATTAAAGAGCAATGGTCACATTACTTCATAACATGATGCATCAAGATGTTGAAGTATATGTTGACGATATGATCGCAAAATAAAAAAAAAAGGAGACAATCATGTGGATATTCTGAGGAGATTGTTCGACAGGATAAGAAAATTCTAGTTGAAGTTAAATCTAGAGAAGTATACTTTTGGGGTTACATCTAGTAAACTATTGGGTTTCATAGTAAGTTAGAAGGTCATTAAGGTAGATCTAAACAAAGCTAAAGAAATATTAGAGATGCAATCCCTACACACACTCAAGGAAATAAAAGAATTGTTAGGATGATTAAATTATATAGCTCGATTCATATCACAACTTATAGACACGTGTTGTCCATTGTTCAAGCTATTGAAGAAGAATGCCATCATGAATTGGGATGAGAAGTGCGAGAAAGCCTTCACAAGGATTAAAGAGTACCTAATGAATCCCTTGATATTAGCTGCTCCAAAACCTAGAAAATCGTTGTTTCTATATCTCATAACATTCCTTGAATCCATGGGATGTATGCTTAGGTAAAAAGATGAAAGAGGAAGAAAGCAAGTCATATACCACCTAAGGAAGAAATTTATTGAAGGGAAATGAAAATATTCAAAGATAGAAAAAACATGTTGTGCATTAACTTGGGTCATGCATTAGCTTAAACAATATACACTCTATTATCCTATTGAGCTCCTGGCAAGACATGATCCCCTAAAGTATCTAGTAGAAAAACTAACTTTGATGGGTAGAATATCAAAGTGGCTAATGTTGCTATTTGAGTTCAACATCAAATATGTGAACTAGAGCTCAATGAAAGGGCAAGCCTTAGCAAATCAATTAGCAAAACATTCGTTTGAAAGAACATCATAAGAATCATAAACACAATTCCTAGGTAAGAGTATATTAGTATTTGAAAGTGAATTTAATGAAGAGTCTGAGATTACAAAGGCTCTTAAATGGAAGACGTACTTTAATGGTGGTTGCGAAATAGGGGTAGTATTGGTGTCCCCTAAAGTTACTTTAATTCCTTGTGGCAATAAGGCTTACATTTCCATACACCAAAATGTTGTTGAATATAAGCCATGTATCATGGGCCTCAAGATTGCTTGGGATATGAGAATACATGAGTTAGAGGTATATGGAGACTCTACACTCATTATTTTCCAAACTCAAGGAGAACACAAGATGAACGATCCTAAATTGGTATCTTATCACTGACACTTATTAGGTTTATTGAAGAAATTTGAAGAAGGCACGTTTACATATATACTAAGGACTCAAAATTAGTTTACTAATGCTCTAGCTACATTAGCATCATTGATCCAAATATTAGATAAGGCAAAAGTCCAGGCACTTAAGATTGAAGTTAAATTAAAGCCAGCCTTTTGTGTAATAGTTGAAGGAATGCAAGATGAGAAACCTTGGTATAAAAACATTGGGGAATTTCTTCAAAACAAAAGCCAACCTTTTGTGTAATAGTTGAAGGAATGCAATATGAGAAACCTTGGTATCAAGACATTGAGGAATTTCTTTAAAACAAAAAATACCTTGAGAATGCCGATAAAAATGATTGAAATACACTCAAGACATTGGCAAGTCACTTCCTCTTAAGTGGAACCACACTGTATAGAAGATCGTTTGATACAATGCTCTTGAGATGTGTGAATGAAAAAGAAGCAGATGCTCTAATGAAGAAGTACACAAGGGAGTATGTAGTCTCCACATGAATGGTTATATGCTTGCCTGAAAGATTATGAGAATGGAATTATACTAGTTAACCATAGAAGCTAATTGCTTTAAACATATGAGACATTGTCACTTATGTCAAATATATGCAAAAAAAATCAATGTCCCCCCGTGAGAATTGCATACACTATCTACACCTTCGCCTTTTTCCATGTGGGGGAATAGATATAATTGGACCAATTACTCCAAAAGCTTCAAATAGACATCGATTTATTTTAGTAACAATTGATTACTTCACTAAATGGATTGAAGCCTCATCTTATGCCAACGTTACTAAAGAAGTTGTAGTCAAATTTATCAAAAGGGATATCATTGCCCTTATTACAAACAATGGTATAAACCTCAATAATAAATGCTGACAGAGTTGTGCTAGTAGTTCAAGATTCACCGTAAGAATTCGACTCCAAATCAGCCTCAAATGAATGGAGTTGTAGAGTTAGCCAACAAAAATATCAAGTATATCATTAAGAAGATGGTTGTTACATATAAAGATTGGCATGAGATGTTACCATTTACACTCATGGCCTATTGAACCTCCATTAGAATATCAACGGGAATGACTCCTTATTCATTAGTGTATGGCACTGAGGTAATACTACCAATTAAGGTAGAGATACCATCTTTCAGATTATTATGAAAAACATAATTAGATGAAGTTGAGTGGGTAAAAAAAGATGATTGACTAATTAAATCTTGTTGATGAAAAGAAGTTGATGGCACTGTGTTACAACTAGTGTTACCAATAGAGAATGGCCCGAGCTTTTAGTAAGAAAATACGAACCTTGCAATTTTAAAGAAGGTGATCTAGTTTTAAGGAAAATTCTCCCAATGCACAAGATCCTAGAGGGAAGTTTACTCCAAATTATACAAGTCTATCTATTGTAAAGAAGGTATTGTTAGGAGGAGCTTTAATTTTATCACAAATGGATAGTCTAGATTTAATTTTGTCACAAATGTCAATGTAATTAAAACGTATTATCCATGAACAATTAATGGAATTCTACCAAAGTTTTATAAAAATGTTCATATCCTTGTTATCTTTATGGCTCAATTTTCATCTTTTACAAGCAAAACAGATATTTCTAGCAGTTGTCATCCAAGCCTACATCCCATCAATAAAACTCTTTTATCTTTATTTCAATTCATAAACGAGAGAGAGAGAGAGAGAAGAAAATAATAATGATGAACGATAAAATTCTTTAAATATTCTCTCATGATTTTAATCCTTCTCAATGAGAAGGCTTATTTTCTATTTCAAGAGAATTGAAGAAGGAAGAATCAAATGGACTTGAAAAGGAAGATGGGTGTTACAAGAATGTAGGAAAAGACTTGAGGCCTTAGTTTAAAGTAAAAAGAAAAGACTTAAGTCTAAGGATAATCTAAGAATTAATCTCAACATGCTATTTAGTCCAGTCTAGATGCAAGTGACTTGGGTAAACATTGGACTCTTAACAAAGTGTGCTATTTGGTTGCTACTTGTTGAACCAACTAATAAGTTCTCCACTTAAATGTAATTGGATTTTCCAAGATTTTGAAAAAAAAAAAAAGATTGTTTAGGTCTATAGGTTTACGTCCCCATCTTAGGATGGTTAGCCCAAAAGACACTATCCTAGGTTTAAGACGTTTCCTATTATTGGTCAATTAGCCTAAAAGGGGCACTTTCTTAAACATCATCTTTTTTAGGGTTGTTAGTTTAAAATAGACACTTCTCGTTGTAAATTAGTTAACCTAAAATGATATTTTCCTAAACATTCTCTTTTTTAGGTTGCTGGTCTAAAATAGACACTTCTTATTGTTGGTTAGTTAGCTTAAAGGGGTACTTTCTAGATATCCACTTGTGGGGTCATTAGTCTAGATAAACATTTCTTATTGCCAGTTAATCAACTTAAATGGAAAATTTCTTAAACATCCTTTTCCCTAAGATTACTATTCTAAAATAGATGTTTCCTATTGTTGGTTAGTTAGCCCAAATGGGTATTTTCCTAGATATCCACTTTTAAGGGTTGCTAGTTGACAAGAATGCTTCCCGCCTTATGTAAAATTAGCTAAATCATAAGGACGCCGTCTTCTTACCAAACATCTCTTTCCCTAGAGGATTGCTAGCTTGTTAGGCTTTTTAGCTGCTCGTTAGTTTTTGTTTCTTCACCTTTTAAACAAGGAAACATCCTATATCCTCTACCTAATGGTTTGCTAGTGTTTTACTTATTTCCATATATGTATGTATTTTATTATTATCTCATATATATATATATATTACATTATACTCACTAATTGGTACAAGTTATTTAGATTATCTATTCATTCATAGTGACAAGATATTCCATAAGCATGTCTACACACTTTACATGTGCACTATATATTCTTATTAGTTCAAGCACATATCATATTATCACTATATACTATAATATTTTCCTCTTATAGTAATTGTCTCCATGCACTAATTAACTCATTCCCATCATCACCTTGGATATATATTTTATAAATATTACATTTTCTTAGAAGACACCTTAAGAATACACTAAATCACAACCGAACTTAAGGTATTTATTCCATAACCTTTTATTTTTGGCAAACTATGTATATTTTTTATATTATTGTTATTATTATTTATTTTGTCTCTATAGTTAGTACCTATAGCCACATTGTTCCAATTCCATCCATTTGCAATGACATTTGTCTTGAGTTTTGATTCATGGTTAAATAACATAGGTGTTACACCTAAGGCTCTTATATTAACAATAAAATTTATTATACAATATTAATTTTGAGGAACCACCTTTAATCTAAACTTACTATTTAAATTTATTAATAATTATAACTTGATGCAAAATCCCACGAATTAAGTTGTGAGACCCAACAACAAATAATCAATTTCCTGGATCGCCTAAATCCCAATTTTTGAATTAAAAAAGAAAACAAATTACTAACTCGTTGTCTATGAAGACAAGAACTAGTAATATATATATATATAAGAAATTATTGACTCGTTGCTTATAAGGGACAAGAACCAATAATATAAATTGAGCTTAAACCCACAAGGTCAAAACCTTGGCTGCTTGTTCAAAAAGAATAGATATGAGAAATAACCCTTCAATTGAAAAATTCGTCCATTTTCCTTAACACAAGTTTTGATACCCTATTTATAAAATTTCAAGGCTAATTAATGAAAAAAAAAAAACCATCCACATACCCAATAACCCGCTACCAAAGCAAATTAAATGTGCTCTTAACTATACTAATAATTATTTAGTTGATATAAGCAATGATCTCAATTATATTCTAGAATCCCTAATTACTATCTTGGCTGATTTGAGCTTCATTTTCTTGGGCTTGGATGACATTAATGAACTTGGGTTCAACCCAGTTCAATGTCTCTAAAGTTCTTCTAGACTTGACCTCACTTTCAAAAATGATCTTCACAAAGCCTTACATAGCTTGCTCGATCTATTTTGCTAGCGCCTTTGTGATTGGCCCTTCAAGTATTTGTAATTCCTCAATTCCACTTCGATTGATTTTATCCTCTTCAATACCTGAACCTTGAGATGGTCCTTCATTATCCTTCCTTTCTTCAAAAGGATTCGTCCTCAAATCTGAACGTGTAACAAAGGGAGTAAGATCAGACATATTAACTGTGGCACTAACATTATACTCACCTGGCAAATCCAACTTATATGCATTGTCATTTATTTTGGCCACCACTTGAAATGGTCCATTTCCTCTTGGATCTAATTTAGTCCGCCTTCGAGTTGAAAACCTTTCTTTCCTCATATGCACCCATACCTAATCTCCAGGTTCAAAAGTTACTTTCTTTTTGCCTTTATTAGCTTAGGTAGCATTCTTCTCATTCCGCTTCATGATGTGATGTCTTGCTTCTTCATGAATCTTTTTCACCATCTTAGCCTTCTTTTTACCATCTAGACTAGTAATCTCATTCACAGGCAAAGGAATCAAATCCAATGGGGTCAAAGGATTGAAACCATATACAATCTCAAAAGGTGAGAAACCAGTAGAAGAATGCACAACTCGATTATATGCAAACTCAATGAATGGAATGCATTTTTCCCAAGATTTCAAATTCTTCTTTATCATAGCACGCAAAAGAGTAGTCAATTTCTTATTCACGACTTCAGTTTATCTATCGGTTTGTGGGTGACATATAGTAGAAAATAACAATTTTGTTCCCATTTCCCCCCACAAAACACACTAGAAATGACTAAGGAATTTGACATCTCTATCACTTACTATACTCTTAGGCAGTCCATGCAAACGAACAACTTCTCTAAAGAACAATTCAACAACATGTGTAGCATCATTAGTCTTGTGACATGGAATAAAATGTGCCATTTTCGAAAAATGATCCACAATTACAAAAATGGAATCTCTACCTCTCCTAGACCTAGATAAACCCAAAAGAAAATCCATCGAAACATCAGTCTAAGGTTCATTGGGTACAGGTAGAGGCATGTAAAGACCATGTGGTTTGACTCTAGACTTGGCTTTCTTACATGTGATGCATCTAAAGCAAGCTTTTTCCACATCTCTTTTCATACGAGGCCAAAAGAAATGTTCTTTTAGCACATTTAATGTCTTAGCAATACCAAAATGACCCATAAGACCTCCACCATATGACTCAAGCACAAACAACTCTCGCATTGAACACTTAGGAATGTACAGCTTGTTCTCTCTAAAAAGGAATCCATCGTGCCTATAGAATCTATCAAATGCACCCTTTTCACAAGCATGATACACATCATGAAAATCAGAATCTTGTATGTACAATTCTCTTATGTGTTCAAATCCAAGCAATTTAGCTTTAAGAATAACGATAAGAGCATACCTGCAAGATAAGGCATCTGCTACCACATTTTCCTTACCTTGTATTGGATCATATATGGAAATATCTCTATAAACTCGACCCATTTTGCATGTGTTTTGTTCAACTTGCCTTGAGCCTTCAAATGCTTCAAAGATTCATGATTTGAGTGCATAATGAATTCTTTCGATCATAAGTAGTACTGCCACGTTTCCAATGCATGCATCAATGCATAGAGCTCCTTGTCATACATCAAGTACTTTAAAGTAGCTCCATTTAGCTTCTCACTGAAGTAAGTAATAAGATGCTTCCCTTGCATTAAAACGGCTCCTATACCAATCCCGGAGGCATCACATTTGATCTCAAAAGTTTTGGAAAAATTAGGCAGAACTAATAATGGAGTAGAACATAACTTTTCTTTTATCACATTAAAAGGAATTTTCTTGTTTTACTCCCCATTTAAACCCAATGTCCTTTTTTATTACTTCAGTCAATAGGGTAGCCAATGTACTAAAGTTACACACAAAACGTCTATAAAAACTAGCTAACCCAAAAAAACTTCTTACCTTAGTCAGCAATTTAGGAGATGACCAATCCTTGATGGCTTACACCTTTTCTTCATCCACTTGTATTCCACCTGTTGTAATACCACTCAGTCTATACAAAAACTACACTTTTTCAAATTAGCATATAATTTTTCTTGTCTCAGCACATCAATAACAACCCTAAGATGTTCCATATGCTCATCAAAGCTCTTACTATACACCAGAATATTATCAAAGTATACAACGATAAATTTTCCAATGAATGCACACAAAACATGGTTCATTAGTCTCATGAATGTACTAGGTGCATTAGTTAACCCGAATGGCATCACTGACCACTCATATAACCCATGTTTTGTTTTGAAAGCTATTTTCCATTCATCACCATCTTTCATTCTAATTTGATGATAGCCACTCTTTAGATCTATTTTCAAAAATACCATAGATCCATGCAATTCATCAAGCATATCATCCAAACGAGGTATAGGGTGTTGGTACTTCACTGTGATTTTGTTAATGGCTTGACAATCAACACACATGCATTATGTCCCATCTTTCTTGGGCACTAATAATACTGGAACTGTGCATAGACTCATGCTTTCTCGAATATGTCCTTTAGCCATTAACTCTTCCACTTGCCGTTGTAGCTCCCTTGTCTCCAAAGGATCTGCCTTATAAGCTGGTCGATTTGGAATCACCACTCGAGGAACAAAGTTAATTTAATGCTTAATCCTTCACTTTGGTGGTAGACCATTAGGTACTTCATCGGGAAAGATGTCCTCATAATCCTGCAAAAGAGAAAACACACAACTAGGGAAAGAAGTGTTAAGGTCAGAATCTACAAACATGGCCTCCTTATATACAAACAAAATTATTTGTCTTCCAACCTTAAGTGCACTCTTGATCTCTCATTCTTTTGCAAAGAAACTCATTCTTTTCTCTTTTTCCCCACCTACAACCGAGCACTCTTGCTTTTCTCTCCTAGAGATTTTACTGTCTCTCTTCTCACCACTCATATTTCTTTCAATTTCATTTTCCCTCTTCTTTTGTTTCTCGGCTTCTACCTCACTTTCCTCACAAATGGCTTTTTTAAATTGTAGTTGATCCTCATACACCTAGCTTGACATCATTGGCATCAATGTAACTTTCCTTCCATCCTTCATAAATGAGTACTGATTTTAGTACCCATCATGAATGACTTTCCAATCAAATTGCTAAGGCCTTCCGAGTAAAAGATGACTAGCATGCATAGGTACAATATCATAAAGGACCTTATCCATATATTTTCCGATTGAAAGCATCATGTAGACCTGCTTATTCACCTTCACTTCTCCACATTCATTCAGCCATTGCAACTTGTACGGCTTGGGATGTTTCATAGTGGATAAACTTAATTTATCAACAAGTATGTTACTTGCTACATTAACACAACTACCTCCGTTTATGATCAAACTACACACCCTATCTTGTACATGGCATTGAGTGTGAAAAATATTATCTTGCTGCACATTGTCATTCTCTTCTTGTTTAACTTGCACATTCAAGGAACGCATAATGACCAATGACCTACCTTTTACAACATATTCACAATCACTAGCATCTTCTAACTATGGCATAGTATCACTAGCACAATTAGAGCTATCATCATCAGTTTCAATCTCCCCACCTTCACGCATGATCATCACTCTTTGATTTAGACATTGAGACGCTCTATACCCAGTCCCCAAACACTTAAAACATTTAATATCCCAATTTCTTAGAGTTTAAGATGATGAGTTACCTCTCTCCTTAGCGGCCTGTGGGTGCTTCTTCAAGTTCCTACCATTATAGGCCTCGAACCTAAGTTTCTCCTCCCTTTCCCCCCTTGTCCACTTTCCATGGGAGTGGGAATTCGAGTAGTTGTGGTTCCCAACTCGAGTGATTTTCGCTTCTTTGAGTTTTCGCTCAACTTTCATGGCCATATGCACTATGTCCTCTAACTGCACATAGTGCTGTAATTCCACGACGTTGGCGATGTCACGATTCAGTCTACACAGGAATT
This sequence comes from Laguncularia racemosa, assembly GCA_037954665.1. Lineage (NCBI taxonomy): Eukaryota > Viridiplantae > Streptophyta > Magnoliopsida > Myrtales > Combretaceae > Laguncularia > Laguncularia racemosa. The sequence continues at coordinate 5,334,101 of JBBMOL010000030.1, read as the reverse complement.
TAGCCATAGTAGCCTCATAGTCCTCCATATTAGCTCAAATTAAGACCATTTCCATCTCCTTATAATAGTCTTCAACACTCTTCGACCCTTGTTTGAGGCTTTGCAGCTTAAGGTGCTGATCTCGATAATAATGTGATGGGACAAATCGTCTTCTCATGGAAACCTTCATCTCCTCCTAAATGGCAATTGGTCGTTCACCATTCCTCTATCGAGATAAGATCAATTGATCCCACAAAACAATGGCATAATCTGTAAATTCAATTGCTGCAAGCTTTACTTTCTTCTCCTTACAATAATTATGGCAATTGAAAACTAGCTCAACCTTTCTCTCCCATTCAAGGTAGATGTCGAGATCATTCCTCCCTTAAAAGGGATTGTCATTTTGATACTCTCGATATTTCCATTAACTCCATCTCCGACTCTGTTATTGAGTCATTCCTGCATTGATCATGCCTTTCCTCCTCTTCTTCTTCAGTAGATTCGTCTCGACGTGCAACGAGTCGACGTACTTATCTTCGTATGGGGTGGATTCCCATAAGAGATCTTGTTTGCAATTTGTTGATTCGCTCATCTTGTCTATCCATTTGGTCACGGATTTCTTCGAACACCACATGCACGCGCTCGAACTGTTGCTACATAACCCTCAAAAGAAAGGATTGATTGGGTTCATCCCCTTGATTCTTGTGTTTTGATATGATGATGATCTTGAAAGAAATTCAGTTAAGAAGTCCTCACACACTCCCTCACGTGTTTCCACTCAAAAAGTCTATCTAAACTCGTGTTGCACATAGATTAATGACTTTTACCCTCCATTACGCTCACCCACTCTTGCCTTTTACCACTCTTATTTTCCCGGACCAAGTTCTTTAAGAACACAACAATTGAAAAACCAGAGTATTCACTTGTAAAACTCAAACATCAGTTCATATAATTAGCTTAAAAAGGGCTTAAGAAGATAGTGATTAAGAAACTACAAAGACGGTACGAAGAAATAACACCGTTGAAGTAATGCTTAATAGAAGAATAAATTCATTGTGGAGTATAGTATGTAAAGAATCAACTCGGGCATTGATGATGATAGAAGATAACATAAGAGAATTTTTCTTTCTGTTTTTTTTTTTTTTAAACTTTTGTTTGCTAATTTTTTTTCTTTTCAAAATGACACTTAATAGAAACAGTAGAACAATATTATTGAAGAAATAAATGATTTTTTAACAAGGAATATGAAGGATAAAGGATAATAACCTGATTGAGAATCAAATTGGCTTTGATACAAAAAATGATGCGAAATCCCATGAATTGAGTTGTGAGACCCAGCAACAAATAATCAATTTTCTGGACTGCTCAAATCCCAGTTTTTGAATTAAAAAATAAATAAATTACTGACCCGTTATTTATGGAGACAAGAATCGGTAATATATATATAAGAAATTATTGACCCGTTGCCTATAAGAGACAAGAACCAATAATATAAACCGAGCTTGAACCCATAAAGTCAAAACCTCAACTGCTTGTTCAAAAAGAACAGATATGAGAAATAACTCTTCAATTGAAAAATTCGTCCATCTTCCTTAACACAAGTTTTGATACCCTATTTATAGAGTTTTAAGGCTAATTAATGAAAAAAAAATCCATATACCCATCAATAACCCACTACTAAAGAAAATTAAATGTGCTTTTAACTATACTAATAACTATTTTGTTGATGTAAGCAATGACCTCAATTATTTTCTAAAATCCCTAATTATTGTCTTGGTTGATTTGGGTTTCATTTTCTTAGGCTTAGATGACATTAATAAATTTAGGTTTAGCCCAACTCAATGTCTCTAAAGTCCTTCTAAACTTGACCTCACTTTAAAAAATGATCTTTACAAAGTCTTGCATAGCTTGCTTGATCTGTTTTGCTTGTGTCCTTGTGATTGGCCTTTCGAGTATTTATAGTTTCTCAATTTCACTTCGGTTGCATTTGTCATCTTTAATACCTAAACCTTGAGATGGTCCTTCATCATAACTACTCTATATTATTTTACTAGGAATAATAACTATTCTAATTTGATAATATCAAATGTTGATAAAATATTAGAATAACATTTTTCTCTAAAACATTGACTTGGTACGGAAACTTTATAAGTTAATAAAGATCGACTTTTTTTTTTAATAATTATACATATTCGTATTATATTTTATAAAAAATCAAATTTGTTTCATTCTATTTGGACAAAGGTATTTTTGTGATTAAACCATTATACCTTTTTGACCATGCAAAAACTAGATTTGGTTCTTGGGAATTTTGCAAAAATGATATGATTCGTACGAGACAGTTTTACTATCTAATCATTTAAAGATAATTACATGATCTAGTTATTCTTTTATTGTGAAGTTGCTTTATTTATTATAAGTTAGGATAATTTATTTTAGAAAAAAAAACTGTAACAATTCGTATAAAGTTGTAGATAACCTATTTTACTTTTAATAAATTTTATTTTTACTAATTCAAGATATGTTACTATATGCTTTATTTGATATATATATATATATATAATATAAAACTATAGTTTAGGTATCTATAGAAATATAGAATGGTGTGCTAAGTTCATGGTGATAGTCACGCCGCTTTGTTATTTGTGAGTGCCATCTCATTCTCTGTTTATTATTCTGCTGTTCCATGCCTCGTGGACTTATCTCCCGGAGATCCTACCTACTAGACAGGACGGATGATGACTTCAAAAACATTATTATAAGGAAATCGCTATATTTTATTTGGGTCTAGGTGTGAAGGAAGACTAGTGGCCCGACGACTGCAAAAGAAAACATTATTATATGGAAATTTTATAAGAGAAAAAAGAAAATACATATTAATATTTTTAAAATAATCCTACAATTATACCAATTAACAAAATAATTTTAAAAATATATCAATTAAAATTGAAACTTAAAGTGTCAATTTCAATATAAGAATAAAATTTGCACTTAATATTCAATAATAATTAAAATTTTAATTAAAAACGGTATTTAAAGTATTAGTTTCAATTAATATATTTTTGAGATTATTTTTTAGTTGGTATATTTATAGAGAAATATTTAAAAGTACTAATATTTATTTTCTTTTCTCTTATGTGCACGTTTATTTTCCGCTCTAATTTATTTTGGTCTGCGTATGGTGGAAGACAAAATGAATTTTTACTAAGAGTGTCTCTTTTTCGATTACTTTTGGGGCTGAGAAGTCACCAAGCTAGCCGCCCGAGTCGAGTGCGTAGGTCTTAATTTGGTATTACTAGAGACTGGGACGACCAATGCTTATATGTAAGAGAATAGCTCGCGCTGGTACTAACAATTAAAAAGAGCACAAAAATTATTTTTATTTTCAGAAGGAGAATCGATTTTCTAATTTTTTATCTATATTTCTTTTAATAAAAATGATGCATTTGGTGTACTAAAATAAACTTGAAATAGAATCGCAATTTCGAATTTTATTTCGTTCTTTTACATTTAGATACATTTTTATAAGTTAAAATCGCTTTTAAAAAAGAATGTGATTTTTGCTTTTGAAATTATCGAATTGTGATTTCATTTCAACCTCTTTTATGATTACTAATTAAAATTGTTTATTTAACCTTCAGTCTTATTATAACATTTGATAATTAAGGATACTTTTGATAAAAACTATTTTATATGCATTCCACTTTGCATGCGTTTTTAAATACAAGAATAGATTTATTATTCCAGTGATGATTTTATTTCTATTTACTAAATGTAATATTATAGTAATCAATATATTCTAATTTAAATTCTAGTGAGTATTTTAAAAAAAGAATACACTCTAAAATAATTATTTTGATTGAAAAATTAAAATGAAGTATTAAATCAAGGAGCAAGCACAACTCTTTTCAACTTTATAAACTTTGGGCCATAAATATTTCTACGGTAATTATCACTCCAAACTCTAAAAGATAGTTCATTTATCAATTAAAAGTAAAAGTTAAAAATCTTAGTGATATTTATTTAATTAAAATGGACAGTTAAATATCATGATAGTAATTTATTAATTAAAAATATATAAAATTAATAAAGTTCTTAACATTTTGTCAATATTAAGGACTTACAATATAAATATGACCATCACAACTACCTATGAATTCATGTTAAAAAAATTATGAATTAAACTAATTAAACCAAAAAAATTATAAAGTATTGATTCGATTTTATTTATTTTTTAATCTATTTTTAATAAAAAAAATCCAATATATTTTGATGTTTTTAGCAAATTACAGTATTGAAATTAAACTTTGAACCTAACCTCAAATTAATTAATAATCATAAATAGTGAAGGATGAAAAAAAAAAAAGAAAGATTTTCAAAATGGTTAATTGGTTTAGATTCGTGGCTACATAGAGTAGAGTGACATCACATCATTATAATTTTTTATCGATGGTATCTTGGAGGAAAGAATTAGAAAATTAAGATTTATTTGGTAACATCTATCATTTTGCATAATAATGATAATAATAATAATAATAATTACAAAAAGTGTTATTTCTTTTTTCCTTTTTCGTTTTCCTCCATGATCGTGAAGGTTTTAGATGGAGCTTGGGACTGGAACCACTCACTAACAGACAAACCAACATACGCACATGAGAGCAATAATGTAGTACGTCGTATCCTAATCCACATCAACACAAAAACAATACGAAACTGCCTTTGCTTTCTGTCTTTATGTGCTAAACATTTTACAAACGTTTTGAGGTATACTGGGCTGTTGGAATTTGTTAATTGGGTTGTTGACTGGGAAAAAGCTGACTTCTCTTTATTCGCTTCACCAAAATTTTGGAGAATTATAAAAAAAGGTTTCTTTCGTTGGAATTTTGTTTTGTGGGTCAGAAAAGGCTTGTTATATATAGACACACCTGGTGTTGTGGTAAAACATAACAAAGAACCCATTTAGGATTCACAAAGAACAAGGTGAAAATGGGTTCATCGACGCTTGCAAAGAGGGCTTTGGGGACTGAGATGCCTATAATGGTTAAGGTAAATTTGCGATTCTCAAATTTGCTTTGGAGACTGAGATGCCTACAAAGAACCAATTCTATCTTTTTTTTTTTGGTGGGTGGGGGGCGGTGGCGCGGACTGGGTGGGTGTGGTGTGTGGAGGTTTGGGTTTTGTTGTAGGGAGATTTTGATGTATATGCAGTTGTTTATAGAGAGTTTGGAGTACAATCGAATAAGGGGTGGTCCGTTTCGGTGGTAATGAGGATGGTTTGTTTTTGCAGATGCAGAACTTGCTTAGAGGAGCTACAGATGCTGTCTCGTTAGCTCAGGTATGTCTTTGTTGGTTTTTCCTTCTATTCGTGTCATTGAAAAGTTCAAGATGCCGCTTTCTTTGGGTTATGAAATGGTTAAGAGTTTTTGATTTTATTCGTTTTTAGTGGATCGATGATGAATTGTATATTGGTTTATTGTTTAGAAGAGGAGACATGGATGTATTGATTAAAGGGAAGAGTATTTTTTTTAATTATTATTATTATTATCATCATCTTTCCTGTTTTACCATAAGAATGTGTTTGGTTGGAATTTTGAGACAGGCATTTAGGATTTTGATGAAATCTACTCTGAAAATCATGCGAAGGATGCGCTTTTGAACTGTGATATCTAATCATGTTCGATGATTTCTCGAAAATGCTCAAGAATTTTTTCAAATGCTATTTTGAGATACCATTTATCAAGTTTGAAGACGTGGTCTACAATTGCCTATGAAGCATGTGTATTGGATTGATCATAAATGGGTAGTGTACGCTCTGTAGGATTGATTGAAGGTCCTCTTGCCCTTTGCAATATTGGGGGAAGAAAAAGAAAAACTTGCACTAGCTTTTATTGTTGTGCCCTAGTCTAGTATCATTATACAAGGTTTACTTCTGTAGATTTCAAAGGCAGTTGTCATTGGAAAGGCTATTAGCTTATTTCTACTACTATGGGAAAACATAAGACTGGTTAGTGTAGGATTCAATACTTAGTTGAGTTATACAACTTTTCGGGTGCGCAAATATAATCCTGTTAAGTTTTCTTCATCTCTGTTCTTTAGTTTCAACTAAAGTACCTTTCATGTAAAAGTTGAATTAAAGCTGTCCCCATTGTATCTCTCATTCCCAAGTTCAAACAATGGTGTGATCACCTTTTCATGTTGAATTTGCTGTAAAAGGGCACGATATGCGTGTTTCACTTTGTTTCTGACGTTGAAGAGTAACATAATGTAACAATTGGCCCCTAAGAGGAAAGTAATGTAACTCTGCATGCTTGGGTTCTAATGATGGAAGCATGTCCTTTGTGTTTTTCATTTGAATTAGCTGAAAAAGGATCACAGTATGCGTTATTGAAGCACTTTGATTGTAACGTTGAAAAGAATTGTAACCGTGCATACTTTGTGCTGGTGTTATCCCATCTGTTGCATTTTTAATTTGCTTACGTGATCATAAGTTTATGTCATACAGCACATTAAGATCACTTGTTTTGTACTTCTAATGAAGCTTTCATTGTGAGTTTGACAGGATGTGAGATTTTCCATGTTCTAATTGGTTAAATTACTTTTGCACTTTCTAGTTGCAATCTGTATAGTCTTGTAGAAATTAATATTCATTGCTTCATTTATGGTTATAACTTACTAACCCGATTCTTACTTAGGCAGATTATATAAGAATTAACCCTAACTGTGTAATTAATTTCTATCTCTTAAATAGGATCCTTTTTAGTACCTTGATTATTTGGCTGTTCTAGCATCTCTAAATGATCAGGCATGCCAGTCTTGAATTGAATGAGCTAGATTCTCATATCAAAGCATCCGAAGGTTGCTTTGTATCTATCATGTGGCACATTTGTTTCTGGAGATATCTTCTCTCAATCATGGCTCTTTTTTTTTTTTTGGTTGATTCCAGGGAGTTGTTTATTGGCAACCACCTAAAAAAGCACTTGAAAAGGTAAAAGAGCTTGTGTGGGACCCTGCAATTAGCCGTTATGGTGCTGATGAAGGCATGCCTGCACTCAGAGAAGCACTGGTTAAAAAGGTATATAACCTTTAAACACTACTAGGTTCTGCCCTTTCTGCATTGTTGCTGTTTTCATGCACTTAACAAGGTCAGCAACATATGCAGTTCCACCTAGGATACTCTCTTTTTTTCTCCCTATCATTGCAGTCACAGCTGTTTGATTGATTTGAAATATTTTCAACCTTTTCTATCTTCCACCTAAATGCCATGACCAATCAAATAGAACATGCATAAGGCACTTCCGAGAACAACTGCCATCTTTCTAGATCTTTTTGCCATGGTCATCTTATTTTCTACTCAGAGGATATGCCCAAATGGACAAATATCTTCATCTGATTCAGTTTTCCATTTGTGCATGAAGATAATAACTATTTGTTTGTCTCTTTATTGCAGTTGCGGGATGAAAATAACTTGTGCAGATCATCTGTGGTAGTCACTTCAGGAGCAAACCAGGTGAAGCTAATCGGAACAGTCCATAATTTGGTCCATTTTTTAGTTGATTCTTTCTAGTTTTTGAGGTTTTTGGTTCATGAAAAGGAGTGTAACATCTATTAACAGGCTTCCGTATTCTTTTTGCAGGCATTTGTGGACCTTGTTCTTACATTGTGTGATGCTGGTGATTCTGTTGTCATGTTTGCACCATATTACTTCAATGCATATATGTCCTTCCAGATGACTGGAGTAACCAACATACTGGTCGGTCCTGGTGATCCAAAGACACTTTATCCTGATGCAGGTTATTCTTCTCGAGTTATAGATTAAAGTGAAAGTGTTAGGAACACCGTTTAAAGTGGTTTAATCTATCTGTTTTGCTCTACCTGACAACCAGAAGTATATCTAATGTCTTAAATTTGTTTTTCTCCTTTAATCCTTCATATTTTTGTTGCATTATCTACAAATTGCATAGTAGTCATTCTGGACTTGGGACCTCAAGTAGTCCTAGAAGTTGTAGGCTAATACATGCTATTGGGTTCTGAAATGTATGCTACCTGTTACTTGCCAATTCTTTGACCATTGGATGTTCACTCTTAATAAAAAGGTCCGATTTGAAAATTCTGGTCTATTCATCAAGCAGCCTTGCGTCTACTAAAATTTGTCCCCCTAGGTGGTTGGTTGCATAAGTCCTTCGACAACCATGACCAGTACTTTTCAGAAAATATCCTGTCTCAACTTGTGTTCTTGTAATTGATACTCTTTCTTTTCTAATGTCTCAAATTTTTACATACCCAAAAGCGAAAAGGTTCACATCCATGCATTGCTTATTGGTGGGTTTGCATTTTAAGTACTTAGCTCTATAACAAGATTTGCATTTTATCCATTGAATTGCTGATATTCATGCTTAAAATACACTTTATTAAGTACATATTTTCTTTATTATTATTATTAATATCTTTGTCCTTCACATATTTAATTCTCATTTGCTAATTAATTAACTGTTAACAAGTAGAAGCCAAGATCTGAAATTGATATGTACTATCTCTGCCCTTCAAGTGCTGCTAAGATTCTTTAATAAATGTATGACCAACTTTGGAAGATTCTGCTCTCTAGTTGTTTCGTGCTCCATAGTCAGTTTTTCCTCCCTGTCCATTTGGAAAACCTCACCCTTAAAGTCATGATTTGCATTTTGCTGCAAGAAGTTGAGAATACTATTCATTAGAGTCTCACTGATGTTTTTGTGCAGACATTAATATTTAAAGTCCTAGGTCCCTATATTCACACTGGTTTCAGTATTACTTGAGTTGAAGTCATGGCATTTGTGAATCCTAGTCCAAGTTGGATCTAAAGGACAAGTATGAAGTACAAATCAAAGCATATTTGTATGAGGATGTCAGCCAGGCAGTGAATTTCTTTTTTTTTTTCATTGATTGATTGCTTAAGCTGATTTTGCATGCAGTGTTTATAGCTGGTTTTTTATATATATTTCATGTTGGTTTTTCTTCTTATCAGTTGTCGGAGGCTTGTTAAACACATCAGGACTTTCTCTTATGATATATGCTTTGTTGACCAATTTGATACTATGCATAGAAACCATGGGGAAAAGTTTGAAACCTTGAGTACAGCAGTGTTGATAGCAGGGCAAACATTAAATTTTGCGTTGCAGTTGTCCTTAAATTTAAAACATTGATGCTTTTTTAATGAATAGGAATAGTTTACATTGTTTTTCTTTGTAGTAGATCATACATTGGCTTGGAAAATATTTTCCTTTATTTGGTATATACTGCTACCATTTTTACACAGCAACAATAACAAATTAGCATAGGAAAAAGGAGAGCTAATCGCAATTTTTGAATGGGCAGATTGGCTAGAGAAAACTTTACTGGAAACTAAACCTGTACCAAAGCTGGTTACTGTTGTCAATCCTGGAAACCCATCTGGGACCTACATACCAGAGCATCTTCTTAAGGTCTCTCTCTTTCAACCTCTCTTTGGGATACCCACATGTGCATGTACGAATGCTCATGAACTTGATATATACTAAGGCTTTGTATTTTTTATGAGCCTTTGTTATTGCAAAGCAGTGTACGTATATTCAAAAACTTCCCTTTAAGACACATGATAGCTTTATTGTAAAGTTAGATACCTATTCTAAAAGCAATTTACTTTAGTATAGGTTCTGTTTTAGGTACCTCTGTTTTCTTTAATCCTTATCCTGCTTTCAGAATATTGTGTCATGTCATTGTGTCCAGCTGTGTGCTGTTCCATTTACTTGTCAATTATCTAAATGGCTGTTCTCTTCCATCTGAGCAGAGAATTTCAGATCTCTGCAGAGAGGCTGGGTCATGGCTTGTTGTGGATAATACGTACGAGTAAGTTGACTGTATTTATCTCCATTGCTCCTCTTGAAACTTGCAATTTTCAAAATTATTCTATTTTTTTCCTTCCTACTCTGAAGGATTTAGTCTATGCTGTTCATGTATGGGTTCATAGTCCATGCCACCTATATTGGACAGAACTTGTGCAACAACAAAAATCGTCATTGGCATTTTTTCTCAACAGACATTTGACATTAAATCAGAATATAAATTTTGTTGCTTTGTCATGATTGATTGACATATGGGAAGATCCTTGTATATTATTTAACTTTGAAGCTAGTGGAATGCATTAGTATCCTACCGTTACGAAAAGAAATCTGGATAAATCCTTGTATCGAGGTAGAAGGTCTGGCAGTCAAAGTAATTTTTTTCTATTCATGAAGTCTTTAGCATTTTATGATCTTGGAAATGTTGAATTAAGAAATTTATTTCGTGACTTAGGTGCCTACTTTTGCAGGACGGTTGTCCTCTGACAAGGGTACATTTGCACTTCAGTATAAGAAACTAAGATAGTTTAGAATAGGATAGGATAATGAGATGAAAAAAAATATAGGAGGAAGCTGGATATAATGCGATACAGTAGGAAAAATGTGTTTAAAATAAAGTTTTATTTTTATACCCTTGACAAAACTTATATTATCCTTCTGATCCAAAACAAAAACTTATATTATTCTGCCATATCCTCTTCTACAATCGTGATTAAAGGTGGTCATTCTATCTACTTTATCTGGAGTCTGAACATCTTGTTTCCAGGATGCATACAAAACATAGGATGGGACCTATACACAAATGTCCAAATATGGCTTAGGGTACATGAACTATGTGACCAGCCTTAATGTTTCAGAATTCCCATCTAATTTGGTTTTGTAGCTGTTGCATGTTGCTGCACCATTTTAGTATGCATAGATTGTTAAGTCAACCAGTATCTTCCAATATTTTTGGTTCACATTAATGGAAATATTTTCATCTATATATGCAGGTACTTTATGTATGATGGTCGAAAACACACTTGTATAGAAGGAGATCACATTGTGAATATTTTTTCCTTCTCAAAAGCCTATGGAATGATGGGCTGGAGAGTCGGATATGTAAGTACTTCAATTCATCCTTGAAGACAAAAAGAATGACAGAGCATGTCAATATTGTTTGCCTGCTTCTTTATCACCAGTAGCTGGAGGCAATGATTCATGTATTGGCAATATATTTTGCAGATAGCTTACCCTAGGGATGTTGAAGGCTTTGCTGAACAGCTTCTCAAAGTTCAGGACAACATTCCCATTTGTGCTACAATTATATCTCAGCATCTTGCACTATATTCCTTGGAGATAGGACCTGAGTGGGTCCATGAGCATGTCAAAACTCTCTTGATAAACCGTAAGATTGTTACAGAAGCACTTTCCCCTCTTGGAGAAGATGCTGTGAAAGGGGGAGAAGGTGCTATTTATTTGTGGGCAAAGCTTCCTGAAACATATGACAATGACTTTGATGTTGTCCGCTGGCTGGTGCATAAGCATGGGGTGGCTGTGATCCCAGGAAGTGCATGCGGGTGCCCCGGAAATCTTAGAATCTCCTTTGGAGGGTTGGTGGAGAGTGATTGTAGAGCTGCAGCGGAAAGGCTGAAGGGAGGGCTAGCCGAGTTGGTTTCCAATGGAATGGTATAGTTTAGCAACAGTTTTGAGCTGATTCAGCATTATATTTGGCGACCCAATATTTGCCAACATGAATCAATTCATCGCTGTACACAATAATGATTAGATCTTTCAGGTGAGTATTTTTCAGTGTAAAAACTGATTACAGTCACGTATATTGGTGGAAAAGAAAAAGAAAAATGCTCTGTTAAGTATCTTTGCTTCTGATATAGATAAATTTGTCTTAATAATTTTAATTATTTTATTTTATTTTTTTTAACTATCTGAAGTTGGGAGGATTAAGCTCAACAAAGTAAAATGTGCAATCTCATTTTTAAAATTTGTAGTTTGGTTTGGTTGAGTTCTGTTTAGCTCACTGAATACGCCTATTGAGTATAGGCTCGATTGGTCTATTAATGTCGGGAAGTGCCTTAGGGATACAATCAGGTTGGATTTTATAGGGAGCCTTATCCAACTGAACACAATAAAAGCTTGATAGCTTATTTTTCAATAGAAAATGGGGGATGGGTTTTTGCATTCGCATTGATTTTGATATCCTTATAGGCTTGGATCGCTTGTCTAACCCCAACTGCATTGCATTCTTGCTAAACTTTTCTAGAGATTGGTGGGATAAGCAAGGCCAATCCCACGTGTACCTCGCAAGGGCTGTTCTCTATGCTGCTCGGTTCTAGCATCAATTGTGCCATACATGACCCCCCTTCTTGTAGTCAAAATTTATCATAGGCATCTAGACTTCCCTCTAGAAAAGCTGCAACCATTGTCTATCCTTCTATATCTGACAATTAAACTGAGTGCAAATGCATTGCTTGTGCGCGCTAATGATGACCTAATTGTCCTGCTCATAGGTTGACCCAAGAACTCACGGATTAAAGAAGCATGAGAGCACATCCACTAATACTTTCTGTGTTAGTAATTTCGGTATAATACTAGTGCTTAAACTTAGTAGGATTCCTACCCATCGTTGCTTTTACAAGTCTTAACAGCAACGGATCCCATTTTCATGAACCAAGTCATGACTATCAAATTCCTTAATGTCACACTTTACTCTTCAGTGTGTAGATTACGTATTTTAAATCCTTAATCTCCTCACACTGCTACTAACTCTTAGCATAACTCTTAGCATAAGTCAACCATTTTGTACCACTATGCCTCGACCACCTTGGCTTTAGCCTTTAGCTATTGTTAGTTTTGGTCAAGGAAGTGTTAGGATTCTACATATTTTAGCACAATGTTATATTATATAAGGTTAATATAAAAGTACAAAATACACTTAGATTAACACACTAAATTTGATATATATACGGTTAATATGAAAGTACAAAAATACACTTAGATTAATGTATTGAACTTGTTATACTGAACTATTTTAACACTCCCTCTTAAATTAGAATGTATATATCATTTGCTCCTAACTCATTACAAATATAATTTACTTGAACCCCTGAAGTGACTTAATAAACAAATTAGTGTCTTTTGAACTCATATAGGTTTCAATTTCCTTATTCAACAATTTTTTACAAAGTAACAATCGATTTCAATTTGCTTTATACATTCATGAAACAATAGTTTTGATGCTATGTGCAAAGTGTCCTAGTTATCACAAACTAGTTCCATTGGTTGTGATTGTGGGAACCTAAGTTCTTCTAGCATATGTTTAAACTAAAGTGATTCACAAGTTGTGAATGATATTGCTCTATATTCACAGGCATGGTGATGTAGAAAAATATAGAGTTGACTCCAAGAAAGGCACATAAGTATAAATTTAAATCTTATGATGTTTAGGAGAATGAGATTGACACCCTATTTTACTATGAGACTAGCTATAGAAAATGCAACAAAACAATTGATGATCAAGTTTACCAATCCTTAAGGATAGTTGACAAACAAAACACAATTAACCAAAGACATGAGGAGGCATAAAGGAAATTGAGGCAATCCTAAGTTGTTTTACATGTACTAAAACCGTTGCATAAATTAAATATTTGAAGTTCCACCAAAATCCAGAGTAAATGAAGGTAGTTTTGGTCAATTTAATCCCATTCCTCGTATTAAATGTTGATTTTCTTAGAAGGTGACTTTGTTAACATCTTAAGATGTTTTTTACCATGAAAAAGAGGCTTGAACTACATGTGCCCATTGAAAATGATTCTTACCATTCAATTTAACAAAAGTAAGGGTAAGAGCATGAGGCTAGGTAGCTAGCATGATGATTAATTTAGATTTCATGACAACTGATGACAATGAAACTATGCATTTAAATTGATTTACTTATTAGGATACAAGAAAAGTATGACAATCAAATCATGCAAATTAGACTATAGAAAATAAACCACTAGCCATTCTCAATAAATGTCACATGATTAGCTAAAAACATCAAATTGAAACTTCTAAATTTTTCAATGCTTATGGTAGTCGAATAGGTCGAATATGGTATATAGTGGCTATGGTTATGTTCAGTTGGGTTGGACTTGAGTGTGATGGTTAGGTTTTGCAAGTGGGGTCAGACTTTGTTGAATTTTGTGACAATCAAGTTAGGTTTGATAGGATTTTGCTGAAAGTAGGTTAGGATTGATTAGGTTTTGCAAGAATGGGGTGGATTTTGCTGAATTCAAGTCTAATAATTGTGACATTGTTGGTTATATGGCATTGATGGTACTTAATTGGGTTAAAGAGTGGTCTAGGTATTAGGTTCCATTGGTACTTGATGATTGGGCATTGGTGATGGGTGGTTTTGTGGTGTTGGTGTTAGTGCTAGGGTTTTTGGTGGTAGCGAAGGTTTTGGTTGTGGTGGCTATTAGGTTTCGTAATGTTAGGAGGCATTTTGAAAGTGCAACTAAGGTTTTGTTTGGTGGTGGTGGATAATTTTGATAGATGTGGTGGATGGTTTAGTGGTCAACCATGCTCTAATAAAATGTTAGTTTTTGTAGAGAAAGTGTTAAGGTTCTAAATACCTTAACATAATATTATATTACATAATGTTAATATCAAAGTACACAAATAGCTCAAGACTAATATACTAGATTTAACTTACTAAACTATTCTAATAATTACCATAGCTCCATCTTACTTTGCTAATCTCGATTTTCTCAAACCGTTTCCTTTGATATTAGTTTGTTGGGAAATGTGCTACCTTGGTACCACTTTGTTGAGGATTCAATCTAGATTTATTGTTGTGACTTATAATTACAACACATAGAAAGTTATAAACAAGTAAATAGTAGAGAAAATACAATGCATAAGTTTTTATGTGGAAAACCTTTGGAGAAGAGGGGTGAAAACCTATAGATATGATTGCATATAATATACTAGTGTAACAATATGATACAATGGTTTGCACAATATTTTTGAAGTAATATTCTTACAACTGAATCCCTTATGATTTATATAGGTCTCTCTAAGTCTTAATTTAGACTTTGAACCTAAATTTAATAAATAAAACAAGTTAGCATCAAGAAAATTCAAACAAGGAGGCTACTAAGACAAATAACAACCTAGTGATGGACCATTGCCCATTGAGGGTCAATAGTTACAAATTAGTGGCCAACCTTTACTCACTAGCACCAATTGTTCATTGAACATCTTTGGTTATAGCCTCATGTGTGAATTCAAAATATGAATCCAATACTCATAACCAACTTATGGTCGTTGCAGGTCTATTTTTTACTTTTTATTTGTATATAGTAACATATAGCTAATAGACAAGTGTGAGAAAAAAAAACACAATTAGGATAAGAATTTTGCAGCGTAACCTCTTTGTATGCTTTCCATGATTGTCGATCCATTAAAATTCTTCAAAAATTACTGTGATAATAGGAAGAGAATAGAAAATTTAAGCTGATGACCTACACATGAAGTTTCCATTTTTTTATATCGCAATTCTATTATCTTTCATCGTGTCTTCTTCAGCATTGCCACCAGGCATGTTGATTGCTTATTATTGATCCATTTTCTATCTTTTATCATATAGAATAATATGTGATTAGTGAGAATATAATTGATGAATACGAATAGAAAAAGTGAAACTTGATCTTACCCACACAAAATAATTAATGTCATTAAAGCAAAAGTTAGGTAATCTGCCGAAATAAAAGAATAGATGTCATAGACCAATATGCTTAGATTAGTGAGACCTGCTTATTTAAAAAAGTGATGTCACAATGATGTAATAAGGTAATTAAATAATGATTTGTATATTGATATAAATTGAGAGGGTGAAAATGGATAGAATTTATTTCTCGTAATATCATATATCCGATTTATTTATTGAAATTTCTGAGACCTAGTTAGATATAAAATTAAAAACAACTTTATATACTTTTTGATATATAATAAAATTGATATCCACATGTAGTTCAATTTTTTTTTTTTTTTTTTTATATATGAGCCCTTCCTATATACTCAAAGATTATTAAAAATTCCACTCATCAACTAAAATTACTTTGACACCATTTACTCTCAAGTGATAGACTCTAATTTCTTTACAATTTTCTTGCAGAAATTAACCAAACAAAAAAAAAAGAAAGAAAGAAAGAAAGAAAATCTTAGGAAACATCAGTTGTCATAATGAGGAGGATCCCTTCAAGTGCAGGTCCAAACAATAATATAGTTGTGGAGTAGGGCGAGAGGTGCAATGAAGTTGACAAAGAAGGACGTTTACATCGAGTCCATTTTGCTTTTCAACATAATCTCCAAATTCTTATGATACCTAAGCCGTCTAAAAATTTATAGTGAATATAAACTAGAAGAGACAATAAAACCTGCGGGTGAAACTTCCAATAAAGCTTTGGAAGAAAAAAATAAAAAATTTCCTGGTGTCTATCGAATTTTATGGGAGAAATCTATGTGAAAACACATTTATTTAACATGAAAAAAAGTTTCACCAAAAAAAAAAAGAGAAAAAAATAAAGGAATATCCCAGAAGTAAAAGAGGGCTTAATAAAGCTAGTAGAAAGTAGATGTTGTCAAATACATTTAAAATTAGATATAAATTTAATTTACTTTCTAATATTTACGGATACTCGAGACTATATATAGAAAATAAGATTAGATATGCTAGACAATACCCTTAATTTTATATACAAACTTATTTATGTTTACCCTTAATTTTACCTAAAAACTTGTTAATGTTTTGGTCTAAGAAAGCAGATGACTAGGTGAGGGAGAGGCATAAATGTTCCTCCTAAGAAATTAATAACATTATCAACGGTCCCTGAGACAGAAACCTTATTGTAAGTGCCCTTTAAATTGATGAGAGAATGACACAAGCTGTCCATTCTTGTACTCATCACACAATTATCCATGGGACGGTTCAGTTCAAACTTCACTTTCATTTCTTTGCACTTTCTCCTCTTCTTTCTCTTTATTTTCTTCTACACAAGTGCATCGGACTCCCCACAAGGTACAAATGTAACACCACATATATGTTCACTATATATCTACATGTATATGTAATGCCTAATTCGAGTATATTAGGAAAGATACTGCTTTCTTTTGCCCTTGAATCGATCATTAGAATGGAATGAGAAATCCACTTACATACAATCGAAATTACCGATTTCGATTGTTTATGGTTCTTCTTCTTCCTCTTTAATTAATTTATTTGTAGGTGCTTGTGCATTTCCATGGGTTAATTGTTTGCAAGGTACATGTAGACCTATTTCCACAAATCCTCTATTTGAATGTGATTGTTACCCTGGCTGGTTGAAGCTTAGGGAGTTGCCATATTGTGCTATTCCCAACTGTGAGTCTCTTCTCTCTCTAGTGTTCTCTGTATGCAAATTCTGTAACTTCGTTTTATTTTACTGAAAAGGGTTTCCTCTGAGCACGGGTATCTTCTAACTCTAATGACTCCATAGAATTTCAATATATCAACAAAAACAAAAAAGGTGGGGTCGGGGGGTGCGGGCGGTGGGGCTGGGGCTGGGTATAGAAACATTAGATTGCATGCAGGCTTACTTTTCCCTCCTTAAAATCACGATGCAGAGAGATACTGGATTCAACTATCTTTTAATAGCATGTTTGCTTTATATAATGAAATAAGATATGAATAAAATTATATTTTTTAAAAAATAATATAAAGAGGGAATCATATTCTTTATAGTTCTTTTTAAATTTTATGGATATATATGATAGTATGTTTGAAAAAGTTAAAAAATAATTATTTTCTTGATTTTATAAAAAAACTTTAATTTTTTATTTTGCAATAATAATAACTTTATGAAATAAATATTTTACCAACTAAACATAAAATTAAATTTATAAGAAAGAAATTAATATTTTATTTTACTTTTATGAAATGAATTAAATATAGATAGCCTCATAAGTACAATAATTATAATTCAACAATATTGGCTATACAAATTAGATCATTGAATAAATAATGTTAAAAAAGTTATCATCAGAAATTTTCTTATATTTTTTTTCCTTTATCATAGTATAATTTTGGTGAGGAGGAACATTTATTAAAAAGATTGAAATTAACCAAACTTGGTCACCGAGTTGACACAATCTCAAAGTTAATAAATGGGCGCCATTCTTTTTACCAAATCTCATTGGGAAAATTAAACGGCTCACGAAGGTTAGGTGCTATTTATTGGCAGGCACACTCAATTTTGATTGTGGAAATGGAGCTCCGCCGCCACCACCACCGCCACTACCCCCGTTCACTCTGCCAAACTTTTCGGATCGTAAATATCGTCTCTCAAACTCTATCATTTTTTTTTTTTTTAAATTGATGTGTGTGTACATAATTGGTGAAGATTTGAAAAGTACAATGTGTGGCATTGTGGCAGCTTGTTTCCTTGTTTGGTGTGGCGATGGAAACTGTATCCCTGATGGCTATAACCACAAATGCGACTGTTCTGATGGCACGGAAAATTTCATGGGTGTGGCGGCTCTTCCATGCTTTAAGACATGTAAGTTTGCGTTTCATTTGTGGCTCTATTGTTGCCTCCTACCCACTAAAACTGCTACAGGTCCTTAACTATATTATCATTTCACGAGATAATATTAAAACCATTGTCTAAACTTTGGGTACTTTACCTATTTTACATTTGAAGTTTGATATTACTATACATTATATGTTTAATTGAAATTTTTCTTATCAAATTTTGCATACGATATTTAAAATTGTTAAATGTAATACTTGGTTGAATTTTGACACTTGAATATACTATATCCATTATTTTTACGAAAAAGTCATATTTTAAAAACATAAATATTTACTATATTAAAATTTTAGGTGAAAAAATTCAATTACTCTTTTCTTTTGTCTAGCTTAAGGAAGAGAGCTATTCATTTCTTTTAATTTTGGACTCTTTCTTTTTTTCTCCATATATTAGGCAAATGTATTTTTAATGCAGCCCCATATTCTAATTAAAATGCAAATATTTATCAAGGAGCCAATATGCAAGGCAAGTTTACTAGAAAGTTAAAATGCTTCACAAGAGTTGGAATTGCAAGTCTTCATTTCGTGCTTGACCTTATCAGTAATGCTAATAAATGTCATTTTAAGCCAGTTCTTGTACTGGCAATGAATAGTCTGAGGTCCTTAATACAAATCAAAGATACACTAATTGCAATATGACCGGTACTTGTGCTTTTGTTTTTTTTTGCAGGCAATTTAGGAGTTGATTGTAGTAAATTGCAGCTTTTTCCACCGATATCACCACCACCACCACCACCGGTATCATCTTCTTCACCTTCTCCGAAAATGGGTAGGTATTCTGCGCAATACATTTTGATACTAGAAAAATGTTTGGGGGTAGTGTTTGAGCATTAAGATCTCTACATAAGAAAGAGTTCAACTAAGACAAAGCAGGCCGAGAGGCTTTATGCCTCCTGATCTTAGCCATGACACGACGAGAAAAATAGAACAAAAGGTAGGATAATTAGCGGTATTTTATTATTAATTGTTAATACATAGTAGCAGTTCCTATTCTTGATAAGTTTATTAGTACAAATAGCAAGATATTTTGTTTGATCGCAGCAGAACTTGCATATTGTCATACTTTTTAGAATTAGCAATCTCAAAAATCGGAGTAACACGTAGTAGTATGCCAGGTACTTTAAGCTACTTTACTAATCAGCAAGAGATGATGAGAAGTAATGGATGGGTAAGATCACAGTAAGGTCAATCATGAGTGCCAAGATAGACCGATCAATTAAGGTTTCTCTTGAATCTTGGGAAGTCCAATTGGTTAAACGAATGAACTTATAGAAAGGCATAGAAGAATATGATATGCTTTAGAGTATGTCTTTGATTTTCGTTATACATGTTAGTGATGTGACTAAAAAAGTTGTCATCTCGGACACTTATTGAAAATAGATTTGCTAATTTAGTTTGCAGGTACAACAATCATTAATAAATGTGGCTAACTTTAAGTTCCTATATTTCACATAGTGTAACTCCACCTTAGGCTTTTTTTGTCCATATGTTTGTAATTTCAATATTCATGATTATCTCTATAGTTATATTTATCTAGTTGCTGAGTATTGATGCTAACGTTTTAAACAGAAATGTTACAGTAATGCAATCAATCAAATACCAAAGAAAAGAGAAATAGGCAACTTAGACATTCATGTGGAATATCCTAAATGAGTTTGGGGTCAAAAACCACATGAGTAAAGTTGAAAATTCACAATATCAACACTATGTTTGTCATTTCAATATTCATGATTATCTCCATAGTTACATTTATCTAGTTGCTATGCATCGATGCTAACGTTTTAGACAGAAATGTTACTGTAATGCAATCAATCAATACTAAGGAAAGAGACAAGAAAAGAGAAATAGGCAACTTAGAGATTCATGTGGAATATCCTAAATGAGCTTGGGGTCAAAAACCACATGAGTAAAGTAGAAAATTTACAATATCAGCAATATTTTGTAATTTCAATATTCATGATTATCGCCGTAGTTACATTTATCCAGTTGCTGTGCATTAATGCTAAAGGTTTAAACAGAAATGTTACTGTAATGCAATCAATCAATACTAAAGAAAAGAGAAATAGGCAACTTAGAGATTCATGTGGAATATACTAAATGAGTTTGGGGTCAAAAACCACATGAGTAAAGCTGAAAATTCACAATACCAGCAATGGTAAATGTTTTTATTGCAAGGATGGATTTTATTTCACATTTAAGTCCTACCTGAAAGCTTCATATAGGCTCCAAATAAACCTATAACTTCATACAATCAAAACAAGGGAAATAGAAAACAAAAAAAGCCAATCTAAATATCCCTAGTTCTCCGCTAGCCTTCCTCTATTCTGTTGACCAATAGGCCTGCTGAATGCTAGCCTCTATGCAATCCTTTGGTTGACCACCCAAAACCTTCGGTGTGTGTTTGTGCTCATTCTCCAGCTCACCTGTTACAAAGAACTTCGACTTTGATTTCAAACTTCACAACTTCCTATGTGTTTCATGCCACATGAAATTTACACCTATTCTCCCTTCTATTTAGTGTTTTGCACAAGCAATAACTTCTCATATGGTTTCGTTACGCTATACTTTAATTTGACACCAGTCAATATAATTGAATTCAAAGTATGAATCACTCTGACACCAACTTATTATATATATTATTATTATTATTATTAAACAAACAGGAAGTTGTAATGAAAACCATTGTCAATTTAGTGGTGTATTTAACTAGGTAGCAGAGTATTAAAATGGCTTCTTGCTCAACTGTAAATTCATTATCCGCTCGTTTAACTTATCATCCATGTTTCTAACTGGATAGAGAGAACTGAGAAAATGATCATGGACGTTCAAATTACAAACTTATCAAGTAGAATTACCCTACTATTATGCAATTAGTAAGTTGGATTTATGACTAAGACTTGCAAAATATTTACTTAATATCTCCCCTCAGTTTAATGCGGGTACTTGAACCGAAACTCATAAATTCATTTACGTGCTCTGCCCTTTACTTGCCCATTTAATTACTTGAAATATCATCCCAAACTTGATCAAGTTCAAGTGGATTTCAAGTATCAAAATAACTTCAGAGAATAAGTGCATTTGAAGTCTTAAATTCTTATAAATTATTTAATAAACTCTCGTACCTTTTAAAATATATCAATTTAATTCCATAGCATTTTAATGATATGTTCAAGTCTTTGCTGATATTGTGTGCCACGTAACATGTCAATAAGAAACCATATAATAAAAGTTTCAAATTTTTATTACTCTTATGGAGTGTAAATCGTTTAAATGAGTTTATCTGAGCAGCATTATCATAAAATATGACACAGATATAAATCAAGTTCTAGTTTAGATTCTATCTTTCAACTATCTGACTCTATTTGGTTCTTTTATATATGCACGTTTTAACTATTTTTTTTTTCCCGATTTCTTTGTGATTATATATATTAATAATTTCACTTCGCTGTACCAGGTCTAGCCAAAACGTCCAACTCTTCCAAGTATCGGAAATTATCTACAGTTTTGTTGCTCGTAGGAAGTTTACCGCTGTGGATTTATTAGATATGCATTGCGATTAAACTCTGCAAAATATTCGATTAGTTGAAAATAATCGAGAGATTACTTGTGATTTAAATTTAACTTTTGTAAAAGGCGTCAACTTCTTTTTTATTTTTAACTAGTTGCTTTAGAACTTTTATGGTTCATATTACTAATACTATCCCTAATAGATGACATTATATAAAAGGTTCCTTACATGGGCAAGTACTTATTAAAGATCTAAAAAATAAACATATTGAACTTTTCAACAGTGCTTATAAGTTACATACATAAAATACATAAAAACAAGGATGTGAAAGTATAATGTTTTTTTTCTTTAATTTTATCTAGCAACTTAGCAACTTGGAGATGTGGTGAGTGGGACTTTCTAATGATGAGAAGGGCAAGGTGAGTAGGTGTTATTTTTTTCTTTAGGGTGAGAAAAGGGGGAGAGAGAGAGAGTCAATGGATATTTCTAAGTTTTATGTTTGCTGCAATAGAGGAACCCTATAAGGTGGGTATAAACTCACTTGTAGATCATTTTTAATTCTCAAATTATGTGATTGAACAAATTAAGACTACAAGTATCATCTGATAGAATTGTAATATGGCAATTCTCTTGTAATGTTGTTTGGCTTTGGGAACGACAAAAAAGATTTAATTTAAGTTCTCAAACTGAACCATTTTTAACCATAACAAATCATGTTGCTAAGAAAATGAGAGGAAATTTAGCTTGTATGAACACTTTCATTCCATTTTCTATACCTCAACTTCATTCAGACTTACTTATTGTATTTAATTTTCATCGTACCTAACTAATTTATCATTTTAAATTCTAGCTTTTGTAGCTTTTTATGATACTTCTATTTACAAAATGCTGAAAAAGGTTTATATTTTGATTATAGAAAGAGATGAATGATGATAAGTAAATTTTAAAAAGTCAATATTGAATTTTGATACAAATTAAATCGTTAGAAGAGGGAATATTTTTAGAAGCACTAACATACCATACACATATGTTTGTATTAAAGTAGTAAAATTTAAAAGGATGATATTTTCAGAAGTATAAAATACTTAGTTTTTTTTTTTTGTTTATGAAGATGATCTACAAAATATCCAAGTAGGAGACAAGGTATAGTTTGTACTCAAAAGTTTCACAATTTAAGGAAAAATAATTCACACACACACATATATTAATTTAAGTCAATCACGCATTTGAGTAACAAGAGAACTCCTCATAATTATAGTGGTTAATAAATTTATTGCATTTAACTAAGTCATGAGCCTAATCATGAACCATAAAATGGGTTCTTTTACAATGTGTTTTGGTTGGTAGTTTAATTCACTCCCAGAGTTGTACTTGAAATATCATCTAAGCAATCCAAGATGAGGGGTGGTGGGAAGTGTGTATTGGGTTTTAACATATTTTTATAGAAAATAATCATTAAGTTAATGATTGAATAAACAAATTAAAATAAAAAAGAACAAGATAATGAATACCAAAAATAAAGGAGACAGAGAAAGAGAAATCAAACTCTTGACTTGAAGTGCAATTTGGCATTGCTTGCCATATCTTCATTATTATCGATCTCTCTCAAGAGGCTTCTCACAAAGTTTCATTAATGCATGAAAATGGTCCTCAAATACTAGTTGTAAGAGTTTGGTATACTCGGTAAATCATAACTCTAGTGCTTAGCGATATAAAATGCGAGATCACTAACGTATTAGACTCTCTCTTAAGAATCAAATGCAAATTGATGTACAAGGAAACAAGATGAATCAAAGAATGTGAGAAGTTAGAATTCATTTTTTTTCCTCAATTTAATGCTTCATTAACCGCTGTTAGTTGTATTTATAGCCTCCAAAAAATTCTTTCCTTTATTTGCCTTTTGCACTGCATTAAATGCTTATCAAAGTTGTCTAATGAGTGCTTTTAATCGGCTTCATTTAAACCTTTTGGTGAGATTCAAACTTCCTAAAGTAATTCGTACGAGTCTCACCAACGAGAGTTGGACGAAGTGATTACCTATTGCACTTGAATGGACTTGAGGCACTTTGATAGGATTTCCCCAGGTGAGATTCGGTTAAAGTGTTTCACTATCAAAGACTCCTTTGGAAAGAGTTAGACAAAATCTTACTCTCTAAAATAAGTTTTATTCTTAGTATTACTTTGTTCAATTGTCATCAAATAAAATTTAAGCAAAGTAATGTTTTGCCGTAGAGTACTATTTGAAAAATTGGAAGTGAAAAAAAAATAGTATTATTGTTAGAGCAAAGAATATTTTTGTTGTTTCCCAACAAATATATCAAATGAGCTTACCTAATTTATATTTAAATTAATTTTTTTTTGTAAATTAAAATTATAATAAACCCTTTATTTTAGCAAAGCCACTTTGATCCAAGCTACATTGTAAAAATAACTAAGAAAATTTTTATTTTTTTCCCCTTATGTAAAAGGGTTTAATATGTCCTGATAAATATTTTAAAAGAGACACTGTGGTAAAAGCTACATATATGTATTTAAAAGATTGGCTAATTCATTTTTTTTTTTTCTATTATCTCTCATTTTTGTAGAAAACTATTGAAAGGAACTGTGCACATGCACACACACACACTCTCTAATAGGGCTATCCGCCGATATCTAGGGCTCTTATACTTAATCTCTCAAGGAATTAATGGTAAGGAAATAATTGTTTCCATTTGTCCTTTAAAGTTTCCTCTCTCTTAATCTAAGCTCTCTTTAAAGGTCATTAGTGTAAGAAAAGAGCACCTCTCTCTTAACTCACACTTTATTTGAGGGTTATTAGTGTAAAAAAAGAGCAAGAAGCTTGCTAGTGTTCATTTTGTAGGTGTTATATATGGATCTTGATTATAGAGAGCTGTTTCTTGTCTTTTTACACATGTTCTTAAGGTTAGTACCTTGTAAATGTTGAAATTAGACATGTAATAGAACTAAGTTTCAATCTAAATTTAGGCATAGTTCAAAATTAGGAAATTGTAATCTTTAATTTTTGAAAATAAAAAGGAAAAAGTTTGCTTAATTTGTTTGGTGATTTCACTTGTTTTTGGGAGATATGTTGATGAAAAAGAAGTTTTAGTGTAGTTATGGCATGAAGGGAATTAATGGAGAGCCATACATCAAATTTGGTACATTTAGAATGTCTTGGGGGGTTTTGGCCATGGAGGTAGTTGACAACATTAGGCTATGGATGATCACCCCTTTCTTGATGGATCATGATTGATCCCTTTGGGCTTTGATCACCCGCTTGTGTTACTATATATTAGATTCTGAAAAAGTGGTTTTTGAGTGCAAATTAGGTTTGGATTCTAACTTCTACATATTGTCTTCTAGATGTCGACTACATGGTCATTTAATAAGAGTTTTATGAGCATGATTAAGGTAATGAGATGTGTGTGGAAATGCCCTTAAGATCTAAAACCCAATGAACTTAATTATATTAGACTTTAAATTGTTAAGAGTTATTTGTGTGTGCTAAGGCTAGTAACCACTTTGGATGGGTAGTTCATGGATTAGGTATTTGTTGTCTTTTGTGGGAAGCATATATATGGATGATGTGGGTTGTAGTTTGGAAATAATTGCTAAGGCTAGTAATTACTCTAGATAAATAAGTCATCGATATAGAATAATTGTATTTGATACAAGTCAAGATAGTAAGAGAGAAGTTATCAATAGATTGCAATTGTGCTTTAGGACAAAAATACCATCTAGGGTAGTTGATTGGATTATTGATAGTGGATATGGGTATAAACTTAATAGGAAATGATTAATTTGTGATTGTCGTTTATAAGATATATGAAAATATCATGAGTTGGCCCTAAATGTTGAGGGTGTTGTGTGTTGGTTTATGATTGATGCCACTAGCTAAATAAGATAATTTACTAGGACTATCTTTGTAGTATCCTATTAATTGTGCATTAGTATATATATGTAATATAAATGCGTATGGTTTGGCATCTATGTATCTTTTTGCAGTATGTCCTTACTAGACATTATTGCTCAACCATTTGAAACTTTCAATATTTCATGTTTAAATGTTTATGGTGGAAGGATTGCCATGACAAACTAGGGCAGGAGATATGGATTATAGTGTGTGTAGCGATAACCCTTGAAAAAACTTTAATTTTTAGTGTTACTTAGTATAAGAACTTTGTTTTGATAGAATTTTCCTATTCTAATTATATTTTGAAGACAACTTATGAACTTATCTAATTTGACCAATTTCACTTAGTGATCTATAAAATTTTATGGGTTTATAAAACAAATGTGCATGCGTGTGTGTATATATATCTTTGTAGATTTAAGTATGTAGGATTCTTGATGCCTTGCATATTTTTGTCTCATTCATCATTTTTTTTCAACTTTAGATTTTATTAGTCATTTATTTTATTTTAATTTTATTTATCAAGACTAATTTTTAATTTTTCCTAATTTGATTTGTATTAAACCCTATGTTCATTTAATGTGAACTATCGACTTAAATTAGAAATTTTTTTTTTTGTTTTTTAATTTGTTTTGGAAATTGGAGTTGCCACCCAATTAAAGTTGTGAAAACAATGTTAAGTCAAGATTAATTGAGTGAACTAATCCTAACTTAGCCACTGGTCTATGAAAAAAAAACATTCTTTTTAAAAAATAAAAAATCAGAAATTTCGAATTTAGGAGCTATTCTATTAAAATTCTATGGTTAACGCTTTAACCTTCTAAGTTTTAATTATATTTTTATTATATCCTTTTTAGCATAATAGAAAAAATTTATTTATTTACAAGAAGAAAAGAGGTAAAAAAAAAATAAAAATAAAAATTATTATTATTTTCAATTTTTTTTTAGTTGTCTCATAAGGATGCTTACGTATTAACTATTAGGGATTAAACAAGCCATAGTTTGATTTATTTTTGGAAATCTTTAATTTTTTGGTTTCTTTTAATTTGTTAAAAAAAAACATTTCACTATATGTTCATTACAAGTTAATTATTTTTTTTTTAATTTTTGCTCTTCTTTCTATCTTTCTTTTTTTTTTTTAAACACTATTTAAAAAAAAAAACCTAATTTTGAGGGAAAAGGCCAATTGATGTTTTTCATTTAAGAAAAAATTTTCCTAGGGGCGAAAGAAGACTTTTTTTTTTTTTAAGTAAAAGAAACCCTTTTATTAAAAATATTTCCTTTTACAAGGAAAAGAAAAACTTACATCATGAGACCAAAAGTATTAATAACCTAAAATAGTAATCCTAGAAAGGATTTTTATCACTAATGCCAACAACATGAAATAGAGACAAAAAGGATAAAAATTAAACTACATAAAATAATAATCTTGTAAGAAAAATATTTATTATTTTTTTATTTTTCTATACTTTTGGAAAACAATATTAAAAAAAAAAAATGGAAGAAGAGAAAAACTTACCTTACGTGCAGTTGAATCGAGTTTGGTTTGAGTTGGTTTTGGTTGGTTCTAGTAATGGTGGTGGGACGACTCAACTATTGGAGATGTTAGATTCTAAAACCCTTAATCAATTTCACAAGAACTGAGGCTTAAGTTGTCTAATTTGAATGAATTGATGTGAAGATGAACTTAAATCCTAACTTCCTTACTTAATTAAATTAGAGTGAATCACGTTTGATTAAGCACAATTAATTATTGAGTCTTACTCTAATGATTATGGGGAAGTGTTTAGATGTTTCAGTTTGCTTTAATTTTCTCTAATGCAAAAGAAATCAAAGAGAGAGAACGGTGTAGTAGATGGGTTGCGAGTTAGAGATAGAGAGCAAGAAATTTAGTCAAATTGAGTATTGTTTGATTGAAAAGCTTCTTCTAAATGATCCCCTAAGGTCCTGTCTATAGTTTTAAAGCATCAATTGCAAGCAAAAAAACCTTAAATTCAAGAAAAATCAAATATTGTTGAACAATGGGGATTTAAGACTCTTAAATCTTCAAGTTTGAATTCGGACACAAATTTGTGATAATTGATAGTATTAAAAGATATACTCATATTCTAGAAGCTTTACTTGCCCTAAATATATGTTTACTTTGTGATTTCCAAATAACAAATGATTTTAATTTTGGATTTGAAGTTTTGATGCAATATGTAATTTCCAACTTTAAGTATATTTTTGAAGCACTTTCCAATATCAAATTATTCAAATTTGATGTCTTTTTGCTTCTACTCTATGTCCCCTATTGATTTTCATTTTTTGTTTGATAAAAAATGTTTGCAAATTGGCTAAAATTGAGTAAGAAAAGGTCGAGGTCGGACTTTCCTAAATTGCACTACATGAATATTTTAGGGAAGAAGATGCTCTATAGTGATTGCATTGTCCATTGAGAGTCCAACATGTGTCACGGATCATAGATTGCAAAAAATTGTGAGGCACACAAAGTGCACCCCTAGTGACTCCATCCCATGATTTCTAGACAACATCTTTAACCGACACACTAACTAACTAAGTTACTACTTTTTCTTGTTGTACTAGGCACACGAATATAATTTTATCGATAAACTTTTGGTTATGAAAATGTCTTAGCCTTTTGGTTAAAAAAAATTAGCTTATTTATTTATTTTGGGTATTTTAAGCCTTTTTTCTAAAATTAGATTCATAAGGCAAAAATGAGGTGTCTACATTATCAAATTAAACTATTCAAAATGAAGGAGCTTTAATATTTGTACCTTTTGGTATATAAAGTTCTTTTTAAGTGGGAGAAAATGTATACATTTTTATTTAGGATGATAAGTAAAATATAAAGTTCAATAAAAAGAAGACAATTGTGGTTTCTATTAAAAAAAATCATTTTAAAGAGGTTTAGTTCAAATCCTTTGATTATTTAAACCATGACGGCTTAAAAGAGGATTGTAAACCAAGCTGCATTTTGTCAATTCTAAAAAATTTTCTATATACATTTCATATTTAATGAATAAGATGGTCCTATGTTCTTTATTGCATGTTTACTTCAAAGAAATAGTTACTCCATTTCCCCTTTATTTACTATGATTTGCTATTGTGATGCTCACTTGTATTTTAAACTGTAATAGCTATTCTGTATGAATTCTTATTATGCAAAATAATTAATGAACAACAATTCATACTCCCACCTTCATGAATTGCTATTTAATGGCTTTTTTTTGGTCATTTTCTCATAAATGCCCCTATGTTGGAAACATCACTACTACTATATCTATTATGTACTTTAATAAATATTTATTCTTACTAGAGGCATAAAAGATATTTTACTTTTACCACTAATTAAATCTTGCTTTTTATTAATATCAACTAAACAATATAATAAAAATGTAATAGTTATTGCAACTCTATTACATTTCTATTAAATTAAAATTCAATTCTTCCTCAATTCCTTATGGTAAAGTAAATGGACTGTTAGTGTTTGTTGTCACCAATCATTTTGTCAACAATTGCACTTTCTAATTATTTAATATCGATCTGTCTAAGTTAAGGTTAGTTATTGGTTTCAATTTAGACAAATTGGTATTAAATAACTTAGATATATCCTTATGAATTTATTGCCAATATGCAACATAACAAAATCATCATATTAATTTCTCAAACTTTTCTTAGACTTGGACAATATTACTATTGAAAAAAAAAAAAAACCTTTTCTCAAACGACATTTAAATCATGTGAGTAAATTAAATGTAAAAATTGATATATGCTAATAAAGAAGTTTACTTCAAAAGTTGACTTTGGAGCCTCCAATTGCTATTAATGAAGTGGGCTATGATAGCCATGTATCCTTTTTTTTTTTTTGGATGTCCACATCTCCTATATTCTTTTGCTTGTAAACTAATTATATATATGTATATTGGTTGTATTCATTGTGGGTTTAGTTGGTTGTTGTGTTAGGATGAAATGGAGGGGGATAATATTATGTGAATGGTTCAATTGGTGGTGTAGCTATGTGGGTGTGCTTTACTATATTGAAGTGGGTGTTTTGTGTGTGTTTGTTATTTAAAGAGATTAGCTTTGTCTTGTTGTGACATGTGTGTGTGTGTTATAGTGAGTGCATGTGTGTCTTGTGGTGTGTTGTTGTGTCTGACTAATGTGTGTGTGTTGTGTTTGTTATGTGAGTGTAGGAAGTGCATATGTGTATATGAACTTTGTGTGGGGTGTGTGTGTGTTGTTGGTTTTACTTGTGAGTGCTAGGTGTGCACTTGGGAGGCACAGGGTGTATGTATCGTATGTGTGGGTGTACAGTGTGAGATGATGTGTTGTGCAAGGGATGTGTGCTTGTATTGTGTGTATACTTATGTATTGTATTGTGTAGTGTGCAAGCATTAGTATGTCTTTGTGTATGTGTGGCAGAGTGTATGTGATTGGTACATATGGTGTATGATCTGTTTGCCTAGTGTGCATTTAGGTGTTGTGTCTTACTGTCAAGGTGTGAGTGTGTGCTTATTGTTTTGTGCATGTACGTGTTTTTTGTTTGGTTTGTGTGTGTGCATTTCATTGTGTGCTAGTGTGTTGTGTTCAGTGGTGTGTGTGTGTGTGATAAATTTGTGCAGGCATGGGCTACGGTTGCTGTGTAGATGTGCACGTGACGAGTTTAGTGTGTGTACATGTATTGTCTTATGTGTGCTGGTGCATGTGTGCTAGAGTGTGTATGTGCACCTAGCATGGGGTGTTTGTGTGTGTGAAGTTAGATTGTGTAGTGCACTGTGCCTCTTAGCACCCATTCGCCTAAGAAATGGTACACTATGTTGTCCTTAAGTTAAGGATAAGGCTAATTGGGATTAAGTACATATTAAAATTTACAAATATTACACATATATAATAGCATGCAAGCGTTATATATATATATATATATATAATATAATATAATATAATATATATAATATTAAGGCATTACATTGCCTAAATCTAGTAGAGTCACAAAATATAACATGATCTGATTATAGTAATTCATTATTTATTTATATTATAGAAGCTTTTCCTCACTCATATAATTCTCACTCGGAACCTATACTCCAATATTATCTTTGTCTTTATAGCCTAATGTTAAAGTAAAACTAACCCCTTAGCATCAAGTTAAGTGAGCAAAATAGCAAGTAATAATAAGAAATTACGTTATACATAATTGAACACAATCCATTATAACATTTAAAATATAATTATGAATGCAATGATATGCCATGTTAATACACGTGACATATATTGACTAGTATCCTAATTGAGTAAATGTGAGCGACCTTTGGTTGGCTCTCAAGCATAATATATCGGTAGTACTTAATAGCTTCCAAGCAATAAATGAGCAACACTTAGTGGCTTAAAAACCGAGTATATAAATCTCTATGATGAAAACCAAGCTTTATAATGAAAATATGACCTGTAGGTCTTTTCATGCAAACTAAGTTTTCAAATGTGACTCTTAGGTCCATGTATTAAATTGAGCATTTCTAAATGACCCATAGGTCGTTTATTTAGAACTGGGTTTTATAAAAATATGGCCCTTGGGTTGTTTTCGCACCATGCCATGAATGCACATGATGTGATAAAACAATAACTGAGCATATAAGTAAAGGCATGACTATAATTCCATAATTCAATTGGTTGATCATCCATATTAATTATATTTGTGTAATAGTAACTATTGTCGACAAGTCATGTCTATGATTAAGGCATGCTCACACACATGGATATCAATCATAGTATCACAACATATTAAGTTAAGCAACAATATAAATCATAATTAAAGCATGCTCACACACATGAATATCAATCATAGTATCACAACATACTAAGTTAAGAAATGATATAAATCAATTAGATCACAAAATCAAGCAATTTACTTAAGTAAAGTTACAGTGGCTCTATAAGCATGTGAGTGGTTGCTTCATTTTACGACCACTGCACTTAAGCATAGAAAAATAAGTTGTGCTCATGTGAGCCATTGCTTATACTTGATAAAATTTTCAAATATTAGTACCCACTAGTTTCCTCAAAATGACCTATATTATATAAAAGGTACTTCGAGTTATTTAAATTTGTTGAAGTAGAAAAGTTTTTACAATGCCTTGTAAATTATCATTTGAGCTATTTAATTTTCTGATTAGATAGACAAATCCTCAAACTAGTTTAACTTGAAATTTATTGGAGTTTTATTTTACAGTAAAATTTACTATTTCCAATATACTGAATTAAAAGATAATATCTAGTTTAGGTGGTGTTGCATGATATCTAATATTATAGCAATTGCTTATATATGATAAAAATTATATCCTAATAGAGTAGAAAAAGTATTGTAATCACAGTTTAATATAAAATAGTCATATTTTAAAGATAGATATCATAATAGTTATTTCAAAGTTAAACAATAAAACTTATAGAAATTTATTTAATTTTTAACAACGAAAATCTCTATACTATCATTAATTAGATTTAAAAGTGTTTAAACACCAATATAATGAGTAAATTTTATTATTTATTTATTTTTAACGTAATAAATATATCTATATATCGCATGTGAAGATATATTTTTAAAATAATATATGTTTTCATATGAAAGGCTAAATCCAGTGAGGGAACCTACAGACCAAGATCAAGTACAGTAATCAAAACGGACATACACCTTGTGAATTTAGTCCACGTGGTTTACTGAACTCAACTTGGCTTTGGAGTATACATTAATATATAGAGGGCCATTGCAAAGGATTAATCCATCTAGGACTTCGAAATTATGGGTTTCAACATGACGGTTTATTATTGTGCAAAGCCAACTTCAACTCGATTTTTATTGCTCGTTTCTTCCTCCAAATTAAAAGCAATTACCCATTCATGAATCTACTTCGTGAATACTATCTAAATAAGCAAAAATTTCCCTAAAAATTTATCTAAATCGTGAGGAAAAGAAAGCTCACTTGTAAAAGAAATTCTGCAGAAAAAGTGTAGAAAATATGATTTTTTTTTTTTTGCAATTCGATTCGCGTGTGTTTTTCTTATTCTTATCACCAATAATTCATTGTACCGAGTTTATAGCATATCTTAGTTTATAAATTCACATCAATAATGATCAAATCACTCCAATATTGACCTTAATTCTTCTTCAAAATTGCTTGAATATGAACTTCCTTCTAAACTTGTTTTTCTTTACTTTTACCTTAGATTTCACTGGTTGAAAGCATTTTTTTATTCAAAAAAACTATGCAATAAACATTTTAACATATCTTAGAATTCATTCCATGCAATTTAAAGGTAGATTTAATTGTAAAATCAAAACTTTATATATATATATATATATATCATATGTAGGAATTTTTTGTTAACGAACATGGAAAACTTAAACTTTAGGATTGTTTGTCTTACCAAACAATAATTTTTAGGCTGTGTTGATGGCCAATATTTGTAGTATCCCACACCTAAAATAAAGTTGTGGCGGTGGCTCATCGAATGATAGTCAAAGGTCGAACATATAATAGTTTAAAGTGATAACTTGGATCAGATTTTTTGACACAAAATTTTTAGGTGTTAAAACCAACTTGATGGGCTAACTTTGGTGGTGTTTTCCGATGATATGGTGGCGGCTCTGGCATGGTGGTGGGCAAGGATTGAGAGAGGGTGCGATGTTGTTTTTGGATATGGTCTTAGTTTCCAATTTTAATGTATGTGCACAAAGATACAAGGAGGAGAAATAGGTGTCACAAGCTGTTAGTGTCTACAAAAATAAAGAGAAAGAAGATGATAAATAGTGTTGTCCCACATAAGATAAATGAAAGGGATAGGACTTATATATATATAAAATAAGGTGCAAATTGTTCTACTTGAAGTAGGTGACATGGAAGAAGAAATGACGGAACTAACGGATTTAATTAGATATGATGTCTTACGTTGTATCTTCTCTATCAATGCATGTTTCGCTAAATTTACACCAGTATACTTGTGTGATTTATATATATATCAAAAGTTATTTTTACATTTTTTTCAATAAAAATTTATAAGTAAGATCAAAATAAATTATATAACATAAAAATACACTGATTTTATTATTATTATAATTATTATTTGGTTTTATATTTTAGGATATTAACATTTAGTTTAACAACTGTTGACCATTTAACATTAAAAATTCAATATTTTCAAGTTCTGATTTTCGTGTTTAACTTTTTATCATATTTGAACACTAAATTTTATTTTAGGGAAAAGTATATTTTTAGTTTTCAATATTTACCTACTTTTCTATTTGAGTCATTTACCTTTTGTTTTTAATTCTATTTGAGTCTTTAATATTTTTAAAACTTTACAAAAATAGGATTTTCATTGATTACGTTAAATTTTCTATACATCTTGAGTATGCATTGGCTCCTGATTAGCTTTAAACTAGATAACTAAGGTGATTAAGGTGCGTGCAAACTTTTTCAACCCTTTTTCTTAATTTTAATAATTATTTTTAATTTTTTATTATTTTTATTATATTATATTATTATATTTATTTAATATTATTTTTTATTACATCATGTAAATAAATATATTTAATATTATCATTTTGTTAAGTTAATTATTATAGATAAATTTAAAGTTAATAAGTGTTATGAATTGATGGAAAACTTAATATAGTTGACGAAAGTCATTTTTTCTTTTTTGGGTAAGGTTTTCAAAATGTTGAGTACTTAAATAGAAGAAAAAAAAAAGGGTTGATGACTCAAATAGAAAAGTGGATAAATATTAATAACTCAAATAGAAAACTGGATACTAAAAATGTACTTTCCCCTTTATTTTATTATTTTATTTTATTTTTTTTCTATTTAGTAGGCTATATTATGATCACATGTTTGTTTAACATGCTTTCTTTAACC
The DNA here is from genome assembly GCA_037954665.1 of Laguncularia racemosa. NCBI lineage: Eukaryota > Viridiplantae > Streptophyta > Magnoliopsida > Myrtales > Combretaceae > Laguncularia > Laguncularia racemosa. The sequence continues at coordinate 5,299,327 of JBBMOL010000030.1, read as the reverse complement.
ATTTGATTTATAGTTTAAAAATTTTAATTTTGCTAATATCATTAGCATTCTAAAATCATCTTTTTGGGAGTTTCGCCAAAAATTTTCATAAAGATTTTGTGTCTCTACAATTATTGTTGATTTAATAGACTATATATATATATATATATTCTCCTCTTCTTCTTCTTCTTCTTTTCCTAAAAAGGTCGTGATATTACATATACCTATACTTAAAAGCTTCTCATGATAAATTTAGAGAAAATTCTATCCACCGGATGTATGGATGGAGGGTTCCATTTGGAATAAGATGGTTAACAATTGGATTGGTTTTCTTGACTTTGTCCATAATGTGTAATGCTTGAGTGTTTTGATGAAGTGAATGCTTTATTGATTCATGATGTGAAATGTGATGTCTTTATAGGATAATTTGGAATGTGGAATGATTTGATTATATATTGTTTGATCACCCCGAAACAGCTAATTAAAAGTTAGGTCTTAATTAAAACTTGACATGTATTGCATGATACATTGCATTAAGTAAAAGGCCATTACTACTATAGGATATGTAAGAAGTAATCATTTAAGGTTTACTATTATGCTATTGGAAACTAAGTGACTTAGGGGGTTGTCTCACCTTTGGTGGACGTAAGTTTAAGAGTTTTGCTCATCATCGAAGGTGTGTGCTCAGTATGCAATTATGACATTTAGAATTTAAGACTTTAAAATACTTGAGATAATTAATTAAGTAAAAAGACAAAAATTAAGTAAACTTATATACTCAGGCTCTAATGGTAAATGAGAATCTCTAACCCACAATTAAGAGAGGTGTTAAACCCTAGATTTTACGCTAGTTACTGAAAGATCACGTACGATGTTATATTATATATGGTTGTTTATGCATAGCATATACTTGATAACTTACTTGAATTGTTTGTGCATGTATAATATTAAGAAATCACACTCCTATCTCACTGATGTAGTGGTTGTTCACTCTCCTTTAGACTTTATGATGTAGCTTGCGATTATAGGAGCCTCCCAAATATGCTCATCACCAAAGTAAGTACATCCACATATGGGAGAGGAAAGAATTGGAGTAAAGATGGAGAGATGGATTAGAACTCCTTAAATTATTTTAGGAAAATTGTAATATATTTATTAAAGTTTCTTTTGGACAAATGATTTTATTTTGGGCCTGGTGTGTAATGAGACCTAAATAAGGTTTGTTTTAATTATTGTGTAAGATAAATAGGGTTATAAGGCTTTGTTGTGGTTTTTAAACTTTTAGGTGCATAGGTATTGCATAGGGAAACAAAATAAAATGAAAGACTCTATAGGGCTTTTATTTATATGTATGATAATGACAAGGTAATTGAGGTGTCGTGTAGATGCTTCACGATTACCTAGTGAGGTGTTAGGCAATTGTGATAGGATGCCATGAATAAGATCTCATGTGAGGCATGACAAGAGATATATCAGAGTTAGACTTAAATTGAAACTATTCAAGTAATTTATTGAATCGGAATTAAATTCAAACTTAAAATTTTAAGCTCGTTTATACTTGTGTGGCCATGGAGCATTACTTTTTCAAGTAAAGCTTAAGCATGAACTCATTATCTTGTCTTGCTTTTACTCATTTGCAATTCTAAGGTGGAGGGAGTTGGTGAAGTTGTGGTAGAATCTAATGTTTAGTGACAACAATCAATTTTCATATTGGAAAATGTTAGGAATAATTTATGTAAAAAGGCTTCCACTTTTCTTGGTAAGTAAATACTTCTTCTAACTCCTAATAATCACATTGTACAAATTTGACAAAAAAAATTTACGATTCATACTTAGTATGATAATTCTACCTCCATTATTCATATTAAAATATTTCCTTAATCTTCAGAGTCTCCTGTCGACCGGATTCGCCGACTCACCAAACGGTGTGGGAGTAACTTTCATGGCAAATATACAGTGTCGCCTGTGCCCTAATTTTAAAAATTAATATAGATAATTAGATATAGTGGAGGAAACATAACAGTGCTATGCATTATGAAGCAACATCGTGAAACTTATATTAAATTGATTGGTCGACAACTTTGCAAATGATGAAAAAGGACTTTTTCAGATACTGATTGCGTTCTTCTATGTCGGGAATATGCTAGGTTATTTTTGAGCACTGGTTGACTTGTTTCTGAAGTGCTTCTCACAAACGTCCCATCTTCGCTTTATTTTAATTAAGCGTAATGAAATTGTGATTTGTACCTTATAAAAAAACCCGTTGATTCTAAGTTACTTTATGGAAAATAGTAAATTGGTTTTTAATTTTTATAATGTAAAAATATTACTATATTTATGTCAACACTTAACTATTATATTCGTTCATGCCAAAAGTAAAAGTTACAATATTCGAATTATAAGGTTAAAAGGTGAATTATTGGTAATATATGAAAATGGGATGAAAAAGCAAAATACAATAACAAAAATGCCCTTAAACTTGTGTGTGCTGTTGTTCGATGGAGTTTAAGTTAAAAAAGATAGAACTTATGGATCCTATAAGTGAGATCGACATTGTTGGCTCCTCAAATATTTATTGTATTTGCTGTTTTTATATTTAATGGGAATATTTTATTAGAAAAGTATATATATATATATATATATATACTATATGATAACTTAGTTCATGTGGTTTAAATAGCATGAGTTTTGAAAAGATAAACAACTATATCCACACCCAATTTTATAGGGATAGTTTAAAAAATGTGGGGGTAAAAGCAAAACTGATTTCATGAATTAAGCCTCATAGAGTTAGGATCAAATTTGTGTTTTGCACAATTTAGCTTTTCTCAGCATACAACTAATTTTATCGAGACGCATTTAAGACTTCGAGCCTTTATCAATGGAAAAAAGATTAATTGATAGTAATACATCTTTCTCTTACCAATGATATCTCGGATACAGTATGATTTTAAAGAGGAAAGTACACCTTGATGTTTATTAGTGAAATGTGAAGCCATTACTAGCACAAAATCAAACAATCATATAACTTCTCATATGAATTTTTCTAAATTTTCTTTCTAGATATGATTTGGCATGAGAGATAATATAAATATAATTTGCGATAACTACCCATCTTCTAAATTTTGAGCCAAAATTGAATAGACGGTTCGTGGGAGCTGCCCACCTCTAGAAGGCATCTAACTATATAGGCTATTATAAGTCATGGAGAGCATAGCCGTATTATTGGAGCTTCAATATTATTCTTAAGCTTAGAGTTCCAAATTACAATCAACTCCTGGGGTTATTCATATGCTCGAGTTTTTCGTATTTTTATTAGTTCAACATTCACTTTAAATTGGTGCCAAAATAATATCCAATAAGAAAATATGTCTTTTGTATAATATTTTAAAGTAACTGTCTATCCGAATGGGAAAAGTAAATTGAAAAATATAAATATCAATATAAGTTGAACCTGCAAGATTATGGAAAAGTTACGATTTCTACAAATAATAATTGATGTTACTTTAATACTTGAATATATGTATATCATTTTTTTTTTTTTTACATCTTTCTTAAGGATTTGAATGTTTTCTCTTATAATGATTTTATATTGAATTTAACGTTAAAAAGATGAATATCATATCTCTTAGAAGTTAGACACAGTATCTTACCGTCAAAAGTTGAATTTACTGGGAACACTCTCTATCTATTAATGCTGTCAATATGAGCACCACTTCCCTCTTTTGCGAACTTGTTATTACAATTTAAGCGGAAACCAATTTCTAATGTCTATTACAATAGTATTTATTTTATCCAGAAAAATGTTTTGTTAAACTTCACGTTAAAGGTCTAACGTAAAGATAACTTAAACTAATTTACCGTCTCTATTATAGTAGATAAATAATGAGATCTTATTGTTTATAAGTAATAAAGCTCTTCCTTACATTTTAACAAGAGGACACCATCTTGACTGTTCGGACGAGAAAAACATTTTAGTCATTCCATTTCTTTTTTAATTTTAATGAAACACATACGAGTGATTGTAGACAACATATTCTCTTACCACATATAAAGACTGAAGCGTAGAAAAGATTCTTATTTATTGGTTCTAGAGACAGTAAAATGTCTTTATTGAAATTGGAAAGAGACAACACATATATCATCTTAACAATTAAATTGTTTTCCCCAACAAGGTGCTCAGCCACAACATTTTTATGTGCCTATTATTGGAATAATCTTTACACGTGCGGTAAAATCCGTAAATGTTATAAAGATTAGTAAATCTTTTTGCTTGTTACATTTGCTCCCCTTTTTACTTGTCGCACGAAGGACGAACGGTACGTATAGTCTATCAATAAAACAGAAATCTAAGAGTACAAGAATAGAAAGAATGTACGTACATACATATATACATATATATGTAACTTGAAAACTACAATACAAGGGTGATGACATCTCGTTGTCGGGTGAAAATTAAATTTTCTGACTTTCCAATGAGAACTAGATACTTTATAGAAAAAACATATAAAAATGTATATTATATTTTTATTTAATATTTAACAATTCCCCGAAAGCACCTGTTGATTATTTTCGGATTGAAAGCGAAATGACGTGGGAAGATACAGAGGAAAGTACAAAAGAAACACTTCACTGCCTTAGCTTTTGTTCTTTCCGTTGTCCTGTTTAATATTTCCCGAATATTTTACCTTTATCCTGACAAGAAATGATGAATTATTTTAAGGCAAGCATGTGTATTTTTATCCACCCTTTCAAGTATTAAATAAGCGTCTGTTTTTTTATGCAATTTTTGTTGTGTGTGTAGTCTCTTCTCTTATCGTCCTTGTTTGTTTTGCACATATACCTCCAATTTGGCGAAGTTATTATATATGCCTTTTGAACACGACATCTTTAATGCATTATAATTTATAAAGCGAAGTGTATTTTCTGTTGTTTCCACTAGTGAACCCGGTTCATCATGATTAAACCACGGCGCAAGCTTAAAAAAAACAAAAAAAAAAAAGATAAACCTAGTTTGATTTGATATTATATAAGAAATTAATGAAATCAATACTTATATGATTAAGAAATTTTAAATATGTATCAATAAGTAATTCTATTCTTAAAATTAGCATATAATATAAATTTTGAATCAATATATATATATATATATAATTTACACTAATCTCTATAAAGACAATCTTTTGTACATATAGAGCTTTTAAAATTTCTAACTTCAACAAGTTACATAACCTCCAATATTAAATACACAAACCAAACGTCATTGAAGAGAGAGAGAGGGAGAGAGAGATTGACTTACTTTTATGATTATTTCCAATATTGTCAAACACAACTCTTTAGGTATGATGGTATAATGCTTTCCAAAAGATATAAAAAAATTGAATTTATTCAAGAAAAAAAAAAGATGATGAAGAGATAAGAGAACTAAGAAGAGAGAGATATAATGTGTTGTTGGTGTGGCATAGAAGAATTATGAAATCTTAAGTGGCAAAATCAATATTGTTTGGGAATAAAAAAGATAAAATAAAGAAAATAAAGATATGTATATATAATTTATATTAAATGGGTTTATGAGTTGGAACTGCGACCTGTTTATAATACCTATTTAATAGGCAAGTTCCTAAATGGGTTTGAGAATTAAATATCAATATGGACATAAATTTTATTATTTCTAAAAGAGTTTAATCCATTTGTGTCTCATGTTGATTTCTTTCAAACATAAACTTGTTTATATTGTGCCGTGTTGTATCCGAGTCTCGAATTGCTAGCCTTAATAGTTAGAGGAGGAGATGGAGGGAGGTTGGGGGAAGTGGATACTAGAGAAGAGGTTATAGTAAAAAGATATTATAGTATGAAATTAAACTATTAATATTAAAAATCTTAATTGTAAATGGATTAACATTTTGGATTGAACATGCTTATAGGACTTATTTAATAAATGAGTTCATTGATGGATTAAGATAACCAAACCTAAAACTAGATGCATTTATAAATAGGTCCAAAAGATTTTAACTTGTTTATTAATCGTGTGGAGTTTTGCTTATACAAATCCTTTTATAATTGTGTTGTGTTATGTTTGGGGTGGAAGTTGATGATAAAGGTAAACTTCTTGTTGATGTGGTAGTTATTGAGTCAAAAGATGTTAAATTGTTGCTACCATTTAATAGTCCCAAAGAAAGCTATAAATAGAGTTTTAGAGTTTAAGAGTTCTTTCCACATGTGTTATAGGGTAAATTAATTCAAGACCATAGGCTTATACAAAGTGGTATCGTATAAATGAAAAATGGCGAGAGGATGAGGATTGTTGGTGTGAGTGGAACTTAAATCAAACTTCACAATAGGTGAATGTACACAATAACAGATCTTAAATATGTGTTGGAATTAACCTATAATATTTTATCTATTAGCTTAACAAATTGAGCTGGTTATTATAGTATAATGAGAGTTGGTGGTAAGGAGGTTTCTCGTGTGGAGGTTTTTGGTAACAAAGGAATTTGGTTTAAAAACTTGGTCCTGTTGTAAGGGATAGCAATTCTTAGTGATTTTCTTCTCTATGTCAATCTTAAGGTAAGAGATTTTGACACTTTTTCTATTTCTTATGATAAGAAAATGCATTTTAACAATGGAAAAAGTTCATTTTGCTTCATTCAAGTATTGCACAAAGTCTTAAGGCAAAGAGAGTTTGGAGAATGGTGGAGTTTAGAGGGTCAAATAAGTACTCGGTGACTAAGAGTGTGCTAGTTACAAAGAAACAGGTTATGTTGTAGGTGTGAGTAGTCATAGCTAGGTATAAATAAAGTAAACGAATGAAGTCATACGGGTATAAGGTGATAAATATTTGTGGGTTTGTGCACAACATTGGATAGCTTGGAGGCAAGTGGCTAGTGAGGTTGAATAAAAGAAACTACATTATAGGTGTTGCTTGGATATATGAGAAGGTATGCTGAGTTGTGTTAATTTAGGTAAGATGTAAATTTGATGAGTTTATGTCTTAATTTATTTGATATGAGACTTGATTATGGAAGAGCATTTAAATGCAGAAATGGGTCTATGGCTAGATAAGAGATGTTATGTTATTGGCAATTTGCTATTTTGTATTTTCTTAGTATCTATATTATTTCTTATTATATATATATATATTGTATACAATAATTGCGAGGGCTAAAAATGCTAGGGGTTCCATTAGATGAAATAGTGTTATGAGATTGCAAGAGAATCATTGTATCGATAGAATTATATTATTGTCAATTGGTTTAGCTATCTATGGATTTTTACTTGGTTTTTCTAAGATTTTCCACATAAATTCTATATCTATTTCTTTTTCTCTTTGCTTGATATATATTTTATACATGCATATGCTATAGTCGATATAAAAAAATTAAAATATCATCCCGATACATATATGATTAGTAGTTTTAGAAATGTATTTGCAGTCGCCCCTTTAAATAAACATCTGTTCTACATACGTTTCGATAGGTTCAAAAGCAAAAGAGAGTAGTGCCAAAGTCACAAAATGCCAATACACGTGGTGCGCGTATCTAGATTTTGATGGCTGTTGGCATGTATATGATTATTTTAGAGGAAAAGCCAGCACATATAGATCGATCACAAAGCATGGCAGCCTTCAGATATTCCTCTCGTTATGTGGACATATCTGGATTAGATGTTCATATCTCCAACTAGACCAATTAGTTATATTAATGGAATTATCTTGATATGACAAGGAATGCCGTTATAGCCAAATATTCCGACCAGGACTATGTCGTTTAGTGGCCCTGTATTTTTTAGATGTTGGATTCATACGTATTACTTGTATTATTGGGAGAGAGAATGCTTATGAGAAAACAAATACTTGAAGTAAAAAAGGGGGAAAAAAGAAAGCAGAAGAAGAAGAAAGTAATCATACTTTAACCGTTTTCATTTAAAATTTGAAGTGTTTTTTGTGGGTCGAAATTGAAAATTTCAGGTATGTCTCTAACATTGGAATTGAAGCCTAATATGGAATTTTGTGCTGCTGTGTTATGCATGTCACACAAGTTAAATAGTTATTTGTAAATATATTTTTTAAATTATCGCTTAAGTAAAAATAGATTATGTAAGTTTTTAGTATATGACTTTTTCTTTTTATAAATTTTCAAAACATGCATGTATCTTTATATGTTATTGGAATTCTAAACTATTGTTAAAAGGATGATTAATTGAAATGGTTTTGAGATTTTTTTTTTAGTAGCAACTTTAAAGTATATACATACATTTAGAAGTTATGTGGATGTAAAAATATGTTTTGATAATTTAAGAGTATATATGTGATTAATAACTTCGAGAGCATATTTGCAATTTGTCCAAAAAGATATTATTAATTTAGATACATTCCAATTCCAATTGTATCAAGAGGTTAGAGTTTCATAATTAAATAAATAACTAATTAGCCTTTTTTACATAAAGTAACTTTTGAGATGGATTTCGGACTCCTTGTAGTCATATTTAATATAACAATCAAACTAGATGAAGCAGTCATCCAAAAGTTTGGTTTAGAATCTCTAATTGCTTATATCATATGATTTTTAAAACTATATTGAATTAATTTAAAAGTTAATGAGTTCATAACGCTATGATTTTTATATTAATATCCTTATGATATGTGCTATAAAACCATTAAAAGGCTAACAAAATAGTAGAAATAACATGTAATAGAATGAATAATTATCGATACCCTGACCAAAGGAATTATGAAAGACCCATATGTATTCGGTAATCCTTCAATATTTTTCAATCTTTAACTGAGACGATAGCCTTAAATGGAACTCATGTGTACACCAAAGTCGTGTCAATAGATAAAACACATCGCCACTAATTCCAAGGATGAGAACCGGACCATGGTGTCTTGTAGCGTTGTCATTAGGCTACACCTAATGATGTTTTCCATTCAAGAGAGAGAGAGAGAGAGAGAGAGAAGGATAAAATAAAAAAAAAGGAAAACAGAAAAAAAAAACACTCTGTAAAAACATAAATAAATTAAACATGGATAGTGATGCACGAAGGTCCGTTAAAATTATAAGAAAAATAAAAAATATTGATTCTATAAAATTTTTCCTCCAATATGTTACGATGTCAGTCTTATGTATAATTATAAAACTGTAGGAATTTTTTTGTGGGGATGAATTCATTACTCGACGCGAGATTTTTTTTTTTTTCCCTAACTGACGTCTGATATTTTACAGTGCTAATATTTCTTAAAAGGCATAAGTGTACTATTTTAAAAAACTTTAAGATGTCTCAATAATTTCAATAATTTTTAAGGGTGTTCTCATATGTATATACATCCAGTAAAAATAGAAGAGCTTGAAGTAAGTGGTGAGAACTATGAAGATGATTTTGTTGCACTTTATCACTGTGAAGGTGAATTAAAATAAGAAAAAGATAAGGAAGATAGGCCCGACCACCAAGTAAAGTCATTTTGTCTAATCTTGCGATTGTACTAAATTTAATACGGAAAGTGTATCGACGATATTCTGTTAGCACTTATTAAAAAGTTAAATAAAAAAAAACTTTTATTATTTTATAAACTTATTTTTATTTGTAAAAGGTATAATCAGTATTAAAAAATATATATATACTAGCATTTTTTTAAGATTCTTAATAAATACGATGGAATACTTTGAAGTAAACTCAATTAATATTTCCATAAAGTTGGAGGGAACAGCAAAGCCTAAGTGCAATCAAGTGCATATATAAGGCCAATAAGAAAAGTGCAGATACGTGTTTTTCAGCTGATCTTGTTTACAAAGTGGGGAGATGTGTAGCCGGTACTTTTTCTTAATGGTGAGCAGGAAAAGAATCACCAAAATCTTCATAGTTAGGTAATAATATGCCCCGAACAAGGATTATAGTTGATCCGTTATGTTACCCTATACAATGATATATGGTACATCCAATTAATAAATAATGTAAATTTTTGCTTGTATTGTCAATAACGCTATGATGTCCGCAGAAAATTAAGAGTAAAATGTCAACGTAACTATGATACTTGCAAAAAGCTAAAACTGAAATATGGTATGATACTTACAACTTTAATGTGCAACTTTCTTATTGGATTATATATATATGTTGATGTAAAACTTTAGATGTTGATATATATCCTAAATCTATCTCTTATTTCTTAAATCTATCGAGTGATATCAGGACGATCTGCAAACACTTGATTTCGATTTCACGATATACTTCAACACCAGAACTATGTAAATACTACCTCATTCAAACATAATACAGAGCCTATTGGCTTTATGAGTGTTCTAGCTTGTTTATAGTGCAAAAATACTTCAAAACAAATATACCATGAAGGCACGGAGACATCCATAACTAATCTTTTAATTTAGTAAATGGTACTAAAATTTACGAAGGGATTCTTAACATAGCGACCCCACAAGCTTCATCTTTTCTTCATTAACTATTTCCTAGATTAGTGAAAATGTTAAGGTCAATTATCATAATGATATTTGTATATGGAAACTCTAAATGTGTGGAATTGCTCTGCACTAAGTGTTCTCATCCATAGTGGAATACAGATGGTGATAGAGTATGCAGCAAACAAAATTGTATTCTTTCTCATTTATCTATATCTAACAAAATAAGATCTTCAAGTATTTATAATATAGAGTAGTTTGTTATAAGCCTAATTAACTAACACATACTAATTAAATAAAGTATGCTTCATATAATAAAACTTCACACACACACCCCAACGCTCAGCAAGCTGGCATCTAGTAGAAACAAAAATAGTATAGAGGAGTCCTTTAGCAACTTGATCTCATGTGAAATGAATATCAATAGCAATGTGTTTGGTATGAGTATGGAAACATGGATGATCAAGAAGTAAGAAAATGCCATGAGAAGTAAGGGGCACTTCAGGGTCTAACACACTAAGGAAGAGGCGGGACACTCTCATTAGAACGGCGAATACCGGGTATAACCCATAATTCCTGTAATAAATGCTATAACTTCATCAAGGCGACCGAAGGGAGGACAACACAACCTGAAAGCCTTTCAAAAGATTGAAAATAGGGTTAGCTAGATAAGAGGAAGAGAATGACACCTGTGCTTACTTTACTTGCGGTTCCCCTCCTTGACTATGTCCCGGCTGATTGGTGGGAAAAGGGGGGCAGTTACTCTTGAGCCAGGAATTGGACGTAGATTAAAAACCAGGGTCTACCCTTGGGAATGATATAACTTCATTAGAATGCCTGGCAAACTAGAGATGTGGCACTTTCGGACTATAAGAGGCTGCAGATGGAATAAGATCTAGCACTTAGTACACGTGGGACCTTCGGATCAAAAGGAGTTACTCAGAACTGTAGTTAAGGCCTTTGCCAAAGGAATGGGACCGTCGAGCTCTTGTCTCGTCACTTAGAGAGCATACCAATTCACTCTGTTTGACTTGCATGTGTAAAGCATATAGCTAGCCTTCCTAAAGAGCCAGGATCAAACTTTCACTATGATTGGGACCGCAATGGTAGAACTTGAGACTTTTCAAGCCCCTGAATGAGCGTAAAGTGAAGCATACACCTAAGGGATTAGTCCAATAGATAACTACAGAGGATTAGGTAAAAGAAATGTTAGTTATTCTCTCATATTTAATTGGAAACAAATAATCGCAAGATATGATCCATGAATCCCATACTATTAGGAACAATATTATCCTACTAAATCAGGAACAATAAATCCTACAATATTAGGAAAGATATGTTCCAAATAATTCCTAATTTGTGGAACAACTCATTGATGGAATGAGTTATAAATAGGAACACTACGGGGTCCCTAATCATGCTCACTACTACAGAAAATACACCATCTATATTGAGTGAGTTAAGGTTTAAAAACACCAACCGTAACCGAGACGCAAAGCCATTCTCCACTAAGCAGGACACCTATTTGCTTTGCAATGGCTAGAGGTATGTAAAAGATCTATTTTTGCTTCAACTGCTGCATATGATTAAGCAGTATTTAATAAATTTTTTAATAAGTTTTACATTTGGTATCAGAGCTTATTAACGCCTCTGCCTTGCCCTGTTGAATTTTGTGGAGTTTGGCTTTGGTTTTAATTTGTCTGCTTAGCGGTGTTTTTAAATTTTCTGGTGTTGATGGAGATTAGAAATCATTGAGTGATGAGATTTCTATATTTCTTGGCCTTCTGATGCTATTTAGGTGTTAAAATGGCCTTGTAACATGTTCAACTTTTTAGTTTTCCTTAGCATACTGGCACATCCTTTCCATGGATGAGCATTTTCAAATATGTTAGAAATAATGTCTCGTGAGCAATTAAAATTTTAATTTGTATGTACTTGTTGTTGCAAGGTGTAAGTATAACATTTAACTGAATAATTTTATATTAAAATTATTTGTATTTGTCATTGAGTGAAATTTATTAAAGGGAATTAATTCCTTTAGTATGCTATGAACTTAATTTGTGATGTTGCATGCTTATATTATTTTTAAATGTATAACTTATGGTTTATAATTATACATGAAATGCTGATTAGACAATATAAGTATATTAAAATTAAATTCATAAGAATATTGCTTATGGTTTTGATATACACGTGGAAATAAATAAATGTGCATGTCTGTCATCTGACATGTACACGGCCGTGCATTCTGGCTGTGTAAGCTTCTGGAAACGTATCAGATGTAACATAAGGCCGTGTCCCCTGGCCGTGCCTGGAGCCGTGTATGTTTTTGGGAGAGAATAAACTAGTAGAGTTGTGCAAATGGGTTAAATAAGTTAACTTGATCTAACCTTGATGAGTTAGGGTTCAAAGGGTCAATCCTCATGATTTGTTTAATAAACAGGTTGGAATTTTTTTTGGCTTACCCAGACTCACCATGGGCTAGTGGATTAAATAAATCAATTCTCTAACCCAACTTAAGTAATCCATTGGTAAGTTATATGTATTAACCTACTACCTACTAAGAATAAATAGCCGATTTCTACAAGTAATAACACCATGGAATGAATAAACAAAACATCCTCATATAAATCATATTCAATGTTTAAGAATGAAATTTGATCAGACAAATGATAGCTTCAACCTAAGCATTCTTCCAATACACTAAAACACACATCCTAAAATTAAATTATATACCCACGAATGAATTAATTGAATACAACGTGCAACGAAAAGATAATTACACATCGATGTCTATTTCTAAACACAAAATCTTATTTTATCCTTATCCGTTTTTTATGTGGGTCAAATGGATAGATTTATTAGATTCAACTTATTTATGCAAGGTTCTACGTACACGATGTCCTAAAAAGACATTAAAAAAGAGAGTCAAAGTATAGTTTATTTTCTGAATGGATGCACATTTTGAAATCCATTCAATCCGATATTTAGAGATGATGCGACCCGCATTTCCCACAGGACTGGTCATCGTGGCTTAAATCTGCCCAAGTTGTTCTGTGATTTCATGGCAATTGAAATCCGCAATTCCATATGTGGTAAAAGTGCTTTTTGAGAAAGTAGGGAATCAATATTCCGTTTTGTAGGTGTTATTATGGAACTTATGAAATTTCTTTGCCTTGTGGACTCAAACTACTACTAAATAACAGACTGGAAGTGGCCTTCTAAAAAGTACACCATGCAGAATCATTGCTCTTATGTGGCATAGACAAGTGCCAAATTAATATGTCATGTCGTGTCATTGACGAGACATATTCATTAGTAAAATAGAAGGGAAAGATAAAATTTAAGAATAGGGCTAGGAGAAATTGTTAGATAGGGGTAGAGATTCGGTTCATAAAGAGAATAGTTATTATTAGAATCAGTTATTACTTCGGAATAATGGGAATGTGGATTCATTGGTTAGTTCTTATGAACAACTAACGTTGGACGATAGCTTTTTCAATTTCCCTTCTGCAGCAAAGTAACCTTCCCCTTCCCCTTCGTCCAACACCCCCCCCCCCCCCCCCCCCTCCCTTTCCAAATATCACTATTCTATGAAACACGGCCTTTTATTATCAATGTGTATCAAATGTTATTACAGTACAGTTAGGAAGCTGCCCTTGATGACTTTCGGTCGACGCTGGGCCTGGTGCATGAGGATGCAGAATAGTTAGTCGGCTGTCCAAACTAGAATACCCTTTGAATGGTATTTTGTGAACTCTTGACACTTTTGGCTATCTAACTAACGACTTGGATTTAATTTACGAAGTAGTGTTTCAGTATTAAGTGTCTTATCTGTTTAGTAGTTGCAGTTTAGATTTTACACGCTTCAAAAAAAGTCGACAGGATTTAAATGTTAAGAGTAGACTTCTCTTTATTTGAAAGTACTTATGGCAAGTTGTCACAATTTGGCTATTTTATGTGGAGTGATAGTAACTACTATCATTATTTTATGTCATTGAAAATTAATTGTTGATAATTACTATCATTAATTTAAATTAATTATATTCCTATAATAAGAGTATTTTGCAATAAAAAATAGAAAAGATATTTGCAATGGGAAGGGAATAGTTATAATCCATAAGGAGGCAAAGGCATAGCTATTTCCTTTACAGTGTCTACTGCGTGCAACCAGACTAGGTAATGGTGAGTTGGAGGGAATAAGTATTCCAGCTAATACCTACTCTCTTGAACTAAAATGCTACCTATACATCAGGTTTGTGCTTAGTTTTTAGATTTTACTAGTCATTTTATTATCTGATTTCAATTATACTATAAAATCAATTTCTAATTGAATAATGAAACTTGAAAATGACAAATTACCCATAAAGGAAATAATTCTATTTTCGTAAATAAAAATATTGCGTTAGTTGATTTGAAATACAATTTTAGAAATATTGTACATAACTAAATGATAATATGTAGCACGTCAATCTCAAAAAAATCTCGAAACAAAGTCATAAAGAATTTTAGACATCTTTAACAACTACAAATAGATACTTTTAATGGACCATATTTCTTATGAAAAATAGAAAATTCACCGGACCTTGACAATTAGTGCCAGCGTCCAACAGCTAGGCCTAGAATCAGCATGGACATGATCAATTAAGTTTACTAAAGAAAGAAATAATTTTGCTATTATTCACTATGGTGAAAGAAAAAGCATGTAAAAAAAAAAAAAAAAAAGAAAAGAAAGAAAGAAAGAAAGAAAGGAAAAAAGCACTACAGCTTTCAGTAATCTTACTTTTTAATGTCAGCGTGCTACATTAATCACTTTTGAAAGTTTTGGATGTTTCGTACGTACTTAGGAATTAGAATAACGTTACTGATAGGACAATGCATTTCGAAAAGATAATAGCATTTTGGTTCATCACGGAGGGATTTAGAATTATCATGTTTGTTTTGTTCTGCCCATGGAGGGAATATTCTCCGCCATGCTTCAACATTAGGAGCAAAAACGAATGAAAGGAATCCAAAAGCAATTGTTGATTAAGTAATACAAGATTCTAATAAGAACAAGAGGATGGTTTGCTATTAAAAAAAATATGAAAAAGAGGAGTAACATAAAATATGGACCACTAAAAAAAAAGTCTGAAGTTGCATGTCATAGGAATATCCACCAAGTAAAGTTGATTAGATAATATAACAGACGAAGCCTATAGGACCTATAGAATATTAACCTGGAGAGGATTGGTCCCGGGTTCCTTCCTATAGAATATAAACCTGGAAAGGATTGGTCCCTGGTCCCTTTCTCCAAGAAATGTAACAGATGTAGCCAATAAGTTGAGTTGGAAACAAAAGATAGATAAAACAAACCCATTAAATTATTGATTAAGTATCGATAGATTTTCTAAATTTTTAAATTATGATCTCATATTTGTATAATTTTTAAAAATAAACATACACTACATAACTTTTAAAAATAGACATATACATATAGAATTATCCCTAAAACCTAAAAATCTCAACAACTTATAGTCCTTTCACCAATGGTTTTAGGGTTTTAGTAATGATTTAAAAGTCACTTATATATTTTTTAAAGTAATAAAGAGGTACAATCACACTTTTAGAGTTTAGAATCTACCTATACTG
This sequence comes from Laguncularia racemosa, assembly GCA_037954665.1. Classification (NCBI taxonomy): domain Eukaryota; kingdom Viridiplantae; phylum Streptophyta; class Magnoliopsida; order Myrtales; family Combretaceae; genus Laguncularia; species Laguncularia racemosa. The sequence continues at coordinate 5,283,314 of JBBMOL010000030.1, read as the reverse complement.
GATTAATAAGTTAGGGAGATATATCTACATTATTCCAAAAGTTCACTCTTTTTATAAAGATATATATAGGGAGACAAACATACCTTTTAAATTATTAGTCACATATAAATAAATCTTTTTAAAATTTAAAAATGTGATTTCACTTTTTTATAATTTTTGAAAATGTGTAAATAACTTTTAAAGGTTATAAGATTTTAGCAACGGTTTAAGGGTTGTTTATATATTTTCGAAAGTTATGATAAAATGAAACTACATTTTGAAAGTTTTATATGGATTTATCTATGCCTAACTAGTAGTTTATGAGTGGTAATTGCACTTTTGTCATATAATATATCTAGTCGTAGATATCATTTTCTTGAGTATAAATGTATGATTATGTTAAGCGGAAATGTACATCCATGTTTTTTTTTTTCCACTGTGAATCAAATATAGAAATGCAAAAAATGAAATTGAGTCTCCAAAGTAATTTAACAAATTAGTTGTTATCAATCGGAAACCGATCTTAAGAGATGTGCACCGAATGCATAAAAATCAGGGCTACGTATTTTCTCAAAAGAATTGATGAAATTCATTACCTGTCGTCTCAAAAAGTTGCTTAATTTTTACAGTAAAATAGGCTGTCTTTACTAGAGCTAAGCATTGAAACTTATTTCATTGGTAATTATACAGTAAGTTTTAATTTAGAAGTGTTCGGATCTGTTCTCATAAGATAGGATGACTGATATAATATCTTAATCAAACTAAAACCAACTAGTAATTTATACATTATACACCACAAGCAGAGAGGGATGAATGAAGGGGAAGCAAACAGAGCTACAAGAGAATCATGCTACTACATACATACCATAATATTGTGAAGTAAATCGTATATGAAAGATTTGTAGGAAAATGGATAGAAGGAATAGAAAGGGAAAGAAATCAATAAAAACAATGCGGATCATATGGAAAAGGCTGATGAACTAAAATTTGGTCCACCAAATATAGCAATATTTGGTTGAATCCAACATTGGTTAAACAAACAAACATAAACTTTGGCCAGTCAAAACACTATTGCAACAAAGGAAAAACATTTATGTATATGATGGAGGGATATAAATGTATCATATGTATTTATATTTTCAGCTTTTAACAATACATTGTTTAGATTTTTTTTTTTTTGGTGTCTTTATTTCAATTTGATTGTAATTTAGTTTTTTTTTTTAATTTTATTTGCAATTTACTATCAAAATTTTCATTAAATCACAACCAAATTGAAACTATAACTAGTCAATTGTAAAAAAAAAAATTAATAAATAAAATTGAACACTAAATTTTCAAAAATTGAAAGTATAGATACATGTGGTGTATTTATTATCCTCTTAATAAATGAGAAAATTAATAATTGCTAACTTAAACATCCAATAGGTAATGGACTGAATCATTTTCATTATTGAATTGTCGACATGTAATCACGATAAGTGAATTGTGGAATGAATTTGGATTTAAAATTGAAATGTTGTTTTTTATATCTTGATAATTAATATATATTATGAATATTTCCCATTCTGACCATTTGATAGGGCATTGTGATTCTCCATGGTTCCGGAAGACTCTGGTGCTTTTACATAAAGAGCCTGCATGACCTTTGGAGTGTTATGAGTCTATAGCATGTTAGAACTACAAATAAATGGAGTTGAGTTAATATAGTGTTAAGTTCAAGCTTGAATTGAATTGGAGATTTGAAAGCTTGAGATTAGAATTTTGAGTTCAAGCATTGATTAAACGACACTAAATGAGCTCGATTTCAACGTAGTTAAGGTCTAAACTTGATTTATCTAAAGATTATCTTTCTTTTAATTAAGTAATATAGATATCTGAATTTAGCCTTGATCTTGACTAATGGTTAAGTTTGATTTAAGGTTGATTACATTTGCAAGTTAGTTGAGTTAAATATTATGAAATTCAAATTCAACTTGATCTATTAATTGAGTAGATTACCTAAACTTCCATAATGTGTCTTTACATTCTCAAAACTTTTGAAAATATATGTAAACACTAAAAGTAATTGCTAAAACCATGAAATGATGATGGCTATTTATCATCCTTTTTGTAGTAGTTATGAGGTTCTTGCAATAGTTTAGAGGTTAATTTTTCATTTTTTTTTCAAAAGTGGGGTTACACTTTGAAAATTCAGCAGATTTATGAAATTCCATTGATGGTTCACAAGGTATATGTATTTGTAATTATCCGTTTGTTTCTTAAACAAACTCATTGTAGGAAAAAGATAAGAAACACAAAAATAATTGATCATAATGAAAAAAAAATATAGATTAAAAATTCTCTAATGTTTTAATAAAAAATCCAAAACTATATGGCAATAAGTATAAAATTATTACGTAATAATTCTATAAAAATTTTCTGTGTTAATTGTGCTGTTGCATGAACATATTGAATTCAGGTTCCGTTGTCCTTACGGTCTTCGGATTGTTGGATATCTAGATTAATTCTAATCATCCTATATTATTGGAGAATTTATTTATTTATATATTTATAACGAGTAATTAATTTACCGGGGATATATATATATATATATATATATAGATTATCATTTACCGTAAATGATTGCTACAGCAACTTGCTTGCATATTGAGGCCACCCCTCCACGTTTCTGTCACGTGAACAGAATATGCATGCACTGCATGAGATATAATTTTGAATGGATTTGGTGCATCTCATAAGAAAATGTCGTCCCTCTTGGCAATCACCATCTGATGAGAGAAAATATAGTGAAAAAAAGCCATTCTTTCAAGTGGGTTTATGTAGAGGAGGCCCTGACCTAGTATTGATCTACCAAAAAGAAGTAAATAAGGAGTACAATTGTACAAGTGAGTTAAACAAATCAAAATGATTCGAATCATTTTGATCCGTGAGTTAAATTGGCTAACTTATCACAATTTATTTATTAAACATGCTAACCTACCAATCATGTCTATTTAACTCACTATATATTTTAATGGATTAAATAGGTCAACCTAATCTGTTTAATTTATTTATATATTTTAATAAGTTATATGGGTTAATTTACTAAAATATACTTTAACCTATTTATACATTTAATATGTATTTTTTTTTCTAAATTGATTTTTACCATTTGATTTTTCAATAACCAATAAATTTACTATTTTTAAGATTAAAGAAAAAAAAATAGATACGTATCTACTAGTCAATAAGATAGATGCTTTACTTTATATAAATATTTCATAATGAGAAGAGCAAAATTGAAAATCTAGTTTAATTATGTGAAAATTTTCCAATGACCAAAATATTTACCGTTTTTAAGATTAAAACTTCTTAAAATAAAAAGAAAAAAAAAATAAGATAGACATATATCCACTAGCCAATAAGATACTTTGCTTTATAAATATTTCATAATGAGAAGAATAAAATTGAAAATTTAGTGTAATTACGTGGAAATAATGTAGCGTTGCTTTCAAATTATATATTCTAAAATTAATTTATACCCATCTCTTAGGTTCAACTTATTTTATCAAATAAAAGAAAAAGAAATCTAAATATATTTTTTGAAGCTTATATATTTTCTTGAAAAGAAATCTAAATATAAGAGTTTGATACTTTCTTTACTATTCTCTTGAATTGCAATCATTGAAAAAACTATATAAATAAACAAGAAACTAGTAATAGAAAAGACAAAAATTAAAATAAAACTTAAAACAATTTACCTTTAAAGATGAAACCAAAATGATAATATTTATAATTATCATAACTAGTAATTTTTCTTTTTAATTTTAATTTTTTTTTTTTAGTTTTATGGAAAGTGAGCTACTTGACTTATAATAGTTTAACTTATTTTGACTTGTGAATTAAACGAATCAGGTTTATTTGACCTATTTTTTAAATAAGTTAAAAAACTCAATTTTAATATATTTTTTAAAAAGAATTAAATGGGTCAACTAACATATTTTGACCCACTTATTATACATCTTTAACAAGGAGTGGTTAGCCCCTTATGGATAGTAAGGTGTCACTTCTCTTTATGAATCTACTCAAAGAAATCCTTCCCTCCTCTTTTCCTCTTCCTGTCTTGGTTAGGACTTGTATTGGAGAGAGCCGAATTACGTTTGTTTCAGGATTAGAATGGTCAGCCAATTGTAACCAAAGATGGCTGCCTAGTGGTGACGGTCCACTAACACTGCGTTTGAAAAGAGGAGAGGAATTAGGAGAGAAGGAAAGTAGAGGGAAAGAATTAGAAAGAAATAAAAAAATAAAAGAAAAAAAATGATAAACTTCCTTACCAATAGTCTATTTTCTAACGAGAAGTTATGTTATCTTATTATGTTTAAATATTTTTTTTCCTAAAGAAGCCGTTTAATGGTTTAGAATATTTATTTTCTAGATCCATTGATTCTCCATTACTTAGTTCCATTAGATTTTGTGATTCCTTCCACGATAATTTTGGATTTGATGGGATTTGGACACTTGGTGTGATGTGAAATATTATAGAAAATTATTAGGCACGATATTTATGAAATGTAGTATGGTGTGTTCCATTGGAAACCACAATAAAAGTAGAAACAAGAAAAAGGGAATTAGAGCCTCTTATATTTTTCATGCCTGTGAATCTAGAAAAATAAAAAATAAAAAAAGTTAGATATAGGGGCAGATATTTTCTTTTAAATCAAGAAATAAAAAAACCTGTTGGAGAGCCCTTTAGAGACATCTCGAAATCGTAGTAGCATCAGGGAGTGTTAGATAAGCCCCACTAAGGTTATTGTGGGACAAAGAGAAGCACAAATGTAACCACAAAACACCAAAATAAACTTTACCACTTTCATGGAAATGACCAAATATGCAAGTGAAAAGTATGGCACCACTAACCCAACTTTGGAAAAAATAAAATGAAAATTTCATTATTTTTTAATTTTATTTTTAATATTTTTCCATATGACGACGATACCTTCCACATGTGTTACCGAAATATGTTTTTGTTTTCTTATTTAAAATAATGTGATGATAATTGATAAGAAACCTACTACACCCTTTAAGTAAGATAAAGGCCAAGGGTTTTGAAGCGAAGTTACTTTAATTTTGAAAACGCAAGTGGAAAGGGCGATTTGGACACATATAAAGAGATGGTGGGTATTGTTGTCTGTGTGTGGAGGTCATCTGTGCCAATACAAAGGCATGTTGATACAGATGTTTTTCTACTTGAGGACAAGACAAGGGCACATGGGGAGAGAGTGTGAGAGGCCAGAGGGGCCTTTCTGCTTCCATAGAATTTGAGATCCTTGGGTTTTTATAGAATATATATATATATATATATACACACACACATATAGGGAGAAAGTGTGAGAGGCCAGAGGGGCCTTTCTGCCCCCATAGAATTTGAAAACCTCGGCTTTGTATATTAGCAATAGATGGACACTGTATGAAAAAAAAAAAAAGAAATTAATACATTAGCATATTTAAATTTATACATCCGCTTATACTCCAACTATCTTTAATTTAAGAAGTTGCTTTTAAATCTTCAAATGTTAAAAATAGAACATTTTTTCCTTAATTAAAAGGAAGAATGGTGTTTAAAGCAAAATAACAGAAAAAGCTATATAGTAAAAATGGAAGACTATTTTTGTTGAGTAAAAAACAATTATATCTGATAGTAAACTTTTAAAATTCTTAAAGATTTGAATATCTAATTTTGAAAATAAATAGAGCAAACATATATAATATAAATATAAAGAGATGTAATTTCAACTTACCCAACAATAGCATGTTATATTCCGAACCATGGATTAGCAGTTAGGTAGTCCTTTATTTCAATGCTTAGACATTGGTTTTGAGAGGTTGTGATGGGCTTAAATTTATTTCCTTCCTTGGTGTTACATGGTTTACAGAGGATGATATGGTCCTTTTCCTTCTGTTGTTCTTTCTACTGTCCAATAGAAATCTCATTCTCCCGTCATTTATTGTCTGTTTCTGAAAATTTACTGTACCCTTAATGTATTCATTCTCCCTTCATTTATTGTCTGTTTCTGAAAATTACTGTACACTTCATATATTTTGCACTCAACCTCAAACCCAAACACTAACCACTAACACTCTCTCTCTCTCCCTATAACCAACAGAACACCCACAGGCCACACCCCCACTTTGTCACTTTCCTTCACATCCACCTCTATATAAATCTTAGTACTTGCTATCTCTCTCTCCCACAAACTCACACACAAACACACATTCTCCTAAATCCTATGTCTATTGCATATCCAAGTACAAGCCACTGGCCTATTTCTACAAGCAAGCTGCTCCTAAGCATATAGCCCCAAAGTCCAACAAACCCTTTTCTTAAAATCCTCTCTCCTTTCTATTTCCTAACTCAACTTCATTTATTTCATTTATTTTCAATATGCCTTCAAGAATATCCGATGCCTTCAGGGCAAACCCCGTGCATCTCCACCAAAAACACTTAGACTTTAATTCAATAAAGGAGTTACCTGAATCATATGCATGGTCTCAACATGATGATCATAATTCCATCCTTACATCATCATTAAATAGTCATGAGTCCGTGCCTATCATTGATCTTAATGAACCAAATGCAATAACTCTCATAGGCCATGCATGCAGAACATGGGGTGTATTCCAAGTCATAAACCATGGCATACCAATAGACCTCCTTAATCGTATTGAATCAGCCGGTAGGAGCCTTTTCTCTCTACCGATGCAACAGAAACTCAAGGCGGCGCGGTCGCCAGACGGGGTTTCGGGCTACGGTGTTGCTCGAATCGCTTCATTCTTTCCTAAGTCAATGTGGTCCGAAGGTTTCACTATCGTCGGTTCTCCACAAGAACACGCTCGCCAACTTTGGCCTCAAGAATACAACAAATTCTGGTACTTGATTACACTAAACATGCACGTGCAATAAGCTTATTTAATTAACCAATTGCTTTGATTTTTCTCCCTAGGTGGTCATAATGCTATTTTCTTTTGTCATATTATTGGCGACACACTAAAAAGTTGATCATGAATTGATTTTTCTTAATTTTTTAATTATGCAATCAACGAAAATCTCTATGGAATCAATGGCCCACAAAAAGGGATTCAAATTCTAGTAGATGTGTGGAATTTCAAAGTTTTTAGCTGAAATTAAGATATAAACTATTTATTCTTAATTATTTGCTATTTAAGAAACTCATCCATAATTTTCCTTTTGTGCCTATATTTGTTTTAACTTCTTTTTTATTTAGTGATGTTATTGAAGGGTACAAGAAAGAGATGAAACAACTGGCAGGGAGATTAATGTGGCTAATGTTGGGATCTTTAGGAATAAGCAGAGGAGACATCAAATGGGCCGGGCCGAAAGGGGATTTTTGGGGGGCCTCTGATGCATTACAACTGAATTCATACCCGGCATGCCCGGATCCGGATCGTGCTATGGGCCTAGCAGCCCACACCGACTCCACGCTCCTCACAATTCTATACCAGAATAATACAAGTGGATTGCAAGTTCTAAAAGAAGGAAGCGGGTGGGTCACGGTTCCTCCCATACCCGGTGCACTTGTAATCAATCTGGGTGATCTTATCCACATACTATCCAATGGTCTATACCCGAGTGTACTCCACCGCGCGGTGGTTAATCGGACCTTCCATCGCTTGTCCGCCGCGTACCTCTACGGGCCTCCAAGTAATGTCAAAATCTCCCCTCTACCGAAATTAATAGACTCGGCTCACCCGCCGCTTTACCGGCCCATCACGTGGAGCGAGTATCTCGGAGCCAAGGCAAAACATTTCAATAAGGCATTATCATCGGTTAGGATTTGTGCACCCATCAATGGAGTACAAGATATAAATGATAAAATAGTAAAAGTAGGGTAGTCCAGTCACAAATTCGTGTATTAATAATCTTCTTGTTATTTTCTAATATTTAATTAGAGGGTAATGTGGATTCATTATATATATAGAAAAGGCTGATAAACACCCATTGGAAAGAACATTGGACAAATGAGGATAGATAATATCATATCACATTTGGAGATAAAAACAAGGAAGTCCCTATTGTGTATTTTGTCTTTGCATATGGAAAGATAGATATAGGGAGAAAATAAACCCTAATAATTTGAATACTTAGGTACACGACACAAAAACCGACAACTTTTTTTGCCCCGGATATGAAGGAAGATCCCCCTTCCAGTGTTCCATTGAATAAGACAACGAACAAGTTAAAATACGGATAAATCATTACATGAGGCTTTGGAAGATTGATAGAGAGAGAGAGTCCAATGATTTCTCGTATATCAATGAAACATTTATCGATAACAAGTGGTCGTCGTTGTTGAGCTCAACATACAATAAAAATTAATTACCCGTCCACTTATTGATTGATATGTATGATGTATTATATATATATATATATTTATATATATATAATATAAATATTAATAAAATTATAATATATATAATTTATATAAATTATAAATTATAATTATTTATTTCACTATTATGTATATTAAAAATTTTATTAATATTTATATAATCCAGGTAACATGTAAGACATATCATTTCCCCTACTCCTGTCGTTTTTTCTTACATCATCATTCACACCCAATCGGATGAGTCTTACCATCGGTGGCTTTGGAGGTATTCTCATGACACAGGTATATACGTCATGTAACAGGTTGGAAGTATTTGCATTTAATATGTAAAGGACGCTTTAACATAAAGTCGAGAAGATCGTTTTCACAATTATTAGTATTTGGGAGCGAGTGATGTAGCACTAATTAAATGAAAGAAACTGAGGAGTAGAACCAAAATCGAGTTCAACAATATACAGTTTGCGATTGCCCTGAAAACTTTACGTTGAGCTTAAATTCTTAACATCGAACTCAGCTCCATATTTTACAAGTCAAGCTCTTAACCAATTCGATAAAAACTTAATATACACTTAAGTTTAATTCCAGCTTAATCATATTTGTGAGAGTTATAAAGTTAGATAAGTTAAATCTCAAGCTTAGCTTAATTAGCTAATTAATTAGCTCAGACTCAAGCTATACATGGCCATATTCAAATCAAAGCCAACTAAATATAAAACTAAATTGGAATAGCTTTTGAGCAGGCTTGATTTATTTCCCCCCCTAAGTGCATGGAAATTCAACAAAAAAATCATGTGATTTGATGCACATTTTGTGTTCAATGATAGAATATGTGGTAGGGTTTAAGTAGTGGAACACTACGTACAAGCATTCTTTTAGTTAATTGACTAGGTAATCACACAAACTAGGTTTGCCAAGACGACTGTAACCATATCTACTTCTCTATAGGTTTGAGTGATCTTGACTTTTTTTTTTAAAAGAAGGTTAAAAATTCCCTACAAGCGAAGGAGATACTAGGATAATAATGGTTGTTATGCGCTCTTACATATTAATTACTTGTGTAAAATGCACGCAAACTAACAGTAAAAGAGTAATGGGAAAACAAAAGAGGAAAAACATACAAAATTTGAAAATTCCAAATGAACTTCGGATGGAAAAATCATGCTAGTTGTTGTACTAAGTTTCTAAGAGGTAATTGAATTACCTGTAAAAGGAAAATAAATTAGATTATTGGAGATACCGATGTTTGTTCTAGTATGGCCACTTCAATGCTTAAATTAATATAAGTAAAAAATAGATGAAATATTAGAATGTTAATAGTACTAGGGTCCAAAAAGTTTCTTACATAATAATATTTAATTTCTATTTATAGGTATTATGGATGATCCCAACATGAAAAGTGAATTAATTTTCGAGATCTTCTCTTAATATTGCAAGGGTGTATTTTTTACTAGCCTCTTTACTTATTTGTATCATTCTCTTGTGCTTATTCGTTGTAGGGATAGATATGGAGATCCAAATTGAAGGAGGTTGGGAACTTCAGATTTAAATTTGGACAGTTTTGTGCTAAAATGGAACAAAATAGGTTAGCATGGGCAAGTGGAGTATGAATAGAAGTCTAAGTGGGTTGAAATGAGTGTTGGGGGATCCAAACTCAATATGCTCCATCAACAGTAGTAAAGAAGCAAATTCACCATATCAAAAATAAAAATGTTTACACGGGGGTGTGGGTGTAAGAATGGACTTCTGCATGTGTTTAAACCCTAGTAGAACTCTATTTATGGTCTTGTATAAACTTAAAGTCTATTTAGAATAAATGATAAGCTATCACATAAGGCTTAGTCAACTGGCATAGGAAACTCATGCTAATCCCATTCAACTAGCCTCTCTATTGGTTGAATTTTAGGTCTATTGACATATCTCAATAAATCAGCCCTTGGTCTCGATTAAGCCTTACAAGCTCTATCTCCTTCAAAACCCTAAATTAACTTGGCTTTGAATTTTTGAACCTCCCACATACACCTCACCAAAATACTAACACCAGCCCATAAGACTCAAAATACGTGGCATAATTCGGCAAACCATTTTACTTAATGGACTTTTCTATTGTTCAAGTCAATGAGGGGTTAGACTTGTCTAAGTTCTCTTTAACCCATTCTTGGGGAGGTGGTTCTCATTTATCTCGTATTGTTTTATGTTTGCTAAAATCAGGACATTATAATTTTTATGGTTACACTTGCAACTATATAGACTACTCTGGGGTTTCATTGTGTGAGGGCACTGTTGGTGGTGACTATGGCTTGTGTTGCCTTTTTATTTATTTGTTTTAAGCATATCATTGCCCATCTAAGGTTATAGCTAGCGAAAACCATTACTTGAAAAGTTTTAATTTCAAGTCTTGCAAACAAGGTGATTTGAAGGTGTGACATCGTTAGATACTAGACAATTGATAATAGTATTATTGTAGTTAGAATTAGGAAAGACACGATATAAATAGGGGTAATAAGTAGTAAGAGAGTATTAAATCATTTTTCGTATTTTCTTTTATGAGTATATCTATGAGTATTTTTACTCTTAAGTATGTATTTTTTAGGACATTTCTAATCCTTAATATCCCATTTAAGGTTTTTAAATGCTATATTAACACTTTAAGAATCTTTACCTTTTTACTTTATTTTTAAATCCTTAATGAGAGCTTATAGGAACTAACTTAGATCACTGAGAAGAGTTTCTAGATGATATTTATTAGAAAAAAGTTAAAATAATAATAAATTTATCTCTTTCTATATCTCAAGAGCCTAAAAAAGTAAATTGTTAATTTTGAATTTGATGTTAAAAATCAAGAGTTGTTTGTATGTTATACTCAATATAATCAATATTTTAATACTAGGAATCGTGTCGTGATCTAAGAAAGGAGTAATTTGTGCCACTACGAAAAGGTTTATGGTTTGTCCGTAGCCTCGAAAAGATTTAAGACCCGATGTTTAAGGACCTGCAGTGACCCTTTTTCAAGTCAAACTTTGCCTTTATCACCGCATTAAACCAGTCAATTAAGCTACGTGGACATGTCATATGGAGCCAAAAAGATAAAAGTATGATATTATTATTTAATGTTCATACCATCATCATATTACTAAAAAACGAAAAGTGACTATGGATTACCTATTCTGGATATATATTATATTGAATATCTCTAAGGCTGTAAAAGGTAAATTACGTGTAATTCATACTTATTAAAACTAATCTCTAAATCCCACGTTATACTATCTTGTAGTAGTTTTTTCTGATAATTTTATTAAAAAAATCCATGTACTTGTCAAATTGACCGCCGCATTAAGAAATTGGATCTGAAATCCGCATCAAGGTCACGTTAAAAACCTAGCTCAGCCTATGCTCGGACTATAGGTTCGGCTTAAATAATCTAATTTGCAGAGTTTTTAGTCAAAATATTGAGAAAAAAGAAGAAGAAGAAGAAAAAGTACCAGTTTAGTGGGATTGAAAATAAGATGTTAGGTACCATAATGTTCTAGTCTAATGGTAGTTAATGACGATGACATTATGTAAAAATGGATCTTTTATTTTCTCAGTGTAAAAGTTCTAAGCATATTTGTTTCGTACAAACAACTTTAATTCCAAAGCATTATTACTTATTTTCCTTGCATCATGTGAAACTTATAATTGCTTTGTCCAAACTCCAACCATCCCTTTTATGCATGTGAAGTCCTTATGTCGTTACTTCTGGGTCCCGTCTTCCTCCATCATTAGTGTACGATTTGGTCCACCTCTTTCGAGATTCTGTCAACCTGTAAATCCACCATAAGCAGCACCTTGCCTCAGCCTTACTTGGCTAACACTCGCCGCTCCTCAAACTACCTTTTCGGGCCAGTTGCTAGAGGTCCACTATTACAGTAGTTAGTTCCTCGATCATGTGTTTACTAGTAGGAAAACAATCTATTATTATTCGTAAAGTTTCAACCTAATGATGGTCAATAACACAACCAATTATAGCTATCTAACTATTGTTTTTATCAACCTGGCTAAAAGATCCTGATTAGTGTTAATTTATTATTTCTAGCGTAGCTTTATAAACTATTATTACTTTTCTTTTATAATCTGTCTATTGCAATCAATAACAATCATTATTATTTACTTCCACAACCTAATGTATTATTAGGAATGTAAACGAAATAGATTTGAAATAGATTTTATAAAACTTTAACTTATTCTAATACCTTGTTAAGTGTACTGAAACCTATCCTAAATCCATAGTTTTTTTTATCCTGTCATGGAAGTTGCCCAATAGCCCAATAGAATACTCAAAACTCCCGAAGCGTATGATAAAAGGAAAAGCCCAATAGAATACTGCAACCTTTTCATAGGCTTTCCAGTATTTATAGTATTCTATATAAATACCCAATACAATACTCTTTCACTTCTCTATATTTCTCTAGTATTTATATAGAAAAATATCCTATTGTATAAATATTGAGTTTAGCTTGATAGTGGGGAATCTTATATGATATCGCTCATTTGCATCTCTATGAATAATCAATTTTGAGAAATTAGAGATTATTTAATTTTAATATTTTTCTTAAATGTCACGTAAGATATAATCTATCTTTTTACCCCAATGGGTTGTGTATATATGAGCATGACCATATGTGTTAAAATATGAATTTGAAAATCAAGAAAGCCTCGACCATAGACGAATGTAGGACAAGACATATCTAGCTTATTCTCTGTCACACATCCATATCTATTCGTGACACCAAGTGATGGCTGCCTTGGAATTGCCAATTGTTTTACAGCTCTTAAGGAGCTTTATGGTTGATAATAATTGAAAAAGGACGGATATATTGCCGGAATATGAGCCTATATAGGTAGAAACTGTAAGCTGCAAGAAACAGAAATCATGTGGTATCGAAAGATGAAGTTTAAAGTCAAGTTCCAACGTCTGTGCTACTCAAAACGGTTGCTTTTGTCTATCTGCTGCAGGAATTCACAAAAATGAAAGGGTCTCATGTTCTCATCTTGTGTTTCAGATGGAACTGGCACAATATGTTCCCTATCCTAATGCGTTCAAGGAACGTAACTTCCGCGATTTGTTCCCTAAAAGAAGGATGCACAGCTATTTAGTCCTCGAAATCCCTTAAAAACGGGTTCTTAGACTCTCATTTGACCAATTTGTCTTATTAAAATGTTACAGATAGTAAAATAGTAAGAGAGATCAGGAAAACTTAAATAATAATAATAATAATAATCATTAAAAGTAAAAAACATTGAGAAATTATATTCATAAATTTTAAATAATGTAAGTACCGGCGGAGTGCTTTCCTTCAATTCAAACATATAAATTTAGCACAGCTTTCTACACTTCTGTGTTTATTTCTTTTATTTTCTTTCCTTTTATCTTCCATCCATCTTCATCAATTCAAATGTATTTCTTTAACATATTAGTTGATAAAGGAACCAAAATGAGTAGGTATAGAATGGATTGAATAAGAAGTTTTATTATTTTTTTAATTTTATATGTATAAGTTTTTAAATTTTGAAACTAAAACTTATCCTATAATTAGGTGTCTTTATGCTCAATTTGATTTATTTTAGTGTTTCAATAGAACTAAGACATATTTAAAGTGGTTTGGCTCAAACTCCTAATAAACCAAACCACATTAATCACAGTTAAAGATTTTGAACTAAACCACATTGATTGCGTTCAAGTTAGTTCATATTGCTTTAAAAGCTCCTATACCATAATCTAATTATTTCTCAATGTTCCTTCCAATAGCATCACTAGTATGATCATAGATTTGATAAAAACCGAGTTGATAAGACAATATAGAGATAAAATGAATCGTATAGTAACTAAATGGATTATTTCACCAAACTAACTCGGTGCTTCCTTTACTAGTGATGAATGCAAGGGAGAAGTGGCATCAAAGAACGAATGACAGATATGGACTAGCTGCTAACACCAAAGGACGGAGACGGTAGTCTCATAATGGAGTTTAGGTGCAAGGCTATCAACTGTGACCATGAGGGATTGAGAATGAGAGTTAAAGTTCGGGTGGATTGAGGAATGGAATTGTTAAACTAAGCAAAATGTGAGAAATGAGATTGAGAGTTAGGAATTTCAATTTAGGTGTTATGAAAATGTAACCGATACGGTTATAAATTTTTAAGTGTAAGCAATTCTATTTTGTGTTTAACTATTGGGTATGGTTCTATGTGTCCAAGTTGCAACTTAACATTCCCTTTTACAACATAATTTTTGAAATGCTTAGCCTAGGAAAAGGGCTATGTTGTTGTGGCAGAGTGATAGATTACTTAAAAGGGTAGATAGTAATATTCTTTTTTTTTCTTTTCTAAGGATGTAATTGGATAGGTTATTATAAGGTATTTGACATACATAACTCGATAAACATCATGTAGGGTAATACCATATAAGATTTTGGAATATAATTCAAAATCTTATAGAGTTTAGATTTAAGTTTTGAGATTTTGAAAAAACCCGATAAGAAACGAAATCCAATAAAAAATAATATAATTATAATAATAGTTGTTTTTAATTTACATAGCACGTATACTCTATACTAGTTTTATATTGTGCAATACATTTAATTTTTATGTTTCATTTATGTGTAAGTTGGTAGATATAACCTTAACCTTATCTACTACTTTGTACTCTACTTTCTCCTTATTTCATATGAATTCTATAGAATTCCAACCCGTCTTTGTAGGGTCGGGTTTCAATAATAAGAATAAAAACCTTATGGGTTTTATAGGCTTTTGAGAAACATTAAGTCTTATAGAGGTAGGTTAGGGTTCTATAAAACTTGTCCCAAATTTGCCACGATTACATCTCTATTCTTTTCCGTTTTAATTATTATCTTCCATTTCCTTTCTAATTATACTCCTATTTTCTTCTTTTCCTTTTATAGTATTTTTTTTCACTCCTATTTAGCCACTTTCTATAAACACAAGCAATTTTAATAAAATTTATTTATTTATCTTTTCGTGTCTCACACTTAATAATTACTTTTTGTTAACTTTTATTTTCTCTTTCTATTTTATTGAATTGTTAATTCTAATTATATTTTTTCATTCAAAGTTGCATTCTAATTTTTTGTTTTATATTTTTATTCTCTTTCTTGCCCTTTTTTGGCCAACCTTTCTAGGGAACACTCTTAAATATATATATATATATATATACTTAAAAAAATTCTGAAATATAGTATTCGCAAAAATTATTTCAAAAATAGGTTTGAAAGACAGACACGGTTTGTGATTTCATTTTTTTTCCCCAAAATTTACAAAATTTAAGGTACACATCACGTTTGTGCCTTTAGTAGTCCGCACCTTTAGTGTAACCTTTTTTTTTTTTTTTACACTTCAACACATGGAAACATAACAATTTGATTTTTATAGAAATACCAAATGACAATGCATTTAATTCTAATTATAGTACAATCAAAGAAGTCTTTTGTGATATATTTTAGGCTTCGTAACTTCAAACGAGTAAAAAATTATGATTCTTTAAAGTTGGAAATGCAAATCACATCAATTTCATTTTTTTTTTTAACTTTGAAAGGTTATAACTTTTTACTTATTTAGAATTATGGAGTCCATAATATATCAAAAAAGACTAATTTGAATGTACTATAACTTGCCGTTTGGTATTTTTATAAGAGTCATATCGATATGCTTCCATATGCCAAAGTGTGAAAAGAAAAAAAAAAGTTATACTAAAGGTGCGGACACTTGAGGGCATGGATGGCATTTGTGGTTTTAGTATAATTGTACTGAAGGTGTAGACTTAGTGTATGCCTTCAATTTTGCAAATTTTGGAAAAAAAAAATAGAAGTCACAAATGTTCGTGTCTTCAAAACTTATTTTTGAAATAATTATTGTGAATATAATATTTATAATTTTTTTAAAATTACAATATTTAAGAGTGTTCTCTAACCTTTCTCACCCATTTATTCATTTTACATGCACCCAAACAAATTTAACCTATGATAGTTAAATATTCCTCAAAATTGGGCAATTAGTTGATAATTTGGTCATCCCAATCGGGAATCCAACTCCCACCATAAATAATTACATACATACATACATACATACATACAACTATATATATATATATATTATGGAGTTTTTATTATCTTTTCACAACGTGCACTCAAAAAGCTTATCAAGTTTTCCCTCATCAATCATTTTCATTGAAATATCACCATCTAAAGAAGACTAGATCGCTGTTAAGCATAAGGCTATTTTCCAAAAAAACAAAAGCAGAACCATAGGACTTGCACAAAAATGCCAGTGTTTGGAAACCGCAATGTCTTTTTCATCTGCCTAATAGTCGTACAATTTAATGGAAAACGTAATAATGCACGAAAAATCCAAATGAAATGAATCCAAGTTGGCACGGATTCATCTGATTATTGTTGCCTGCATGTCAACGTTGATGTTGGAATCTAGACAACTATTTGGGATTTATTTCCCTAATATCCATTGAATAGACAATAAACTATAATATGTTATGGTATCGTAATCCATAAATTCGGTTTAGGGATTGGATAAAAATGTTAAATATAGAATTTAAATAGGATGGGTAAAGTGAAGTCGTAGACAGATACTCTATACGATTGCAAAATGATCATAAAACTTAAAAGGTAAGTTTCATTGCGTAGCTATAAGACTAGCAATGCTTTATTAATGTGAATGCTAGGTAATAAATTATGGATATTAGTAGAAGCTAAGGGTACCGGAGAAGAAAATGCTAAGATAGATGTGTTGTTCCACAAGAATGAATAAATTAAAAAATGTTGAGAGAAAGTCGGATTAACATCCATGCATGAGAAGGTGGAGAATGTATGATTGAGATTATTCGACCATGTATAAAGAGTACTTGTTAAATGATCTGAACCTTAAGAGACAACTAACATATAAAACGAGAGCAAGAAAGACGAAGGAAAAATGAAAAACAAAAACAAAAACAAAATATCATATTATACGGTTTTCTTATGTGTCAATAAAAATATGATTCAGATAAAATATAAATAGTAAAACATGATTTATGTAGTATAACTTATAAAGTAGAATAAGATTTAAGTATTTTTGTATTCTTTTCCTCCAATGATTTATATTTCTAAATTTTTTGTGGACATATTCCATGGAAGTAATTAGTTATTCAATAGCTACTAATAACTTGACTTGGCCAATTTCGGATTATATCAAAATTAGGAAGCCGGGGGACTTAAAGCTATGGTTTATTGCTTATATCTCCATTCTTCATTATGCGAAGTCGTCAAATGCAGAAATGGAGAACTAAGAATATGAACGTGATTAAAATAAAAAATAAAAAACTTACTGCAAGGCCTAACTTATTAACCACATATTAATCGTTACGATAGATAATTATGAATTGGATCTATACATATATTGTTTTACTTGGTTCCATAATGCCCCAAATATTTATAGGATTAGAATTGAATTGATGAACCAGCCTCATTAGACTTACATTTCGAATGTTGTATGAAGGCGATTCGCCATTTCTAGTAAACAGGACAGAAGGCTGTCGTATTAACAAAGAACCGACTGTGTCTCTGTATTGAATTCGCAAGAGCACGATTATTAATGTTACAGATAAAATTAATTTTAAGAAGGATCACAAACATCCAAGTCGTTGTAGTATAGTGGTGAGTATTCCCGCCTGTCACGCGGGCGACCCGGGTTCGATCCCCGGCAACGGCGACTTTTCCTTTAACTTTTGTCCGATTTTCTCTCAGTCCCCGCGGAATGAATTTTCTCCTCGGATTCACCAAACCTTAAATCCGTTTCTTCTTTTAATCAATAACTTTAAACAATTTTCCTTGTTTTGATTTAATGATACAATCTTAGTTTACTGTAAAAAAAAAATTAAACATGTTTTGTTATATATTATACATTATATACTTTAGAAAATAATTATCCATCGTCGTTTCTACCAATTCCTACTCGGGTATGCGAAAACTTAAAATAAAAATTTTATATTTTACTAATGATACCGGTTTGTTATATATTTAAAAACTTATGCCAGATTCTGAAATTATTATTATTATTATTATTATTATATAGAAAGCATACTCTTGTGTTCATTTTGCATATCTATGTCTTGTGTCCTTTTTACATTTTTCAGTTTTTTTTTTTCTTACCTAATATTTAGACATTAACATTAGGCGTGTAGAATGTATGTGGAGTAGAAAAAAAAAATTGACGACTTTCCCCCCCTGTATTTCTCTGAGGTTTTTGGCATTACGTTTTACAATTTAATACATTTTCTTATAAATCTTATTAAAATTTCTTAATGACGTCGAGGCATCACACATGTACGTGTGCCTAATGTCTAGGGAGAGAGCCTTTTATCATGTAGACGGCTACCTCGTCTTTCTTTATGCATGGTTTCCTAAAATCTGACATGCCTCAAGAAAAACATCTCTTGAGCTCTGTTTTGCAATAAGCTGTCTTCAATCATCTGTGTTTTTCTTTTCTTTTTCCTAATCTTTGGTTGTCATATTATGGCCAGTACATGCAAATAGGACGACTTTGATATATCATCGCTCATCAGAAAAGTGACAAAGGAGAGACCCCACAAATCTGGCAAAGTTGGACCCTACCATAGGCTAATCAAATCAATCTAGACAAGTGAACAACTTAGAAACAAAAATTTCTGCAATCTTAAGGAGATTCTTGCAGTTATAAGATCCCTATCATTTATTTGTTATCACCAATCCAATCATCCTAAATATTGAGAGCAAAGAGAGACTTGAGTTCATAACCAACACTCAAAAATCAATAATAGTAATAATAATTAATGCCTTTAGTTCTTATACTTAGATTCTTAACATTTTGGAAACCCTATTAATTCATGTGTAAGTCCTTCATGGAAAAACAAAATAATTTTGATAAATAATAATATAACAAATCGTTTTAATTTCCACCGGTTTAACACAATGGTATATTGAGAAACATGTGTTATCCTTTACACTTTTGAACTCTATCACATGTTCAAGTTAGATAAAATACTGTTGTGTAATTTCCAATTTGAATGTTATTTCTTTAATCATTTCAATCATATTGGATTAAAGTAATTTTCTTTCATCATAGGCCTCACTATAGTTATTTTGTTGAATCATATTGTAACTTTTATATACTCAAAAACCAATAACAAAAATAAGGTTAAACATTTATCAAATATGCAATCACCATCTTTTAGCATATTAGATCAACGTGAAACGGATTTTTATTTTCACTCATTCAGTTGGTGATCTCTCATTTCTAAGTAGGTAAACAGTCGATGTAATATGAAAAATAACGCTCATCATATAATATAATTTCCGATCTCCCTTTCTACATCACTTATCTAGCAAATCCAAGGTGAGTACTAAAAGACTCTTATGTTGTCATTGATCAACTCAAAAGACAAAATCTCCGTGGATGAAAGATTATAGAGATCACATCAAATGATTTGGTACTAATATATGACATCAACAAATTTAAAGATTTTATACATTCAATATGATGGTTGAATTTTACGCGTGTGGATAAAAACCTATTCTAATGATCTTTTATAGAGCTGATCATGCTTTTATAAATTTTCTACAAGCTTGGTAAGGCTATGCATTTGTTTGCTTAAGAGTAAACTAAAGTTAAAGAAATTTAATTAATATATATCTAGTAAATTTTTACTATTTTATGTGATTTTCAGTTGAGCTGTGATTTTATTTTTAAATTTTCAACTTTATATGAAAAACAAAACCCATCATATTGGAATGGGTAGAACAAGAACCGGAAAGTAGAGTATGAAAGCAAGGGACATCCTTAATTTATTTGAGTCAAGACTGGACTTCACTATTAAATATTGACATTTGAGATTGAAAAAGGAAGGTGAAATCTTGAATTAGAGTTTGTGGTGTAATTTAATTTATTTTATTATAATGTCAATACTTATGAGATTTGAATCATATTTAGATAAAATATTATCGTATAATTTTGAATTGAATGTTATCTTTTCAATTATTTTCTAAGTTGGATTCAGATAGTTTTCTTTTATCATATACCCTAATAAAGTTATTCTATTGGATCATATTTTCACTATGAAAAATGATGTAAACTTTTACCACTATTTCAATCACCATCTTCAACTTATCATATCAATGTGAAACAGGGTTTTATTTTCGTTTATTCAGTTGATAATTCCTTATTTCTAAGTGAGTAAATAACTGATGTAATATGAAAGATAAAACTTATCATATATATGATATGATTTCTATTCTCCAAACTATATCACTCATTTAGTAAATCCAAGGCGAATACTAAGGGCTCTTATGCTGTTATTCATCAAGTCAAAAGACAGAATCTTTGTGAGGGAAAGATTGTAAAGATCACTTCAAATGATTTGGTACTAATATATGATATCAATAAATTTAAAGATTTTATATATCCAATATGATGGTTGAGTTTTACGTGTATATGGATAATAACTTCTTCTAATGATTTTTCATAGAGCTAATCATGTTATTATAAATTTCTACAAACTTGGTAAGGCCGGGCTTGTGTTTGTTGAAGAGTAAATTTTGATATAATATATATATATATATATATATATATATATATATATATATATATAATATATATATATATTCATGGAGGTGATGTATTCAGTTTGTTAAAGAGGTTTAATAAAGATATATCTTGTAAGTTTTTATTATTTGCCGTGATTGTGATTTTATTTTAAAATTTTTAATCATATATATATAAACACACCATATTAGGATTGATAGAACAAGAACCAAAAAATAGGATATGAAAGAAAAGGACATCGTTAGATTGAGTCAGTGGTGGACTTCATCATTAGTGGTTGACATTTCACAGTGAAAAGGAAAGTAGAATCTTAAATTAGATTTTGTATACAAACTAATTTATTCTACTATCATGTCAATTCTTATGAGAGTTGAGGCATATTTAGATAAAATATTGATATACAATTTTGAGTTGAATGTTATCTCTTTAATTATTATGAAGTGAAATTAGATTCAAATAGTTTTCTCTTGTTATAAACATTTTATTGAATCATAATCTCATCGTAAAATATGATGTAAACTTTTTCCACTATTCCACATCACCATCTTTGAACTTATCATGTCAATACGAAAGAAGTTTTTTATTTTCATTTTTTTAGTTGGTAATCCCTCATTTCCAAGTACGTGAACAGTTGACATGATATGAAAGATAACGCTTATCATATATATATATATATGATATAATTTGTAATCTCCCTTTCCACATTACTCATTTAGCAAATCTGAGGTGAATACTCGATGGGTTTTATGATGTTATTGATCAATTCAAAAGACTAAACTTCTGTGACCAAAATATTTTACGCATCTTATCAAATGATTTGGTACTAATATAGGATGCAAATTTAAAGATCTACTAATTCAATACGATGGTTGATTGTCTATTAATTGGTGCAATAGTATACATATTAATGACATGCATGTGTATATAGACAAGAAAACTTAATCTAAATATCTTTGTATATAGCTAATCTTTTTCTTATAAGCTTCTATAAGGATGGTCATGGTAAGACCATGTTTGTGTTTGTTTAACACTAAATTAACATATTTTTCTTTTTCTTTTCGAAAAGGTATTTATTTATTTTGTTAAAATTTTTAATGAAGATATGTATTGTAGGTTTTTAATAGTTGTTATGATCGAGTTGTGATTTTATTTCCAAATTTTGAACTTCATATGAAAAGCACCATATTAGGATTGCCAGGGGACAACCTTAGTTCAAGTCAAGAGAGATCATCAAACATTGGTATTTGAGAGTGAGAAATAAAAGTAAAATGTGGGACCGAAATTTCCTTTTGCGGAATAAATTTTTCATCCAGAATATATTTTAGGCTAATGATGTAAATAACTCTCTAACTACACCTTTTAGGATTACGATTTACGTTGACCAAATTGCCTACCTACACCAGTTGGACTATACCACACCGTTGCCTAAGGATTTTTTTTCTACTACTACTATTACTATTGTTATTGTTATTATTATCATTATCATCATTATTGTTATGCAACAATAAACCAATTTTGTTAATTCAATGAGATGAAGCGTCTTACAAAAGGAGTCATTTTCTGATCTAACAAAATCAAACTAGGACAAAAATTATCAAGAGAAAAAAAAAAAAAGTTTATTACAAAGCATCTTGACATTTATAGCTCTAACCGAATTTGCTAAATAATCAAGTTTGCTTCAATGAAAATGCGTATAATTATTGTCACCTCAGTAATGGAAATGAAATGTTGAAAATTTCATACTTTGCAGAAGACAGTCCATCTTGGTCGAACTTTATTCTGAATCCACTATAACACCAACAAAGAATCCAACCCTATTTCAATATGTACCAAACCCAAATTGAATTATCTTTTATTTCGTGTTTTTTCTATTATTTTATTTATGTTTTGCACCTTATTAAATTTTAGTGTTAGGTAAAATTATGGTTATACCGAAGTCTAGTTAAGACGATACGTATAAATCTAAACTCAAGTTACACATGAATTTTTAGAGCTTGAGCTTAATTTGAACATGATTGAGCTCAATTTTTAGCCTAAGCTTGACTCTAACTTGAACTCAATCAAGTTTAAAATCTTGCACTTGAGTTCGATTTGAATTAGTATTAATTGCCTCTTGGGTTCGACTTGATTAAATTTATTTAATCTCAATACTTCTTTTTTTTTTTGTAATTATAATAATATTAATATTTAAACTTGACCAAAACACAGTTAACATTTAAGTGTGGATACAAGCTTAATTAGACTTATGAGTTAGTTGAGTTAAATATCATGAAGTTTGATTTTGATTCGAATAAGAATTGAATAAACTTAAGTAGCTCGGAAGTATAATTTTAATTAAATTTATATCTATAAATAAAACTTCTAATCACCATGTTTTTATTTTACTATATGTCTTTTCATCTGTTTCTAATACCTGTCTGATACTCATGAACATTCCAATGAACGAACAAGATCAAAATCTGACATCATATAACAGGAAAAACAATTTAATCTAAACCGGCTTTAATCTCAGAATAGGGTAAAATTTTTACAACACAATACTATATAAAATCCCAAAAGTGAGATGCATTCGAGGCCATAATGCAGGGACCCAAAGTCGAGATTATTAGCTTGATGTTCATTTTCCACTTTAATAGTACAATCAAAAGTCGTTGACATGATATTAGTGACAATCTTAAGCTTAACATTTCCAGCTTAGCTTTAAGGCTAAACGACAATTTGGACGTTGTCTTAAGGAAATCATTATGGACGTGTGGCTGTCTTTATATGTTTGTCTACCTTTCCCAAATCAATACCTTCTTCCATCTACACATCCAAATCAAATTAATCAAAAAGTCCTTTCAACGAGATGGATTTGAAATCCCTATTAATAAAGACGAGTGACATTAATATTGCCAAATGATTAGCTTCACTTTTGTACAGAAACACCATGAATTTTTCAATCAAGGGGTCCTCCAAAAAGTAAGCTTTTATTATGCTAAAAAAATTGTGAGAACCCAACTTGCATTTAGAAGGCTGAATGCTGATGCTAGAGAGTTTGATTGATTTTAGTGGACCATGGATACTCGTATGTTTTATTCTTGGTACATATCGAGATTTTTTAGGTGTTGGCTTTTAAAAAATCCCGAAGCAAGAGATCTCTATTAGTTACTGTATGGGATATTAGATGATTATTTTTCTCATAGGTCCCATTTGATTTAAAAAGATTATTGGTATCAACTCCACCCCAACCTCCCCCCCCCCCCCCCCCCACTCTCTCTCTTTTTCTCTTTTTAAGTGAGCTAGATGAAAATGCAGGGATGAGAAAAGAAAAGAAAAAATCTTACAACTCTTAATTCCTTTAAATCTTAATAACCTATGTGGAAGACAATTCAAGTTCAAGAAATCAAGAGAAATTATCTATTTTTTTAATTCATTTCCCTATATTCTCACCAATCTCTTACCAAAAGTAATAAAGAGAAATTGCAAATACACTCTTATTTTTATACCATATGCACTTAACCTTCCTGTGTTTAAATTGAGAGACTATACCGCTAAATCTTAAGAAATGTTCTTCTATACATAACCGTTTTCACTTAAAAAAAAATTACTAAAGTAAAAGATTACATCACCAAAAAGAGAGAGGAGGAATCCCATTTATCAATATTTAGCTTTGGAATATTTTATTATACATCACATTAATTTATATTTTTGTTGTTCTTTTCGAAGGTAAACCGGTCATGTCTGGTTTATATGTACATTCTTTGAAATTTCAAGAATTTAAATGGTTAAACAAACACAGAATAAATATAAAAAGATTTATTTACAATTTATACCAATAATAAAATTTATTTGATTTCACACAATCATTTCAATGGAATCAACTGAGTAAGACTCGAATAATTGTTAGATGATCATGTCTCCTACTAAAAAGTCGTGTCCAATCATAATAGTGTCACTACTAGCAAAAGTTCAACCATTTATTTAGTAAAAGTGATTTTGAGTTTATTTTTAAGCAAAATCATCAAATAAGATTCAAGAATGTTATAAGTTATATATAGGGATAATAAAAAAATTATTATTATTTAAATAAAAATCCTTAAAATATATCAATGTTAGAAGTATTTTTAAAAATATGCCACTTAAAATCAAGAGTTTAGCTTAAAATCAATAGTGGCAGTTGAATTGCTTAATTTTATCATATGTTACACACAAGCGAGAACACCCACAATGAATCAACACTTCAATTGTCAATTTTCATTCAAATTGAAATCGGCAGTTGAAATGTTGATTTTAAGTAGTATATTTTGAGGATTTCTTTTGTCCTTGGTATATTTTAAGCATTTTTTTTTAAATATCTTTTTTCTTATCATCCCCTATATATATGTTAAAAATTCTTAAATACATGATTGTATACTTTTATGTGACCAAACTAGAAGCCATATAGAGACATTTGTAACTTTATGTCATTTTGAGACTATTTTAAGTAAGTTTGATACAATGTATTTGGAATAAATAAAAGGGAAGGTGGAAAGTAGGGTAAGGATAGGCTTTAGAACTTTTTAGACTTTGTAAACTATTCAACCTACTTGCTTAGATAGGTTTTAGAATGGTATTACATATTAGGTATTGGATATTTAAGAATAGGTTTAATTGTAAAATTTTAAAAATCTGTACCCACAGGATGAAGTACATGGTATAGGCTAATTCATCACGTAGCACGTATTCTCTAAAGATTTTATGTTATTAGATACTCTATAATTTTTCAATATTAGCAAGCCATAATATATTGTTTGAAAAATATTGCTAATAAATACAATTAAAAATTTAAAATATAAATAAACTAAACGAAGTTAATATTAGTCACAACCCACTTTCTTTTACCAACACTCAATCAAGAAGTTAAACCTATCTCCAATTTGAGTTTATAGAAAACTTTGAACCATTGCAAGGTAGTAGGAAAAGTAAATTGTGACTTATTGCTAACAGAGGAGTATTGAAAGTAAGAACAGAGAAGATGAGGATTGTGTAGTGAATTTTGTTGAATTCAATTAGTTTATTACATAGATATTTTTTCTATTTATATAACAACAGTATGCTTATTAACATGTGTACTATACCTGTAAAATAAATAGTCCTATTTACAAATGTATAAGCTTAGCATAGACAACCGCCATCTTAGCTACATGACTATATTCTTAGTGTTTAAATGAATACATCAGTAGAAGCAACATTGACCAACCATCTTGTTCAACCCAATAAAGCACTTTACCCACTTTTTACTCAAAATTCATTTCTTGATTATGCCAAAGAGTATTGTATCATTGGCAAATGTATTTGCTGTTCATGAACCTAGAAACTATCATGAAGCAAAACAAAATCCAAGGTGGATTGAAGCAATAAGGAATTATTTGCTTTAGAGTCAAATAATACATGGGTGTTAATTGATTTACCACTAAGGAAAAAAAGCTATTGATAGCAAATGGGTTTTCACAATTAAACATAGAGTTAATGGTTTTGTTGAGAGGTTTAAAGCACAATTGGTGGTAAAAGGGTATAGTCAAGAAGAGGGTGTTGATCATACTCATACTTTTTCTTCTACTGCTAAATTAGCCATTGTTTGGATTTTATTAGTTGTGGCCTTTGTTAAAAAATGGCATGTTTATGAACTTGATGTGAATAATGCTTTTTTACATGGATAAATTGATGCAGAGATTTATATGAAACCACCCAAAGAATATACTATAGCAACTCTAGGATAAGTGTGTAAGCTTGTGAATCTTTATACGAATTGAAACATGCTTCAAGACGATGGAGTAGGGAGTTTACTAAGTTTCTAATTTCCTTAGGTTTTGCTCAATTAAAACATGATTATACTTTGTTTACCATATATGATATTCATGGATTTATGGTAGTGCTAGTATATGTTGATGATGTATTAATTGCAAGGGAAAGATTAAATGCTATAGATGATGTGAAGAAGTTTATTGACAGAGCTTTCCCGATAAAAGATTTGGGAGAAGTTTGGTTTTTGTTAGGCATTGAAGTGTGCCATACAGATGATGGTTTTACGTTGAATTGGGGGAAGTTTCCTTAGACATTTCACAAGATGTGGGACTTACAACATCTAAGTTGACTAAAGCTCCTTTTCCATCTAATTTGCAACATAACATTTAGTTTGGTCATATGCTACAAGATCCATCAACTTATAGATGTATTGTGGGATGCCTTTTATATCTCATGATTAGATGATTGGATCTCTCTTTGGTTGTTCAATAGCTCAATTAGTTTGTCTCTAAGACTAGAACAACACATTTAAATGCTGGCATACACATTTTGAAATATTTGAAGGGCATTATCAACAAGGTTTGTTTGGTTTTTTTTTTTTCCTTTAGCCAACTCATTGTCTCTTCTTGCTTAATCTAATGTCGACTAGGGAATGTGCACTATTGATAGGAAATCTTTGTCAAGATTTTGTGTGATGCTTGGTAATTCTTTAATCTCTTAGAAGACAAAGAAACAACCAATAGTGTCTATATCCTCAGTTGAAGTCAAGTATAGAAGCATAGTGTTGGCTATAAAAGAATTATTATGGGTTTCTTTTATTCTCAAATCTCAATGATCTCTTGGTTAATCTGCAATTACCAATTTCACTTTTCACTAACATTAGATCTACCAAGATTATAGTAGAGAACCCTTGTTTCCATGGAAAAACCAAAAAGATTGAAGTAGATGTTCACTTGCTCATGGTCATGTTTAAGGCCGGTAATGCGGGCCAAATGGGCTAGCTTGCCCCGACCCGCACCAGCCTTGAGGCTGACCCGCAGTGGCCCGTAAGTCTCGCGGGTTAGCAAAATCAGCCCGCCCCGCCCGGCGGGCCAATGCGGGCTGGCCCGCGACGACCCGCACCGTTGACCGTCATCCTCAAATCAAAGCGGCTGGGCGAGATCAGAAGTCCTTTAGCATCTCTTGCAGAACCTGCATTCCTTTTTAAGCTATAATGAACAGCAATTTGGTTAAATTGGCAAGCTATGCAACTCAATTCATGCATATAAATGACAAGAGTTGGAATTAAATGCAATTATTTTCAACTCATCATAAGCATAAGGAACTCCTAGCTGCTGGGTTCAGCAGTTCCTTGCGGAATCTAGTGGGGTAACACTTCTAAATCAAACACTGCAAGCTGATTCTTCCACCTCACTGGTTGCATCTGCAATTTTCTAGGAAAATGCTCAAGTATAACAAAGAGCGTATTAAAGTAAAGATCATAAAGTTTAGACTTTGGAGCCAACTTAGTTAACCCCCAAGACGCGAGAACAAGAAGGGGTCGTCATCCGGCGGCCGATAGCTCTACTAAGCGAACAACCGCTTGCTGCCTTTTCTTCGCGAATAACATATGCGGTCACTTTAGTCGATGTCGTCCTCAACTCCTCGTCTCGTCATCGTCACTTCCGTCGACGTCGGCATCGTCAGTCGTCACCGTTAGTCCTCAGTCGTCCTCGCCTCGACTACTCCAGAGTCCGTCCTCAGTCCTTGTCAGTCGCCACCGACGGTTCAAGAAAGTTCAACCGTTAGTCCTCAACCCTCACCGTCACAACTCGTCATCGTCACTTTAGCAATTTTTTTCCTGGTCTACAAGTTCGCGGGCCAACCCGCGCCCGCGGGAACTTGCCCGCCTCGCCTTGCGAGTCACGCGGGTGCGGGTCAAAATGGCCTGCAGCTTCAGCGGGTTAAAAATTTTGGCCTGCCCCGCATTTTTTTACGGGCGGGGCGGGTCAGCCCACGGACCCACCCTGCAATTACCACCCATTGTCATGTTGATTCTAGCTTTTTTGGATTCATCATGTGTGTAGATACACCATTTATTTTATTTTATTTGTATTCTTTTATTATTATTATTATTTATTATTTTTTTTTATAAGCAAACTAGAATAAATGCAATATAGTTACATTATATGATCGAGGTACAAGCCAACGACTTAACGGAAGACACACATGCATAATGATCCTTGGTCCTAAGTTCGAATCCTCGTTTGTGCAAGTGCGTGAGATTTTTCTTCTCGATGAAAATCGTAGGCTGAACCTACATTTTCTTCTTTCAGTATTTTGCCTTATAATGAAAAATGTGGGTTAAACCCACATTTTCGCCGTCTTCTACTTAAGACCCATCCGCTATGGAAGACTACAGAGAACTCATAATTTTTTTTTCTTCTAACGTTTTAAAACTTAAGGAAGATCAAACAACATAATTTAAGAAGCAAATAACTTCTAGAATCAAATTAAAGTGCAATAAAACCATTAATTAAAGAGATTAAAATAAAAAAAAAGTTTCCGCAATAATAAAAAAATCTTTGACCTTCGACCTTTCTTCTCCCCTAACCGTTCAACCCACATCTACCTGTAAATGGAGTTCCAACTCTACTTAAAATGGTTATTATTTTTTAAAGGCGAAAAATTTTCTCAAAAGCTAAAATAATTTTTTTCCAACAACATTCTCTCTCTCTCTATCTTTATTTTTTTTCTAATCACTCCGCTCCGACGTTCTGGTCACGTTTCTCCACTTCTCTTCTTCTTTTATTTATTACAGTATGATTCTTTTAGAAATAATTAATTTTTTTAGTTATTATATATGTAAAAAACAATATCTTAAAAAGAATTTTTTTATTTACTATATATTTTAATATATTAATTTTTTCATAAAAAAATTATATTTTCTTAAAAGAAATTTTTAGTTATTTTATATTTTAAGAAATTTAGAAAAAAATATTTTATTTTTATTACAGTAAGAAATTTTAGATTTTCATTTTTTAAAAGAGTTATTATAAAAAATTATTTTTAGTTATTTTATCTACTTTTAAAACATTAAAAAATAAAAACATTTTTTTTCTAAAAAATATATTTTATATATAATTTAAAAAAAGGATTATAAATTTTAAAACGTTTTATTTATTTTTTTAAATGTGAACTACAATAGGTCTAATCCCAAGTATCAGGTACGTAGGCACCCTCGGGGTAACCTCATTTGTAAAAATAAAAAAATAAAAAATTCTTTTATTTCTCCTCTTTATTTTATTTTATTATTTATTTTTTTCTTTCTTTCATGTCTTTTTCTTCTAAAAAAAAAATGGAAGGTTGAAAAGTGGTAACGTAAAGTTTTAATAAAATAGCCCCTGAATTCCAAAATTTTTGGTATATATATATATTTTTTAACATAGACTAGTAGTCAAATTAAGACTAGTTTGATTAATTAGTCTTAATTTAATATTTTCCCGATTTCGATTAGGTGGCGACTCTTTAAAAAAAAATATTTATTTTCTAATCTTAGTCGAGGATTTACATTAAATGAGCTAGGGTTTAATATAAATTGGATTAGAAAAAAATGATTAAAAAAAAGAAAAAATGGAAAAAATTAGACTCGACAGGATGACGACTCCACTTGGGAATTTCAAACAAGTGGGCTAGCCACTTAAACCTTCCAAAATATTATTTTTCTTGTAGATATATATATATGTATGTATGTATGTGTATTTGTATAGTTATTCTAACCTTTAAATTTTTGTAGCATTTTTTAAATTTTATTGGTTAATTTGAAGTGAAGGCATCAAATGTATGATAGATACAATTAAACCCAGGCCATCTTAGAACCTTAGGAGGAGAGCTATTGTGTAAGCTTCGGGTGTTGTGGGGCAACCATCGCTTGAGGTTGATTAGGCTACCTCGCTCAAGTTTTGACGTAACCTATGAACTATTTTCTTTGAAAATGAGTGAGGTCATGGAACTTGAGGACCTATAGATACTATCTAATTGCATTAACGAACCCTTCAATGTTGGTGAATAAAGATGATGTGGCAAATAGAAAAAAAAAATTACAACTATAGTGGAGTTATTTTTCTATTTCTTTGTAATTTGTAATATTGTTATTGTAAATTTCCCTTTAAATTCTTTGTAACAAAGGTATTTTCTTGTAAATACTAAAGTCATGATGTATTTACTTTCATAAATTTTGTAGCAATGATAAGCTCATCTCGCATGCAAGCTCTTCTCAGGGAAGTCCATGTTCATAAGCCTTTAGAGTCAAAGATAGTACTTGATCGATGGATCTAGTTCTTCAACCTAAGTTAACAAAAGGTTATTCAAAACATGATTGGACCAATCTTCTCACTACAGAAGGTCTCTATCAACATCACTTTGGTCCAAGCCTTGGTTCATTTTTGGGATCTAAAAACTATCACTTTTTGCTTGGGTCCTTATCAATTAGGCCCAACAATAGAAGAATATGCCCAATTGATTAAGGCTTCACCCAGCACTGAAAGCATATATATCCTAGATCCTGAAGCAGGACCCACAAGAATCTTTAGTAAATTACTAGGGGTTCGTAAGGCTGAAATCAATAAGGCTTTAGGAAATTGTAATGGGAATTGTATTAAGACTGATGATTTGTTGACATGGTTTGTAACTCAATCCAGTTACCATGAAAAGAAAACCTTGTTTTGTGTAAATTTTGAAGCATGACAACAGCATTGGATTTATGCATTCATCCTAATGGCCTTCGGGACTATATTGTTTCTAAATGGGATTTTTCATATCATCTTTAGGGTCGTAGAAATAGTGGCCTAATTTTTGGAGGGAAAGTCTTACATCCCCGTGCTCCTTTCTGAGCAAATCAGATCACTCAACCACTTAAAGAAAAAAAGACATAGGGATTTAAAAACTAACATGGCATTGGTTATGATATGGTTCGTCAGCCACATGCGATGATGCTACAAACTTGACTTCATTTGAGGGGCCTTTACACAATAAATTGACCTTATTTATTCCTTTGCTTCCAAAATCACATTGCTAGAGGATATTCCTACTTATTGCTGGATTGATGTCTTACAAGAATTTTATGCTGAAGACACATTATGGGTAACTAGATGGAATTCTTGTACTAGGATGGTACATACTTGTAAAAATTATGAGGTAGTTCCCTTGATTGGATTTAACTGGTGCACCGATTACTACCCAGTTGCTCTAATACATAAAGTAGGACCTATTCAAGATATAGTCCATAAATCCTCATTCGAACCCATCACACTTGATTTCCACAATCCTCATATGATAATAGTTGACAAGATAGCTAAATTATTGGAGATTAAAACCCTATGGGAGACTCGAATAATAAGCCCTACTGTTGACATAGGGAATTTGGGGGGGGGGGGGGGGGGGGGGGGTTGGTTTGCAGGGGGGAATTAGGTAAATATCGAGAACCCAAAGAGTACATATGTACGTCCATATGTACTCCAACTTGCACTAGCAAATCCTACTCCTGAAATGAAGACATATATGGAAGAAGTGCAAACACAAATGTAAGTCCATATGGAAAACATGGAAAGAAAGAGGGATATTTGGAAGAATAGATGTCAAGAATTCAACCAACGAGTTGAAGCTCTAGAAGCCCAACTAAGAAAGGCTAGGTAAAAGATCAAGGAGCTAGAAACTCCTATAAAAGAGAAAACAGAAAAATGATCATGTCATTGTAAGAAGAGGAAGATTTAGATTTTAGATTTTTTGTAATTCCTTTTCAATTCATGTAATAAAACTCTAAAGTTGCAGTATTGAAAAAATTTCTATTTTGCCATATTATGGATTATTTGCTAACCTTATATCTGCATTCGCTTGACACATGCATTCAAAATTTTTTTTTCTAGCAAGTTATTTAATGTTGATCAATAGGTTTCAAGATTGCGCCTAAACAATCGAACCCCACAAGAATTCCATACTACACTCATTCTAGAGCCAAAATATCAAGTAACGACGATGACAATACTAGTGACAATACTACTAATCAAAGAATGGTTTCATTGGAGTAAGCTGTGCAAAATCTCAATGATTAAGTGAAATTCTTGGTAGAAAATTTGACTCTTCTTCAATCAACTCAACCACTTCAAGAAGGCTATTTAGGGGGTCAAAAGGGAAAAGTAGTCGAGATTTCACTCCTTAAAAATGAGGAAATTAACTCTAGGTTCAATCCAACATTTGTGGAGTCAAAACCAGGAGCGTAAACCTCATATAGTCTTGAAGATTTATAAAGGCAATTTGAGGAAAGACAGAAAGAAACGGAAAGAAAGCATTTCCAACAATTAGCTGATAAGATGAAGGCATTAGATGGATCAGATGGATATGACCAAATTGGGATCACTAACTTAACAATTTTTGATACGATTACTTATCTTGAAAAATTTAAGGTACTAGAGTTCGAAAAATATGATAGCACCGGACGTCAAAAAATGCACACTAGACTGTATGTTCGGAAGACGTGAAAATAAGTACAATATGACCAATTAATGGTGCAGACTTTGCAAGATAGTTTTACAAGACTTGCTATAGCTTGGTATGCACAATTGGACCTCAATTATATCAATAATTGGGAAAAGTTAGCTCGAGCTTTCTATGAGCAATACAAATTCAACATTGAAGTTACTCCTTTAGTATGAGACTTAGGGAGTATCCACAAGAAGCACAATAAGTCCTTTAAAGAATACGCTCAATGTTGGAGGGCTCAAGCTGCAAGGGTTATTACCCCAATTTCTAAGAAAGAGCTTACATCCATATTTATCAATACATTAGAGAAACCCCATTTCACCTACCTAATTGGGCAAACATCTTCAAGTTTTGTAGAAGTGGTAGCTATAGGATGCAGGGTTGAAAATGCCATCACCTCTGGAAAATTACTAGTCAATGAAACTCCAAAAACAACATCAGCTAAGCCATTAAATAATATCAAAGGAAAAGAAGCCACAATCAGCATGGTTAATTCCAACAAAAACAATAAGTCAACTCCTTACCTTTCCTTTTAAACACCAAACCTAACCATAAACACTTCTATCCAAACATAACCAAACAACTAACCCTAGATCAATAGACCTCCTAGATAGTTCACCTCAATTCCAATCCCTCTCAACTAAGTCTTTAGTAGCCTTAAGGTTGATAATCTAATCAGTTTTGAAATTCCCAATGAGAAATACAGGGCAAGAACCTATGACCCCAATCTCAAATGTAAATACCATATGGGGCAGGTAAGACTTTCTATAAATAGATACTGGAGACTTAAGAATCAAATCTAGGATTTGATTAATGCAGGGGTAGTGCAGCTAGACTTCATTGAGCTACCCACTCCTAATGTTAACAATAAGTTACTTCTCAATCATGGTCCTACCATTAACATGATCACTTTAGAAGCACTTGAACTAGAAATTGAATTGGACATGTTACCAATAGAGCAGGTAACATGGAACTTGCAACAAGCTGACTTCTTACTATTAGTCAACCCAAATAACAGAGCACAAGCAAAGTCAGCCATTTGTCAATTATTATTAGAAGACAAAATCTAATCATCCTACACTCAAGAAATGTTGACTCCCAAGACTTATAAGCTAACAACTTAAAAGGAGTTGGGAAAAAGATGGCATGCAGGTGATCCCACAGTTGGTTTATTAGGACAATATTCAAGGAAATTCTATTATTTTGTTGATTATTCCATCTAATTGCCAATTTACGAAGAACCTACCCCAAGTGGTTGGGGTTTTTATTTTAAAGAAGAAGACAATCCTTAGAATGAGAAGGATAATGATCAAATGGTTAACATGATAGGATCTGACTTCAAATTAGTGATACTAAAATGTTACAAAAAACCCGAACAAGAGTAAAAACTCCCAAAAGCTAAGATATATACTTTCCATGTTTCCTTGGCACCTAAAAACTATAAAGTTACCCCATTTAATTATGTGATGGTTAATTAAGAGAAACTCTTAAGTTCTATTATTGGAGGAATCACTCAGTTGAGAAGGATTTATAGCCTTAGAGAAGAGGCCACGAAAAAACCTAAAATTGATGAATCAAGCGAGAAAAAGCTAATAGCAGAAGAAGAAAAAGGGCTATCAATTTTTTCAAAGATGATTAAGTCTAGTGAGTATAAATCATGGACTAATTATCAAAAACTTTAGCCCAAATCTCCCTTATGGGCCTTTTACTCTCTTCCAAGCCTCATAAAGAAGCCTTATTTAGAACTTTGAGGGAAGTTAAGGTGTCATAGGGAATATCTACTGAAAAATTGGGACATATTGTTAATTCCATTTTTACTATTGATCAAATATCATTATCAACGGAAGAATTAAGAGAAGAAAGTAATCAACACACCAAACCACTATTCATAGTGATGAAATGCAACAACATGATTGTTTCTAGAGTTCTCATCAATAATGGGTCCTCCCTCAACATATGCCCTCTAGTTACTCTTAACCTACTAGGTGTTGATACATTTAATATCAAACCAGGTTCTACCATAGTAAGGGCTTTTGATGGGTCAATGAGGAAAATTGTAAGCGAAATTGACTTGATGGTAGAAATTGGCCCGTAGTTTTTTGAAATTCCTTTCCAAATCTTAAACATACTAAGATCTTTCAACTTGCTTCTTGGGAGGCCTTGGATCTATGTAGCGTAGGCCATTCCTTCTAGTCTTTACTAGAAGGTCAAATTCATTTCTAATGGTCAAATTGCCACTGTCTTGAGCAAACAAGATTACGCCATCTATAAAGAAACAACCATATCCTACGTAGGAGAAGAAGGCTCGGATGACTTGGGACTCTAGATATTTGATGATGTGTGTATGATTACTAGTTCCAAGAAACAGAGATATAGAAAGGTGCAGTTTAAAGAAGGCTAAACAGGGACATTTGGTCTTAGATATATCCTTACTTCGAAAGAAAGATTTTAGATGAAGTTCAGATAAGGAAAAAAGGGAGATAGACTGTACAGTACCCCAATGAATTTTCCATCAATCCAAACTACATTTACCCATCTGGCTAGTGTTAAGACAATGGAATCTGCAAGAGAAGACAACTTTGATGAGCTTATAGTCAAACAACAACAAGAATCAACAGGCATATCTTGTAGCTCTCAATCACTTTAAAATTGATTTAATATTTGTTGAGTTTTTTTTTTCTTTTCATTCGATAAGTGTAATCTACATGAATAAAATCAATGAAGTCTTGAATCATTTCCTCAATATTGTTCCATCTTTTCCCTTCTACTTATTTGTTTCTTTTCTTTATACATTTATCTAGATCCAGTGAAGAAAATCAAGGATATCTCCCACACATAGAAGGTAAAAATATTAATATCACCTTCGAACCTACTAGGTTAGTCGTTGGGGATGATATTGATGAACATAAAGTAATTCAGGAGAACTGGCAATGATATGAACAAGGTAGGATTTCCATTGATGAGTTAATTGAAACAATTAACCTAGGAAATGGGGACAACCTTAAGAATCTCAAGATTGGGGGCAATCTTAATGATGAACAAAAAGGAAGGTTAACAGAACTATTATCTGAATATCTTGATATATTCGCAAGGTCTTATGAAGATATGCCAAGACCTGACCCATCAATTGTGGTTTATAAGTTGCTTACACAAGAAAACATCAAACCTAAAAAACAAAAATTAATGTGATTTTGACTTGATATTTTACTGAAATGGGTAGCTAACATAGTCCCAGTAATAAAGAAAAATGGGAAAGTGTGTGTATGTGTAGATTTTTGATACTAAAATCAAGCAACACCAAAAGATAACTTCCCTTTACCCCACATAGATGTCTTGGTAGATAATACAACTGGAAACCATCTTTTCTCATTCATGGATGTTTTCTCAAGGTATAACTAGATCAAGATGTCAGAAGAAGATGGGACTAAGATAACCTTCATCATAGCTTAGGGCACCTTTTGTTATAAAGTTATGCCCTTTGGTCTTAAAAATGTTGGGGCAACTTATTAAAGGGTGATGGTTGCATTATTTCATGATATGATGCACCAAGAAATTATGGTGTATGTTGACGACTTGATTGCTAAATCCAAAGAGGGGGAAGACCATGTAGATACTCTAAAAAAGCTGTTTGAGCGGTTAAGGAAGTATTAATTGAAACTTAACCCAGAAAAATGCACTTTTGGAGTTACCTCTAGGAAATTACTAGGTTTCATGGTTAGTTAAAAGGGCATTAAGGTGGACCTAGGTAAGGTCAAAGCAATATCGCAAATGCTGCCTCCATGTACACTTAAAGAAGTCAGAGGACTACTTGGGTATTTGAATTACATTGCTCAGTTTATCTCACAGCTCATGGATAAATGTTGCCCTTTGTTTAAGCTACTAAAGAAAAATGTTGTCATAGAATGGAATGAAGAATGTGAAGAAGCTTTTACGGAAATCAAACAATATCTCATGAAATCTCCTATATTGGTGACCCCTAAACTTGGCAAGCCCTCAGTCTTGTACTTAACAATATTACCCGAATCCATGGGGTGTATGCTTGGTTAGAAAGATGAAAGGGGAAGGAAATGAGCCATTTACTACTTGAGTAAGAAATTTACTAAAGGGGAACAAAAATACTCTTAAGAAGAAAGGACACGTTGTGCATTAGTTTGGGTTATGTATCGACTCAAACAATAAATACTTTACTATTCAATTGAGTTATTAATAAGACATGATCCCTTGAAGTATTTGGCAAACAAACCAGCCCTAATTAGTAGGATTTCTAAATGGAAAATGTTATTATCTAAATTCAATATCAACTACATGAATCAGAGTTTAGTTAAAGGTCAAGTTGTAGCTGATCAATTGGCTAAACATCCACTTGAAGCAACTTCCCAAGAACTACAAGCACAATTTCCAGATGAAGATATATTGGTGATTGAAAATGATCCTAATTTTGAACAAGAAAAGATTCTCAAATGGAAATTGTACTTTAATGGAGCAGTGCTAGTCTTACCTAAAGGTAACCAATTCCTTATAGCAATGAGGCTCATGTTTCCATATACTAACAATATTGAAGAATATGAAGCATGCATTTTGGGTCTCAAAATGGCTTTGGATATGGGAATTCATGAATTAGAAGTATATGGGGACTCCTCACTCATCATTTGTCAAACTTGAGGAGAGTATAAGATGAAAGATCCAAAATTGGTACCTTATCACCAATACATATCATAGTTAATAGTTAAGTTTGGAGAGATTACATTCACATATGTACCAAGGATGCAAAATCAGTTTGCTGATGCCCTAACTACATTGGCATCTTTGACTCAAATAACAAAAGGGATAGAAATCCAACCTCTCATGATCAAGATTGAAGATAAACTTTCTTTTTGTTTAGCTATTGAAGGAAAGCAAGATGATAAGCCTTGGTATTATGACATCAAGATCCTACTTCAGGAAGGAAGATATCCAGGAAAAGCTAATAAGAAAGACAAAAAATGCTTAGAAGATTGGCAAGTCATTTTTTGTTAAGTGGAACCACACTATATAAGTGATCATTTGACAACACATTATTAAGATGTGTGGATGAGAAAGAAGCAAACACCCTTATGAAAGAGGTACATGAAGGAATATGTGGTCCTCACATGAATGGCTACATACTGGCCAAGAATATCATGGGATTGGGTTATTACTGGTAAATTATGGAATTCGTTTGCATCAAGCATGTAAGATGTTGTCATCTATGTCAAATTTATGCCAAAAACATAAATGCCCCTCCTTATGAACTTCATACACTTTCTTCACTATGGCCATTCTCTATGTGGGGTTTAGACATAATTGGGCCAATTGATCTAAAAACATCCAATCGTCATTGATTCATATTGGTGGCAATCAATTATTTTATCAAATGGGTTGAAACTTCCTCATATACTAATGTTACCAATGAAGTAGTAGTCAAATTCATCGAAAGGGACATTATTGCTTGATATGGATCTCTTAAGTCAATTATTACAGATAATGGCACAAACCTCAACAACAAGCTCATGATGGAATTATGCCAACATTTTGGAATCAATCATAAGAATTCTACTCCATATCTACCACAAATGAATGGAGTTGTAGAAGTGGCTAATAAAAATATCAAACGGATTATTGAGAAGATGGTTGTTACTTATAAAGATTGGCATGAGATATTATCATTTGCACTCATGGCCTATCAGAGCTCCATCAGAACATCTATAGGAGATATCCCTTACTCTTTGGTATATGGTACTAAAGCTGTATTGCCAATTGAAGTTGCGATTCCATCACTTAGGGTATTGTCAGAAACATAACTAAACGAAGCTGATAGGGTGAAAAAGTGGGTTAACCATTTAAGTCTAATTGATGAAAAGAGGTTAGCAACATTATGCCATGGCTAATGTTACCAACAAAAAATGGCTAGAGCCTTTAATAAAAAACTGCGATCTCAAAGTTTCCAAAAGGGTGACTTAGTTTTAAGGGAGATCTTCCCAAATGTACAAGATTTTAAAGGGAAGTTTACTCCTAATTATGAGAGGTCATATTCTGTAAAGAGAGTGTTATCTGGAGGGGCATTAATTTTGTCACATATGGACGATCTAGATTTGAAGGACCTTATAAATTTTAATGCAGTTAAAATGTACCATCCTTGATGAATCAATGGAATCTTACCCAAGTTTATTGAAAAAATCATTGGTCTCTTTGTGGTTTAATTTTTACCATCTACGTGTAAAGTGGATATCCCCATTGGTCATCGGATTGATCATCTCCCTCCTCATCGATAAGTTTCCTTCTTCTTACTTCTATTTTTCCTTATAAACTCAAACATGAGGGAATTTGTGAGGAATATAATAATAATGCATAATGAAAGCTCTTTAAATACTCTATCATAGTTTCATCTTTTTCGAAAAGGAGTTTCTTTTGCTATTTCAGGTTGGAGTCCCAAATAACGGGAGCAGAGATAATTTGACCAAAATGGATTGGAAGAGTTAAAATTTTAAGAGTGGAAGTGAATATCACACAAGCATGGTTCATCTAACAATAGGAGAAAATAGACAAGTAAACGAGTGTGTTGAACTTCAAGAAAGAGGGTTTAATGTTTAGGCGTTATCAGTAAAACCAGGTAAAATTCTTCACTATTAAAAATATGTCATGCATACGTAGTTAAATTTTAATATGCTTTAGGATAGTCAACTCATAGGGGCACTTTCTTAAAAATCATTTTTAGGATTGCTAGTTTGTTAAAGATGCTTTCCCATAAGAGTTAGTCAGCCTATAGGGGTGCTTTCCCAAAAATCATTTTTAAGATTGCTAGTCTGTAATAGATGCTTTCCCATAAAATTTGTCAACCCATAGGACACTTGCTTAAAAATCATTTTTAGGATTGCTAATCTGTAATAGATGCTTTCCCATAAGAATTAGTTAGCCCATAGGGGCACTTTCCCAAAAATCATTTTTAGGATTGCTAATCTGTAATAGACACTTTCCCATAAGAATTAGTCACCCCATAGGGGCATTTGCTTAAAAATCATTTTTAGGATTGCTAGTCTGTAATAGATGCTTTCCTATAAGAATTAGTAAGCCTAGAGGGGCACTTTTCCAAAAATCATTTTTAGGATTGTTAGTATGTAATAGACACTTTCCCAAAAGAATTAGTCAATCCACATGGGCACTTTTCCAAAAATCATTTTTAGGATTGCTAGTCTGTAATAGACGCTTTCCTATAAAATTAGTCAGCCCACAGGGGCACTTGCTTAAAAATCATTTTTAGGATTGCTAGTCTATAATAGACACTTTTCCATAAGAATTAATCAGCCCATAGGGGCACTTTCCCAAAAATCATTTTTAAGATTGCTAGTTTGTAATAGACGCTTTCCCATAAGAATTAGTCAACCTATAGGAGCACTTTTTGGGAAAAAAAAAATCATTTTTAGGGTTGCTAGTCTGTAATTGATGCTTTCCCATAAAAACTAGTTAGCACACGTGGGCACTTTTCCAAATATCATTTTCAAGATTTCTAGTATATAATAGACGTTTTCCTATATAAATTAATTAGCCCAAAGGGGCACTATTATGAAATTCTTCTTTGCTTAAGATTGCTAGTCTATAATAAACGCTTTCCTATATAAATTAGTCAGCTCATAAGGCACTATCCTAAAATTCCTCTCTTCTTAGGGTTATTAGTCTACGAGGACGCTTCCTAATACAAGATAGTCAACCTATAAAACACCATCCTAGATATCTCTTGCTAATTCATTGAAATATTTCTATAGCTCTTTAGAGTACACTGACAGGCAAAAATGGTGTTTCTCTTTGGTCTTTGTAGTAAAGTTTTTCTTAAACTTCATCATAAGGAGGGGCAGCTGTAGACACAC
Organism: Laguncularia racemosa; assembly: GCA_037954665.1. Lineage (NCBI taxonomy): Eukaryota > Viridiplantae > Streptophyta > Magnoliopsida > Myrtales > Combretaceae > Laguncularia > Laguncularia racemosa. The sequence continues at coordinate 5,242,165 of JBBMOL010000030.1, read as the reverse complement.
TATTTATTTTATTTTATTTTATTTTTATTCATAATCTTTTATTATTTTATTTATTTATTTTAATAAGAAAACTAGAATAAGCGTAATATAGTTACATTATATGACCAAGACACAGGTTAATGGCCTAACGGAAGACACACGTGCATAATGATCTTTGGTCTCAAGTTTGAATCCTGCGCGAGATTTTTCTTGGTGAAAAACAAGGGTTGAACTCATGTTTTCTTGTTTCAGCATTTTACCTTACAATGAAAAACGTAGGTTCAACCCACGTTTTCCTTTTTTGCCCTTTTTCTGTTACAATGAAAAATGTGGGTTGAACCTACGTTTTCATCGTCTTCTACCTAGGACTCGTCTGCCATGGAAGACTACGGGGAGCTCGAATTTTTTTTTTCTTTCTTTGAATGTTTCAAAATTTATGGAAGATCAAACAACATAATTTAAGAAGCAAATAACTTTTGAAATCAAATGAAAGTGCAATGAAACCATTAATCAAAGAGATTAAAAAAAAAAAAAGTTTCCCCAATATGAAAAAAATCTCCAACCTTTGACCTTTCTTCTCCCCCAATCGTTCAACCCACATTCACTTATAAATGGAGTTTCAACTTTGCTTGAAAGGTTTTTTTTTTTTTAAAGGCAAAAAGTTTTCTTAGAAGCTAAAATAATTTTTTTTCGATGATGTTCTCTTTCTCTTTATCTCTGTTTTTTGTTTTTTTGTTTTTTTTTTTTTCTGATCACTCCACTTTGACGTTCTGTTCACGTTTCTCCACTTTTGGACATCATCATCATCCTTCGTTGCTCACTACTGTCCTCTATTGCCATCCATCAATGTCATTGGAAACCGTTTCTGGTGATCACGATCTAGGTTTGTAAAATTTTTTTCTTCTTCTTCTATTTATTACAATATTATTTTTTTTGAAATAATTAAAATTTTTTAGTTATTATATATGTAAAAAAAAATCATAAAGAGAATTTTTTTATTTACTATATATTTTAATATATTAGATTATTTATAAAAAAATTATATTTTCTTAAAAGAAAATTTTAGTTATTTTATATTTTAAGACATTTAGAAAGAAATATTTTATTTTTATGTACAATAAGGCATCTTAGATTTTTATTTAAAAAAAAGAGTTATTATAAAAAAAATATTTTCAGTTATTTTATCTACTTTTAAAAAATTAAAAAAATGAAAAAAAAAATTGTCTAAAAAATGTTATTTTAGATATAATTTAAAAAAAATGATTGTAAAATAAAAAAAAATTAAATGTGAACTATGATAGGTTTGATGCCAAGCATTGGGTATATAGGCACCCTCGAGGCGACCTCATTTATAAAAAAAAAAATTCTTCTTTTATTTCTCTTCATTTTATTTTATTATTTATTTTTTTTTTCTTTCTTTCATTTCTTTTTCTTCTCAAAAAAATAAAAATAAAATGGAAGGTTAAAAAGTCGTAACATAATGTTTTAATAAGATAGTTCTTGAATTCCAAAATTTCTAGTCTAATTTTTTTTTTTAACATAGACTAATAGTCAAATTAAGACTAATGCACTCAATTAGTCTTAATTTCATATTTTTCTCAATTTTGATAGGGTGGCGACTTCTTTTTCTTTTAAAAAAAATATTATTTTTTCTAATTTTAATCGATGATTTACGTTAAATGAGCTAGGGTTTAACGTAAATCAGATTAGAATAAAAAAAAAAGAAAAAAAGGGAAAAAAATTAGACTTGACAATGTGCCTTCACATTATGACAAAGATTGTTAGTGATAAGTAATTACAATTTTTTTGCTCCAAGTTGGGACTTTTACAAAGTCCAACTTGAGGAGGGGGTGTTAAGCTTATATTTTTGTAACTAGGATTATTTATTTTACACATGTAGTACACGTATTAGTAGGCATACTGTTGCTATATAAATTGAAAAATATCTCTATCCTAAACTATCTAAATTCAACAAAATTCACTACACAATTCTCATCTTCTCTATTCTTGCTTCTAGTACCCCTCTATTAGTAGTAAGTCATGATTTGCTTTTCTTGCTACTTCGCAATGGTTTAAAGTTTTCTGTAGAGTTGCTTCTTAGTATATGTATATTGCAATTTTTGTTATCATTTTATTGAAAGCCTTAATTATTACATTGTTTGTAACTTATACTTAAAACAAATATTCAATTTTTATTTTAAAATATATCATGATTTTGAGTATGGAATTGAATAAATTAAAAATAAAATTTGCCTATTCTCTTGATTATCTAAAAACTATAGATTCTAGGAGTCATTTAGTAGATTGATTTGCCTATGTTTACACCGTTTGTCTAAGGAAAAATATTTCAATGAAACTAATTATTGGTGCCAAATATATAACTACATGAATTTGATTTTTTCTTCTTTCTCTATCCTATAGGTATAGCTTTATGAGGAATTGTAGAAAAAAAAAACTTCAAAATTCAATCAAATTAGAAAATTGGATTTTGAATTTGTAAGCATATAACTCCCTATAATTTAAAAGATATTTTCATTTTTTAATTAAAGTATATTGTAGATCGATGTTATAATAAAATAAATTAGTTAATATTTTACTTCTTCTCAACTGCGCTTTCTCTTAAACACATTCAATTGTGGAGTATTGGGCCTCTCATGAGAGGGAATACCCTCAAAATTTTGACTTAGACACACTTTTTACATGCCTAATCTAGGAATTCAAGAGTTGAACCAAATGACAATGATGTAGGGCTAGTGTGGTTTGTCTTAATGTGTTCTAGCCCAATACCATAATATTGAAATAAATTCATAGAAACATTTTTATCTTATACCTTTTCTCAAGATGGGAGAATAAATAAAAATAAAAATGGATAGTCAAAACTTACGTTTGAAACTAATGGAATTGATTTCTTTTGGTTCCTGGGAGTGGAAAGAGAGAGAGAGATATTCATGCAATAATTCTCATTCACTGAGTTGTGATAGATAAATGAAAAGAATACTATAAAAATTTCAGAGTAAATTGTATGAGAGATAGATTGTGATATTTGAGTCTTTGAATTCTAAGCTACTAATTAAGGCTTGGGATGACATTCTCAAATTAGTTCAAACATTATGAAGTTGTTACATAAGTTAGTTTGAGTAACCCCATAATTTTTTCCAAAATAAATCATATAAATTGTTTAAGCTAATTATAAATATGAATTAAAGGTAATGGTTCACTATTTATTGGAAACTCAAATTTTAAACTCTGAGATATAACGAGTTGACCCTAGAGATGGACTAAATAACCGATAAAATCACTATTTATGAAAAAATGTCTTTGGGTATATAAATGAATTTGTGCAGGTAAAAAATTAACATGAGACATAAATGGGATAAACCTATTTAAACATAGTAAAAATTGTGTTTAGGTTTGGGTTTAACTTACAAACTTGTTTATTAAAAAGCTCTTAAATAGTTCTCAAGTATGACCTACAAACCCATTTAGTAATAAGATAAATGATAATATATATATATATATATAGTATGTTGTAATATACGGGTTAATACAAATAACATATGTATTTAAACTATATATTTGTTATATATATGTATATAATATATATATATTTATATACACACACATGTCCACATTTACGAAACCTATTTTAAGAATAATTATTTCGGGTATAATATTTACGTAATTTCTTTTAAAAGACACAATATTTAAGTGCGTAACCTCAACAAACCATGCTTCCTGATGTACTTTTCACCACAAAGCCTCTCACTCTATGAAAATAGCGACACTAGTAAGAAAAGCTTAAAAATGAAAAGAAAAACCGTCCAAAGAAAACTCAAGAAACTAAACATAAATGAGAAAATAAAAGCAAATACGGGTTCTAAACTGGCTGTGTATGGTTTTCATATCTAAGAGTTAGCTACTATCAAGCTGTTTCAAGGTTCGATGTTTAGTGAAGGGCTAAGTATATCTGATATAGAGTCACTAAAGGAAGGTGGCTGAGGGCTAATAAATGGTCGAGCCATGTTTTTCACCCCCGAGTTGTTTAAATTTCTAAAAATACAAAATCTTTGAAATTGATTGCAAGAAAATGTATTCTGATGTAATTTCTAATGTAGTTTTATGTGATAATTTTAGTTTTGCAAAATTGATGAGGTTTAGCATATATCCTAAATAGTCTTTCTTGTTCATGTGTGATTAGTACTTGACTTTTAAAACCCTACATGACGTAGTGTTTAGCTAAGTCTTTGTTCATGGATTCCTAATTACTTATATTTAACCTGCATGAAGAGAATTTCTGAAAACAATATATGTTGATTACTATTTATTATATTTTATTTAAATTAATCGGTCAAAAACTACAAATTTAATGAAATATTTGATTTTCATGATATTAATTAATGACTTTGTGATTTAATGATTCTTAGAGTGATATAATGATATTATGAATGGTTAGAAATTTTCTTTTTAATAAATTTAATTAATGGTGTAATTGATCGAAATTTAGGGGCTAAATATCCAATTTAGCGAAATATCGACATAGGGCTTGATTGATAAAATGAAATTATAGTATACATACATACACACACACACACATATATAATGTTTTAATGTTACAATAATTTTCATAGAATTAATTAGGGTCATTTGCTATTTATTACATAATTTGATAAAATTAAGCCTATATGCGTAAATAGAAATTGATTATATCACGTTTAGGATGTTTAAATGGGTTTTACATGTTGTTTTAATACATTATGTAGTCTCACTAGATTAGAAATGATATGGGATTATCATGAGATAATGATTGCTTAGGTATAGTTCAAATTAGATATGTGAATATAGTAGTTTAGTAGTAAAGAAGAGTTGAAATGAAGCTTATTTTTGTAATTTAGCATCTTGGTTAGATTTGAGTTTGGGACATATTTGAATAATTCCTTCCAAAAAAATCGTAACAATATATAGAATGTTTAAAACCAATAAGAAACGAAAAAACTATGACTGTTAGAAGTTAACAATTTAAAAGTAGAAAACATGAATTGATAACTTATATTACATATATGTTATAAGTACTCTATTCTCACTTGTTGAATTCTGACTTGTGGTATGTTTAGGATCATTTGAATATGGGAGCTAAAAGGATTTGTTTAACCAAGTGAATGCCATGCTTTGTTATTTTGTGATGCATTGTAGTTAAAGGATTGTACGCTACTCGCTTATTGTTTGTTGAACCTTTTTAATCACTTATTGTGACCACAATGGGAAGATTTAATAGTGGATTTTATGATTGAAAGGTAGGATTTACTTGAATTTATATGATCTTGGCAAAGCATGCTAGTATCTTTATGATGTAGAGTGGGTGCAAGAAATTGGATTTAGGAATTTATATAGTGTCTTTAGTATGATTGGGTATGTCTAATGTTGAATGATTGGTAGACTAATGTGGTCTTACTCCCACTAGCACGCTTCCTAGTGTGGCATGAATGGACTTGAGGATCATATTTTTGAAAACTTAGTTTTGGTAATAAAAGTCTTTCAAATCAGTTTTGTAGAGCATTTAGATTGCTCTTTTTGGACTCGTTGGAATGAACCACCATGTGTTGCTCACTATTTACCTTCGGATTGAGTTGCTAAGTATCGCTCATGTAGGATCTCATATTAGTGTATATCATGTGTATTAGTATGACATTCATATGTTACGTGCAAGCATGTTTCTTTTATAGTGCTTGGATATTAGTTGTGTATTTAGATATGTGTATCATGATTTAGTCATTTTTATTTGTTTCTTTTTAATTTTTTACTCACGTGGATTTAAAATAAGTTGAGATGCTAGTTTTTCTAACCTTAAGTACATGAGATTGTGCTTGAAAACGTTTAGGGCCTAGTGTTTAGGATGAGATGAGATCATTATAAGCCACTTTTTAGTTTATTTTGTCATGGCTCATGTATATAGATTTATGTAGAAGACTTTTGCCTATTTTAGGAGAAAAGATAAAACTAGAAAAGGATTAATAATCAAAATTTAACTTTCAAACCTGTGAAATTGATTTCTTTTGGTTAATTTGGTGTGAAAAAAAGATGCCATCTATGATAAATTTCATTAACTAACTTATGGTAGATTAAATAAAATGGTACCAAGAATTAAATTTTAAACCATGTGAGAGATGGATTTTCTTAGGCTTAGGAATGAACTAGAAAAGAGGAAAAGTAGTTCGTGAAGAATAGTGTGTACATAGTTAAGTATACATTCGTGTACTTGCCTGTGTAGAAATATGTATTGTGTACAAAGGGATACATGAAAAAATGACAAGCCTTTATACTTGGGCGTATCTAAGATGGAAATACATAGAAAGATACATGGCCAATTACATGACCGTGTACTTGGGCATGTTGAAATACTAAAATCCATAAAAAAGATACATGGCCACTCTATACGATCTTGTATCTAGGCACGCTGAAATACCAAAATGCATAGAGAGATTCATGGCCAGTATACATGACTGTGTAACCAATTGTGCTAAAGTACAAGACCTAAAGCATGATCATATACTTAGAAATATTTTGTTTATCAATTTAATTTACACTTATTGGAACGTCCATATTACCTAGATATTTAGTTAAACCCTAGAAACTTTAGTAGAGTAAGAGAATGAATCATATAACAATTAAGTAAATAGAATTGAGCAACTTAGATTATTCCAAATTAGTACTAAGAGCATATTATTGGTGTTATCGACATATTATAAATTAGCTCTAAGTTCAAGACCAAATGTTCTTAAGACTAAAATTCTAGGTATGTGTAACTTTGGTTATTGCTTTTGGTTATTAAGATAGTAGTAATGATAGGAATCAAAACCTTACTAGACCTATCACTAGGGTAAGAGCCTAGTGATGAGGGTCCTCTTTGAACAAATCGATCCAAAAAATATTTGTATACTAATTTCTTTTTTGTTACTTATTTATTGTGCATTCCAGTAAGCATACTTGTAGGGTTTTATAGAGTGATGGACAAACTCACTAAAACTCAGCTTGTGGGTTATTCATGGACCGACATAAATCAAAGATGAACTGGACCAACAAATTATTCACTTAACTTGAAGAATCGGCTCTCTAAAGACCATCTTTTGTACTTGTATTTTTATTATTGAACAGGTCACTTTTTACTCATTTTTAGGACTTTTTTATTTACTTGTAATGTATGTTTAGAATCGCCACCTAAGTGGCTTAGTTGTAATTTTCATGTGATTTTATCCTAATACGAGCAAGTATAAATACTTGCTAACTAGGGTTTGTGAGAAGACTTTTGAACATTGTAATTTTGGATGCCTTTTTACATAAGAGAGTGTCCATCTTTTTCATAAAATACTCTTATCAATTCTTCCATAGGATTGTAGCGAGTGGACTTGAATTTGTTGTAAATAGTATCAACAAATTATAAGTTAATCCTAATTTCAACTAGTATGTCATATCTAGTAAAGAATTAGTTATTTTTTGTTATTCTTGATTCATGTCATTTAAGGTTCATTTTACAAGCTTGGATTCAAGCCATTTTAGTGGTAATTAGACTCTAAGTGTGTTGTTCATTTGTGTAATTCGAAATTTATTAGTGATTGTCATTGAAAATTGCATGTTGGTCACTTGAATTTTAGGGTTTTGTTGTTGATTGGAGTCACGCATCTTGTGGCTTGTTAATTGATTCTTCAATTGTCTTTGTATAATTGCAGTCCATCAATTGAAGCACATCATAATTTGGTATTAAAGCAAGGTTTTGAGAAGGGATTTTGTGATTATTGATTTGGGAATTTAGGGTTCTTGTTCTTCCATTTCATACTTGTTGTTGATTGAAGAGGAGTTGAAGTAGTTGTGTGTGAATTGTGCCATGGATTACTTCTTGTTATGAACTTGGGAGTAGAAATTCATATTTGATATTTAGTGATCAATATCTTAGCCGTGAGCTCCTTGTGTGTGGAAAATGGAAAGTTGTTGAATTTGAAATTCCATAATTTGAATAACTTGTGGAGTGTGCCGTGTGTTTCTTTTGTATTTTCGAAATTGAAGGAGTGCATTTTACAATTTTCAGATTTGAGCTTGTGTGGGAAAAAAGAAATCATTTGAATTCAAACACATCCATTAATCTTGAAGTAGTTATTGAGTGGTATTGATTGTATTTCATTTGAATTTGAAATTGATTCTTACCATTTGTTGGAAAGTTGCATTAAAGGGTGTTAATTTGAATTTGTGTCGTGTTTGTGTGTGTGTGGTGGTGTAAGGGAGTGTATTGAGAAGTGGAGTTGTGTGGTGAAGGGGTGTTGCCGTGAAGTGTTGTGTGCATTGAGGTGAGGAAGTGCTAGACGTGAAGTGTTGTTGTAGTGAAGGAAATTGCAATTTGTTATGAGTTGTGTGTTGGCGTAAAAAAAAAAGAAAGTGCTGCACGTGGAAGTAAACTTACCTTCATTTTCAAATTTTGCTTTCAATTGTATGGAGGATTTGGAAACAATTTGAAATTCAAAAGTATTTATTAAGTTAAAAGAGTTATTGTGTATTATTAATTATAGTACACTTTGACTATTTTGAAGTGTTTACTTACTATTTGGAGAAGCATCAATAATTGTTTCAAATTGTTGTTTGCTACCGTGATTAATAGTGGGTGTTGTAGTGAGGGTTGCAACGTGGTTTGTTATGTGTATTGTAATTGGAGAAGTGTTGCACTGTGGTTGTGTGTGTTGCCGTGGTGTGTTTAGTGAGGAGTAGTGTTGTTGTATAAGTGAACCATGGAGTATTTGATTCTTACCATTTGGTGTTTTCTTTTGTAGTGGTTGTTATGTAGCTTTAGGGTGAAGTCTTTGTGGAGGTGTGTAGTGTACCGTAAATGTAGGTGTGGTGTAAGGTTGAGGTGTATTGATTGTGATGTGGTGTGTAGTGAAGTGTGTTGTTGGCTTATTGAAATTAGTAAGCAACCATGTTAAACGATTTGTATCCTTCTACTAATGTATTACGTTGAGTTTTGACTTCTTCTCCAACCATTGATAATGGGTAGAGAGAAAATTTGTTTCATACTTCTTGCAGAGTACAAAGTAACTTCTATGTCAGTATTGTTGATGGTAGTAGTTGTACTAATGTTGTAGCCACCTCATTAGTATCAAAATTACAACTTGTAACTGCCCTACATCCACACATTACATTGGTTGAATGAGTAGGGGAGTCTTCATGTGACCCAAAGAGCCAAGGTACCTTTCAGTATTTTCAGTATAAGGGATAAATATTATGATAAGATTGAATGTGATATTCTACCTATGTGTGCATCCCATATATTTCTTGGCAGGCCGTGGTTGTTGATGTGACTAAAACCAAGATTAAGCACATGCAAAACCAATTTAAAAGACAATTAAACAATGTTAATCAAACTAGCTTTCAATCACATGAATAATGGCATTAAATCTCAATGTCTATAACCAATTCCACAACACTACGTGATCAATATTGAAAATGAACCAAGTATGTTCAGCTTCAATACCAAAAGATGATGTGTATAAAAGGGGGTTTAAGCACATACAAATGAACCAATTAAATAACTCTTAAGTGATAAGATCAAACCAGTTCGAATTAGAGCAAAATTTTGCGTGAACCCTAATTATTGCAAGATGATTCGAATGCTTTATTTCAAGATAATAAAATCACAATGATGAATTCCTCAATTGAAACCACTAACATACTAAAAATCTCACGAGATTACTAAATACAAACAACAAGAACCAAGTTGTGATCCTCCTTCCTAATAAGGCCAATTCACGGTTCAAAAGGTAGTAAAATTGTTGGTTAGAACTAATGTCAAAACCAATCAATCTTATAACATGATAAAGTGATTACAAATGAAATCAAAATCTAACTAAGAACAATCCTAATCAATCCTAGATATAACTCACTAGTGATGAAAAGGAAAATTACAACAAAGAGAATTGATATTACTCACAATTCACTTTGAAGCCACTCGCCACAATTTCAATTTTGGGATTGAAATTGATAAGAGCAATTTGGATTTAGGAAAACCCTAACCCTCATACGTGAAGTGTATGTTTTGAAAATTTTCTAAACTCTCTTAAAACCTTACTTAAGCAAGTATTTATACTTGCTCCCTTTAGAGTTAAAAAGTCCACAAAATTACAACTATGCCACTTTAGGGTGGTCGGTCCTAAAAGCACCTATTATAACCAAATAAAAGTGTCCCAAAAACTTACAACATAAATGATTCAAATAAATAAATTACAAGTGAAAATAGTCTTCAACATGCTAAATCTTCAATAGGATTCGTCGGTTCAACTCATCGCTGGTTTAGGTCGGTCCATAAATAACTCACAAGCTGAGTCTTAGTGAGTTTGTCCACTGCTCTATAAAGTATGATAAGTTTACCTGTTAGAATATACAATACATGAGTAATGGAAAAGAGGTTAGTAAACAAATAATTCTAGGGTCGATTTGCTCAAAATGGGCCCTCATTGCCAAGATTTGAAATCCTTTGGCTCTTGCCCTAATGATAGGTCTTATCGGATTTTGATTCTTATCATCTCCTTAAGCCTTAAAAAGATTTGTCCTCAAATTTGACAGATCAAATGCAGTAGAGACTCTGTTTTCTTCTAGCAAGCCACCTGAAGAAGTATCACTGCGAAATCCCAATATCTGAAATACCACAATGGTGATTGCTTTCTCTCCTCCATTTTGAAGATGTATCTCATCTACAACACAAATAATGCCCCATTATCCACTAAAGTTTCCCCCGTCTCAACCCGTTCCACTGATATTGTTTCCTCTTTTTCTAACTCATCTGTATGTCGCTGACCCTCATTTCCTCTAATGGTTAGCTCAACCGCACATGGCCCTCTAAAACCTCTAAAGGTGGACACAACTGTCTCTGAATAGTTTGGCTCTCTGATGATGGGCTCATCTGACTTTAACCCTCAGAATCCTCTAATGGTTTACTCAACTGCTTATGAGCCTCTAGTACCTCTGAAGGTGAATAGAACTGCCCCTGAACAGTTTCGTTCTCTAGTGGTCTGCTCATTTGACTCTGATCATCAGGATCTTCTAAAGGTTAACACATCTATGTTTAACAAGTTTTATGCTTTATAGGTTGGCTCATGTAACTAGAAACCTCAAGAACCTCTAAAGATTTGATCATGTGGCTATGATATTTAGGAATTTGTGATGGTTTTCTTATCTGTCTTTACATCTTCTAGACCTTTGATGGCGACATAGGGTTTAATACTATACGTTTACCATCCTGTTGGAACATATAAGTATTTCTATAGCCATTATGTAATACCATCTTGTCATACAACCATGGTTTACCAAGCAATATATGAGATATACACATAGGAATAATATCACATTCAAGTTCATAACGGTACTTGTCCCCTATACTGAAGGGTACCTTAGCCCTTTGGGTCACATAAAGACTATCATGATCATTCAACCAATGTAATGTATAGGGTTCAAGATGTGTGATAGTTTCAAGTTTCAACTTCGATACTAATGATGCAACTGCAACATTAGTACAACTACCACCATCAATAATAATTACAAACAAATTTCCTTGTATTTTACAAGAAGTATGGAATAAGTTTTCTCTTTATCCATCATCAATGGTTGGAGAGGAAGTCAACACTTGATGTACCAAAGTAGTGGAAGTATGCACATCATGTGACATGGTTATTAACTAACTTCAACAAGTTAACAACTCACTTCACTATAAGCACCACAACAACACACCCTTACACACCCAAGGTGCTCACACTAAACTAATACAAGAAATGTTTATTGTTACTTCAAATAAAGTCAAGTGAAATATTTGAAGCACAAATAAATAATTCTTGGTACTTCAAGTAAAGTTAAATAAATGAAGTACACACAATTATTTCTAAGTAGTTAAGAATTAAATTCAACCATAAGTGTTTAAGTAATGAGTTCAATTACCTTCACACTTAATTGTTTTGTTTGAATTCAAATTCTACTACTCAACTTTCCTTTTTTTTTTCTTGGTTTCACACCAATTGAATGCATAATATGCAGCACCTTAACACAAGCACAAAGGCACAACTTCACTGCCACCAAACTCCCTTGCTTATGATTCCACAATTTACGCCATCAACAACAAGTATCTATACAACACACACAACAACCAATGCCAATTACACACATCCTTTACTAAATTTACAAAAACACAACACTATATACACTCCTCCTTAAGCTACGATACACTTCCCACTTCCACAAACTATAACAAAACACAACTTCAATACGAAAAGGCAACTCACTTTCAAATTCAAAAAGGAGTTTAATAAGTGCAAGATTCCACAAATGGTAAGGAGTTAATTCAAATTCAAATGACACACAATTAAAAAATGACTTAATGTGTGTTTTGAAATTTCAAATTGGCTTCTTAATTCACACTTCAATTCTGAAATTCTAATTCGAAATCACAAGTGCTACTCCTCCCATTTCAGAAAATGCACACAATATAAATCCACTTCACCAATTGAACATCACTCTTACTCCTTCATGCTTTACTTCCCATACACTACATATTCATAGCCAAATATTGAGGAAGCCAAGAGTGTTCAAATCTCCAAGTGTATAACCACTAATCAACCAAAAAAAAAAATTAAAAAAAATTCAAGTTTCACGTCAACAATTTTCAGATCAAGGTGCTACTCAACAATCCCCTAATTCTAAATTCCAATTGAAACCAACCTCTTCTCACAACCTCAAGCTCTAATACAAAAAAGATGATGTGCCTAAAACCAAGATTAAGCACATGCAAAACCAATTTGAAAGACAATCAAACAATGTCAATCAAATTAGCTTCCAATCACATGAACAATGGCATCAAATCTTAATGTCTATAACCAATTCCACAACACCATGTGATCAATATTGAAAATGAACCAAGTATGTTCAGCTCTAATACCAAAAGATGATGTGCCTAAAAGGGAGTTTAAGCACATGTAAATTAACCAATTAAATAACTCTTAAGTGACAAGATTAAACCGGTTCAAATTGGAGCAAAATTTTACGTGAACCTTAATTATTACAAGATGATTCGAATGCTTTATTTCAAGATAATAAAATCACAATGATGAATTCCTCAATTGAAACCACTAACATACTAAAAATCACACGAGATTACTAAACACAAACAAGAAGAACCAAGCTGTGATCCTCCTTCCCAACAAGGCCAATTCATGGTTTAAAAGGTGGTAAAATTGTTGGTTAGAACTAATGTCAAAACCAATCAATCTTATAACTTGATAAAGTGGTTACAAATGAAATCAAAATCTGACTAAGAACAATAATAATCAACCCTAGATATAACTCACTAGTGATGAAAAGGAAAATTACAACAAAGAGAATCGATATTACTCACAATTCACTTTGAAGCCACTCGCCACAATTTCAATTTTGGGATTGAAATTGATAAGAGAAATTTGGATTTAGGAAAACCCTAACCCTCACACGTGAAGTGTATGTTTTGAAAATTTTCTAAACTCCCTTAAAACCCTACTTAAGCAAGTATTTATACTTGCTCTCTTTAAAGTTAAAAAGTCCACAAAATTACAATTATGCCACTTTAGGGTGGTTAGTCCTAAAAGCACCTATTACAACCAAAAAAAAGTGTCTCAAAAACTTACAACATAAATGATTCAAATAAATAAATTACAAGTGAAAATAGTCTTCAACATGCTAGTTCTTCAATAGGATTCGTTGGTCCAGCTCATCGCTGATTTAGGTCGGTCCATGAATAACTCACAAGTTAAGTCTTAGTGAGTTTGTCCACCGCTCTATAAAGCATGATAAGTGTGCCTGTTGGAATAATAGAAAAGAGATTAGTAAATAAATAATTCTGGGGTCGATTTGCTTAAAATGGGCCCTTATTGCCAAGATTTACAATCCTTTGGCTCTTGTCGGATTTTGATTCCTATCAATTGTATGATAGGATGGTCTTATATGATGGGTATAGAAATACTTATATGTTCCAACAGGATGGTAAACGTATAGTATTGAACCCTATGTCACCATCAAAGGTTTAAGAGATACAAAGACAGATAGGTCAACCATCAGAGATTCTTGAGGTTCATAGTCACATGAGTCAACCTTCAAAGGACCAAACTGTTCAAAAATAGATGTGCTAACCTTCAGAGGTTCCTAAGGTTCATAGTCAGATGAGCCAACCTTCAGAGGACCAAACTATTTAGAGGTAGATGTGTCAACCATTAGAGGCTCCTAAGGTTTATAGTCAGATGAGCCAACCTTCAGAGGACCAAACTGTTCAGAGGCAGATGTGTCAATCATTAGAGGTTCCTAAGGGTCATAGTCAGTTGAGTAAACCATCAAAGGGCCAAGAGGTTCAAAGACATATAGGTTAAACAGGGAAGGAGAAAACAATATCGGTGGAACAGTTTAAGATAGGGGAGGTCTTAGTGGATGAGGGACCTTTATATGTGTTGCAGATGAGATATATCCTAGAGATGGAGGGGCGAAAGCAACCACTCCTTGTGGTATTTCAGATACTGGGATACTACAGTGATAATTTTACAAATAACTTGCTAGAAGGATACAGAGTCTTTATTGTATTTAACCTGTCAAATTTGAGGACAAATCTTCTTAAAGGCCGAGGAGATGATAGGAATCAAAATCTTACAAGACCTATCACTAGGGCAAGAGCCAAAGGATTACAAAATTTGGTGATGAGGGTCCTCTTTGAACAAACCGACCCCGGAAATATTTGTATACTAACTTCTTTTCTATTACTTATTTGTTATGCATTCCAACAGGCATACTTGTCGAGTTTTACAAGGCGATGGACAAACTCACTAAAATTCATCTTGTGGGTTATTCATGGACTGACATAAACCAAAGATGAATTGGACTAACAAATTATTCACTTGACTTGAAGAAATGGCTCTTTAGAGACTATCTTTTGTACTTGTATTTTTATTATTGAACTAATCACTTTTTACTCATTTTTAGGACTTTTTGATTTACTTGTAATGTGTGTTTAGAATTGGCCACCTAAGTGGCTTAGTTGTAATTTTCATGTGATTTTACCCTAATAGGAGCAAGTATAAATACTTGCTAACTAGGGTTTGTGAGGGGACTTTTGAAAATTGTAATTTTGGCTGCTTTTTCACACGAGAGAGTGTCCATCTTTTTCACAAAATACTCTTATCAATTCTTCCATAGGATTGTGGCAAGTGGACTTGGATTTTTTGTGAGCAGTATCAACAAATTACAAGTTGATCCTAATTCCAACTAGTGTGTCATGTCTAGTAAGGAATTAGTTATTTTATGTTGTTCTTGATTCACGCCATTTAGGGTTCATTTTACAATCTTGGATTTACGCCATTTTAGTGGTTTTTGGAATTTATTAGTGATTGTCATTGAAAATTACGTAGTGGTCACTTGAATTTTAGGGTCTTCTTATTGATTGGAGTCACACTTCTTAGGGCTTGTTGATTGATTCTTCAATTGTCTTTGTATAATTGTAATCCATCAATTGAAGCACATTAAGTAAACTAGATTAAGTTGTAATGGATTGGATTAAATTGCTTGTTATAAGTGCTTGGCTCAGCTTAGAGGCCCGTAGTGGCAGATCCCTAGGGGACACTCCAATGATCTTCATATGACACTATCACTAGTGCAGTTGTACTTAAAAATGATATGGGTTGGTTTAAGGTTTAAGGAGTCATGGGTGTTTGGGCCCATAGTAGCAGTTCCTAGCACAGTATCATGTATTAAGTATCTTTATATGTTTAGCGGGGTCATGAGTATCCCATTAGTGTTATGTGGACTTAAGTAAAATAATAACCTATTGTGTGATGTTTAATGTCTACATGAATGCTTGTGATTTAATTTATGATTTATCATGCGTATGTGTTTGCTAGTTATACGTATTAGCCGTTAGCTCACCTCTTAGGGATTATTTCTTTTTAGATAGAGGCATAAATGAATGTGTTAATCAAGATGAGGACCTAAGGTCGAATGTGTAGGAGAGGGAGGATGAAGAATTTTATTATTATTATTATGGTGAATAGATACAATAGGAATTATAATTCTTTTTATGTACTAAGTGTGATTTTCTTTGGAAGATAATAAACTATTAAAATTCTAAGAAGTTCAATTGTTTTTGTCTCTGATTGAGAATAATTGTAAGGTTATATTAAGGAGTTTGATGGATGTAATGGGTTTTACCAGAGTTATCATGAAGGTTGTTAGATGAATTATATAATTTGTGAATGTCAAGTTTTCATGTTATAGGCTTAAATGGTATTAGAATAGATTTAAGAACCTTAATGTGTCCTTGTCTAGTAAGGACATGTGGTAGGCCATAGCGTCCTATTAACGCATTTAGAACTAAGGGCATTATAGCTCGCCATGTGTCCTTATCAAGTAAGGATATGTTAAGACACTTAACCTTACTTTGATACCATTTAAGCCTGTGCTTTCTTTTAATCACAACTAGATAACATTTAATAGTATAATAGTTAACTCAAATAAGTCCCATACATAATTTGCATACTTCTTTAAGAACTCTTACTACATTAATATAAAACACTTTAGATGTTTAATTACTCTAAACTCTCCATTCTCAAAATCAAAACAAGTCTCATAACAGTTCATATGCTTTAGCTGATAATTCCTCACTTAATCCTTATAGTAATAGTAGTAATTTACATTGTTATCTTCTTATACATTTGACCTTAGGTCTTCATCATGGGTTGCATTTTCATTTGTGCTTGCATCTAAAAAAAAAAAAAAAAATCTTCGAGAGGTAAGCTAACACCCAATATATATAACTAGTAAACACATATGCATGATCAAACATAAATTAAATCACATATATTTCTGCAGACGCTAAATATCATGTAATAGGTTTTTGTTTTACTTAAGTCCATATAACACTAATGGGGTACTTATAACCCCACCAAATATATAAAAATACTTAACACATAATATGGTATTAAGAACTACCAATACGAACCCCAACACCCATGCGTCCTTAAACCTTAAGCCATAAACCTTAATCTACCCATATCATTTCTAAGTATAACTCTACTAGAGAAAACATCACAAAAAGATCATTAGGGTACCCCTTAGGGATTTACCACTATGGGCCCTTAGGCCGAGTCAAGGATATACAACAAGCAACTTAAACCAACTTAATCTAGTCCATTACAACTTAATCCAATTTACTACAATTTTCACAATCACAAGAAATAACTAAAGTTATACTTACCTAGAATCTTAGTCTTAAGCACATCTGGTCTTAAACTAAAAGTTAATATGTAATTTTTCAATAACAACAGTAATATGCTCTTAGTACTAATTTAGAATAATCTAAGTTTCTCAAATCTATTTACTTAATTGTTATATGATTCCCTCTTTTACTCTAATGGAGTTTTTAAGGATTTACTAGATATCTAGGTTGGATGGAAGTTTGAATGAGTATAAATTAAATCAATAAACAAAATATTTCTAAGTATACGATTGTGCTTTAGGCCATGTACTTTAGCACGATTAGATACATGGTCGTATATAGTGGCCGAGTATCTCTCTATGGATTTTAGCACGCCTAAATACATTATCGTGTAGAGTGGCTATGTATCTTTCTATAGATTTTAGTATTTCAATATGCCTAAGTACACAATCATGTAGTTAGCTATGTACCTTTCTATGTATTTCCATATTTCAACATGTTTAAGTACACGGGCATGTCATTTATCCATGTACCTTTTTATACACTATGTATTTTTGCACGAGCAAGTACATGAGCTTATGCTTGACTGTATACCATGCTATTCTTCACGAACTGCTTTTCCTCTTTTCCAATTCATTCCTAAATCTAATTTCTATGATCCTAAGTCTAATTGATTCTTAAATTTATCAATTCCTAATGTAATAGGCAAATTAGTAAACTTGATCTGGTAGTTGTTCTGAACCCTTAATTGTTTGATCTCCATGCTCATTTCGCCCTTTTTTTTTAATCTGAATTCTATCACTCATAACATAACAATTGGTTTAATTTACGATTCCATAATCAACACAATGAATTGAATATCAGAATCCCCTTATTTGATTAAATCGAGTTGGACCCTTGTGGAATTCACTAGATTGCCTTAGAGTTCTCTAGAGAGTGTTTCTTTTTCAATTACTATGCAAATGGTAAAAAGGAAGAGCACTAGGTCAAACTAGGATATATATACCATGTCTATAAAATGACCAAATTACCTCTTGTATCTCATGAAATTTATACTTTTGACTTTAGCTATATTTTATAATAAATATTAAATAAATTTATTTTTCTAGGTATTTCCAGATGCATTGTAGTTGAAGGATTGTAAGCAACTTATTTATTGTTTGTTGAACCCTATTAATGACTTATTGTGACTATAGAAAGTTTAATAGTGGATCTATGATTGAAAGCTAGGATTAACTACACCATATGTATGCTTTACTTAAATATAGATTATAAAAATATTTAACATATATATAACATATATTTATGTATATAATATATGTATATAGATTATATAACTATAAGACATATATATGTACCACATATGTGTGTGTGTGTGTGTATAGACCATGTTATTTATATAACTTTATTTTATCAAACAATTATTGTATTTTAATTTTATATTTAAATATTAAGATTATATCATTTTTATTTGTAAATGTTAATTTTATGATTGCTCTTTTTCTTGTGTGTTTGTAATTATTTTATAAATTTATTTATAACTTTTTAACCAACAAACAAGTCAAAGTTGCACATGAAATATGATTATTAAATAGGCCAAGTTATAAATTTAGGTTTTCATATACAACTAATAAATAAGTTAATTTATAGGTTGAAGTTTTAAAGAGATAAACTCATTTAGATGCGAATATAAAACATGATGAGTTAACACGAATTACCAATCTTCTATATACCCTAGAGATGGACTAAATAACACTTATATGTGCATATCATGCGCCAAAACTTGGTAAAGTATACTGGTAACTTTTGAATACTAGAAAAGTCATTAATTGAAAACACATGTTGCAACTTTGGATGACGAGTTAAAAGGAGAAGTCGACACCAAACACTTAGGCCTTTGGGAAATGAAGATTATATTGGACTAATGTCACAAAAAACCGTACTTCCTCATGTAATTTTCACCTCAAGGCCTCGCACTTTATGAAAACAGTGACACTATTAAAAAAAGCTTAGAAATGAAAAGAAAAACTGTCCAAAGAAAACTCAAGAAATCAAACACAAATTAGAAAATAAAAGCAAATACAGGTCTAAACTGGTCGTGTATGATTTTCATATCTAAGAGTTAGCTGCTATCAAGCTGTTTAGAGGTTCAATGTTTGGCGAAGGGCTAAGTATGTCCGATAAGGAGTCGCCAAAGGAAGGAGGCCGGGGGTCGGTAAATGGCCAAGCCTTGTTTTTCACCCCTAAGTTGTTTAATTTTCTAAAAATACAAAATCTTTGAAATTAATCGCAAGAAAATGTATTCTGAAGTAATTTCTAATGTAGTTTTATGTGATAATTTTAGTTTTGCAAAATTGATGAGGTTTAGGATGCATCCTTAATAATCTTTCTTGTTCATGTGTGATTAGTACTTGACTTTTAAAGCCCTAAATGTTGTAGTGTTTAGCTAAGTCTTTATTCATGATTCCTAATTACATATATTTAACATGCACGAAGAGAATTTTTGAAAACTATATATGTTGATTACTGTTTATAATATTTTATTTAAATTAATTGTTCAAAAACTACAAATTTAGTGAAATATTTGATTTTCTTGAAATTAATTAATGACTTTGTGGTTTCATGATTCTTAGAGTGATATAATGATATTATGAGTGATTGAAAATTTTCTTTTAATAAATTTAATTATTAGTGTAATTGATTGAATTTTAAGGGCTAAATATGAAATTTAGCAAAAAAATTGACATAGGGCATGCTTGATATATATATATATATATATATATATATATATAATTTTGTAGTGTTACGATAATTTTCATAGAATCAATTAGGGTCATTTGCTATTTACTACATAATTTGATAAAATTAAGCTTATATAAGTAAATAGAAATTGATTATATCACATTTGGGATGTTTAAATGGGTTTTACATGTTTTAATACATTATGTAGTCACACCAGATTAGAAATGGTATGGGATTATCATGAGATATTGATTGCTTAGGTATAGTTCAAATTGGATATGTGAATATAGTAATTTGGTAATAAAGTAGAGTTGAAATGAAGCTTATTTTTGTAATTTAGCATCTTGGTTAGATTTGAGTTTTGGACATATTTGAATAATTCCTTCAATAACAATCATAACAATATATAGAAAGTTTAAGGATTGTAGGCTGCTCACTCATTGTTTGTTGAACCTTATTAATCACTTATTGTGACCATGGGAAGATTTAATAGTGGATTTTTTTATTGAAAGCTAGGATTGACTACTTGATAAATTATTGATTATGTTATGACATTGTTTACTTGAATTTATATGAGTTTGGCAAAGCATGCTAGTATCTTTATGATTTAGAGTGGGTGCAAGTAATTGGATTTAGGAATTTATATTGTGTCTTCGATATGATTGGGTAATGTTGAGTGATTGGTAGGCTAATGTGGTCTTACTTCCACTAGCACGCTTTCTAGTGTGGCATGAATGGACTTGAGGGTCAAATTTTTAAAACTTAGTTTTGGTAATAAAAGTCTTTCAAATTAGTTTTATAGCATTTAGATTGCACATTTTGGACTCTTTGGAATGAACCATCAAGTGCTACTCACTATTTACCTTTGGATTGAGTTGCTAAGTTCCTCTCATGTAGGATCTCATATTAGTGTATATCATGTGTATTAGTATAAAATTCATATGTTACATGCATTTTTTTTTTATAGTGCTTGGATATTAGTTGTGTATTTGGATATGTGTATCTTGGTTTGGTCATTTTTGTTTGTTTCTTTTTAATTTTGTACTCACTTGGTTTTAAAAAATGTTCAGAGGTTGGTTTTTCTAACCTTGTGACGCAGCGCAGAAGCTAAAACGAAACGAATCCGAAATTGGATTGGTTTCACACAACAAAGACACACGCTTTGATGCAAATTAGGTTGCGCACAACCCGATAATTGGAGAAAACTCTCTCTCAAAGTGTATTCAAATGTATATTAAAACGTAACCCTAATCTATCTGACAAAAGAGTATTTATATGGCCCCGTAAAATATCTAAAAGGGGAAAATCTAAGCGTACACGTGGAAATAAATAATAAAATACACACCTATAAATTGTCGCATACACGACCGTGCCTCCAGGCCGTGTCTACTTCTGGACAAGCGATAAGCCTAGTACACGGTCTCATACACGGCCGTGCCTCTAAGTCGTGTATGATTCTGTGAAAGTTCCGCAAGCCGTGTCCCAAGCCGTGCCCGGAACCGTGTCAGCCTCTGTGGGATACTCGATCGTTATACACGGTCACGATACACGGCCGTGTGTGAGGCCGTGTGTACTTCTGTGGAAATCTGTCTGAGGGCACGGTCGCGAAGCACGGTTGTCTCCTAGCCGTGTGAGGAAGCCGTGTATACGTCTGTGGCTCTGAATTGGATACACGGTCTATAGCACGGCCGTGTGTTCAGGCCGTGTGTCCCCTCGTGTGTCCCCTATCTCCATCATTGTCCCCCACCAATGGAGAACTCGACCCCGAGTTCTCATCCGGATATAGAGGAGTATCATCGGCATGAAAAGGTGACAAGTCCGCTACATTGAAAGTGCAAGATATATTCATATCTTTCGGGAGTTGTACAACATATGCGTTGTCATTGATCTTGCGTACAACTTCATAGGGACCGTACTTCCTGGGTTGAAGTTTCCCATACTTCCCTATAGGGAATCGCTCCTTCCGAAGGTAAACCATTACCTGATCGCCAACTGCAAAGAGCTTCTACCGTCTATGCTTATCTGCATCCCCTTTGTACCGTGTGTTGGATTCCTCTATCTTTCGCTTAACTTCTTCGGTAGTGGCTTGGTGTTGCTCCGCCATATGTTTAACTGCTACATCGCCCACCATGTCCTTGGGTAATTTGAGCACGTCTAGCGCATGTTGTTGTGTTTTTGTGTATACCACCGAGAATGGAGACCTTCCAATAGTTCGGTGGACAGAACTGTTGTAAGCGAATTCGGCTTGAGCCAATGCTTGATCCCACTGTCCCGGTTTCTCACCGCAGATGCTTCTGATGAGGTTTCCGAGGGTTCTGTTAGTCACCTCGGTCTGTCCGTCGGTTTGAGGATGAGCGGTGCTGCTGTAATTCAGGGAGGAGTCAAACATAAACCAGAGGGTCTTCCAAAAGTGACTAAGGAATTTGCTATCCCTATCTGATGTGATAGACTTTGGGATTCCATGCAGCCGCACCACTTCCTTGAAGAACAACCGTGCAATAGCCCGTGCGTCGGCGGTCTTCCTGCATGGGATGAAATGAGCCATCTTGGAGAACCTGTCAACTACAACAAACACAGAGTCAGCACCTCGTTGGGTACGAGGCAAACCTAGTATGAAGTCCATCGACAAATCCTCCCAAATGTTTGAAGGCACGGGGAGAGGAGTGTATAAACCAGTGTTTTGGGATTGCCCCTTAGACACTTGACAAATATAGCACCTTTCCACAATCCGGTACACATCCCTCCTCAACCGAGGCCAAAAGTATCTGGCGGTAACTGCAGCTAATGTCTTATCTCTACCCATATGTCCCGCCAATCCTCCACCATGCAAGTCCCTGATAAGCTTTTCCCGCAAAGAAGATTCGGGAATGCACAACTGGTTCCCTTTCATCAAATATCCTTCATGTATATGGTAATTGTCACACGGTTCTCTGTTGGTACACTTAATCCAAGTGTCCTTAAAGTCGCCATCGTTCTCATACAGTTCCTTTAGCTTTTCAAAGCCGACAATGTCTGTACTCAAAGTAAGCAGGACATTCGCTCTTCTACTCAGGGCGTCCGCGACTTTGTTTTGTACACCTGACTTGTGCATCAACCTGAAAGGAAACCT
The DNA here is from genome assembly GCA_037954665.1 of Laguncularia racemosa. Taxonomy (NCBI): domain Eukaryota; kingdom Viridiplantae; phylum Streptophyta; class Magnoliopsida; order Myrtales; family Combretaceae; genus Laguncularia; species Laguncularia racemosa. Next base: position 5,219,090 of record JBBMOL010000030.1, on the reverse strand, counting down.
CTGCAAAAACTCAATCCACCTGGTGTGCATATCCTTACTAATTCGGGTCTGACCACTCAAATGTTTAAGAGCCCCACAATCCGAATACAAAACAAACTCTTTCCCAACCAGGTAGTGTTCCCACACTTTAAGGGCCCTTACCACGGCGTATAACTCCTTATCATAGGTAGACCAAGTCCTCCTTGCTTCGCACAGCTTCTCATTGTAAAAGGCTATCGGTCTCTTCTCCTATGATAGTACTGCACCTACTTCGACCCCACTAGCATCGCAATCCACTTCGAACAATTTTTCAAAGTCTGGTAGAGCAAGTACAGGCGCGCTACACAATCTCTGCTTCAGGTTCATGAAGCTCAAATTAGATTCTTCGCCCCATTGGAACTTTCCCTTCTTTAGGCATTCGGTCAAGGGTGCAGCAACAGTACTAAAATGCCTAATGAACCTTCTGTAGAAACTGGCTAAGCCGAAGAAGCTTCTCAATTCCGTTACGGTTCTTGGAACAGGCCATTCCCTAATTGCTTTTACCTTCTCGTCATCTACCATCACTCCCTCACTACTAACAACAAACCCCAGGAACAACAGTCGTCTTGACATAAAGGTACACTTTTTAAGATTGGCGAACAACTTATTCGCCTTTAATGTAGATAGCACACACCTTAGATGTTCTAAGTGTTTTTCTTCGGATTTACTGTATATCAGGATATCGTCAAAGTACACTACAAGAAAATGACCATTGAAAGGTTTCAATACCTGGTTCATTACTCTCATGAAGGTGCTCGGTGCGTTACTCAGCCCAAATGGCATCACTAGCCACTCATATAGCCCCTCCTTGGTCTTAAATGCCGTTTTCCACTCGTCTCCAGGACGGATTCAAATCTAGTGATATCCACTCCGCAAGTCTATCTTGGAGAAAATAGTAGCGCCACTCAAACGGTCCAACATATCCTCAATGCGGGATATAGGGAATTTATACCCTATGGTAATCTTGTTGATAGCTCGGCTATCAACACACATCCTCCAACTCCCATCTTTCTTGGGAGTTAACAATGCCGGAACCGCACATGGGCTTAGGCTATCCCGGATGAAACCTTTGTCCAAAAGCTCTTGGACCTTCTCCTGGAGAGTCCCGGCTTCCTTGGGACTCATTCTGTAATGCGGGAGGTTTAGGAGACTAGCCCCGGGCACCAGGTCAATCTGGTGTTGAATATCCCTCAGAGGAGGTAGTCCCTCGGGTAGGTCGTCTGGGATCACTTCCTTGAACTCTTCAAGAAGATCCTTCACCACCCCTGGCACTTCTCTATCAAGTTCCTCCCCTCCTTCAGTCACTCCTTTCACAATGAGGGCGTGTACTACTCGCGATTCCCTCAAGTCGTCCATCACTTCCTTCTCGGATTGAGTGACGGTTAAGAATGAGCGACTCTCAACCTTCTTCCCTTTAGCACGTCCTTCCCTCTTCAATGGTAATAAGGTGTACTTCACACCCTCCTTCTCCAACTGGTAGACATTTTCTTTGCCCGCATGTTGCGCGTCCACGTCAAACTGCCATGGCCTCCTAAACAAGATGTGGCAAGCATCCATGTCTACAATGTCGCAGAAGGCTTCATCCCGGTACTTCCCTATTGAGAAAGGTACCCTGCATCTCTCCTTAACTTCAATTTTCTCGGCGGCCTTGATCCAACCAATAGTATAAGGATTCGGGTGCTTCTCAACGGGTAGCTGCAGTTGTGTTACAACCTCCCTTTCCTATGATGTTCTCGCAACTGCCGCTGTCTACAATCAACTCAAATAGCTTCCCCATGATCGTACACCGTGTACGAAACAATTGGTGCCTCTGTGTGAACTCTTCCTGTTTTGGAGTGAGCATCAAACGCCGAATTACATATGATGGTTCCGCTGCTTCTTCTTCTTCCTCATAGTACTCTCCCTCTCCATCGGGCTCATAGCAAATTTCCTCATCATCTTCCCTATCGAGGATGTTGATGCTCTTCCTCGCTGGGCATTCGTTTGATCGATGACCCGGTTGGTTGCATCGGAAACACTTGCCCAATATGGGTTTGGCATAGGGATTGTTCTGTCTTTGAACTCCTTTCAGCTCCATCGGTTTCTTCCCCTCACTTTTCTCCTCCCTCCTAGACATGTCCTCCGTTGGTTTATATGGTGTAACTCGACTTTTCTCAAGTATCGGTCGGCTACCACCACCTGTAGCTTCGCCTACATACCCTTTCCGTCCTCCCCCGTATCTACTCCCTTGCTCCTGCAACACAAGCTTGGCTCAGAGAGCCAAGTTCTTTGCTTCAACGAGGGTTCTCACCATCGTCACCCCAATCTTATCTTTGATTTGTAATTTTAGCCCTTCCACATACCTCGCAACTTGCTGACCCTCGCTCTCCCTCAAATCATTTCATTCTGCCAGCCTCATGAACTCCGTCGTATACTCATGCACGGAACGTTGTCCTTGGCGGCACCGCTGATATTGTTGGAACAATATCTGTTCGTAATCCGGCGGGAGGAAGTCATGTTGTAGCAACTGCTTCATGCGATACCATGACCTTACCGGATGCCTTCCTTCCCGCTGCCTCCTACTTTGCAATCTCTCCCACCATGCCGAAGCACCACTCTTCAACCTACACGCCACCAGCCTTACCTGACGATCCTCGGGAATTTCCATGTAGTCGAAGAACCGGTCCACTTCCGCCAACCAATCCAGGACGCCTTTGATGTTGAGACTGCCATCGAACCAAGGAATATCAACCTTCAACCGGTAGTCTCCGCCATCCCCATGATCATAACCCCCACGGTTCCTCCTGTGATCAACTTCTCTAGGATAGTGTCCATGAGGAGCCATCCGATGACCACCGCCTCTTCCACCACGTCCTCGCCGCGGTCTACTTCCGTACGTATCATCACTCTCCTCGCTAGACTCTTCACTCTCCACACGTCCCCACTTGTTCTCAACGACAGGTCGGATCACGCGTCCCCCGAATTCCTCCACCACACATGGTGGATTTCTGCCAGCGCCTCCAACCCGATTGGGGTCAACCATCAGAGCATCGAAACGCTCGATCAGTTCATCAAGGTGCCGTTCCATACGCCCGACCTTCTGATGCATTGCGTCGAACTCTGCCCTAGGAACCCATTGATGGTTCCCTTGAAACCTCGCATCTTGAACACCGTCAAGAACACGACCGCCATCAACACCGTCGTTAGCCGACATCTCCGCAGGAAATAACCTTGCTCTGATACCAAACTGACGCAGCGCGGAAGCTAAAACGAAACGAATCCGAAATTGGATTGGTTTCACACAACAAAGACACACGCTTTGATGTAAATTAGGTTGCGCACAACCCGATAATTGGAGAAAACTCTCTCTCAAAGTGTATTCAAATGTATATTAAAACGTAACCCTAATCTATCTGACAAAAGAGTATTTATATGGCTCCGTAAAATATCTAAAAGGGGAAAATCTAAGCGTACACGTGGAAATAAATAATAAAATACACGCCTATAAATTGTCGCATACACGGCCGTGCCTCCAGGCCGTGTCTACTTCTGGACAAGCGATAAGCCTAGTACATGGTCTCATACACGGCCATGCCTCTAAGCCGTGTATGATTCTGTGAAAGTTCCGCAAGCCGTGTCCCAAGCCGTGCCCGGAACCGTGTCAGCCTCTGTAGGATACTCGATCGTTATACACGGTCACGATACACGGCCGTGTGTGAGGCCGTGTGTACTTCTGTGGAAATCTGTCTGAGGGCACGGTCGCGAAGCACGGTTGTCTCCTAGCCGTGTGAGGAAGCCGTGTATACGTCTGTGGCTCTGAATTGGATACACGGTCTATAGCACGGCCGTGTGTTCAGGCCGTGTGTCCCCTATCTCCATCACCTTGGGTAGAAGAGAATGTGCTTGAAAAAGTTAAGGGCCTAGTGTTCAAGATGAGATGAGATCATTATAAGTCACTTTTTAGTTTATTTTGTCATGGCTTATCTATATAGATTTATGTAGAAGACTTTTGCCTTTTCTAGGAGAAAAGATAAAAACTAAAAGAGGATTAATAATCAAAATTTAACTTTTAAACCCGTGAAATTGATTTCATTTGGTTTATTCGAGGTGAAAAAAAGATTTACATATATGATAAATTTCATTAACTAACATATGGTAGATTAAATAATATGGTACCAAGAATTAAATACTAAACCATGTGAAAGATGGGAAACTCTCAAGTATAGTTATAATGGAAGGAATTGACTCACCTACATTGAGTATTGATTTTCTTTAAAACTTTTTTAGAAAGTTGTTAATTCACTCAAAATTTTCTAACATGAATGACTTGCACTGATCATGCCAATGAAAGGACACTAATTTGGCTAATTTGATTGTTTTTCCAATGAAAAACTGAAAAAGTAAAAATGAAGGATTTTTTTTCCTGCATTTATTTCTATATTCTACTACTCTATCTTATTGGAAAGCAAATATTATTATATCAATGAAGATGGACTTATCTTCATTAGGAAAATACAATATAGCAATATTTAAGTCCTATTAAAAGGATGATCACTCAAACACACACAACGATAGCATGGGTTTTATTAACAGGTGCCTCATAACATCGAAAGGCACTTATTAACTTTTTTCATCAACAAACAAAGATTACATAGAAGTAGTCAACTAAGATTCGATTCCACAGTAAGCTTTGATGGTGAACTCATGTTTGTGACCCTCATCAGAAGCAAAGTAATGTACTAAGGCAACATTGTCAAAGGGTTTGTATTTTAATGGGTGCTTTTCATCGACAAGCTCTGGAGGGACTTGGACCATGCCACTCATGAAAGAGAATAGCCCTAGTGTGTATCTTGTGCTTGTGCCCTTCATCATCACACGATGCTCACAGGGACGTATCCTGTCATTGCTCCATGCCTAAAATGAATTTGTCAAGTCACTTGAGGAGGTTGATAACACACTTAAGTATGTTATATACACTATGAAATTATATATGTGATCCTTTATTATATTTTTCAAGGATGTAAAGATCCATTAACAAATTGATAATTATAAATGAGTAATTTATAACTAATTTTAAAAAATGAATGTTTAAATGGTCAAAAAGAGTATAATAATTATTTGTAATGATATTACAATAGGAACATTTCATAGCAGAAATATCTATTTTGTTTTCAAAAATAGGTCAGCTTATTGTTTAAAACACCTTATAATGCATTTTGGATCAATTTTTTTTTTTAATCAATCTAAGGGAAAAGTTGGGGTATTTGCTTGTAAACTATTCATATTTGACTCAATATTTGCTAGAGTTTGATTTTATTTTAGCTCAAGTTGCTTGGGTTTAGTGAATTGAGTTCATACTTCCTTATATTTAGCCCAGCAAAATCGAATGTCATGTCTAATTGAGTTTATGTATAAATTAAGTCGGTGTTGAATTTAGGCTTCATTATTAATGTTATTTTAGTTCAAAAAAACTATCTTTTTCAAATGAAGTAGGCTTAATTAAGTATTATAGTTGAGCTCGAATTTATCGATTACTGTTTTGAGTTGAGTTCAAACTTAAAAAGAATTCAAGCTTTGAATTTTTTTTAATCAAGATTCAACTTAATCTCATTACTATATAGATCCAACTTGATTCACTTATGCTCCTAGGGACAAGACAGGTGTTAAAATAATTGCTGAATAGGACCTCATGCCAATATGTACGGGAAAAATGCTCAAAAATGTAAATATTATTAATTAAGCATTATATATAACAATATATAGTAATGGGAGATAGGGACCTTATGTCAGTATGTATGGGGGAGAAAATGCTAAAAATTTTAAATTGTTATTGATTAACTATCATATATTACAATATATATTCTGTTTTCAAGCCCCGCATTGATCTTTTCTTTATTTTTATGAAGTATAAAAAATTAATTAGAATTTATATGCAAGTGGATTGATCAAATGTTTTAAACCCGAAGAAAGATGTGAAAAGGTTTATATGTAAATTTTTGTTCAAACATCTCTCCAAATCAATACCAAATAATTAATTAGGTCAATCGACTTTTCAAAATCATTTTTATGCTGATAAGCTATTCTAAACTTGCAACAGTGTAAGTCACACAGATGGGGATAGTGAAAACACACCACGATTGCCTCCCCTGCCATGACCACAAAGGATGAAGGAGTGAGATCGAACCCGATCCATTCGCCATCCTTGGTCTTGATTTCCAAGCCATTAACATTGTTCTGATGCAGTACGGACAAGAAAGTCTTGTCTGTGTGCCGCGGAATCGCGACATCCTCTTCATTGCTGTTCTCAGCTACGTGGTATTTTAGGAAACGTAGGAGGTAAGTGGTCGAGCCGACGTGCGAATCATAGTATTTTTTGATGCCGTAGTACTCGAAAATCATTCGCACAATCATGTGGTCCAACTCGGCCACATTTGTCGAGAATGAATGAACAATATCACTAGACAAATAAAGAAGATGTTACGAGCGCTTTGGTTTTGAACAGCACATGCTACGCAAATTAAAGCTTCAAATGATTTCATTTTGATATTTTATTCTTTGCATTTTTCATTTAATTTTTCTACATGGGAACTAAGATGAAATGTTTATAACAAAAACCCTTGTTCAACGAGTCAAATGAAATTACTAATAAAATCGATTAGAAAGCAAATGATTTATCAAATAAAATGTAAAATGATCCAAATAGGCTTGATATATGAGAAAAAATGCATGCAGTGAGCATGGAAATTTCGACATGATTTTTGAATAAAATAATTTAACAAAAGTGATGTGAAGCTCTTATTAATCACATAAGGTGTCCTTAACACCAAAATATAGAATATAAAACGGATAGATTAAGCTTTTAGATAACTTCAACATGGTTCTAACCATAATTTTACACCAAATCAGAGTTAATTGACTTAAAATGTATTCAACATACCAGAATCTATCATTGCCGTCAGGCCACATGAGCTTACTGAACTTTTGAGCTTCTTCAGGATCTGTCACATTGTCTATGCCGAGACCCTCATGTAAAGGAATGACTGAAACTCCGCCAATATAACCATGATAGGGTTTGTCACATATGTTTTTGGTTTTAACCTCCACAGGGAGATCGAACAACTCATCGGATGCATCGAAAATTGCCCTATCAAGCTCTAGAGGAACTTTATCATATAGGGCAACAAAACAGCCGTACTCTCCAAGTGCATGGCACACCTCTTTGCTTGCTTCCAGCCATCCACTTGAGCCAGGCTTTAGGTCTTTTTTGGTAAAATCTATGACTGGAACCTTAGGAGAAATAAGAGAACCCATTTTATTTTGAAGGTTTACTTGTTATTAGATCCTTTCCACTCTTTGGCAGGTCTAGGAGAGTACCAATGCGTATATAAATCATATGCTAGGATGGTCCTCCTTACATCACAAAATTTCAAATTTTCAACTATCTATGACAATGATAGTGACACCCAACTTTTAAATAGCTAATTATATCCCATTGATAACTATTGACACCGTAATATTTCTCATTTAATGTAATTTAAATTTTAGTACTTTGCATTATTGTCAACTTGTAATTATTTTATTAGATCAATCAATTACCTGATTTTGATCTTTTTTTTTTTACTAATTTGATATTTTAGCAATTATTATGGATTCAATAAGGTGATGGACTCTGGCGAAAAAAAAGGTGATACACTGGCAATAAAATTGCAATTGCATGATTGAATCTAAAGATCAACTTAATAATACATCTATGGAGAAGTTGTCTGACATTTATATTTATCCAAGGAGTATAAGTGCAATATATTAGAAATCTGAGATATCATTGTAATTTTTATAATTTTTAGGTGGTTTTGTTGTAATTTAATCTATTTGTTCTTTTCATGGATGACCACACACACACACACACATATATATATATTCAAAATAAGAATCTAAGTTAAACCAAATAAAAAAAAATGAAAGAAAAATTTATGTACAGAAATAAACTTAAATAATTAATTACAAAAACATTGGGTTCATGAGCGAGGAAGACTACGAGTAAATGTATTTGGGATGGGCCATAACTAGCACGGTTTAGAATATTTGCTATGTTTACTCAAGCGTTAATAGCAAACAGTACTTTCATAAGCCCAGGCTTTACTGAAAAATAGTTTGATGGCGTGGTCTCTGCAAGTCCTTTTGCTTTTGTCGGGCTACGAAATATTTACCCTAATGAGTGAGGTGCATTAGGAAACTCAGAACATGTTGTTGTAAGCTCCGATTGAAATTGAAACCGGCCTTTAGGCCTATTTGTGATGATATGGACGCATTCGTGTTTTATTTTATATTAAATACTAAAAAATGCACAAAATCTAATAGAAGTTATAAATAATTAATTTATAATATTACCACATTTATTCATATCATAATTATATTTTTTGCATCACATACTATTTTAGTTTTAATACTTTTGCTTTATGAGAATGTTTTTTATAATGTCATTTTTATACTTATTTTATTGTATCATATTAGAAATCGTTAAATAAAAATTTAAGTTAAAGAAAAAAGTAAAGCACAAATGTTACTTATGTTATGAAATGTGAAAGTTATATTGATACAGATGTCTATGAATATGCCCATTTCGTATGTTGGTTGCTCTGCCCGTATGAATATTTGATTTGTACATATTGATGATGCAAGTGCTCGTGTAATAATATAAGTACTTAATTTGTAGGATAAATCCTCTCAATTTTCTATGACAGAGTGGTGCGCCTTAATGTACTTTTCCTTGATGAATGGTATATTAAAACCAAAAATCTAAGAGATGGTATTGGGATAAATCATCTAATTGTTAGATTTTTTTTTTTTTCAAATTACTAAATGGCAATTTATTTTAATAATTATTTAAATATTGCATTGAAAAAATAAAGTTCGCGTAGCTTTCTTTCAAGATTATATGACCAAGCCATGTTGTGTTCAATTATCAAATAATTAGATATAAGACATTTATAACCAATTAGCATAATGTCACGGATGACATATAATGGAAACGTCCGTTCTATTTTTTTAAATGCAAATACATGTTTCCCGAAAATTGACATTATAATTTATTTTGAATGATTTTGCATCAATTTTGGGACCAAAATCCATATACATCCAAAGGATAAAGATGGTCCTGGTTGATGATTACGAAATTATTATATAAATATCTCCATGATAATGCATAAGTAACCTTTTAAATGAAAAATATGGGGCCGAAATAATGCTATCTTGTTATTATTCCATTTAGCAGTGGCTCCATTAATGATTGCTTCCAAGATTTATTTAAAGGGTTAAACAAGAAAATCTTCATATTATCTTATATTGATTAAATACTATGATAAAAATCAAATGAATGAAAATTTAATAGTTTTTTTTTTTTAATCTGATTCTTCAATAAGTCCCCTGATGTATCCAATAACATTTTTTTTTTTATAAAAAAAATGTATCTATTACTTGACAAAGGAAATTATCATCATTGTTTTTAAATACACTTGATTATATCAATAAATATATAGTTTAGTGCATTGAAAAATGTAAATATCCGTATTAAGTATGATATATTTATATTGCTTAGATTTGACAACTTTCTATTTTTTTTTTCATATGCATGCTTAAGGAGTTTTGGCCTAGGATTATCGGTATGTCCCCGTCTAGCGGTCATTTTCTTGATCATAAGCATGATAGGAGGGGACCGAGATTCGTAGTTCATCATCAAACTTAAAAAATGTTTAATTATAGTTTTACTATGTTTAGTTGTATATGACAACAACCAGCTGATTTAATCTATTATTTCCTTTAGCTTATGTGTTCGTTTTTTTTTTCCCCTGCCCATACTTTTATCTACGGTTCATCTGATCATATGTACGTGAATGCCGCATAGAATGAGTAAATTGCATCTGATACAATCCAATTCATAAGGGTTCGGACATGTTAATCTATCCATTTTTTATTTTTGTTATTTATTTATTCATTTTTTGTCTTGTCCAACAAGAAAAATATGATCTTAATGGGTTAGTAGCAACATTCTCCTATATATTTTGCGATTTATATCATAAAAATATTGAAGATTATGAAATAGACTCTGAACACACATAAACTTGGTCAATCTTTGCGAAATGATACAGAATGAATTTCTACCAAAGATCAAATCTTCACGCTCTCCATTCCTTAAAAGGGAAGTTTTTTTTTTTGGTCAGTCCTAAAGAGCAATTCAAATGTACTCTATTTGTTCTTTTGGTTGGCTTAACTCCTTTGCTCAATCTTAAGAATGACATTTAAGAACAAAAGCAATAGAAGAAATTCATATATGAGTTAGAGTAAATAATGGGCTATAAAAAAGATGTTTCATTTTTTTTTTTTGGAAAAGACATTAACACGACTTATGTCAATTTAATGTTCAATATGTTGACAGAAGCCGCAATTCGTGGTTTATTACCTAGGTTAAGCTCACCTCTAGGCCCATGATTTCTTTAAATGGTTGGAAGTGATAATGATTAGGTCGGGATTGGTAAAGTTGGTAGACCTTGTGGTTGGAAAACGTTGTATAGATTGGGAATCTCTTACATGTAAATCATCCACATATTTGAGTTTCATGCATTTATATTGAAAGCTTTTCTTGTTTAATTCTTTCCCTCTCTAGCTTTTTCCATGTAAATTAAGCTAATTCAGGACCTTAACTCAGTAGGATAACATGAACCACTTTTGTGAGGCCCCAAAAATTTATTAATAATCAGTATTATTGATGGGAATCAGATACCCATTAGTCTTATTATGTGAGTATGAGCAAGTTAAGGATGTTAAGTAGGAGTCTAGCATATAAATAGGTAGAAGCATAAGAAACACGGGGTGTGTTTGGACTTGTAAGACTCTCTATGTGCTTAGAGTGAAGAACACGGTGGCAATAAGGGTGTGTTTGGACTTGTCTATCTCTTGGGTTGAATTTTCATTTTCATAATTAATACATGGGCATGTTTATATTGTGGGTGTGTGAGAAAACACGGTTCAAGTACATGGTTGCAACTCGTGTTGACTAATTTGCATTATTTCAAGACCTTTTTTTTTTTTGCATAATCTATATTTTATCCTAGTTTTCTAACTTTATCTTTTAGGTTAACCCTAATTATCAATTATATTAACTAATTAAAATAAAATTTTCATTTTGAATTCTAATAAAATTTAAAATATGGGAAATATGTATATTTTAGTATCGTTAGGTAAATTATAATCAATAGATAAATAAAATTAAAATCTTATGTTTAGAATAGTTAAATAGAATTTTTAAGTATATATTTATACTCAAGGAATTTTATTTAGCTTATATATAAGTTTTCATATAAAAACATTAGAGTTAGATAATTCAGTCAAATCATTAGTGTGTGTATTAGTAAATGGATAATACTAAATGTGAACTCAATTTTTCTTTAACTTGAAGGATTTTCTTAGGATAAAAATTAAAGCTTTCTCTCTCCCCTTCACTTTTCAAATTCTAGGTCTCTGAAATCCTTATCGCCTAAAAACTTCCTCAGAATTCTTAAATGGTTTAACAATATAAAAAATCTCCTTCAATCTTAAAAAATTTATAACTTTTTTATACTACAACCAAGTAAAAAATCACAAGCGCCTTTGTGATTTTCGTGAAGAGTACTTCATAACAACACTAAGCTTGAAAGGTAAATGTTAAATTTGAAGTTCAAGTTAGATCAAAATGAATGTAAAAACATTTAATTTTGATGTTTTATTAGAAAAAATAAAAAAAGATTTGTAAGCTTGATTTTGTTGAAGTTTTGATAAATTTAGTTAGTTCAATCTTTAGTGAACTTGTTATATTTAGATACTAGGTGAAGAGTTTGACTATTTGTAACTTCTTGGCAACGTTTTGAACCATAAAGAATGAGGTCAAGGTGAGTGGGAAATTCAATGAATTACTATAATGTTTGTGATTATAGCTTGTTTAATCAATATTCTTACTTTGTACTGTGACATGCAAAGTTGGTGGATGAATTTTGTGATGTAAATGTGTTAAATAGGAGAATATTTGTGTAATGTAAAGAGAAATACCAAATGTTTATATATTCATATATTAAAAATACTTGGACATTAAGTAAGCTATATATATATATGTATATATTAATGTAGAAGCATACCTATGAATATACATGCAATAAATATTCATTCAAAAATACTTGGACATTAATGTAATTGATGCCTTCCCATAAAAATTAATCAGCATATAGGAGCACTTTTCTAAATATCATTTTCAGAATTGCTAATTTGTAATAGATGCTTTCCCATGTAAATTAGTCAGCTCATAGGGGCACTATTCTAAAATTCATCTTTGCTTAAGATTGCTAGTTTATAATAGACGCTTTCCTATATAAATTAGTCAGCTCATAGGGCACTATCCTAAAATTCCTCTCTTCTTAAGGTTACTAGTCTATGAGGACGCTTCCTAATACAAGATAGTCAACCCATAAAACACCATCCTACACATCTCTTACCAGTTCTTTGAAATATTTCTATAGCTCTTCAAAATACACAGATAGGCAAAAATAGTGAATCTCTTTGGTCTTTGTAGTAAAGTTTTTCTTAAACTTCATCACAAAGAGGGGTAGTTGTAGACATACCAATTTTATTTTATTTGTAATTTATAATAATAATAATAATAATTATTATTATTATTATTATTATTATTATTATTTTATTTTTTATAAGAAAACTAGAATAAATGCAATATAGTTGCATTATATGACTAAGGCATGGCCTAATGGAAAACACACATGCATAATGATCCTTGGTCCCAAGTTTGAATCCTTGCTCGTGTAAGTGTACGAGATTTTTCTTCTCGATGAAAAATATGGGTTGAACCTATATTTTCTTCTTTCAGTATTTTGCCTTACAATGAAAAACGTGGGTTCAACCCACATTTTCCTTTTTTTACCCTAATTCTATTACAATGAAAAAGTGGGTTGAACCAACATTTTCATCGTCTTCTACCTAGGACTCATCTACCATGGAAGACTATGAAGAGCTCAATTTTTTTTTTCTTTTAATGTTTCAAAAATTACAAAAGATTAAACAACATAATTTAAGAAGCAAATAACTTCCGAAATCAAATTAAAGTACAATAAACCATTAATAAAAGAGATTAAAATAAAATAAAAAATTTTCTGCAATAATAACAAAATCTCTAACCTTCGACCTTTCTTCTCTCCCAATCGTTTAACCCACATTCGCCTATAAATGGAGTTCTAACACTACTTGAAAGGGGTTTTCTTTTTAAAGGTGAAACATTTTCTTAGAAGCTAAAACAATTTTTATCTAACGACATTCTCTATCTCTCTATCTTTATTTTTTTTTTTATTACTCCACTTCGACGTTTTGGTCATGTTTCTCCACTTCTGAACATCACCGCCATCCTCTGCTGCTCATTGCCGTCATCTACTGCCATCCATCATCGTCACCGGAAACTGTCTCTAGCAGTCACGATCTTGGTTTGTAAATTTTTTTTTCTTCTTCTTTTATTTATTACAATCTTATTTTTTTAGAAATAATTCAAAAAAAAATTAGTTATTATATATGTAAAAAAAATCTTAAAAAGAATTTTTTTATTTACTTTATATTTTAATATATTAATTTTTTTAATAAAAAATTCTATATTTTCCTAAAATAAATTTTTAGTTATTTTATATTTTAAGACATTTAGATAAAAAAATATTTTACTTTTATGTACAATAAGACATTTTAGATTTTTATTTTTTTTAAAAGAGTTATTGTAAAAAATTATTTTTAGTTATTTTATCTACTTTAAAAAATAAAAAAAAAGCATTTTTTCTAAAAAATATATTTTAGATATAATTTAAAAAAAAAGGATTATAAATTTTAAAACATTTTATTTAAGAAAAATAAACATGTGAACTACGATAGGTCTGATGCCAAGCATTAGGTACGTAGGCACCTTTGTTGTGATCTCATTTGTAAAAAAAAAAATAAAAAATTCTTCTTTTATTTCTCTTCTTTATTTTATTTTATTATTTATTTATTTTTCTTTCTTTCATTTCTTTTTCTTCTAAAAAACAAATGGAAGGTTAAAAAGTGGTAAAGTAAAGTTTTAATAAGATAGCCTCCGAATTCCAAAATTCTTGGTATAATTTTTTTTTTTTTTACATAGACTAGTAGTCAAATTAAGACTAATATGCTTAATTAGTCTTAATTTAACATTTTTTTCGATTTTGATTAGGTGGCGACTCCTTTTTCTTTTTTTTTTTAAATTATTTTTTCCTAATCTTAGTTGAGGATTTACATTAAATGAGCTGGGGTTTAATGTAAATCGGACTAGAAAAAAAAGAATTAAAATAAAGAAAAAATGGAAAAAATAAGACTCGACAATGTGCCTTCACATTCTCAACTTGCAAACTTTATGACAAAGATTGTTAAAGATAAGTAATTGCAATTTTTTTGCTCCATGTTGGGACTTTTACAAAGTCCAACTTGAGGAGGGGGTGTTAAGCTTATATTTTTGTGACTAGGATTATTTATTTTACACATGTAGTACGTGTATTAGTAGGCATACTATTGCTATATAAATAGAAAAATATCTCTATCATAAACTAACTAAATTCAACAAAATTCACTACACAATCCTCATCTTCTCTATTCTTGCTTCTAGTACTCCTCTATTAGTAGTATATCATGATTTTCTTTTCTTACTACTTTGCAATGGTTCAAAGTTTTCTATAGAGTTGCTTCTTAGTATATGTATATTGCAATTTTTATTGTCATTTTATTTTCTTTTATTGAAAGCCTTAATTATTTCATTGTTTGTAACTTATACTTAAAACAAACATTCAAATTTTATTTTAAAATATATCATGATTTTGAGTATGGAATTTAATAAATTAAAAATAAAATTTACCAATTCTCTTGAGTATCTAAAAACTATAGGTTTTAGGAGTCATTTAGTAGGTTGATTTGCCTATGTTTACACCGTTTGTCTAAGGAAACATATTTCAATGAAACTAATTATTGGTGCCAAATATATAACTACATGAATTCGATTTTTCTTCTTTCACTATCCTATAGGTATAGCTTTACGAGGAATTGTAGAAAAAAAAATGTCAAAATCTAATCAAATTAGAAAATTGGATTTTGAATTTGTAAGCATACAACTCCCTATAATTGAGAAGATATTTTCATTTTTTAATTAAAGTATATTGCAGATTGATGTTATAAGAAAATAAATTAGTTAATTTTTCACTTCTACTCAATTGTGCTTTCTCTTAAGCACATTCAATTGTGGAGTATTGGGCCTCTCATGAGAAGGAATAACCTCAAAATTTTGACACAAACACATTTTTACATGTTTAATTTGGGAATTCAAGAGTTGAAACAAATGACAATGACCAAGGGCTAGTGTGGTTAGTCTTAAATGTGTTCTAGCCCAATACCATAATATTGAAATAAATTCATAGAAACTTTTTTATCTTACACCTTTTTCTCAAGATGGGAGAATAAATAAAAATAAAAACAGATTGGAAGTCAAAACTTAAGTTTGAAACTAATGGAATTGATTTCTTTTGGTTGATGGGAGTGAAAAGAGAGAGAGAGAGATTCATGTGATAATTCTCATTCACTGAGTTGTGATAGATAAATGAAAAGAACACTATAAAAATTTCATAGTAAATTGTATGAGAGATGGATTGTGATATTTGAGTCTTTGAATTCTAAGCAACTAATTAAGGCTTGGGATGACATTCTCAAATTAGTTCAAACATTATGAAGTTGTTACATAAGTTAGTTCTAGTAACCCTATGATTTGTTTTTCCAAAATAAATCATATAAATTATTTAAGTTAATTATAAATATGAATCAAAGGTAATGGCTCACTATTTATTGGAAACTCGAATTTTAAACTCTGAGATATAGCGAGTTGACCCTCGAGATGGACTAAATAACCTATAAAATCACTATTTATGAAAAAATGTCTTTGGGTATATAAATGAATTTGTGCAGGTAAAAAATTAACATGAGACATAAATGGGATAAACCCATTTAAACATAGGAAAAATTGTGTTTGGGTTTGGGTTTAACTTACAAACTTGTTTATTAAAAAAGCTCTTAAATAGTTCTCAAGTATAAGTTGCAAACCTATTTAGTAATAAAATAAATGATGATATATATATATATATATGTATGTATGTATGTTGTAATGTACGGATAAATACAAGTAACATATGTATTTAAACTATATATTTGTTATATATATGTATAATATATATATATATATATATATATACACACACACACATGTCCTCATTTACGAAACCTATTTTAGAAATAATTATTCTGGGTATAATATTTATGTAATTTTTTTACAAGACGCAATATTTAAGTGCATAGCCCCAACAAACCATACTTCCTCATGTAATTTTCACCACAAAGCCTCTCACTCTATGAAAATAGCAACACTAGTAAGAAAAGCTTAGAAATGAAAAGAAAAATCGTTTAAAGAAAACTCAAGAAACTAAACACAAATGAGAAAATAAAAGCAAATATGGGTTCTGAACTAGTTGTGTACTATCAAGCTGTTTAGAGGTTTGATGTTTGGTGAAGGGCTGAATATATCCGATATGGAGTCGCGAAAGGAAGGGGGCCGGTAAATGGCCAAGCCATGTTTTTCACCCCTAAGTTGTCTAAATTTCTAAAAATACAAAATCTTTGAAATTGATTGCAAGAAAATGTATTCTGATGTAATTTCTAATGTAGGTTTATGTGATAATTTTAGTTCTACAAAATTGATGAGGTTTAGGACATATCCTAAATAGTCTTTCCTGTTCATGTGTGATTAGTACTTGACTTTTAAAACCCTAAATGACGTAGTGTTTAGCTAAGTCTTTGTTCATTGATTCCAAATTACATTTATTTAACATCCATGAAGAGAATTTCTGAAAACTATATATGTTGATTACTATTTATTATATTTTATTTAAATTAATCTATCAAAAACTACGAATTTAATGAAATATTTGATTTTCATGATAATAATTAATGACTTTGTGATTTAATGATTCTAAGTGTGATATAATGATATTATGAATGGTTAGAAATTTTCTTTTAATAAATTTAATTATTGGTGTAATTGATCAAAATTTAGGGGTTGAATATGCAATTTAGTGAAATATTAACATGGGGCTTGATTGATAAAATGAAATTATAGTATACTTACATACATACATACATACATACATACATATATATATATATAAAGTTTTAATGTTACAATTATTTTCATAGAATTAATTGGGGTCATTTGGTATTTATTACGTAATTTGATAAAATTAACCCTATATGCGTAAATAGAAATTGATTATATCACATTTGGGATGTTTAAATGGGTTTTACATGTTGTTTTAATACATTATGTAGTCTCACCGGATTAAAAATGATATGGGATTATCATGAGATAATGATTGCTTAAGTATAGTTCAAATTAGATATGTGAATATAGTAATTTAGTAGTAAAGTAGAGTTGAAATGAAGCTTATTTCTATAATTTAGCATCTTAGTTAGATTTGAGTTTTGGACATATTTGAATAATTCCTTCCAAAAAAATCGTAACAATATATAGAATGTTTAAAATCGACAAGAAACAAGAAAACTATGACTATTAGAAGATAACAATTTAAAAGTAGGAAACATGAATTGATAACTTATATTACATATATGTTATAAGTACTCTATTCTCACTTGTTGAATTCTAACTTTTGGTATGTTTAAGACCATTTGAATATGGGAGCTAAAAGGATTTGTTTAACCAAGTGAATTAACATGCTTTGTTATTTTGTGATGCATTGTAGTTAAAAGATTGTACGCTACTCACTTATTGTTTGTTGAACCTTGTTAATCACTTATTATGACCACAATGGGAAGATCTAATAGTAGATTTCATGATTGAAAGGTAGGATTGACTTCTCGATAAATTATTGAATATGTTATGGCATTGTTTACTTGAATTTATATGAGCTTGCTAAAGCATGCTAGTATCTTTATGATGTAGAGTGGGTGCAAGAAATTGGATTTAGGAATTTATATAGTGTCTTTAGTATGATTGGGTATGTCTAATGTTAAATGATTGGTAGACTAATGTGGTCTAACTTCCACTAGCATGCTTCCTAGTGTGGCATGAATGGACTTGAGGATCATATTTTTGAAAACTCTGTTTTGGTAATAAAAGTCTTTCAAATAAGTTTTATAGCATTTAGATTGTTCTTTTTGGACTCTTTGGAATGAACCACCATGTGCTGCTCACTATTTACCTTCGAATTGACTTGCTAAGTACCACTCATGTAGGATCTCATATTAGTGTATATCATGTGTATTAGTATGACATTCATATGTTACGTGCATGTTTCTTTTATTGTGCTTAGATATTAGTTGTGTATTCGGATATATGTATCTTGATTTGGTCATTTTTATTTGTTTCTTTTTAATTTTTTACTCAAGTGGCTTTAAAATAAGTTGAGAGGTTGGTTTTTCTAACCTTAGGTACATGCAATTGTGCTTGAAAACGTTTAGGGCCTGGCATTTAGGATGAGATGAGATCATTATAAGCCACTCTTTAGTTTATTTTTTCATGGCTCATGTATATAGATTTATGTTAAAGACTTTTGCTTGTTCTAGGAGAAAAGATAAAACTAGAAAAGGACCAATAATCAAAATTTAACTTTCAAACCTGTGAAATTGATTTCTTTTGGTTAATTTGGCGTGAAAAAAAGATGTACATCTATGATACATTTCATTAACTAACACATGGTAGATTAAATACAATGGTACCGAGAATTAAATTCTAAACCATGTGAGAGATAGGAAACTCCCGAGTATATTTATAATGGAAGGAATTATCTCACCAATATTGAGTATTGATCTTATTTAAAACTTTTTAGAGACATGGTATTTCACTCAAAAATTTCCAACATGCATGGCTTACACTGATCATGCCTTGCATTGATCATGCCCATGAAAGGACACTAAAAGTATGGCTAATTTGATTGTTTTCTCCAAGAAAAACTTAAAATGTAAAAATGAAGGATATATTTTTTTTATATTTATTTATATATTCTATTTCTCGAGCTTATTAGAAAGCAAATATTATTATATCAATGAAGATAGACTTATCTTCATTAGGAAAATACAATATAGCAATATTTAAGTTCTAGTAAAAGGATGATCACTCAAACACACACAGCGATAACTTAGGTTTTATTAACAAGCGCCTCTTAACATCGAATAGCACTTATTAACTTTTTTCGTCAACAAACAAAGATTGCACAGAAGTAGTAAGCTAAGATTCGATTCCACAATAAGCTTTGACGGTGAACTCATGTTTGTGACCCTCATCAGAAGCAAAGTAATGGACTAAGGCAACATTGTCAAAGGGTTTGTATTTTAATGGATGATTTTCATCCACGAGCTCTGGAGGGACTTGGACCATGCTACTCAGGAAAGAGAATAGCCCTAGTGTGTATCTTGTGCTTTTGCCCTTCATCATCACACGATGCTCACAGGGACGTATCCTGTCATTGCTCCATGCCTAAAATGAATTTGTCAAGTCACTTGTGGAGATTGATAACACACTTAAGTATGTTATATACACTATGAAATTATATATGTGACCTTTTATTTTTATTTTTCAAGGATGTAAAGATCCATTAATGAATTGGTAATTATAAATGAGTAACTGATAACTAATTTTAAAAAATGAATGTTTAAAAGGTCAAAAAGGGTATAATAATTATTTGTAATGATATTGCAATAGGAAAATTTCATGATTGAAGCAGAAACATTTGTTTTGTTTTCAAAAATAGGTCGGCTTATCATTTAAAACACCTTATAATGCATTTTGGATCGATTGTTTTTTTTTAATCAATCTAAGGGAAAAGTTGGGTATTCGCTAGTAAACTATTCATATTTGACTCAATATTTGCTAGAGTTTGATTTTATTTCAACTCAAGTTGCTTAGGTTTAGTGAGTTGAGTTCATACATCATCATATTTAGCCTAGCAAAATCACATGTCATGTCTAATTGAGTTTATGTATAAATTAAGTTGGAGTTAAATTTAGGCTTCATTATTAATGTTATTTTAGTTCGAAAAAACTTATCTTTTTCAATTTTCTATGACATTGGTGCGCCTTAATGTACTTTTCCTTGATGAATGGTATAGTAAAACCAAAAATCTAAGAGATGGTATTGGGATATATCATCTAATTATTAGATTTTTTTTTCAAATTACTAAATGGCAATTTATTTTAGTAATTATTTAAATATTGCATTGAAAAAATAAAGTTCGCGTAGCTTTCTTTCAAGATTATATGACCAAGCCATGATGTGTTCAATTATCAAATAATTAGATATAAGACATTTATAACCAATTAGCATAATGTCACGGATTACATATAATGGAAACGTCCGTTCTATTTTTTTAAATGCAAATACATGTTTCCCGAAAATTGACATTATAATTTATTTTGAATGATTTTGCATCAATTTTGGGACCAAAATCCATATACATCCAAAGGATAAAGATGGTCCTGGTTGATGATTACGAAATTATTATATAAATATCTCCATGATAATGCATAAGTAACCTTTTAAATGAAAAATATGGGGCCGAAATAATGCTATCTTGTTATTATTCCATTTAGCAGTGGCTCCATTAATGATTGCTTCCAAGATTTATTTAAAGGGTTAAACAAGAAAATCTTCATATTATCTTATATTGATTAAATACTATGATAAAAATCAAATGAATGAAAATTTAATAGTTTTTTTTTTTTAATCTGATTCTTCAATAAGTCCCCTGATGTATCCAATAACATTTTTTTTTTATAAAAAAAATGTATCTATTACTTGACAAAGGAAATTATCATCATTGTTTTTAAATACACTTGATTATATCAATAAATATATAGTTTAGTGCATTGAAAAATGTAAATATCCGTATTAAGTATGATATATTTATATTGCTTAGATTTGACAACTTTCTATTTTTTTTTTCATATGCATGCTTAAGGAGTTTTGGCCTAGGATTATCGGTATGTCCCCGTCTAGCGGTCATTTTCTTGATCATAAGCATGATAGGAGGGGACCGAGATTCGTAGTTCATCATCAAACTTAAAAAATGTTTAATTATAGTTTTACTATGTTTAGTTGTATATGACAACAACCAGCTGATTTAATCTATTATTTCCTTTAGCTTATGTGTTCGTTTTTTTTTTCCCCTGCCCATACTTTTATCTACGGTTCATCTGATCATATGTACGAGAATGCAGCATAAAATGAGTAAATTGCATCTCATAAAATCCAATTCATAAGGGTTCGGACATGTTAACCTATCGATTTTTTATTTTTATTTATTTATTTATTGTCTTCTCCAACCCGAAAAATATGATCTTAATGGGTTAGTAGCAACATTCTCCTATATATTTTGGGATTTATATCATAAAAATATTGAAGATTATGAAATAGACTCTGAACACACATAAACTTGGTCAATCTTTGCAAAATGATACAGAATGAATTTCTACCAAAGATCAAATCTTCACGCTCTCCATTCCTTAAAAGGGAAGTTTTTTTTTTGTTTTTTTTTCTTTTTTGGTCAGTCCTAAAGAGCAATTCAAATGTACTCTATTTGTTCTTTTGGTTGGCTTAACTCCTTTGCTCAATCTTAAGAATGACATTTAACAACAAAAGCAATAGAAGAAATTCATATATGAGTTAGAGTTAGTAATGGGCTATAAAAAAGATGTTTCATTTCTTTTTTTCAGAAAAGACATTAATACGACTCATGTCAATTTAATGTTCAATATGTTCACAGAAGCTGCAATTTGTGGTTTATTACCTAGGTTAAGCTCACCTCTTGGCCCATGATTTCTTTAAATGGTTGGAAGTGATAATGGTATTATAAATGGATAAACTCATCAATGCATTGTATCTAGGATCATTTTTGTATCTGTTAGGTTAGGATTGGTAAAGTTGGTAGACCTTGTGATTGGAAAAATTTGTATAGATTGGAAATCTCTTACATGTAAATCATCCACATATTTGAGTTTCATGCATTTATGTTGAAAGCTTTTCTTGTTTAATTCTTTCCCTCTCTAGCTTTTTCCATGTAAATTAAGCTAATTTAAGATCTTAACTGAGTAGGATAACATGAACCACTTTTGTGAGGCCCCAAAAATTTATTAATAATCAATATTATTGATGGGAATCAGATACCCATTAGTCTTATTATGTGAGTATGAGCACATTAAGGATGTTAAGTAGGAGTCTAGCATGTACATAGGTAGAAGCATAAGAAACACGGGGTGTGTTTGGACTTGTATGACTCTCTATGTGCTTAGAGTGAAGAACACGGTGGCAACACGGGTGTGTTTGGACTTATCTATCTCTTGGGTTGAATTTTCATTTTCATAATTAATATATGGACGTGTTTATATTGTGGGTGTGTGGGAAAACACGGTTCAAGTACATGGTTGCAACATGTGTTGACTAATTTGCATTATTTCATGACCTTTGTTGTTTTTTGTATAATCTATATTTTATCCTAGTTTTCTAACTTTATCTTTTAGGTTAACCCTAATTATCAATTATATTAACTAATTAAAATAAAAGTTTCATTTTGAATTCTAATAAAATTTAAAATATGGGAAATATGTATATTTTAGTATCGCTAGGTAAATTATAATCAATAGATAAATAAAATTAAAATCTTAAGTTTAGAATAGTTAAATAGAATTTTTAAGTATATATATATACTCAAGGAATTTCATTTAGCTTATATATAAGTTTTCATATAAAAATATTGGAGTTAGATAATTCAGTAAAATCATTAGTGTGTGTATTAGTAAATGGATAATACTAAATGTGAACTCAATCTTACTTTAACTTGAAGGTTTTTCTTAGGATAAAAATTAAAGCTTTCTCTCTCCCCTTCACTTTTCAAATTCTAGGTCTCTGAAATCCTTTTCGCTTGAAAACTTCCTCAGAATTCATAAATGGTTTAACAATATAAAAAATCTCCTTCAATCTTAAAAAAATTATAACTTTTTTATACTACAACCAAGTAAAAAATCACAAGTGCCTTTGTGATTTTTGTGAAGAGTACTTTACAACAATACTAATGTGAGGATTTAAACTTAAGCAATAATGTTAAAATTAAAATAGTATATATATATACATATGTGTGTAAGGTAAAATAAATGTATATATATATATATGTTATATGCTAAAAATAAAGTAAAATATATAAAATAATAATAATAATAATAATAATAATAATACGAATTATATGGGCATATATATATATATATATATGCACATATGGAATATATAAATATATAAAAAAATGTATACATTATATTATTTTATATTATATTATAGCTAAAAAAAAGAAAAAAAAGAGAGGAAGGAAAAAAAAAATGCAGAATATAGCACCCTCATTCAATGTTAGCAAAATTAAGTTATATTATATATATATATATATATATATATATATATATATATATATAGACATTAGAATAGAGAGAGAAGATAAAACAAATCATCAAAAATTAGAAAAAAAAAGAAACCAAAACTCTCTCCATTTCATCCGAATTTTCTAGGCAAATTGAAATTGAAATTTCCAACATGCAATCATCAGGATAGGAAGAAGAACAAGATTGAAGTAGGATGTAATAAGAATTTGAAGAAATTGAAGAAAAAAAATCAAATTAAATAGGAAGGATTATGTCTGTTCGTTCGAAGGGGTTAGGATAAATCTGCTGCTAGGCCAAGCTAGGGTTAAGGTTTTGGGTGGGAGAGGATTCCGGCCGACATAGTGGTTGTCGGCTTTAGTGGCCGGAGGCCAGTGAATGGAGCAGCCCCTGGTAACGCCCGAAACTTTCTATTTTTGTTAAAAATATCAAACGTTAATGAAAAATTATGATTTTTGGCATTCTGCATAATTTTGTATGAATATTAATGTGATAATTTTATTTTTCTGAAATTTGATTCAAAAATATGTGGTCCATAAGAAATGCTTTGTTCTGGTCATAAATTAAATTGGAAACTAAATAGGTCAAATGGTGTATTTTTTATGTAATTTTTAGTATATAAGATCCTTATATGATTTATTAGATCACCAAATCAATAATTGTTCAGATTGGAGTCATTTTCTATTTTTAGTGAATTTTTCAAGCTAATTACTTTGTTTTGGCCGAATTAAATCCTTAGCAAAATTAGAGAATTTGATTTGATTAGTTGAATTTGATGTTTAGTTGAGGTTCACTGAAGTATAATATGATTTTAAGAAGCTTGGGTTAGTTACGAAACAAAAACGGGAGTGTTCGGTGCAAGATCGTGATAATTTAGAACCATACGATACAATATATAATCAGAACGAAATTTAATTACATTAATATATAATAGAGCGTAGTATGCCCGTATGTATATGAATTAGAAATTGTAGGAAAATGGTGGATTATACGAGGTTAGGATGGAATTTAGGGGTTTGGAATACTGAATTAGCAATGTAGGGTTCAATAGAGTGAATGAGGTAACATTGATTGGTATACTGATGATTCAGGTGTTTCTGTTGAGTAAGAAGGACAAAGGAATTTGGCCGGTGCGACTGTTTGGATTGGCATACATTGTTTCAGGTGAGTACCCCCTTAACTCCTCTCTTGGGTACAAGTGGTTGATAATGTAGACTACTTGTTGTTGGCTGAAATTCCCCTGTACGATCACTTACTATGATCAATGCAGGAGGATTGTTGAATTACATTGGTTTGCTGATGGCTGGTTGTGTGTTATGATATGGTTGGATTATGAGAAAAAAAAAAAGAAGGGAACATTCTAGAAAATCCTATAATGAGAGTTGGGTGCGGAATTTGATTATACTATTCCTGATTGTATGTGATGTAATGAACTTAAATTATTGAATGCTTAATGATTGTGATGTAATGCTGGGTTATTTTTAGCTTATTAGATGGGGTTTATATGACTGGTTGAGTTCATATTATTGTTGTCTTGGTAACGATGGAATATTTAAATGGATAATAAAATGGGATTTAGGCTATAAGTACCTACTAACCTAAAACACTTAATGTAAGAAAAGGCCTATTCGCTACCTAGTAAGTTTGTGGTACGACCTTTGAGTCGACCCGGATGGGTTTGAGGCACGGTCAACGGACCGGCCCGGTTCAGTGACCTATGGGGATTTGGTCACCCCTTTTGTTCAAGGCAAGTGAAAGGCGAGATGAATGTTTCTAACTAAAAAGAGTATGTATGGATGTCTTAATTGGTTGAGAAAACATTAAGTTTTGAAAAGTACATGAGGGTAGTTTATCTACCAGTTGACAGGCTTTGCTTGGGTTAACTGAAAAATATTTGTGACCTGTGAGTAAACATGAGTGATTGAAATGGTCTCCAATGAAAAGGTTATGAGTTTAGCAAAATGGAATTACAGGGAAAATATCATTAAGTAAGATCATTGTGATGTTAAAATGTAATAAATTGAATTGGGTTTTTTGCGAGTATAACTTGAGTTGAAAACTTGCTTACTTGAGTAATCACTTCGAGGTATTTGATAATATTGTTGATTACTATTATGTGATTTTGTTGTTTGTTTTTGCTGGGTTGCTTGATTTTATACTCATTTTGCTTCTTAAGAAGCTGAGGGGTTAGTGTTTTTGCTAACCTCAAGTATAGGTACTGAAGAATAAGTTGTTGGAGACTCGGGTTTTTTGAGAGCGTCAATAGAGGCAAAGAAGCCCTTAGTTCCATTTTGGAACCTCTATTATTTGTAATAAGATCTATAGGTGTTAATCTTCATATTGTAATGTAAATATTTGTGTATATAAGGTTAGATTTGTAATCTTTTGTGCCACTTAAGGCTACAGGATTAATCATAGGCTATGCCTATTTACTAGGAATGTAGATCCCGATGGTATATATATATATATATGATGTATGATGTGATAGGAGATTTTAAGTACATGTGTTTAGATATGATGTGGATATGAAATGATAGTGCTGTTAGCGCCATTTTACAGGACGTTTATAAAATTACATATAGGTTGGAGTTACAAGTTCAATATTAGCAAAATTTGCCTTATCTCTAATTCAGAGACGGCATAGCAATCCACTTACAGGTACCAAGGATAGTTACAGGAATTTTTGGAACAGGTTCAAGAATCAAGCCTAGTAGGTGGGTCACTACAACTAAGCTTGAAAGGTAAATGTTAAATTTGAAGTTCAAGTTAGATCAAAATGAATGTAAAAACATTTAATTTTGAAGTTTTATTTGAAAAAAAAAATATTTGTAAGCTTGATTTTGTTAAAGTTTTGATAAATTTAGTTAGTTCAATCTTTAGTGAACTTGTTATATTTGGATACCAGGTGACGAGTTTGACTATTTGTAACTTCTTGGCAACGTTTTGAACCATAAAAAATGAGGTCAAGGTGAGTGGAAAATTCAATGAATTACTATAATGTGATTATAGCTTGTTTAATCAATATTCTTACTTTGTACTGTGACATGCAAAGTTGGTGGATGAATTTTGTGATGTAAATGTGTTAAATAGGAGAATATTTGTGTAATGTAAAGAGAAATGCCAAATGTTTATATATTCATATATTAAAAATACTTGGACATTAAGTAAGCTATATATATATATGTATATATTAATGTAGATGCATACCTATGAATATACACGCAATAAATATTCATTCAATTATGAAAACTTAAGCCATTACAATTAGGGTGATTTCAAATTAATTAAGGATTAAAATGATCAAGTTATAAATGGAAGTGCGAGTAACTACTGTGTTGATTTGATTATTTATGACATGTAGATATTTGGTATGTATACTATAGTGGTATGGATTGAAATGTTAGCTGAACGACTTGTGATATTCTACAGGTATTTAGTTATGGCCATTGGTTAAATTGTTGGATTATAACTTGGTTGATCACCCCTAAATAAATAATAAAAGGATTGGCCTAATATAAAACTAGACATACATTATACAAGACATTATATTGAATTAAAGGCCATTGCTATTATATGACTTGTAAGAAGTAATCATGAAAAGATTCTGACTATGCCAAGTGTGATCTAAGTAACACTTAGAAGTTGTTGCGCATTTAACGTAGTCCCTATGTGGGTTTTGCTTGTGATTTTGGGTGTTAGAATTATTATAGGGTGTTGTGTGCTTTCCCAAAAATAATGAAAGTTATATTTAGAATCAGGTGTCATGTGCTCTCCCATGACATTGTTATAGGATACTTGAGCACTAATGATAAAGTTGTGAATCTCTAACTTGAGGTCTAAGGGGACTTAATCCTTAGACTTCACATAAGTTATTAGAAGACCGCGAATGATGTTTGCATTGCATTTGGTTGTTTATTTACAACATATGGTTGGTAACATTCTTATTCTTGCATAGTAATGAGAATATTGCATTTCCATCTTATGAAACGGTTGTTTGCTCATTCCCTTATAGTGTGTTTGATGGTGTAGGTTGTAATTCTTTGTATTTTACATCTAGAAGAATGAAATGGGTAAATTCTATCAACTCCTCTAGGCAAGGAAATCGTAGTAAGGTGGTTTGAATATTTCAAAGACACATGGGGGATATTTTTTATTAATGTAACTTTTTGAATACTCCCACTTTTGAATATCTTTTGGATATGGGTCTAGTTTGTAATTATTACTCTTTTGGTTACGCTCAACTATCTCTACTTTCAAACTTACATATCAAAACGTTTTATAAAAGTACCATGTATATATATTTTATCATTATATTGGTGGTTAGAGTAAATGCTTTGCATGTGCCTAATCGTGATTAAGTATTCATGGTAGCTTGTTATGACTAAGGTTCCTTGTGGAGTGTAACAATTTCATGACAATTCTACCTTTTACATCATTGAACAAATGTACATCCAACCTTTGTGTTGCTCTAGGCCTAGGACATATGACCAAACCATGACTAAGGTCCTTGTGGACTGTGACAATTTCATAACACTTCCACCTTTTACATCCTCGAAATGAACAAATGTACTTCCAACCTTTGCATTGCCCCATCCTTTTGTTTACTAAAAGTGGTTTTGTCATCCATCCTTTTTATTCCACTAACTCTTATTACAACAACAATCGCATTGGAGATAGCATGTAATTTATTTGTCCTTTTTATTCCACTGTCTATCTATCTATATTTTCAGCAATTAATTTATTTGCCGTGATCTTGCATGTAATTGAACCACATGACTTAATATCATTATACATGCATTTGCTCTAGTGAAATCTTATACTTTTTAGGTCTAACTTGCATATCATATTATAATATATAGTTTTGGAAATTTTTACTATTTTTGTATTTCAGTTTTTTCATGGTGGTATTCACTATAATTCAATTGCATTTATTTTCCATTATATTTTCCTTTTCAATATTTGCTACAATGCAATTAATTGTGTACCACCAATTTTGATCGACATCAACATTTATTCATATTCTTTTCATTCCTATTTGTTAGTTTTATTTATTATATACGCCTATCATAAAATGGGCTAAGGAGCCATTGTTTTCTTCCATTACTTTGTTTCTATTTCTCAGTTCAACTTTTGTAAGGTGGTTAATATATTACTTTACACTATTTTTTCCCTTTATTTAGGAAACCAAATAGACAAACTAATCCTTACATTACAAAATTAAGGCAGAGTATTAATTTTTAATTAGCATAAAGGATGATTAAATTTTTTTCTTATATTATACTTTGATTATGAGGAGAAATTTGAGGTACATGAATTTCTTTTAAGAAAAGAATCGATTCATGTTGCAGATATATTCTTGCTTTAAGATACCACATATGAATCTTACATGACTTGATCTACTGCCAATTTTGATATCTACTATAGTTGTTTTGTGAAAAATTTTCAGCTTGTGCTATAGTTGTAGTGCCTTCAAGAGATTTATTTTTTGGTTGATGTCAATGGCATTCCGTTTTGTGAGATATATGGTTGAAGTCCAACTAACCATCACTATGACAATTGTCGTAGAGCTTTTTCAAGGATTTTTAGGGTTTGTAATCAAAACGAGGTCCATAAAAAATGATTATCATTTAATAATTGTAACTTTGGAGAATAATATATTGTATTGTATAAATAATTAAGGCTTTTACTAATTTTGTACATTTTTCATGCAATAAATTAGTTGCATTTTTTTGTGTGTATTTTTTTACTTAAAGTGCCATATATTGTTTATGATTATCTTTTTTTATATTTGCACTTCAATAAGAATTGGATTTCTATGTACATTGGTTTAAGAACATAAGGATCTTCACACGATGGATGAATGAATATTAACTTTCAATACTTTATATCGAGTTATATTATCAAAAAAGAAGAAGTTGAAGGATGATGGTGTCTTGAGATATTTATTTTATTTTTTATTTTATGGATTTTTCTTGGCTAAAATTCTATTAATGAGTTTTAGTTGTGAGTTTTCTATACTAAAGCATATAAGTTGAAGTGCCATTTATCAATTACTTTTTATTTGTATCCATTATAAATTCCAATTTAAATATAAATATATAATTCTTTTGAATCTACTCCATTCATAGGAATTTAATATACTACATATATGGAGTTGGGTAAAATTTCACATGATTCAGCGAATAAAATATAAATTCCATCATGACTAGATCAATCCATATGATTTGATAAAGAATGGGTTAATAATGGGACATTTTTGGAAAATGGGAAATTCAAAGTGCTTAGGGATGGAAAATGGAATTGCTATAGGACATGGAATAAATTTAAATAAAAAACAAATGATTTTGTAAATTCATGAATCGTGGCTTAATAAAAAAATTTCTAAGTTTCTAAAAATTGAAGGCATAGATCAAGAAATGATTATTACCTTTGACGAAACAAAAAGATGTCATATAGGTTCTTTTACATATTCTTTTGAGTTATACATACATGAAGTATTGATTTGGAAAACAACTAGGATGTGCATAAATAAATAACTTTTATATAATATAATATAATTTACTATAAAGCGTAATACAATATATAAAACATATTGCATTCATTCCATGAAAAATAGCACAAATATGTCATAATATGATAAATAATGTACATATTTACTGGAAACATAATCACTTATGGTTTTTTTTTTTGTTATATTTGCCATTAAATTTCATCAATTACATTTATCATTAATTCTTTTTATTGCATAAAACCTCTTTTATTTTTCAAAGTAAACATGAAAAGATCAATTTGTTTTCTATAGAATTCAAAAGAACAATGAAATTTTTTAATTTGTAATACATATTATATGTAATACATATTACATTACATTCTATATTTAATAGCAATATAATTGTTACAATATAACAAATAACGTCTAAATTTACTACAAAAATAATAAATTATAATTTTTTAAACTTGCCATTAATTTTCTCCAATTGTATTTCTAAATGATTCTTTATTGTGTAAAAAAAAAAATTATTTTTTAACGTAAACACAAAAAGGACTTTATGGAATTCAAAAGAACAGTAAATTCCTACACTTAAAATAGGTAATAAATCCTGATTGTCAATATAAACTATTGACAAAATTTTAATAGAAGGTGTCAATTATGGCAATTTAATTTTTTGATTATCAATGTTAATTGATGTTAAAATTTAAGGTGATTAATTTGAGAATTGTCAATATCAATTGATGATAAAATTTAATGATATAAGTAAAGGTATAATAAATTTAGGTGATTTATGGCTGTATTAATAAGATAGTTAATTGTGATGGAAAGTTTTTATAGAATCAATAAAATGTGAATTTATTGTAATTACTTTAGCAATATTAATAGTTCATATATTAGTATAAATTTATGGAAATGATGTATTAATGGAAAAGATATAATAGATAAAAATAGAGTATTAGATGGGTTGCAACTTTTGTATGACTTAATACAAAATAGTAAAATTCTTTCATTTCATATATTATATAAATTAATATGAAATAACTAGTCAATAGTTATGCATGGTTAACATATAATATATATCCATACAATTAGATAATTGTATAACTCTTTTCATAAATTATACAAGTATGAACCAACTATGAATTACCACGTGTAATTAACAAATAATATTTGTATATACAATTAAATAACAATAATCACACCATATCTCTAACAATTTACAAATATATATTGTTATTAAAATATTAACAATTTACGAATATACATTGTTAATTAAAATGTTAATTGTGATAATCTTTTAAATAAATCTATTTTTTTTACCTTGAATATACTTTAAAAAAAAAGTTCATACAATGGAAAAAGGCATTACTGTACATGTGAATAATGTCCGCATTATAATGTATCTATTATAATATTTACATTGCTTAACATGTAATATAATATATATGTTATAATATAATTGTTATATATGAAAAATAAGGTCGACATTTACTACAAATATAATTATTTCTATTTTTATTCATATTTATCAAGAAATCTTTTTATAATATTAATTTTCATTTATTACTTTTGTCATTAATTTTTTTGTCAAATCATACCTCTTGTCTTTTATATTCTATTTCCATCCATTCCTTTTATTTATAATATTATTAATTTTTGCTAGTTGCATTTGTTTTCGTTAACCTTTTTTTCAGATTAATATAATTTCAAACATTCTTGCCCTTTATATTATATTTTTCATCTATTACTTTTGTTTGTGGTGTCATTAATTTTCATTAGTTATTTTCCTTTTTTTTCCAATCACATTATAATACACAGTTTCAAAAAATCTTACCTTTTATGTATTCTTCCTTCTAAGATACTATTAATATATTCCATAATTTCTTTTATCAAATGTAATATAATTCTAAAAACTTTTGGCTTTTATATTTTATTTTGAATTATTATTTTTGTTTATTTATAAACCATCAAAACAATAGTCATATGATTAAATATTTGAATAATTCATTTCCAATAACTTAAAATGCTTAAACAAATCTACTAGATCACCAAATAGAGTGTTATGGAGCTCTAGTGGAACTTTGTATTTTGCAAAGAAAACTTCATGTTCTTCAAGAGCTTGACGCATGTCTTTGGATGTTGAGAGCCAAGATGAACCTGGCTTCAAGTTCTCATTGGTTAGGTCAATCATGAGAATACTTTGAGATGCTGCTAGAGAACCCACGACTCGCTGATCTCACACACAAATGGACACTCAAATGATGATTTCGTGCATATTTATACGTTAAGTGCAATAAGATACAAAGAGGACAATTTATCAAAATGTTAAGTGCAATAAGATACAAAGAATATAATTTATCTGATATTAAGCTTAAAGTAGAAATCGATAAGATATTGATCAAGTTATTTTGTAAATGTTAGTTCAAAAAGATATAGATAGGGAAACAAAATATATAAAGATAAGATATAGAGGGAAAAAAAATCAAAATGGGCTTAGAAAACTCATTACTTTTTAATGTAGGTCCATAATTCCCTAAAATGCCTGGTCTACATAAACTGGATTTATATAAGAAAAGTCCATATTTTCCAAATCAGTTCCACTTGTGTTAGAGATCATTGTTGATAAAAATTATATATAATGAATTTACTTTCTTTTTTTCTTCATTACAAAGCATACTAACAATAATTATATGGAAATTAATGTTTTCCAAAATTTATGTAAAATATACAATTATTATAAGGAAAAAAATTACATAATAAAATAGATGATGAAGGATTTTAGTAATATAAAAAAATTAACTTAATAAAAGGTGGTATTAACAAAAGATACTCTTGTGTTGTTATTATAACTCAACTAAATATTACAGATGTGGCATACGCCACATTAGAATCCATTTGGACACTTAGTGTATCGCATTAATATATAAAAAGCACCATCTATTTATGTCATATTTAACAATATTTATCTCCTTTTTATGCTGTCAAACTTTTCATCCCTATTTCAATTTCAAACTTTTTTTCGTGTAATTTTCCAGTTCTTATGCTCAGTAGCAAGTCCCTTTGGGCTAGTTGGCAGTCATTGCTAGAATCGTGTACGAATTACCAAATATATTAACGTTGGTTGCTCTGTGTTTCTGGCCTGTGGGTTAGTAGTCCAACACGATTCTTATTAAGCATGTCACGGCTGATTTATAAGAAATTGCAGCATGAGTATTATTCTAGGTAGACTGGCAATGAGTACTACACATACTTAGGACAACGTTAAATGACATTTGTTTTGTTTCGGATTTCCCCTGCTTCAAAACCAAAGAAGCAGAGCATCCCGCATTCGTTTAATCAGCCAATGACCCAAGCTCCACAAATTTCAATTCACTTCTCATTTATTTTCTTTCCTAAACCATGACTCTTAATCTCCCTCATTTTGCTCATAGGAAGAAAAAAAAAAAAAAAAGAGAAGGGGAATTTTATTTCCCGAAACAACATTCTTCCTCTTCCTCTTGTACGACGTTGCACCGCCACGCTCTCTTTCCTCAAGTTATCTTGCGGAAGTTCCACTGACACCAGCAATATTAGGTGCTTCATCTGCGATTCCAAACATAAGAAAGCATCTATATCAAGGTAAGCATTTAAAATACACCCTTATTTCAATTGAAACAAGGGAGTACAATGAAGGGTATCAATTAGACATACTTAAAAATTATAACTTTAGAAATTGTGTCTTGACAAGCTAACTTGTAATTACAATTAAGATAAGAAGAATTAATGCATGCAATATGCCATTTAATTATAAGTAGAAAAACTTGTACATCCACTCATACCGAGAACTCTGGGAAGAAAGGAGGGTGTATAAGGTGCTTCTACACTCATTTTGATAAAAGTAGAAGAAAAAAAGAAAAGAAAAGAAAAGTGAATGAATAAATAAAATAAAATAAATCAAAAGTAGTGGTTTGTACATATACTTATGCCTCGAGTTGGTGTAAGCAAATGTAGACATATAATATGTTACTCGGAGCTTATATATGCTTTTAAGACTTTACATGGGTTAGATAAAGAAAATCTAGAAACTATACTAATATATATATTGTAGGAGGAGTATAGGTCAAGTGCGGAGATCACATGTGTGTTGCGTGAGAACGCACTACACATTCTCCAATAAGAGAAGCGACATGGATAAGGATAATTAGAGATGAATAAGATGGGGAAGAGGAATAGGTGATCTTGAATAAGGTTCAATACTATGGTGATAGGTGAATATTCTTGGGAATATTATAGTTTTGATTTTCTGAGAAAATTTTGATAAAGTAACAATGTTTTCCAAAGAAAAGTTCCCTTTGAAGGAAGATACCTTAGGTATTTATAGAATTTAGCTATAAATTTCGACTATCAAATGGTGATGACAATCAATAGTTCTGAGTGAATGAACCCTCATATAGGCTTTCCATAGGTTTAGGCCCATTAGTGACTTATAATATATGAGTCTTATTGAGAAAGGTTGGATCAGACCAACCGATCTAACGAGCCCTACCCCAAGCCCACTGTTGTCAAATCTCTTCTAATCATCCTAAATCATTGACTTAACTTTCCAAGCCTTATCATCTCGATCCGAAGAGTCAAATCTATTAAAATATTAGGCTAAAAGCCATGAACTAAATTTAGTTCTCTATATTTTGCTCATTGACTAAAGTCTTTCAAACAAAGTCAAAGGGGGCTTGGGCATTTAATAAGCCTTACAAAATAATTAAGGCATTGCTTGCCACATATGTGCTTTATAGCAGCTGCACTACTACCAAGTGCATTTATCTAATCAAGAATTTCATTTCTTCATGAGTAACTTTCAACTAGCTGATAATTTTTGCTCTAATTGGATCAAGTCTTTTATCTATTTTATATGAATTTCCTTTCTTGCTGAGTTGATTACTCCACATTAATTCCATGTCCGTGCTCTCCATGAGAGAGTAAACTTTGCTATTGTTTCCTTAATCCCCTTTCATATGTCATGAAGGTTTTCATATAGGGAAGGAACTAGAAATTTCCAATATCAACCGAGAAATGAGCTTACTAAAAAAAAATATCGTTATTCCTCTTTGGATATCTCATTAGCTTGAAATACTTGAAAGGGTAAATAAATGTAGGGGGTCACTCATTTTTTTTTCTTTTTCTTTTTTTTTTTAGTCAAAGTCTAAACAATAAAATAAAATGGGAACCTCTAATTGTGAGGCATAGGCCAATGGCCTCATGGAAATCCACACGTGTGTTTTTGAGGAGACTCAAGTTTAAATCTTATAGGATGTGCTATGTGCACCTTCCCCACCACCCCCACCCCTTACCCCCTCCTTTTTTGTCAACAATAAAATAAATGGTTAGCTCCGTAAAGCAAGGCACATGCTAGTGGTATAATGGAAAGACACACATAAGATATAGCAAACATCCTAAGTTTGATTGTTGCGAGTGCATTGTGCTGTAGTGCATCTAACTCTAAATTAAAAGGTTATGTGTTCAATTTTCGTCAAATTCAAATGCTCGCAATCATCCACTTGGATTCAAACTCTTGTAATCATCCACTCAGATTCAAACTCTCATAATCATCCACTCCTTCTTCCTTCTTTATATATAGCCTAAGAGATTTTAATTTGACTCGCATTAAGCATGCTTGTAGGAGTTTAAGGATAATGTGAAAGATGCAAATCCTTGTTCATTAGCTGTGCTCAACATCATCAATGTTGTAATGGATAAACTCTAGGATTTAAATAGTGCATGATCAAAGATGTGCCAAAATCCGGTGAGAGCAGTGCATCCCATTGTTTAACAACACATAAATCTGTTACTACTATTCCTATTATTTTTAGAATTGGGACAGCTGGCATCACATTCTTTTCACTACATTTTTTTTTATTTTCAAACACATATGGTACTGTATGTGCTAACCAAACCTCACACACCTATTTTCACATCTTTGCAGCCTTCGCCCAATCATCCTTACTTTCTTATCTTATGAATTCCAAACTCATTCACACACCCCCGCTTGCATTCACATTATTATTATTATTATTATTATTATTATTATTATTATTATTATTATTTTGGTATCTTCATCTCAATTACTTGTTTCTTCTTCCTCTTCCCTTTTTTTATTTACAGAATCAACTCGATCTTGGACAGCAGCATGAAGCAATTGCGATTCTTGTATCAATCCACATCACTTGCTTTCACTCTTTATTACAGGACATTCTGATTCTATAGGGACACAGAATGGCTACAATAGCTACATCAGACCTCATGATGTGAGTTTGTTCTTCATTGCAAAACGTTTTAGCCTCTTGAGCAGGTTGTCATTGGCTTGAGTATGTCAGTCTCATACTTCTTTGCATTTGTTCAAACTGAGTACAAGTAGTAATAGAACTTGAAACTAGATAGAGAAGATGATCAGAGCAATGGAATCAAAGGATTGAAGATTTGAAACTAAAATTTGAAGCTTGAAATTGCAACACCATGATTTTGAAGAAATAGATAGTAGCAAGATATTAAAGTTCATGAAATTTGTTAATTTTCATTTATTTATTTATATATATATGTATTCTAATAAGTATAGTGCATGTTTGTCTATTGGTTATGCATTAAAAGGTTCACTTGATGAAGTTTATGGGTTTATTGAGGTTTCAAACATAGTCCCAATAATAAAGAAAAATGGGACAGTGCATGTATGTATAGATTTCCAAGACTTAAATCAAGCAACGGCAAAAGATAACTTCCCTTTATCCCATATAGATGTCTTAGTAGATAATATAGCTGGAAACCATCTTTTCTCATTCATAGATGGTTTCTCAAGGTATAACCAAATTAAGATGTCAGAAAAAGATAAGACCATGACAACCATCATCATAGCTTAGCATACCTTTTGTTATAAGGTTATGCCCTTTAGTCTTAAAAATGCTGGGGTAACTTATCAAAGAGCGATGGTTGCATTATTTCATGATATGACGCATTAAGAAATTGAGGTGTATATTGATGACTTGATCACTAAATCCAAAGAAAGGGAAGACCATGTAGACACTTCGAAGGAGCTGTTTAAACGGTTAAGGAAGTACCAACTGAAACTTAAACTAGAAAAATGTACTTTTGGAGTTACCTTTGGGAAGTTACTAGGTTTCATGGTCAATCAAAAGGGCATCGAGGTGGACCTAGATAAGGTTAAAGCAATACTGGAAATGTCACCTCCATGTACACTTAAAGAAGTTAAAGAAATTGTTCGATTCATCTCATAGCTCATAGATAAATGTCACCCTTTATTCAAGCTACTAAAGAAAAATGCTATCATAGAATGGAATGAAGAATGTGAAGAAGCTTTCATGGAAATCAAACAATATCTCATGAAAATCCCTGTATTGGTGACCTTTAAACTTGGCAAGCCCTTATTCTTGTACTTGACAATATTACCTGAATCCATGGGTTGTATGCTTAGCTAGAAGGATTAAAGGGGAAGGAAACGAGCCATTTACTACCTGAGCAAGAAATTTACTGAAGGGAAACAAAAATACTCTAAAGTAGAAAGGACGTGTTGTGCATTAGTTTAGATTATGCATCGACTCAGACAATACACACTTTACCATTCAGTTGAGTTATTAATAAGACATGATCTCCTGAAGTATTTGGTAAACAAACTAGCCCTAATTGGTAAGATTTCTGATTGACAAATGTTATTATCTAAATTCGATATCACCTACATGAATCAGAGTTTAGTTAAAGGTCAAGTTGTAGCTGGTCAATTAGCTAAGCATCCACTTGAAGGAACTTCCCAAAAACCACAAGCACAATTTCCAAATGAAGATATATTGGTGACTGAAAATGATCCTAATTCTGAAAAAGAAAAGATTCTCAAATGGAAATTGTACTTTGATGGAGCAGCTAGTGTATTTAGCTATGGAATAGGAGTAGTGCTAGTTTCACCTGAAGGTAACTGATTCCCTATAGCAACAAGGCTCATGTCTCCATATACTAACAATATTGCAGAATATGAAGCATGCATTTTGGGTCTCAAAATGGCTTTGAATATAGGAATTGATGAATTAGAAGTATATGGAGACTCCTCACTCATTATTTGTCAAACTCGAGGAGAGTATAAGACGAAATATCCAAAATTGGTACCTTATCACCAGCAATTCTCATAGTTAATAGGGAATTTTGGAGAGATCACATTCACATATGTACCAAGGGTACAAAATTAGTTTGCTGATGCCTTAGCTACATTGGCATCTTTGACTCAAATAACAAAAAGGGATAGAAATCCAATCTCTCAAGATCGAGATTGAAGATAAACCTACTTTTTGTTTAGCTATTGAAGGAATGCAAGACGATAAGCCTTGGTATTATGACATCAAGATCCTACTTTAGGAAGGAAGATATCCAGGAAAAGTTGATAAGAAAGACAAAAAAGTGCTTAGAAGATTGGCAAGTCATTTTTTGTTAAGTGGATCCAGATTATATAAGCGATCATTTGACAGCACATTATTAAGATGAGTGGATGAGAAAGAAGCAGATACCCTTATGAAAGAGGTACATGAAGGAATATGTGGTCCTCACATGAATAGCTACATACTGGCCAAGAAGATCATGAGAATGGGTTATTACTGGTTGACTATGGAATCCGACTGCATCAAGCATGTAAGACATTGTCATCCATGTCAATTTTATGCTTAAAAAAAATGCCCCTCCTCAAGAACTTCATACACTTTCTTCACCATGGCCATTCTCTATGTGAGGTTTAGACGTAATTGGGCTAATTAATCCAAAAGCATCCAATGGTCATTAGTTCATATTGGTGGCAATTGATTATTTTAACTAATGGGTTGAAGCTTCCTCATATACTAATGTTACTAAAGGAGTAGTAGTCAAATTCATCGAAAGGGACATTATTGCTCGATATGGATCTCTTGAGTCAATTATTACAGGTAATGGCACAAACATCAATAATAAGCTCATGATGGAATTATGCTAACATTTTGGAATCAGTCATAAGAATTTTACTCCATATCGACCACAAATGAATGGAGTTTTAGAAACAGCCAATAAAAATATCAAACGGATTATTGAGAAGATAGCCGTTACTCATAAAGATTAGCATGAGATGTTACCATTTGCACTCATGGCCTATCGGACGTCCATCAAAACATCAATAGGAGCTACCCTTTATTCTTTGGTATATGGTACTAAAGTTGTATTGCTAATTGAAGTTGAGATTCCATCACTTAAGGTATTGTCGGAAACATAACTAGATGAAGCTGATTGGGTGAAAAAGTAAGTTGACCATTTGAGTCTAATTGATGAAAAGAGGTTAGCAGCATTATGCCATAGCCAATGTTACTAACAAAGAATAGCTAGAGCCTTTAATAAAAAAGTACGATCTTGAAGTTTCCAAAAGGGTGACTTAGTTTTAAGGAAGATCCTCGTAAATATACAAGATTCCAGAGGGAAACTCCTAATTATGAGAGGCCATATTCTGTAAAGAGAGAGTTATCTGGAGGGGCATTAATTTTGTCACATATGGACTATCTAAATTTGAAGGACCCTGTAAATTCTAATGTAGTTAAAATGTATTATCCTTGATGAATCAATGGAATCTTACCTGAGTTTAGTGAAAATACCATTGGTCTCTTTATGGTTTAATTTTTACCATCTACGTGTAAAGTAGATATCCCCATTGGTCATCGGATTGATCATCTCCCTCCTCATTGATAAGTTTCTTTCTTCTCTACTCTTATTTTGCCTTATACACTCAAACACGAGGGAAGCTATGAGGAATAAAATAATAATGAATAATGAAAGCTCTTCAACTACTCCATCATGGTTTCATCTTTTTTGAAAAGGAGTTTCTTTTACTATTTCAAGTTGGAGTCCCAAATAACAGGAGGAAAGATAATTTGACCAAAATGGATTGGAAGAGTTGAAATTCTAAGAGTGGAAGTGAATATCACATAAGTACGGTTCATCCAATGTTAGGAGGAGTTGATTCAAGAAAGAGACAAGTAAACGAGTGTGTTGAACTTTAAGAAAGATGGTTCATTGTTTAGGTGCTATTGGAAAAACCTGGTAAAATTCTTTACTATTAAAAATATGTCATTCATATGTAGTTAAATTTTAATATGCTTTAGGATAGTCAGCTTACAAAGGCACTTTCTCAAAAATCATTTTTAGGATTGCTAGTATGTCATAGACGCTTTCCCATAAGAATTAGTCAACCCATAGGAGCACTTTCCCAAAAATCATTTTTAGGATTATTAGTCTGTATTAGACGCTTTCCTATAAGAATTAGTCAGCCTACAGGGGCATTTGCTCAAAAATCATTTTTAGGATTGCTAGTCTGTAATAGACACTTTCCCATTAGGGCACTTTCCTAAAAATCATTTTTAGGATTGCTAGTTTGTAATAAACTCTTTCCTATAAGAATTAGTCAGCTCATAGGAGCACTTTTTCAAAAATCATTTTTAGGATTAATAGTATGTAATAGACGCTTTCCTATAAAATTAGTTAGCCCATGAGGGCACTTGTTCAAAAAAAATTTTTTAGATTGCTAGTCTGTAATAGATGCTTTCTCATATGAATTAGTCAGCCCAAAAGGGCACTTTCCCAAAAATCATTTTTAGGATTGTTAGTCTGTAATAGACGCTTTCCTAAAAGAATTAGTTAGCTTATAAGGGCACTTTTCCAAAAATCATTTTTATGATTTCTAGTTTGTAATAGATGCTTTTCGATAAAATTAGTCAACCCACAAGGGCACTTGTTTAAAAATCATTTTTAAGATTGCTAGTCTGTAATAGATGCTTTTCTATAAAATTAGTTCGTCCATAAGAGCACTTGCTCAAAAATCATTTTTAGGATTGCTAGTTTGTAATAGACGCTTTCCCATAAGAATTAGTTAGCCCATAGGGGCACTTTCCCAAAAATCGTTTTTAGGATTGTTAGTCTATAATATAAGCTTTCCCATAAGAATTAGTTAGCCCATAAGGAGCACTTTCCAAAAAAAAAAAATCATTTTTAGGGTTGCTAGTATGTAATTGATGCCTTCCCATAAAAATTAATCAGCACATAGGAGCACTTTTCTAAATATCATTTTCAGAATTGCTAATTTGTAATAGATGCTTTCCCATGTAAATTAGTCAGCTCATAGGGGCACTATTCTAAAATTCATCTTTGCTTAAGATTGCTAGTTTATAATAGACGCTTTCCTATATAAATTAGTCAGCTCATAGGGCACTATCCTAAAATTCCTCTCCTTTTAAGGTTACTAGTCTATGAGGACGCTTCCTAATACAAGATAGTCAACCCATAAAACACCATCCTAGACATCTCTTACTAGTTTTTTGAAATATTTCTATAGCTTTTCAAAGTACACTGATAGGCAAAAATAGTGAATCTCTTTGATCTTTGTAGTAAAGTTTTTCTTAAACTTCATCACAAAGAGGGGTAGTTGTAGACATACCATTTTTATTTTATTTTTTTTATTTTTCTTGTAATCTTTTATTATTATTATTTTATTTTATTTTATTATTTTATTTTTATAGGAAAACTAGAATAAATGCAATATAGTTGCATTATATGATCGAGGCATGGCCTAACGGAAGACACACATGCATAATGATCCTTGGTCCCAAGTTTGAATCCTTGCTCGTGCAAGTGTACGAGATTTTTCTTCGTGGTGAAAAATGTGGGTTAAACCTATATTTTCTTTTTTCTGTATTATGCCTTACAATGAAAAACGTGGGTTTAACCCATATTTTCCTTTTTTACCCTATTTCTATTACAATGAAAAACGTGGGTTGAACCAACGTTTTCATTGTCTTCTACCTAGGACTCATCTACTATGGAAGACTATGAAGAGCTCAAAATTTTTTTTTCTTTTAATGTTTCAAAACTTACAAAAGATTAAACAACATAATTTAAAAAGCAAATAACTTCAGAAATCAAATTAAAGTACAATAAAACCATTAATGAAAGAGATTAAAATAAAATAAAAATGTTTATGCAATAATAACAAAATCTCTAACTTTGACCTTTCTTCTCTCCCAATCGTTTAACCCACATTCGCCTATAAATGGAGTTCCAACACTACTTGAAAGGGGTTTTCTTTTTAAAGGTGAAAATTTTTCTCAAAAGCTAAAACAATTTTTAACTAGCGACGTTCTCTATCTCTCTTATCTCTATTTTTTTTTCTGATCACTCCACTTTGACGTTTTGGCCACGTTTCTCCACTTCTGAACATCACCGCCATCCTCTGCTGCTCATTGCCATCCTCTGTTGCTCATTGCCGTTATCTACTGCCATCCATCATCGTCACCAGAAACTGTTTCTAGCAATCACGATCTTGGTTTGTAATTTTTTTTTCTTCTTCTTTTATTTATTACAATATTATTTTTTTAGAAATAATTCAAAAAAATTTTAGTTATTATATATGTAAAAAAAATTGAAAAGAATTTTTTATTTACTATATATTTTAATATATTAATTTTTTTTATAAAAAATTCTATATTTTCCTAAAATAAATTTTTAGTTATTTTATATTTTAAGACATTTAGATAAAAAAATATTTTACTTTTATGTACAATAAGACATTTTAGATTTTTATTTTTTTAAGAGTTATTGTAAAAAATTATTTTTAGTTATTTTATCTACTTTTAAAACATTAAAAAAACATTTTTTCTAAAAAATATATTTTAGATATAATTATTTTAAAAAAGGATTATAAATTTTAAAACATTTTATTTAAGAAAAATAAACATGTGAACTACGATAGGTTTGCTGCCGAGCATTAGGTACGTAGGTACCCTCGTTGTGACCTCATTTGTAAAAAAAAAAAATAAAAATTCTTCTTTTATTTCTCTTCTTTATTTTATTTTATTATTTATTTATTTTTCTTTCTTTCATTTCTTTTTCTTCTAAAAAACAAATGGAAGGTTAAAAAGTGGTAACGTAAAGTTTTAATAAGACAGCCTCCGAATTCCAAAATTTTTGGTATAATTTTTTTTTTTACATAGACTAGTAGTAAAATTAAGACTAATCCGCTTAATTAGTTTTAATTTAACATTTTTCCCGATTTTGATCAGGTGGCGACTCCTTTTTCTTTTTCTTTTTTTTTTTCTAATCTTAGTTGAGGATTTACATTAAATAAGCTAGGGTTTAATGTAAATCGGATTAGAAAAAAAAGAATTAAAATAAAAAAATGGAAAAAATAAGACTCGACAATGTGCCTTCACATTCTCAACTTGCAAACTTTATGACAAAGATTGTTAGTGATAAGTAATTGCAATTTTTTGCTCCATGTTGGGACTTTTACAAAGTCCAACTTGAGGAGGGGGTGTTAAGCTTATATTTTTGTGACTAAGATTATTTATTTTACACATGTAGTATGTGTATTAGTAGGCATACTATTGCTATATAAATAGAAAAATATCTCTATCATAAACTAACTAAATTCAACAAAATTCACTACACAATCCTCATCTTCTCTATTCTTGCTTCTAGTACTCCTCTATTAGTAGTACATCATGATTTGCTTTTCCTGCTACTTTGCAATGGTTCAAAGTTTTCTATAGAGTTGCTT
Organism: Laguncularia racemosa; assembly: GCA_037954665.1. Classification (NCBI taxonomy): domain Eukaryota; kingdom Viridiplantae; phylum Streptophyta; class Magnoliopsida; order Myrtales; family Combretaceae; genus Laguncularia; species Laguncularia racemosa. Next base: position 5,175,462 of record JBBMOL010000030.1, on the reverse strand, counting down.
CTCAGTATATGTATATTGCAATTTTTATTGTCATTTTATTTTCTTTTATTGAAAGCCTTAATTATTTCATTGTTTGTAACTTATACTTAAAACAAACATTCAATTTTTATTTTAAAACATATCATGATTTTGAGTATGGAATTGAATAAATTAAAAATAAAATTTACCAATTCTCTTGAGTATCTAAAAACTATAGGCTTTAGGAGTCATTTAGTAGGTTAATTTGCCTATGTTTACACTGTTTGTCTAAGGAAACATATTTCAATGAAACTAATTATTGGTGCCAAATATATAACTACATGAATTCGATTTTTCTTCTTTCACTATCCTATAGGTATAGCTTTACGAGGAATTGTAGAAAAAAAAAAAAACTTCAAAATCTGATCAAATTAGAAAATTGGATTTTGAATCTATAAGCATACAACTCCCTATAGTTGAGAAGATGTTTTCATTTTTTAATTAAAGTATATTGCAGATTGATGTTATAAGAAAATAAATTAGTTAATTTTTTACTTCTACTCAATTGTGCTCTCTCTTAAACACATTCAATTATGGAGTATTGGGCCTCTCATGAGAAGGAATAACCTCAAAATTTTGACACAGACACATTTTTACATGTTTAATATGGGAATTCAAGAGTTGAAGCAAATGACAATGACAATGACCAAGGGCTAGTGTGGTTAGTCTTAAATGTGTTCTAGCCCAATACCATAAAATTGTGTTTGGGTTTGGGTTTAACTTACAAACTTGTTTATTAAAAAAGCTCTTAAATAGTTCTCAAGTATGAGCTGCAAACCTATTTAGTAATAAAACAAATGATGATATATATATATATGTATGTATGTATGTATGTTGTAATGTACGGATAAATACAAATAACATATGTATTTAAACTATATATTTGTTATATATATGTATAATACACACACACACACACACACACACATGTCCACATTTAAGAAACCTATTTTAGAAATAATTATTCTAGATATAATATTTATGTAATTTTTTTAAAAGACGCAATATTTAAGTGCATAACCCCAACAAACCATACTTCCTCATGTAATTTTCACCGCAAAGCCTCTCACTCTATGAAAACAGCGACACTAGTAAGAAAAGCTTTGAAATGAAAAGAAAAACCATTTAAAGAAAACTCAAGAAACTAAACACAAATGAGAAAATAAAAGCAAATATGGGTTTTGAACTAGTTGTGTATGGTTTTCATATCTAAGAGTTAGCTACTATCAAGCTGTTTAGAGGTTCGATGTTTGGTGAAGGGCTGAGTATGTCCGATATGGAGTTGCTAAAGGAAGGTGGCCAGGGGCCAATAAATGGCCAAGCCATGTTTTTCACCCCTAAGTTGTTTAAATTTCTAAAAATACAAAATCTTTGAAATTGATTGCAAGAAAATGTATTCTGATGTAATTTCTGATGTAGTTTTATGTGATAATTTTAGTTCTACAAAATTGATGAGGTTTAGGATATATCCTAGATAGTCTTTCTTGCTCACGTGTGATTAGTACTTGACTTTTAAAACCCTAAATGACGTAGTGTTTTGCTAAGTCTTTGTTCATTGATTCCTAATTACATTTATTTAACATGCATGAAGAGAATTTCTGAAAACTATATATGTTGATTGCTATTTATTATATTTTATTTAAATTATTCGATCAAAAACTACAAATTTAATGAAATATTTGATTTTCGTGATATTAATTAATGACTTTGTGATTTAATGATTGTAAGAGTGATATAACGATATTATGAATGGTTAGAAATTTTCTTTTAATTATTGGTGTAATTGATCGAAATTTAGGGGTTGAATATGCAATTTAGTGAAATATTAACATGGGGCTTAATTGATAAAATGAAATTATAGTATACATACATACATACATACATACATATATATATATATGTAAAGTTTTAATGTTACAATAATTTTCATAGAATTAATTGGGGTCATTTGGTATTTATTACATAATTTGATAAAATTAACCCTATATGCGTAAATAGAAATTGATTATATCACATTTGGGATGTTTAAATGGGTTTTACATGTTTTTTTTAATAGATTATGTAGTCTCACCAGATTAAAAATGATATGGGATTATCATGAGATAATGAGTGCTTAGGTATAGTTCAAATTAGATATGTGAATATAGTAATTTAGTAGTAAAGTAGAGTTGAAATGAAGCTTATTTCTATAATTTAGCATCTTAGTTAGATTTGAGTTTTGGACATATTTGAATAATTCCTTCCAAAAAAATCATAACGATATATAGAATGTTTAAAATCGACAAGAAACAAGAAAACTATGACTATTAGAAGATAACAATTTAAAAGTAGAAAACATGAATTGATAAGTTATATTACATATATGTTATAAGTACTCTATTCTCACTTGTTGAATTCTAACTTTTGGTATGTTTAAGATCATTTGAATATGGGAGCTAAAAGGATTTGTTTAACCAAGTAAATTACCATGTTTTGCTATTTTGTGATGCATTGTAGTTAAAAGATTGTACGCTACTCACTTATTGTTTATTGAACCTTGTTAATCACTTATTATGACCACAATGGGAAGATTTAATAGTAGATTTCATGATTGAAAGGTACGATTGACTTCTTGATAAGTTATTGAATATGTTATGGCATTGTTTACTTGAATTTATATGAGCTTGGCAAAGCATGCTAGTATCTTTATGATGTAGAGTGGGTGCAAGAAATTGGATTTAGGAATTTATATAGTGTCTTTAGTATGATTGGGTATGTCTAATGTTAAATGATTGGTAGACTAATGTGGTCTAACTTCCACTAGCATGCTTCCTAGTGTGGCATGAATGGACTTGAGGATCATATTTTTGAAAACTTAGTTTTGGTAATAAAAGTCTTTCAAATAAGTTTTATAGCATTTAGATTGTTCTTTTTGGACTCTTTGGAATGAACCACCATGTGCTGCTCACTATTTACCTTCGGATTGACTTGCTAAGTACCATTCATGTAGGATCTCATATTAGTGTATATCATGTGTATTAGTATGACATTCATATGTTACGTGCATGTTTCTTTTATAGTGCTTAGATATTAGTTTTGTATTTGGATATATGTATCTTGATTTTGTCATTTTTATTTGTTTCTTTTTAATTTTTTACTCAAGTGGCTTTAAAATAAGTTGAGAGGTTGGTTTTTCTAACCTTAGGTACATGCGATTGTGCTTGAAAATGTTTAAGGCCTAGCGTTTAGGATGAGATGAGATCATTATAAGCCACTTTTTAGTTTATTTTTTCATGGCTCATGTATATAGATTTATGTTAAAGACTTTTGCTTGTTCTAAGAGAAAAGATAAAACTAGAAAAGGATTAATAATCAAAATTTAACTTTCAAACCTGTGAAATTAATTTCTTTTGGTTAATTTGGCGTGAAAAAAAGATATCCATCTATGATACATTTCATTAACTAACACATGGTAGATTAAATAAAATGGTACCAAGAATTAAATTCTAAACCATGTGAGAGATAGGAAACTCCCAAGTATAGTTATAATGGAAGGAATTATCTCACCAATATTGAGTATTGATTTTATTTAAAACTTTTTAGAGACATGGTATTTCACTTAAAATTTTCCAACATGCATGGCTTACACTAATCATGCCTCGCATTGATCATGCCCATGAAAGGACACTAAAAGTATGGCTAATTTGATTGTTTTCTCCAAGAAAAACTGAAAATGTAAAAATGAAGGATATTTTTTTTATATTTATTTATATATTCTATTGCTCGAGCTTATTAGAAAGAAAATATTATTATATCATTGAAGATAGACTTATCTTCATTAGGAAAATACAATATAGCAATATTTAAGTCCTAGTAAAAGGATGATCACTCAAACACACACAGCGATAACTTAGGTTTTATTAACAAGCGCCTCTTAACATCGAATGGCACATATTAACTTTTTTCGTCAACAAACAAAGATTACACAGAAGGAGTAAGCTAAGATTCAATTCCACAATAAGCTTTGACGGTGAACTCATGTTTGTGACCCTCATCAGAAGCAAAGTAATGGACTAAGGCAACATTGTCAAAGGGTTTGTATTTTAATGGATGCTTTCCATCCACGAGCTCTGGAGGGACTTGGACCATGCCACTCAAGAAAGAGAATAGCCCTAGTGTGTATCTTGTGCTTGTGCCCTTCATCATCACACGATGCTCACAGGGACGTATCCTGTCATTGCTCCATGCCTAAAATGAATTTGTCAAGTCACTTGTGGAGATTGATAACACACTTAAGTATGTTATATACACTATGAAATTATATATGTGACCCTTTATTTTATTTTTCAAGGATGTAAAGATCCATTAATGAATTGATAATTATAAATGAGTAATTGATAACTAATTTTAAAAAATGAATGTTTAAAAGGTCAAAAAGAGTATAATAATTATTTGTAATGATATTGCAATAGGAAAATTTCGTGATTTGAAGTAGAAACATTTGTTTTGTTTTCAAAAATAGGTCGGCTTATCATTTAAAACACCTTATAATGCATTTTGGATCGATTTTTTTTTTAATCAATCTAAGGGAAAAGTTGGGGTATTTGCTAGTAAACTATTCATATTTGACTCAATATTTGCTAGAGTTTGATTTTATTTCAACTCAAGTTGCTTAGGTTTAGTGAATTGAGTTCATACATCATCATATTTAGCCTAGCAAAATCACATGTCATGTCTAATTGAGTTTATGTATAAATTAAGTTGGAGTTAAATTTAGGCTTCATTATTAATGTTATTTTAGATTGAAAAAACTTATCTTTTTCAAATGAAGTAGGGCTAATTAAGTATTACAATTGAGCTCGAATTTGTTGACTATTGTTTTGAGTTGAGTTCAAACTTAAAAAGAATTCAAGCTTTGAATTTTTTTTAATCAAGATTCAACTTAATCTCATTACTGTATAGATCCAACATGATTCACTTATGCTCCTAGGGACAAGACAGGTGTTAAAATAATTGCTGAATAGGACCTTATGCCAATATGTACGGGAAAATTGCTAAAAAATGTAAATATTATTAATTAAGCTTTATATATAACAATATATAGTAATGGGAGATAGGGACCTTATGTCAGTATGTATGGGGGAGAAAATGCTAAAAATTTTAAATTGTTGTTGATTAACCATCATATATTACATTATATATTCTGTTTTCAAGCCCCACATTGATCTTCTTCTTCTTCTTCTTTTTTTCAATGAAGTATAAAAAATTCATTAGAATTATATGCAAGTGGATTGATCAAATGTTCTAAACTCGAAGAAAGATGTGAAAAGGTTTATACGTAAATTTTTGTTCAAACATCTCTCCAAATCAATACCAATTAATTAATTAGGTCAATCGAGTTTTCAAAATCATTTTTATGCTGATAAGCTATTCTAAACTTGCAACATTGTAAGTCACACAGATGGGGATAGTGAAAACACACCACGCTTGCCTCCCCTGCCATGACCACGAAGGATGAAGGAGTGAGATCGAACCCGACCCATTCGCCATCCTTGGTCTTGATTTCCAAGCCATTAACATTGTTCTGATGCAGTACGGACAAGAAAGTCTTGTCTGTGTGCCGCGGAATCGCGACATCCTCTTCATTGCTGTTCTCAGCTACGTGGTATTTTAGGAAACGTAGGAGGTAAGTGGTCGAGCCGACGTGCGAATCATAGTATTTTTCGATGCCGTAGTACTCGAAAATCATTCGCACAATCATGTGGTCCAACTCGGCCACATTTGTAGAGTATGCATGAACAATATCACTAGACAAATAAAGGAGATGTTACGAATGCCCTAGTTTCAATCAGCACATGCTACGTAAATTAAACTAAGATGAAATGATTTATAACAAAAACCTTTGTTCATCGAGTGAAATAAAATTACTAATAAAATCGATTAGAAAGCAAATGATTTATAAAATAAAATGTAAAATGATCCAAATAGGTTTGATATATTATAAAAAAGGCATGCAGAAAGCGTGGAAATTTTGACATGATTTTTGAATAAAATAATTTAACCAAAGTGATGTGAAGCTCTTATTAATCACATAAGGTGTCCTTAACACCAAAATATAGAATATAAAACGGATAGATTAAGCTTTTAGATAACTTCAACATGGTTCTAACCTTAATTTTACACCAAATCAGAGTTGATTGACTTAAAATGTATTCAACATACCAGAATCTATCATTGCCTTCAGGCCACATGAGCTTACTGAACTTTTGAGCTTCTTCAGGATCTGTTACATTGTCTATGCCGAGACCCTCATGTAAAGGAATGACTGAAACTCCGCCAATATAACCATGATAGGGTTTGTCACATATGTTTTTGGTTTTAACCTCCACAGGGAGATCGAACAACTCATCGGATGCATCGAAAATTGCCCTATCAAGCTCTAGAGGAACTTTATCATATAGGGCAACAAAACAACCGCACTCTCCAAGTGCATGGCACACTTCTTTGCTTGCTTCCAGCCATCCACTTGAGCCAGGCTTTAGGTCTTTTTTGGTAAAATCTATGACTGGAATCTTAGGAGAAATAAGAGAACCCATTTTGTCTTGGAGGTTTGCTTGTTATTAGATCCTTTCCACTCTTTGGCAAGTCTAGGAGAGTACCAATGTGTCTATAAATACATATGCTGGGATGGTCCTCCTTTACGTCACAAATTTTCAAAATTTCAACTATCTATGATAAAGATAGTGACACCCAACGTTTAAATAGCTAATTATATCCCATTGGTAACTATTGACACCTAATATTTCCCATTTAATGTAATTTAAATTTTAGTACTTTGCATTATTGCCAACTTGTAATTATTTTATTAGATCGATCAATTACCTGATTTTGATTTTTTTTTTGACTAATTTGATATTTTAGCAATTATTATGGATTCAATAAGGTGATGGACTCTGGCGACAAAAAAAAAAAAAAGAGGTGATGGACTGGCAATAAAATTGCAATTGCATGATTGAATCTAAAGATCAACTTAATAATAAATCTATGGAGAAGTTCTATGACATTTATATTTATCCAAGGAGTATGTATAAGTGCAATATATTAGAAATCTGAGTTATCATTGTAATTTTATAGTTTTTGGGAGGTGTTACTGTAATTTATTCTATTTGTTCTTTTCATGGATGCTTGACCATATATATATTCAAAATAAGAATCTAAGTTAAACCAGAAAAAAGGAATGAAAGAAAGAAAGAAAAAAATCTTTACAAAAATAAACTTAAATAATTAATTACAAAAACATTAGGTTCATGAGCGAGGAAGACTACGACTAAATGAATTTGGGATGGGCCATAACTAGCACGGTTTAGAATATTTGCTGTGTTTACTGAAAAATAGTTTGTTGTAAGTTCCGATTGAAATTGAAACCGGCCTTCAGGCCTATTTGTGATGATTGGGATGCATTCATGTTTTATTTTGTACCGAATGCTAAAAAATACACGAAATTGAATAAATATTATAAATAATTAGTTTATAATACTATCATACTTATTTATATCACAATCATATTTTTTATATTATATGCTATCTTAGTTTTAATACTTTTGCTTTATAAGCGTGTTTCTAATTATGTCGTACTTATATTTATATTATCTTATCTTATTAGAAATTGTTAAAAAAGTTATTTAAGTTAAAGAAAAAAGGCAAAGCTCAAATGTTACTTATGTTATGAAATGTGAAAGTAATATAAATACAGGTGTCTATGAATATGTCCATTTCGTATGTTGGTTGCATTGCCCGTATGAATATTTGATTTGTACATATTGATGATGCAAGTGCTCGTCTAATAATATAAGTACTTAATTTGTAGGATAAATCCTCTCATTTTTCTATGATAGAGTGGAGGGTCTTAATTTACTTTTCCTTGATGAATGATACATTAAAACAAAAAATCTAGGGATAGTATTGGGATATATCATCGAATCGTTAGATTTTTTTTTTTTTTCAAGTTACTAAATGGCAATTTATTCTAATAATTATTTAAATATTGCATTGAAAAAATTAAGTTCACGTAGCTCTCTTTCATGATTATATAACCAAGCCATGATGTGCTCAATTATCAAATAATTAGATATAAGACATTGTATAACCAATTGGCATAATGACACGGATGACATATAATGGAAACGTCCGTTCTATTTTTTTTTTTTTAAATGCAAATACATGTTTCTTGAAAATTGACATTATAATTTATTTTAAATGATTTTGGATCAATTTCGGGACCAAAATCCATATACATCCAAAGGATAAAGATGGTCCTGGTTGATGATTACGAAATTATTATATAAATATCTCCATGATAATGCATAAGTAACCTTTTAAATGAAAAATATGGGGCCGAAATAATGCTATCTTGTTCTTATTACATTTAGCAATGGTTCCATTAATGATTGCTTGCAAGATGTTTTTTAAAGGGTCAAACAAGAAAATCTTCATATTATCTTATATTGATTATATACTATGATAAAAATCAAATGCATGAAAATTTAAAAGTTTTTTTATCTGATTCTTCAACAAGTCCCCTAATGTTACCAATAACAATTTTTTTTTTTTTATAACAAAACATTTATCTATTTACTTGACAAAGGAAATTATCATCATTTTTTTTAAATACACTTGATTATATCAATAAATATATAGTTTAGTGCATTGAAAAATGTAAATATCCGTATTAAGTATGATATATTTATATTTTTTAGATTTGACAACTTTCTATTTTTTTTCAAATGCATGCTTAAGTAGTTTTGGCCTAGGATTATCGTTATGTCCCCGTCTAGCGGTCATTTTCTTGATCTTAAGCATGATAGGAGGGGACCGAGATTCGTAGTTCATCATCAAACTTAAAAAATGTTTAATTATAGTTTTACTATGTTTAGTTGTATATGACAATAACCAGTTGATTTAATCGATTATTTCCTTTAGCTTATGTGTTCGTTTTTTTTTTCCCTGCCCATATTTTTATCTACGGTTCATATGATCATATGTACGTGAATGCAGCATAGAATGAGTAAATTGCATCTGATACAATCCAATTCATAAGGGTTCGGACATGTTAATCTATCGATTTTTTATTTTTATTTACTTATTTGTTTATTTTTTGTCTTCTCCAACCAGAAAAATATGATCTTAATGGGTTAATAGCAACATTCTCCTATATATTTTGGGATTTATATCATAAAAATATTGAAGATTATGAAATAGACTCTGAACACACATAAACTTGGTCAATCTTTGCAAAATGATACAGAATGAATTTCTACCAAAGATCAAATCTTCACTCTCTGCATTCCTTAAAAGGGAAGTTTTTTTTTTTTTTTTGGTCAGTCCTAAAGAGCAATTCAAATGTACTCTATTTGTTCTTTTGGTTGGCTTAACTCCTTTGCTCAATCTTAAGAATGACATTTAAGAACAAAAGCAATAGAAGAAATTCATATATGAGTTAGAGTTAGTAATGGGCTATAAAAAAGCTTCAACAAAATTTTTGCCAAAAGATAATTCTAAACTTAAGTGATGTTTCATTTTTTTTTTTAGAAAAGACATTAACACAGACTTATGTCGATTTAATGTTCAATATGTTCCCATAAGCTCCAATTCATGGTCTATTACCTAGGTCAAGCTCACCTATTGGCCCATGATTTCTTTAAATGTTTGAAAGTGATAATGGTATTATAACTAGATAAACTCATCAATGAATTCTATCTAGGATCATTTTTCTATCCATTAGGTTGGGATTGGTAAAGTTAGCAGACCTTGTGGTTGGGAAAAGTTGTATAGATTGGGAATCTCTTACATGTAAATCATCCACATAGTTGAGTTTCATGCATTTATATTGAAAGCTTTTCTTGCTTAATTCTTTCCCTCTCTAGCTTCTTCCATGTAAATTAAGCTAATTTATGACTTTAACCGAGTAGGATAACGTGTACCACTTTTGTAAGGCCCCAAAAATTTATTAATAATTAGCATTATTGATGGGAATCAGATACCCATTAGTTTCATTATGTGAGTATGAGCAAGTTAAGGATGTTTAGTAGGAATCTAGCATGTACATAGGTAGAAGCATAAAGAATACGGTGCGTGTTTAGACTTATGTAACTCTCTATGTGCTTAGAGTGAAGAACACGGTGGCAACATGAGTGTGTTTTGACTTGTCTATCTCTTGGGTTGAATTTTCATTTTCATAATAAATACATGGGCCTGTTTATATTGTGGGTGTGTGGGAAAACATGGTTTAAGTACATGGTTGCAGCTCGTATCGACTAATTTGCATTATTTCATGACCTTTTTTTTTTGTATAATCTATATTTTATCCTAGTTTTAGCCCTAATTATCAATTATATTGTCTAATTAAAATAAAAGTTTCATTTTGAATTCTAATAAAATTTAAAATATGGGAGATATGTATATTATTGTATCGTTAGGTAAATTATAATCAATAGAAAAATAAAATTAAAATCTTACGTTTAGAATAGTTAAATAGAATTTTTAAGTTTATATTTATACTCAAGGAATTTTATTTAGCTTATATATAAGTTTTCATATAAAAATATTAGACTTAGATAATTTAGTAAAATCATTAGTATGTGTATTAGCTGAACTAGTAAATGGATAATACTAAATGTGAACTCAATTTTGCTTCTGAAGGATTTTCTTAGGATAGAAATTAAAGCTTTTTCTTTCCCCTTCACTTTTCAAATTCTAAGCCTATGAAATCCTTATTGCCTGAAAACTCCCATAGAATTCATAAATGGTTTAACAATATCAAAAATCTCCTTCAATCTTAAAAAATTTATAACTTTTTAATACTACACCTAAGTAAAAAATCACAAGCGCCATTGTGATTTTTTGAAGAGTACTTCACAACAACACTAAGCTTGAAAGGTAAATGTTAAATTTTAAGTTCGAGTTAGATCAAAATTAATGTAAAAACATTTAATTTTGAAGTTTTATTTGAAAAAAAAGATTTGTAAGCTTGATTTTGTTAAAGTTTTGATAAATTTAGTTAGTTCAATTTTTAGTGAACTTGTTATATTTGGATACTAGGTGAAGAGTTTGACTATTTGTAACTTCTCGACAGCATTTTGAACTATAAAGAATGAGGTCAAGGTGAGTGGGAAATTCAATGAATTACTATAATGTTTGTGATTATAGCTTGTTTAATCAATATTCTTACTTTGTATTATGACATGCAAAGTTGGTGGATGAATTTTGTGATGTAAATGTGTTAAATAGGAGAATAACTGTGTAATATAAAGAGAAATGCCTAAATGTTTATATATTCATATATTAAAAATACTTGGACATTAAGTAAGCTACATATATATATATATATATATATTAATGTGGATGCATACCTATGAATATACATGCAATAAATATTCATTCAACAATGAAAACCTAAGCCATTACACTTAGGGTGATTTCAAATTAATTAAGGATAAAATGATCAAGTTAAAAATGGAAGTTTGAGTAACTACTGTGTTGATTTGATTATTTATGACATGTAGATATTTGGTATGTATATTATGGTGGTATGGATTGAAATGTTAGCTGAACAACTTGTGATATTCTATAGGCATTTAGTTATGGGCATTAGTTAAATTGTTGGATTATAACTTGGCTGATCACCCCTAAATAAATAATAAAAGGATTGGCTTAATATAAAACTAGACATACATTGCACAAGACATTATATTGAATTAAAGGCAATTGCTATTACATGACTAGTAAGAAGTAATCATGACAAGATTCTTACTATGCCAAGTGTGATCTAAGTAACACTTAGAAGTTGTTGCGCATTTAACGTAGTCCTTATGTGGGTTTTTCTTATGATTTTGGGTGTTAGAATTGTTATAGGGTGCTGTGTGCTTTCCCTTAAATAATGAAAGTTATATTTATATTTGGGTGTTGTGTGCTCTCCCATGATATTTGTATAGGATACCCAAGCACTAATGATAAAGCTGTGAATCTCCAACTCGAGGTCTAGGGGGACTTAATCCTTATACTTCACATAAGTTATTAGAAGACTGCGAATGATGTTCACATTGCATTTAGTTATTTATTTATAGCATATGGTTGATAACATTCTTATTCTTGCATAATAATGAGAATATTGCATTTCCATCTTACTAAACGGTTGTTTGCTCATTCCCTTATAGTGTGTTTGATGGTATAGGTTGTAATTCTTTGTATTTTGCATCTAGAAGAACGAAATAGGTAAATTCTATCAACTCCTCTAGGCAGGGAAGTCATAGTAAGGTGGAGTGAATATTTTAGAGAAACATGGGAGATATTTTTTTATAAATGTAACTTTTTGAATATCTTTTAGATATGGATCTAGTTGGTTATGCTCAACTATCTCTATTGTCAAACTTACGTATCAAAACATTTTATAAAAGTACCATGTCCTTGTGGAGTAAATGCTTTGTGAGTGTCTAATCATGGTTAAGTATTCATGGTATCTTGTTATGACTAAGGGTCCTTATGGAGTGTAACAATTTCATGACACTTCCACCTTTTACATCCTCGAACAAATGTACATCCACCCTTTGTGTTGCTCTGTGCCTAGGACAGATGACAAAACCATGACTAAGGTCCGTATTAGCTGTGACAATTTCATAACACTTCCACCTTTTACATCCTCAAAATGAACAAATGTACTTCCAACCTTTGCATTGCCCCATCCTTTTGTTTACTAGAAGTGGTTTCATCATCCATCCTTTTTTTTCCACTAACTCTTATTACAACAACAATCGCATTGGAGATAGCATGTAATTTATTTGTCATTTTTATTCCCCTATCTATCTATCAATATTTTCAGCAATTAATTTATTTGTCATGATCTCACATGTAATTGAACCACATGACTCAATATCTATGGGACATGGATTAAATTTAAATAAAAAACAAATGATTATGTAAATTCATTAATTGTGGCTTAATAACAAAAAAAATTCTAAGTTTCTAAAAATTGAAGGCATAGATCAAGAAATGATTATTACCCTTGATGAAACAAAAAGATGTCATGTAGGATCTTTTACATATTCTTTTGAGTTATACATGCATGAAGTATTGATTTGGAAAACAACTAGGATGTGCATAAGTAAATAACTTTTATATAATATAATATAATTTATTGTAAAGCATAATACAATATATAATACATATTACATTACATTCCAAGACAAATAGCACAAATAGGTTATAATATGATAAATAATGTAGGTATTTATTGGAAACATAATCACTTATGTTTTTTTTTTTTGGTTATATTTGCCATTAAATTTCATCAATTACATTTATCATTAATTCTTTTTATTACATAAAACCTCTTTTATTTTTCACGTAAACATGAAAAGATCAATTTGTTTTCTATAGAATTCAAAAGAACAAAGAAATTTTTTAATTTAAAACACAAAATAATATGCAATATGAAACCTAATATAATATTTAATACACATTACATTACATTCTACATTTAATAGCAATATAATTGTTACAATATAACAAATAACGTCTAAATTTACTACAAAAATAATAAATTATATATATTTTTATACTTGTCGTTAATTTTCACCAATTGTATTTCTGAATGATTCTTTATTGTGTAATTTTCTTTTTTAATGTAAACACAAAAAGGACAATTCGGTTTTTATGGAATTCAAAAGAACAATAAATTCCTACACTTAAAGAAGGTAATATTGTCAACATGAATGTCAATATAAACTAATGACAATATTTTAATAGAAGGTGTCAATTATGGCAATTTAATTTGTTGATTATCAATGTTAATTAATGGTAAAATTTAAGGTGATTAATTTGAGAATTGTCAATATCAATTAATGGTAAAATTTACTGATATAAGTAAAGGTATAATAAATTTAGATAATTTATAGCTGTATTAATAAGATAATTAATTGTGATGGAAAGTTTTTACAGAATCAATAAAATGAGAATTTATTGTAATTACTTTATCAATATTAATAGCACATATATTAGTATAAATTTATGGAAATGATGTATTAATGGAAAAGATATAACAGATAAAAATATAGCGCATAAGATGGGTTGCAAATTTTGTATGACTTAATATAAAATAGTAAAATTCTTTCATTTCATATAATATATAAATTAATATGAAATAACTAACCGATAGTTATGTGTGGTTAACATATAATATATATCTATACAATTAGATAATCATATAACTCTTTTCATAAATTATACAAGTATGAACCAACTATGAATTACCATATATAATTAATAAATAATATTTGTATATATAATTAAATAACAATAATCATGCCACGTCTCTAACAATTTACAAATATATTGTTATTAAAATATTAACAATTTACAAATATACATTGTTAATTAAAATGTTAATTGTGATAATCTTTTAAATAAATCAATTTTTTTTTTTTTACCTTGAATATACCTTAAAACAAAAGTTCATACAATGGAAGAAAGCATTATTGTACATGTGAATAATGTCCACATTATAATATATCTATTATAATATTTACATTGCTTATCATGTAATATAATACATATGTTATAATATAATTGTTATATATGAAAAATAAGGTTGATGTTACTACAAATATAATTATTTCTATTTTTATTCATATTTGTCAAGAAATCTTTTTATCATATTAATTTTCATCTATTACTTTTGTCATTAATTTTTTTTGTCAAATCATATCTCTTGTCTTTTATATTCTATTTCCATCCATTCCTTTTTGTTTATAATATTATTAATTTTTGTTAGTTGTATTTGTTTTTCTTAATGTTTTTTGTCAAATTGATATAATTTCAAACATTCTTGCCCTTTATATTATATTTTTCATCTATTACTTTTGTTTGTGGTGTCATTAATTTTCATTAGTTATTTTCCTTTTTTTTTTCCCAATCATATTATAATACCTTTTATGTATTCTACCTTCTAAGATGTTATTAATATATTCCATAATTTCTTTTATCAAATATAATATAATTCTAAAAACTTTTAGCTTTTATATTTTATTTTTATCTATTTTTTATTTATAAACCATAAAAACAATAGTCATATGATTAAATATTTGAATAATTCATTTCCAATAACTTAAAATGCTTAAACAAATCTACTAGATCACCGAATAGAGTGTTATGGAGCTCTAGTGGAACTTTGTATTTTGCAAAGAAAACTCCATGTTCTTCAAGAGCTTGACGTATTTCTTTGGATGTTGAGAGCCAAGATGAGCCAGGCTTCAAGTTCTCGTTGGTTAGTTCAATCATGGGAATACTTTGGGATGCTGCTAGAGAACCCACTACTCCCTGATCTCACACACAAATGGACACTCAAGTGATGATTTCGTGCATATTTATACGTTAGGTGCAATAAGATACAAAGAGGACAATTTATCAGAATGTTAAGTGCAATAAGATACAAAGAATATAATTTATCTGATTTAAGTTTAAAGTAGAAATAGATGAGATATTGATAAAGTTATTTTGTAAATGTTTGTTCAAAAAGATATAGATGGGAAAACAAAATATATAAAGATAAGATATAGAGGGGAAAAAAAATTCAAAATGGTCTTATAAAACTCATTAGTTTTTAATGTAGGTCCATAAATCCCTAAAATGCCTGGTCTACATAAACTAGATTTATATAAGTAAAGTCCATATTTTCCAAATCAATTCCACTTATGTGTTAGAGAGCATTATTGATAAAAATTATATATAATGAATTTACTTTCTTTTTTTCTTCATTACAAAGCATAAATGATATGGAAATTAATATTTTCCAAATTTTATGTAAAATATACAATTATTATAAGAAAAAAATTATGTAATAAAATAGATGATGAAGGATTTTAGTAATATAAAAGAAATTAACTTAATAAAAGGTGGTATTAATAAAAGATACTCTTGTGTTGTTATTATAACTCAACTAAATATTACAAATGTTGCATATGCCACATTAGAATCTGTAGGGGTAATGAATCTAATTTATGAGCTTATGGCCTATTATTTTAATGGATTTGACTTATTGGGACAAGGTGATAGGACCCAAAGAGTAAAGTCCATGTCATGAGATGATCATGGGAGATTTGGTATGGTGGGCTTGGAGTAGGGCCCATTGGATCGACCCACCAATCCAACCTTTCTTAAATAAGACTCATACACACTAAAGGCCTTTGGTGGGCCTAAACTCATATAAGGCTCATATGAGGCCTCATCTGCATAGAACCGTTGATCGCCATCACCATCCAATGGGCGAGATTTACAACCAAAAACTACAAATACTTCATGTCTCCTCACTACAAGGGGACTTCTTTTGGAAAAAAAAAAAGAGGGTAGTTGCTCTGCCAAATTTTCTCTAGAAAACTCGAATTACCACTTACCCACATTTATCTCACAAAGCATACACCTGTCACCATAGAGTCAGGCCTTGTTTAAGACTGACTATTCCTCCTCCCATCTCAATCACCCCTCGATCATCCTCACACGTGTTACTTCCTTGTTAGGCCACGTGTAGTACATTTGCACGTAATACTTATGTGACCCTACACTTGAGGCAAAACCCCCACATTTATTTGGCGACTCCATTAGGGATACAAGGAATTTGATAATATGGCACTTCAAAGGAGAAGAATACCTAACTCTATTGATGGGAACAATCAAGAATTAAATGCTAATGTTGAAACTATTAAGCAAATCAGCATCAAGGAGGAAGAAAAATGTATTACCACTTGCTTAATATGGGTTATTATTGGCCAACTAAGGAAGCTGACACTTTCAATTTTGTTAAAAGATGTCGCGTTTATCAACAACACGGCAACACCATTCATGCTCTTGTAGTTACATTCCATTGCGTGACGACGCCATGGCCCTTCCATACATGGGCATTTGACTTGATTGGCTTAATTCATCCGCCGTTAAGAGGGTGTATTTGGATTTTAGCGAGAATTGAATGTTTCACAAAATGGGTGGAAGCTACCCCTTTGAAAAAGGTTATAGGACCAGCAATTGCAAATTTCATGGGGGAGAACATTATATGTAGATTCGGCATTCCGAAGCGCATCTTGTTTGATAATGGTACTCCTTTCATCAATACTCATGTACAACAATTGATGGTTTCCTATGGTATAAATCATGTTAAGTCGACGCCTTACTACCCAAAAAGCAATGGTTAAGCAAAGGCCACCAACAGGAGTTTGCTAAAGGTGTTAAGTCATATGGTTCATGGTAACCATAAGGAATGGCATAATAAGTTGCCATTAGCACTTTGGGCGTATAGAACTTTGAAATGAAAGCTAACTCAAGCGACACTTTTCTCTCTAATATATGGCACTGAAGCAATAGTCCTAGTGGAAGTCTTGATTCCATCCGCATGCTTAGCCATCAATGTTGAGCTTGAACTAGGCACCTTGTGTATGCTAGATTTAGAAGCCTTAGAGGAGAGGTGAGATACTACTAAACATAAGTTAATTCATTACCAGCAAAAACTAGGTGTAGCTTATAACCGCTTGGTGAGGGAAAGGTCATTTCAAAAGGGCGATGTTGTACTTCGAGCAACAAATCATGTGTGCTAAGGTATTCTAGCGCCAAAGTTTACACCCAAATGGGAGGACCTTTTATTGTTGAGGAAGTTCACAATAGTGGTTTCTATAAGCTCCATAATCCAAAAATGGATGTTATCATAACTCGTATCAATTTCCAGTACATCAAAAAGTTCCATTTGTAATAGGCTAAATGAACATGAGAAATGAGATCAATGAAAACACATCTTAAGTCATGAGAACTTACTTCCAACTATTTGTCTCGAAGATTTCATTTGTTGCTGTAAGGATAGAAATTTAATTCCTTAACGCACATTATACACATTATATTGCTGCAATTTGGTAATAGATTAATCTCCCAAACACGCAATGTCCTCTAGGTTACGCGATGCTAATTAGTGAAAATATTATTTCCTAAGTACATAGCATAACACCCTCAATAAATACTATTCAATGCACTTGCTAGCAATTTTACAAGAGACTTGTTAAGTAGTGGGTAATACTCCCTTAGCAATTTTCTCTAAAAGGTTGAGAGACATGTTATTGACTCATGCCCTATCATGTTATTTATGTAAGTGCAATTACTATTAAGTGTGCTATGAACAACATATTATTTATCAATAAAAAAGGGAGAAAATCCATAAAGGCATGAAACCAGCCTTTAAATCAAGGAAAAAATCACCGTTCATCAAACAAGTTTACATATCACGTAAAAAAAAAAAAAAGAAAAACATAAAAAGGGGTAATGCCAAATCAGGAACCTATAATAGATCTGACTAAAGAATTAACATCCAAACCAGCTAAGTTAGCCTCCATTTTGAGATCAATCTTTGACAATTCCTCTAAAATTCCCTTACGTTGTTCTATTAAGTCTTGACAACCTAAAACTTTCCTTGCCTCAATCACAATAAGCTCTATACCACCAACTTTGAATTTCAGGGCCCGTGCCCCTTCAGCACTATCAATGATAAGTTTTATTTCTTTTTTCAGATAATGAACTCCGATGTCTATTCAGAAGAGACATAGTTTGCCCAAGCATGGATACCATAGTAGTACTAAATTCAAAACCCTAGCAAATTGCTTTAGACTAAAATTCCCCCTCTAGTTCGTATAAGCGCTCTAGCGACTGCAGGAGCTATGAATGAACCATGAACCCGTGAAATGAAGTCGCTTGTAATATACTCAAGGAGCCCTCTTCAACCTGTCTTGGTACTTTAATAACTGGGGGAGGGATGATGCTAGGAAGAGTCACAGGTGAAGTAACCTTGCTACAAAGAGCAGGTGTGTCATGGGACATAGCAATTCTGATTGAAGCCTTATTTAGTGTCCCATCTGTCTGATTATCAAAGAGCCCTACCTCTCTCAAGACATTGGCATAGGCTTGAATGTCATGTTCATCGAAATGTCCAATCTCGTTGTTATCAATGTCATCTGTACAAATGGTAGCATTTGACTCAATATTATTACTCGGTAAAGGCTCAATTTCCCTGTCATCAACATGAACTAGAGTACTTTTACTACTATCAATACTGTGCTCAAGAGTGTCCACTAAATCAACCATTTCGTTATCATCTTCTTCATTTATAACATCGACGATAGCAGACGATCCCTAATTTGAAGCTCCTTCCTAACACCATAACGACTAGGGAATGGTGCAATATTAGGAGGAGTTGATTTCGAAGGACCAACGGGGGGATTGGTAGCAACGTGATCTCTTTTTTCTTGCAACAAAAGGAAGGAAAAAGTTAGCATGAGTGCATAGCAGTAGTTGAAAATTAGAGGAATAAGATATGTATAAATAATGGCAATACCTCTTGAACACACAATTGCTTTACTTACCTCATAATCAATGAAGAAGGAGTAGAATGAATGCTCGGTGCTTTATTCTTTGCATTAGTAGATGACTTTGTCTTTTCATTTGGAAGACAAAATTGAAAGTCATATTTAAAAATAAACTCTTCAGGTAGCTCCTCCTCAATGGATGTATCCACATGCTTCTTAAAATCGTCTAAGCAGTTAGTCCAGTATGTCAACCACCCAACAGAGGTAAGTCTAGAACGTGATAAAGAAGGGAAATATAATTGCCTTGTATATAGACGAACATCTCTAAAATCTGCAGGATTGAGTGACTAGCAACACAAATTAAAATCCTCCGTTATGTAGATGGTCTAAGGAACTCCTTAGTCAAAACAAAATTGTCGGGCTACTCTATGAGGTGAGTATAACATGACTTTACACTCCAAAAAATAGCCAAAGGAGTCTTTCCAAGCATGAACAGAAGGAAGATCTCCAGGCAAGCACCATAAGACAAACCCCACTTCGCTAGCATTAAGTCTCTCGCGAGCCTCAAGAAGGTTCACCATATCCTTCAACTCTTTGGGATAAAACTTTGGAAACGATAAATAACTGGCTAATCTGCTCGTGTAAGGCCAAAAATTCACCTCCTTCATGTCATCTATCACATGAAATAGCGAACCTAAAGGCTTTTTATCAATCCATGTGAAGGCTAGGGGCTCAACAAGATTAGGTTTCTTTGGAGGTGAACCAAAGTGTCTTCTGAACCGCATGGCAAAGAATACTTGCAAAAAACCACATCAACATGTGACAATACGATGTAATGCCCCTTCGATCGAATTGAAGCCTCGTGATACAAGTCCAAACGTTAATACAAAGATCCAAGGTAAAATAATCCTAAAGCAAAACACATGCCACGTGCTATACGAACAGCCAACTGAAAAACCTAATAACTCACGCCATCGGCTAGACCACTAAGAAATACACACAAAGACAACCAACATGCTAGGAAAGCCTCAAGCTCAAACCTAAGAATAACAAAAATGTTAAGCCAGTTAATTAAACTGAACCTTATATGATAAAAAAGGGGGAAGTCATCACACGTGGGATTAGGAAAATTTACTAGTATCAATCGTTTAAGTCATTTGAACTCTTTTGCTCAAAAAAATATTTGATTCGTGCAGAGAAAGTAGATTTCTTGCGACTATTGATGGTCACTACTATTATTGCTTCTAAGGCCGATATGACTTTTTCATCTTCTTCAGTTACATCGGCGGTCACAATATTTGTTAACCCAAAATCATGAAAGTGACGAAGTGTGCACACGTCCTCTAATGTGAGAGTAATCTCACCCTAAGAGGTTACACAAGTGTGTGTCTGTATCCTCTAATGAGACATAATACTTCACCAAAAATCCGTTTCGTTTGGTCGAGGAAACCCAAAACTAGAGGAAATCATCATAGGGTGGTAGATTTCTATGGACTCCATAATATCTACATATCTCAAGTTGCCCATGAAGTGATTGACCTAGGGATGCTAGCTCGACATAGCTTGCTTATGAATGAAAAATTGAGTATCTGACAAGGGAAGTTCCCCCCTTCCATTCCTAAAACATAATATAGAAGTCCCCTTCATATTCTCTTTGGCTTCAACCTTAGGCTCCTATCTTATGAAATGCCATACGCCATCAACATGTTGGTGTTCCTGTATATCTCTTTTGCTTATGCAACTCCAAAAGAAATCTTCCTTAATCATTGAGTCAAGCCATTTACTCCGACAAGAAGGCACCATAGGTATGCAACTGTCAAAATATGTTACTATCTCTTTACCCTTGTTACTAATCCCACTACATGATTTAATCTTTCTAGTCTCCTTATGCATTGCAAGTGGTAGAAAAAATTGAATCTAATGAGAAGGGTATAGAAAGTCTTGGGATGGCCTTACTACTTGCAAAGGCGAACGAGGGTAGATTACTCTTATAATGAAAAGAAAGGATACTAAAAAGAAAACGCTAGAACAAAAAAAAAAACAGTGAGAGTAATAATTTCATTAACTGAGAGTGTAGCATAATCCTATGAAACCCTGCTAAATCATCAAACTTATTTCAAAAAAAAAAAAAAAAATTGCTTGAGGGAGTTTGAACCCCAACCAACTATCAAGGGTCTTTCTAGAAGCTGAAATATCCCTTGATGAAGCATGAACTCAAATCGTGTGGTTCAATGCAACTATTACAGTCATTCTATGTTGCCACATGAACAAGAATGTCCCGTAATGAAGCATGAACACAAGTGACATGGCTTGACATAGTCATTATAGTCATCTTGTGCTACCGTCCAAATAAAGTTGATTGAGTAAAAAAAAAATGTGCACGACACCAAATTTACAAGTCCACAAACCATGAAAGTTTTCATGAGTGGAGAGAAACATTATCTTTAACTTATCAAGAATTTTCTAATGGAAATTAACTAACAAAAGCTCTCTAGCAACAAAAATGTCCCGTGACGAAGAACATATTTATGTCACAAGGTCTGATGCAATTATTATGGTCATTCTATTGTTGCTATAGAATGCCCCATAATAAAGAACGAACACAAGAGACATAAACTGATGCAACAATCATAGTCATTCAACATTACTATCGAAGCTAAGTTATTTTTTTTTTTATTCAAAAATACTATAGCACGAACTTTACATGTTTAAATTTGTCGAAGTGAGTATATAATTGCAAGAAAACCATAAGAACTCATTGATTCCGCAGAGTAAGACAAGAGACATATTAGTAAAAGTTTTCCTATATCTTCAATCAAATGTAAATATTAAGAGCAGTTGGAGGAAATTTCTCTACAGAATTGAGATCGAATGAAGAGAAGTTAACTTCGAGTAAAGATATCCACTTCATCCGGGATTTTGAGCATCTCGGTTGCCCCAGATCTCCCCTTGTCTTGCTTTGAATTACCGTTGATGGTACCAATTTTCTTGTTAATGCTTTTAGAAATGAGACATTAGGGAAACTTTCTGAGTTTTCACCACATATTGCAACCAATGGAAGCCTTTCCACTAGAGGTTTTCTCAAGGTGTTGTCAGTTTTTGGTTGTAGTAGCAGCTTTTCTTATCTAGAGGCTATGCAGGCTAAGAATTTGAATTGTCACGACATTACTGGATTGCTGACTAATCACTTGATTCCTACCGATGGAAAGGTAGTAAATTTTTTGAAGGGTGAAAGTAGTCATACTGTTCAAGCAAATTCTAGGAAGATTCATTTGTTAAATACTTAAAGTTTCCAGAAGTTGCCAATAGAAGTAGATATTTAATCAATTCATTTGCCATTTGTCGCTTCTTTGAATGGGTTCCCTCGTGTATTTTGTTGTGGAACTAGTGGGAATCTACTTCTCAGCAAACCAGGAATTTTGGTTCACATGGCTAGTGGAGAGACCATAGGCCAGTGGCGGGAATTGTACTTCAAACCAATGGGGGGTTCTAGATGATCATAATGGATGGGATTGGCTAGAAGGATTTCCTACTGCTGCTGGTTTTGTTAATTCCAGCTGTATTTCTTCTGAAATGCAAAAGAATGCAAGCATATCTCACTTGGTTAGTTCACATCGAGGTTCAACAAAGCCTCAAGAGCATTCAAACATTGCCATGTTGCCAAACAATCTTAATCTGGCCATGAACTTCATTATTGATGGTTCCCAAAACAAACTGCATAAGAGTGATTATGGAAGCCACATAAAGGAGTCTACTCCTTCACTTTTCAACTGTCATCCTTTACAAGATAATCATATAACATTTCTTCTTGATTCAAGAAGCTTAACAATGTCTAAATTTATCACTTTAGGACCTAATAATGATATTAAAGCCTCTCCTTGTTACATTAGTTCAACCACAAAGAGTGGGAATTTATCTATTCCAGATTCTACATTGCAAACTTCAAAACATATTAGCATGGGATTTGACTTCAAGAAAGTGGAAATGGTAAGAGATTCTACTTCTATAGATAGGAAAGTTGCTTCTTCCCATGTTGAGCTGAAGCTTGCACAACAAACTTGGGTATTGGGAAATTCAGCTCAACCAATCATGGAATTAACCCTTTTTTTTTTAATGGAGTTGTTACTCCTTTGAAGCTTGTGACCTCAGTTGATGCTACTGATGGTAAGGAGTCGGGCAAGTATTTTTAGCCTTATGCGGGCTCATCTTACCTAAAAGGAAAAGAAACTCCTTTGAGCATCAGGAATCATCCCCTGATTAAACTAAACTTCCTCCATTCATCCCCTGCTGCCACGGAATCTTCTTCAACAATGTCATCACCTCCGCCATTTCTTGAAATAACTCCACAAGCTTCCATACATGCACGATATTCTTCAACCCGAAATCACTTAAATCCTTCCCCATCATCATTTGCTGGGAGTATTATGATGCAAAACCCTAGGTATATTAAACCTAGAACCCAGCAATCGTGATTTGAATCAGATCCCCAAGAGTCATCTTAAATAAGCTATGAACGAAACTAGACCCCAACCACACCTGTTGATTGAAACCTCAGTTATCAATTGATTTCCCCCAGCGTTTAGATCGAAGAAATCAAGGAGTTCGTGTTCAAAGAACAAAGAGAGTCTCTCATAAATTGTGTATTAAAAAAAATATAATGTCCTCCGCCCCCTTCTCTCACGAAGAGCTTTTATTGTTTTACACAAAACCTAAAAAGAAAAAAAAAAAGAAATCTTCCAACATAGAGAATCGACCTTAACTTAAGAAGGGTCGAAAAAAAAGTTAAAAGAAAACAAAACAAATAACACGAGGCTGGGCAGCCTTTAGTGTAACGACCCACCTACTAGGTCTGATTCTTGAACCTGTTCCAAAAATTCCTATAACTATCTTTGGTACCTGTAGGTGGGTTGCTATGTTATCTTTGAATTAGAGATAAGGCAAATTTTGCTAATATTGAACCTATAACTCCAACTTGTATGTAATTTTATAAACGTCCTATAAAATGGCGCTAATAGCGCTATCATTTCATATCCACATCATATCTAAACACATGTACTTAAAATCTCCTGTCACATCATACATCATATATATATATACCATCGGGATCTGCATTCCCGGTAAGTAGGCACAGCCCATGATTAAACCTATAGCCTTAAGTGACTCAAAAGATTACAAATCCAACTTTATACATACAAATATTTACATTACAATCTGAAGATTAACACCTATAGATCTTATTTACAAGCACTACAACATCATGTATAGGACAATCTTATTACAAATAACAGAAGTTCCAAAATGGAACTAAGGACTTCTTTGCCTCTATTGACACTCTCCAAAAACCCGAGTCTCCAACAACCTATTCTTCAGTACCTGTACCTAAGGTTAGCAAAAACACTAACCCTTCAGCTTCTTAAGAAGCAAAGTGAGTATAAAATCAAGCAACCCAGCAAAACAAACAACAAAATCACATAGTAGTAATCAACAATATTATCAAATACCTCGAAGTGATTACTCAAGCAAGCAAGTTTTCAACTCAAGTTATACTCGCAAGAAAACCAATTTAATTTATTACATTTTAACATCACCATGATCTTACTTAATGATATTTTCCCTGTAATTCCATTTTGTTAAACTCATAACCTTTTCATTGGAGACCATTTCAATCACTCCTGTTTACTTACAGGTCACAAATATTTTTCAGTTAACCCAGGCAAAGCCTGTCAACTGGTAGACAAACTGCCCTCATGTACTTTTCAAAACTTAATGTTTTCTCAACAAATTAAGACATCCTTACATACTCTTTTTAGTTAGAAACATTCAGCTCGCCTTTCACCTGCCTCGAATAAAAGGGGTGACCAGATCCCTATAGGTCACTGAACCGGGCCGGTCCGTCGACCGTGCCTCAAACCCATCCGGGTCGACTCAAAGGTCGTACCACAAACTTACTAGGCAGGGAACATGACTTTTCTTACATTAAGTGTTTTAGGTTAGTAAGTACTTATAGCCTAAACCCCATTTTATTATCCATTTAGATATTTCATCGTTACCAATATAATAATAGTATGAACTCAACCAGTCATATAAACCCCATCTAATAAGCTAAAAATAACCCAGTATTACATCACAATCATTAAGTATTCAATAATTTAAGTTCAGTACATCACATACAATCAGGAATAGTATAATCAAATCCCACACTCAACTCTCATTCTAGGATTTTCTAGAATGTTCCCTTCTTTTTTTTTTTTCTCATAATCCAACCATATCATGACACAGTAAGTGATCGTACGTGGTAATCTCAGCCAACAACGAGTAGTCTACATTATCAACCACTTGTACCCAAGAGAGGAGTTAAGGGGGTACTCACCTGAAACAATGTATGCCAATCTAAACAGTCACACCGGCCAAATTCCTTTGTCCCCCTTACTCAACAAAAACACCTAAATCATCAGTATACCAATCAATGTTACCTCATTCACTCTATTGAACCCTAAATTGTTAATTCAATATTCCAAACCCCTAAATCCCATCCTAACCTTGTATAATCCACCATTTTCCTACAATTTCTAATTCATATACATATGGGTATACTACGCTCTATTATATATTAATGTAATTAAATTTCGATCTGATTCTATATTGAATCGTATGGTTCTAAATTATCACGATCTTGCACCGAACACTCTCGTTTTTGTTTCGTAACTAACCCAAGCATCTTAAAATCATATTATGCTTTAATGAACCTCAACTGAACATCAAATTCAACTAATCAAATCAAATTCTCTAATTTTGCTAAGGATTTAATTCGGCCAGAACAGGGTAATTAGCTTGAAAAATTCACTAAAAATAGAAAACGACTCCAATATGAACAATTATTGATTTGGTGATCTAATAAATCATATAAGGATCTTATATACTAAAAATTACATCAAAAATACATCATTTGACCTATTCATTTTCCAATTCAATTTACGACCAAAACAGAGCATTTCTTAAGGACCACATATTTGTGAATAAAATTTCAGAAAAAGAAATTGTCACATTAATACTCATACACAATTATGCCAGAATACCAAAAATCATAATTTTTCATCAAAATTTGATATTTTTAACAAAAATAGAAAGTTGCTGGCGTTACCGGGGGCTGCTCCGTTCACCGGCCTCCAGCCACCAAAGCCGGCAACCACTATGTCGGCCGGAATCCTCTCCCACCCAAAACCTTAACCCTATCTTGTCCTAGCAGTAGATTTACCCTAACCTCTTTGAACGAACAAACAAAATCCTCCCTATTTAATTTGATTTTTTTTCTTCAATTTCTTCAAATTCTTGTTGCATCCTACTTCAATCTTGTTCTTCTTCCTATCCTAATGATTGCATGTTGGAAATTTCAATTTCAATTTGCCTAGAAAATTCGGGTGAAATGGAGAGAGTTTTGGTTTCTTTTTTTTTTTTCTAATTTTTGATGATTTGTTTTTTCCTCTCTCTATTCTAACGTCTATATATATATATAATATTACTTAATTTTGCTGACATTGAATGAGGCTGCTGTTTTGCATTTTTTTTCCTTCCTCTCTTTTTTTTTTCTTTTTTTAGCTATAATATAATATAATGTGTACATTTTTTTACATATTTATATATTCCATATATGTATATATATATATATATATATGCCCATATAATTCATATTATTATTATTATTATTATTTTACATTATTTATTTTATTTTTAGCATATAACATATATATACATACATATATATATATATATATATATATATATATATATATATATATATACATTCATTTTACCTTACACACACACATATATATATATACTATTTTAATTTTAACATTATTGCTTAAGTTTATATCCTCACATTTAGCCAGTCCAATTCCCCTTTAAATCAACAGCTTCATGGCTCTTTACTGTAATTTTCATCCTACGGCTTTCATATCTTTGTCCACCTCTGTGTAAGCTTGAATCAAGTGAATAAAGGTCAATTCTCCCTTAACGTAACTTGGTTCTCTCTTTTATAGATTCGTCACTAATCCTTGCAAAGCTTCACTCATCCGCTTAGCTCTAGCTCTTGTCATTGAACCTCCAATACAATGTAACGGGTCATTGGATTTTGGCTCATGAACGCTTGATGCTAGTTGATCCTCATCATTCCCTCCTTCCTTGAAAAGATTCATCCTCAAATCACCTACATCATATAGAGTAAGGTCCGAAACATTAAAAGTTGCGCTTACATTACCATAGTGACTTGGTAAGTCAATCTTGTAAGCGTTATCGTTGATGTGCTCCAATACTTGAAAAGGTCCATCTCTCCTAAGGTGTAACTTCGACTTTCGCTGCTCAACAAATCTCTCCTTTCTCAAATGCAACCACACCCAGTCTCTTGGATGAAAAATAGTCTTTACATGACCTTTATTGGTTTGATGAGCATAGTGCTCATTTTTCTTCTCAATGTTGGTCCAAACCTAAGCATGCAATTCCCTAACAAATTCATTAATAGGTAAAGGAAAAGTATCCAATGGAGTCAAAGGGTTAAAGCCATACACAACCTCAAATGGAGAATATGATGTAGTGGAATGCGTAGTCCTGTTATATACAAATTCTACATGAGGCAAACATGTCTCCCATTGTTTTAAATTCTTATGAATCACGGCACACAACAAAGTTAAAAGAGTCTTATTGACTACTTTCGTTTGACCATCAGTTTGAGGGTGTGCAATAGTAGAGGAAAACAATTAAGTGCCGAGCCTATTCCACAAAGTACCCCAAAAATGGCTCAAGAATTTCACATCCCTATCACTCACAATCGATCTAGGCAAACCATGTAACTATACGATCTCCCTAAAGA
The DNA here is from genome assembly GCA_037954665.1 of Laguncularia racemosa. Lineage (NCBI taxonomy): Eukaryota > Viridiplantae > Streptophyta > Magnoliopsida > Myrtales > Combretaceae > Laguncularia > Laguncularia racemosa. The sequence goes on along the minus strand of JBBMOL010000030.1, from coordinate 5,147,217 downwards.
ACAATTCAACAATATGTCTTACATCATTAGTTTTAGAATAGGCAATGAAGTGAGTCATCTTACTAAACCTATCGACAACAACAAATATGTTATCTTTGCCACTTTGAGAGCATGGTAACCCTAATACAAAATCCATAGAAACTTCAATCTAGGGTTAATTAAGTACAGGCAATGGAATGTATTCCCCATGGGGCATTACTTTAGACTAGGCCTGTCTACATGCAATGTACTTATCACACACAGTTTACACATCATGTTTCATCTTTGGTCAATAGAAATGTTCATGTAAAATATCCAAAGTCTTTTTAACACCAAAGTGTCCCATTAAACTGCCCCCATGTGTTTCCCTCACTAGCAATTCACGTATAAAACTTTTAGGCACATATACCCTATCTTTCTTAAACAAGTACCCATCATGTCTATGGAAATCAGAATATTCAGACTCGGCATAAGCGGCCTAAATTTAACCAAAAGCAGCATCATTTACATACAATTCCTTAATGAGTTAAAATCCAAGCAATGTAGAATGCAGAGAAGTCAAAAGAGAATATCGCCACATTTTCTTTTCCTTGCTTATATTTAATCACATATGGAAAGGTCTCAATAAATTCCAGCCACTTGGCATGCCTCTTGTTCAACTTACTTTGAGTTTTCAGGAACTTCAAACTCTTATGATCTAAATGAATGATGAACTCCTTAGGCCATAAGTAATGTTGCCAAGTTTGCTAGGTCCTCACTAAAACATACAGCTCCTTATCATATACTGGATAATTTAATGCAGCACCATTAAGTTTTTCGCTAAAATAAGCGATTGGCTTAGACTCCTGCATCAACACACCACCTATACCTTCCCTGGAAGCATTGCATTGAATCTCAAAGACTTTCTCAAAATTAGGTAAAACTAGTAAGGGTGTCTTAGTCAACTTACCTTTTAGGGTCTGAAAAGCCTGCTCATGCAATTCAGTCCACTTGAATTCAGCATTCTTCTTAACAAGATCATTTAGAGGAGCAGCTATAGAACTAAAATCCCTCACAAATCTCCTATGGAAGCTCCTGACCTCACTTGCATTCCTTGGTGTTAGCCACTCCCGAATCGCTTTCACCTTTTCTTCATCCATAATAATCCCATTTGCACCTACAACAAACCAAAGATAAACCACAGTTTCCATACAAAAGGTGCACTTCTTCAAGTTCGCATACAACTTGTTTTCTCTCAAAATAGTGAACACACACTGCAAATGTTGAACATGATCTTTTAAAGTCTTGCTATAAACTAAAATGTCATCAAAATATACAACAACAAACTTTCCAATGAATTTATGAAGAACATAATTCATTAACCTCATAAATGTGCTAGGTGTGTTGGTTAATCCAAAAGGCATTACCATCCACTCATATAACCCATGTTTAGTTTTAAAAGTCGTTTTCCATTCATCTCCTTCTTTCATGCGAATTTGGTAATAGCCATTCTTTAAATCAATTTTAAAAAACAAACAAGCGTCATGCAATTCATCAAGCATATCATCAAGTCTAGGGATAAGATGTCTATACTTAATTGTGATCTTGTTGATTGCTTGACAGTCAACATACATTCGCCATGTGCCATCCTTCTTGGGAACTAGGATGACATGGACTAAACATAGACTAAGGCTTTCTCTCACAAACCCTTTCTCTATCAAATCATCAACCTATCTCTAGATTTCCTTTGCCTCATCAAGATTAGTCTAATACGCTGGCTGATTAGGAATAGACGCACTTGGGAAAAAATCAATTTGATGCGCAATGCCCCGTAGTGGAGGCAGACCCTTTAGTACCTCTCTAGGAAACAAATCTTCATACTCCTGTAAAAGAGACACCACCATACTAGGCAAAGAAGAGTTAAGGTCAGTGTTAGTAAAATACATATCCTTATACATAAGTATAAGTAGTTGTTTCCCTGCTAATATTGCACTCTTTACCTCACTTTGCTTTGCAATTTTCTCTCTACTCAGTGTTTTAGAATCTTTTCTCTCATGGTTCACCAGTTTTTATCTTTCACTCTTTTCTTTTTTTTTTCATTCTTTTCTTGTACACTCATGTGTTTCTCTCTAAACTCTTTTGCTATCCGAACCTGATCCTCACAAGCCACCTGTGGTTTCTATGGAGTTAAAACCACCTTCATTTTGTTTAGAACAAAATAATATTGGTTCTTGTACCCACCATACATCACCCTCTTATCAAACTGCCATGGTTGACCTAGCAATATGTGACTAGCCTACATGGGAACTACATTACACATCACCTCATCTTGATAACCCTTGATAGAAAAAGAAATAAGAACCCGCCTGGTCACTTTCACTTCCCCACACTCATTCAACCTCTACAATTGATATGGCTTTGGATGTTTTACAGCCTTCAACCCCATCTTATCAACCAACAAGGTATTAACAACATTAGTGTAGCTACCACTATCAATGATCAAGCTACATATCTTGTTCTGCACATAGCACCAAGTATGAAAAATGTGCTCATGTTGAACCCCTTCACCATCATCCTGAGCGCTGAGGACTCGCCTAGAAACATACAACTCTCCACTCATGGGTCCTTTGAAATCGACATCATTATAATCCTCTAATGGTGACATATCATCATCATTAGAACTAATACTTTCCGCATCTCCATTATCACGAATGATCATAACCCTTTGATTTGGACATTGAGATGCAATATGTCCATACCCCTAACACCTGAAACATTTGACATCATGAGTTCTAGTAGGTGGTTTAGTGTCAAAATTACCCTTAGAAGAAGTTATTGGACTCTTGGCCTTTACATCCTCTTTTGGTTTCAAGTCGGTAGTGTTCTTCTTCCTATTTGACTTCCATGAAGAGTTGGAAGTCATCCTAGATTTTGAAGTTCCCCTATACTTTAACTACTTCTTTACCTTGATCGCCCTATGCAACAACTCCTCCATATCCACATAGTGATGTAAATCTACTACGTCAGTGATCTCTTGATTCAACCCATTGATGAACTTAGCCATTCGAGCCTCATCATCCCCCTCCACTCTAGCTCTAATCATAGCAATCTCCATGTCTTTATAATAGTCCTTTACGCTCTTGGACCCTTGAGTCAGTCCTTGGAACTTCTTAAGCAAATCCCTGTGATAGTGATTAGGGATAAACCTGTTCTGCATAATGGTCTTCATCTTATCCCATATGCTAACAAGCCTTTCTCCATACTTACGCCTATTACGTACTAGTTAGCCCCACCAAGCACTAGCATGATTAGAAAACTCAAATGCGGCTAATTTAATCTTCCTCTCCTCAGTGTAATTGTGGCATTCAAATACATGATCCACTTTTCTCTCCCATTCTAAGTACAACTTTGGATCATTTTTTCCTTGAAAAGATGGTATCTTCATTTTGATACTTCCCAAGTTATTATCTCACCGTTGGGTACTTCCTTTCTCCCTCATGTAGTTATACTCTCCTAACTCAACATCCTCCTCCTCTTCTAACCTTACTCCCCCTCTTAAAGGTCTACTCGTTTCTCGCACTACAACATTGTTACTTGATGGTTCCTTGCTCCATTCCATCTTATCCATCCTCTCATTGATTTGTTCCAATTCACCACTCGGTATTCTTTTTAGCTCAATCATTAAAGCATCAAACATCAATTTATTTTCCCCTCCTCCATTCTCTCCCCCAGTTGGACTTTGGCCAGACAAATCTCTGTTTACACTCACAAATATAGATTTACTCATGTTTTGCTCTAAAGAACAATGTTACTCACACCCCATTCTTATAGATTCTTTTATTAGAACTCGAATTGAAAACCTCCTCAACGTAAACTACTAAGGCAACTCAATTGACTAAACAATTGGTTCTGAATCAACAGATACTTAGCAGGTACACAAACAACGATTCAATAAAGACGCAAGAGTACGACAAAATTGGAAAGACAATATATCACTTATTATGGAATTGGAAGGATAAGATAACACCTAATACGGAACTGGAAGGATAATATAACACTTAATTGTGTAATTTAAATGTATGGAATTGCTTTTGTAATTCGACAATGGATGAACGCGATTGGAATTAATTAAATAAAGCCTTTCTTACCTTTTTAATCTGCCGAAGAAGAAGCAACGCGGAGGATTGGAGTTTTCGGCCAAATTCAACAAATGCAATTTATAAATATGCTAGTTTGGGTAATCTCTAACCTTGACGATGATAGACTTGATGAAACACTCCAGACTTGGCAAAAAGGACCATCTAACGCCGACAATAATTTCCATGGAACTAATTCTTATATATATATGAATTTCTAAAGAGATGAAACATGAACAATGAATTGAAATGAAACAGATAAGATAAATGATAGATTTACTTAATTCAAGAAACCAAAGCTCTTATACCAAATGATGCAAAACCTTAGGTATATTAAACCTAGAACTAGATGATCGTGATTTGAATCGGATCCCCAAGAGTCGTCTTGAACAAGCTATGAATGGAACTAGACCCCAACCACACTTGTTGATTGAAACCTCAGTTATCAATTGATTTCCCCAAGCGTTTAAATCGAAGAAATCGAGGAGCTCGTGTTCAAAGAACAAAGAGAGAGTCTCTCACAAATTGTGTATTAAAAAAAAATAATGTCCACCCCCTTCTCTCATGAGGAGCTTTTATTTTTTTACACAGAACCTAAAAAAAAAAAAGAAATCTTCCAACATAGAGAACCGGCCTTAACTTAAGAAGGGCTGAAAAAAAATTAAAAGAAAACAAAAAAAATGACACAAGGCTAGGCGGCTTTTAGTCGGTCCAATTCCCCTTTAAACCAGCGGCTTCACGGATCTTTACTATAATTTTCGTCCTATGGCTCTCATATCTTTGTCCACCTCTATGTAAGCTTGAATCAAGTGAATAAAGGTTGATTCTCCCTTAGCATAACTTGGTTCCCTCTCTTATAGATTCATCACTAATCCTTGCAAAGCTTCACTATTCGCTTAGCTCTAGCTCTTGTCATTAGACCTCCATTACCATGCAACAAGTCATTGGATTTGGGCTCATGAACACTTGATGCTAGTTGATCCTCATCATATTATGTTACCAAATGCAAGTCATGAAGACATTGAGACAAATACGGTTCGCACAATGCAACCGTAGAAGACTAGTAACCCCATTTTTATGATAAACTACACTAGCATCTATCCATCATAAGAGCCGTTCTAAAATCTACGATGAAGTCAGGTGCCAGTTAATACAAAAACAAAAAGGCTATGTCAGCTTAAAAAGTGAAAAAAAAAGCTAGAATGTACAAAAAAAAAAAAAAGGAAGATAGCTAGAAGAAGTTACACATTCAAGGAAATTAAATAAGAACGATAACATAAGAGAAATTGCAAACAAAGGAAGTAAAAGGAAGGAAAACAACAGTGCAAACTCAAACAACCATTTGAGAGAGAGACGAACCAGTGATAATGATTAAAGAATTGAAAGAAACTCCTTAACTTGAAGTCAATGGTTGGGGAGAAGCAACTCCACAAGTGAGCCTGTGCGTTTATGTGGTGGGGGAATCAAACTTAAGATGTCTAGGATGCGTGCATGTGTCTTTCTAACAAGTTGTTAGCCTGTGTCTTGCTCCAAAAGGACACCCATTTATTTTATTGTTGTACTAAAAAAAAAAAGAAAAAAAATTGAGATTGCACATAGAGTTTTCAATGATATTTTATTATTTACATTCTTTCGGAAAAAAAAAGGAGCGAAAATAAAAAAAATGACGAACAAATTCAAGTCAAGTTTATTGATCGTTAAAGAAGCTATCATTTATACATCCACTCTATGCTCCGTGGTATCTAGGAATGATGCAATCTCATTTAGCTATAGCCACGTGCCCAATTAAACAATATTTCGTATTTGTGTGCTAAGAAAAACTTAAATTACTTCGCAAGTGCTGGTGCTAGGCTTTAATACTATGTAAGTGTACACGGTAGCAGTGTAGCTATTCTACAAGAGCACATGCATTAAGTAATTTCCTAGCCATGACAAAGGCTCATCTAATGCTTAAATCCCTTCGACCTCACTAAAAGGACTTTGGTTAGGAGGCAAAATTTAGGGGTATTGAATCTAATTCATAGGCTTATGGCCTATTATTTTAATGGATTTGACTCTTTGGGCCGAGATGACATGGCCCAAAGAGTAAAGTCCATGTCATGGGATGATCATGGGAGATTTAGCATAGTGGGCTTAAAGTAGGGCTCGTTGGATTAGTTCGCCCGATCCAATCTTTCTTAAATAAGACTCATACACACATACACATACTAAAGGCCTTTGGTGGCCCTAAACTCATATAAGGCCCATATGAGGCCTCATTTGTTAGGAACCGTTGATCGTCATCACCATTCGATGGACAAGATTTACAACCAAACACTATAAATACTTCCTATCTCCTCACTATAAGGGGACTTCTTTTGGACAAAAAAGATAGTTACTCTACCAAATTTTTTCCAGAAGACTCAAATTACCACTTACTCATTTATTTCACAAAGCATAGACCTATCACCGTAGAGTTAGGTCTTGTTTAAGACTGACTACTCTTCCCATCTCAATCACTCCCTAATTATCCTCACACGCGTCACTTCCTCATTAGGCCACGTGTAGTGCATTTGCCCGTAATACTCACGTGACCCTACACTTGAGTCAAAACCTTCACAAAATCCATTTGGACACTTGGTGTACCACATTAATATATAACAAACATCATCTATTTATGTCATATTTAATAATATTTATCTCCTTTTTATGCTATCAAACTTTTCATCCTTATTTCAATTTCAAACTTTTCTTCGTGTAATTTTCCAGTTCTTATGCTCAGTGCCAAGTCCCTTTGGGCCAGTTGGCAGTCATTGTTAGAATCGTGTACGAATTGCCAAATATATTAACGTTGGTTGCTCTGTGTTTCTGGCCTGTGGGTTAGTAGTCCAAAACGATTCTTATTAAGCATGTCACGGCTGATTTATAAGAAACTGCAGCATGAGTATTATTCTAAGCAGACTGGCAACGAGTACTATACATACTTAGAACAACGTTAAAAGACATTTATTTTGTTTCGGAATTCCCCTGCTTCAAAACCAGAGGAACAGAGCATCCCGCATTCGTTTAATCAGCCAATGACCCAAGCTCCACAAATTTCAATTCACTTCTCAGTTATTTCCTTTCCTAAACCCTGACCCTTAATCTCCCTCATTTATGCTCATAGCAAAGAAAAAAAAGGGAAAGGGAATTTTATTTCCTGAAACAACATTCTTCCTCTTGTATCACGTTGCTCCGCCACGTTCTCTTTCCTCAAGTTATCTTGCGGAAGTTCCACTAACACCAGCAATTTTAGGCGCTTCATCTGCGATTCCAAACATAAGAAAGCATCTATATCAAGGTAAGCATTTAAAATACACCCTTATTTCAATTGAAACATGGGAGTACAATGAAGGGTATCAATTAGACATACATAAAAATGATAACTTTAGAAATTGTGTCTTGACAAGCTAACTTGTAATTACAATTAAGATAAGAAGAATTAATGCATGAAATATGCCATTTAATTAAAAGTCGAAAAACTTGTACATCCACTCATGCCGAGAGCTCTGGGAAGAAAAGAGGATGTATAAGGTGTTTCTACACTCATTTTGATGAAACTAGGAAAAAAAAAAGGAAAAGAAAAGTATATGAATAAATAAAATAAAATAAAATAAATCAAAAGTAGCAGTGTGTACATATACGTACGCCTCGAGTTTGGTGTATGCAAATATAGACATGTAATATGTTACTCGAAGCTTATATATGCTTTAACACATTGCATGGGTTAAATAAAGAAAATCTAGAAACCATATCAATATTCATATTGAGGGGTTATAGATTCAAGTATGGGGTTATGTGCATACTGTATAAGAACACGCTACACGTGACCTAATGAGAGAAGTGACTCATATAAGGATGATTATAGATGAATGAGATGAGGAGGAGGAGTACGCAATCTTAAATAAAGCTCAATACTATGGTAATGGGTAAATGTTATTGGGAATATTATAGTTTTAATCTCATGAGGAAAATTCGATAGAGTAATGAAGTTTTTCCAAAGAAGAGTCTCATTTGAATAAAGATTCCTTACGTATTTATAGAATCTAGCTATAAATTTTGACTATTAGATGGTGATGACAATAAATAGTTTTGAGTGAATAAGCCACCATATAGCTTTTCATAAGTTTAGACCCATTAGTAGCCTCTAATGTGTAAGCTTTATTTAGAAAGGTTGGATTAGACCAACCGATCCAATGGACCCTACCTTAAGCCTACCATGTCAAATCTCTCTTAATTATCCTAAATCATTGACTTAACTTTCTAGGCCTTATCACCTCGATTTGAAGAGTTAAATCCATTCAAATATTAGACTAAAAGCCATGAATTGAATTTAGTCATCTACATTTTGCTTCCTGACCAAAGTCTTTTAGACAAAGTCAAAGGGGGCCTAGGCATTGAATAAGTCTTACAAAATAATTAAGGTATTGCCTAGTGTATATGTGCTTTATAATAGCTGCACTGCTACCAAGTGCATTTATCTAATCAAGAATTTCATTTCTTTATGAGTAAATTTCCTCTAATTGATGATTTCCGCTCTAATTGGATCAAGTCTTTTATCTATTTTGTATGAATTTCCTTTCTTGATGAGTTGATTACTCTACATTAATTCCATGTTCGTGCTCTTTGTGAGGGAGTAAACTTTGCTATTGTTTCCTTAAACCTCTTTCATATTTCATGAAGGTTTTCATATAGGGAAGGAACTAGAAATTTCCAATATCAACTGAGAAATGAGCTTATTAAAAAAAAGAAAAAATCGTTATTCCTCTTTGGATATCTAATTAGCTTGAAATACTTGAAAGGGTAAATAAACATAGGGGTCACTCATTTTTTTTTCTTTTTCTTTTTCTTTTTTTTTTCAAAATCTAAACAATAAAATAAAATGGGAACCTCTAATTGTGAGGCATAGACTAATGGCTTGATGGAAATCCACACGTGTTTTTTAGGAGACTTGAGTTTAAATCCTACTGGATGTGCTATACGCACCTTCCCAAACCCCCCCTCCCCCCTCTTTTTTTTTTTTTTGGTCAACAATAAGAAAAATGGGTAACTCCCTAAAGCAAGGCACAAGCTAGTGGTTTGATGGAAAGACACACATAAGATATAGTAAACATCCTAAGTTTGACTCGCTTTAAGCATGCCTGCAGGAGTCTAAGGATAATGTGAAAGATGTAGATCCTTGTTCATCAGCCATGCTCAACATCATCAACGTTTTAATGGATAAATTCTAGGATTTCAACAATGCATGATTAAAGATGATGTGTTAAAATCCGGTGAGAGTAGTACATCCCATTTTTTAACAGCACATAAATTTGTTACTACTGTTACTATTATTTTTAGAATTGGGACTGTTGGCATCGCTTTCTTTTCATTGCATTTTTTTTGTTTTCAAACACACATGGTACTACATATACCAACCAAACCAGACACACCTATTTTCACATCTTTTTCAGCCCTCGCCCATTCATCTTTACTTTCTTACCTTATGAATTCCAAACTCATTCACACGCCCTCGACTACATTATTATTATTATTATTATTATTATTTTGTTTCTTCATCTCGGTTGCCTGTTTCTTCTTCGTCTTCCCTTTTTTTATTTGCTCAATCAACTTGATGTTGGATGGCAACATGAAGTGACTGCGATTGTTGTATCAATCCACGTCACTTGCCTTCACTTTCTATTGCGGGACATTCTGATTCAATAGGGACACAAAATGACTACAATAGTTGCATCAGACCTCATGACGAGAGTTTGTTCTTCATTACAAGACGTTCTAGCTGCTCGAACAAGTCATCATTAGCTTAAGTATGTCACTCTCATACTTCTCCGTATTTGTTCAAACCGAGTACAAGCAATAACAAAAATTGAAACTAGATAGAGAAGATGAATAGAGCTACGAAATCCAAGGATTGAAGATTTGAAACTGAAATTTAAAGCTTGAAACCACAACACCATGATTTTGAAGAAATAGACAACAGTAAGACATTAAAGTTCATGAAATTTGTTAATTTTCATTTCGTTATATATATATATATATATATATATTCTAATAAGTATAGTGCCATGGGCAAGTTTGTCTTTTGGTTATGCATTAGGAGGTTCACTTGATGTGCGCACTTCTGGGTTTTGTTACTTGGATATATTCTCCAACAAATTTCAATCTTAAGAGAAGTTTGTGGTGTGAGTTGATACATTTTGCTAATAATGTGCAGGGTTTATAGATGTGTGTAGGTGATTTCAACAAAATACTTGACAATAATGAAAAGAGTAAAGGTAGATAGAGAAGTAGAAGCGAAATTGAAGGTTTTAGAAACATGGTATCTAATGCTAAACTAGCTAATGTTGGATTTCAAGGAAAAAAATATGCATGGGTTAATAAATGAAATGATGGAATGCTGACCAAAGAAAGAATTTGATGAGATCCATGATAAGAGTCAAGCCGGAAGAAGGAATGTGGATCCTCTTGAAGTGCTACCTGGACCGATCACAAGAAGTCGAGCGAAACGACTCAAGGAAGCACTTAACGGGTTGATAAAGGATGTCCATGAAGCCGTGAAGGATTGGGGCAATCATGAAGTTGGAACAGATTGGAACAACCATGGGAAGACCCTTGCTCTTATACAACTCACACCGGACACGGGTTGAAGAGGGCGTGTACTTTCAAGGCACGGTCGTGTATGGAGTCAAGCAAATCCACAGAAAGATACACGGCCAAAGTACACGGGCGTGTATGTTGTCAGAAGTTGCACAGAAAGATACACGGCCAAAGTACACGGGCGTGTATGTTGCCAAAAGTTGCACAGAAAGGTACACGGCCAAAGTACACAGGCGTGTACACGGCCATGTATCCCCTGTCGGCCAGCTTGTTCTGTTTTGCGTTTTTATGTCACTTAACTAAACTACGTCGTTTTGGACTTGTTTTTACACGAATTGTAACCTTAGTATAAAAGCTCCTAGGGTTTAGAACAACTTAGAACAGACATCTTTGAACATTAAACACTTTTGAGAGGCACCTCTCTTGGTTTTTCAAGAACTAATTCGAACTTATCGGATTGATTTCCGTGGCGTTCATCCCGACTTATCAATCGGTCTTTCATCCCGATTGTGGCGTCTTCATTTTTATACCAAGGTTCTTGTCTCGCTTACAGACAACGGGTCGCGGTTTCCACTTTAGGTGTTTGGGCGTCTTAGGCAACGAATTTTCCGAATGTATTGGTATTGGGTTTCGTCACGGGTTGGCGGCGTTCGTATCAGTTTGGTATCAGAGCTTAAGTTTTTCAAAACATCAAGTTCGGTTGAGGAAGGTAATATCAAAAACCCTAACTCCAATTGTTCATATCCATTGTTAGCATTCAATTCCGCAATATTAATTGTCTTTTGATAGTGTAGTATTTACTAGTCGATTGTGAAAAAAAAAAAGAGTAAAAATCACGACCAAAAAAAAAAAAAGAAGGGAAAAGAAAAGAAAAGAGAAACGTGATCAAAAGCCAAAAACAGAGACAAAAAAAAAAAATCGGATAGAAAAATAGAGGAAAATTTTACGAACCCTAGAGTTGGTTTTGAATTATACGGAAGGAAATTGGTGTAGTTCGGGTTAGTTCCAAGAGAATTGAGAAGAGGAAATTGGTGAGTGATATCATCGTTGTTTGTGAGAATACACGAGTGACTGTGTGATATCATCATTTGAGCGAAACACGTAAGGGAGTGTATCGTGAGGTTTAATTATATATATATTTGTGTCAGTACTAATCTTTTCTACAGGAACTATGTCAAGACAACATTCTCCGGAAGGTGAGAGGGGAAGGTTTGATGCTAGGTTAGTAATTGAGGCGTTGAGGGGAGAAATGAAGAGGATGTTCTAAGAAGGAATGGAAGAAATTCATGAGACGGTAGAGCAAAGACTAGAGCAATCCACAAACGTATTCCAAGGGCGTAAGAGGGAGAGTCGTTCTAGGAGAGTACCGAGGGGTGGAGATGAAATGTCGGGTGATGACTTTGATGAGCCGTCTGTCGAGAGTTATAGAGGATATAGTGGTCGGAATAGAGGAACTAGAGATTGGGAAGATAGAGAAGATAGGAATAGAGAGGATGATCAATTGAGTAGCATAAAGATGAAGATTCCTCCTTTCCAAGGGAAGAATGATCTTGAGGCGTACTTAGAGTGGGAGAAAAAGGTGGAGATGGTGTTTGATTGTCACAACTATAGTGGGAGAAAGAAAGTAAAACTTGCTGCCATTGAATTTTCAGATTATGCTATAGTGTGGTGAGATCAATTAATGTTGAATAGAAGGAGGATTGGCGAGCCACCTATTGAGTCTTGGGAAGAGATGAAAACAGTGATGAGAAAGTGGTTTGTGCCTGCGTATTACTATCGTGAATTGCACAACAAGTTGCAAACTCTTAGGCAGGGAAGCCGAAGTGTAGATGAGTATTTCAAGGAGATGGAAGTCACTATGATTAGGGCGAATGTAGAGGAGGATAGAGAGGCTACAATGGCTAGATTTCTTGCTGGGTTGAATAGAGAAATCCAAAATGTGGTTAAATTGCAGCATTATGTAGAATTAGAGGATATGGTTCACATGGCTATAAAGGTTGAGAACCAGCACAAGAGGAGAGGAAGTAGTAATGCACGGTTGCAACAGTGTAATGGTTCATCCACTTGGAAAACTAATCAATCGAAGAAGGAAGAAAAGCCTTTACCCACCAAACCAAAAGGGGAGCTGAGGCAAGCGGGTTCTACTCCTGGTAATCAAGGTAACCCTGAATCTTCCACTTCTAGAAATCGTGACATTAGATGTTTTAAATGTCAAGGTAGAGGCCATATTGCTAGTCAATGTCCAAATAGGCGTGTGATGATTTTGCATGATGATGGAGAGTATGAGACTGAGGGGGATAGTGAAGAAGATGATATGCCTCCATTAGAGGATGCTAGTGATGATGAGGAGCCTGCAATGGGAAGGCTAGTGGCAGTAGTGAAGAGAGCTTTGAATGTGCAGGTGAAGGAAGAAGAGGAGGTGCAAAGGGAGAATATATTTCATACTAGATGTTATCTAGGAGATCACATTTGTAGTTTGATTATTGATGGGGGAAGTTGCACCAATGTAGTGAGTAATTTTATTGTTGAGAGGCTGGGGCTCATGACTATTAGACACCCTAGTTCGTATAAATTGCAGTGGTTGAATGATAGTGGTGAGACTAAGGTGAGTAAGCAAGCCTTGATTGGGTTTCGCATTGGTAGGTATGAGGATGAGGTGTTATGTGATGTAGTGCCAATGCAAGCATGTCATGTGTTGTTGGGAAGGCCATGGCAATTTGATAGGAAGGTTGTGCATGATGGCTTTTCTAACAAGTATACGCTTGTTCACCAAGGGAAGAGCTTTAATCTTAAACCGCTAACACCTAAGCAAGTGTATGAGGACCAGTTGCAGCTACAACAGTCGTTTGCAAAACACAAGGTGAGTGAAAAGCAGAGTGAGAGTGAGAGAGCAAAAGACAATGAGAAGAAAAAGGAATATAAAAGTCAAGATCAAAAGGAAAAAGAAAGGAAGGCTGGAAAGAGTGTGAGAGGTCAAGTTGAAGGGGGATCAACTTTGGTGGTGAGTGAAAAGGAGAGGGCAGCCTTGCAAAAGGAGAGTTGTGTGGCAAGAGCGAGTGTAGTGAGGAGAGCGTTAGTGATGAAGCAACCTATGTTGTTGCTGGTTTTTAAAGAAACATGTTTGACTACTAACGAATTATCTAACTCTTTGCCTAGTGTGGTTGTATCTCTTGTGCAGGACTTTGAAGATGTCTTCCCTGAGGAGATTCCAAAGGGATTACCACCTGTTCGTGGTATTGAGCACCAGATTGACCTTGTACCCGAAGCATCGATTCTAAACAAGCCAGCTTATAGGAGCAATCCGGAGGAGACAAAGGAACTCCAAAGGTAGGTCGATGAACTAATGGAGAAAGGGTACGTGAGAGAAAGCATGAGTCCATGTGCAGTGCCTGTGATCTTGGTGCCTAAGAAGGATGGGACATGGAGAATGTGTGTTGACTGCCGCACCATCAACAACATCATGGTAAAGTATCGTCATCCCATTCCTCGCTTAGATGACATGTTAGATGAGTTGCATGGGTCTAATGTCTTTTCCAAAATTGATCTGAAAAGTGGATATCATCAAATTAGAATGAAAGAAGGTGATGAATGGAAAACTGCATTTAAGACAAAATATGGATTGTATGAGTGGTTAGTAATGCCTTTCGGGTTAACTAATGCACCTAGTACTTTTATGAGACTTATGAACCATGTTTTGAGGACATTTATTGGAAAATTTGTGGTTGTCTATTTTGATGACATTCTTATTTACAGCAAAAGTTTAGAAGATCATATGTCACACTTAAGAGATGTTTTAGAAGTGCTTCGAAAGGAACAATTATATGCTAACCTCAAGAAGTTCACTTTTTGCACAGACAAACTTGTGTTTCTTGGTTTTGTTGTTAGTGCGCAGGGAATACCGGTTGATGAAGAAAAGGTTTGTGCGATCCAAGAATGGCCTAGTCCAACCAATGTAAGTAATGTGCAGAGTTTCTATGGACTAGCGCGCTTTTACAGGAGATTTGTGAAGGATTTAAGCACCATTGCAGCACCACTTACTGAGGTAATTAAGAAGAACGTGGGGTTCAGCTGGGGAGAGCAACAAGAGAAGGCCTTTCAGATGCTTAAAATTAAGTTGACTCAGGCATCGTTACTTGCTTTACCTAACTTTGCTAAAACGTTTGAAATTGAGTGTGATGCTTCAGGATTAGGTATTGGAGAAATGCTTATGCAGGAGAAAAGACCGATTGCATTCTTTAGCGAGAAGCTAAGTGGGGCAACCTTGAATTACCCTACTTACGACAAGGAGCTATATGCATTGGTTCGAGCCCTGGAGACATGGCAACATTACCTGTGGCCAAAAGAGTTCGTGATCCACACTGATCATGAATCTTTGAAGTACTTGAAGGGGCAACACAAGCTGAACAAAAGGCATGCTCGTTGGGTGGAGTTCATTGAAACATTTCCATATGTCATCCACTACAAACAAGGTAAAGAGAATGTCGTTGCTGATGCACTTTCTAGAAGGTATACTCTTATCTCTACTCTTAGTTCTAGACTGCTTGGTTTTGAGCACATTAAGGAATTATATGCTGCTGATCGAGATTTTTGTGAGGAGTATATGCAATGTGAGAAGAGTGGGCATGGAAAATTTTATAAACATGACGGATTCTTGTTTAGGGAGAGTAAACTGTGCATTCCAATTTGTTCTCTAAGAGAATTACTTGTGAGAGTCTCATGGAGGAGGTTTAATGGGACACTTTGGAGTAGCTAAAACATTAGGGGTATTGCAGGAACACGTCTATTGGCCTCACATGAAACGAGATGTTGAGAGGATTTGTGAGCGATGTATCACATGTAAGCAATCGAAATCTAGAGTCCAACCTCAAAGGCTTTACACCCCACTTCCCATTCCTCATGAGCCTTGGGTAGATATTTCTATGGATTTTGTGTTAGGATTACCTAGGTCTAGACATGGTCGGGATTCTGTTTTTGTAGTTGTTGATAGGTTTTCTAAAATGGTACATTTCATTCCTTGTCACAAAACGGATGATGCTTGTAATATTTCTAATTTATTCTATAGGGAAGTTGTGCGATTGCATGGTATGCCAAGAACAATTGTATCAGATAGGGATGCTAAGTTCTTAAGCTACTTTTAGAAGACTTTGTGGGCTAAGTTAGGAACTAAGTTATTGTTTTCTACTACTTGTCATCCACAGACTGATGGTCAAACTGAGGTAGTGAATCGAACTTTGTCTACTTTGTTAAGGGCTGTAATTAAAAAGAATATTAAAAGTTCGGAGGATTGTTTGTCGCATGTTGAATTTGGTTATAACCGTACAGTGCATTCTGCTACTAAATTTTCTCCTTTTGAAATTATGTATGGTTTTAATCCACTAACTCCTTTGGATTTATCACGTTTGCCTATTTATGAGTATGTTAATTTAGATGGCAAGAAGAAGGCTGAATTTGTTCAACAGATCCATGAGAAGGCAAGGCTGAACATTGAACGACAAACAGAGCAGTATGTGAAACAAGCCAACAAGGGTCGTCGACAAGCTATTTTTGAACCTGGAGATTGGGTTTGGGTTCACATGCGCAAAGAGAGGTTTCCCGTACAGCGTTGATCTAAACTACTTCCTAGAGGCGATGGACCATTTCAAGTTCTTGAGCGCATTAACAACAATGCATACAAGATAGATTTGCCTGGTGAGTATCAAGTAAGTGCCACATTTAATGTTACTGATCTGAGTCCTTTTGATGTAGGTGACGATTTGAGGACAAATCCTTTTCAAGATACACGACCTCTTGACACAGTCGTGTCACACCCGAGTCAAACTCAAACCATATAGAGAGATACACAACCTCCTAACATAGTTGTGTCATGATTGTGTTAAACCCAGACCTTACAGAATGGTACATGGCTTCCTTCACATGGTTATGTCCCACCCTATGCCAAAATATAATATGCATAGAAAGGTACATGACCTTTAACATGGTTGTATACTATCTTGTGTTGAATTACATGACCTCCAACATAACCGTGTTGAGTGAAGCATAACCTAATTGTATACCTATTTAACTTCTAATTAAACTAATTTCCTCACAACCTAGATAGCTAGTAAGATCTTAGATAATCTAATGGATTAAGAGAATTGAGGGATTATAATATTCTTAGATTAGTACTAAGAAGGATGTATTAATATTATATAGATTTCAGCTTAGCTTAAGTTCAAGACCAGATGTGCTTAAGGCTAGAATTCAAGGTACGTGTAACTTGTGTCTTGTTTTGTTCTTTTTTAAGTTAGTATACTTATTGAAATTGATTAAGTTGAATGAATTGGCCAACGCATTTAAGTGTTTGATGTTTATGCTTGGCTTGGTGTAACACCCTGAAACCCGAGCTGCACTACTGCTCGCCACGTATCCTTATCTCATGAAAACATGTTAAGGTTCTAAAATAAATCCGATACATTTAAACCTATAACTCCTATAATAAAAGCATTTCATATATCTCTAAAGTTTCAAATAATAACTTAAACCCTATGAAACATATAACACAACGAGAGTCTTTAAACACCAAAATAACAATTCTCAATAGATACTATCTATTACAGTTAAACATCAAATTTTTTCCTTAAAACTTAATCACCATAATAATAATGGTACTTTTTGTCTTCCTCTTTTTGTGGTTCACCTATACCTAAGTCATCTTCTGGGTTTTCATCTCCCACAGCACCAACATCTAAAAATGTTTCCCCGAAGGATGAGCTAATGCCCAGTACGTATAACACAAACACATACGCATGAACAAACATAAACGAATATCACACATATCATGCAAAATTTAAACATAGACAATCATTTCTTAACATAATTTTGTGTCCACAAGCAAACAACAAGATACTCATGACCCCTTTAACACACTTAACACATTGGAGTATGTCTTGGTGATGGGAACTGCCACTATAGGCCCCACGCCCATGATCCCTTAATCTTTAAACTTGGTGATGGGAACTACCACTATGGGCTCCACACCCATGTCCACTTAAACACTTAAACTTGGTGATAGGAATTGCCACTACGGGCCCCACACCCATGTACACTTAAACACTTGAACAACATCTAACCCAGATCAATTCTAAGTACGACTCCACTAGGGACAACATCATACATGGATCATTGGGGTGCTCCCTAGGGATCTGCCACTACGGGCCCCTAGGCTAAGCCAAGCACATACAGCATATCACTTACACTTAAACCAAATCATTCACTTAATCAATTTAAAAAAAACATGTACTAACGTAATTAAACACATAACAAAACACAAGTTACATGTACCTTGGATCCTAGCCTTAAGCATTTCCCAGTCTTGGACTTAACCTAATTGGAAATCTGTACACATTAACATGCTCTTCTTAGTATTCAATCTAAGATCAATATCATTCTTAATCTCCTTAATCTTATTCATTTAATTTCTCTAAGGCTTTACTAGTTATCTAAGTTGTATGGAAATTAGTTTAAATCGAAGTTAAATAAATATATAACTATGTTATACTTTATTCAACACGGTCATGTTGGGGACCGTGTTACTCAACATGGGCTAAAGCATGACCATATTAGGGGTCGTGTATCTTTTAGTGAAAAAATTAGTTTCAACACGTTCTAAACAAGACCGTGTTGGGGGGTCGTGTTACCTTTGCTTAACACAGTCGAAATACAATCGTGTTGGGTGGCCGTGTATCGCTCGGTGCACCTTTCCATTTCAACACGGTCGAAACACGATCATGTTAGGAGGCCGTGCATCTCTCGATGTACTTTTCCATTTCAACATGGTCGAAACACGATCATGTTAGGAGGCCGTGTATCTCTCAGTGCACATTTCCCTTTCAACTTGGTCAAAAGACAACCGTATTGAGAGGTCGTGTTACCTTTAGAAATTCCACAAACCCTATTTCTTACTTCAATTCCTCTAAAATCTAATCCTTTCTATTCCTACGCTTAACTAAGTTTCTAAAACATGTAATTATAAATAAATTACACAGATTAGATTACTTCAAATTCCACAAATTGCAAATCTCTGATTGTCGATTCTTGTTCTCCTTTTGTCCTTGTTTAAACTTTATGTTTTGTATGGGCAAGCGATTCGCATAAATTCTGAATTTCCATAATCTTAAATAAAAATTCTTACGAAATCCTTACCTCGAGTTCTTTAGAATTACTTCTCTTCTTTTGCCTATTGTCGTCTTAAGTTTTCTCGTAGGGAGCGTCTATTCTCTTGCGGCTCTATTTCATTGTTCAGAATGGTAAAGGAGGCTTTCTAGGTTAATTTGGGGTATTTATACGCTCCATGTGAATTGACTAATTTGCCCCTCAAACTTTTATCAAATTTCATCCACATCCTTAGCTCTTTATGATAATACCAATTATATAATTAAATAAATAGTTAAAAAAAAATCATGTATTACATTCTCCCTCCCTTAAAAAAACTTTCATCCTCGAAAGTACCTGATTTTAGAAGAGTTCTTGATGTTTTCTCTTCATTTTTTCCTCTAACTCCCTTATCGCTTCCCTTTTTGTTTGGTTTGTCCATTGTACTTTAACATAAGGGATTGTTTTCTACCTTAGCATTCATTCCTTAGTATCCAAAATCCTAATTGGCCTCTGCAAAGATGTCAAATTTAGTTGCACATTCAGTGGTTCTAAGGCCACTATTTGATCCGAGTCAGGTACATACTTCCTTAGCATGGATATGTGGAATACATTGCATACTCCAACCAGACTTGGTGGCAATGCTAGTCTATATGCTACTGGTCCAATTTTCTCCAAGACTTCAAAGGGTCCCACATATTTAAGGTTTAATTTCTCCCTCAATCTAAATCTTATCACTCCCTTCATAGGTGAAATCTTTAGCAACACATGATCTCCCATCTAAAACTCCAATGGCATCTTCTCTTGTTTGCATATGACTTTTGGCGACTGTAGACAGACCGCACTCTTTTCTTGATTAACTTCACTTTGTTTACTACATCTTGCACTAGATTAGGTCCCAATATTTGATTCTCTTCCACCTCATCCCAATGTAACGGCGATTGGTACTTTCTTCCATATAATGCCTCATATGGTGCCATTTGAATGGTAGCTTGATAACTGTTGTTGTAAGCGAATTCCATTAAGGAAAAATGCTCATCTCAATTTCCACCAAGGTCTAATGCACATGCCCTCAACATAGCCTCGAATATCTGAATCGTTCACTCTAACTGACCATTTGTCTGTAGGTGAAAAGTCGTACTAAATTGTAGTTTTGTCCCCAAAGCTCTATGCAGACTATTTTAAAACCTCCCCACAAATCTCATATCTATGTCTGACACTATGGAGACCAGTATCCCATGCAACCTTATAATTTCTTTGATATAAATTTGTGTTAGCTTCCCTAGTTTATACCCAATACCTAATGGTATGAAGTGTGCCGATTTTGTAAGTCGATTAACAATTACCCAAACTATGTCCAATTTAGTTACCGATCGGGGTAGTGCTATGACAAAGTCCATGGTCATATGTTCTCATTTCCATTCTGGTATAAGTAAAGGTTGTAACATACCAGTAGGTCTTCGATGTTCTATCTTGATCTGTTGGTAGGTCATAAACTTAGATACATAATCGACCACTTCTCTCTTCATATTCCTCCACCAATAATGGTTCTTCAGGTCTTTATACATCTTGGTACTTTCAGGGTGTATTAAGTACCTAGGATAGTATGCCTCTTTCAATATCTCTTTCTTCAGTTCATTTATACTTAGCACACTTAGCCTATGACCATACCTCAACACCCTCTCTACATCTTCAAAAGATTCTACAGCTCTTCCCTCTTCCATTCTTTTCTTTATTTCTTATATTCTCTTATCTCTAGCTTGTGCAACCTTTATTCTATCAATTAACACTAGTTGTATTTGTAGGCTAGTGAGTCTAGCTCTAATTTCATGGGTCACAATCTCCAAGTCTAATTTCTTCATATCTTCTAATATTTTCTTTTAAGTTGTGATCATCGTTGCTAAATTACCATGCTTCTAATTTCTGTTACAGTCTTTAGCTTAGGCCATTCATTTACAACTCTTATCTTCTCAAGATCTACAAATAATCCATCCTTATTAATCATATGTCCCAAAAAATTGACTTACTTCAGCTAAAACTCACATTTCTTAAACTTGTTATATAACTTTTCTACTTACAATGTACTTAATACTACTCTCAAGTGTTGCTTGTGATCTTCTTCACTTCTAGAGTATATTAAAATGTCATCTATGAACACGATAACAAACTTATCTAAGTATTCCCTAAATATGTGGTTCATTAAATCCATGAAAGCCTCCATACATTTGTGAGTTTAAATGGCATTACTTGGAACTCATAATAACCGTAACTAGTTTTGAAAGCGATCTTCTAGATGTCTTCCTCCTTGATCCTCAATTGATGGTACCTGGATCTTAAGTCTATCTTTGAGAAGACTTAAGCTCTTTGTAACTGATCAAACAAGTTGTCAATCCTTGGAAGAGGGTATTTATTTTTAATTATAACCCTGTTCAACTCCTAGTTATCTATACATAACTGCATACTATTATCTTTCTTCTTTACAAATAGTACCAATGCACCCTAAGGTGAGACACTTGGTCTAATAATTTTTTTGTCCAATAGCTCTTGTATCTAATCTTTCAATTCCTTCAATTTTGTAGCTGCCATATGGTAAGGTGCTTTAGATATTGGAGTTGTACTGGGCACTATATTTATACTAAATTCAATGTCCCTTGTTAAGGTAAACTTTGCAGATGATCCAGAAATACTTCAATAAACTCCTTTACTACCCTCACTCTATCAATTTTCATCAAATCTTTAAAGTTAACTGCTACAAAAGCTATCATACTTTTATCCCATAGTTTATCTGTTGGCAATCTTGTTAGCTTTTGTACTTTCAATTTAAAACTAAATCGTTCTCCTTCTACTACATGGGAAATGTTGTTCATATAATAGTTCCTTGAACTTTTCCCATGTGATTACTCTTAGGTTAAGTTTAGAAACACTTGACCTCCATTCAAAAGCCAAGCCTCTCAACATACAGATAGCATATTTTACCTTCTTATCATTAGGAATTCCTAATGCCTCAACGTCTTTTCCAACTTATTGACTTGCTACTCAACATCCAATAGATCATTTACCTTAGGTCTAAACTCTTTGATCTTTTTTTTTTTTTCACAAAACGGTCTAAACCCACTTCCTCAACTAGCCTCTCTCTTTCTTTAATTTCCCCTATCATCGATGTTTGTCTCATAATCAACACTTGCATCGTTTATATTTATTGTTGTTGTCGTGCCACCATTCTTGCTAGAGTATTAATGGCCTCTAGCATCTATATAGCATTGATTTCATTCCCTCTCTATCCATGTTAAGGAGGTCTAGGTAGCCTTTTATTAACAAAAGCATCACCTTCAACTCCTGAGGATAACCTTCATCTCAAGATTCTCCTAGACATTCTATTAAATACATTAAAGCTTTGATGAGCGATATAAGAATATATACATTTCCTCAAAGTATAGGATATCTAAAGATGTCATTTTAAATATTACTGAAGGGGGTTCACTAATCAATAATATCGATCCCATTTTCTAACCACTCTCAATATGTATTTTCATCTTACAGATCTAATATCTAATTCATCTAAAGATTATGACTTACTTTCTATTGGTTGAAACTTATATTATTGTTCCTCACTTAATTCTAAAGATCATCAAACCTAAACTATCTAGAGATCCACCAACCTAGGCTCTGATACCACCTGAGCTATAACACCTCGAAACCCGGGCCGCGCTACTACCCGCCACGTGTCCTTATCTCATGAAAACATGTTAAGGCTTTGAAATAAAACTGATACATTTTAACTTGTAACTCCTATAATAAAAGCATTTCATATATCTCCAAAGTTTCAAATAATAATTTAAATCCTATCAAACATCTAACATAGCAGAAGTCTTTAAACACTAAAATAACAATTCTCAACAGATACTATCTATTACAGTTAAACATTAAAATTTTTCCCTAAAACTTAATCATAATAATAGTACTCTTCGTCTTCCTCTCTTTGTGGTTCACCTAAACCCAAGTCATCTTTTAGGTTCTCATCTCCCACTACACCTACATCTAAAAATGATTCCCCAAAGAGTGAGCTAATGCCTAGTACATATAACACAAACACATATGCATGAACAAGCATAAACTAGTATCACACACATCATGCAAAATTTAAATACAGACAATCATTTCTTAACATAATTTTATGTCCACAAGTAAATAACATGGTACCCATGACCCCCTTAACACACTTAACATATTGGAGCATGTCTTGGTGATGGGAACTGCCACTACGAGCCCTATACCCATGTACACTTAAACACTTGAATAGCATCCAACCCATATCATTTCCAAGCACGACTCCACTAGTGACAACATCACACAAGGATCATTGGGGTGCTTCTTAGGGATTTGCCACTACGGGCCCCTATGTTGTGCTAAACACATACAACATATCACTTAAACACTTAAACTGAATCATTCACTTAATCAATTCCAAAAAAACATGTACTAACGTAATCAAACACAGAACAGCACACAAGTTATGCGTACCTTGGATCCTAGCCTTAAGCACTTCTCGGTCTTGGACTTAACCTAATTGGAAATATGTACACATTAACATGCTCTTCTTAGTATTCAATTTAAGATCAATATCATTCTTAATCTCCTTAATCCTATTCATTTAATTTCTCTAAGGCCTTACTAGTTATCTAGGTTATGTGGAAATTAGTTTAAATCGAAGCTAAACAAATATATAATTATGTTATACTTTATTCAACACGGTTATGTTGGGAACTATGTTGCTCAACATAAGCTAAAGCACGACCATATTAGGGGTCGTGTATTTCTCGATGAAAAACTTAGTTTCAACACGGTCTAAACATGACCGTGTTGGGAGGCCGTGTTGCCTTTGCTTAACACGTCAAAACACGACCGTGTTAGGTGGCTATGTATCTCTTAGTGCACCTTTCCATTTCAACACAGTTGAAACACGATCGTTTTAGTAGGCCATGCTACCCTTAACTTAACATGGTCGAAACATGACCGTGTTGGGAGGCCGTGTATCTCTCGGTGCACTTTTCCATTTCAACACGGTCGAAACACGACCATGTTAGGAGGTTATGTATTTCTCAATGCACCTTTCCCTTTTAATATAGTCGAAACACGACCATGTTGAAAGGTCATGTCACCTTCGAAAATTCTACGAACCCTATTTCTATTACTTTAATTCCTCCAAAACCTAATCCTTTCTATTCCTAAGCTTAACTAAGTTTTGAAAACATGTAATTATAAATAAATTACACCGATTAGATTACTTACTTTAAATTCCACAAATTACAAATCTTGAATCGTCGATTCTTATTTTCCTTTTGTCCTTGTTTAAACTTCATGTTTTGTATGAGCAAGTGATTCGCATAAATTCTAAATTTCCATAATCCTAATTAAAAATCCTTATCTCGAGTTCTTTGGAATTGCTTCTCTCCTTTTGCCTATTGTTATCCTAGGTTTTCTCGTAGGGAGTGTCTATTCTCTTGTGGCTCTATTTCACTATTCAGAATGGCAAAGGAGGCTTTTTAGGTCAACTTGGGCTATTTATATGCTCCCTATGAATTGACTAATTTGCCCCTCGAACTTTTATCAAATTTCATCCTCGTCCTTAGCTCTTTATGATAATACCAATTATATAATTAAATAAATAGTTAAAAAAATTCATGTATTACACTTAGCCTAAGGGCCCATAGTGGTAAATCCTTAAGAAGCACCTCAATGATCCTTGTGTGATGTTGTCCTTAGCGGAGTTGTGCTTAGAAATGATTTGGGTTAGTTTAAGGATTAAGTGATTAAGTGATCATGAGTGTAGAGCCTATAGTAATAGTTCCCATCACCAAGTTGAAGTAATCATGGGTGTAGAGCTTGTAATGGTAGTTCCCATCACCTCATTTAAGTGTTTAAGGGATCATAGGTGTTGGGCCTATAGTGGCAGTTCCCATCATCGATTCATGTTCCAAGTGTTAAGTATCTTAAGGGGGTCATGAGTACCTCGTTGTTGCTTGTAAGGTTAAATAATATCATGAAATGGTTGTTGCTATTTAAGTATTGCACAATGCATGTGATACATGTTTATGTTTATTCATGCGTGTGTGTTTGTGTTATACATACTGGGAATTAACTCACCCTCCGAAGAATATTTTTAGATGCAGATATTTAGGGAGATGATAACCTAGGATTAAGTGAACCACAAAGAAAAGAAGAAGACGGTTACTACTATTATTATGGCAATTAGAACTTAGAAAGAACTTTATTATTTGAATGTAATAAATAGTGGTTTTCTAGAGATTATTTAACTAGAGTTTTATAGATTTCTATTGCATTAGATGTTGATTATTGATTCATGTTAAATTGGTTTTGAGGTTAAAAGGATGGATTGAAATGTTTTTATAATATAATGGTATTATTGTTGATAGTGAATGGAAGTTTACAAAATTCTAGGATGAAAAGGTATTAGAGTAGGTTTAGAGCCTTAATGCGTTCTTTTGTGATAAGGACACATGGCAAACAGTAGTCTGGCTTGAGTTCCGGGGCATTATAGCTTAAATGGCATCAAAGCTTAGGTTTGTAATTTTAGGGACTTAAGTTTGAATCTATAGAGAATAGATTGATGATTTATTATTTAAATGTAATAAATAGTGGTTTTTTGGAGATCATTTAACTAGAGTTTTATAGATTTCTGTTACATTAGATATTGATTATAGATTTATGTTAAATTGGTTTTGAGGTTAAAAGGATGGATTGAAATGTTTTTATAATATACTGGTATTATTGTTGATAGTGAATGGAAGTTTACAAAAATTCTAGGATGAAAAGGATTAGAGTATGTTTAGAGCCTTAATGTGCTCTTTTATAATAAGGACACATGGCAAGTAGTAGTGTGGCTCAAGTTTCGGGGCATTATAACTTAAATGGTATCAAAGCTTAGGTTTGTGATTTTAGGGACTTAAGTTTGAATCTATAGAGAATAGATTGATGGTTTATTATTTAAATGTAATAAATAGTGGTTTCTAGAGATTATTTAACTAGAGTTTTATAGATTTCTATTGCATTAGATGTTGACTATGGATTCATGTTAAATTGGTTTTGAGGTTAAAAGGATGGATTGAAATGTTTTTATAATATAATGGTATTCTTGTTGAAAGTGAATGGAAGTTTATAGAAATTCTAGCATGAAAAGGTATTAAAGTAGGTTTAGAGCCTTAATGTGTTCTTTTGTGATAAGGACACGTGGTGAGTAGTAGTGTAGCTCGAGTTCCAGTGGTATCAGAGCCTAGGCTTGTGATTTTATAGACTTAAGTTTGAATCTATAGAGAATAGATTGATGATCTATAGAACATAAAATTTGATCTATAAAGCATAGGTTGATGATCTTGAAGAACTTAGGTTTGTTGATCCATAGGAAATTAAGTATTGATCATTAGACATAAGTTTTAAACAATAGATCACTAGATATGATCTTTAGAGGAATTAAGCACTTGATCTATAAGATGATGAGACATAAAGAGAGTGGGTAAAGTTATGGGATGTTTATTTATTTATTTAATTACTTTCTTATACTATTATTTTAGTTAAATTTCTTTCAACTGCTATATTAAACATATATCTAAATATGGAGTCATGTGTAAGGTATATATGTATATATACTAACACATATTGATACTAACAGTGGTTGACACAAACTTAAGTATATCTGCTTATCTCTTCTTAAACAGAATGCCTTTAAGAAGAATCATCAGATCAAGAGTCAAAAGGGGCATTAGATATGGCAACAGCCACAAAGGGAAAGGGGTTAGGTGGCTGAAGAGAAAATTCAACTACTTTATAGGATGAATCACTTAATGGGGCTATTGTCACAACATCAACAAGGCTACAATGTCCCACAATGTAAGAATGTCAATGAAACCATAAGCTTTGTTAGGTTCATCAAAGTAGATAAGGAATTCAACCCAAGAGTGGATGACACAATTGAAGCTAAAGATTAGGTATAGGAAATGGAGAAGACCTTTGTTGTCTTTTAGATACCAAAAGACAAGAAGTTTAGTTATGTTGCATTCATGCTGAAGGGAACTATAGTAAAATGGTAGGCCTTAGTTCCTAGACTTACAATGGAATGCATAAATTGGACCGTGTTTAAGGAGTTGTTTTATCAAAGGTACTTCCCTAACAGCTCTAGAGATAGGATGGAAAACGAATATCACAATTGTAAGTAAGGGGATCGAATAGTTGAAGAATGTGAGGCAAAGCTGAGCCACCTAATCCAATTCCTTCATGAGAATGTGCTTACTAATGATAAGTCTTGAGCTAGGAGATTTCTAAGAGGCTTGGATTTAGACCTATAACTTATAGTTAGGGCCTTTTAGTTAAATACCTATGCTGGGATGGTAGATAAGGCCAAATACCTCAAGCATAACTAAAAACATATAGAGGAACAAAGGAGCTGTAGAGTAGCAATAGCCTTAGGGAAAAGGCCTGCCTCAAGTGGAATAGGGCAAGACAAGGGAAAAACAAATCAGATGCAACAAAGTAGAACATAAAGTGCTACAACCCCTCTTCTATAGATCAGACAAGTACCTTTGGCACTTCCTATAGCAAGCCCAAATGTTAAATGTACCAAATGCTATACGCTTGATGAGTTGAGAGAGTGTAGATGGCTAGATGGGGCATGCTTCTCCTATGGGAAGACAAGACACATTAGCCAGCATTGCACTGAAAGGTTAATCCCCTTAATCTTCTGCTATATGTGTAAGCAAAAGGGACGCAAAGCAATCAACTGTCCTTAGGGACAAGTAAGAAATCAAGCAGGCCTAGTCTAATAGGTAGTTAGACCTCTAGTGTGGAACAAGGTGGTAGACTATAGGTAAGAGGTCTTAGTCAAATAGTTTTTATTGAGGTGTTTACTATCTACCAGTAGTAGCATCAAGACATCTCCAACGTAGACAATATTATAGGTATGCTTTTAATATACTCCTACAACGCATATATACTGTTTAATACCGATGCATCAGTATCCTATGTGTCTAAGAATTTTATATATGCATGTGCATTAAATATTGAAAACATAAATGACTGTCTGATTGTTAGTATTCCTTTAGTAATAGAAGGAAGGATAAGTAGAAAATGTAGAGGAGTGATAATAGAAATACAGGGTAGGGTGATACTAGCAGACCTCCTAATATTAGAGATGATAGAGTTTAATATTATTCTAGGTGTCAATTGGTTATCAAGATATCATGCCACCATTGACTATCACAACATGGTGGTGTAGTTGTGAGGATCTAGGCTTAAGCAATAATGTTGAAATTGAAATAATATACATATACATGTAATGTAAAATGCATGTGTATATATATGTATATATATGTTATATGCTCTATATATATATTTTTTAAAATGTGAATTATATGGACATATATATGTATATGTGTAAAAATGTACACAATATATTATATTATATGTTATATATATATGGCTAGGGAAAATAAATAAATAAATAAAATACACGTGCAAAACAACTTAAACCTAATTAAGTATAAGTAATATTATATATATATATATATATATATACATTATCGAATAGAGAGAGAAGAAGACAAAAAATTCCAAAATTAATCCAAAATTCCTTCCATTTCATCTGAATTTCCTAGGCAAATTGCAATTGAAATTTTCAACATACAATTATCAGGGAAGGATGAAGAATAAGATTGAAGTAGGATGCAATAAGAATTTGAAGAAATTGAAGAAAAATCATAATTAAATAAAGGAAGATTTGGTCTGTTTGGTCGAAGGGGTTAGGGTGAAGCTGCTGCTAGGCCAAACTAGGTTTAAGTTTTAGGGTGGAGGAGGACTCCATTTGACATAATGGTGGCCAACATCAGTGGCTGGAAGTTGGTGAATGGAGCTGCCCCTAGTAACGCCAAAAACTTCCTATTTTTGTTAAAAATATCAAATGTAGATGAAAAATTATGATTTTTGGCATTCTGGCATAATTTTGTATGTATATTAACATAGTAATTCTATTTTGGTGAAATTTGAATAAAAAAAACGTGGTCCTTAAGAAATGCCCTGTTTTTGTTGGAAATTAAATTGGAAAATGAATAAGGAAAATGATATAGTTTTGATTTAAATTTTAGTATATAAGATCCTTATATGATTTAGCAGATCACCAAGTCAATAATTGTTCAAATAGGAGTCATTTTCTATTTTTAGTGATTTTTTCAAGCTAATTACCTCGTTTTAGCCGAATTTAATCATTAGCAAAATTGGGGAATTTGATTTGATTAGTTGAATTTGATGTTTAGTTGAGGTTCATTGAAGTATAATATGATGTTAAGAAGCTTAGGTTAGTTATGAAACAAAAATAGGAGCGTTCGATGCAAAATCATAATAATTTGGAATTATACAATTCAACATAGAACTGAATCAGAATTTAATTACATTAATATATAATAGAGCGTAATATACCCATATGTATATGAATAAGATATTGTGGGAAAAGGGTGGAATTTAGTGACTTAGAATACTGAATTAGTAATTTAGGGTTCAGTAGAGTAAATGGAGTAGCATTGATTGATATACTGATGATTCAGGTATTTCTATTGAGTGAGGAGGACATAGGAATCTGGTTGGTGCAACTGTTTAGATTGGCATATATTATTTCAAGTGTATCCCCTTAACTTTTCTCTTGGGTACAAGTGGTTGATAATGTAGACCACTTGTTATTGGCTGAAATTACCCCATATGATCACTTACTGTGATCAATGCAGGAGTATTGTTGAATTATATTAAAGCGCTGATGATTGGTTGTGTGTACTAATAAGTTTGGATTCTAAGAAAAAGGGAACATTCTAGAAATCCTAGAATGAGAGTTGGGTGTGGGATTTGATTATACTATTCCTGATTATATGTTATGTAAGGAATATAAATTATTGAATTCTTTATGATTGTGATGCAATGCTCGGTTATTTTTAGCTTATTAGATGGGGTTTATATGAATAGTTGAGTTCATACCATTGTTGTCTCAGTAATGATGAAATATCTAAATGGATAATAAAATGAAAAACTGATCGTTAACATGTATAACTTCATTAAAGTATACCTAACTGAGTTTTGGGACTCGAACAAATCAAATGGCATTTAGGCTATAAGTATCTACTAACAAAAAATGCTTAATGTAAAGAAAGTCCTATTCCCTACCTAGTAAGTTTGTGGTATGACCTTTGAGTCGACCCGGATAGGTTTAAGGCATGATTAACGAACCGGCCTAGTTTAGTGACCTATGGGGATTTGATCACCCCTCTTGTTTGGGGCAAGTGAAAGGCGAACTAAAAGTTTCTAACTAAAAAGACTATGCAAGGATGACTTAATTAGTTGAGAAAATATTGAGTTTTAAAAAGTACATGAAGGTAGTTTATCTACCAGTTAATAAGCTCTACCTTGGTGAACTGAAAAGTACTTGTGACCTATAAGTAAATAAGAGAGACTTAAAATGGTCTCCAATGAAAAGGTTATGAGTTTAGTAAAATCGAATTATAAGGAAAAGTTCATTAAGTAAGATTATGGTGATGTTAAAATGTAAGAAATTGAACTAGGTTTCCTACAAGTATAACTTTGAGTTGAAAACTTGCTTGCTTGAGTAATCACTTCAGAAGTATTTGATAATATTGTTGGTTACTGTTATGTGATTTTATTGTTTGTTTTTGCTGGGTTGCATGATTATGTACTCACTTTGCTTCTTAAGAAGTTGAGAGTTTAGTGTTTTCACTAACCTTAGGTGCTGGTACTGAAGAATAAGTTACTGGAGACTCGGGTTTTTAGAAAGCGTCAATAGAGACAAACAAGCCTTTAGTTTCCATTTAGAACCTTTGTTATTTTATAATAGGATGTCATGTACATGATGTTGTAGTGCTTATAAATAAGATCTACAGGTGTTAATCTTTAGATTGTAATGTAAATATATGTATGTATAAGGTTGGATTTGTAATCTTTTTGAGCCACTTAGGTCTACAGGATTAATGATGGGTTATGACTACTTACTGAGAATGTAAATCCCAATGGTATATATATATATGATGTGATAGGAGATTTTAAGTATAGGTGTTTAGATATGATGTGGATTTGAAATAATAACACTAATAGCACCATTTTGAAGGATGTTTATAGAATTATATATAGGTTAGAGTTACAGATTCAAGATTAGCCAAATTTACCTTATCTCTAATTTAGAGACGGCATAGCAATCTACCTACAGGTACTAGGGATAGTTATAGGAATCTTCAACAAGTTCAAGAATCAAACCTAGTAGGTGGGTTACTATAGCAATTTAATATACTCGAGGTAGAGTACTTAAGCTAGAAGTACATAAAACCACTAGATTACCTACTTATGAGATGTGGGAAAATAATGTGTTGACAACTATATTTGTTAAAGCCAGTGAAGAAACTAAGATGGAAGGGGTACCTATAGTCAGGGAGTTTCTTGAAGTGTTTCTAGAAGGCCTTCTTGGTTTAACCCTAGCTAAGGAGATAGAATTTAATATTGACTTGATACAGGGTGTAGTATACATATTAAAACCAATCTATAGGATGGCACTAGTGGAATTAGAAGAATTGAGGAAGCAATTACAAGAGTTATAGGATAAGGGTTTCACAAGACCTAGTGTCTCTCCTTAGGGTGCACCAATCCTATTTCTCAAGAAGAAAGATGGAAGCATGAGACTTTATATAGACTATAAAGAGTTAAACAAGGTCACAATCAAGAACAAATATCCTCTTCCTAGGATAGATGACCCGTTTGACCAATTGTAGGGATTGAGTTTCTCCAAAGTAGATCTGAGATCAGACTACCATCAATTAAGGATTAAAGATGAAGACATTTAGAAGATAGCATTCAGGACCAGATATAGGCACTATGAATTTTTGTTGATGCCCTTTGGACTAATGAATGCACCAACTACATTCATGGACTTAATGAATAAAGCATTGAGGGATTTTTTGGATAAATTTGTGATCGTCTTCATAAATGATATCTTAATATACTCCAAAGGTACTAAAGAGCATGAAGAGAACTTAAGACTAATATTGGGTAGATTATAAGAAGAAAAGTTGTATGCTAAGTTCAGTAAGTGTGAGTTCTGGCTAAAACAAGTAGTTTTCCTAGGTCATGTGATTAATAGAGATGGGATATCCATGGACCCACAAAAGTGAGAGCAGCGATGGATTGCCATAAACTGAAAACAGTTATAAAGGTAAGAAGCTTCTTGGGTTTGGTAAGCTACTATAGGAGATTTGTAGAGGGATTTTCCAAAATAGCAACTCCTCTCACTAGAATGACATAGAAGAATGTAAAATTTGAGTAGAATGATAGATGTGGAGCCATCTTTCAAATGCTCAAAGAGAAATTTATGTTAGCATCAATTTTGACATTACCTAAGGGTGGAGAAGAGTTTATGGTGTATAGTGATGCCTCAGCTCAAGGGTTGAGGTATATGTTGATGCAAGGTGGTTAGGTAATAGCTTATGCATCCCGCCAGTTAAAGCCTTATGAGAAGAACTATCAAACTCATAACTTGAAGTTGACAGCTGTAATATTAGCCTTGAAGCTATGGAGACATTATTTATATGGAGAGAAATCTAGGATCTTCATTTATCACAGGAGCCTAAAGTATATCTTCACACGGAAAGAGTTGAACAAGAGATAAAGGAGATGGTTAGAGTTAATAAAAGGTTATGACCTGGAGATAAAATACTATCTAAGAAAAGC
Organism: Laguncularia racemosa; assembly: GCA_037954665.1. NCBI lineage: Eukaryota > Viridiplantae > Streptophyta > Magnoliopsida > Myrtales > Combretaceae > Laguncularia > Laguncularia racemosa. The sequence continues at coordinate 5,114,599 of JBBMOL010000030.1, read as the reverse complement.
CAATGTGGTGGTTGATGACCTTAGTAGAAAGAAACAAGGTAATGTAGCCACTTTCATTACTTCACAGAAAGAGCTATTAGAAGATATGCGCAAGTTAGAGTTGAAAATTTTAACTCAAAAAGTGGGAGTAAAAATGGCTACCTTACAAATAGAGCCAACCATAATCGATAGAACTAGGATTGATTAGATACAAGATAAAGACATTCAAAAGATCAAGAGCCGAGTGGAGTAGGGAAAAGCTCTTGAATCCAACATAGATAAAGAGGGAACCTCAAAATATAAAACAAGACTATGTGTACTAAAGGATACAGAATTGAAGAGAGAAATAATAAAAGAAACACGTTACTTAGCCTATATAATACATCCTAATAGCACTAAAATGTACAAGGATTTAAAGAGTCACTACTAGTGGAAAAACATGAAGAGAGAGATAGTTAAGTATGTAGCCAAATGCCTCACATGTTAGTAAATTAAAATAGAGCATCAGAGACCAACAGGAGAATTACTACCTCTTTTAGTAATAGAATGGAAATTGGAGCATGTGACAATGGATTTTGTTATAGCTCTCTCGAATATTAAAGAGAAACAGGATGTGGTTTTGGTAATAGTGAACAAGTTGATCAAGTATGCTCATTTTCTACCTATCAGAGTGGAATATAAGTTGGAAAAATTGTCTCAGATATACATATAAGAGATAGTCAGATTGCATGGAGTACTATTGACCATTACATCTAATAAAGACACCAAGAGTAAGTAGATTCTGAAGTAGATTACATAAAGCATTGGACACCAAATTGCAATTTAGCATGGTGTTCCACCCTCAGATAGATAGTTAGTCTGAGAGGACTATGTAGGTACTGGAAGATTTACTTAAAGCATGTGCACTGGACTTTGGAGGTAACTAGAATGATCATATACCACTGGTGGTGTTTTCCTATAATAACAATTACCAGGCAACTATCTAGATGGCTTCGTATGAAGCTCTTTGTGGAAGAAAGTGCAAATCCCCACTACATTGGGATGAAGTGCGAGAAAGATAGATGATAGGACTAAAATTACTCCAAGAGGTAGTGGATAAGGTGAAGTTAATCAAACAGAAAATATAGATAGCCTAGTCTAGACAAAAGAGCTATGCAAATAAGATGAGATGCCCTCTAGAATTTCGAGTGGGAGATAAAGTCTTGTTGAGGGTTTCTCTAACAAAAGGGGTAATCAGATTCGGGTTTAGAGGAAAGTTAAACTTAAGGTATGTAGGCCCGTTTGAGATCTTGGATAGAATAGGTATAGTGGCTTATAGGTTAGCTTTCCCACCAAGTTTAGTTGGCATATATGATGTATTCTATGTATCTATGTTGAGAAAATATGTACCTAACTTAGATTAGATAGTAGCTTTAAAACCATTGAATGTGCAACCAAGCCCATCATTTGTGGAAAGACTAGTTAAAATTGTAGACACTAAGGAGCAAGTACTAAGATGAAGAACAATTCCTTACGTCAAGGTGCAATAGACCAATCAAGTAGAATGAGAAACAGCATGGGAATTAAAAGAAGAGATAAGGGAAAAATATCTAGAGCTATTCCAAAATTAGGTACTTTCAAGGACGAAAGTTTTTTTAGGGGGAGGTGGAATGTAATACCTAAACTTTTAATAATTCATTTATCAATGTTATAGTGTAAAGCCAAGGCTAAAGATGGAAATTTTATGTAAAATGAGGGGTAAATGGGTCATTTTACATAAAGAGTATAAATACCCCAAATTAACCTAAAGAGCCTCCTTTGCCATTTTGTGTAGTGAAATAGTAAACAAAAAGGAAAAACACTCTCAAGAGCATAAGGTAACCTAACGATCTACTAGGACAATCACAAGGAAAACTAGGTAAAGAGACTTAATGATTTCATGATTACCGTGCTTGTGGAATAGAGATTTAATCGATTTCCATCGCTCATTTCAATTAGGAACCAAATCAAGGAACGAGACATAACGAGCATGGAAATCCATTGATCAAGGATACGATTCACAGAAATATTGATGTAAGTATTCTAACCTACATTAATTGAGTGGAAAATACATGTTTTAAGAATAAATTAATCCTAAGAATAAAAAGAATTGAGATTAAGATGAATTGGGGTTCGTAAAACGGTATCGACAGATATACGACCTCTCAACATGGTCGCGTTTCGATCGTGTTAAACCCAAGTGTACCGAGAGATACACGACCTCTTAATACGGTCGTAACACACTTGAGTCAAACTCAAACCATACCAAGAGATACAAGACCTCCCAACATGGTCATGTCACACCTGAGTCAAAATCAAACCTTATAGAGAAATACATAACCTCTCAACACGGTTACGTCATGACCATGTTAAATCTAAACCTTACAAAAAGGTACATAACCTCCTTAACATGACTATGTCATACCCTATGCCAAAATATAATATGCACAAAAAGGTATACGACCTTTGATATGGCTATGTACTATCTCATGTTGAATTACACAACCTTCAATATAGCCATATTGAGTGCAACATAACCTAATTGTATACCTATTTAACTTTTAATCAAACTAATTTCCACACAACCTAGATAGCTAGTAATACGTTAGATAATCTAATGGAATAAGAGAATTAAGGATTTATATTATTCTTATATTAGTATTAGGAAGGATGTATTGATGTTGTATAGATTTCAACCTAGCTTAAGTTCAAGACTAGATGTACTTAAAGTTAGGTTTTAAGGTACGTGTAACTTATGTATTGTTCTGTGCTTATTTAAGTTAGTATACTTATTGAAATTGATTAAATTAAATGAATTGGCCTACATGTTTAAATGGATGATGTTTGTGTTTGGCTTGGCTAAGGGCCTATAGTGGCAGATCCCTAGGGAGCAACCCAATGATTCTTGTGTGACATTGTTCCTAGTGGAGTTGTGCTTGGAAATGATTTAGTTTAGTTTAAGGATTAAGTGATTAAATGATCATGAGTATGTAGCTCATAGTGGTAGTTCCCATCACCAAGTTTAAATGGTTTAAGTAATCATGGGTATAGGGCCCATAGTGGCAATTCCCATCACTACATTTAAGTGTATAAAGGATCATGGGTGTGGGGCCCATAGTGATAGTTCCCATCACCAATTCATGTTCCAAGTGTTAAGTATGTTAAGGGGGTCATGAGTATCCTATTGTTGCTTTTAGGCTTAAATAATATCATGAAATGGTTGTTGTTGTTTAAGTACTACATAATGCATGTGATATTTGTTCATGCATGTGTGTTTGTGTATACATACCGAGCATTAGCTCACCCTTCAAGGAATATTTTTAAATGTAAGTATTGAGGGAGATGATAACCTAGGATTAGGTGAATCACAAGGAGAAGAAGAAGATTGTTACCACTATTATTATGGCAATAGAACTTAGAAAGAACTTTTTTATTTGAATGTAATAAATAGTGGTTTTCTAGAGATTATTTAACTAGAGTTTTATAAACTTCCGCTACATTAGATGTTGATTATGGATTCATGTTAAAATGGTTTTGAGGTTGAAGGATGGATTGAAATGTTTTTATAATATAATGGTATTATTGTAGATAGTGAATGGAAGTTTACAGAAATTCCTGGATAAAAAGGTATTAGAGTAGGTTTAGAGCCTTAACGTGCTCTTATGTAATAAGGACATTTGGCAAGTAGCAACATGGCTTGAGTTCCAGGGCATTACAGCCTTGGTTTCCATTGAATGGATTGTGAATTTCCAAAATACCCAAGTGCTTCATAAACATGCAATAGGGTCATGAGTGATGGCATTCACTACCACATGTTGATTGTTATAAGTTGGAGGAGGATTGTTATGAATATTGTTATCTTCAATGATAAGCTCCCTAGTTCGTACCCTCTCATTAAATATTATCTTCAGGGTAAAATAATCTTTAGTAGAATGACCCATAATTATATGAAATTTGTAGAATTTTGGATCATCCCTCTCTTTAGGGGTAAGGAGACGCTCAACTCTTAGAAGCCTAATATTTCCATCCTACAGCCATATGTCGAGCATCGCATGTACCTTACCCATTTGGCATGGGTATGTTAACTTTTTAAACTTAGATTTCTCCATCCTAGGCTGCTTTCCTACCTTGAAATCCTTGCCTTGAATAGAATTCACAGATGGCCTTTATTTATTGAACCTTATATATTAGCCCCTTTGTCTTGTGACAAAGTTATTGGTTTGTTGCATATTTTCAACCAATGCTACAAATGAAACCAAGAATAAGTTCTCCAAATGAATGGCATACTTAGTAAACATACCTTGTATGCAAAGCTTTACCAACTCCCTCTCATCATAAATATCCTGAATATTAAGCAAGCATACTCTAAATCGTTCAATGTAGTCCATGAGGTCTTCCCTTAACTTTTGATGAATTCTTCCCATGTTAGCAAGGGTTGCTATTTCTTCGGATGAGAAAAATTTTTCTAGGAACATCTTACACATGTTCCCCTATGAGTCCACTAACCTTGGAGGAAGATTAACATACCATGTATACACCTTCTCTATGAGAAACTTAGAGAATTCCTTAAGTTTTACGTCATTGTTCGATTCATAGACTTCTAACATCTCAATAAACTTTAGTAAATGCTCTTTGGCACTTCCCTTCTTGCTGTTAAATTGCATGAATTTAGGACTCACATAGTACTTTTAGTAAGGTTTCATAATAACACGCTGATGATAAGGAAGCATGAGTTTCAAGACCCTTATGGTGGACTTCACTTGTATCACACTCAAATATACATCCAATTCTTCCTTAGTAACAAATGAGCCTCTTGGAACAAAGGCTCCAAGCTCTATTGTTGTGACAAAGATAAGGTTAGGATGATTCATATGTTCAGCAATAGTAACGTGTGGAGTATTGTGCAAAGATAAAGGGCCTCCAATTTGAGTCCCTATTTCCCTCACCTCAGTAGCTAGGTGTTGTGTAAGAATAAGTTCTTGGGTTAGAGCATGCTCTTCAGCCACAACTTGTTCATTAACAATAAGAGGGTTGATTCATTGAGGTGCCTAAGGAGTGCGCTGTTTTGTAGCATGTATAAGGTTTGGCAAGGCTGTATCCTGATGCGTATTAGCAATGATGGCTATAGTAGTCATGAATTGGCATGTAGAGAATGTGCATTGACAGTAGGGCTATCAACAAAATTACCATAAAATACAGGTATCCCATTCCTAGACTTAATGATATGTTGGATGAATTGAATGGTGCACAGGTATTTTCTAAAGTGGACTTTAAAAGTGGATATCACCGAATCTGAATGAAGGGTGGAGATGAATGGAATACTGCTTTTAAAACATGATATGATTTGTATGAGTGGATGGTCATGCCATTTGGGTTGACCAATACCCTTAGTACTTTCATGTAACTAATGAATCATGTCATGAAGGAATTTTTAGGAAAATTTGTTGTAGTCTATTTAAATGACATTTTAATTTTTAGTAGAAACATGGAGAGTCATGTTGAACATTTGTAAGTAGTCTTCTTAGTCTTACGAAAGTAGTGGTTATATGGAAATCTCAAAAAGTGTTCATTCTGTCAGTCAGAGGTAACATTTCTTGGCTTTATTGTGACTGGTTTTGGTGTAGAGTTGATGAAGAAAAAGTTAAGGCTATCATGGAGTGGCCAACACTACAATCAGTAACTGAGGTGAAGAGTTTTCATGGTTTGGCTTCTTTTTATAGGAAATTTGTCAAGAACTTTAGTAACATTGTTAGTCCACTAATTGAATTGACTAAGAAGAATGTTCCTTTTGTTTGGGGAAATTAGGCTTAGAGGAGTTTTGCAGAAGTTAAGGCGAGGCTGACTAGTGCTCCAGTTTTAGCATTACTAGATTTTGACGAACTTTTGAACTGGAGTGTGATGCATTCGGGGTAGGAATTGGTGTTATATTGATGCAAGAGAAGAGACCCATTGCATATTTTAATGAGAAACTGAGTGGTGCACCTTTGAACTATTTAATGTATGATAAAGAATTTTATTCCTTAGTGCATGCATTGATAACGTAGCAACACTATCTTCTCCTTAAGGGGTTTGTTATCTATACAGATCACAATCGCTGAAGCACTTTAAAGGCCAACAATGTTTATCTAAACAACAAACCAAATGGGTGGAATTTTTAGAGAGCTTCGCCTATGTGATTAAGTACAAGAAGGGGAGTACAAATATTGTAGTTGATGCATAATCATGCAAGTATGTACTTATCACTTCTCTTTAGTTAATGCTGCTTAGGTTTAAATTAATGAAGGAACAATATATTCATGATGATCGCCTGAAATTGATTGTTACGCGATGTTTTGGAGGAAATGTAGTAGATGGGTATTATATGATAGATGGTTTTCTGTATAGAGCAAGAAAGTTGTGTATACCCTATAGTTCTATGAAGGAATTATTGCTACGGGAAGCTCATGTTGGAGAGTTATTAGGACACTTTGGTGAGAAGAGAACATTAGAGTTGTTAAAAGAACATTTTTACTGGAGAGGTATGCTAAAAGATATACACAAGGTTTTAGAGAGATGTGGGGTTTGTAAGAGGGCAAAGGGAAAGAAGTTTGGGGTGAATATATGCCTTTACCTCTACCTACATAGCCATGGATTGATATTAGTATGAATTTTGTCTTGGGTCTTCTCAAGACACGGACAAGCAAAGATTCTATCATGGTGATCGTCGACTACTTTAGTAAAATGCCACACTTCATGCCTTGCCGCAAAACAGATGATGCACTTTTTATTGTTAACCTTTTTGTGTAAGAAATTGTAAGATTACATGGTGTTCCTCACAGTATAGTGAATGATAAAGACACCAAGTTTCTTAACTTCTTTTAGAAGGCACTTTGGAAGTGACTTTGTACTAAACTCATCTTGTCATTCTTAGACAGATGACCAGACAGAGGTTGTTAATCATACTCTTGGTGCCTTTTGAGAGTAATGGTTGGCAAGAATCTTACCGACTAGGACTTGTGTCTCCTTATTGTTGAGTTTTCTTACAATAGGTCAACTCATAGTTTAACCAGTAAGTCTCCCTTTAAAGTTATGTATGACTATAATCCTACCCTTCTATTGGATTTAATAGCTAACCCAACAACAAAGAAAAACATTTTAAGTAGAGTAGAGTGTTCTAAGGAGATTTAGAAGCTTCATCAAAAGGCTTTTGAACATCTTAAGAAAACTTAGGAGCAATAGAAACTTTAGGGCAACAAAAATAGGAAAGCCAAGATTTACAATCTAAGTGACTTAGTTTGGATTCGTCTCGTTAAGGATAGGTTTTCTCATAAGAAATCACAGAAACTTTCACCTATAGTAGATGGACCATTCAACATTCTAAAGCGTATCAACAACAATGCTTACAAGGTGGAGTTACCAAGAGAATACAATGTCTCTACTACATTTAATGTTTCAGATCTATCACCTTACCTATCAAAAGATCTTTATGAAGACCCATTATATTTGAGGGCAAATCTTCTATAGGCCTGAGGAGATGATGGGAATCAAACCATTTCGATAACAAGACCCATTACCTGAGCTAGAGCCAAAGGACTATAGAGTCTTGCATTGAGAGTCCTATTTGACCAAATGGAACGAAGACACTCACATAGTATCTTCATTCCTCTTACATGATTGCTTTACATTTAATCAGGTACAATTGTTAGTGCTTTGGGATGACAACCAAGTTAAGTAGAGGATGGTTCACAACTCACTTTTGAACCGACATAGACTATTTGGGAGATAACCATTTACTTTTGTTTTTCCTTTATTTTCTTTACATTTGTTTCCATATGAGGGACTACTATAAATACTTTTACAAGGGACACAAAAAGGCATTACTCATTTCGGTAAAAACATAAGGGAAATATACGTGAAATTGAGGGTTTCTCATTTTATTCACTCTTATCAATCATTTGTAGATTGTTGCGAGTAAAAGGCTAAGGATTGTTATGTGTTATATCAACAATACCGAGTTTGATCCTTCTTCTACTAGTGTGTAAAATCTGTTAAGAAAATTTAGATCTTCTTTGTTGTTGTTCATGGCATGAATTAGGATTTGACGACGTGAAGAATTGATCTTCCAATTTGAGAATTGTCCAATTTTCTCATAATTATATATGTGTTGATTGTTAATTTGTAATTGGCATATCACACAATACTTTGTTACTAGTGCTATAAGGCTTTAGAGTTAAATGAAATAAAGATGTTAAATGACACTAGATGTACATGCATTTCTCTTCACGCTAGCCTAGGCTTACCGTTTTATCTCCCACGTTAGGTAAACTAGTCATTGATGAATTATCAAACATTAGGAAGATGGAAGCATAAGGAGATGGTAGCATGCATATATGCATATGCTAAGGACAATAGGAAAGCATAGGTCAAAAGGATAAATTGACTATGCATATTATAATGTAGGTTTATGATGTATTGAAATAATTAATTAATAAGAAACCAAATTTTCTAGATGTGTGTACACCTATAATCATGCACCGAAATGAATGAAATTGGATTTAGAATTTTTAACTTTAAATGGTTGCATTTCAACATGGCTTATATCAATAACTTAAGTGCATTTGAGAAATGAATGTACTAGCTAGAGATTATAAATTATATATATACTTTTATATGTATGCTAAAATTGAAATTTATAAAATTGGTAATATTAGTTTTTGGAGCTTAATCAACATTTAGGTAAAATTTAAAAAACCAACCTTATAAGCTTAGGAGTTGACCTACTTATCTAATTAAAATTAGTCGACCCGACATTTAGGCCTAGATTAGGAAGTTCAATACAATGAAAAAGAAAATATAGAGCTAATTACAATAGGTAGACTAAGGGAAAAATAGTAAGCCCATAAGTTTAATTACTACCAATTTCACTTTTCACCGACAGTAGATCTACTAAGCTTATAGTAGAGAACCCTTGTTTCCATGCCAAAACCAAACATATTGAAGTAGATGTTCACTTTGCTTGTGATTATGTTGATTCTGGCTTTCTTTGGATTCATCATGTGCGTTCACATTCTCAACTTGTAGACTTTATAACAAAGATTGTTAGTGATAAGCAATTGCAATTTTTTTTACTCAAAGTTGGGACTTTTTCAAAGTCCAATTTGAGAAGGGGGTGTTAATCTTATATATTTGTAAATAGGATTATTTATTTTTCACATCTAGTACACGTATTACACGTATTAGTAGGCATACTACTACTATATGAATAGAAAAATATCTCTATCACAAAATAACTAAATTCAATGAAATTCACTACACAATCCTCATCTTCTTTATTCTTACTTCCAATACTCCTCTATTAGTAGTAAGAACTAATTTGCTTTTCTTGTTGCCTTGCAATGGTTCAAAGTTTTCTATAGAGTTGCTTCTTAGTGTATGTATATTGCAATTTTTGTTGTCATTTTTTTATTGAAATCCTTAATTATTACATTGTTCGTAACTTATATTTAAAAGATATAGTCAATTTTTATTTTAAAATATATCATGATTTTGAGTATGAAATTGAATAAATAAAAAATAAAATTTACAAATTCTCTTGAGTATCTAAAAACTATAGGTTTTAGGGTGTAAGTTTCACAATGGATCTAAAGAGTCATTTAGTAGGTTGATTTGCCTATGCTTACACCGTTTATCTAAGGAAACATATTTCAACGAAACTAATTATTGGCGCCCAATATATAACTACATGTATTCGGTTTTTTCTTCTTTCTCTATCTTATAGGTATAGCTTTACGATGAATCATAGGAAAAAAAACTACAAAATCCGATCAAATTGGAAAATTAAATTTTGAATTTGTAAGCATACAACTCCCTATAATCGAGAGGGTATTTTCTTTTTTTAATTTAAGTATAATGCATATTGGTATTATAATAAAATAACTTAGTTAATTTTCACTTCTACTCAATTGCACTTTCTCTCAATCGCATTCAATTGTGGAGTATTAGGCCTCTCATGAGAAGGAATACCATCAAAATTTTAACATAGACACATTTTTACCAGCCCAATCTAGGAATTCAAGAGTTGAACCAAATGACAATGGCCTTAAGCTGGTGTGGTTTGTCTTAAATGTGTTGTAGCCTAATACCATTATACTGAAATAAATTTGTGGAAACATTTTTATCTTACGCCTTTTCACAAGGTGGGAGAATAAATAGAAATAAAAATGGATTAGTAGTCAAAACTAACAAAATTGATTTCTTTTAGTTGATGGGAGTGAAAAAAAAAAAAAAAGAAGAGAGAGAGAGATTTATGTGATAATTATCATTGACTGAGCTGTGATAGATAAATGAAAAGAACATTACAAGAATTTCATAGTAAATTTTATGAGGGATAGATTGTGATATTCGAGTCTTTGAATTTTAAGATACTAATTAAGGCTAGGGATGATGTTCTCAAATTAGTTTAAACTTTATGAAGATGTTACAAAAGCTAGCTCGAGTAACCGTTTAAAATTTGTTTTTCAAAATAAATCATATAAATTGTTTAAGTTAATTATATATATGAAGTAAAGGTAATGGTTTGCTATTTCAGAAACTCGAATTTTAAATTTTGAGATATAGCGAGTTAACCCGGGAGATGGACTAAATAACCTATAAGATCACTATTTGTGAAAAAAATGTCTTTGGGTATATAAATGAGTTTGTTCACACAAAAATCGACATGAGATATAAATGGGTTAAACCCATTTAACTGTAGTAAAATTTGTGTTTGGGTTTGGTTTTAACTTAGAAACTTATTTTATGAACTCATTTATTAAACAAATCTCTTAAATATGTCTCAAGTTTGACCCATGAACCTATTTAGTAATAAAATAAATGATAATATATATATATATATAATATGCATATAGATATATATATAAATTATATCATGAATTAATATATATGTGTGTATGTACTTGTGTGTATATAGGTCATATTTAAATATAGATTATAACTATTATGCATGTGTGTATATATATATTATGTACATATATATAACAAATATATAGTTTAAATATACATGTTATATGTATTAATCGATACGTTACAACATATGTATGCTTTACTTAAATATAGATTATAAAAATATAAAACATATACATATCGAGAGAATATATATAAAAAATATATAATATATATTTATGTATATAATATATGTATATAGATTATATAATTATAAGACATATATATGTATCACATATATGTTTGTGTATGTGTGTGTGTGTGTATCCACTATGTTATTTATTTAACTTTATTTTATTAAACTCTTATTGTGTTTTAATTTTTTAGTTAAATATTATGATTATATCTTTTTTATTTGCAAATGTTAATTTTATGATTGATTTTTTTCTTAAGTGTTTGTAATTATTTTAAAATTTTATTTATAACTTTTTAATTAATAAACAAGTCAAACTTGGATATGAAACAAAATTATTAAATAGATCGAGTTATAAATTTAGATTTTCTTATACAATTAATAAATAAATTAATACTTAAACTCATTTAGATACAAATATAAAATATAATAAGTTAACACGAATTACCAATCCTCTATATACCCTAGAGATGGACTACATAACACTTATATGTGCATATCATGCTATTTAGCCAAAACTTGGTAAAATATACCGGTAACTTTTGAATACTAGAAAAGTTGTTAATTGAAAACACATTCTGAGGATGAGAAACCAGTAATGGAAACAAGAATTAACATGTTGCAGCTTTAGATGACGGGTTAAAAGGAGAAGTTGACACCAAACACTTAGGACTTTGGGAAATAAATATTATATTGGACTAATGTCACAACAAAACCGTGCTTTCTCTTTGTAATTTTCACCACAAGGCCTCTCACTCTATGAAAACAGTGACTATTAAGAAAAGCTCAGAAATGAAAAGAAAAATTGTCCGAAGAAAACTCAAGAAATAAAAAACAAATGAGAAAATAAAAGCAAATACGGGTTCTATACTGGTTGTCTGAGATTTCATATCGGAGAGTTGGTTGCTATCAAGCTGTTTAGAGGTCCGATATCTGGCGAAGGGTTGAGTATATCCGATAGGGAGTCGCCAAAGGAAGGTGGCCAGGGGCCGGTAAATGGCTGAGCCTTGTTTTTCACCCCCGAGTTGTTTAATTTTCTAAAAATACAAAATCTTTGAAATTAATTGCAAGAAAATGTATTCTGATGTAATTTCTAATGTAGTTTTATGTGATAATTTTAGTTTTGCAAAATTGATAAGGTTTAGGATACATCCTTAATAATCTTTCTTGTTTATGCGTGATTAGTACTTGACTTTTAAAACTCTAAATGATGCAGTGTTTAGCTAAGTCTTTATTCATGGATTCCTAATTACATATATTTAACATGCATGAAGAGAATTTTCGAAAACTATATATGTTGATTACTGTTTATTATATTTCATTTAAATTAATCGGTTGAAAACTGCAAGTTTAATGAAATGTTTGATTTTCTTGAAATGAATTTATGACTTTGTGATTTAATGATATTATGAGTGGTTGGATTTTTTTTAATAAATTTAATTATTGGTGTAGTTGATTGAAATTTAGGGGCTAAATATTCAATTTTGTGAAAAATATCAACATAGGCTTGATTGATAAAATGAAATTATAGTATATATATGATTTTGTAGTGTTACAGTAATTTTCATAGAATTAATTGTGTCATTTGCTATTTATTACATAATTTGATAAAATTAAGCATATATTCATAAATTGAAATTGATTATGTTGCATTTGGGATGTTTAAATGGGTTTTACATAATGCTTTAATACATTATGTAGTTTCACTAGATTAGAAATGATATGAGATTATCTTGAGATATTGATTGCTTAGGTATAGTTCAAATTAGATAGGTGAATATAGTAATTTAGTAGAAAAGTAGAGTTGTAATGAAGCTTATTTTTGTAATTTAGCATCTTGGTTAGATTTGAGTTTTGGACATATTTGAATAATTCCTTCAATAACAATTGTAACAATATATAGAAAGTTTAAAACTGATAAGAAATGAGAAAACTATGACTATTTGGAGTTAACAATTTAAAAGCAAAAAACATGAATTGATAAGTTATGTTACATATATGTTATAAGTACTATATTATAACTTTTTGAATTTTGACTTGTGGTATGTTTAGGATCATCTGAATATGGGAGCTAAAAAGATTTGTTTAACCAAGTGAATGCCCTTGCTTTGTTATTTCGCTACAGGAATTTTTGCATTTGGCGACATTTGTATATTTTACAAACGTTGATGATTCTAATGTATCTTAGTCACGTTTGTTAAATGTCACACAAAATATATTATTAGCAACATTTATGACTAAAGTTTAAGGTATGAACTCTAAATCACTAATAAATTATTTATTGTAAGTCGATTTTTTTTTGTAACTTTTTATTCATTAAATAAAAAAATTAAAACACATTTTAGTTTTTTCTTTTTAATAATTAGTTTTTTTTATATATTTTAGGACATTTTAAATGAATAAAGAAAACACTAGTGTTTTTGAAAATGAAAAAGAAAAAGAAACCCTAACATTTTAAAATCACCCAACATCACTCATTACAAGCCTTATCTCAAAGACTTGTAGCCTGTGGGTATATCATTCTCTCTCTCTCTCTCTCATACATTGCAGTTACAGATGACATCGTCTCTCTCTCTCATACATTGCAGATTTTCTCTATCTATCACCAAGTATGTCTTCTCTTTCTAACTCTCTCTATTTTTTTATGGCTTTATGGGTTTTTTGGATTCTTAGTATGTTTATTTCTTGTAGGTTTTCATCAAAATTGTTTTTTTTTTATCATTATTATAAATAAACATGTTTTGCTTTAATTTGAGTAACGACATGGTACCATCAATTCTTCCTTCTTCAAGAAGTTCAATTACAAAGTAGCAACGACGGTAAGGTTTTCATTTATCAAGCAAGTAAGAGTTCCCATCCTCAATTTAAGTTGATGGTTGTCAGGATCGTTAAGCGTGCCATGGATTCACTTGTTTGTTGACCAATCAAAATCCGATTGAAGTCATTGTTGATGCTGTTATCAATAGTGGGCCTTATGAAGTTACAACCCGTATTGGCTCTATTGGTGTTATTAGGCATCAAGCTATTGATATTTCTCCACTTTGACATGTGAATCAAGCAATCTACTTGACGTGCATGTAGATTAGTTCAATGTTATTTGTTTTGCCTCTAGAGCCCTCTAAATAGTAGAAGGAATTAAGTCTTTATACAAAATCTATATATGCATTGATGAATGCTACTAGCTTTTTGAATGGGCTATGGTATTAGCTTATATATGTATCTGCATTAGGCTCTATAGGAACTCTTGGAAAAGCATGGTCTCCCATTTGTTAGAACTGGATCAAGTGAGTGTCACCAAGCTTTTGACAAGGTAAAGGCAATTGCTTCTTTTTTTTTTCTTTTCATTGATGTCATTATATGTGCCTGAGTGTTTTTTGCTTACCAAGGTTTGGTACCATTTGCTTTTACCCCTAGAGTTAAATTTCAGTGTATCTTCTTTTGCTTTCAAGTGTGGGATATTTTTACTTCATATATTCATGTAAGTAAAGCCAGCTAGAGTAGGATCAAGTATTGGAGTTACAGTTGCATATGGCATTGTTGACTCCTTTGAAAAAGCCATTGATCTTATTTCAGTAGTACTTGAGTTGAGTTTGAAATGTTGAGGGCATGCTATAGTTTAAACTAGGATAGAATTTTATATCTCTAACTAAATGCATGTCAAATACTTTGTGTTAGCAATTTTGATTGTGATTTCAATGCATATGACATTGAACTTGGGAAGTTTGCTTGTAATCAATTTGGAGATGATGAACATCCCTAAGAAGTTTTCAATAGCATAAAAATCAAAATTGTTATCATCCTATGGATGGCTTCAGTTTGTAGTTTTTGGCATTAGCTTGTAGGAGGATGATCATCTTCGAGTTCTAATAAAGGAAGGAGCTATGAAGGCAACATTAAGTATGGCTTCAGCTTGGTAAAAGGAAAAGCTAATCATCCTATAGAGGACTATGATGTTGCTAAATTTGTAAAGAAATAGGAACATGAATTAGGTTTATTTGCTATCTACAATGGTCATTTAGGGGATAGTGTACCTGCTTACCTATAAAAGCATTTGTTTACAAATATCTTAAAGGTGGTGCGAATCTATGTTATAATGTCAATGGGGAAGCTTCTTGACTTTTTTGCATTATTGAACTCTTCTTTGGTATTAATCATGCAAGAAGAATTTTGGGTTAACCCTAATGCATCTATTTCATGAGCATATGAGATGATAGACTAGGAAATTATGTCAAATAGTATTGATTTAGGCCATGAGGGATCTACTGCTATAACTGCAATTCTGATCAATGGTATAAGGCTCTAGGTTGCTAATGTAGGAGATTCATGGGTAATTCTTTCGAGAGGTGGTCATGCTATACAAATGAGTATAAATCATGAACCCAACACAAAGCGAGGCAGCATTAAGCACAAGGGTGGCTTTGTCTCAAACATGTCAGGTTCTTCTACACAACTGTTGCCCATCTTGTCTCTACATTTTCTTTGGATTATTTAATTTTAATTGCAGGATACCATGGAAAATTCATAATCTATTTCTATTGCATATTTTAGCTTTTTGGATTGACTTGCATATGGAGCTAATTGATTTACTTTGGTTGGTGAAGGTTGGTGCGTGTTGGGTGGGGGGAGGGCGAAAAAGATGAAATTGTTGTTGCTTCGTATTGCCCGATCTTGTTATGCAATGAAAACTTCTTAAGGGTAAGTGTTGCTTGCAGCTATTTAGAGATGATGAACAACCGGTATAATCTTGTTTCATGACCTCTTTTCTTTCATGCAAAAAGAAAATTTACATAGACTAAAGACTTTGTTGGCTTATGTCAAAAATTCATAAGTTTTATATTTTAAGTGTTGTCTAGTAGCATTAATTCATGTTTAGCAACTTTGTTAAATGTCGTCTAAGATTGAATTTGTTGTATGCATGCATACATTTTTATAGAGTTTTGTTGATTTTAATTTTTTTTTACTAATCATTTATACTAAATAAAGTTCATCAAATGAAGTGGAATTGGCTTGTACTATAGATAATAAATGAAATCATTTTAGGCTGTGAATGTTAGAGTACACCATGGGGTAGGATCTCATGCAGTTACTAGTTTCTGGTTCTTAAATTCTTAAGGAAACACATTATGTTTGAATGGTGTATATGCATTTTGGCACTCACCCAAGATTATCGAGAGTTACTTTTGCTTAGATGGTGGTGTTTTAATACTATAGGCTTCCTGCAGACTGCTGCATTTATGGAGGTCCTTCATGGAGCCTTAGGTGGGGCATTCATTTAAAGTTTGAGCTCATATGTTATTTAGAGAAATTGTTTGAACATAAAATGTTCCAGTTTCTATTTCTTTTTGTTAAAACTTAAAGGAATTATTCCAAGTGGTGTGCTATTACCTTTGATGCAATGGGGCGGAAGAACACACTTCCTTTTAGCAATTGTTGCTAGAATCAATGAGGTCACATGCATTTCATTCCCTTCTCATTTGAAATTACAACAATTGACAATGAACCATGCCATTAAAATTCGAGCACGTATGTGTTTCTATGGAGCATAGGTTGTAAGCTAATTTAAGAATAATTTATGCATAACTTATTTCTATGTTAGTAAAATTCTTTGTTTATCATTCTCTTTACCTGTGTAGGTCTAAGAAATGCCCTCAGTATTTCTAACCTTTACAACTTGGTGCTTAAGTGATGTAAGTGTAGAACTGTTGTCATATGAAAACCTTAGCAAATTTCTGCATATAATGTAACTTAGTTGATGCTTGGTAGATCATTTATTAGTGATATTCAAAGACAAATGATCATTTTGCCAACCCATACTTTAAGTAGAAGAAACATCAACATGCTCAGATGATTTTGAAGATAAATTTCAAAAAAAGATGAAGTAGTTTAACTATTATTCTCCAGTTAATATGTTCTGTATTGGAGTTGATTATATGTTAGCTTCCTACTAGACTTCTCAAGAACCCTTTTTCTATTGGTGAATGAGACAACCTTGGATTGGAGTAGGCCAAGGGCCGTGGTGCCTCATTGTGGGAGGTCTGATTATTGGGTTATCGAAGTATAGATTTCTAAATTAGGTTACACTACCATCTTGAGGTGTTCCATTTTCTATTGTTGTCTATTATAAGATGCATCTTATATTCTTACACAAAAATAAAATGCATCTTATGTCAGTGAATCTATTATTGTCAACTTTGAGATTTAGACGGTTGGAAGATGAATTTGTTTTTTAATGAATTTATTTTCTTAAGGCATTGCGTATGTTTAGGTATATATGTGTATAAATATGAAATGTAAATTGAACTGAAATGTTGAGCTGATGCTAAGTTGACTGATGTATTTGCAACTAGGGAGCTACATGTTAAACTGTCATTAGTACAATGAGTTAAAAATAATGGTTCATGTCTATTTTCTTTTTTTTTTTTTTTTGAAAGAAGGGGGGGTTGGCTCCACACTCTCACACACTGTAATGTATGAATTGTTTTTTGCCTCTCAATCTTAGTTTTCACTACCTATAAATAACTTTTCTTCCATCATGAATCCATCGTTCTTCATTTTTCATTTACCAAATGCACAAACCCTTTTGAAGAGTGTTTAATTTCTTCTGCAGGGATTTTACTATGATGCATTTTACTGTGATTTGGGCCTTAATGAAGATCACTTCAAGAAAATTGAATAGGGTGGTAGCAAAACTGTTGTGGTATCAATTGAACTTCTATTCACAGTAGCCATTTCAAGTCTTCAAATGAATAGCAAAAGAAGTTCTAAGCTACTTAGTGGCATTATTTTTTTCTTAGAATCAAATAGATAGAGAAGCTCATCTTGTTTGTGATAATATAACTTAGGCTTTGGGATGTTCATCATCAAATTGATATCTTATATCCATTAAATTCGATTATATATCCTTAATTTTATTGATAATTTAAACATCTTACTTCTTTTACTAAGTACTTAATATGCCCATTTTTATGGGAGACTAATCAAGACAAAAGGTGATAGGAATCAAAATCCGACAAGACCTATCATTAGGGCAAGAACTAAAGGAATTCGAATTTTGGCGATGAGGGCCCATTTTGAGCAGATCGACCACGGAATTATTTATAAATTAACCTCTTTTCTATTATTCTCGTATTTTGTTTTCCAACAGGCAGACTTATCATATTTTATAGGGCAATCGACAAACTCCCTCAAACTCAGCTTATGGGTTATCCATTGATCGACCTGAACCGGCGATGAGCTAGGCCGATGAATCCTATAGAAGACCGGCATCTTGAAGACCAATTTCTTTTATATATTTTTCATTTGCATGGATTATTTATGTTGTAATCATTTTGGGACACTTTCATTTCCTTGTAATTTTCATTTAGGACTAGTCACCTTAAG
Organism: Laguncularia racemosa; assembly: GCA_037954665.1. Taxonomy (NCBI): domain Eukaryota; kingdom Viridiplantae; phylum Streptophyta; class Magnoliopsida; order Myrtales; family Combretaceae; genus Laguncularia; species Laguncularia racemosa. The sequence continues at coordinate 5,096,109 of JBBMOL010000030.1, read as the reverse complement.
AGTAGCAAACTTATAATTTTGACCACTTTCTAACCCTAGGAGTAGTAAGTATAAATACTTGCTTAGAAGAGGGTTTGAGGAGGCCATATTTTGCAGAACAAACTTAGCACTTTCACGTGTGGAATTAGGGTTCATCCTTAGTTCAAACCTCTTATCAATTTCAACCCAAGAATTGGAATTGTGGCGAGTGCAACAAAGGGGAATTGTGAGTAATATCAATTTCATCTTTGTTGTTTGTTCATTTCTTCTCTAGTGAGTCATATCTAGGATAGATTTGAATCTTTCTTTGACATATTTGTGATTGTATTTCGTGGACAACAATCTTGTAAGATTGATTGTTCTTTTAGTTATTGAACTCAATATCATTTTAGTGATTGGCGTGAATTTGGACTTGAAGGGGGGAGTGGAATTCACAGTTTGTGTTGCTTCCTTTTGATCTGATTTCACGTGAACCTCATTTCTTTTTGTTGTCACTTGGTGAATAATATAAAAAGGGATTGCAATTACATCATTTGATCATCATTTTTCCATCAAATCTCAAAGGGTTTCATGTGAATTGTTCATCCACATTGAATCAGTTTGCGATTGATTTGAGACTTGTTTTCTTGAGTCATTTGATTGTGCTTGAACTTGGTTTTGAGCACATCAAAAGGTGCATGACCAACACCATAATTGTAACTTCCTAAACTGATGATTTTTTATGTCCATTTTAGATTCTATTATTGACCCACGCTTGGATACATCTTTTTTTGGGCCACTAAATTTTTAAATTGTGATTTAACTACATTTAAACGTCGCCTATCATAACTATTAGCAATGTTACATTGCTAATGTTAGTCTTTTACTATGTTTAAATGTCGCATGTAGTATTGATTTACTGCACTTTTATTTTTTGCATTTAATTTTTTAATTGTCATTTTACTAAGTTTAAATGTCACGTATTACTTAATTTTAGCAACGTTTAAACGTTACCCAATATAACACATTTAGCTACGTTTTCACCCTTAGCGACGTTTATGAAATAAATGTTGTAGATATTTTTTGCGATGGACCTTTGGCTATGTTTATTAGCAACGTTTATTAAGCGTGGCTAAATCTTTTTTGCAATATTTATTTCATGTTTAGCAATATTTATTAAATATCATCTAAGATTGAAATTCCTGTAGTGTTTTGTGATGTTGTAAAGACCTAGAAAAATAAATTGATTTAATATTTATTATAAAATAAAGCTAAGGTCAAAAGTGTAAATTTCATGAGATACGTGGAGTAATTTGGTCTTGTTACGGATAGGGTATATATACCCTAGTTTGACCTAGTGCTCCTCCCTTTTATCATTTATATAGTGATTGAAAAGAAACACTCTCTGAAGAACTCTAAGGCGATCTAGCAAATTCCATGAGGATCTAACCTGGTTTAATCAAGTAAGGGGATTTTGATATTTAATTCAATGCATTGATGACAGAATCATAAATTTGTTAGGGTGTGGCTCATAATCCCTTGGACGCCAAGGGGCTTTTAGCAATTAAACCCATATTTTTTTATTAAAAGTTTGAGCTTGGGCCTATGAATAGTTGTTCTATATATTCTCTTTTTTCACTTGTAATTGCATCATGAAAAATAAGAGAGTAAGGTGCTAATTATAGTGGAATCCTCTATTGGACGTAGCCTTAATTAACGGGTGAACCAAGGTAAAATCTTATGTCTTTATTTTTCTTCCTTTTTTAACTTACTCATGTGTGGCCGACCCTAACAAAATTAAGCCAATTGTTATGTTATGATTGATAGAATACAGATTAAGAAAGGGGCGAAATGAGCACAAAAATCTAATGATTAAGGGCTCGAAACAACTAGTAAATCAAGTAAGTTTACTAATATGCCTAATACATTGGGAATTGATAAATTTAAGATCCAATTAGACATAGGATAATAGAAATTAAGCTTAGGAATGAACTGGAAAAGAGGAAAAGTAGTTCGTGAAGAACAATGTCTACATAGTTAAGTACACACTCATGTACTTGCTTGTGTAGAAATATGTATTATGTACAGAAAGATACATGAAAAAAATGACACACTTGCATGCTTAAGCATGTCAAAAGATGGAAATACATAAAAAGATACATGGCCAATAACAAGACTGTACACTTGGGCATGTTGAAATACCAAAATCCATAAAAAGATACACGGCCACTCTATACTATCGTGTATCTAGGCATGCTAAAATACCAAAATGCGCAGAAAGATACATGGCCACTATACATGACTATGTAACCAATTGTGCTAAAGTACACGACCTAAAGCATGACCATATACTTCAAAATATTTTGTTTATCAATTTAATTTACACTTATTCGAACTTCCATACGACCTAGATATTTAGTTAAACCCTAGAAATTGTAGTAGAGTAAGAGAATGAATCATATAACAATTAAGTAAATAGAATTGAGCAACCTAGATTATTCTAAATTAGTACTAAGAGCATTACTAGTGTTATCGACATATTACAAATTAGTTTTAAGTTCAAGACTAGATGTGCTTAAGACTAAAATTCTAGATATGTGTAACTTTAGTTATTGCTTTTGGTTATTAAGATAGTAGTAAACAAGATTAAGTTGTAATGGACTGGATTAAATTGCTTGTTATATGTGCTTGGCTCGGTTTAGGAGCCCATAGTGGTAGATCCTAAGAGACACTCCATTGATCTTTATATGGCACTATCCCTAGTGCAGTTGTACTTAAAAATGATCTAGGTTGGTTTAAGGCTTAAGAAGTCATGAATGTTAGGGCTCGTAGTAGTAGTTCTTAGCACCGTATCATGTATTAAGTATCTTTATATGTTTAGTGGGGTCATGAGTACCCCATTAGTGTTATGTGGACTTAAGTCAAATAATATGTTGTGTGATGTTTAATGTCTACATGAATGTTTGTGATTTAATTCATGCTTTATCATGCGTATGTGTTTGTTGGTTATACATATTAGGCATTAGCTCACCTCTTGGGGATTATTTCTTTTTAGATAGAGGCACAAATGAATGTGTTAATCAGGATGAGGACCTAGGGTCAAATGTATAGGAGAGGGAGGATGAAGAATTTTATTATTATTATTATGGTGAATAGATACAATAGGAATTAGAATTCTTTTTATGTACTAAGCATGATTTTCTTTGGAAGATAATAGACTATTAAAATTCTAAGAAGTTCAACTGTTTTAGTTTCTGATTGAGAATAATTGTAAGGTTATATTAAGGAGTTTGATGGATGTAATGGGTTTTACTAGAGTTATCATGAAGGTTATTAGATGAATTATATAATTTGTGAATGTCAAGTTTTCATGTTACAGGCTTAAATGGTATTAGAATAGAGTTAAGAACCTTAATGTGCCCTTGTCTAGTAAGGACACGTGGTAGGCCATAGCATCCTAGTAACACCTCTAGAACTAAGGGCGCTACGGCTTGCCATGTGTCCTTATCAGGTAAGGACATGTTAAGACACTTAACCTTACTTTGATACCATTAAGCTTGTACTTTCTATTAATCACAATTAGATAACATTTAATAGTATAACAGTTAACTCAAATAAGTCCCATGCATAATTTGCATACTTTTTTAAGAACTCTTACTACATTAATACAAAACACTTTAGATGTTTAATTACTCTAAACTCTTCATTCTCAATATCAAAACAAGTCTCATAATAGTTCATATGGTTTAGCTGATAATTCCTCACTTAATCCTTGTAGTAATAGTAGTAATCTACATTGTTCTCTTCTTGTACATTTGACCTTAGGTCTTCATCATGGGTTACATTTTTATTTGTGCCTACATCTAAAAAAATATCCTCGAGAGGTGAGCTAACACCCAATATATATAACTAGTAAACACATATGCATGATCAAACATAAATTAAATCACATACATTTCTACAGACACTAAATATCATGTAATAGGTTTTTGTTTTGCTGAATACCTTATAACACTAATGGGATACTTATAACCCCACCAAACATATAAAAATACTTAACACATAATATGGTATTAAGAACTGCCACTATGAATCCCAACACCCATGAGTCCTTAAACCTTAAACCATAAACCTTAACCTACTGAGATCATTTCTAGGTACAACTCCACTAGAGAAAACATCACACAAAGATTATTGGGGTACCCTTTAGGGATTTACCATTATGGGCCCTTAGGCCGAGTCAAGCGTATACAACAAGCAACTTAAACCAACTTAATCTAATCCATTACAACTTAATCTAATTTACTACAATTTTCACAATCACAAGAAATAACTAAAGTTATACATACTTTAGTCTTAAGCACATTTGGTCTTAAAGTTAGAGTTAATCTGTAATTGTTTAATAACAATAGTAATATGCTCTTAATACTAATTTAGAATAATCTAAGTTGCTCAAATCTATTTACTTAACTGTTATATGATTCCCTCTTTTACTCTAATGGAGTTTCTAAAGTTGTACTAGATATCTAGTTTAGATGGAAGTTCGAATAAGTGTAAATTAAATCAATAAACAAAATATTTCTAAGTACACAATCGTGCTTTAGGCCATGTACTTTGGCATGGTTAGATACATGGTTGTGTATAGTGGTCGATTATCTCTCTATGGATTTTAGCATGCCTAGATACATTATCGTGTAGAGTAGCTGTGTATCTTTCTATGGATTTTAGTATTTCAATATTCCTAAGTACATGATCATGTAGTTAGCTATGTACCTTTCTGTGTATTTCCATATTTCAACAGGTCTAAGCACACAGGCATGTCATTTATCCATGTACCTTTTTATACGCAATATGTATTTTTGCACAGGTAAGTACATGGGCTTATGCTTGACTGTGTACCATGCTGTTCTTCACGAACTGCTTTTCCTCTTTTCAAATTCGTTCCTAAATCTAATTTCTATTATCCTAAGTCTAATTGATTCTTAAATTTATCAATTCCTAATGTAATAGGCAGATTAGTAAACTTACTTGATCTGGTAGTTGTTCTGAACTCTTAATCATTTGATCTCCATGCTCATTTCGCCCTTTTTTTTATTCGAATTCTATCAATCATAACATAAAAATTGGTTTAATTTATGATTCCATAATCAACACATTGAATTGAATATTAGAATCCCCTTACTTAATTGAATCGAGTTAGACCCTTGTGGAATTCACTAGATTGCCTTAAAGTTCTCTAAAGAGTGTTTCCTTTTTAGTTACTATGCAAATGGTAAAAAGGAAGAGCATTAGGTCGAACTAGGATATATATACCATGCCCGTAAAATGACCAAATTACCTCCTATATCTCATGAAATTTATACTTTTGACCTTAGCTCTATTTTATAATAAATATTAAATAAATTTATTTTTCTAGGTATTTCTAGATGCATTGTAGTTGAAGGATTGTAGGCAACTTATTTATTGCTTGTTAAACCCTATTAATCACTTATTGTGACCACGAGAAGATTTAATCATGGATTTATGATTGAAAGTTAGGATTAACTATGCCATATGTATGCTTTACTTAAATATAGATTATAAAAATATATAACATATATTTATATAATATATGTATATAGATTATATAACTATAAGACATATATATGTATCACACACATATATATGTATGTGTGTGTGTGTGTATAGACCATGTTATATATAAAACTTTATTTTATCAAACACTTGTTGTATTTTAATTTTATATTTAAATATTATGATTATGTCATTTTTATTTGTAAATATTAATTTTATGATTGTTCTTTTTCTTATGTGTTTGTAATTATTTTACAAATTTATTTATAATTTTTTAACCAGCAAACAAGTCAAAGCTGCACATGAAACGTGATTATTAAATAGGCCAAATTATAGATTTAGGTTTTCATATACAACTAATAAATAAGTTCATTTATAGGTTGAAGTTTTAAAAAGACAAACTCATTTAGATGCGAATATAAAACATGATGAGTTAACACAAATTACCAATCCTCTATATACCCTAAAGATGAACTAAATAACACTTAGGACTTTGGGAAATGAAGATTATATTGGACTAATTAACATGTTGCAACTTTGGATGATGGGTTAAAAGGATAAATCGACACCAAACACTTAGGACTTTGGGAAATAAAGATTATATTGGACTAATGTCACAAAAAACCGTACTTCCTCATGTAATTTTCACCTCAAGGCCTCGCACTTTATGAAAACAGTGACACTATTACGAAAAGCTTAGAAATGAAAAGAAAAATTGTCCAAAGAAAACTTAAGAAATCAAACACAAATGAGAAAATAAAAGCAAATACAGGTTCTAAACGGCTCGTATATGGTTTTCATATCTAAGAGTTAGCTGCTATCAAGCTGTTTAAAGGTTCAATGTTTGGCGAAGGGCTAAGTATGTCCGATAAGGAGTCGCCAAAGGAAGGTGGCCGGGGGTCGGTAAATGGCCGAGCCTTGTTTTTCACCCCTAAGTTGTTTAATTTTCTAAAAATACAAAATCTTTGAAATTAATTGCAAGAAAATGTATTTTGGTGTAATTTCTAATGTAGTTTTATGTGATAATTTTAGTTTTGCAAAATTGATGAGGTTTCGGATGCATCCTTAATAATCTTTCTTGTTCATGCGTGATTAGTACTTGACTTTTAAAGCCCTAAATGATGTAGTGTTTAGTAAGTCTTTATTCATGGATTCCTAATTACATATATTTAACATGCACGAAGAGAATTTTTGAAAACTATATATGTTGATTACTTTTTATTATATTTTATTTAAATTAATTGTTCAAAAACTACAAATTTAGTGAAATATTTGATTTCTTGAAATTAATTAACGACTTTGTGGTTTAATGATTCTTAGAGTGATATAATGATATTATGAGTGATTGGAAATTTTCTTTTAATAAATTTAATTATTAGTGTAATTGATTGAATTTTAAGGGCTAAATATGAAATTTAGCAAAAAACTTGACACAGGGCATGATTGATATATATATATATATATATAATTTTGTAGTGTTACAGTAATTTTCGTAGAATCAATTAGGGTCATTTTCTATTTATTACATAATTTGAGAAAATTAAGCTCATATAAGTAAATAGAAATTGATTATATCACATTTGGGTTGTTTAAATGGGTTTTACATGTTTTAATACATTATGTAGTCTCACCAGATTAGAAATGGTATGGGATTATCATGAGATATTGATTGCTTAGGTATAGTTCAAATTGGATATGTGAATATAGTAATTTAGTAATAAAGTAGAGTTGAAATGAAGCTTATTTTTGTAATTTAGCATCTTGGTTAGATTTGAGTTTTGGACATATTTGAATAATTCCTTCAATAACAATAAAAACAATATATAGAAAGTTTAAAATCGATAAGAAACAAGACAACTATGACTATTAGAAGCTAACAATTTAAAAGAAAAAAACATGAATTGATAAGTTATATTACATGTATGTTATAAGTAGTATATTCTGACTTGTTGAATTCTAACTTGTGGTATGCTTAAGATCATTTGAATATGGAAGCTAAAAAGATTTGTTTAACTAAGTGAATACCCTTGCTTTGTTATTTTGTGATGCATTGTAGTTGAAGGATTTTAGGCCACTCACTTATTGTTTCTTAAACCTTATTAATCACTTATTGTGACCATGGGAAGATTTAATAGTGGATTTATGATTGAAAGCTAGGATTGACTACTTGATAAATTATTGATTATGTTATAACATTGTTTACTTGAAGTTATATGAGTTTGGCAAAGCATGATAGTATCTTTATGATGTAGAGTGGGTGCAAGTAATTGGATTTAGGAATTTATATTGTGTCTTCGATATGATTAGGTATGTTTAATGTTGAGTGATTGGTAGGCTAATGTGGTCTTACTTCCACTGGCACGCTTTCTAGTGTAGCATGAATGGACTTGAGGGTCATATTTTTAAAACTTATTTTTGGTAATAAAAGTCTTTCAAATTAGTTTATAGCATTTAGATTGCACATTTTGGACTCTTTAGAATGAACCATCAAGTGCTGCTCACTATTTACCTTTGGATTGAGTTGCTAAGTACCTCTCATGTAGGATCTCATATTAGTGTATATCATGTGTACTAGTATAACATTCATATGTTACATGCATTGTTTTTTATAGTGCTTGGATATTAGTTGTGTATTTGGATATGTGTATCTTGGTTTGGTCATTTTTGTTTGTTTCTTTTTAATTTTGTACCCACTTGGCTTTAAAATATGTTGAGAGGCTAGTTTTTCTAACCTTGGATAGAAGAGATTGTGCTTGAAAAAGTTAAGGGCTTAGTGCTCAAGATGAGATGAGATCATTATAAGTCACTTTTTAGTTTATTTTGTCATGGCTTATCTATATAGATTTATGTAGAAGACTTTTGCCTTTTTCTAGGAGAAATGATAAAAACTAAAAAAAGGATTAATAATCAAAATTTAACTTTCAAACCAGTGAAATTGATTTCATTTGGTTAATTCGAGGTGAAAAAAAGATATACACATATGATAAATTTCATTAACTAACATATCGTAGATTAAATAATATGGTACCAAGAATTAAATACTAAACCATGTGAGAGATGGGAAACTCTCAAGTATAGTTATAATGGAAGGAATTGACTCACCTACACTAAGTATTGATTTTATTTAAAACTTTTTAGAAACATGTTAATTCACTCAAAATTTTCTAACGTGAATGGCTTGCACTGATCATGCACTACATCAATCATGCCCATGAAAGGACACTAATTGGGCTAATTCGATTGTTTTTTCAATGAAAAACTGAAAAAGCAAAAATGAAGGATTTTTTTTTCCTACATTTATTTCTATATTCTACTACTCTATCTTATTGGAAAGCAAATATTATTATATCAATGAAGATAGACTTATCTTCATTAGGAAAATACAATATAGCAATATTTAAGTCCTATTAAAAGGATGATCACTCAAACACACACAACGATAGCACTGGTTTTATTAACAGGTGCCTCATAACATTGAAAGGCACTTATTAACTTTTTTCATCAACAAACAAAGATTACATAGAAGTAGTCAACTAAGATTCGATTCCACAGTAAGCTTTGATGGTGAACTCATGTTTGTGACCCTCATCAGAAGCAAAGTAATGTACTAAGGCAACATTGTCAAAGGGTTTGTATTTTAATGGGTGCTTTTCATCAACAAGCTCTGGAGGGACTTGGACCATGCCACTCATGAAAGAGAATAGCCCTAGTGTGTATCTTGTGCTTGTGCCCTTCATCATCACACGATGCTCACAGGGACGTATCCTGTCATTGCTCCATGCCTAAAATGAATTTGTCAAGTAACTTAAGGAGGTTGATAACACACTTAAGTATGTTATATACACTATGAAATTATATATGTGATCCTTTATTATATTTTTCAAGGATGTAAAGATCCATTAACAAATTGGTAATTATAATTGAGTAATTTATAACTAATTTTAAAAAATGAATGTTTAAACGATCAAAAAGAGTATAATAATTATTTGTAATGATATTACAATAGGAACATTTCATGATTTGAAGCAGAAACATTTATTTTGTTTTCAAAAATAGGTCAGCTTATCGTTTAAAACACCTTATAATGCATTTTGGATCAATTTTTTTTTTTAATCAATCTAAGGGAAAAGTTGGGGTATTTGCTTGTAAACTATTCATATTTGACTCAATATTTGCTAGAGTTTGATTTTATTTTAGCTCAACTTGCTTGGGTTTAATGAACTGAGTTCATACTTCATCATATTTAGCCCAGCAAAATCGCATGTCATGTCTAATTGAGTTTATGTATAAATTAAGTTGGAGTTGAATTTGGGCTTCATTATTAATGTTATTTTAGTTCAAAAAAACTTATCTTTTTCAAATGAAGTAGGCCTAATTAAGTATTATAGTTGAGCTCGAATTTATCGACTACTGTTTTGAGTTGAGTTCAAACTTAAAAAGAATTCAAGCTTTGAATTTTTTTTAATCAAGATTCAACTTAATCTCATTACTATATAGATCCAACTTGATTCACTTATGCTCCTAGGGACAAGACAGGTGTTAAAATAATTGCTGAATAGGACCTCATGCCAATAAGTACGGGAAAAATGCTCAAAAAATGTAAATATTATTAATTAAGAATTATATATAACAATATATAGTAATGGGAGATAGGGACCTTATGTCAGTATGTATGGGGGAGAAAATGCTAAAAATTTTAAATTGTTATTGATTAACCATCATATATTACAATATATATTCTGTTTTCAAGCCCCACATTGATCTTTTTTTTTTTTTATGAAGTATAAAAAATTCATTAGAATTTATATGCAAGTGGATTGATCAAATGTTTTAAACTCGAAGAAAGATGTGAAAAGGTTTATATGTAAATTTTTGTTCAAACATCTCTCCAAATCAATACCAAATAATTAATTAGGTCAATCGACTTTTCAAAATCATTTTTATGCTGATAAGCTATTCTAAACTTGCAACAGTGTAAGTCACACAGATGGGGATAGTGAAAACACACCACGATTGCCTCCCCTGCCATGACCACAAAGGATGAAGGAGTGAGATCGAACCCGACCCATTCGCCATCCTTGGTCTTGATTTCCAAGCCATTAACATTGTTCTGATGCAGTACGGACAAGAAAGTCTTGTCTGTGTGCCGCGGAATCGCGACATCCTCTTCATTGCTGTTCTCAGCTACGTGGTATTTTAGGAAACGTAGGAGGTAAGTGGTCGAGCCGACGTGCGAATCATAGTATTTTTCGATGCCGTAGTACTCGAAAATCATTCGCACAATCATGTGGTCCAACTCGGCCACATTTGTCGAGTATGAATGAACAATATCACTAGACAAATAAAGAAGATGTTACGAGCGCTTTGGTTTTGAACAGCACATGCTACGCAAATTAAAGCTTCAAATGATTTCATTTTGATATTTTATTCTTTGCATTTTTCATTTAATTTTTCTACATGGGAACTAAGATGAAATGTTTATAACAAAAACCCTTGTTCAACGAGTCAAATGAAATTACTAATAAAATCGATTAGAAAGCAAATGATTTATCGAATAAAATGTAAAATGATCCAAATAGGCTTGATATATGAGAAAAAATGCATGCAGTGAGCATGGAAATTTCGACATGATTTTTGAATAAAATAATTTAACAAAAGTGATGTGAAGCTCTTATTAATCACATAAGGTGTCCTTAACACCAAAATATAGAATATAAAACGGATAGATTAAGCTTTTAGATAACTTCAACATGGTTCTAACCATAATTTTACACCAAATCAGAGTTAATTGACTTAAAATGTATTCAACATACCAGAATCTATCATTGCCGTCAGGCCACATGAGCTTACTGAACTTTTGAGCTTCTTCAGGATCTGTCACATTGTCTATGCCGAGACCCTCATGTAAAGGAATGACTGAAACTCCGCCAATATAACCATGATAGGGTTTGTCACATATGTTTTTGGTTTTAACCTCCACAGGGAGATCGAACAACTCATCGGATGCATCGAAAATTGCCCTATCAAGCTCTAGAGGAACTTTATCATATAGGGCAACAAAACAGCCGTACTCTCCAAGTGCATGGCACACCTCTTTGCTTGCTTCCAGCCATCCACTTGAGCCAGGCTTTAGGTCTTTTTTGGTAAAATCTATGACTGGAACCTTAGGAGAAATAAGAGAACCCATTTTGTTTTGAAGGTTTACTTGTTATTAGATCCTTTCCACTCTTTGGCAAGTCTAGGAGAGTACCAATGTGTATATAAATACATATGCTGGGATGGTCCTCCTTTACGTCACAAATTTTCAAAATTTCACCTATCTATGATAAAGATAGTGACACCCAACTTTTAAATAGCTAACCGTATCCCATTGATAACTATTGACACCTAATATTTCCCATTTAATGTAATTTAAATTTTAGTACTTTGCATTATTGTCAACTTGTAATTATTTTATTAGATCAATCAATTACCTGATTTTGATTTTTTTTAATAATTTGATATTTTAGCAATTATGATGGATTCAATAAGGTGATGGACCATGGCAAAGAAAAAAGGTGATGGACTGGCAATAAAATTGCAATTGCCTGATTGAATCTAAAGATCAACTTAATAATACATCCATGGAGAAGTTCTATGACATTTATATTTATCCAAGGAGTATAAGTGCAATATATTAGAAATCTGAGATATCATTGTAATTTTATAGTTTTGGGGAGGTGTTATTGTAATTTATTCTATTTGTTCTTTTCATGGATGGTTGACCATATATATATATATATATATATATATATTCAAAATAAGAATCTAAGTTAAACCAAAAAAAAAAAAAAGGAAAGAAAGAAAGAAAGAAAGAAAAATTCTTTACAAAAATAAACTTAAATAATTAATTACAAAAACATTAGGTTCATGAGCGAGGAAGACTACGACTAAATGTATTTGGGATTGGCCATAACTAGCACGGTTTAGAATATTTGCTGTGTTTACTGAAAAATAGTTTGTTGTAAGTTCCGACTGAAATTGAAACCGTCCTTCAGGCCTATTTGTGATGATTGGGATGCATTCATGTTTTATTTTGTACCGATTGCTAAAAAATACACGAAATTGAATAAATATTATAAATAATTAGTTTATAATACTATCATACTTATTCATATCACAATCATATTTTTTATATTATATACTATCTTAGTTTTAATACTTTTGCTTTATAAGCATGTTTCTAATTATGTCGTACTTATACTTATATTATCATATCATATTAAAAATTGTTAAAAAAACAATTTAAGTTAAAGGAAAAAGTAAAGCACAAATGTTACTTATGTTATGAAATGTGAAAGTAATATAAATACAGATGTTTATGAATATGTCCATTTCTTATGTTGGTTGCATTACCCGTATGAATATTTGATTTGTACATATTGTTGGGGTATAGATCCAACACATATGGGTCTATACCAAGGGTATCCTAAGTGTATGAAATATACTTGGATGAAAGAATGTTAAGCTTGAAGAAAATTGACGAAACTAAGCGAAACAGGGCAAGGCCGGCTTAGGGTCGCCAGCTTTATTTTGTCATTGTTGCTCGATCACATTGAAGGCCGACCCAACACCGCCGGCCTTGAGCCGGCGTAAGTCCTAAACTTGTTTTTTTTTTTTACATGGCCAATATATATATATATATATAAGTGTTCCTGTGTAGGTAGTACAAAACACAAGAGTGAGAAACACGGAAAGATTATTCTTAAACCTAGAGAGAGTTCTAGAGAGGGAAATCCATTGTATTTGATCCACCGGTTTGTGGTGAGATTGAGTAATCCACTAGTGAGACTAGTGAAGAAGTGTGTAACCCATTACTTTGATAGTGGAAGAATTTGTGTGTGGCGGTCCCGTAGTTTTTCCTCAAATTGGGGTTTTCCACGTAAATCTTTGGTGTTGATTGTTTTTATTTCCACAAGTTATTATTGATTGTTGTTTGTTTCAATTGTTAATCGCACAGGCAAGAGGAAAAGTTCAGATCTTTTTTCTTTTCCGAACAAGTGGTATCAGAGCACCAAGTTTCAAAAAGAAAATTAGGGGTTTTGCTACAAATTGAAGTTAGGGTTATGTGTTTTCAATCACAAACATGGCTGAATCTTCAGGTACGATGATTAAACTTAATTCCTCTAATTACTCTATCTAGAAGTTGATGATGGAAGATATGTTATACTGCAAAGATTTGTATTTGCCTTTGGGTGGTGATGTTGTAAAGCCACAGGATAAATCTGATGCAGAGTGGTTGATACTACATAGGAAAACTGTAGGGTATATTAGACAGTGGGTTGATCAGAGTGTGTATCATCATGTTGCTCAAGAGACTAGGGATAATGTTCTATGGAAGAAACTAAAGTCGATGTATGAGAGGCAAACTGCTTTGAATAAAACTTCTTTGATAAGAAGGGTAGTTAACTTGAAATACAAGAAAGGCTCGAATATGTCAAAGCATTTGAATGATTTTCAGGGACTCGTGAATCAACTGACTGCTATGAAGCTTGTGCTTGAGGATGAGATCCAAGTACTCCTATTATTGAGCTCATTACCTGAGAGTTGGGAAACTCTTGTAATATCGGTTAGTATTTCAGCTCCAGATGGAACATTGACGTTGTCTATGGTTAAGAATAGTTTAATTAATGAAGAGGCCAAAAGGAAAGATTTTGGTACTGGTTCCGATTCTAGGGCACTTGTCACAGACAAGTTTGATAGAAGGGGTAGAAGCAAGAATAGAGGAAAGAATGATAAATCTGACAGAGCAGATTCCAAGTCAAAGGGGAGATCTAAGTCAAGGGGTAAAAAGAACATTAAATGTTTTTATTGTGACAAGCCAGGAAATTACAAGAAGGAATGCAAAGTGTGGAAGAAAAAGCAAGGAAAGGGTGATGATTCAAATGAAGACACCACTGCAGCAGCAGTTGGTGAGATAGTGGTTACATGGGATGAGGGTTGTATTAGTCTTGCAAGTCATGACAGTGACTGGGTAGTTGATTCTGGTGCCTCCTTTCATATGACAACACATGGTGAGTTTTTCTCATCCTACACTGCTGGTGATTATGGCAATGTTAGGATGGGAAATAATGAAACCTCAAGGATTACAAGCATTGGAAGCATCATCTTGGAAACTAATATAGGTTGTAAACTCGTTCTCAAGGATGTGAGACATGTACCAGATATCCGCCTGAACCTAATCTCAACAGGAAAATTAGGTGATGAAGGCTTTCACAGTTACTTTGGTGATGGTAGTTGGAAGCTCACCAAAGGGTCTCTGATTGTAGCAAAAGGAAGAAAGGATAACTCACTTTACTTAATGCCAGCAAAGCTAAGTAAAAGGGAATTGAACTTGACTGATGATGCTACTGCAGAGATGTGGCACAGACGGTTTAGGCACATGAGTGAGAATGGGGCTCCAGATGCTTATGAAGAAGAAGCTTCTACCAAATTTGAAAGGTACTTCTTTAAAACTATGTACTGACTGTTATGCTGGTAAACAACACAGAGTTACTTTTTAGAGAAATTCATCCAGTAGAAAAGCTCATATATTAGATCTGGTTCATACAGATGTGTATTATATGAAGGATTTGACAATAGGTGGTGCAATGTATTTTGTTACATTTATTGATGATCACTCTAGGAAGCTTTGGACATATGCCGTGAAGTCCAAAGATCAGGTTTTGAATGTATTCAAACAGTTTCACTCTAGAGTAGAGCGTGAGACCAGCAAGAAGTTGATTTGTGTCAGGGCTGACAATGGTGGGGAGTACAGAGGCTCGTTTGAACAGTACTGTGTTGATCATGGGATAAAACTGGAGAAGACAATTCCAAAGACACTACAGCAGAATGGTGTTGCAGAAAGAATGAATCGCACCATCACTGAGAGAGTGAAGTGCATGTTATCTCAGGCCAAGTTGCCTAAGTCATTTTTAGGTGAAGCTATGAGAACAGCTGTTGATTTGATAAATCTTTCTCCCTCATATGCTCTGGATGGTGATATCCCAGAGAAGGTCTGGACAAGTAAAGACATTTCTTATAATCACTTATGAGTTTTTGGTTGTAGGGCTTTTGTGCACATTCCAAAGGATGAGAGAGCAAAGCTTGATGCCAACTCCAAGCAATGTATTTTCCTTGGATATGCACATGATGAGTATGGGTACAGATTGTGGGATCCTGTAGATAAGAAGATTATCAAGAGCAGAGATGTAGTTTTCATAGAAGACCAGACAATTGAAGATATGGAAAAGACTGAGAAGCCAGCATCCTCAAGTAATGAGTTACAAGAGCCACAGCAGTAGGGTGAGGTGAGGAGATCTTCTAGAGATAGAAGACCATCAGTGATGTATAGTCCAGATGAGTATGTGATGATTACTGATGGGGGAGAACCTGAATGTTATGAGAAAGCAATGACTCATGACAAGAAGAAAGAATGGGTGAAAACCATGCAAGAGGAAATCAAATCCTTGCATGAGAATAAGACCTATGAGCTAGTTAAACTGCCTAAGGGCAAGAGACCTCTAAGAAATAAATGGGTGTACAGATTAAAGACTGATGAAAGTTGCTCACAGCCAAGGTACAAGGCAAGGCTGGTTGTGAAGGGGTTCAATCAGAAGAAGGGAGTCGATTTTGAAGAGATTTTCTCACCAGTGGTGAAGATGTCATCTATCAGGGTTGTACTCAGTATTGCTCCTAGAATGAATCTAGAGGTTGAGCAGATGGATGTGAAGACAGCATTCCTTTATGGTGATCTGGAGGAAGAGATTTATATGGAGCAGCCTGAAGGGTTCAAGATCAAGGGGAAGGAGAATCTTGTTTGCAGATTGAAGAAAAGTTTATACGGACTGAAACAAACTCCAAGGCAATGGTACAAGAAGTTTGAGTCCTTCATGATTGATCAGGGTTATATCAGGACTGCTACAGACCATTGTGTTTTTATTAAGAAGTTAACCAGTGGTGAGTTTATTATATTGCTACTTTATGTAGATGATATGCTGATTATTGATAGAGATGCCAAACAGATCAAAGAACTGAAGATTGCATTGAATAAGTCTTTCTCCATGAAAGACTTAGGACCCGCTAGCTAAATTCTGGGTATGAGGATTATTAGAGATAGGAAGAGGCAGAAGTTGTGGTGATCACAGGAGAGGTATATTGAGAAGGTGTTAGAGAGATTCAACATGAGCAAAGCAAAAGTTGTCTGCTCTCCACTTGCAGGTCACTTCAAACTGAGTTCAGCTCAGTGTCCAAAGAGTGAGGCAAACAAGGAAGATATGAAGAAAGTCCCATATGCTTCAATAGTGGGAAGTCTTATGTATGCCATGGTGTGTACCAGGCCTGACATTGCTCATGTTGTAGGTGTAGTGAGTCGCTATCTCTCAAATCCAGGCAAAGAGTACTGGACAGCAGTTAAGTGGATTCTCAGATATCTCAGGGGCACTTCCAGGTTATGTTTACAGTTTGGCAGTGACTATAAATCTACACTAAAGGGGTTTTCAGATGCTGACGTGGCTGGTGATTTGGATTCTAGGAAATCCACTTCAGGTTACCTGATTACTTTTGTAGGGGGAGCAGTGTCCTGGCAATCGAAGTTACAGAAGTGTGTTGCACTTTCCACTACTGAGGCTGAGTATATTGCTGTAACAGAAACTAGCAAGGAAGTCTTGTGGATGAAAAAGTTTTTAGAAGAGCTGGGTCAAGAGCAGGAAGAGCTAAAGCTGTACTGTGATAGTCAGAGCGCTATACATCTTAGTAAGAATCTGATGTTCCACTCCAGGTCAAAACACATTGATGTTAGGTATCATTGGATCAAGGATGTGCTGGAGTCAAAACAGTTGAAGCTTGAGAAGATTCACATTGATGACAACGCGTCAGATATGATGACGAAGGCTCTACCAAATGAGAAGATTGTTTGCTGCAAGAAGATTGCAGGGGTGATGGAACCCCCCCATATGAGTTGGAGGGAGAGTTTGTTGGGGTATAAATCCAACACATATGGGTGTATACCAAGGGTATCCTAAGTATATGAAGTATATTTGGATAAAAGAATGTTAAGCTTGAAGAAAATTGACGAAACTAAGCGAAACAGGGCAAAGCCGACTCAAGGCCGCCGGCTTAAACAAAGGATCGCCGCCGACTTTATTTTGTCATTGTTGCTCGGTCACATTGAAGGCCAGCATTGGATACTTAGGCTGCCGGCCTTGAGCCGGCGTAAGTCCTAAACTTTTTTTTTTTTACGTGGCCAATATATATATATATATATATATATATATATATGGAAGTGTTCCTGTGTGGGTAGTACAAAACACAAGAGTGAGAACACAGAGAGGTTATTCCTAAACCTAGAAAGAGTTCTAGAGAGGGAAATCCATTGTATTTGATTCACTGGTTTGTGGTGGATTGAGTAATCCACTAGTGAGACTAGTGAAGAAGTGTGTAATCCATTACTTTGATAGTGGAAGAATTTGTGTGCGGCGGTCCTGTGGTTTTTCCCCAAATTGGGGTTTTCCACGTAAATCCTTGGTGTTGATTGTTTTTATTTCTACAAGTTATTTTTTATTGTTGTTTGTTTCAATTGTTAATCGCACAGGCAAGAGGAAAAGTTTGGATCTTTTTTTTTTCCTAACACATATTGATGATGCAAGTGCTCGTCTAATAATATAAGTACTTAATTTGTAGGATAAATCCTCTCAATTTTCTATGATAGAGTGGAGGGTCTTAATGTGCTTTTCCTTGATGAATGATACATTAAAACGAAAAATCTAGGGATAGTATTGGGATATATCACCATATTATTAGATTTGTTTTTTCAAGTTATTAAATGGCAATTTATTCTAATAATTATTTAAATATTGCATTGAAAAAATTAAGTTCGCGTAGCTTTCTTTCATGATTATATAACCAAGCCATGATGTGCTCAATTATCAAATAATTAGATATAAGATATTGTATAACCAATTGGCATAATGACACGGATGACATATAATGGAAACGTCCGTTCTATTTTTTTTTTTTAAATGCAAATACATGTTTCTTGAAAATTGACATTATAATTTATTTTCAATGATTTTACATCAATTTTGGGACCAAAATCCATATACATCCAAAGGATAAAGATGGTCCTGGTTGATGATTACGAAATTATTATATAAATATCCCCATGATAATGCATAAGTAACCTTTTAAATGAAAAATATGAGGCCGAAATAATGCTATCTTGTTATTATTCCATTTAGCAATGGTTCCATTAATGATTGCTTCCAAGATGTTTTTAAAAGGGTCAAATAAAAAAATCTTCATATTATCTTATATTGATTACATACTATGATAAAATCAAATGCATGAAAATTTAAAAAATAAAATTATCTGATTCTTTAACAAGTCACTTGATATATTCAATAACATTTTTTTCGTAAAAAAACATGCATCTATTACTTGACAAAGGAAATTATCATCAATTATTTTAAATACACTTGATTATATCAATAAATATATAATTTAGTACATTGAAAAATGTAAATATCCGTATTAAGTATGATATATTTATATTGCTTAGATTTGATAACTTTCTAATTTTTTTCATATGCATGCTTAAGTAGTTTTGGCCTAGCATTATCATAATGTCCCCGTCTAGCGGTCATTTTCTTGATCTTAAGCATGATAGGAGGGGACCGAGATTCGTAGTTCATCATCAAACTTAAAAAATGTTTAATTATAATTTTACTATGTTTAGTTGTTTATGACAATAACCAGCTGATTTAATCTATTATTTCCTTTAGCTTATGTGTTCGTTCTTTTTTTCCCTGCCCATACTTTTATCTACGGTTCATATGATCATATGTACGTGAATGCAGCATAGAATGAGTAAATTGCATCTCATACAATCCAATTCATAAGGGTTCGGACATGTTAATCTATCGATTTTTTTTATTATTTATTTATTATTGTCTTCTCCAACCAGAAAAACAAGAATTGTATCTAGGATCATTTTTGTATCCATTAGGTTGGGATTGGAAAAGTTGGCAGAACTTTTGGTTGGAAAAATTTGTATAGATTGGGAATCTTTTACTTGTAAATCATTCACATATTTGAGTTTCACGCATTCATATTAAAGCTTTTCTTGTGTAATACTTTCCCTCTAGCTTCTTTCATGTAAATTAAGCTAATTTAGAACCTTAATTGAGTAAGATAATGTATATCACTTTTGTGAAGTCCTGCAAATTTAATAATAATTAGTATTATTGATGAGAATCAGATACCCATTAGTCTTATTATGTGAGTATTAGCAAGTTAAGGATGTTAAGTAAGTATCTAGCATGTACATAGGTTGAAGCATAAAGAACACGGGTTTGCTTACAGCCGTGTAACTCCCTGTGTGCTTAGAGTGAAGAACACAACGGCAACACAGGCGTGTTTGGACTTGTCCGTCTCTTATGCTCAGTGCCAAGTCCCTCTGGGCCACTTAGCAGTCATTGTTAGGATCGTGTACGAATTGCCTACTATGTTTTAAGAATCGTGTACGAATTGCCCAATATATTAACGCTGGTTGCTCTGTGTTTCTGGCCTGTGGGTTAGTAGTCCAACGCGATTCTTATTAAGCATGTCACAGCTGATTTATAAGAAATTGCATCACGAGTATTATTCTAAGCAGACTGGCAATGAGTACTACACATACTTCGAACAGCGTTATAGACATTTATTGTCTTTCGGATTTCCCCTGCTTCAAAACCAAAGAAATAGAGCATCCCGCGTTCGTTTAAGCAGCAAATGACCCAAGCTCCACGAATTTCAATCCACTTCTCATTTATTTTCTTTCCTAAACCATGACCCTTAATCTCTCTCATTTATGCTCATAGGAAGAAAAAAAAAAGGAGAAGGGAAATTTTATTTTCTGAAACAACATTCTTCCTCTTCCTCTTCCTCTTGTATCACGTTGAACCGCCGCGTTCTCTTTCCTCAAATTATCTTGCGGAAGTGTTAAAATTCAAGAAAAATGGAGAAGCTATCTTTATTCATCCTCTTTGCCTAGCCATATAAGAGACCGTATATGTTTCTATGAATCATCTAGGCTTCTCACACGGTTATCTCACACAGCCGTGCCTCACATAACACACGATCGTGTATCAATCTGTGTCCACATCATTCTCAATAAGAACTACCACTAACACCAGCAATTTTAGGTGCTTCATCTGCCATTACAAACATAAGAAAGCATCTATATTGAGATAAGCATTTAAAATACACCCTTATTTCAATTGAAACAAGGGAGTACGAAGGGTATCGATTAGACATATTTAAAAACTATAACTTCAGAAATTGTGTCTTGAAAAGCTAAGCTGTAATTACATTTAAGATAAGAAGAATCGATGAATTAAATATGCCATTTAATTAAAAGTAGCAAAACAAGGTGCCAACGCGAAGCCCATACCTAAGATGCTTGTTGTTGATATATATATATATATATAGTTGGATGTGCATCCACTCATACCGAGAGCTCTGGGAAGAAAAGAGGATGTATAAGGTGTTTCTACACTCATTTTGATGAGAGTAGAAAAAAAGAAAAGAAAAGAAAATGAATAAATAAAATAAATCAAAAGTAGCAGCGTGTACATATACTTATGCCTCGAGTTTGGTGTAAGCGAATATAGGGATATAATCTGTTACTGGAAGCTTATATATGCTTTAAGACATTACATGGGTTAAATAAAGAAAATCTAGATACCATATTAATATACATAGATATGTATGCTTAAGCCTACATAGGAGTACCCTTAGGTTTATAAGTTCTCCTTACCGCGGTACTTTGTTACAAGTGCTTATAGGGTTTTAGAGTTAAATGAAATAAAGATATTAAAGGACCCGTAGATGTACATGCACTTCTGGAATACTTCACGCTAGCCTAGGCTTACGATTTTATTTTCCACGATAGATAAAACTGTCATTGATGAATTATCATACATTAGGAAGATAGAAATAGAAGGAGATGGTAGCGTACGTATATGTATATGCGAAGGACAACAGGAAAGCATAGGTCGAAAGGATAAATTGACTATGCATATTATAATGTAGGTTTATGATGTACTGAAATAATTAATTAATAAGAAACCAACTCTTGAATTTCTTAGATATTTGTACACCTACATTCATGCGTCAAAATGAGTGAAATTGGGTATTGAGTCAAATTGGGTATAGAATTTTTAATTTTAGATGTTTGCATTTCAACATGGTTTATATCAATAACCTAATTACATTTGAGAAATGAACGTGTTAGCTAGAGATTATGAATTATATATATATATATGTGCTAAAATTGAAATTTATAAAATTAGTAATATTAGTTTTTGGAGCTTAATCAACATTAAGGTAAAATTTAAAAAACCAACCTTATAAGCTTAGGAGTTGACTTACTTATCTAGTTAAAATTGGTGGGCCCGACATTTAGGCTCAGATTAGGAAGTTCAATACGATAAAAAAGAAAATATAAAATTAATTACAATAGGTAGACTAAGGGCAAAATAGAAGGCCCATAAGTTTAATTACTACTACTACTACTAATAATAATAATAATAAGTAACTAAACTAAGAACCAACACGAGGGAAAACAATCAAGAATTTATAAAAGCCAATGCGACTAATCCGATCTAGTGTATCATGAGGAATGTAATCAAATTTTTGAAAGTAATATATTTCTAAATGAAACTAAGCTTCTTGAGCTTCAAAACAACTATAAGCGTGTAAAATTCAGACTTAAGATGGAGAAAATATGACGAAAATATAGAAATGGGCCATAATAGAAAATTAAACAAATTTCAATAGACATTTAGTTTATTCAAGACGCATAGATGTTCCAAGTTCTTATACAAATCTTATTATCTTTTTAGGTTCAATTATAAATTCCAAGAAATTCCAAGAATTGCATTAAGTGAGCAATTATTGTCTGTTGGAATGACTTATTACCATGTATGCCATCATTTGTGTAGTCACCTTATTAATTAATAAATTTAAATTCTTGACTAAAATAATTGGATATATCGGTCGCATATCTATGACCTAACAAGTATATATATAAAGAAGTGTAGAGTGTTTAAGCTTTGCCAAATATTTTCAAAATGTTTTTGAAATATTTTTAAAATGCTTTCAAAAAGATTTTATCTAAAATCTTGGCGTGTGCCTTTAGAAGTTGCTTTTTGTAAAATCTGGTGTATACTCAAGAAGTTGCCATTTATAAAATTTCAATGTGTGCTCTCTAAACTATCGATGGAAATTTTATTTAAAACTTTGGTATGTGCTCTCAAAGACACTAATGGTAATTTTGCTTGAAACTTCAATGTGTGCTCTTGAGGCCGTTGATAGTAATTTTATTTAAAAATTTGGTGTGTGCAAATGAGGTCGCTAATGGTAATTTTATTTAAATTGATTTCATTGGGGGTAAACCTATTAGAACATCATTTGATTGAGGCCCACGTGGCATTGTTGATTGATCGATTGATTGAAGGTAAATGCCTTAGTAGGGGATCACTTGGTTTAGCCCTTGAGGCATTATTAATTGATTGATTGATGGTGGATGCCTAGATACAGGATTCACTAGGATTGGCCCTTTGTGGCATTCCTTTAATTGATGACAATTGAGCAAGATAATCCAGCCTTAGTTGAGGGGGATATTACCATATAGTTAAGTATGAAGGACAATCGATGTGTAGATGACGTAAATCTAAACTTTCTAGGGTTTTAGACTCTCATAGATGTGTTGCTAACTTTCATTGTGCATGCATTTATTTCATATGTAGTTGGATTTCATGATATGTTAATTAATATTTGATAACTTGCTTAAACGGTAGTGGTAAGGAATGAATTTACTGAGTTGTGGTTTTACTTAGCCCCCAATAGTCTTTCTTGTAGGCTATTCGATAGTTGGGAATGGGATAAGATTAGAGGGACTAGTGTTCCAAACTCAAGTCTTAAAGGAGAGGTGTAGAGTTTGTTTATATTTGAACCGAAATTAGATTAAGAGACAAAATATTAAAATTTGCATTTTCTTTTATTTCAAAATCTTCATCTTTTCAAAACCCATTTGATCATTTGTCTTTCAAGGCTTTGTCTACTTAATTTTATATTTTGGAAGGGAATACCAAATCTCTACGATTCTACTAAACAGTGATATATTGGTTATTATCAATTATATGTATTACTAGTTTTTTTGAGAAAAGAGTATTTAATTAGAGTTTTGTAAGTTCTAACTTATAAAGCGGTTTTTATATTATGGATGTATACGTAATATGACAACTTTAGAATTGTTCTACCAAGCATTTTTTAGGGTCATTACAACTTATTTACCATTTACTTTCTTTGGTTTTATGAAATTAACTTTTTTCCAAAGAATAAAAATATTTTTTTTAATTTTTCCTTAAAAGTGTGGGAACTTTGACTTCTTAATTCACATTGGCTAATCATTATTCATACCACAATTACAATAAGATACATAAAAGATAAATTATCCAAATATTAAGTTTGAAACATAAATATATAAGATACTAATTATATTATTTTTAAAATATTAAATTTTAAATAGATATAGATTAAAATAAAATATATATGGACAAGAAATAGGAGGGAAAAAAATCAAAATGGCCCTACAGGACACATTACTTTTTAATGCATATCCATAATCCCCAAAACGTACGGTCTATTAGATCTATGTAAGAAAAGGATGAATTTTCCAAATCGTTTCTACTAATGTATCTCGTAGCATTCTTGATTAATATTATATACGATAAATTTACTCTCTTTTTTATCACAAAGAATACTGCCAATAATTATATGGAAATGAATATCTTCAAAAATTTGTATAAAATATACAATTCTTATAGGAAGAAAAATTACATTATATGAGATAAATGTTTGGATTCAAATTTAAATAAATAATAGAAGATTTTAAAAGTTACAAACAAAATAAACACTAATAAAAAGAATACAAATAAACAATACTATTATACCATTAATATAACTCCATTACATGTCGTATATATAGCACAGGCGACAAGAGATTCCACTTCCGGACGAGCCTGTGGGTTGGTAGTCCTACACGGTTCATATTAAGCATGCCACAGCTGGTTTATAAGAAATTGCAGCATGAGTATTATTCTAAGCAGACTGATAAATGTGTAATATACTAGGTACAACGTAAAAGACATTTAAGTTTTAAATTTTGCAATCTGTGAAAGCTATTAATTAATTTTTTGTTTTTGTTTTTGCTTTTGTTTTGTCTTTTTTTTTTCTTTTTCTTTTTGTTTTTATTTATTTATTTATTTTTGCCATCTACTTATATTTATACGCCAACACCGTCAAGTTGAAATTCACTTATTAGTTATTCTTCCTTATGGATGATATGATATTTTTCTTTTGCTATTTTCATTAAAATAAATAACTAGAGACGCAATAATATGACATCAAATGATTCAAATTAAGATTGGGATTCTAGAAAACACATATCTAAATTGTTAAATCAACATTTGAAATCAAATCTTTCTTTTCTAGGATTTCCTCTTCTAATAAAACTTCAAGGCTTCTAAATAAGAGAAATCCAGTAAAATAATCACGAAATAAGATATCTAAAAAAGTTATTAGTAAAATAGGAGGTAAAAGCGTGGACATAGAATGTGTCTTCAGTTGAGGCCAAATTTCCCTAATTAAAAGTACAGACCGGGTCCATGCCTTTAGTAAAATTTGTACTAAAGGCGCGTACTCGAGATGTGCATTAAGTACAAAGCGTACTCCAACTACACATCTTCGATACATTTTTTTATAATTTTAAAATTTATGAAATTTTTTTTTTTTTTTGCTATTCTTATGTAAAATTTTAATTTATTTTAAAATAAAAAATTTTAATATGAGAAAATTTATCATTAGAAGATGTTTTTATGAAAAATCATGTAAAGAAAATCATAAATAAACTTAGTGAAAAGAATTATAAACAAAAATCTTAGAAATAATTGTTAAAAAATGTAAAAGCGTAAATATAAAAATAGGAAAAAAATAATTTATTAAATAATGTTAATAAATTTATGATTTTCAAATAGTAATTTACATGAATTGCAAATGTTGAGGAAAGATTTACATATCAAATAAAATAAAATAGCATCCTATCTTCTCTTGTTCCTTCTCTTACTAAAATGTTGTGCCAATCGCAAAAATACTTTTGTGGGCTCTGTCGTCGGCCTTGCATCTAAAACAGGAAGAGCTTGTGACTCCTATAATGAATGGTACTAGGGGGCATTATCAAAGTCACGAGGAGGTACTAGACTCCAATTTGTAGCATGCTGTGATGATTCACCCTGATACATTGGTTGCTTACCAATGTGTCTTTTCTGCAAAGTAGTTGGTGTAGGGAAAGGTCCATTGATGGATTGACAATGTGGTATGACATCTGTGCTAAGCATTGAGGCTAAGCTATAGTCCATTTCATTGGCATTTGGTGGGAGCTGTTGGCCTTATACTAGATATTCCTATGCCTATGCCTGGTTTTGGAGTTATCTATGCCCCGTGATCTTATGGTGTGTAGGAATCAACTGTTGTTGTTGCAAAACGTTAGTAGGTTATGCCTTTGCCTCAACCTCCACTCCTTGGTCTTGGTGAGCTTACGTGTATAACATTACCCTCCGGTGATCAAGTATAAACTCAAGACCATAATTAGCTAAAGCAATAGCCATAAAATGATCTAAAGATAAGTAGATTTGCCATAATGTATCAATCCGCATGTTATAACAGATCTTAAATTGAATTACTATCGGATAACTAGTATTGATGTTGTACTTACCAAATGTTTAAGAACCGCTCCTGTGCATCCTATACATCATTGGCCTATAGATTGACCACCTCATGTATCTCTACTACACGCCACGAGGGCCCTATATGTGCACCAACCAAGCCAGACGCTTATCTCATAAGGCTATGTACAATGCATGCTATATCAGCTAGTCTATATCAACCATCCTATGCATGTTGATCTGATGGAGCTCTAGTTATATATTAACATCATGTGGAATATATTAACATCCCCCAAACTGCCTAACAACACGATTTGGAAAATGTTATTTGACTATGTAGAAACATATGAGAAACACCCAAACGGTTTAAATGTGTTTATCTGCTCTGCAAAAGAGTAGTAAGATGTAAATCAAATTGTTTGCGCATAGCTCTTACTCGACCCAAAATCTTATTAATAGTAAATTGACATTTTTAAATTTATATAGTTAAATATAAAAATGAAATGAAATATAGCTATCCAATGTGAGATTTACTTTTATTCTATTTAACAATATCGATAAAGATTTTGCAATTGTGACTATTATTTTCAAAATCTTAATACCACAAGCATGAGACATATGTGGAATTAACCTTTATTACATAGATTTGACAAGCAACCTTTTAAACATTTTTATACGCGTGCTGGACCAATATTTAGATACACAAATCTCATACTAAATTAAACATGGGATTTTATTTAAGTTTTTTCGGCATAGAATTTTTGCCACGTCCCTTTCCAATGGTCATTTTCTTGGAAGATGATACGAGGGGACCGAGATTTGTATTTCATCATTAAATTTTATAGTTGCTCAGTTCCAGCTTGTTTCGTTGTATGTATTGATGACCAACTGATTCCATTAGATAATGCCTATATTTTGTGTGATTCTTTTTTGTCTGCTTATCTATAGTTGATGTGATCATATGTATGTGAAAAGACATCCCGCGTGTTGAATGAATTAATGCCCTATCTTTTTTTACTGTAATAAAAAATTTATTACAATCTTCTTTTACATAAAATAAGAATTATAATATTTATTTCATCAGTGTAAGAAATAAAAATTCGAATTTAAATCACAATTACTTAAAGTACCGAATTACAATTCCTCTTCAACATCTCTGAATTGGAATCTCATGAAACCTCGTTTTCTTTTTCTCCATTTGTCCTAGCGTTGAGATCAGATTTGCACATTGAGATTAGATCTGTCAGTGGCCGTCGTCGCTCCATGGAAACATGAAAATGTCGCCGCAATCTGCAGAAGGAGTTCTGTCCGTCGTCACCGTCGCTGCCCAACACAGCCGGATCTGTCCATCGTATGGTGTCAACGTGATCATTGCAGCTATGTTGTCGTCCAGATTCGTCGGCTATCGATCGTCGTCGCTTGGGAAACGAGTTTCGTCATCCGTGGAAACGATTATCGTTGTTTGTTTTCTGGTTCGGGTTTCCTTTTTTGTCTTTTTTTTTTTTCATTTTAATATAAGAGACATTTTCATATTTTCATTACTTATGTATTCAATTTTTAATTCATCTAAATAAATACAGTAATATTAATTTAATAACAGTAAAATAAATACGATAATAAGAATTATACCTCTATTTTATTTAATAATAATTTTAATTTTATTATAATATTATTTTATTTAACGAAATAAACGAACCAATAAATGAGATAGAGTTTTTCTACAAACCATTCGAGTTAAAGTATGATTTGATCTCTTGTCAATCTGATTATAATCGAGCCAATTGGATCTCTTATAGTATAATTCATCAGGTTCAAATATGTTTATTCATCTATTTATTTGTTTTTCTCCAACTACAAAATATGGTCTTAGTAGATTAATAGAAATATTCACTTATATGTTTGAGATGTATATAACAAAATTGTTGAAGGTGCGGCAATGGATTTTGAAACGTACCTAACATGAAGTTCTTCTCTAAACGGATAATTATGGATGATCAATGAAAAACATAACTAACATGAGTTGGTTCAAGGTTAAAACGTTTCTGTAAGAGAATTTCCAACTTATTCGAGAGAATCTTACTTTCACTTTTTTTATATAAAATTTATTTAGATCCACTTATTTTATTGGTATTCTAATTAAAGTTCCATTTTGATGCAAATAATAATAAAAAAAATTAAAAACACAAAAATGTTATTGGGAAAGAAATCAAGCAATTTGAAAACCACTTTCCAACTATTTAAATTCATTTGGCGTGACAGGTTTTTGCAAATTGAACTATAAAATACTGTTCATTTTTGGCTCGGCGCTAAATGACTGATGCTTGGTGAATATTTGCAAAATAACGAAGTGTATTTTTACCTTTAAAGGTTTTTTCTTTTTTTTTTTTTTTCCATTTCCACAAAAGAGCAATTCTTTTATCGTTTTTCCTTTCTCTTTTCGCCCAGTGCTAAAAGCGTAATTTAAATCCACTCTATTTGCTCTTTTGGATGGTCTCTTGAACTCCTAAATTTAATTGAGCTGCATTTTGTATAATCCTACGAATCAACTTGAGAATAGCCCCCGCTAGGTTGTATTATTGATATTATAACAAGATAAGCTCCTTGTATATCTTATCTAAGCTTATTTTTGTATTCAATAAGTGGGAACATATAGAGGTGGCAGATGGATAAAATATGTTGAATAGATTGGGAATCACTTACTTGTAACTCATCAAAATATTTGGAGTACATTTATAATTAACGCCTATATGTTGCAAGGAAGTGCTTTGCAGAATTATTTCGTGATACTTATGCCTTTTGCATAAAGATGAAATGAATATGTGAAATGCTCCAGTATCTACGTATAGATTGCCACCCTAAATTCAATGTACCACAACCCTTCGTGTTTTTCCAACTACTTGGGACTACATAGGATTGAAGATTGTGCAACGTGCTTAGTTGAGTCCCCTTATTGGTGTTTAGACTCCTTATATGCTACTAAAAGTGCTAATTGGTCCTTCGTATATTCTCACGCATAATATAGTCAACTGAAGCTTCATTTCTTCTTGTTCTTATTGTTTCCCTATTCTTCTCCTCCATGTTACTTTCTTCCTTGAACAAATTGGAAGCCTTCTCCTTCTCCCTTTCTTCCCACCCTTTCTTTTGTTGGAAGTGAATTTATCATTTGTCTTTTTGAATTCCACCAACTCTTCATGACAACAATTGCCTTAGAGATAATCAGTTTTTCAACTCCATCGTCTATTACCCACGGCTTGAGTGTACAAAGTAACATAACAAAGGCACCATCTAGACTAGACATTAGAACAGTTCTAAATCAACCCAAAACCAACCTGGATCTGCGGAGTCATAAGTCAAAAAATATAACCCGAAACCGGCCTAAGATCCTATGGTTCTAAGTTGATTCATGTAAACCAACGATTCATGAGCTTCTTTGGCTCATGAACCGGCCCAATTTTTTTTTTTAAGCCTTCAAATTTTTTAGTTCACTTGCTAGACCCACCAATTCGACGGATTCAACTGATGAACCGGCAGATCCAATTGCGGGCTGAATCGGCCCATGCCTTATTCTAATGTTGATGTAAGGATTTTCATCACATGTTGCTTAACTTTCCCTTCAAAGTCAAATGGAAAAGCTTAATCTTTTCCTCCCTGTTAGGAATTCTCACAAAGGAATTGATCCTTAAATTCCAAGAAAATTTTTTTCTCGAGCAGTGATTTTTCTAGCCCCTTTACATTATCATAGAACATGGTAGCTCCTTCAAATATACTAAAATAGGCTTAATCTTTGCTTTCTCTCAAGTCTTCTTAAAGAAGAATTGATGTTTGAATTCTAAGATAATTCCTTCCATAAGCAATGGTTTTTTGGCCATCATGCGTCTTATCACGAAATGCTTGTTTCCTTTAGATATAATGAAGTGGTATGAACTATTTTTTCATTGTGGACTTTACTAATCACTCGAACGTACTAGTCAACTCCCCATAGGAAGTAGATCACCTCTCTCGAGAACCTAGTGCCTTTGAAGTACTAAAACTTAAACACATTTCTCCTTAAGGCTAGCTAAATTGTCACATAATCACCTTAGCAACCAACAGATTGTCATTTACATTGTAAGATGCTCAATCTCTTGCGTTAAATTCACAAAAGAAAGGTCCATCATATTTTTGTAGGCTCAATCCTTCTTCCTATAGTGCTTATTCAAGATTTAAGGATCACCAACTTCCTTAAAGAGCAGTATCTCACTGTTGGGCCCCCGAGCTCCGCCCATCCACTCCACATAGTATGATATTGTCCGCTTTAGGCCAAGCTCGCACGATTTTGTTCTTGGGCTCCTTCCCAAAAAGCCTCATACTATGTGGTGGGTGTGAATGCTTATATATTGCTCAATTTCTTCTTAGCTTTCCGATGTGGGATATTTGATTGACATCCCAACAAACCTCCCCTCAAGCCAAGGATCACACATCATCACGTACAACACATTACGTAGCCTCCCCTTGAGCGATAATCCACATCAATCCATCTATCATCTTGCATCGTCGTTACTCAACAGGACACGCCGCCTGACCACCACAATATCAGGAAGACTTTCGACACAAGACACACTGAACATGAATCCATCTGCGAGCTCTGATACCACTTGTTGGGCCCCCAAGCTCCGCCCATCCACTCCACATAGTATGATACTGTCCGCTTTGGGCCAAGCCCGCACGAATTTGTTCTTGGGCTCCTTCCCAAAAGGCTTCATACTATGTGGTGGGTGTGGATGCTTATATATTGCTCAATTTCTTCTTAGCTTTCCGATGTAGGATATTAGATTGACATCCCAACACTTACTTTACTAAAACGTTCCATAATCTAGTTTAAAATTATATGTATTTCTTTACAGAGATTCTCATCTATCTACATCAGGTGGATTCAAGGTTACTCAGACCTTTTCTTTATCTTTTATGACATTCAGCTTTGTCTTGTCAAGTCTAGCATCAAGTATCATTATATCTAATGTGAGGCCAATACATCGATCAAATTTGTAATATAGTAAATCTAATATGGATGTTATCCTACAAAAACCATGAATACTAATACTAACCTACACCTTATTATTTAACCAATAAATTATAAAAATTGATTAATCTAAAACCTTCAACTAAATATTAAATACCAAACTAAGAACTCAATGGAAGTGGGAAAAGCAAAAATAAATTAAAATCAACTTCAAGATGGCAAGATAACTATTTAGACTTTGTTTCCTTCAGGATTTATCATGTGACATCAATAGAAATTATTCAAATCCATCTCTAATTTCATTGACCGGGAGAATTCCTAATTTAAGTTAATAACTTTCTTAAGTCTATTAACCCTAACCTTAAATATACTTATTTGAATCTCTTCATAGTAATATATTTTCAGGATTACATTAAAATAATGAATTCTCTAAAAATAATTGAATTAAATCTAGAAAAATCATGCAACTTACCTTTACGATTATATAAAATTTCTTTTAATCGTATTAGATCTAATTACGCATCACATTTCTCAATTATAATGCATAATATCAGAGAATTAGACTAATACCCTAAAAATATTAATCTAAACAAATGAAGAACATATAATTAAATAAAAAAATTGAAAATTTCATTGAAATAGGATCCACAAATTTAGCTACTAGGAAGTTAAAGCTCTAAACATGGTGAAAACAAAACTCTTCAATAATGTAAAATCATAAATTGTCAAAAACTTCAAGAACAAAACCCTAATCTTAAAGTAAAAAAGGAAAACTTGCTCTTCTGTGCCCCAGAGAAACCTAAAGCCTCTAAAAATCATATCATAAAAGTTATGAAATCAAGTCCCTTCTTTTCTTTACATAATAGGCATCCAAAATCCTATTTTTATACCAGCACGCTATACAACATGGCCATACTTCGGGTCATGTTGAAATCATTGAACAAAATATGGAAATTGGAATATTTGGTTGACACAGTTTAAACATAGTCATATCTAGTAGGTCGTGTCTGAGTCATGTTTGAAAAATAATTATTGTTGAGAGATACTTGACAATTAGACACAGTTGCATTTCTTCTCTATGTAACTCTAGTAAATAATTTCTTTAGACTTCAATCTAAACTTGATCTTGACATGATCATGTATGCTACCCAAGTCTGTTTTCAAAAACTCATAAATTCTTTAATTCAGCTCCAAATTGAGTAAAATTTTGTTCTTTTTCTTCCTTTTTTAACTTGATAATTCATTAAAACCTTAAAATGAAAATGTTACTCAATTAAGTATCAAAATCTTCAAAAACATACCAAAATTGTGGGAAAATACTTTAAATCTTTCTTAATACACTTATCTAATTAAGTATCTATCAAACATCCTCACACTTAAGTATTTACTTGTTCTCAAGCATGTTAATCAAATGAAATAAAAGGACAAGAAATACTCAATTACACTTATCACTATTCAAAAGAAATTTTAACCTTGTAATAACTTATGAGACAAACTCCTAATCAACTTTTAATTTCAAAATTACAATCAAAAGAATTAGCAACAACTCTTATACTTTTTCTTTTACTTAACCAATTTTTCTAATGTCCTAATGATACCAAATACTTGAATTCAATAATTAGTTAATGCAAATTAAACTTTACCTATATTAGTTAATAAAGGACTTTCAAAACTTAAAATTCGATTTATCATCTCCTTAGTCAAGACTTTACTAACTTAACTAAGATGTATACACCTCCCTCTTCAATCTTGCTAAGCACCATAATCAAAGATAAATAGATAGTACATCTACTTATCCTTTAATCATTCCTCTAGCATATTTCTTTGTTAGAAGCTCTCTCTCTCTCTCTTTTAAATTTACAAGTAGTTTCATTAATCAATTAGTCATAAACTAGATGATCATTACTTACTGGGTTTTAAGAATCCCCTTCAAACCATCCATTGCTTTTCATTTAATAGAGTTTATTCAATTGAGTTTAGCCTTCATATGGACTTTTCTCTTGACCCTTTTAATGCGCTTTCAACTAATAATCCCAAACTCATCACTCAAGTTAACAAGTGTTGTTCTACATAAAGAAGGTACCCCGCAGGCTTGATTATTTAAGTCAACGAGGCCTATAACTAAACTTTCATTCAATTCACTTATTTTATTTATTCATTTAATTCACCTCCAACTATATTGATTTTTTAACAAATTCTCAAAGGACAAGTATCAACTACTTTTTTATCAATGATGATAGTGCTCTAAAAACATCTAAGGAAAAAGCATACATCAAAGTATGTTTAAAAATATCAGTAACTAATTTTTCACTAGTGATCTTAATCTATTTCTAAGTCTTAAAATCAAAAGTTATATAATATGTAACTCTACTCTACAATGATTTTATTATTCAACTTTAGTAAGGTATTATTAAAACATTTATTGATCAAGTATTCAACACTGTTTAAAGAGTTGTCATATGTAAAATTACAAGTTAAATCAACAACTTTCCAAGTTAAACAGATGAATTTGGTTTCCTAATTAGCCAAAAATTTGATAACCCCCTTTCCTACACTTAAGACCATACATTGCTCTCAATGTATGACCAAAAAGAAAAACTAGAAAAATGAAAACAAATGAAACATAAAACGAGAAAGGAAATGGGGAAAAGAACTAGTACTCCCCTGAAAATTTTGGCTTATCCCTTCCATAATATTTTTGGCATGACATGTGCTTAATCTGGTATGTATTCATTCATATTAGTGTTGGCTAGAAATTCAATATTAAATTGCGTTACTGCATTTCGTGCAAATCTCTCTAATTGATTTTGTTGTCTAAATACTTGCGCAAGATTAGTGTGGTAACAGCATTGCAGATTTAACATTTCTCCAAACTTCCTTATCATTTTATCTACCTTTGACTCTATCCTATCTAATTGAGACTATGGCCCTCTGCTAAAACCACCAAACCTACTTAATTCCTCTTCATGAAGTTCCTTGTCCTCTAGAAGAATATGCATTTGTTTGAAAGAGGTAAGTTTAATAGGATTAACTTCCTTCAAAGAGGTCATGGGAGGGGAGGAGTATGGTGTTATTCAAGACTCCCATCACTTGTGCTCAGATGTTAATATGTTGTCCACAACATAGATTCCCTACCCTTGAATCTATAGCCTGATGCTTTATGAAAAATACTAATAGTATCGCCAAGTTGATTGGATACCTCTCGATCATACTATAAAGGTATAGAATGTTATGTGTAAATACAACTCCTGTACTCTTGCCTTTTGATAGGAATCATATACCTATAGGACCAATTACCAGGGCAAAAGCCAAAGGGTTACAAAATTTGGCGATGAGGGTCCTCTTTGAATAATTAGACCCCAAGGATATTTGTTTAGTATCTTCTTTTCTATTGTATATTCATTGTGCATTCTAGCAAGTAAAATTGTCAGTTTTTACAAGATGGTGGATAAACTCACTAAAGCTCAATTTGTGGGTTATTCATGGACCTACATAAATCAAAGAAGTACCAGTCCAACAATTGCTCCATGGAAGTGAAGAACTGGCCATTTTGAGGGTTTATTTGTAATTGTCTTTTGTTGATTTAAAACCAGTCACTTGTTGATTAAAGCAAGTATAAATACTTGATAAGTAGGTTTTAGAAAGGACTTTTTTTTAATTAGAAATCTGCCATTTTTCTTGCTGTGGAGAGCACTTCCTCATGTAAACTTTTACTCTTATCAATTTCCTTGTTGAAATTGTGGCGAGTGGGCTTAAGGAATTATTGTGAGTTATATAAATATTTCTCGAGTTGCTTTCAATTCTTACTAGTGTGTCATATATAGTGAGTAATTGGTTGTTTTATTTGTTCTTGTTGACGCCATTTAGGGTTCCATTTTCAGATTTGGTTCATGCCCAATTTGATTAGAATTTTGTTGTTCTTTATGTTATCCTTTATATATCTTACAATTGCAAGTGATCCACATCATAATTTAGTATTAGAGCAAATTGATTCACATAATTAGGGTTCACATGGTAATTGGCATCACGCCATGTTGTGAACTTTGTTTGGTTGATTCTTCAATTGGCTTTGTGTTCTTGCAATTGGATATTGATGGGAATCAGCTAGCATCAAAGGATCAAGAGCTAAAGTTTAATGACCCGTTATATGATATGGGGGGACCGATGACTAGAGCTCGAGCCAAACGGGTCAAGGAAGCATTGAACGGATTGATCCGAGAGATTCATGAGAGGGAAGCTGTTCAAGAAAGTCCTAAGGAGCACTACAAGTTTATCAACACTCTATATCAAGATGTCCGTTCAAGCTACTCGGATTTAGAAGCTTCAGAATAGGAGAATTGGTGGAACAAGGAGTTACGCTGTCGGCCTAGAATTTACGCCGCCGGCCTTTAACCGGCCTTGAGCCGACCTACAATTTAAGCCGCCGGCCTTTAATCGGCCTTGAGCCGGCCTAGGAGTTACGCTGCTAGACTTTGAACCATCCTTTCTTATATTATGCAAATCCGATGGTTAAGATTTGTTTTAGGTTATATTTTTATTTTGTGACACCTTGAGATTGTATATAAACCAGAGGAAGGGGATTATTTTTGGATACATGAATTTTGATAAAGTTATTGAGAGTTCTCCCTTTTGTTCTTTGTGAACAACTCCTTTGAATTTTCTTCAATCTAATGCTTGGAGAAAATCGCCTAGATAACGTAGGTTTCAATCAACGGGTGTGATTGGGGTCTCGTTTCGTTCAATTGCTTGTTTGAGACGGTCCTTGGATATTCGATTCAATTCGATCGTTGGGTTCTAGATTTATTATATCTAGGGTTCACATCAGATGTCAAGCACATCATAATTTTTGGTATCAGAGTAAGGTTTAGAGAAGGGAAATTTTCATGATTCATAAATTGAGATTTAGGGTTCTTGATCCTTTATTCCAAAATTGAATTGTGTGAAGAGAAATGTGAAGTCTTGTGTTAAATTATTCCTTGAATTACTTGCACGATCTCTAATTGAAATATTGTGAAGTGTAGAAATCAAATTGCATCCTTTGCCGTGAGTGGATTGTGAGTGGAAGAAGGGGAAGTTCTTTGAATTTGAATTCCATAATTTGAAGTAGTGTTGATTGGTGCCTTATTGTTTCCTTGAAATTTTTGGAATTGGAAGTGCATTTTTTTTTTTTTTTAGATTTGCTCTTCTTGCCATAAAGGATTTGGAAACAATTTAAATTCAAAAGAAAACATTAAGTTAAAGGAGTTATTTTGTATTGTTAATCTTAATACACTTTAACTATTTTGAATTGTTTACTTACTGTCGAGACTAATTTTTGAATTTTCCATTCCTAATCCGATTTATACTAGACCCTATGCTCATCTAATATAGATCATCGACTTGAGTTAGGAATTTCGTTTAATTTTGGAGTCGCCATCCAACTGTTGTTGGGAAAGATTGAATTAAGACTAATGAAGCGGATTAGTTTTAATTTAGACCACTAGTCGTCGTGATTTCCTCTTCTTGTTTTTGTGAAAAGAGGAAAAGGGAAAACCAGAGTTTCTAAGTTCGGAGACTAACCTATTAAAATCCTAAGGTTACCACCTAATCTCCTAAAATTTACTCTATTTCGAAATGTCTTTTATTTTATTTTTGTTATCTTTTATTGTGTTTTTGAGTGGATTATGTTAGGAAAATGATTTTTATTCCTTTTTATGGTTGCCCCAAATGGGTGCCTACGTACTTGTTATTCAGGATCAAACAAGCCGTAGTTTGCTTTTCTTGAAAAGATTAGTGTGTTTGTGAATTTTAATTGTGAAATTTCTTTTGATTTATGTTTTTATTATTTTTAGGATTTTTCCAAAAATCTAAGCCTAAGTTTGATAATTTGATTTTTTTTGAAAATAATAATTTTAAGGAAAAACACCAATTTTGGATTTATTTGAGAAAATGATTTTTCTAAGCGATAAAACTCATTTTTTTTCTATTTCTCAACTCATTTCTACTATTATAAATTTTTATTGATTTTTATTAATTTTTCATAATTTTTATAATTTTTATTTTTATTAAAAAATTTCTCCTAGATTTTTATCTATCCTATTTTAAAATCTAAAATTTCATTATTATTTTTCTAATATTTTTATTATTTTCTTTATAAATTTTCTACATTTTTATTATTTATTATCATAATTATATTTTTATTTTTATATCATTAAATCCTAAAAAAATCTAATTTCTAACATTCTTCTATTTATTGAAATATAAATAACAAATAAGTAAATTAATTAATTCGAAATAAATAAAATAAACCAAATAAAAAATCGGAAAATCCGACTTACCTGGATCCGGGTCGGTGCGCGGGTCGGGTCGGGTCGATCAGATGTGGTGGCTGGGAGTGCTCGTTGAAGGCATTCCGACGGCCCTTTGCAGCGGTTGAGGTGTCGATTCCTAGGTTCTTAGGGGTGAGGAACTCAACTGTGGTGGTGGTTTGCTTCAAAAACGCCTCCTGGTGGCTGCCCAACACTTGATCGGTGATCGCGGTCTTGAACAATTCCGGCGAGCTTCGATTCTCTCCTGTGATCCGTGATTCTGCTTCTCCACTTCATCCTCTATTTATAGGCGTTCAAAATCGAGCTGGATAAGCTCGAATTTCCACCGATCGAAGAAAATCGGATTTGCGGTTAAACAAACCAACTCTGATTCGTGTAAATCCATCGATTTGTTGAGATTTGATTATAATTGGATGATGTTTATCTTAATTCTGTTGAAGATCTGTTGGATTTGTGCAAAAAAATCGAATCAAAACGACCGAAATTCGGATTTTTCTCCTCGCCGGCGATCTCGGACAGAGGTTGAAGACAATCACGCGCCCGGCGCGTGCGTTCGCTCCAACCAATCAGGTGCTGCCACGTGTCCCAGGTAAAGAAAAATTCGCAAAACGCGGATTTTGCTTCCCCCGCATTTCGAACCCCTGACCTCACACCCATCCGCGCACGCCTGACCCTGGTCCGGACCAACTGAGCTAGCCTACTTTCGCGATTTTATTTATTTTGCAAATTGCATATATGCAATGCGATTTTTTTTTATTTTTTTGTATTTTTTGAAATTTCAGAAAAATTGTAAAAATCATTTAACCCTAATTATTGCCATTTCTGAAATTATTTTCCAAAATTGATATATTTTCCTATTGATTTATTTTTTTGAATATTTTTCATATTTTTGCTAAATTAGAGAAAAATTTGGAAAAATTGGAAATTACTTATTATTGATTATTATTGATCCTTAGGGCAAAAATGGGGTGTTTACACTTACCATTTGGAGAAGCATTATTAATTGTTTCCATTGTTGTTTGCTGCTGTGATTAGGAGTGTATGTGGTTAAAGTGTATTGCACTGTGGTTGAGGTGTATGTGTTTAGCGAAGTGAGTGTGTGGTTGAAGCATGTTGCACCGTGGTTGAGGTGTGTGTATTTGGTGAAGTGAGCATGTGTAGTTGAAGGGTGTTGCACCGTGGTGAATTGTGTGCATGTATGGTGTAGAAATGTGTGTATTGTGGTTTGAAGAAATGCTGCACCGTGAGTGTAAGTGTATGTTGTGATTGAGGCTTGTATAGTGAAGTTGAGTGTTGTGCATTGGGGTGTTGTATTGGTTGTGTATTGAGGCATAGAAGTGTATGTTACACCATAAATTCATCAACCATGTTGAATGTTATTATAAATGGATGACTTAACAATGAGGCCAATAATTAGGAGAGAAATGATTTGTATTTATCTACTAATGTATTACACCAAACTTTGACTTTATTTCCTACCGTTGATGATTTGAGGACCTAAACTTAAGCAATAATGTTAAAATTAAAATAATATATATATATATATTTATATGTGTGTGTGTGTGTGTGTGTGTGTGTGTGTGTGTGTGTGTGTGTGTGTAAAGTAAAATCAATATATATATATATATGTATATATATGTTATATGCTAAAAATAAAATAAAATAAATATATATGAAAAAATAATAATAATATGAATTATATGGGCATATATATATATATATATATAAATATGTAAAAAAAATGTACATAATATATTATATTATATTATATTATAGCTAAAAAGAAAATAAATAAAAGAGGAAGGAAAAAAATAAAAAAATACAGAACAGCACCCTCAATGTCAGCAAAATTAAGCAATATTATATATATATATATATAGAAATTAGAATAGAGAGAGAGAATAATCAAATCATAAAAAATTAGAAGAAAAAAAGAAACCAAAACCCTCTCCATTTCATCCGAATTTTCTAGGAAAAATGAAGTTGGAATTTCCAACATGCAATCACCAGGATAGGAAGAAGAACAAGATTGAAGTAGGATGCAACAAGAATTTGAAGAAATTGAAGAACAAAAAAATCAAATTAAGTAGGGAGAATTTTGTCTGTTCGTTCGAAGGGGGTAGGGTAAATCTGCTGCTAGGCCAAGCTAGGGTTAAGGTTTTGGGTGGGAGAGGATTCTGGCTGACATAGTGGTTGCTGGCGTTGGTAGCCGGAGGCCGGTGAACGGAGCAGCCCCCGGTAACGCCCGAAACTTCCTATTTTTGTTAAAAATATCAAATGTTGATGAAAAATTATGAGTTTTGGTATTCTAGCATAATTTTGTATGAATATTAATGTGGTAATTTTATTTTTCTTAAATTTGATTCAAAAATATGTGCTCCTTAAGAAATGCTCTGTTCTGGTCGTAAATTAAATTGGAAACTAAATAGGTCAAATGATGTAGTTTTGATGTAATTTTTAGTATACAAGATCCTTATATGATTTATTAGATCACCAAATCAATAATTGTTTAGATTGGAGTCGTTTTCTATTTTTAGTAAATTTTTCAAGTTAATTACCCTGTTTTGGCCGAATTAAATCCTTAGCAAAATTAGACAATTTCATTTGATTAGTTGAATTTGATGTTCAGTTGAGGTTCATTGAAGCATAATATGATTTTGAGAAGCTTGGGTTAGTTACGAAACAAAAACGGGAGTGTTCGGTGTAAGATCGTGATAATTTAGAACTATATGATTCAATATAGAATCATGCTGAAATTTAATTACATTAATATATAATAGAGCGTAGTATATCCGTATGTATATGGATTAGAAATTGTAGGAAAATGGTGGATTATACGAGGTTAAGATGGAATTTAAGGGTTTGGAATACTGAATTAGCAATTTAGGGTTCAATAGAGCGAATGAGGTAACATTGATTGGTATA
The DNA here is from genome assembly GCA_037954665.1 of Laguncularia racemosa. Lineage (NCBI taxonomy): Eukaryota > Viridiplantae > Streptophyta > Magnoliopsida > Myrtales > Combretaceae > Laguncularia > Laguncularia racemosa. The sequence continues at coordinate 5,055,562 of JBBMOL010000030.1, read as the reverse complement.
CTAATGATTCAGGTATTTCTGTTGAGTAAGGAGGACAAAGGAACTTGGCTGGTGCGACTGTTTGGATTGGCATATATTGTTTCAGGTGAGTACCCCCTTAACTTTTCTCTTGGGTACAAGTGGTTGATAATGTAGACTACTTGTTGTTGGCTGAAATTACCATGTACGATCACTTACTGTGATCAATGCAGGAGGATTGTTGAATTATATTGGTTTACTGATGGCTGGTTGTGTGTCATGATATGATTGGATTATGAGAAAAAAAAGGAAACATTCTAGAAAATCCTAGAATGAGAGTTGGGGGCGGGATTTGATTATACTATTCCTGATTGTATGTGATGTAATGAACTTAAACTATCAAATGCTTAATGATTATGATGTAATGCTAGGTTATTTTTAGCTTATTAAATGGGGTTTATATGACTGGTTGAGTTCATACTATTGTTGTCTTGGTAACGATGAAATATCTAAATGGATAATAAAATGGGAGTTAGGCTATAAGTACCTTTTAACCTAAAACACTTAATGTAAGAAAAGTCATGTTCCCTGCCTAGTAAGTTTGTGGTACGACCTTTGAGTCGACCCAGATGGGTTTGAGGCATGGTCGACGGACCGGCCCGGTTTAGTGACCTATGGGGATCTAGTCACCCCTTTTGTTTGAGGTAGGTGAAAGGCGAGCTGAATATTTCTAACTAAAAAGTGTATATAAGGATGTCTTAATTGGTTGAGAAAACATTAAGTTTTGAAAAGTACATGAGGGTAGTTTATCTACCAGTTGACAGGCTTTGCCTGGATTAATTGAAAAATATTTGTGACCTGTGAGTAAACAGGAGTGATTGAAATGGTCTCCAATGAAAAGGTTATGAGTTTAGCAAAAATGGAATTACAGGGAAAATATCACTAATTAAGATCATGGTGATGTTAAAATGTAATAAATTGAATTAGGTTTCTTGCGAGTATAACTTGAGTTGAAAACTTGCTTGCTTGAGTAATCACTTCGAGGTATTTGATAATATTGCTTATTACTATTATGTGATTTTGTTGTTTGTTTTTATTGGATTGCTTGATTTTATACTCACTTTGCTTCTTAAGAAGCTGAGGGGTTAGTGTCTTTGCTAACCTCAGGTACAGGTACTGAAGAATAAGTTGTTGGAGACTCGGGTTTTTAGAGAGCGTCAATAGAGGCAAAGAAGCCTTTAGTTTTATTTTGGAACCTCTGTTATTTGTAATAAGATCTATAGGTGTTAATCTTCAGATTGTAATGTAAATATTTGTGTGTATAAGGTTGGAGTTACAGGTTTAATATTAGCATAATTTGCCTTATCTCTAATTCAGAGACGGCATAGCAACCTACCTACAAGTACTAAGGATAGTTACAGGAATCTTGGAACAGGTTTAAAAATCAGACCTAGTAAGTGGTTAGCTACAGATGATGAGTAGAGAAAAAACTTATTTCACACCTCTTGTAGAGTACAAGGCAATCTATGTGCTATTATTATTGATGGCGGTAGTTGTACTAATGTAGTGGCCGCATCATTAGTATCGAAATTGAAACTGTAACTACCCCATATCCAAAACCCTATAAATTGCATTGGTTAAGTGAGTAGGATAGTCTCCATGTTACTTAGAGGGCTAAGGTACCTTTCAGTATAGGGCATAAATATCATGATGAGATTGTATGTGATATCATTCCCATGTGTGCATCCCATATATTGCTTGCTAGGCCTTGACTATATGACGGAGGGTTTTGCATGATGGCTTCAGAAATACTTATATGTTCTAGCAGGAGGATAAACGTATAGTGTTGAACCTAATGTCACCTTCAAAGGTCCAAGAGGTTCAGAGGCAAATGAGTAAACCTTTAAAGGACTAAGAGGTTCAGAGGCAAATAAGTAAACCTTCAGAAGTCTAAGAGGTTTAGAGGAAGATGAGTAAACCTTCAGAGGATCAAGAGGTTCAGGGGTAGATAAATAAACCTTCAGAGGTCCAAGAGGTTCAAAGGTAGATGAGTAAACCTTCAGAGGACCAAGAGATTTTGAGTCAGATAAGTAACCCTTTATAGGTGCAAGAGGTTTGGAGGCAGATAAGTAAAACCGGGAAGAAAAAGACCTTATTGTTGGGATAGTATGAGTTAGAGAAGGCCATGGCAGATGAGACACCAATATATTTATTGCAAATGAGGTATGCCCTAAAGATGGAGGGGCATAAGCATCTACCCCCTGTGGTATCTTAGGTACTAGATGACTATAGTGATCTTTTTACAGATAAAATGCTAGGAGGATATGGCATTTCTGCCACATTTAATGTTGTAGGTCTTTTATCCGATGATGTTCATGAAGACCTATCAGATTTGAGAGCAAATCTCCCTAAGGCCTGAGGAGATTATAGGAAACATATACATACAAGACCAATCACCAAGGCAAGAGCCAAAGGGTTACAAAATTTGGCGATAAAGGTCCTCTTTGAACAATTAGACCCCAAGGATATTTATTTAGTATCTTCTTTTCTATTGTATATTTATTGTGCATTCCAGCAAGCACAATTGTTGGTTTTTATAGGATGGTAGATAAATTCACCAAAGCTCAATTTGTGGGTTATTCATAAACCTACATAAATCAAAAAAGTATTGGTTCAACAATTGCTCCATGGAAGTGAAGAACCAGCTATTTTGAGAGTTTATTTGTAATTGTCTTTTGTTGATTCAAAACCGATCACTTATTGGTTTTATTTATAATTTGGTTTTATTGTTTTTACTCTAATTAGAGCAAGTATAAATACTTGATAAGTAGGTTTTAGAAGGGACTTTTTGTTGAATTAGAAATCTGCCATTTTCTTGCTGTGGAGAGCACTTCTTCATGCAAACTTTTACTCTTATCAATTTCCTTGTTGAAATTATGGCGAGTGGTCTTAAGGAATTATTGTGAGTTATATCAATATTTCTCGAGTTGCTTCCAATTCTTAATAGTTTGTCATATCTAATGAGTAATTGGTTGTTTTATTTGTTCTTGTTGATGCCATTTAGGGTTCCATTTTCAGATTTGGTTCAAGCCCAATTTGATTGGAATTTAGTTCTTCTTTGTGTTATCCTTTATATATCTTACAATTGCAAGTGATCCACATCATAATTTGGTATTAGAGCAAATTGATTCACGCAATTAGGGTTCATGTGGTAATTAACATCACATTATGTCGTGAACTTTATTTGGTTGATTCTTCAATTGGCTTTGTGTTCTTATAATTGGATACTAGGCACATCACCCCTTCTACTAATAGTGTGAGAAAGTAACCAATGCACTAGTCAATGGGCAAGATTATGTAAGTGGGAAGCCTTTGATGCCTTTAGATTGTAACTATCTTGATATTTGATCCTTCTCTAATAGGACCAACATGTAAACCTACCCACCCCAGTAGATGATAAGGTAAAGCTACAAATTCTCTAATCTTTACAAAGTTTCAATCATACAATCCTAGATACATTCCAAATTCAGCCATAAAGATCCTATATGGTTGTCCCCTAATCCTAAAGTTTAAGAAATTCTATAGCCCTTGAGACATAGCCTCATGATCAAATTAGTATGTGGTTAAGAACTCCAAGGTCAGTTCCTTATAAACTGAGGCCCTTAGTGAAAATAATCTCTTTCATGCTCCAACACCAACTAGTCCTTATACTTCATCTTTCATTTGTAGCCTGTGGATGACATCCTAGTCAATGCAAAGAGTTTAGTTGAATACCTTTTTCTTCAACATCCTATTTTTGTCCAAATGTTCATTCTTAGTAAACTACAACTTAAGATGTTCCTCTGGTGGTAATAGTGCTATAGGAGCAGTTGAAGTTGAGGTTTTAATAGAGGAGGTAGATGCTTCTTGTTGGTTCTTGTATTGCACCGATTGTTTGGCATAACTTTGCTTAGGAGCCATTATTTTGTAAAGAGAAGAAAATAATTTAGCATAAATAAATGCACATGCTAATCAAAATATTTCACTTATGATACTTATGTAATACTAGATAGATAAGAAAATGGACTTACGAGCACAATCTAATTATCTACTAAGGTGAATAATTTTTCTAAATGTGCGAATCCAAACACTAAATCAACCTTATAAAGTATACAATGTGTATGAAGCATGAATAAAGTGAATTTACTCCAAATAGATGGGTCCATTGAGTAATGCTTGAGATAGTAAAGTACACGGCCTATCAAGGAAAAAACATGGTCATGTTGACCTCATGTCTAATCACCATACATGAACAAGGTGATTTCATGATTTTGACTTTTCTAAACGTGGAATTCATAACTTCTACTTGATTTTGGCAAAGAAAAACTACTTATGCCAGCTAACATTGCAATAAATATAAAAGAAATAACAAAACCCTAAAATACTATGTAATGTAAGTACCAAATATCCAAAAAGAGGGAGAAAAACGCATAACATTATCAAGGGAAGTGAACTTACTTCGCACTAGTAGAAAGTTTGATGTAGAATATGGAAAAGGAAGTGCATAATGTGTATTGTGGTGTACATGTCGAGGGAGTCATGTTCATGCTAGGGAGAGTGAAGGGTATGTAATGTAGAGTGTGGTGTTCATGTGTGTGTCTATCCCTTTTATATTAAGGGCGATATGCTAAGTTGACACGAGCATGTCTAGCTTATGTCTATGCCTAGGAATGAAAAGTAGTTATCAAGTTGAACACCATATATCTCTCATCTAAAATTAATACAGGGCACTCTTGACATAACCTTAAACACGATCGTGTATAAAGGTCATGTATCTTTCATAAACTATTAAAACTTTCATGATGCTCTAGACACGACAAAGACATTATCAAATCTAAAGGTCATGTAACTCTTAGAAAAAAAATTAAAAATGAAATAGCAAGTCAGACATGACCTTGACATGATCATTTTATTAAGTCGTGTATCTCTTGTCATAAATTAAAATTAAAAACCAATTTAAGCACGACCTAAACATATCTATGTCAAAAAGTTGTGTAACTATTGTAAAAATTAAAATTGAAAACATCCTTGACACAACTTTAACATGCCTATGTCTAAAGGCTATGTTACGTATGGAGTACGTCATTACACTCAATATGACCTTGACATAACCGTGTTTGGTGATCATGTCAAGCTTGTAAAAAATTTAGCTTACTTTTTTTTTTTTCAAATAGAAATACACTAAGCTAACTAATGCTTAGGTTGCCTCCTAAGAAGTGCTTTTGTTTTATGTTGTTGGCTCAGCAAAATTCCACTCAAATTTACAAACCTGTCATAGGGTAAAGATGGAACTCTTCCCTTTCATTTGATGTGATTTCTCTTCTCAACTAAAGATTCAACCTCTAACCCTTTACCTTGAAGGTATCTTTCTTGGGATGAGTGACCTCAACCGCTCCATAGGGAAAAACATGAGTCACTATAAAAGGGTTAGACCACTTGGACTTTGGTTTTCTTAAGAATAAGAGCAAGTAAGAATTATACAGTAAGACATGATTGCCTTCCTTCAAATGCCTCCTTTGCTTGATTCTTTGGTCATGGTACTTCTTAGTTCTCTACCTTACAGAGCTTGGAATTCTCATATGTCATTGTATACCATTCATTGAGCTCATTTAATTGGATTTTTTTTTTTTTTTGAGTACTTGCACACTCAAGATCCAACTTATTTGATTTGATAGCTCAAAAAGTCTTGTGTTCAATTTCCATAGGTAGATGATAAGCTTTCCCATAAACAAGTCTATAGAGTATGGTTTCTATAGGGGTCTTGTAAGCTATCCTATATGCTTATAAAGCATCATCCAACTTGTCGGACCAATCTTTCCTATGATACTATATAATTTTTTTCGATAATTCACTTAAGATCCCTATCAGCAACTTCCACCTAACCACTAGCCTGGGGGTGATATTCTATGAGTCATGCCATATCATTTGAATACTTATTCAAGTTGCACATTGCAAAAATGTGTTCCTCTATCGCTAATAATCACTCTAAGAACACCAAATCTGGAAAATAGAGTTTTGAGGAACTTCTTTACCACCTATCATCATTGGTAAGTAAAGCTTAAGCCTCGACTCATTTGGACACATAATTTATAGCCATTAGGATATATTTATTCCCATTAGAGTGGAGAAATGGCCCCATGAAGTCTATACCCCAAATATCAAACACTTCACTTACCAAGATGGGGTTTTGTGGCATCTCATCCCTGCAAGATATATTTTCAACTCTTAGGTAATTATCATAGAGCTCCACATACTTCTAGGTGTCCCTAAAAAGTGTAGGCTAGGACCTTATAAGTGGTCTTATCGATACCATGATGTCCTTTAGTAGGTCTAAAGTGACAATGACTCAAGATTTGCCATCTTTCTTCATGGGAGACCCCTCTTTAAATAAGTTGATCAACACAAATCTTAAACAAAAACAAATCCTTCTAAAAATATTACTTTGCATCAAAAAATAATTCCTTCTTTTGTTGATGTAATAGTCCTCTTAGAAGGATGTTAACCATGAGATAATTTACAATATCCACAAACCATGGAGTTTCTTGTTTCCTTACCTAACCTATTGGATATAATTGCTCTTTTGGGAACTCATTGTTAGTGTCATGTTCCTCTAACTTCTTCAAATTAGGATTCTCTAGTCTTGATAAATGGTCTACTACCAAATTTTCAATACCCTTTTTATCCTTAATTTTCAAGTTGAATTCTTGTACTAGTAGGATCCATCTAATAAGTCATGGCTTGACATCTATTTTAGTTAGCAAATGCCTCAAAGCAAAATGGTCAATATACACAATGACCTTTGAGAGAACTAAATAAGAGTGAAATTTATCAAATGCGAAAACTACAGCTAAAAGATTTTTTTTTTTTTTTGGTAGTTGTATAATTTTCCTGTGCATTAGTAAGAGTCTTACTGGTATAGTAAATTGGTTGAAAATTCTTGTCCTTTCATTATCCAAGGACTGCGCTAACTATGAAGTTGCTTACATCTCACATCAACTCAAAGGGCAAGTTCCAGTTAGGTGCAACCATAATGGGAGCCTTTGTGAGTTTGTTCTTCAATATATTAAATGCACTTAAGCTTTTTGGTGAGAAAAACAAAGGGCACATTTTTCTCTAATAATTTGGTTAAAAGCCTAGCTATTTTAGAAAAGTCTTTTATAAATTGTCAATAAAACCTTGCATGCCCTAAAAAGCTTCTAATTGCCTTAACTGAAGTTTGGGGGTAGTAATTTAGCAATAGTGCCGATCTTGGCACTATCCACTTCAATCCCCTTATGTGAGATTTTATGCCTAAGGACAATTTCTTCTTGTACCATAAAATGGTTCTTCTCTCAGTTGAGCACAAGATTAGTTTCTTTGCACCTTCACAACACTTTTTGTAAATTAAGCAAATAATTATCTAACGAATCACCAAAAACGGAAAAATCATCCATAAAGGCTTCCATAATATCCTCAATATACTCATAAAAAATGGCTATCATGCATCTCTGAAATGTTACAAGTGCATTAAAAAGATCAAAAGGCATTCACTTATAAGCAAATGTGCCATATGGACATGTAAATGTTGTCTTTTCTTGGTCTTCTAATGCAATTGATTTTTGAAAGTAGCCAGATAAGCCATCTAAGAAACAATGGCACATATGACTTAGTAAACACTCCAACATTTGGTCAACAAAGGGGAGGGGAAAATGATCCTTATGTTTAGAACCATTTAATTGTAGTAGTCAATCCACACCTTCCAACCTGCACTTGTGCACATGAGGATCAATCCATTCTTCTCATTGGAGACTATCATCATCCTTTCTTTTTAGGACATTACCTACATAAGATTGACCTATGAGCTATTAGAATTAGGGTAAATCATGTCTGCATCTAATAGCTTAATCACTTTTTCTTTGACTATTTCTTCTATATTACAGTTTAGCCTTCTTTGGGTTACACCATTGGTTTGAAACCTTCTTCCTTCTAAATTTTATGGGTGTAAAATGAAGGGTTAACCCCCTTTATATCCAATATTTCCATGTAGTGGCCTTGATGTGCTTCTTAAGCATCTTTGGCAATTTTTCCTTTTAATCCATCTTTAAATTGGAGACTATAATCACCGATAGCTTTGAATCCTTCTCTAAAAAGGCTTACTCCGAATAATTCAGAAGTTATTTCAATTCCAATACTGGTGGATCTTCTATGGATGGTTTTAACTTGGTTTCCTTTTTCATATTAATTTGCTCAAACCTCTTATTCTCAATCATGGAGTCATTAGCCTCTAACTATGCTGCAATTTCAATATGCTTAAGGTTTTCTACTTCTTCTTCTACCCCTTTTTATAAGCAATACTCCAAAAGATCCTTAGATAACATTTCCTAAATACAATCAATAATAGAAAAATCAATAGCATTCAAGCGGTAACACGTATCATCTTGATCAATAGATTTTTTTCATAGCTTCATACACTTCAAAAATTATCTTTTCGTCTTCTACCCTCAAAATGAGTCTACTATCACTAACTTCAATCATGGCCCTAGCAATAGCCACAAAAGGTCTACCTAAAATAAGAAGTACTTCTATGTCCTCATCCATGTCAAGAATAATAAAATCCAAAGGGAAAATGAACTTTCCTACTTAGACGAGCACATCCTCTATAATTCTTCTCAGGTATGCAACAAATCTATCAACTAATTACAAACTCATGTGTGTGGGTTTAAGCTCTCCTAACCTTATCTTTTGAAATAGTTTATATGGCAATGAATTAATACTTGCTTCTAAATTTGCTAAGGCTTTATTAATTAACAAGTTAGCAATTAGATAAGGAAAAGTAAAACTATTTAGATCTTTTTTTTTTTGCAAGTTATTTTGAAGGATTGCCAAACATTCCCTGCTTAATGTGATAGTTGACAACTTCCTTATGTTTGATAACAAGTCCTTAAGGAACTTAGCATATTTTGGCATCTACAATAAAGTATCAAAAAGAGGTAAGTTAATATGTAATTGTTTAAAAAGATTAAAGAACTTCCTAAACTACTCATCAGAGCGATTCTTCTTAAGGTGTTAAGGATAAAATATAGGTGGTCTGTACTTCACTTTTTGTAGCTCCACACTTTGTTTTTCCCTGACTTCCTCTTCTTTCCCTATTAACTCTCCACTAGTTTTCTATTCAACTCGCAATTCCTTTCTATTTCTAAGAGTTATTGCTCTCACATACTCCTTAGAATTAGTCTTGGTATTTCTGGGTAGTGTCCTTTACTACCTTTTAAGTATCATTTTTGCAAGTTAACTTACGTAATTCTCCATGTTATGAATGAAAGCTTCTTAATTTCTTAAAGAAGATTCAGTATTCTATATCATAACCTCATTAGTTTGAATATATTGCTCTCTCAAACCTAATTTCTTCTTTTATGGTAAGGGTCGCTGAAATTCTAGTGGAGGTAAATTCATTCTTTATTGATTTTGGTTCTGATTACTCCATGAGAAATTAGGATGATTTCTCCATCTTGGATTGTAGATGTTACTATACGGGTTGTTCTAAGGTCTAGAGGGATTTCCTAAGTAATATGCTTGTTCCTATTGATCTTTTACCCTAAATCCCTCTACACTTGCCTCTCTCAAACTATGTTGGGCATTTATACAGAGTGCATCCAATTCCCTACTTATTGCATCAACCGTACTGGTTAAAATTGTCACTGCATCCAACTCATAGATACTAGCAACTCTGTTTCTCACCCTAACACCTTCCTATTGGGAACTATTCATTACCATGTTCTCAATAAATTATTAGACTTCTTTAAGTGCTTTAGTATTCAATGTTCCTTTAGTAGTGGCATTTATTATTTGCTTGGTTGACAAATTGAGACCATTATAAAAAGTTTGGATTTGCATTCAAAGAGGGAGGCCATGGTATAGGCATTGGTTCAATAACTCCTTGTATTTTTCTTAAGTATCATACAAGTCCTCAAAATCCACTTAGGCATATAATGATATGTCTTTTTGAAGCTTGGTAGTTTTAGCAAGTGGGAAATATTTTTCAAGGAACTTCTAAGTCATCCCATCCCATGTAGTGATGGATCATCTGGAAAGGGAATTTAACCAATGTTTTGCTCTACCTCTTAATGAGAAAGGAAAGAGTTGCAACTTAATTGCATCATCAATAGCCTTGTTAATCTTAAAAGTGTTGTAGATTTGAAGAAAATTGGATATGTGAGCATTAGGGTCCCCATCTTGTAAGCATCAAACTGCACAAACTGTTGCACCATTTATATGACATGTGGTTGAATCTATAAATCAATTGCAACAATAGGTGGCTTAATGATACTAGAAAGGACTCCCACCAAAGAAGGTTTTGAATAATCAGATATAGTTCTTTATTGGTTCTGATTTTTGTCACCCATATTTTTCCAAATCGCGCTCTTCCTCTTCTTCCTTAATTTTTAAAGGAGAATCTTGATTCATTTTCTCCACTATCTTTCTTAAACACTTGGTTGCCTTTTCAATCTCTAAGTCAAATATTAGCACATCTGATGAAATATTTCAAGTCAAACACTATAGAAGAAAACGAAAACAAGAAACTAAAAAAAATGATTAAATTAATAAAGTGATTAGTATTCTTAATATTGCAATCCTTGGCAATGGTCCCAAAAACTTTATGTGAGGTAAGTATATCTATCAACATTGTAATATAGTAAATTGAATATAGATGTTGTCCCACAAAGACTAGGAATATTAATACTAATCTAAACCTTACTATCTAACTGATAAATTTTAAAAATTAATTAATCTAAAACCTATAAACTAAATATTAATTACCAAACTAAGAACTCAATTGAAAGCAAGAAGAGAAAAAATATATTAAAATTAACTTCAAGATAGACAAGTATCTAGACTTTACTTTCTATAGAATTTATCATTTGACATCAATAGAAATTATTCAAATCCATCTCCAATTTCATTAATCAAGAAAATTCCTAATTTAAGTCAATAACTTTCTTAAGTCTATTAAACTAAACCTCAAAAATACTTATTTAAATATCTTCATTACAATATAATTTCAAAATTGTATTAAGAACAATGAATTCTCTAAAAACAATTGAATTAAATATGGAAGAATCATACAACTTATTTCTAAGATTATATAAAATTTCTTTAATCATGTTAAATCTAATTACACATTAGACTTCTTAATCATAAGGCATAATATCAAATAATTAGATCAATACCCTAGAAATATCAATATAAATAAATAAAGAACACATGATTGAATCAAGAAACTGAAAACTTCATTGAAAATCGATAGAAAATTGGATATTGGTAGGATATTGGATGGAAATCAATTTTAATAAAAAATTGATTTTTCCTTTTCTAGGATAAACTATGATAAAGTCAGCAAATTTATAATATATAATGTAATCCATATAGCATATCACTCATAGTAAAGCTTTTCTTTAATTTTATAACAGTGAAACAATGGTCGCATAGCATGAATTTCTTAATTTCCTTGTAGCATAAACAAAAATAGCTGTCCATTTTATTTTTGTCATTTCCTTCGATCCTTTTATTCATAAACCAAGTTAGATGATCACGTCTTCAATCGGCATCTTAATTTCCATGTGGGTAGGTCCATGTGAAGGAGATGATTTGGAAGCAAGTTCAAATACTGTGGGTCGAGCCCCTATGCAATTGAGTCATCTTGCATTTATTTTAAGTTGCATTTGTAGACTTTTAATTCATTAGAACTTTCATACTTTGCTCTCATGTATTAAAAACTCTACAAGTTTCTTTATTATTAAGCTTTCTCTTTAATCTCATGTTTTTATTAATCCATTAGAATTGACGAACCCGTTATTGGCTTCAATAGCAATATTGTATCCTTCAACATCCCAAATCTATTTTAGTGCTTGACAGTTAATCAAATACTGATTTAGGATCAAAGCTAACTTGTATTTGATCCTACTTGGGTTTCTCTAGCATCATTATGTATGTTCATATCATTCATTTATTCCCTTTAAACACACTAAAACCCAAAAATATAAGAATTTCTGGCTTGCATTCCTCTTTAGTGCTATTTATTCATACATTGGCTCCAACCTCTTGCCTTAATATGCATCATATATCCCACTCTGGAATAGTTAAAGTCATTTGACTTTTTTTTTTTTTTTGAAGAATTTGTTAGTGATTAGAGAGTCATCATAATTCTTATGTACTTTCATCACTATATTTTTGCTCCTCCCTTGCTTATAGCTTTTTATTCGCATTAGAGTTTTCTATATGAATCTTCTTATGGTTTTTTCCCTTCTTTTTTTTCTTATCCATTTTGTTTCCTTGAATCCTAATTTGTTTAATTTGGTTTATTTATCTCTTTCCACCTAACACGAGAATGGGAACTATGTGTTTTGCTAGCTTGGCCTTTATGTTAAGCGTGTCGATATATGTTAAGCATTTTATTCTTCATTTTAATCTTCAAATGAAAGAACAATAAAGTAAACAAGGATCTTACAACAAATCTTTTGAAATATTGACACTAGACTTAAAGTCAATTTGTCCTCTTAGGAATCGAACTTTGCGAATTCCAAAATAACACAAAAATTAAGAGAGAATAAACAAAATATGTTTGCTAATGAATTTTACATTGAGAATTCTTTTCTTTTTCTCTCTCACTATATTTGTTTAAATTGTCTTCAATTTATAGTATTTCTTGGTGAAAACTAATCATCAAATAATTGCTAAAGAATAAGTGGTTTTACAAATATTCTAAATTTAGTTTGCTAAATTTGAATTTCTAATTCAAGTTTGTTAATTTTAACTTTCTAATTCATGTTTGTTATTTTTAACAAGCTTCCTTAAACTTGAATCTTTCACTTAAATTTGTATTCAAAATTGGTGAATCCAAGCATGGTCTTAAACTTTTCAAACAAGTTAACCTTTAGTGGCTTCGTCATGAGATCTGCAACTTGTTCTTCAAATTTACAAAATTGGAGTTCAATTTCCACATGCTTGACAAGTTCTCTAATATAGTGAAACTTGATATCAATGTATTTCTAGGATTTTTAACTAGTGCTATAATAGATTTATTGTCACATTAGATAATTGTTAGACCAATCTCACCATGCTTTAAATCTTTTAATATATTGCATACCAAACTACTTAACATGTTGTTGATGCTACTACAATGTACTTTGCTTCAACTATTGATAGAGTCACCACTTGCTTTTTTAAAGACCATGAAACAACTCCATTTCCTAGATAAAACACATATCTAAATGTGATTTTGCATGTCTCAATATCACATGCCCAATAACTACCTATGTATCCTTCTAATTTGAAAGAATGAGAATGAGTGTAGAAAATTCCATGATTACAAGTATCGCTAAGATAGTGTAGAATACTTTTTACAGCTTACAAGTGTGACTAGTGTGGTTTCTCCATGAAACAACTAATAAGCGCAACTCTATAAACAATATCAAGCCTAGTAGATGTCAAATAATGTAGACTACTCATTACGCCTTTAAATTAAGTTATGTTAACCAATTTTTCACTACCTTCTTTCTTCATTTTCAAACATTTTGCAACTAGAGTTCAAATTGGTGTAGCTGAATCCATCTTAAATTTCTTTAATATATCATTAACATATTTTTTTTTGTAAAAAAAATATGCCATCATTGGTTTGTCTCACTTTAATTCCAAGAAAATATAGCATTAATCCCATGTCGGTCATCTTAAACTATTAAATCAAAACTTCCTTAAATTCACGAAATAGAGCTTCACAATTTCTAGTAAAAATCAAATCATCAACATGCCATTGGCCTTTTACTTAACATACAACGTATGCTCCTGAAAACAATTTTGGAAACAATCTTGTAGTAAATACATATCAATGCATGAGTACTAAGCACGAGGTGTTTATTTTAAGCCATATAAGACTTTCTTTAGGTGATAAACTTTGTTCTCACGATCTTTCTTCACAAAATCAGGTGGTTGCTCAATGTAAAGTTCTTCTTGGAATACACCATTTAAAAGTTCTAATTTCACATCCATTTGATAAATTTTCCATTTGTTCTAAGGTGCAAGAGATAAAATCATACGTACGGCATCCATTCTTGAAACTGGGGCAAATAACTCAAAGTAGTTAATTTTTGGTTTTTGCTTGCAACCCTTAACAACCAATCTTTCTTTGTAATGGTCTACTTGACCGTTAGATCTAAACTTTATCTTGTACACCTACTTAACTCCAATCAGCTTCTTTCCAATTGGTAGAGAAGTTTACTCCCATGTCTCATTTTTTCCCAGTTAAGCAAATCTCCTCATTTATTACTTGGATCCATTTTTCATTTGTTGTTGCATCTTCATATGAAACTCAATCACAGCCTGCAAATAAACAAAAATTTACTAGAGATTCATCAATCAAATTTGCGTCCTCTTCACAATCATCTCTAGTCACTATATAATCTTGTAATCGTACTGGTAAGACACATGTCCTTTAAAGACACCCTAATGTCCTTACATCTGTTGCTATAAGAGAAGTATCCATTGGTGATGCAATACTACTAATAGAAACATGAGACATTGATTGCACCTCATCTATGGATACCTCATTAATGATGATGTTGTTAGTTGTATTATTATTTTAATTCCACTTCCATGCTTCATTTTCAAAAAATTGAACACCTCTACTTAAGATCACCTCTTTTGTGTCTAGGTTATATAACTTATAACTGCTTGTTGTTTCATTAAAACCAATGAAGAAAAACCACTTTGCTTTTCAACAAGTGCCTTAAAATCTTTAAACTTATCAAAAGCTTTAGATTTTTCTTTTAGAAAATAAACCCAAATTTTCCTTGTAAAATTATCCACAAAAAGAAGAAATATCTCTTGTGTCCATTTGATTCTATCTCAATAGGTCCACACATATATGTATGAATCAATTCCAATGGTTTCTTAGCTCATCTTGATTTACCTATTAGAAAAGAGTCTTGATGATGCTTTCCAAGAATGCAACCTTCATAGAAGCTGCTAAGGGCATCAATTTAAGGTAAGTTAGTCACCATCTGTTTTTGCGCCAATAACTTCAAACCTTTGAAATTCAAATGATCAAATTGAAGATTCCATAACTAGTTGCTATCTTTTACCATTTCCTATAGGTTCATCAAAGTTGTTGTTTGAAGAGACAAAGGAAACATGTGGTTTTTTGTCATGTTTACTTTGACAATGGTTTTATTGTTTTTTCCCTTAATCTCACAAGCTTCATTTTCAATATGAACTTTGTGACCTTTTTTTGAAAGTTGGACCACGCTTAATAAACTCCAACATAGTCTAGGTACATAAAATACATTTGCAATTGTGATGTTAGTACCATCATGTAGCATCAATATCTATTCCTTGTTTGCAAGGAAGAACTAAATTTTCCTCTACTTCTACTACCTTTGCTTATTCTCGATGTTTGCCATGTAACTTAGTTTGACATTCTATTGCATAATGTCCAAGCCGATTACATCTATGACATTGTGGTTTGAACTTTTCTTGTCTAAGAATCATTATTCTTCGACCCAAAGAACTGTTTTCTCCTATCTTATCTCTATTAAAGATAAAATAATTTCCTCTTCCTTGACCATGGCCACGTCCATAACCTTGATCACTTTGGTATCCACCTAAAAATAATTTCCTCTTCCTCAACCATAGCCATGTGCATGACCTCAATCACTTTGGTATCCACCTTATCTAGTTAAATTTGTCCGGCTTTGCAAAGCATGCACAGAGTTGGAATTGTTGGTGTGTTGATTCATCTAATGTTCATGCGAGGACAATGAACCTAATAATCTTTCTAAGGACAATATTGATAAGTCATGTCCTTCTTCAATGGTCGTTACAATAGGATAAAACTTTGAGATCAAGGATCACATAATTTTTTCTATAGCCCATTGATTACTTATGACCTCTCCATTAACTCACATTTGGCTAACTATGGATTTAACACAATCACAATATGTAGCAATAGATTCTAAGTCATTCATATGTAAATTTTAAAAATCACCACAAAGTGTTTGTAAATGAATTGTTTGACTCTATCATTACCCTTATAGGATTTCTACAAAATCTCCCATGCTACATGTGATGATTCTGCCAATGATATTTTTTGAAATATTGTCTTTTGATCCACAATTGAAAAAAAATAGAAAACAATGCTTTTTTATCTTTCTTTCACTTTTCTAATAATACATCCTTCTCCTCTCTTTTAAGTGACTCAAATCCAGTTGAGTCATTAACATCTTCAAAGCCTTTTTCAACTACATCCCACATATCTTGAGAACGAAAAAAATAATTTTAACTAGATAGCCCATTCATTATAATTTTCTTCGGTCAACTTTAGAAGTGACACTTGAATGGTGCTAGTTGCTGCCATGATTCTTCTTAAATGTAGTTGAAACTCAGGCTTTGATACTGAATGTACGGATCGGAATTTGCCAATTTCAAAGCAACCAAAAAGAAAAAAAGGAGAGATAATAAAATAAAATATGTTTGCTAACAAATTTTATATTGAGAAATCTCTTCTTTTTCTTTATCACTAAATTTGTTTATATTGTTTTCAATTTATAGTATTTTTTTATAAACACTAATCATCAAATAATTGTTAAAGAATAAGTGGTTTTACAAATTTTCTAAATTTAGTTTGCTAAATTTGAATTTCAAATTTAAGTTTGCTAATTTTAACTTTCTAATTTAGGTTTTTTATTTTTAACGCCCTCATATATGCATTAAAAAAAATAAAAAAATTAACTCTATTTTGTGGTCATAGACACTCCATTTTTACCCCTTTTTTAGGTTAATTAAAATAAAATCAGGTTTACAAATAATAAATAAATAAATAAAATAATAATAACAACATTGAATAAATGAGTAAAAGATAGAACTATAGAAAAATAGAACTAAGCAAGATGGGAAGGAAAGAAGGTAAAATAATAATAATAATAATGGTAATACACATTTAATATTGTTTTTGGGCTAGAGAATAAAAACTAAAAAAGAAAATCTTTCAATCAAACCCGAGCCCCTTCTAGTTAAATGAAATTCCACCCAAGAATTCACTATACTTAAATAAAATTTGTTTGCAATAATAAACCAAGAAAATGCAACAGTTAAGTCAATTCATGTGCATGGGTGAAAGTCCCTAGTTGTGGGTTTGAGCTATGTAGGAGGCATATGTGCCTCACACATGATCTTCTTCCTCTTTGGACAGAAGCTGGAAAAAACAAGAAGAAAAGTTCTATGCATAGACCTACATGGATTAGGAACAAATCGTCTTGATTCTTATCACAAACTTGTGCAATCCTATCATGTTTTAACATATTATCTTAAATCTACACCAAATCAAAGATAGGATGAATATGGGTTTTTGGTTAAAGATATAATTCATATCAAATTAGTGTCTATAAATAGATTAAGACCCCATAAACTTGACACAGACCTTAAAACAACGGATTAAGCACCAAAAATCACTAGTTTAACCATTTCTCTCTCTAGACCCATAAGCGTGCTAACCACCACTTTCTCGCTAGGATACCTCCACCAACACACCACCACAAACCCCCATCTAGGTACCAATAAGATCCCGGTAGCCTCTAGTTTTAGAAAAACCTAATCTTTAGTCCTAATTTCTTCCCACGTCATAGAATCGAAAAATTACTAATTCCATCCCCCTTGACTACCCTTCAGACCACCACTTTAAGCTCTTCCTTAGGCAAAAACATCAACATCGAAGGACTCCTTGAACCCGAAAACCTTAGCTTACAGTCCTTTACCGCCTCTAACGACCACTGGAACAGCTAAAATCGGAGACCCGCAGCAGCAGTGTTCTCCTTCACGCTTGCACACATGTGGAGCACGTGAGCTCCGACCCGCGCTCGAATCCGGACTTGCAAAGGCCAGCCTAACCAGTGACTACTGATCCACGTCAATCTGCGTTTTTTTTTTTTTTTGAAATTAATAAATCAATAAATGAAAATTTAAAGAAAATAATGATAAAAAAGATATCGATAAAAAATTTTCCAGCATCTCAATTTGCCTGCGTGATTTGATGATAATTAGTATAATTACTTTTATGTCAATTTGTTGGGTTTATTGTATGATTCGTAACGTGTAATATGGTTATACAATTAGTATATTTGATCAATTAGTTCAATTAGTTGATTGGTGTGTTAAACTTTCTAGACCTTTAATTATTCATGAAGAAGTAATAAAGAAAAGAAAATAATAAAAAGAATAAAATAGCTCATAAAGATAAAAATAAAAATAATAGTAGTAAATAATGCAATAGGATTTGAGTACTTATTAAGTTGTTATGGTATATAACACCATCCATAGAATGGTTTTAGTAACAAAATATAAAAATTTAAAAGAAAAAAAATAATATAATATAATAAATAAAAATAAAATAAATAAGGGGTTTTTCCTTCTGTCAATTTTTTTTAAAAAAAAAAAAAAAGAGAAAAGAGCTTAGTATTTTAAGGTTTTGTCATCTAGAATTTTCTTTAAATAAAAAAAAACTAATATGGTGATTTGCAAAAATTAGGTTTTCTTAGGTTTTTTTAAATTATCACACACCAATCTAGGTGTCTTAGATATTTTCTTAATAAAATTACATATAGTTAAATAACATAAACATGGCATTTCATCTTAAATAAAATCGGTCAACAAACTAAGACTCTATAAAAGAAAAAGCGAAATAAGAATGGTTTGATTCCAGTTAGTAGATACGCAAGTATTTTCAAGGCAACATATTAAAATAAAAACTTTAAGTCTTTTTAAGAAAAAAATATCATAATCATATAATCTTATAAAAAATATATATGCATATTGAAATAATAATAATAATAATAATAATAATAATAATGAATAGTTTATTAGTAACAAAATAAATACATAAAAAATATAAGATAGGAATATAAAGGTTTTTTAGTAAAAATTCTCGAAAATCTTATATAGTAGCCATTTATGTTTTAATAAGTTAAAACCTGGACCATCAATTTTTGGTTTTCAAAAGTTCTAAACTTTACATATCAATAGCTGGTTAGGATTTTTCCACCCGTTAATCCTAATTATGTTTTTATCAACATGGTTACTTTGTGACTCCTTTTAAAATTGATTTTCCTAAATTTAGTTAAAAAATCTATATTAAATTGTTAGGATTTAGTACAGATTAAAATTAAAAATAAAAAATAAAAAATAAAAACTAAACTCAACAATGATCACGATGAAACACATGTAGCTCAATGAATTATAATATTCAATAGCATAGGTTTATATGATTAATACACAAATAGTATGACATGATAAGGTATATTTTCTTTTTGACCAAAAAAAAAAAAAAAAGCCCCCGGAAAAGGCATATATTATTGCTATAAAAATATTACTAAGTATATATGATGCCTCCACTGTCTTTTTCTATAATAACTTCATATGTTTGACGAACAAGCAGACTGTAACTGTCCAAAATGGAACAAAACTTTGACCTAAACACCACAATAGGTCTTGATGAGGCTTTCAGCTTTAATACGATTGTCACTTTTGTCGTAGTAGCAGAGGAAATCAACATGATTGAAGGGCATGAACCGTTGAGGATGATCTTCATCGATGAACTCTTGTGGCGTCTCTATCATTCCCTTTTGGTACGAGAACACCCCAAGAGAGTGCCTCACTGGGCCATCTTCCCTCACTGCCACTCGGTGGTAACATACCTTGATTCTTCCATTGCTCTATGCCTACATATGTGTTTACACATTTAATTGTATGTTGTTACTTGTCTGCAAGATATCCCATAAAGTTTTTTATTTTTCTTTACTCCCTAGATGATATCCTCTCTATATCCTTTCCAATCATATATTATAAATAATGATATATACACATTCACGATTTTAATATGTAGAAGTATATAATAATAAAGGGTATCATGATGCAAACAACAACTGGAAATAGGGAAAATTGATCCATCCCATACCTATCCTATTGAAAAATGGGAATTGCTTAATACCGGCGACCTTTATGAACAATCAAATCATGTAACCTACTTATGACCCTTTTTATTAAGCACAAACCTTCTATTAGAATTATAATATTTTTCTTGTGGATATGGTTGATCAATCTTACAATATTTACTAATACTGTATCTACCACCGACTATTAAAAATCATTTATACTACCTAGCTATTTTCAATTATCTTATTTGTTCTAAATATAAAAAATGATTTATATATTTATCTAGATAGGAAGAGTTTACATTATTAGGCCCGGGATAGCATGATGACTAACCACAGCGGCATCACCAGCCATGACCATGAAGGTGGTGTCATTAGGTTCAAAAGTGAAGCAATCTCCATCTTTCATCTGAATCTCCAAACCCTTAATTTTGTTTCGATGAAGGAAGGATATGAAGCTCTTGTCCGTGTGAGCAATTGGATTGTTCGTCTCTCCATGGGGCTTCTTGTACTTCAGAAACCGGAGTAGTAAAGTGGTAGCTTCCATGTAAGCATCATAATATTTCTCCACACCATAGCTTTCGAATATCATTCTCATTGTCACCTTTTCTAGCTCAGCTATTACCATTGAGTAGGCATGAGCAGTTTTGCTGGAAAAGAAAATCGAAAGAAAAATATATCAAGGTAAAAAAATAAAATATAATCCTGATTACATTGAGAAAACAGGTCCCATGGTGGTGCTTCCGACAGACCTATTCGTTTTTCAATATTACTTATACATTGTACATGGCATAATAATAAGTACTCGTGGATATCCTTTAATTTTTTCTTTTTTCACAAATTTATATAACATGGAAATTAATATTCTTTTTGAAGACACAATTCAGTATTCTACCGTTGGACAATAATAAAAATACATTAAATTTAATAATTGGAAGCGAATTGTGTCTATCAATACTTTTATTAAGGATAAATCCTTTGGCATGCTTATTGTTTAATTAGAATAAAATTATGCAACTTTCATGATTTCACATAAAATGTGTAATTCACAGAATATTGCGTAAAACACTTTTTTACGGTCTATATGATTTTTTATTTTTTTTTACAATCAAAGTTCCAAAATTATTAAAATATTAGTATAATAATCTCTAAAAGTTATAGTTACTCATGGCTTTTAGAGGTAAGTGATAGTGTAATCTAGTAAAAGTGATAACTAATGACAGATGCTGGTAATCACAAAAAATGTAAGTAGAAAATAGGAAAAAAATCTTTAAATAAAAAAAAAGAAAAAGGAAGTTATTTACCAATTACCTATTAAAATTTTGTTTGTCGGTAGCTACAATCGGTGGTCATCATTATTACCTTTATCTTCTACAACTTTTTAATGCAAAAAAGTGATTATATAGGTTCGGTATATAGAAATAATGTAAAATGAAATTCATAAAAATAAAATAGAATAAAATTGAAAATGTCAATTACCTTCGAATAAAACATGTATATAGTATTTATAAAAAACGTTTTTAGATATTATAACGAGGTTAAACATTAAATAAATAATTTTTAATTAATGACAATTATTAAGGGTAGGATTTCATTCCTAAAAAATAGAATAGAATTCTCCCTAAACCTAAAAATACTTTCCAACATAGAAAAAAAATTGAAACTCGGAGTCACATTTATATTTTAAATCCATATCTGTATACCAAATGTGACATTAGTGTTGTGTTATAACTTGTTTGTTAGTAGTAAATGTAAATTAATAAGTTAAGCATACCAGAAAAGTTCTTTTCCATTTGGCCACATGAGAGAGGTAAAATTTTGGCACTCCTCATGAGTCTCTGCATGATCAATGTTCAAGGCTTCGATAAGAGGGGTCCCAGGAACACCAGCAATGTATCCATGTGAAGGCTTAAAATTGGTGTTTTTTATTTTGGTTTCATGGGTAAAATCAAACAACTCCTCCGTAGCACTAAAATTGAGTCATGAAGCTCAAGAGAAAAACTGCTGAAGTTCTTGCAATCAATGATGAAGCACCCGTTTTCCTCGAGTGCTTGCATGATCACTTTGCAAGTTTGGATCCATGAATCTGTTTCGGGTTTAAGATTTTCCCCGGAAAATTCTATTATTGGAACGTTGTTTGATGCTACCTCTCCTGGCATTTTGGTGTTCGGACTAGATTAAGGTAGGAGAGATTTTTTAGGATTTGAGGGGTTTCTTGTTTGGTGATGGGATTTGTAAGGTTTCTTATAGGCCTTTTATAGGCATGTCCATGGTCACTGTCTATGCTTGCACATGCTAGCCGGCCGGCCGCCGGTTCAGCTGTGAGCTGTCCTTGGCTGAAAATTTTCAGCGAATACATATAATATATAATTTTCTCTCGAAAATTTAGCAACCAACCGAAGTTTCGATTGCTTCGAATGATTTATCATACAAAAAGACGAAGATATTAGTTATAATTTTGCAATTATATCACTACTAGGGGAGGTCATTACTTTGGATGCAGGAAAGCGGCAAAAAAATTACATAAATAAATTTCATAAGAGATTATTAAAAAGTGCACTTTATCTTGCAAGTAAAGGAGGACACAAGTCTCCATATGACCATGCCAAAATAACTCCCTATATTCCATTTGCAATAACTCTTTATTTTAATTTATTTGATTAATGAGTTTTTTTTTTTTTACCATATAAGACGCGAAGATGTCTTTGTTTTAATATATTATAAATATAGATTGGTTAAATTTCGTACCATGCAAGTAAAATTTACCCTATAGAGTTCTTACAAAATGCTCCCCAAGCATATGCTATTAGTTAGCCTCTATAAGGATTGTGGCATAGCATTAGCATTTATGCATATATATAAATATAAGCCTTGCAATTTATTTGGTTATAACTCCAATTTTTTATTTATTATTTTTTCACTTATTACAATAAAAATAAGAGATACATATCCTATTCATACCATTAAATTATATAATCATAACTATAACTCTACTTCTGTTACTAAACAGAGGGGTCATCTTGATGGATATCTTGGTGCATTTGTCTTTTTTAAGATTCTACCGTGTCATAAATTCAAGTCCAAGAGCAGATTAGAGCCCATAGTTTCATAACATGAAGATCCTTAAAATATTTTCCTTGTTCCAGGCTTTTGCCTTGTCTTTTCCAATATCAGTATCCTAACATTGACCTAAAAATATAACGTAGAAAAATTGGTTGAAAGCGAATGCCCTTCATATGACAAATGAAAAAAAAATAAAAGGTTGGGTGTGGGGGGTTTGGAAATTGTAATTACACCTTTTTTGAAATCAAGTATTTAAATCTTTTATAAAGGTATATCTGGATTTTTATATTATTTTCTGTCCTTAATTTTATGCTTTTTATTTTGGTTTTATTATAATTTTATTTAAGTATAAAATAATAAAATAGTCTAAAAGTACATTTTTTATTTTAAATTTTGGAATGTAAATAATAATTTTAAAAATAAGAAGAGTAAATCAAATGCAGTTTTTCTTTTTAAGCAATCTCGTGCTTCATGGCTCAATGATCATTTTACTAGGTGTGTAGTAATAAAACAAAAATAGTGTGATCCCTTCACCATTTGGAGAATAAAGAACAAGTAGAGTGTTACAATCTCATATTGGATAGTAGTATGAACCAAGCATTAATTTAAATCCAAAAGGTTCTCTTACCTATTAAATCAATCTTTTGGGTTGAGTTTTTTCTTTAGATTTGAGTTGTAACATTTGGTATTTTCATTAAGAGTTAGCCCTATGAGAGACAGTTTAGAAAATGAATGATCTGAGAGAGGGGCACTTGAGAAAAAGATTACCTAATAAAGCTGAGTAATAGCCACATAGAGTGTGCCGTCCATAATAGGCCAATGTGAGTGTTGGCCTTAAAAAGGAGGTGGTAATATTACAATTGCATGTTGGCTTTAAAAAGAGATGGTAATATTACAATCGTATATAAAATAGTAGTATGATTTAAGTATAGTATTTAAATATAAAGGATTCTTTGGTATATGATATTATTATTTTGAGTTGAACTCTTCCTGGATTGTAACATTGAGTTATATATTTGTTGATTATATCCTTTATCCATACGAATGCAACTAAGTTTGCAAAAATTAGAACTAGCACGAAGGGGAAAAGGTTCGATATAAAAAAAATAGATTTGAATAATATTCTTGTTAGACAAACCAATGGCCAAATTTTAACCTTTCACATTAGTACCTCAACTATTTCAAAAGAAATAGATAAGGAACTCCATAACGGTTAATATGGAAAAGTATAATATAAGTTCCTGAATTTTTCTCTTCCCTAGAAAAGAGTCCTCAATTCTATCTAAGTTTTCAAACTTTGAAGAGTGGATGGATTAGAGTAAGTCTGTTTATGAGCTCAGTTAAACATTGAGGTAAAAAGATAATGAACCATGCTAAGAATTTTTTATTTTATTTTTTCCCCGAATGGGTATTACTTTCTAGTCAAACTCTCCAGAGAAATGCGTGAGTTGGTATAGCATCGATGCAAAATAATTGATCTTCCTATTCATGCGCAAAGTCTACACTTACGCAATAGCCCCCAAATAAAATCGACAAAACGAGGTCTTCCTTTGCCAAAATTAAGAAACACGTTCTTCTTCTTTTACTTTGACAGCATTAACTCCCGATGAAGCTTCGATTATTAATTTCAACCTCTTTTTCTCTCCTTCACACTAAACTAGCTAGATAAAAAAACTACATTCAACCTCCACTTAAAGGTAGGCTGTGTATATTAAATAAAAGAAAAGTTATAGTATATATAAACTATAATACACGAAACTTTATAGGGAAAGAATAAAAATAAATAAATAAGGATTGACTCAATCCTTTTTCTAAGGAAAGAAATAAATAAGATCTTATAATCAAGGAGATCCTATAATCAAGGATTGACACAATAAAATTTCACAATAAAACAGAAAACTCCTTAATTTCTATCACTCTCCCTCGAGTTAGCGCATGGATATCACACATGCCTAACTTGCATAAGGCTTTATAAAAAACTTTGCTAGAAATAGCCTTAGTAAGTATATCAGCAAGTTGATCTTCAGACTTTACAAAGGGCAATGAAATGGTTCTAGCTTCAAGTTTTTCTTTGATAAAGTGTCTATCAACTTCTATGTGCTTTGTTCGATCATGTTGAACTGGATTCCGAGTTATCTCAATAGCTGAAGTATTATCACAATATAGGTTCATTGAACCTTGAGAATCAACATCTAATTCTTCTAGCAATTTCCTCAGCCACAACAATTTGCATACTCCAAAAACCATGCCTCTGTATTCTACCTCTGCACTTGATCTTACAACAACTGGTTGTTTCTTACTTCTCCAAGTTACATGGTTTCCTCCAACAAAAGTGAAATAACCTGAAGTTGACCTTCTATCATTAGCTAATCTTGCCTAATCTGCATCCCTATAACCATCTATTCTCAAATGATCATGCTTCTTAAAAAGTAACCCTCTTCCTGGAGCATGCTTTAAATACTTTAATATGCATTCAACAGCCTCCATATGTGACTTTCGAGGATCATGCATAAATTGACTCACTACACTTACTGCATAAGCAATATCAGGTCTAATGTGAGATAAATAAATCAATTTTCCCACAAGTCTTTGATACCTTGCTTTGTCAGTTAGAGATTCACTTAGGCAATGATATAACTTATGGTTTTGTTCAATGGGAGTAGTCACAAGTTTGCATCCAAGCATTCCTGTCTCAGATAACAAATCAAGAATATATTTTCGTTGAGATAAGAAAATACCATTCTTTGATCGAGCTACTTCAATACCAAGGAAGTACTTTAGATTACCAAGCTTTTTCATTTCAAATTCGGAGGCTAAGTATTTTTGGAGATTTTCTATCTCAACTAGATCATCACTTGTTAGCACCATATCATCCACATAGATGATCAATGCAATCACTTTTCCCTGTTTGTGTTTTAAAAACAATGTGTGATCTGCGTTACTTTGTTTGTACCCAAAAAACTTCATGGATTTTGTAAATCTACCAAATCATGCCCTTGGAGATTGTTTCAATCCATACAATGCTTTTTTTAGTTTGCATACCATTGTAGTCTTTGAGTATTTTTCAATTCCGAGAGGAGGATCCATGTAAACTTCCTCAACGAGGTCTTTGTGAAGGAAGGCATTCTTGACATCAAATTGAAGGAGAGGCCAATCTTGATTAGCAGCTAAGGATAACAGTACTCTTACTGTATCAAGCTTGGCAACAGGCGAAAAAGTTTCTTGATAATCGACTCCATAAGACTCTGTATACCCTTTTGCAAATAACCGTGCTTTGAACCTTTCAACAGTTCCATCAGTTTTATGTTTAATAGCAAATATCCATCTATACCCCACTGTCTTTTTTCCATTGGGAAGAGGCACCAGGTCCCAAGTAGCATTTTTTTCAAGTGCAGCCATTTCTCCCGCCATAGCTTGGGTCCACTTGGTGTCTCCTAAGGCTTCTTGTAGTTTACTAGGAATAGAGATAGATGATAACTTCAGTATATAAGATGCATATGACTTTGATAAACGATGATAAGACACATGATTACTAATGGGATATTTTGTTTTGGCTTTAAGATCAGGTTCATATCTAGTAAGAGGTATACCACGGTTAGCACGAGCTGGAATATGGTAGTCAGAAGTTACCTTAGGAGAAGGTTGACATGATTGGTCTGGTGATGTAGGGGGATTAGTACTATCTATGAGAGGATCATCTTGTAATTCATTACATTCGTCCAACTCAGCGTTTTTATCACCTCTCTCTACAATTTCTGGAATATGTCTGTGCTCTCTGTGTGCTACTTCTGTGTTGTCTTTCTACTTTTTATTAGTATCTTCATCTAATGGAAGAAAAGCCTGCACTACATCATCATCAAGATTGATCACTTCATTATGTTTCTCCCCCTGAAGTGAAGAATCTGCAGAGTAGAAAGACTCGTTTTCATGGAAGATAACATCCATAAAGACATAAAGTCTCTTAAAGGAAGGATCATAGCATTTGTACCGCCTTTTGATAATTACCATATCCCACAAAAATGCATCTTACAGCTCGAGATTCAAGCTTATTTCTTTGATGGGGATACAAATGAACGTAAACAACACAACAAAAAATTTTGGGGGGCAAATGAACAACAGGGGGACGACTACAATGATCAGGCAATACATCTAGTGGTCGTCGATAATCAAGAGCACTTGAAGGAGTTTGATTGATTACATAAACTGCAGAACTTAAGGCTTCACCCCATAAGTAAGAGGGAACATTTCCATCAATTAAAAAAGATCGAGTGACCTCCAAGAGCTGTCTATTTTTCCATTTTGCAATGCCGTTTTGTTGCGGCGAGTAAGGGCACGTTGTTTGATGAATCATGCCAACAGAGCCCATGAATTCTTTTAACTCTTGGTTGAGATATTCCCCTCCATTATCCAATCGAAACACCTTTATTGACATACCAAATTGAGTTAAAATCATCTTATGAAAAAGGCGGACAATAGAACTTACATCACTTTTCTTTTTCATCAGATAAATCTAAGTCATTCTAGTGCAATCATCAACAAAAGAAATATACCATCCCATTCCATTAAGAGTTGAAATAGGTGCTGGTCCCCAAACATCAGAGTGAACCAAAGAAAAAGGAATACTTGTTTTATTTCCACTTAAAGGAAAGTGAGCACGATGACCTTTTGCAAGAGCACAAGTTTTACAAGAAAAATTTGAAGCACTAAATCCAACAAATAACGAAGGAAATAATCTTTTCAAATAGAAGAAAGATGGATGTCCCAATCTTTTATGCCATAACCAGATCTGTTCTTTTTTCTTATCAACTGAATTCTCTTGTATCGCATGAGCTTGCCTTTTTCTAACAAATTGAAAACCATCTTCCAGATAGTACAATCCTCCTCTTTCTCTACCACTGCCAATCTTCTCCTTGGTGTAAAGGTCTTGAAAAACACAGTGAGTGGGAAAAAAGGTACAAGAAAGATTATGAGACTTGGTTAATTTTTGTACGGAAAGAAGGTTATAATTTAGTGATGGCACAAACAAAACATTTTTTATATTGAAAGAAAGAGATAATGGGATAGTACCAATACCAACAATTGGAGAAGAAACTCCATTAGCATTAGTGACAGTACTCATAGAACAATTAGAAGATAACTAACTGAATTTGTGTCTATCACAAGCCATATGATCTGTTGCACCTAAATCAATTATCCAATCACTATTACTAGTAAGGGACGTACCTAATTGAGCAGCAAATCCAGAACTTGTGGCTAGATTAACCTTTGGATTTGTGGTCTCCTCTTGGTAATTAGAGTATGCTTGAGGTGCCTTCTTGCTTTTTGGGTGCCAATCTGGATATCCATGTAACCGAAAACATGTATCCATTATGTGACCTATGCCATTACAATTAGTACATTTACAATCTTTCTTTGAAGACAAGGTCTTTCTAGTGGCCATTGTAGCTCCTTCTCCAATTGTTCCTCCGAGCATGGCTCCCTATCGATTAGCCTCTGCACAGACCGCAGCATACACACTTTGGATACTGGGCAATGGTTTAGTAGCAAGTATTCGGCCTCTTACCCCATCCAATTGAGAATCTAATCCGAGCAAAAAAATATATACACGTTGTGCATTAACTTTTGCAGTATATTTGTTGATGTCACTTGCACACTCCATAATACAATCATCAATATCATCAAGTTGCTGCCATATTTTTTGTAATTTTCCAAAATAAGAAATTATGGTCTAACCATTTTGGCGAATAAACATTACCTCACAATGAAATTGATACGCCTTTGAAGCATCTTACTCGACAAAATATGTTTGTTTCACAGCATCCCAGATTTCCTTTGTTGTGCCCAAGCAAAGGAATAATGATCTAATGTCTTTTGTCATTACATCAAGAAGCCATGATTTTACCAGACAATTTTCTTCTTGCCATGACTCGTATTCTTCTAAAAGTTCATCTTTTGGTGTGACTTTTGTGCCTGAAATAAAACCCCAACACTTTCTTCCACGGATCTTATTTTGAGCATTCAAGGACCACTCAATATAATTGGTTCCATCAAGGCGTTCTAGGGTGATAAGAGAATTTCCCTGTATAGGAAAAGCAGTTGTATAGTTGTCATTCTTCTCTTGAGAACCACTATCATCTTTTTTAAGATTAGACATAGTGACAATAGTACAAGAAAGAAACTACAACAGAAGCGTTAAACAGAATTAGTAATTATGTTAGCTTCAATTCCAAAAGCAATTAAAGGAGGCTCTGATACCATGTATAAATAAAAAACACAATTACGAAAGAATTTCTGTATATTGAATAAAAGAAGAGTTACAGTATATATAGACTATAATACACGAAACTATACAGGGAAAGAATAAAAATAAATAAATAAGGATTGACTCAATCCTTTTTCTAAGGAAAGAAATAAATAAGATCCTATAATCAAGGAGATCATATAATCAAGGATTGACATAATAAAATTTCACAATAAAACAGAAAACTCCTTAATTTCTATCAGGCTGCATGTGAGTTTAGACTAAGGTGGGGTTCACATTGAGGTTAGATTAGACAATGTAATGATTTGTGTTGGAACTTTGATCTTGTCTAGAATTGTGATGCAGCCTAAAATCGGTATGATACTTTTGATCTAGAGCCGCGATCTAGACTCATAAGTCATGATTCACGATCCAAACTCATAAGTCATGATTCATATTCATACAGTAATAGTTGATTCCATAGGTTTACTATGGTCCATCCATCAAACCTATTGAAATCAACGATTTTGGTAAGTGAATTTGAAAAAAATAAAATAAAACAAAAATAAGAAAAAAAGTAGCTAAAGCATATAAGAAAAATAAAAACAAGTGAATGTGAATTTGATGACAAATATAAAGATGTTGAAAAATAAACATAATAAAAGATAAAAGCTACAAGAGAGAGACATTACTCATTGCTATTTAAAAATAAGATTTATTTGTAATAGAGGTACTATTTTATATTCTCCTCTAATATTTGTATCATTTCAAGTACGAGCTTTTGCCGATCATAATTATGAAATATTTATATCTAAATTTTAAGATTTTTGGATCCAAAGTAATTGCATTATATGAAATAGTTTTTAGTAATTAGTATAAAAATTTAATTTGTTGTTTTGTAAATTTTGAGATGACAAATTATACTAGATAAAGAATTAAAGAGAACTAAAAAAAGAAAGAAAATTTAACAAAAGAAAAAAATTAATTAAAAAGAAAAAGAAAAGGTCACAGGTTTAGAACTAATTTGTGACTTGCCGGTTCTAGTAAATCAGGTCATGAACTAGCCACATGCTTTTAAATCTGATGTCCCTAATCATAACCCCTAACCCAGTGGTTCCATGTTAGGTAAAAAATGTGATGGTGTCTAAGTGTCCAACAATTTAATATAATATGACAATAATTCAACACAAACTAGATTAAATTGTGATGCTTGGCAACATTTAGTTGATGAATGTACAATTGTGATATCAAATTTATGTGATTGCTATAAAAAATCACATCCTAGACATTTATTTGAAATTCTAATCAACATCAAGAATTACCAAAGTGTACTCAACTTTACAAAATGCTCTAGAAGTTAGTAGACTAACATGTTTGGTAGTATTTAGTTGATAAATGTACAGCTTTGATATTAATTTGTGTAATCCCTCAAAAATTCATATTTTGGGCATCTATTTGAAACTAGAACCAAAAGTAAGTCAAATAACCTTGATGCAGTCAATTTTATAAAATTAAGTAATTTACTTAGAACATACATATAAACTCAATATTTTAGTGCTCTTCATTAGCAATATTGTACCCTTTTAACAATCTAAATCTATTTTAGCGCTTGATTGTTTATCAAACACTAAATTAGATTCAAAACCAACTCATATTTGATTCCTATTGGGTTTCTTTAGTATCGCATTTGTTCATATCATTCATTTATTACGTTTAAACACAATAAAAAAAAAAAAAAAGAAATTCCAACTTGCATTCCTCTTTGGTGCTATCTATTGATATACCCTGTCAAGCCTCACGCTTTGGCATGCATATATCATCCCGCCTTGGAATAGTTGGAGGGAAACAAGTGAGGAGTCATGATTTTTTTTTTTTTTTTGCAAGAATTTTTTAGTAATTAGGAAGCCATTGCAATTCTTATGTACTTTTATTCTTAAATTTTTGTTCCTTGCTAGCTTATTCATTATATTTAAGTTAGGAGACTTTTATTTGGTTTCAATATCTTAATTTATACTTTTTTATTTATATTTTCGTATAAAAACCTTTCACTACTTTTTTTCTAGATTAACATCCCATTTCAAATTTAAAGTTTTCTATATCTGTTTGTTCTCTCCTCCATTTTATCTTACTATTCTAGCTTTTTATCTGAATTACCTTTGCATTTCAATTTTAAATAAGAGAAAACTGCCGTAAAAAAATTGGTTAGTTTTGGCTATTTTTTCATAATTTTTGCATCACAATTTACCACGAGATTAGACCGGTCAAATACGAATCAAACATCACAATCCTACATGATGTCATAATTGAGAGTAGGCTCTTTCAGCTTGCGTCAAGGCTTACAGGGATGTTACCAATAGTATAAGCATGAAATGTTATCTCCTCCTACTCATGCATGATGTACAGTAAGTTTTGATGTGACACTTATGATTATATCCACATTATTTTCTTAAAAAATTATATATATATAATCCATATTATTAAGTATATAACTTTAAAAAATTAAATACAATCAAAATAAAATTTTTAATTCACATGAAAAAATGGTTATATTGTTGCTTTTTAAGTCAATTTCACATTATGGGAAAACAACTATATTTACGTAGATATGTAAAATACCTCTTATGTTTAAAAATTCAAATATAATATTAAATTTAATTTTATACTCACAATACAGATATATTGTCTCCTAGTAGTTTTTTATCCACATTAGAGTTCTCTATATGATTTTTTTTTTCTTTTTTAATCTTCAAATAAAAGGATACTAAAGTAAACCATGATCTTATTATAGGAAAAGACAATAGAGTCCAATGAAGATTAAAGAAACAAATGCCAAGAAGAATGGAGTAAACTATAGAACGCAATCAATTCCTACACAACAAACTCTAGAAGGAAAGAAGAAAAGACAAAACAAAGGACTGTTCTTGAACTATGTCATAGAAGAAGGAAGAAGAGAAAGAAAATGGAAAGCAAATCTCTAACTAATGAAACTGAATCAGAAAAATTAATTATTGCTCAACAGTATAATAGTATAGATATGTCATAGACCATTACTATACTAATGTACACACACTATACTACTATACATATGTGACATACTATATTAATATACACACACGTATAGATATACATCTAACACTTCCCCTTAAGATGGAGAGTAGATGTTAAGCACTCCCATCTTGCATAATAAGAAATAGAATTATTATGTAGGAAGACCTTTGGTGAATATATCTGCAATTTGCTGCTTATTTGGTACATAAATGGGTAAAATAACACCAGCAACAACTTTGTCATGCATAAAATGTAAGTCCATTTCTAAATATTTAGTTCGTTCATGAAAAATCGAATTTCGAGCAATGTGAATAGATTGATTGTCCCAAAATAACTGAATAGGTCATTTGGAACAAGAAACTTGAGATTCTTTTAATAAAGTAAGAAGCCAAATAACTTCACAAGTGGTGGAAGTTAGGATTTAGCAAAACTTTTTGAAATAGTAGATTGCTTTTTGGATTTCCAGCTAACAAAAGAGTCACCAAGGAATATACAGAAACTAGTAGTAGAACATCGAGTATCTAGAAAACCTTCCCAATCACTCTCACTATATGCTCCTATAATCAAAACAGAAGATTTAGAAAAGAAGATTCCTTGCTCAACAATATTTTTGATAGAACGTAATATTCGATCTAATGCCATTTAATGCATGTGATGAGGTTTGTCCATAAATTAACTAAGAATATGAATAATATCAAGTCACGTCAAGTCACGTAATTGTCAAATACAAAAGCTTACCAATAATTTGTTTATAATGGGTGGAATCAACCAAGTCTAAATCATCTTTGTGTGACAAACAATGATTTTCAACAATTGGAGTTTCTACATATTGAGAACCAAGAAAACCAACATCTTGTAACAAACTTAAAGAAAAATTACATTGTGATAATACTAAACCTTGTGTAGATCTTGCAAGCTCAAGTTTAATAAAATACTTCGAAACTCCTAAATCCTTAATTCGAAATTACATATCAAGAAAATTCTTGAGCTATTCAATAAGAGAAAGATTCTTGTTAGCAATGGCAAAATCATCCTCATAGACTAATACCATAATCATATCATTTCTAGATCCTTTAGTAAACAAAGAGTAATCACAATGAGACTATTAAAAACCAAAAGCTAAAAGAGAAGCAATAAGTTTAGCATTCCATTGCCGTTATGCTTGTTTAAGTCCATATAATGACTTATTAAGCTTACAAACAAGCCTTCCAATATTTGAAGACTCCCCCTTAATCTCTAATCCTAGTGGAACATCCATACAAACTTCCTCAAATAAATCACCATTTAAGAAAGCGTTATCAACATCCATTTGATGAAAATGCCAATTGAATACAGTAGCTAAATAGAAAAATAGTCAAACAATAGTTAGTTTAATAACTAGACTAAAACTTTCAGTAAAATGAAAACCTTCCTTTTGATTATACCCTTTTGCCACTAGTCTAGCTTTATAACAATCAACAAAACCATCAACTCTTGTTTCGATTTTGTAAACCTATTTACAACCAATGGATTTTTTTTCTTGGAGGTAATG
The DNA here is from genome assembly GCA_037954665.1 of Laguncularia racemosa. Classification (NCBI taxonomy): domain Eukaryota; kingdom Viridiplantae; phylum Streptophyta; class Magnoliopsida; order Myrtales; family Combretaceae; genus Laguncularia; species Laguncularia racemosa. Next base: position 5,021,730 of record JBBMOL010000030.1, on the reverse strand, counting down.
GTACAATAGTCCAAGTATTATTAGTTTTCAAAGCATCTAATTCTTCATCCATAGCTTTACACCATGGCTCAAGGTTCATAGCTTGATTATATGAAGATGGTTTAAAATGTTGAGATATTTGGATAGTAAATGCGTAAAATGGAACAAATAAAGAAGCATAAGACAAAGAATTTTATATTGGATGAGTAATGGGACAATGTCAAAAAACTATAGAATTAGAAGAGGAATTAGTCAAGATAAGGTTATAATGATAATCTACAAGATAAGATGGAATGTTAGATGATCTACTACTTCGTCTAAGAGCCAAAGAATGATAAAAAGCTAAAGAAACAATTTGTAGATGATTAGGATTAAGAGGAATAGATTATGCATGATCAGAGATTGAATTAGGAAAATCTATAGAAACTTTAGGAACTGAACTTGTATCAAGAGAATATGTAGAAACTTGAGGAACAAAACATGTATCATGATGTACAAGTTGACTATTAGCATGTTTTATATCAAAAAAAAAAAGAGAGAGAGAAAATATGATCTATATAAGAAATTGTTAGATTAAATGATAAAGATAGGTTTGGTAAAGTATCATTCCTAAATAAGGTAGAAATCGGTGTACTTGGAAAGGGAAAACATGATTAACAAAATGTTTAGGAAAGTATCATTCTTGAATAGCGTAGAAATCGATGGTACTTGAAAAGGGAAAACATGTTCAACAAAATGCACATCTCTTGACAAAATATATATTTTTTCTATCAGATCATACAACTTGTAACCTTTTGTGCCTAAAGGTTAACCAACAAAAATACAAGGATGAGCATGAGGATCAAATTTATGGCGATCTCTTCTAAGTGTAGAAGCAAAACATAGGCAACCAAAGACATGAAGATGTATAAGAAGGCAACTTTTGAAACAACAATTGAAATGGGGTAAATCATTGAAGAACATAAGTGGGAATACAATTGATGATATGTGTGGCGGATAATATTGCATCTCCTTAAAAAAATATAGGTAAAGAAGATTGAAAAATGAGTGATCTAACCATAGAAAGTAAACATTGATGTTTGCGTTCTACTACATTTTGTTGTGGTGTTTCAACATATGATGTTTAATGAAGAATGCCATTTGAAGAGAGAAAATCCATTAAGAAATATTCATGACCATTATCTATACAAATTATCTTAATATGATGACCAAATTGATTGAGAATTATTTTGTAAAAAGCAAGAATGATCAAGGGAACTTCAGATTTAGTTTTCATGAGATATACCTAAGTAGTTCTTATGTAATTGTCAACAATAGTAAGGAAAAATTTATGTCCTTCTAAAGTAGGAATATTGTTTGGACCTCATATGTCAATGTGAACTAGTTTAAAAGCACAACTTGTATTTCCGATATGAGAAGGAAATGGAAAATGATGTTATTTAGCCATAGGACAAATGAAACATTCAAGCATATTATAATTTACAAATTTGTCTATTGTTTGAATATCTCTCATTTTATCTAAAGATGGATAACCAAATCTATAGTGCCACACATCAATTTTATGTGACAGATCATGAAGAACATGGGAAACAAAGGACTTCTCAAATTTTTTACAAAGAAAATCATCATTTTTACAATTTTGAAAAGATATGTTTTGCTCCAATAGGTATAAACTAAACTTAACCTTATCTTGACTAATCACTCTTTGAGTTGAAGAGGCCTTAATGATAGCAAGAGTTTTAGTAAATACAATTGTATATGAATTGCCAGATAGTAGTTTAGAAATTGAGATAAGATTGAACTAGAATGTAGGAAGAAATAGAACATTAAGAAGAACTAATTGAGAAGATATCATTACCGAATCGATGTGTGTAGCTTGTAAACATTGTTTGTTTGATAATTGAACAAAACTATATTGAATTGAAGTATAGGAACAGAAAAGACTAAGCAAACTAATCATATAACACTCGAATCAAGTATCCAAGTTACAAATTCTTGTGAATAAGAATTGTTAGAGGAATCAAATAATGAAATACCTACCATGTGACTTGTGTGTATTGAATTTCTAGACAAATTGTCTTGCACATAAGACACTTGATAAGTAGTTGATGATGAGGGACAATTTGGACCAAAACCTTCTGAAACATTTAGCAAATTCAAGAGATGAAGAATCTAATCTTTTGAAAAACTAATATTGCTTGCACCTACACTAAAGACATAACCTGCACCAAGAATAATACACTTTTGTGCCGACATAGGCATATTTGTACTTCGACCAACACTTGCTATAGCATCCTCCACAAATTTAGAAATTACATTATTTACACCTAACATTCTTAGTTTGTTGTTGAACATTAAATGCAAGGGAAATCCAATCAATTTATAACATTTCTCCTTTAGATGTCCTTTCTTGTGACAATGAGCGTAAACTAAATCATTCCCGTTTGATCTCTGAAATTTATTCATATTGGTACTAACCATCACTGAAGCATCAACAATGGCCAAGTCCTTAAGCCCATTTGATCTTTGAAATTCATCTCTAACAACAAGATTATAGGCTTCATTCAACGAAGGAAATAGTTTTAAAACTAGGATTTGTGATCTAAGTGCTGAGAAGTTTTCATTCAAACCATTAAGAAATTTAAAGATGTAATCTTTTTGCGCTATATCCACAAATTTATCAAAGCATTTCTAATCACAAGATTCGCAAGAACAATGCGGAAAAGGTTGATAATTCCATAACTCTTCCTTGGCAATGTTCAACTCAATAAAGTAATCGTCGATAAACCTATTTCCTTGAATAACAGTACTTAACAAATGATATAATTGACAAAATCGTGTTTTGTCAATTTGTGAAAATCTAACCTTTAACTTGTCCCAAATTTCCTTAGTAGAATTCATGTAGATCACAGTAGAAGCAATCGAAGATGATATGGATATCAAAAGGCAAGCCACAATCAAATTGTTGCATCTATTCCAAATCAGAAAGATAGCATCATCCTTCAGCGGGATAGGAATTGAGCCATCAACAAAACCAACTTTGTTAGGAATTGACAAAGTCAAAAGGAAAGATCGACTCTAAGTATTGTAATTCAATCTAGTTAGAATCAGAGTGATCAACATTGAATTTTGTTAATCAAAATGACTAATATAGAAGGGTGATGAAACACCCTCTAATGGTGAGATATTCATTGTTGATTTTAAGAAAGTGAAAGAAAATTAGTGCTCTGATACCATGATGAACATTAAAGAAACAAATGCCAAGAAGAAGGAAGTAAACTGTAAAATGCAACAAGTTCTTGCACAATGAACTCTAGAAGGAAAGAAAAAGAAAGGTAAAACAGAGCACTGTTCTTAAACTGTATTTCAAAAGAAGGAAGAAGAGAAAGAAAATGGAAAGCAAATCTCTAACTATAAAATTAAATCAGAAAAATAATTGTTTGTTCAATAATATAATAACATATCTATATCCTGCACAGTTATTATACTAATGTACACACGACATACTATACTAATATACACACGTATAAATATATACCTAACAGAGTCAATATGTTCCTATATATGCATGAGGGAAAACAGAAAAACAGAAAGCCTATTTCATGTTCATGTTGGAAAACGTGTAACCCATGATATTATAATAGTCAACATATTCGTCTATATTGATCAATACACAAGTAGTGTAACAAGATATAAGGTATATTGTCTTTTTTGAAAAAAAAAAAAAAAAGGGCTTTCAGGATTACTACGAATTATATTACCATAGGTACATGACACCTCGATTGTGTTTTCCTGAAAAACTTTTTATTATTATTGATCACCAAGACGACTGCTCCTGTCCTAAATGGAAGAGGACTTTGACCTAAACACCACAGTAGGTCTTGATGAGGCTCTCGGCTTTAATACGACTGTCACTTTTGTCGTAGTAGCAGAGGAAATCAACGTGATTGAAGGGCTTGAACTGTTGAGGATGGCCTTCATCGATGAACTCTTGCGGTGTCTCAATCATTCACTTTTGGAACGGGAATACCCCAAGAGAGTGTCTCACTGGGCCTTCTTCTCTCACCGCCACTCGGTGGTAACATGCCTTGATTCTTCCGTTGATCCATGCCTACATATGTGTTTATAACATTTAATTATGTATTGTTAACTTGAATGCAAGATACTCTATAAAGTTTTTTTTTTTTTTCTAAACGATATCCTACGGATTATAATGCACATTCAAGATTTTAATATATGGCAGTATATAATGACGAAAAGGGGTCATGATGATATATCAATTAGAAACAGAAAAACTTGATCCATCATGTATCTATTCTTTTTTGAAAAATGGAAATTGTTCGATATTGGTAACTTATAGGAAGAATCAAACGATATCACCTTATTTTCATTCTTTTTGTTAAGCACTAACATTATATTAGAACGAAATTTTTTTTCTTCTGAATATTATCGATTGATCATAAAATATTCACTAATAATATATCTAATACTAACCATTTTAAAAGTTATTCATATTACCTAACTATTCTTAATTAACTTATTCGTTATACATATTAAAAATTATATATACATTTATCTAGATGGAAAGAGTTTTTATTATTAGATTCGGGATAGTATGATGACTTACAACAGCGGCATCACCAGCCATGACCATGAAGGTGGTGTCATTAGGCTCAAAAGTGAACCAATCTCCATCTTCATCTGAATCTCCAAACCCTTGATTTTGTTTTGATGAAGGAAGGATATGAAGCTCTTGTCCGTGTGAGCAATTGGATTGTTCGTCTCTCCTTGGGTCTTCTTGTACTTCAAAAACCAGAGGAGTAAAGTGCTAGCTTCCATGTAAGCATCGTCATATTTATCCACACCATAGCTCTCGAATATCACTCTCATTATCACTTTCTCTAGCTCAGCTATTACCTTTGAGTAGGCATAAGCAGTTTTACTGAAAATAATAATAATAATAATAAGAAAAAAAATATCAAGATAAAAATAATGAAATGGAGTCATGGTTATATTGAAAAAACAGGTTCAATTATAGTGGTGCTTCGCGATAGGCAAACCTCATATCAATAAAATCACACATCTAATCAATTAGTTATTTACAACACTTTATTAAAATATTCTTTTATATATATATATATATTGTGCTTGGGGCTGGCAATGCCCTTGCCGCCGGCCCACCCTTGGTCCGCTCGCCCCCTACTTTGAGGAGATTTATTCATTTTTCAATATTAATATAAATAAACAGACAGATTAATATTTTTTTTTTTAGCATATGAACAAATCTTAGCTTTAATCTTTGAAGACTCATTGCACTACTGTACCGTTGGACAATGATGAAAATACATTAAAATTAATAATTAAAAACGAAAGATGTCCATGATACTTTTATGAAGGAAAATGCTTTGGGTGCACTAAATAAAAATTATAAATAGAATAAAATTATGTAACTCATAAATGTATAATATATGGTATATTTTGTGAAAAAAAAATTGGCAGTTTATACAATTTTTATTATAATCAAAGTTTTAAGATTAACAAAATATTAATATAATAATCTCTAAAAGTTACGGCAACTAGTGGTTTTTAGAATATGTGATGACGTAAATAGGCAAAAGCAATAACTAATCATGGATGGTGATAATCAACTACCATCGAAAAATATAAATTGAAAATAAGAAAAATGGTCTCAAAATTAAATTACTCATCTTATTTCCTATTAAAAATTTCTTGCTAGTCATTAATTACCACTTTCACATACCAGAAAAGTTCGTTTCCATTTGGCCACATAAGAGTGGTAAAATTTTGGCAATTCTCAAGAGTCTCGGCGTGATCAATGTTCGTTCCTTCTATAGGGGAGTCCCAGGAACTTCCGCAATGTATCCATGTGAAGGTTTAAGGTTGGTGTTTTTTATTTTAGTTTCATGTGGTAAATCAAACAATTTCTCCGTAACACTGAAAACCGAGTCATGAAGTTCTAGAGAAAAACTGTTGAAGTTCTAGCAGTCGATGATGAAACACCCATTTTCCTCAAGTGCTTTCAGGATCACTTTGCATGTTTGGAGCCATGAATCTGTTCCGTGTATGAGATTTTCCCGGGAAAATTCTATGACGGGAACGTTGCTTGATGCTTTCTCTCCTGGCATTTTGGTGTTTTGCACTAGATTAAGTTAAGAGAGATTATTTTTTAAGGATTTTGATTTTGAAGGGTTTCTTGTTTGGTGATGGGGTTTTTGAGCTTTCATATAGGCCTTTTATAGGAGCATGTCATGAGGGTCGTTTGGTCACTATCATGTGTTTGAAGATGCTAGCCCACCGGGTCGACTGTCCTTCGTGGAAAATTTTGCCAAATTGTTTGGACAATAATAGGCACATAATAAATATTTTTCTCAGCAAAGTTTAGTAAGCAACCGATGTTTCGATTAGTTTCTTGGTAGATGGAATCATTTACGCATTCGAAGTATCACGTAAATTAAAAAATTTTATACTCTTATTTGGGTGGTAGAAAATGGTAGATAGTTATTCAAATAAAATGTATATAAGAGCATTAACGAAAATGCGCCTTTAAGAATTATCCAGTAATAAATTATACAATACTCTTCCAAAAGTAACTTCACTCCATGGTATTTATGCAACTTTTTCCTTTATTTGAGTAATATAATTTTTAAGTTATATAAAATATAAAAAGTAATCATACGTTTTAATATTATAGATATAGATTAGTTACTTTAATAAGTTTCCAATAAATAGCTAAAACATAAGGAAAAAAAAAAACCTCCAACCCTTTTAAGGTTCACTAATAATTGAAATTCTTGTTAACCTTCAATAAGAACCAAAGCATTCAATTGCTTGCAAGAATAAGCAAAACCCATCTACAATAAGTCGAATATGGATAGTTCACTCGAGACAGTGGAACTTCGATGTACTATGTATCAACCACTTCTACACTCGGTGATTCTTAAAATGAAAAGAAAATGTGGAATACTCACATCCTATTGTTCTGGCGTTTTTTTTTTCATAACAATTCCACTTAATTTATTTTTTAAGTGATTATAAGGAAAAGTAAGAATTCAAACTTAATTCTTCTAATTTAAATATCAATATTCATACTATTAAATTAAAAATATATAAACTCTACATAATATATCTATATGATTATACTATCTTTTAAACATTAAATACATATAATTTAGGTGTAATATCCACCAATCATAATACATGCGATTCACCTATTATATAAACTTTTTTTTTTCGATGAACTATTATATAAACTTATATTCCGCGTATTTATATTGGAAGTAAGTCAAATCACCAAACCACATACATAAAATATTTCATCCTACAGCGTCAAGAGTTAAATGTGCCCATGCCAATTCCAAGACATACATGAGTCTTTCTTTAATAATTTGCCTTTTACTTTCATCCAATAATTAGCAGAAGGCATCTCTTCACATGGACGATGATGGATGTATGCTTACAGTCTAGCGATGTTCACGACAGAAATGAAAATTCCTTTGACGGTTGAGTCCCTTTCTTTCTTTTCTTTTTTTTTCTTTTTTCTTTTTTTTTTTATTTCTGAACTACTATTATAATTAACAAATTCCTATTATAAGACCATTAGACAAGGGCCGAGGCCGAGTACTTTTTCTAGAGTGTTGTGTGAGCAATTCAATAAAATTATTCAAACTTTTGATAATGTTTGAATATTAAGATAATTTAAATCAACATAAGGAGAATACAGCATTTCAAATAATACAACTCGTTTATACTTCCTTTGATGTTCTCCCTCTCTCTCTCTCTACTTTAATAAGATAACAAGGTTTTTTTTTCTTCTTCTTCTTCTTCTTTTGTTTTTTAAATGAATCTTTTTTTTTTCAAGAAAAAAAAAAAAACTATCAACAAATAGATGGTATAAGATTTTTATGTTCTGTCTTATTCATAAGTGGTTTTTTCCATAAATCCACCCTCATCTTGGAAATGAAATTTGATATTGATTGTTTTATCCAATCCATTCTTAAAACTTACGGAAAAAAAAAAAAAAAAAAAACTACCTTATGGATCGCTGTACTTTAGTGATGAACTACATAAATTTTTTTTTTGTATTATTTTATATTTATTCTGGATTCACTTATTATAAAGAAGACTAACCAAAACATTAATTTGTGCTTAAAATTGTAAAAGTTGAGTTCTAGGAATTCACTTTAATGATATATATATATATATAAGGAAAGTATAATTACCCTTTTTTACAAATGTGATACCAACAATGAAATTAAATTTTATAATATTCGAAATTTTGTAATATAACATTAGCATCTGCACATATAAATACAACTCTTGCAATTTACTTGGTTATTACTCCACATTTATTACTAATAGAGGGGTCCCTGATGACTCTCTCGGGAAAAATGCTTAATTTTATCGACAAAGAATTCTGCATATTTGTCTTCTTCCAAGATTCCATGGTGGCGTACTTTCTACTCCGAGAGCAGACCAGAGCCCATGGTTTCATAACATAGACAAAGACAACCTTAAAATATTATCCTCGTTTCAGGCTTTTGTCTCTTCTCTTTCAATGTCAGTACGCAAACGTTGACCATAAAGAAATTGGCGGGAAGCGCATGCGAAAAAAAAAAAAGAAATGATAAATAAATGCTGTTCACCGAAAAAGAAAAATGATAATAATAAGAAAAATTACAAATACAATTCCCTATTTTTTGTAGGCATTTAACTCTTCTATTCTTAAATTCATTTAAATCCCCAGTCCTTTGAAAAAATGTATTTTAATTTTTATACGACCATTTTGTTATTGGTTTTGGATTTCTCAAATCAAATTTTTAAAAAATTTTAAAATATAATTACTTAATTTAAAAAACTAAGAAAACTAAGTGTACGTAAAATAAATAAAAAAGCGAGTTAAAGAAAAGGGTAATTTCGTGTATAGTGACCGGATGATCATTTTGCTAGACGTGTGTGAGAAAAGATAGGCAATAATTGTAAACACCCCATTTTTGCAGGAATCAACAATTCTCAATAATAATCAATTTTCAATTTTTTTCAATTTTTTCTAATTTTTCTCTAATTTACCATAAATAATAAAAATGTTCAAAAAATAAAAAAATAAATAGGAAAACACGTCAATTTTGAAAAATGATTTCAGAAATGGCAATAATGAATAATAAATAATTTTTACAAATTTTTGAAATTTCAAAAAATACAAAAAAATAAAAAAATTACATCGCATATGTACAATTTGCGATGTAAATAAAATCGGGAAATTGGGCCAGCTCAGTTGGCTCGTGCGTGCATGTTGGGATCGTGTGAAGGTTGAAGGTCGCGAGTTCGAATCCCCCCACAGGCGCTCGGCAAAAATTTTTCGTTCTTTTCCCTGGAGCTGCCACGTGGCAGCATGTGATTGGCCAAGAGGAAACGCGTGCATGGCGCGTGATCGTCTTCTTCGCTCAGGAAAATCGGAGGAAGAGCCGAAGCAGGTCCGACGAAGACGAAATCGACCGTTTTCTTTTTAATCTTCTAGATTAAAGTCAAGATAAAGCCAAATCCATCAGAAAAATCAAAGAAAAACAAGAGATTTACATCAAATCGCCGGGATAAAGCCGAATCCAAAAACAGAAAAATATGGGTTTATCCAAATCGGAGAATTTGAGCATATCCAAGAGGAGTTCGAGGTGCCTATAAATAGAGGAGAGCAAGAGGAAGCTGGGGCACGAAGAAAAAGAGAGAGAAAAGAGCGAATCGGAGTACGTCGGAGAAGCTCGAAGCCGAAACCACCGACCGGAGCTAGAGCCACCGCAAGGAGACGTTCTGGGAGCAAACCACCACCACCATTGGATTCAGCAACCTCGAGAAGCTAGGATTCGACACATCACCCGCTGCAAAAGGCCACCGGAACGCCGTGAACGAGCCTTCCCCGCCGCCGTGTCCGATCGACCCGACCCGACCCGATTCGACCCGACCGACCCGACCCGCGCACCGACCCGAATCCAGGTAAGTCGGATTTTCCAGATTTTTTTTATTTTATTTAATTAATTTTGTTTATTTATTTATTCTGAATTAATTAATTATTTGTTATATAGTTATTTATTTATTTAGTTATTTGTTTATGTTTTATTTTTAATAAATAGGAAAATGTAGAAATTAGATTTTTCTAGAATTTAATAATGTAGAAAAATAATAATAATAAGTAAAAAATATATATATATAGAAAAATAATAAAAAAATTAGATGTCAAAATAGGATAGATAATAAACCAAAAAAAATTCCCAAAAATCACGAAAATCAACAAAAATTCCCAAAAATCACAAAAATCCCCAAAATTCTCAGAAATCACAAAAATAACGAAAAAATCATAAAAATCATTAAAAAATTCAAAAATTATAAAAGAATCATAAAAAAATGAGTTTTAGCACTTAGAAAAATCATTTTCTTCAAATAAATCCAAAATTGATGTTTTTCCTAAAAATCATTTTCAAAATCAGATTAAAGCTTAGGCTTAGAAGTTTTTTAGAAAAAAATCCCAAAAATGATAAAAACATAAAAGAGGTTTCATAAATTAAAATTCACCAACAAACTTAAAGTTTTCAAAAAAAGCGAACTACGGTTTGTTTGATCCTGAGTAGCAGGTACGTAGGCACCCATTCGGGTCAACCCATAAAATGAATGAAAAATCGTTTTCTTGAAATAATTCAAAAACATAATAAAAGTAACAGAAACAAAATAGAAACACATTTCTAAAGAGAAACAATTTCAAGAGATTAGGTGGTAACCGTAAAGGTTTTAATAGGTTAGCCTCCGGACTTAGAAACTCTGGTTTTCCCTTTTCCTCTTTTTACAAAAAGAGGAAATAACGACGACTAGTAGTCCAAATTAAGACTAATCCGCTCCTTTAGTCTTAATTCGATTTTCCCAACAACAGTTGGGTGGCGACTCCAAAAATCAAACGAAATTCCTAACTCAAGTCGAGGATCTACATTAGATGAGCATAGGGTCTAGTCTAGATCTGATTAGGAATGGGAATTCAGAAATTAGACTCGACAGGATGGCGACTCCACTGGGGACCCATTTCAGTAGGCTAAGCCACCCGAATCTTCGAATTGTTCTCCTTAAATGTGCTTCAATTATTATTCTGTTACTAATTTTTCAGGAATTAGTTAGATTCTAGTTTCTTTGCTATAGGGTTCAACATGCATACATATGTGTGAGTAGATGCGGTCGAACCCGGACCGTCCTAGAAACCTAAGACGGGGAGCCATTGTGTAGGTTTCGGGCGAAGTGAGTTGATTCACCGTTCGGGACCGATTAGGCTACCCCACTCTATGCTTCGATATGGCCTGAGATCCATTTCTTCGAGAATGCAGGAGGCCATAAAGCTCGGGAACCAGTTAGAACCAACCTACTTGCATACATGACATCATAAGGGGTTGACAATTGATGATAATGTAATGGTTTGTTATTTTGTTCATGGAGTTCGAATCTATTTCCCTGTAATGTTTTCATAGTCTTGTTTGTAATTAGGCGATTTCTCATTGTAAAATAGATGACTAGCACCACAATTAACCATCTCCTCCGCAAAGAAATTTGGGTATACAAACCTTTGGACCCAAAATTGGTACTGGACCATTGGTTTACCTTGTACAACCCAAAGGAACAAGGCTTTAGAAGCACAATTGGAGAAAGACTAAAGCACTGGAAGGCGTCATCAATGGGAAGCCTGAGCCTCCACAACAGAAGACTAAAAGGACTAGAAAGTAGATCATTATTTGTAATCTTTTATTTTGATTATCGAACTCCAAAAAATTATTCAATATTAATAAAAGTAAAGTTCAATATTACATCGTCAACCAATTGTCAACCCTTTTATTTTTAGCATCCGTGTGACACATGCATATCATTCTTGCATTAATTACACTAAAAAGCAAAACAAAATGCGAATCTAGGTATCAAAATAGCTTCCAAACAATTGAACCCTCCTAGAAGCCCAGTTCTCACGCGCTCAAGAACAAAAATGGTAAACAACAGCAACTACAACAACACTAGCGCTGATTACATTCCTACGGCCGCAGAAGAAGCGCAAGCAAGAGGTGTCAAAGGCAGAATGAAGGGGAAGCCGATCAACACCCAGATGTGTATCCCACCTCTCCAACAATCTTTCCTAAAGGCAAACATCATTCAAGAGCCTCGGAGAAACGAAGAGGACGACAGCAAGGGGAAATCAACTCCCCGTACGTCTAACCAACATCCGGCTCTCAACAATTGGTTTTGTTATCCTATCAGTAACGCTAGGTTAGCTCAAGAGTAGAGAAAGATTATTAAACAAATTTTATTGAGACTCTTTATCAAGTTCAATTACAGTTTGTTTTTTTTTTTTCCTTCTTATATATATATGCTTTCATTTTACTCAGATCTCCTACCATCGAACATCAGGGATATTTCGCGCAGGTAGAAAGTAAAAACGCTGATATCGTTTCCAACGCTGCTGGGTCAGTTGTTGAAGGCGATATTTTAGACCACGAAATAATACAAGAAAATTGGCTAAAACATGAACAAAGCGGAATCTCGATCGACGAGCCTATCTAGGAAGCATGGAAAACCCTAAGAACCTCAAAATCGGGACCAGTTTGAGTGCCGAGCAAAAACGTGAGATAACCGAGCTATTAATGGAATATGCAGATGTGTTTGCCTGGTCGTATGGTGACATGCCAGGGCTAGACCAGTCAATAGTAGTTCACAGGCTTCCCATAAGGGAAGATGTCAAACCTAAAAAACAAAAACTGAGAAGATTTAGGCCTGACATCTTACTGAAAATCAAAGAAGAAGTCAAGAAACTGCTAGAAGTAGGGTTCATTGAAGTATCCGACTACCCAGAGTGGGTAGCAAATGTAGTCCCTGTCATGAAAAAGAATGGAAAAGTACGCGTATGCGTAGACTTTCGGGACTTAAACCAAGCCACGCCAAAGGATAACTTCCCCCTACCTCACATTGATGTTCTAGTAGACAACACTACGGGAAACCATCTCTTCTCATTCATGGACGGTTTCTCAGGATATAATCAAATAAAAATGGCTGAGGAAGATAAAACCAAAACGACCTTCATCACAACATGGGGGACTTTCTGTTACAAAGTTATGCCCTTCGGTTTGAAAAACGCCGGGGCAACGTATCAAAGAGCCATGGTCGCTATACTTTACGATATGATGCATCGACAGGTTGAAGTATATGTCGACGACATGATAGCCAAATCCAAAGAAGGAGAAAGCCATATAGATATCCTGAGGAAATTGTTCAAACGACTGAGGAAGTTCCAGCTTAAGTTAAACCCAGAAAAATGTACTTTCGGGGTCACAACTGGAAAATTGTTAGGGTTTGTCATAAGCCAGGAAGGCATTAAAATCGACCCTGACAAGGTAAAGTCCATATTAGAATTACCTTCCCCACGCTCCGTTAAAGAAGTAAGAAGCTTACTGAGAAGATTAAATTACATAGCTCGTTTTATCTCACAGCTCATCGACAAATGCCGGCCATTATTCCGTCTGTTAAAGAAGAACACCACAATAGAATGGGACGACAAATGCGAAGAGGCATTCGAAACAACCAAAGACTATCTTACAAAACCTCCGGTCTTGATAGTCCCGAAACAAGGAAAGCCCTTATTCTTACACCTCACTATACTCCCTGAATCCATGGGATGTGTGCTGGGGCAGAAAGATGACGAGGGAAGAGAGCGTTCCATATATTATCTAAGCAAGAAGTTCACAAATGGGGAACAGAGGTACTCAGAGGTGGAGAAGACGTGTTGTGCTTTAATCTGGGTCATGCATCGACTAAGGCAATACACCCTTTATTACCATATTGAACTGCTAACAAGACATGATCCCTTGAAATACTTGGCAGAGAAACCAGCCTTGATAGGGAGAATCTCTAAGTGGCAAATGCTCCTATCCGAGTTCGACATCACATACGTAAATCAGACCTCGATGAAAGGGTAAGCCTTAGCTTACCAGTTGGCGGAACACCCTGTCGAGACAGATTCCCAAGAACTACAGGCCCAATTTCCGGATGAGAATATATTTTCAGTGGAAGATAGGCCAGTAGAAGACTTTGGGACAGAGCAGAACCCGAAATGGAAACTGTTTTTCGATGGAGCCGCTAATGTATTCGGTTGTGGGGTTGGGGCGGTATTGATATCCTCGGACGGCACTCAATTCCCTGCAGCGACGAGATTTACATTTCCCTATACCAATAATATCGCAGAATATGAAGCATGTATTCCTGGCCTCAAAATGGCCTGCCAAATGGGAATCCGCGAATTAGAGGTATATGGGGATTCGTCGCTCATCATACTACAGACAAGAGGGGAATACAAGACTAAAGACCCTAAACTGGTACCATATCATCAACACTTGACAGAGCTAATTGAAGAATTCAAGGCAATCACTTTCACATACATCCCGAGAACTCAGAATCGGTTCGCAGATGCCCTAGCCACACTAGCATCTATGATCCAGATAACAGGAGGAGCCGAAGTTCAACCGATGAAAATAGACATCGAAAGTCGGCCCGCCTACTGTTTAACAATTGAAAAGATACAAGATAACAAACCTTGGTATCATGATATCAAGACTTTTCTCCAAGAAGGTAAATACCCCGAAATGGCTAACAAGAATGACCAAAGGACACTCAGAAGGTTAGCAAGCCATTTCCTATTAAGTGGGTCCATACTCTACAAGAGATCATCTGATACCACCCTGTTGAGATGTGTGGACAAAGATGAAGCATGCGAACTGATGAAAGAAGTACATGAAGGAGTATGTGGACCTCATATGAATGGCTACATGTTGGCCCGAAAAATCATGAGGTTAGGGTATTATTGGTTGACTATGGAATCAGATTGCATAAAATATGTCAAGCACTATCATTTGTGTCAAGTTTATGCAAACCGGATCAATGCTCCGCCCAATGAGCTACACTTGTTATCCGCACCATGGCCATTCTCCATGTGGGGAATCGACATAATTGGCCTTATCACTCCGACAGCATCCAACGGCCATAGATTTATACTGATAGCAATTGATTACTTCACCAAGTGGGTAGAAGCTTCATCATACACCAATGTCACAAAAGGGGTAATAGTCCGCTTCTTAAAAAGGGACATAATAGCCCGGTACGGAGTTCCTGAGTCCATCATCACCGACAACGGTACCAATCTTAACAACAAATTGATGACAGGTTTATGTCAACAATTCCACATAAACCACAGAAATTCAACTCCCTACCGACCTCAAATGAACGGGGCAGTAGAAGCAGCTAACAAAAATATCAAGAAGATCATCGAGAAAATGACAACAACTTACAAAGATTGGCATGAAATGTTACCGTTTGCTCTCATGGCTTACAGGACTTCAATAAGAACATCTACAGGAGCTAGCCCATATTCATTGGTATATGGTACTGAAGCAGTGCTACCAGTTGAAGTTGAGATACCGTCATTCAGAATCTTATCAGAAACTCAGTTAACCGAATCAGACTGGGTAAAGAAGAGGCTTGATCAGCTGAATCTGATTGATGAAAGAAGACTTACCGCATTATGTCATGGCCAGTGTTACCAACAAAGAATGGCCCGAGCATTTAACAAGAAGATGAGACCTCGGTACTTTAAAGAGGGGGATCTGGTGTTAAGGAAGGTTCTCCTGAACGCGCAAGACTCCAAAGGAAAATTCACCCCAAACTATGAGGGTCCATCTGTGGTAAAAAAAGGTTCTGTCAGGAGGTGCTCTGATATTAACTCAGATGGATGGTCCCGAGTTGAGAGACCCCATTAACACAAATGTTGTAAAGATGTACTATCCTTAGGCAAGGGAATTGAAATTTTGCCAATGTTTATGAAAGCCAATGTTCGGTGTAAATTTTGTTGAGTCAAGTTTTTACTTTTAACAAGCAAAGTTAATATCCCTGAATGGTCAATAATCCAAATCAATTCGAACCATAACAAATATTCTTAAACACATTACCCACCATTCCACCAATGAAAGATAAACACTAAAATGATAATGAATCTTAATATGGTTTGTGATAATCCTATCTATTTTTTAGCATTAAAACTGAGCGCGTTATTGGGATAACATTACCGTCAAAAGAGCCTTGCGCAAAAAGAAAGGGAGCACATCAAAATTGTCGACCCTGTGTCAAGATAAGAAGAAACGAAGCAGAAGCAAACCAGCCCGAAGGTTCGGTTGTTTGGTTGCTATCCACGATAAACTGGCAAGCATATTAAAATAAATAACTATCATCATATCATCACATCATTTAGTTCAGGCTGTAAAAAGTATATTCAGAAGCATAAGATGAGTCAGCCCGTAGTGGGGCACTTGTCTGAACCTGCCCTTTAATAGGGTGGTCAGCCCAAAAAGGGGCACTTCCCCAGATTTCTCAAGGTTAGCCCACATGGGGCACCTTTTGAGCCATCATTTTCATCATAGGGTAGTCAGCCCAAAAAGGGGCACTTCCCTAGATCGCTTCCAAGGTTGGTCTATAAAGACGCCTTCCTAGATATCATTTTTATATTAGGTTAGTTAGCCCATAGGGGGCACTTTCCTAAAACTTTTGTCCTCATAGTCAGCCCATAGGGGGCATTTTTTGAGGTAAATTCAAATCTAGGTTAGTCAGCCCATAGGGGGTACTTTCCTAAAACCTTGTTCTCATGGTCAGCCCATAGGGGGCACTTTTTGAGACAAGTCCAATCCAGGTTAGTCAGCCCATAGGGGGCACTTTCCTAAAAATCTTTGTCCTCATGGTCAGCCCATAGGGGGCACTTTTTGAGGTAAATTCAAATCTAGGTTAGTCAGCCCATATGGGGCACTTTCCTAAAACCTTGTTCTCATGGTCAGCCCATAGGGGGCACTTTTTGAGACAAGTCCAATCCAGGTTAGCCAGCCCATAGGGGCACTTTACTAAAAATCTTTATCCTCATGGTCAGCCCATAGGGGGCACTTTTTGAGGTAAATTCAAATATAGGTTAGTCAGCCCATAGGGAGCACTTTCCTAAAACCTTGTTCTCATTGTCAGCCCATAGGGGGCACTTTTTGAGACAAGTCCAATCTAGGTTAGTCAGCCCATAGGGGGCACTTTCCTAAAAATCTTTGTCCTCATGGTCAGCCCATAGGGGGCACTTTTTGAGGCAAATTCAAATCTAGGTTAGTCAGCCCATAGGGGCACTTTCCTAAAACCTTGTTCTCATGGTCAGCCCATAGGGGGCACTTTTTGAGACAAGTCCAATCCAGGTTAGTCAGCCCATAGGGGGCACTTTCCTAAAAATCTTTGTCCTCATGGTTAGCCCATAGGGGGCACTTTTTGAGGTAAATTCAAATCTAGGTTAGTCAGCCCATAGGGGGCACTTTCCTAAAACCTTGTTCTCATGGTCAGCCTATAGGGGGCACCTTTTGAGACAAGTCCAATCCAGGTTAGTCAGCCCATAGGGGGCACTTTCCTAAAAATTTTGTCCTCATGGTCAGCCCATAGGGGGCACTTTTTGAGGTAAATTCAAATCTAGGTTAGTCAGCCCATAGGGGGCACTTTCCTAAAACCTTGTTCTCATGGTCAGCCCATAGGGAGCACTTTTTGAGACAAGTCCAATCCAGGTTAGTCAGCCCATAGGGGGCACTTTCCTAAAAATCTTGGTCCTCATGGTCAGCCCATAGGGGGGCACTTTTTGAGGCAAATTCAAATCTAGGTTAGTCAGCCCATAGGGGGCACTTTCCTAAAACCTTGTTCTCATGGTCAACCCATAGGGGGCACTTTTTGAGACAAGTCCAATCTAGGTTAGTCAGCCCATAGGGGGCACTTTCCTAAAAATCTTGGTCCTCATGGTCAGCCCATAGGGGGCACTTTTTGAGGCAAATTCAAATCTAGGTTAGTCAGCCCATAGGGGGCACTTTCCTAAAACCTTGTTCTCATGGTCAGCCCATAGGGGGCACTTTTTGAGACAAGTCCAATCCAGGTTAGTCAGCCCATAGGGGGCACTTTCCTAAAAATCTTTGTCCTCATGGTCAGCCCATAGGGGGCACTTTTTGAGGCAAATTCAAATCTAGGTTAGTCAGCCTATAGGGGGCACTTTCCGAAAAATCTTTGTCCTCATGGTCAGCCCATAGGGGGCACTTTTTGAGGCAAATTCAAATCTAGGTTAGTTAGCCCATAGGGGGCACTTTCCTAAAACCTTGTTCTCATGGTCAGCCCATAGGGGACACCTTTTGAGACAAATCCCATCAAAGGTTAGTCAGCCCATGAGGGGCACTTTGCTAAACTCTCCCGATTAGTCAGCTCTCGGGGCACTTTTCGGAAATATTCCTCCAAACAGTTGCTAGTCTAACAAGACGCTTCTGTTGACAGGTAGCCAGCTCATAAGGGCGCTTCCTGAGTAAATTTTCTTTTCAAGGTTGCAAGTCTGATAAGACACTTCCTGTTATCATTTCTCATGTATTCCTATACAATGCTTGAGATGTGTCCTACCGCCAATTAGTCAGCCCATAAAGCACTTTTTGGGAAGGAACATCACTCTAAATTGTTAGGTTCACCTTTAATCGTAGGATTATCAGCTCTTAGGGCATTTTCCTACCAAAAATCCATTCAAGAGGCCAAAAATGGTGTCTTTTGTTTATCTTTGTAGTTAAGTTTTTCAAACTTTACCATAAAGAGGGGCAGCTGTAAACACCCCATTTTTGCCCTAGGAATCAACAATTCTCAATAATAATCAATTTTCAATTTTTTTCAATTTTTTCTAATTTTTCTCTAATTTACCATAAATAATAAAAATGTTCAAAAAATAAAAAAATAAATAGGAAAACACGTCAATTTTGAAAAATGATTTCAGAAATGGCAATAATGAATAATAAATAATTTTTACAAATTTTTGAAATTTCAAAAAATACAAAAAAATAAAAAAATTACATCGCATATGTACAATTTGCGATGTAAATAAAATCGGGAAATTGGGCCAGCTCAGTTGGCTCGTGCGTGCATGTTGGGACCGTGTGAAGGCTGAAGGTCGCGAGTTCGAATCCCCCCGCAGGCGCTCAGCAAAAATTTTTCGTTCTTTTCCCTGGAGCTGCCACGTGGCAGCATGTGATTGGCCAAGAGGAAACGCATGCATGGCGCGTGATCATCTTCTTCGCCCAGGAAAATCGGAGGAGGAGCCGGAGCAGGTCCGACGAAGATGAAATCGGCCGTTTTCTTTTTAATCTTCTAGATTAAAGTCAAGATAAAGCCAAATCCATCAGAAAAATCAAAGAAAAACAAGAGATTTACATCAAATCGCCGGGATAAAGCTGAATCCAAAAACAGAAAAATATGGGTTTATCCAAATCGGAGAATTTGAGCATATCCAAGAGGAGTTCGAGGTGCCTATAAATAGAGGAGAGCAAGAGGAAGCTGGGACACGAAGAAAAAGTGAGAGAAAGAGAGAGAAAAGAGCGAATCGGAGTACGCCGGAGAAGCTCGAAGCCGAAACCACCAACCGGAGCTAGAGCTACCGCAAGGAGACGTTCTGGGAGCAAACCACCACCACCATTGGATTCAGCAACCTCGAGAAGCTAGGATTCGACACCTCACCCGCTGCAAAAGGCCACCGGAACGCCGTGAACGAGCCTTCCCCGCCGCCGTGTCCGATCGACCCGACCCGACCCGCGCACCGACCCGGATCCAGGTAAGTCGAATTTTCCAGATTTTTTTATTTTATTTAATTAATTTTGTTTATTTATTTATTCTAAATTAATTAATTAATTGTTATGTAGTTATTTATTTATTTAGTTATTTGTTTATGTTTTATTTTTAATAAATAGGAAAATGTAGAAATTAGATTTTTCTAGAATTTAATAATGTAGAAAAATAATAATAAAAAGTAAAATATATATATATATATAGAAAAATAATAAAAAACTTAGATGTCCAAATAGGATAGATAATAAACCAAAAAAAATTCCCAAAAATCACGAAAATCAACAAAAATTCCCAAAAAATCACGAAAATCAACAAAAATCCCCAAAATTCTCAGAAATCACAAAAATAACGAAAAAATCATAAAAATCATAAAAAATTTCAAAAATTATAAAAGAATCATAAAAAAATGAGTTTTAGCACTTAGAAAAATCCTTTTCTTCAAATAATTCCAAAATTGATGTTTTTCCTAAAAATCATTTTCAAAATCAGATTAAAGCTTAGGCTTAAAAGTTTTTTAGAAAAAATCCCAAAAATGATAAAAACATAAAACTAAAAGAGGTTTCATAAATTAAAATTCACCAACAAACTTAAAGTTTTCAAAAAAAGCGAACTATGGTTTGTTTGATCCTGAGTAACAGGTATGTAGGCACCCATTCGGGTCAACCCATAAAATGAATGAAAAATCGTTTTCTTGAAATAATTCAAAAACATAATAAAAGTAATAGAAACAAAATAGAAACACATTTCTATAGAGAAACAATTTTAAGAGATTAGGTGATAACCATAAAGGTTTTAATAGGTTAGCCTCCGGACTTAGAAACTCTGGTTTTCCCTTTTCCTCTTTTTACAAAAAGAGGAAATAACGACGACTAGTAGTCCAAATTAAGACTAATCCGCTCCTTTAGTCTTAATTCGATTTTCCCAACAACAGTTGGGTGGTGACTCCAAAAATCAAACGAAATTCCTAACTCAAGTCGAGGATCTACATTAGATGAGCATAGGGTCTAGTCTAGATCGGATTAGGAATGGGAATTCAGAAATTAGACTCGACAATAATGTACGAGAAAAAATTGGGACAATAAAGAGGGAAGAAACAAGAATTCACTCAATTATTGTAATGGACAATATGAAAAAGGAAAAGGTATATATTAATCCTCAACTTTTTGTTTATTTTAATTTTATTATTATTATTATTAATTATGTTCTCAAACTTTCAAAGAATGAATGGAGCAAGTTACTTCATTCGCTTTTTTTAATATTAAATTAAAGATACCAATACATGTCACCTCTTGGTAGTTAATTCAACAAACTCTTAATTATCTAGGCTTATCCTATTAATACATATATTTAATTAAATCTATCACAAAATCCACAAGCTAATTAGACTAATTTATTTGTATTTTTAGTCTTAGAATAGCTTATATATAATTGTCAATTAAAGCTGTCAATTAATTAGTTTTTTTCTCTATGATACTTATTAGATTTAATCTCTTGTATAGTTATATATATATATATTTACCAATATATAATAAGAAATATACAATTCTTTTATTCCATACACATTCATGTGGTATCAAAGTAGGAATTCTATTTCTTGAATCCCTAGCCTTCATTAGTATTAACCCATCTCCTTCCTCTCTATTCCTTTTTTTTTTTTCATCATGTTTGAGAATTCAGAGAATATGCCCACTACAAACCTACCTACATCTACTACCACCACTCAGGTTCCCACCTCAGAATCACACTCCATTCAAATTACTACGATTAAACTAAATAGAGAGAATTTTGTGTTGGTCCCAATTTGTGCGCATGTACATTCGTGGTAGGGGCAAGATGGGATATTTGAATGGAGAAAAGAAGGAACCTACACTTGGTGATTCTAGCTATGCCACATGGGATGTGGAGAACTTAATGGTGATGACATGGTTGGTGAATTCGATGGAGGAAGACATAAGCTCCAACTATATGTGCTATCATGTAGCTAAGGATCTTTGGGACAATCTCAACTAAGTGTACTTAGACTTAGGAAATCAATCTTAGGTATATGATTTGACTTTGAAATTAGAAGAAATCCACCGAGGTGTGGATACCGTCATTAAGTATTTTAATTCCTTGAAACATCTTTGGAATGAGTTGGATCTCTTCAATGATTATGAATGGAAATGTACCAATGATTATAACCATTATAAAGAAAAAAAATGGAGGATAATTGTATTTTTAAGTTTCTTATTAGACTTAACATGGAGTTTGATGAAGTTAGAGGTAAGATCATCGGTAGAAAACCACTTCCATCAATTGTTGAAGTGTTCTCTGAAGTTCGTTGTGAGGAGAGTTGTCATCTAGCAATCTTGTTGAAAACTCTACCCTTGTGTTTGAGGTAAATGCAAGCCGAAATACTAATAAGAAATCCAATGACAAACCTCGTGTTTGGTGTGACTATTGCGACAAACCATGTCATACACATGAGACATGCTAGAAACTTCATGGAAAGCCAACAAAATTGGAAGGGCACTCATGAAGGAAAATTAATAAGACTCCTACTGCACATGAGGTAGATTTGGGCCCCTTCAACAAAGGGCAAATTGATCATATCCTAAAATTGCTAAAGTTCAACTTGAGTTCATCTAGTGCTCTATATGCTTTTATGGCTCATGCAGGTTTTTAAGGCATTATCTTGTCACTCATTAAATTATTCTACTCCTTGGATCATGGATTCGAGAGCCTCTAATCATATAGCGAGTTTATCTAGCTTATTTCATTTTTACTATCCTTATTCTGGCCATGAAAAAATCAGTATAGCAGATGGATCTTATTCTTCTATAGCCAGCAAAGGTTCAGTATATCTTTCAAAAAATATTTCCTTAAAAAACGTCTTACATGTTCCTAAACTTACTTGTAATCTACTATCAGTTAGCAAATTATCAAAAGACTCTAATTATCGTGTTACTTTCTTTGAATCATATTGCGTTTTCCTAGAATTGAACTTAAAGAAGATGATTGGTAGTGCTAAATAATAAGTGTTGAAAGAACCTTATTTCTAGTACTCATTAGATATAATTTTTTATAAATTTTATGTGAATTTATCCAAAAAAAGGACACTTAAGTTCTTAATATTTGAATTCAGGGTTTAAAGAAGGTAATTGAAGGATTTAAAGAAGGTTCAAACGAAAACGAGACAAAATTTGGCAAAGTATAGAAAATGGTGATTTACATGTGTATAAAACCTTCAACATGGCCATGTAGACACTAGTTCTTGAGCGTAAAAAGTGATCAAAATACATCTTGACAATATGCCTTAGTTGATACATAAGTTGTGTAGAGAGTAATGTTGAAGGAGAAAATCTAACCAAAGAAGAGAATGAAGGAATTCCAAAGTACACAACCTCGAGTACGATTGTGTAGGAAGCCATGCAAAACCTTAAATGCTAGAAATTCACTATGTTCCAAAGTACATGATCCCGAGCACGGGCGTATAATAGGTCGTGCATGCTACCCTATTTCTTAAACTATAAATACTTGCCTTATTTTGTAAATTAGAGAGTTCTAACTTTTTATCATTTAAAGTTACTCTAAAAACCCTAAGAGAGCAGAGTTATGAACTAGAAGAGAGAAATTGTTAAAGCATCATCAAAGATCACAAAACATCTATAGGGGTTTATTCTTTTTATCATGATTACTTGTTATTCCTTTACATTCTTTATGATTATCATAAATTCCATAGATGAGTAGATTTATATACTTGCATCTTGTAAAACCCTAGACCATGTGATTAAATTATTTATTGATTAATAAAAAGTTTATGCCTTTGTATATATTCATGTATTTTAATTATTTTGTGATTAATTTATTCATGCAAATTAATTACATGTATGATTCTTGTTAGATAGAGAGAGGTCTCATCTAATATGATAAATCTTCATAAATAAAAAGATTGCATGTTTTGCCTAGAGATAGGAAACTTTGATTTTCTGCTTAAAAATTAAATCTTTACTTAAGAATTATAAACTTTAACGAAATCTTATATGGCGATAGTGAGGGAGAGGTTTCCACTATTCCATGTAGGGTTAAGAATTAATTAACTTGATAGAGTAATTAGTTTAATTGAGAGTTCTTACAGTGTAAAGCATGAACAATTTGTTAATTAATACCTTATTATAAGAAAACTAGGGTTTAGTGTGAATTAAGATGATGGGTATTGTCGAGTCTAATTTGAAAATTTTATATTGTTTCCCTAATTTGATTCATATTAGACCCTATACTCATTTAATATAAATCCTCGACTTAAACTAGAAATTTTATTATTTATTTGGAGTCGCTATCCTACTGGAGTTAGGAAAAATCATTGAATTAGAATTAATTGAGCAGATTAATTCTAATCTAAACAACTAGTAGACGAAATCTTCTTTTTTTTTTTTTAGAAAAACCATAAATTCTTGACTCGATGGCTATCCTATTAAAACCTTAAAGTTACCACCTTATCCTTCCAAAATCTAAATTATGTTATGATATCTTTTTTAGCATAAAAAGAAAATATTAGAAAAAAATGATATAATGATTATACTAATAAAGATTTGAAAATATTTTTTTTTATTTTTTAGAGTTACCCCATAAGGGTGCCTACGTACCCGTTATTCGAGATCAAACAGATTGTAGTTCACATTTTATAAAACTTTAATGGATTAGTTATTTTTAATTACGAAAACATGTCAGGTTTATGTTTATTACCTTTTAAATTTATTTAAAGAAATTTCTGAAAACTAAAACTTCTAATTTTGAAAAAAATCAATTATTTTCATTCATTTATTTCATGTAAAGAATTTTTCTAAGTGATAAAAATATTTATTATTTTTTTATTAATTTAAATTTTTTTATTAATTTTTATTAATTATCTATTAATTATAATAGACATATATATTTATTTTTTTAGAAAACTCTAAACTTGGTCCTATTAATACATTCATAAAAAAAAGATACAACTTTATATTTTTTTTTATTTTCTATTCTATTATTATCATTTTTGTATTTTTATATATTCTTACTAATAAAATAAAATAAAAAAAAAATGGAGAGATCCGACTAACTTGGACACGGGTTGGGGTTCAGGTTGGATCGAGTACAGGGTAATTGGAGCTCTTCAACGGTGGCTTTCCAGTGATTGTTTTCGTCGATTGGTAGGTGTTTCCAAAGCTTTCGAGGGTAAGGAATCCAATGGTGGTGGTGGTTTTTGTCAAGAACCACCTTAGGTAGTGGTTCGAGTGGCTCCGGTAAGGGTCTTCAAGAGAGAGAGGAAGAACTTCAACGACGATGTTTTCTTTTGTGTTCTTCGAATTTTTTTTCCTTTTGATTCCTCCCCCATTCTTTCTCTCCTCAAATCCTATTTACAGACTTGTAAAATCTCTCCTAATAAGCTCGGATTAGACTCCACGGTTAAACCCTCATCCTTATCTTCTTTTTTTTTTTTCTTTTCGATTTGAACAAATCTTTCATTTTTTTTTATTCTAATTCCTATTAATCTGATGTTTATCTCTCTTTTTTTTATTAAAGATTCATCCAAATCTGACTCGAAATGGCTGGATTTTGTTCTTCCCGTGTCGCCACCGATTTCAAATAGAGGTTAAAGATGAGCACGAGCTAGGTGCATGCACTCATGTCACCTAATCAGCTGTTGACACGTGGCAACTTGGGGGGGGGGAAAGCAAAACAGCATAAAGTGCCCTCTAGGATTCGAACTCATGTCCTTCTTCCTTCCACACACGTCCCAAGCGTCCGCACAAGCCAGTTGAGCTAGCCCAAATCTTGGTTTTGTATTACACAAAAATTATATATAAACTCAGCAATATTTATTAATTTTATATTATTTTAAAATTCTAAAATTTAATAAAAATCCCTAAATACTTTTTATTGTTATTTTTACCTTTATTTTCCATTATTGGTATATGATTCCTATTTATTTTATTTTTATCATTATTTTTTCTTTTATATCTGAAAAATAGGAAAAAATGATTAGAAAAAAAGAAAACATTAATTATAATTAGAGGATAAAAATAAGGTGTTTACAACTGCCCTCTTTATAGTAAAGTTTAGAAAACTTAACTGCAAAAACAATAAAGACACCATTTTTTACCTAATAGAATGGGCAGATAATGCCATAATCGGCTGGCTATCCGAACCTGGCTCTACTAAGGAGTTGTTTGATTATCAGTTTGAGTAAGGAAAATGCTCTAAGAGCTAACAATCCCATGTTGCAAAAAAAAAAAAAAAAAAAAGATGATTACTTTATGATGATTAATACTCCTTAGGGAGTGGTCTTAGACAAGAAACATCTCACCAAACTAGCAACTTGGAGGGAGAGGTCATCTAGAAAAGTTCTCTTATGAGCTAACTAATCGATAATAGGAAGCGTCTCATTAGACTAACAACTTGGAGGGACAAGTCATCTAGAAAAGTGCTCTTATGAGCTAACTAATTGATGATAGGAAGCGTCCCATTAGACTAACAACCTTAGATAGAGATTATTTAGGAATGTGTTTTTATGAGCTAATTAGTTAATAACAAAAAGCGTCTTACAAGACTAGCAACCTTAAAAAAGAGGTTTTCTAGAAAAGTGCTTTTACGAGCCGACTAATAAAAAATAGGAAGCGTTTCACTAAACTAGCAACCTTAAAAAGATTGTTTGGGAAAGCGCTCTTACAAGCTAGCTAACTAATAATATGAAGCATCTTATAGGACTAACAACCTTAAAGAAGAGATTATTTAGGAAAGTACTCTTATAAGTTAGCTAACTGATAATGAAAGGCGTCTTACAAGACTAGCAACTTTAAAGAAATTATCTAGAAAAGTGCTCTTACGAGCTAACTAATCGATGATAGGAAGTGTTTCACTAAACTAGCGACCTTAAAAAAGAGATTATTTAGGAAATTGCCCCATTATGGACTGGTCAACTGATAATAAGAAGCGTCTTACAAAATTAGCAACCTTAAAGAAGAGGTTTTCTAGAAAAGTGCTCTTTTGAGTTGACTAATAAAAAATAGAAAGCGTCTTACTAGACTAGCAACCATGAAGGATAGATCATCTAGAAAAGTGCTCTTACGAGCTAACTGATCAATGATAAGAAGCGTCTCACTAGACTAGTAATTGTAATAGGAGGATATTTAGGAAAGTATCCCATTGTAAACTAACTAACCAATAGTGAGAAGTGTCTCTTTAGATTTACAAACCTGAAGAAGAAAGTTTAAGAAAGAGCCCCATTGTGAGCTAACTAACTAATAGTGGGAAATATCTTTTGAACGATGTCTGAATGCATCGTAGTAACCTAGCATCTCTAAAAAATGCTTCTTGTGAGCTGATCAAATGATAACGAGAAGCGTATTATAATACTAGCAACCTTAAAGAAGAGGTTTTCTAGAAAAGTGCTCTTGCGAGCTGGCTAATCGAAAATAGGAAGCATTTCACTAAATTAGCGACCTTAAAAAGATTGTTTAGGAAAGCGCTCTTACAAACTAACTAACTGATAATAGGAAGCATCTTATAGGACTAGCAACCTTAAAGAAGATATTTTTTAGAAAAGTGCTCTTATAAGCTGACTAATCGATGATAGGAAGCGTCTCATTATACTAACAACCATTGAGGAGAAAATTTAGGAAAGTGCCCCATTACGGGCTAACTAATTGATAATGAATTCCTAAGTGAGAATCTTATTTTTCCAATAATAGTCAAGAGCTTAGGATGACTTAAAACTTTTGAACAAATAATAACTAAAACTTTTCTAAAAATCTTCAAGAAAATTGCTCTTTTAAACTTAAGGATAAGATATTAAAGTATTTTCTAGAAAACTTTGAAAAAAATCTAAAAGAATTGTTTATTTTTTAATTTTTTAAACATTGCTAGCAAGTAAAGAGTTTGATAGGGTTCCTAAAAATACAAATAAAGGGTAGGCCTCCCTTACTACTCAATAATCACTTACTCTTTTGCCTCATTTTACTTGAAGGGTTTGGTTTAATCTTGAAAAAGTGGTGTCTTGGCTTAATCAATCACCTCTTGAGGGGTTTCTTGCAATTAAGACTCATATGTTCTTCTTAGGGGACATCAATATTTAAAATTTAGGCTAAACAATGCCAATGAGGAATGACTTTAAATTCCTCATTCTATTTGGAAACAGATATCTCATTCTCAATCGGTTTAGTCTAAGAGAACTTCCTTACAATCTCTCGGTTTAGATGTCACTCTTAACTTTTATTCCAAAAATTATGATATTTCTTGTAAGTAATACGCTTTGATCAATCCATTAGGCCTTTTTGAGACCTCTAATGCAAGGCTCTTGGTTATTAGTTTCAAAAAAGTACTAATGTTAAGGTCTAGTTTGAAAGAATCATCATTTCAACCTAGGTTTACAAGTCAAGAAACCTTGAGAAAAAACTAGAATATTACTTGCCCTAACAATTTTTACTTAAGATAAATTATTTTCAATGATTTGGAGAAGTCTTCAAAGAAGGCTAGTATATCTTTAAATTGTAATGTTTGGGTTCTTGTATTTGGTCTTGGTATTTTCAAGTATTGTTGGGCTTTTTTATTGTATATAGGTTTAACCACATTCTTGGGCTTTTCTCATTTCTTTTCTTTTCTTTCATTTTCTTTTTCTTTTGAGTCCAATGGTGATTATCTCTTGTGGGTCATGTGTGTTTTTTCAAAATGTACACTTTTCTTCATTAAAAGAAATAAATTATCCACGGCAACAATTACCCTTGAATTGTTGTAACTAGAGTAAGTACTATTTAGTTAATTACTTTTTTCTTAATCGATGTCCTTATCTTCTTAATCATCCCATTGTAGGGTAGTTCAAGACATGGTAAATTTTGAAACTCTCTCTTTTTTTATATAAGCTCAAATGGGGTTGGCAAAGGATTATTGTGTTTAGGATAGAACAAATGAATGTCTAACATTATTTTGATTAACGTATCAAATTCAAGATAGACCTCCTTTAAGGAATGAGTCAAAAACCTCACATTAAATATACTTAACTCTCGAGTGTTTAGGATGTGGTTTGCCTCTTGTCATCCTAAACCACTAGAATAAAATGAGATATCCTTCCATTTTACCAAATTTGCCTATATTCACCATATCTCATGATGTCTTTGGGTGTTATATACCCCTGTCAAGTGATTTAGTCTTAACTTAGCTCTCTTGGGAAGCTAGTTAGAATAGTCTTCTTTTTGCCCTCGTTGGTAATTGATTATAGCCACTTCGAAAATGTGCCCCAAAATTAATTGTCTTTGTGCCTATTTTATATAACTCCTAATGGAAAGAAAGTTTAAGTGTAACCTTTAGGATTGGAGAGAGTTGGAAGGTTTTGTGTTTCAAGGTTAAATCAACATATGAAGAGACCTATTGAAGTGAATGGGGTCTTTCAAATTGAGAACAAATTATAGAGGTTTTTGGCTTTATGTTCAGAGTAAGTGACTATGAGCCTTAGGTTAAACTAACAATTCAAAAGTAACTTTTAGGACCTTGAAAGGATCTCTTATTGTTAGCAACTCTTCAATTTTCTTAGCTTTGTTCTTTTCTTTATTGTTATTATTTTTTTGTAAATATGCAAACAAGATGCTCACACGGATGCAAAAGAACTAGCACATAATTAATGATGTAATAATATTGAAATTTTATTAATATTGCAAACTTTAGAGTTTAATGCTTTATTGAAAACATGAGAAAGAAATACTATGATCTAATTTCCTAACTTCTAAGCTTCCTCTTCTATGGTTGGGTGGGTTTTGGATCTTTCTTTTTCTTCTCTGCATCCATGGCAGCTTCATCCTTTCTACACATGAATCTATGAGATCCACCTATTGGGCTAGTGATTTTCTAACCATGTTCAACCCAAAACATTTAAGGTAACTCATAAACCAGATTATAATAAAGTTAATATTTAAGTAGATAATTCCATGACCCTTTTTCTTTACGAAATTCATATTTCGAATCTACTCAGCTAAAAGGGTAGGGATGTAAGACTTTCCTTCCAAGAATTGAAATGCCAATTCTGTAACTCTATAATGAATGTAGAAGATCCTAGTAGGAAAAAGGATAGTTGCAAATGCTGTTAAGATGAAAGCATAAACCCAGTCTTTGTCTGTAATTTTTAGGGTCTCCGCATAAGATATCCTACTTACTTCCATCATCGCATCGTGCTACAAACCAAGTTTCTAATTCATCCATTTGAAGACAGTACTCATTGCTATTTTCCAATGCTCGGTTGATTACCGCTCTACGAACCTCTAGAAGTTTGTTGAATAGGTTGGCTGGCCTAGCCTCTAAATCTGGCACATACACCCCATTGGAAAGTGGAAGGGCATATAGAAGCTGAGTATATTCTTCTATAGTTAGCGTAATCTCGTGTGGCCTAATAAAGAAAGCCACAGGCTCAATTTCCCAGAAGTGTAATATAGCCCGAATTAAAGGTAGATTGACATCCATTTTCATCAACGAGAAAATGGGCCTTATTTTGCTCTAGATGAAGGTCTGCTCTTCAAGGCTATATAAGGTAAACCAGTGGTCTAGTACCAGTTTAGGATCCAAAGGTTTAGAAACTCGGATTTCTTTGTGAAAGAGGCAGTCAATTATAGCGCTAGCCATCTACCAGGACTACAATAAAAATAATTCTAATTACAAATAAATATCTTACAAAACACAATAAAAATTCTTTTACAAGCGATTGCATCCGAACTTCAAAGAAAGAAATTACATCATTAATCATTTGCTGGTTCATGATTTCATGTATGCAAAGAGGTAAGTTCTAAAGATTTCTAAGCTCTATGGCCTCTTACCTTTTCGAAGAAATGAATCTCAGGCCATATCGAAGCATTGGGTAGGGTAGCCTAATTAGCCCCGAGCGGTGAATATTTCACTTCACCCCGAAACTTACACAATGGCTCCCCGTCTTAGGGTCCTAAACTGCCTAGGTTTGACTGCATCTAATCACACAATTGCATGCATAGAAACTTAATAAAATAAAATAAAATAACTAAACTTTATTAAATCCCTATATCACGAGCAAACACAAACATTAGTGCAAATGATATTTTACAACATGAGAGCTAATTAAAGATATTTAGAAATGATGATTTTAGAAGGTTTAAGTGGCTAGCCCACTGTAATTCCCCAGTGGAGTCGCCATCCTATCGAGTCTAATTTGAAAATTTTATATTGTTTCCCTAATTTGATTCATATTGGATCCTATACTTATCCAATATAAATCTTCGACTTGAACTAAGAATTTTATTATTTATTTGGAGTCGCCACCCAACTAGATTTGGAAAAAAATCATTGAATTAGAATTAATTGAGAGGATTAATTTTAATCTAGACAATTAGTCGACAAAATTTCCTTCTTTTTTTTTTAGAAAAGAAAAAAAAAGAAAGAAAAACCAGAGATTCTCGACTCGGGGGCTATCCTATTAAAACCTTAAAGTTACCACCTTATCCTTCCAAAATCTGAATTATGTTATGATATCTTTTTTAACATAAAAAGAAAATATTAGAAAAAATGATATAATGATTTGAAAATATTTTTTTTTATTTTTAAGAGTTACCCCATATGGATGCTTATGTACCCATTATTTGGGATCAAACAGACTATAGTTCGCTTTTTATAAAACTTTAATGGATTAATTAATTTTAATTACAAAAACATGCGAGGTTTACATTTATTACCATTTAAATTTATTTAAAGAAATTTCTAAAAACTAAAACTTCTAATTTTGAAAAACATCAATTATTTTCATTCATTTATTTCATGAAAAGAAGTTTTCTTAGTGATAAAAATATTTATTATTTTTTTATTAATTTAATTTTTTTATTAATTTTTATTAGTTATAATAGACATATATATTCATTTTTTTAGAAAACTCTAAACCTGGTCCTATTAATACATTCCTAAAAAAAAATACATCTTTATATTTTTTTAATTTTCTATTCTATTATTATCATTTTTTATTTTTATATATTCTTGCTAATAAAAAAAAAATGAAGAGATCCAACTAACTTGGATGTGGGTCGCAGTTTGGGTCGGGTACACGATAACTGAAGCTCTTTGACGATGGCTTTTTGACGATCGTTTTCGTCGATTGGTGGGTGTTTCCAAAGCTTCCAAGGGTGAGGAATCCAGTGGTGGTGGTGGTTTTCATCAAGAACCACCCTAGGCAGCGGTTCAAGTGGCTCTAGTGAGGGTTTGAGAGAGAGAGAGAGAGGAAGAACTCCGGCGAGGGTGTTTTCTTTTGTGTTCTTCGACTTTTTTCTCCTTCTAATTCCTCCCCCATTCTTCCTCTCCTCGAATCCTTTTTATAGACTTGTAAAATCTCTCTTGATAAGCTCGGATCAGACTCCACGGTCAAACCCTCATCCTTATCTTCTTTCTTTTTTTTTTTTTCTTTCCGATTTGAACAAATCTTTCATTTTTTTTTTCTGATTCGTATTAATATGATGTTTCTCTCTCTTTTTTTTTATTATTAAAGATTCATCCAAATCTGACTTGAAATGGCCGGATTTTGTTCTTCCTGCGTCGTCGTCGATTTCAAACGGAGTTTGAAGACGAGCATGCACCAAGCATGTGAGCTCATGTCACCCAATCAGCTGTTGACAAATAGCGGCTCAGGGGAAAAAAAAGAAAAGCAAAACGGCATGAAGTGCCCTCAAGGATTCAAACTCGTGACCTTCTTCCTTCTGTACGCGTCCCAAGCATGCGTACGAGCCAATTGAGCCGGCTCAAATCTCAATTTTGTATTACGCAAAAATTACATATAAACTTAGCAATATTTATTAAATTTATATTATTTTAAAATTCTAAAATTTAATAAAAATTCCTAAATACTTTTTATTGTTATTTTTACCTTTATTTTCCATTATTGGTGTATTATTCTTATTTATTTTTTTTATCATTATTTTTTTCTTTTATATCTAAAAAATAGAAAAAAATGATAAAAAAGGAAAAAATTAATTATAATTAGAGGAAAAAAATGGGGTGTTTATAGGTATGTTTTTGTGATTAAATTCATCCATTAAAGCATTTATAATAAATCTTTAGGTTGTTAGATTAATTAATCAGTAGTTTAAATTATTAATCTCATATCAAGATCTAAACTAAATAGTAAAAAAACAGTAATACTAATACTTATTTTTAAATTATTAATCTCATATCAAGATCTAGACTAAATCAGGACGACACCTGCTAGAATCTATACTACATTAGACAAGTACACTTGCCTAGCTTGGTCGTTAGATTTCTTTGGGTTTATAAATTTATAATTTAATACATTCGAAAAAGTGTGCATCACTAAATTAATCAATGGCCTCTATTATTTTAAAGATCAAGATTCCAAGAATAATGAAGCTCAAGATTTATGTAGTATTGGTTCTACTCTAATTAAGGATAAAATTATGCTTTGGCACTATAAACTAGGGTATCCTAGTTTTCCTTATCTTAAAAAACTATTTCCTAATTTATTTAAAGGATTGGATTATTCTAAACTATATTGTGAGAATTGCATTTTATCTAAGAGTCATATGATTGTTTATCATCCTAAAACTTATCAAGCTTCAAAACTATTTTACTTGATCCATGATGACATTTAGGGTCTGTCAAGGCCCTCAAATAAAAAATGATTTGTGACATTTATTGATGATCATACCCATTTATGTTAGGTTTACCCAATGTCGAAAAAATCTAAGGTTGAAAAATGATTTAAAATGTTTTACTCAATGATTGAAAACCTTTTTGAAACCAAAATTGAGATTCTTCACACAAATAATGGAACTGAATACTTTAAAGGAATTCTTGGAAGTTTTTTCATTAAGAAAGGGATTCATCATCAAACCACTTGTGTCAATACACCTTAGCAAAATGGTGTTGCTGAGTGCAAAAATAAACATCTTCTTAAAGTTTTTCAAGCTATTATGTTTTCAATGAATGTTCCTAAATATTTATGAGGAGAAGTTATCTTAATTGCATCTTATCTTATTAATAGAATGCCTACTCTTGTTCTAAGCTATATTACCCCTCTTGATTGTTTAAAAACATTTTTTCTTGAATCATAAATACCTTAAAATCTTCCTATTAAAATATTTAGGTGCATAGTGTATGTTCACATAAATAGTAAAGGGAGATCTAAACTTGATCCAAGGGTAGAAAAATGTACTTTTATTAGTTTCTCCATAAAAAAAAAAAAGAAAAGAAAAGAAAGAAAGAAAGGATACAAGTGTTTTAATCTACAAACTAAAAAAAAAAATTGTCTCTATGGATGTTGCATTTCTTGAAAGTAAGCATTTCTTTCAAAAAATTCCTCTTTGGGGGGGAGATAGGAGAAGAAGGAAATTTTTTGTATATTTCTACTATTCCTTTACCTAAAACCATCGATTCTACTAATTATATTACATTAATTACTAGTTCTATACCTAGTTCCACATCTAAAAATGAATTTTTAAATAAAGAGGAAAATAGTAATACTGAGAAAACAAGTGATCTAGAATCTATTTTGCCAAACATTTATGAATCCTCAATAGGGGGAGAAATACTACCTATACTTCCCATAGAGCATGGTAAAGAGCTCCTAAATTATTCAAAGAAGAAAGGTCATTAGAAAATCAAGAAGGTTGTGGTTCCTTTAGCACTAGTCTAATCAACTGCTCCAAGAACAAAACCTAAAACTACTCCAAGTATCCATAACATTCCTCTTATTCATACTCCTCATGCTCCTATTGATCCAAATGTTGATTCTATTCCTTATTTGGTACCTAATACTGAGCTTAGTGATCTAGAGATTCCTATAGCTATTAGGAAAGCTAAACGTGCCCCTCACCCTATATCTTAGTATCTTTCCTATGCTAAACTCTTAAAGAAACATAATTCTTTTATATCTAAGTTATCTAACTTGTTTATCTCGGGAATCATACTAGAAGCACTCAATGATCCTGACTAGAAATCAATAGTAATGGAGGAGATTAATGCCTTCAGTAGAAGTGGGATGTGGGAAGTTGTTGATTTACCCAAAGATAAAAAGCCTGTTAGGTGTAAATGGGTGTTTACAGTGAAGTGTAACACAAATGGGAGCATTAAGAGATATAATATGAGATTAGTTGCAAGAGGTTTTACTCAAACATATGGAATTGATTATCAGGAACCCTTCTCCTCCATTGCAAAAATGAATTCCATCAAGGTATTATCATCTTTAGCTGCTAATTATGACTAGCCATTACACTAGTTAGATGTCAATAATGCATTCTTGAATGGGGATTTAGAAGAAGAGGTGTTTATGAGCCTACCTCTAGGATTTGAGATGATGGTGGGATAAGATAAAGTCTGCAGACTTAAAAAAAAAACCCTATATGGCCTCAAATAGTCTTTGAGAGCTTGGTTTGAACATTTTGGAAAAGCAATGAAAAGCCATGGCTTTTCACACAATGCTTATAACCATGGCTTTTTAGTGAAACAGGTCTCCTAGGTTGTAAAGCTGCAAATACTCCACTTGACGCTAATTTGAAACTTAATCTAGCTAAAGTTGAAGATGTGATTGATAAGAAAAAATTTCAAAAGCTTGTAGGGAAGTTAATCTATCTTTCTTATACCCATCTAGATATAGCTTTTGCTGTGAGTATGATTAGCTAATATATGCACTCACCTAGATGAGAACATTTTGATGCAGCCTATAGAATACTAAGATACCTAAAAGGAACTCTTGGAAAGGGTCTCATGTTTCAAAAGAATAATAACCTACAAATAGAAGTCTACACTAATGCAGATTGGGTTGGTTATACTATTGACGGATGTTCTACTTTAGGCTATTGCACCTTTGTTGGAGGAAATCTCATTACATGGTAGAGTAAAAAGCATATTGTTATAGCCTAAAGTAATGTTAAGGCTGAGCTCAAGTCTCTTGCTCATGGGATTAGTAGGCAATTTAGTTGAAAAGGTTGTTTGAAGATTTAAAGATCTTGGTGTCTCATCCTATGAAAGTATAATGTGATAATAAGGCAGCCATCTCAACTGCTCATAACCCGATTTTACACAATGGAACGAAGCACATTGAGGTTGGCAAGCCTTTTATCAAAGAAAAGATTAAAAGTAGGTTAATTTGTCTTACCTATGTACCAACTACAAATTAGATAGTAGACACTCACCAAAGGGCTACACAAGAGATAATTTAAACTTCTAGTTAGCAAGCTAGCTATGGAAGACATCTTGAAGCTAGCTTAAAGGGGAGTGCTGCAAGATTCATAGGTTAATTAGGATGATTTAGTGTGATTTATTTATATTTTTAGTTCCCTAGAATAGCTTATGTATAACTGTTAATTAAATTTTTTATTCTCTGTTATTCTTTATGACACTTACCAGATTTAATCTCTTATATAGTTATATATATATATATGTGTGCACCAATGCAGAGTAAGAAATATGCATTCCTTTTATTCCATACATGTTCATAAAATCATATAACAAAACTAATAAAAATTATAAATATTTTAAAAATTAAAAAAATAAATACATCTTTTATTAATACCATAACATATAAAAGAATATATATATATAGGTTCAAGTATGATTCTAATGGTACAAATAAGTGACGATCATTACATAAAAGTAACACAAAAAAAGTGTATATTTTGTGGATAAAGAGATGATTATCATTACATAAAATGCATAAATAGACAATAATAGCTGATTTTATAAGTTCATAGTGGGTTCATTCATCGAACCAATTGGAATCAGTAGTTTTGACCAAGAAATTAAAAAATAAAATAAAATAAAAACAAAGAGAAAGTAGCTAAAGCATATTGGGAAAAAAAAAAGTGAATAACAGTTTGATGATAAATTTATAGATGTGGACAAATGGAAATAATAAAAAACAAAAACTATAAGAGGGAGACATTCTCATTACTATTTAGAAATATGATTTGCTTATAATAGAGGTAACATTTTATATTTCCCTATGATTTTTGCATCATTTCACATATGGAACTTTTGCCAATCATAATTATGAAATATTTATATATAAATTTTAATATTTTTAATGTAAAGTAATAGTATTATAGGAAATAGTTTTTAGTAACTAGTATAATAATTTAATTTATTAATTTGTAAATTTTAAGATGATGAATTGTACTAGAGAAAGAATTAAAGAGAATTGAAAAAGAAGAAAAATAAGAAAATTCAAAAAAAGAAGCAAAAATTTAATTAAAAAGAAAAAAAAAAAGGTCACAGGTTTGGAATCGATTGTGACCCACTAGTTCCAATAATTTAACTCATGAACCAACCACATGGTTCTGGATCTGATTCTCCTAATCTTGACTCTTAACCTAGTGGTTCCATGTTAGGTCAAAATTGTGATAGTGTGTAGGTTAGATAATAGTGCCCAACAATCTAATATAATATGACAATAATTTAATATAAACTGAGTTAAATTGTGATGCTTGGCAACATTTAGTTGATGAATGTAGAATTTTGATATTTAATTTATGTGATCACCATAAAAAACCACATTCTAGAAATTTATTTGAAATTATAATCAACATCAAGAATTACCAACGTGTACTCAACTTTACAAAATGCTCTAGAAGTTAGTAGAATAATGTGTTTGGTGGTATTTAGTTGACAAATGTATAGTTACGATATTAATTAGTGTAATCTCTCAAAAATTCACATTCTAAGCATCTATTTAAAACCAGAACCTATAAACATTTGAATTTATAAATAATTAGTTGTGTATATATATAAGTATATGTAATAATATTCTTATTAAAAAATAATTAACCTAAGGTTAAGATGGTAAATAGTTTAAAGTGATGTGGGGGGCAAGATGGTAATTTTATGGCTTAGGTGTATAAGCCAATTTGACATAGAGTTAACACTTTTCCCTCATTTGTACACCTCATAGAACCCTAGACGCCCTCTGCAGAAACTCGAAGAGAGAAGAGGACAATCAAGTGTTACAATTCACCAATTAGTTTGAGATGAGTAAATTAATCAATAACGGTTAATCGTTAATTTCATATATTTTGTAAATTGAGGATTAATGTATTGGGATTCTTTACAAATCGAAGTTAATCTATGCTATGCAAGGATTGGAACAAGTGATTCAAGTATCTAAATCACAATCCGACTCAAGTAAGTGTACTGATTTGTGTATTACATTAGAATTTTCACAGTAGATGAATCAATTAGGCTCAAAATATTAAGAATTGGACTTAGGGATCGATTTTTTAAGTGGGGAAAGGGAGATTTGGGGATGAAGAGTGACCTACACGATCAGGTACACGCTCATGTACCTGCCTATGCTGAAATATGAAGTGTATAATAAGGTATATGGTCATAGACATGCCTGTATACATAAGGTGTCAAGTTATGAAGTTCTAGAAGGTTATACGACATCTAACACTGTTGTGTACTTCCTCGTGTTGAATTTGCCAAAGTACACAACCTTTAGCACGGTTGTGTACTAGATCGTGTCAACCTACATAGCCTCCAACATAGCCATGTTGAGTTGAAATGTGTTGCTTCCATGTTGCTTTGTTGAAATACATTTCTAAGATCATTTAATTAGGATTATAGACAGGTTTGGGAGACTTGTGAAGCTATAGAAGTGTAAGGAAAACTTAGTTTTGCAAAGCTAGATAAGTGTATACCATGTTTGTTACATGTGTTTGATAAAATAGATATCATGTGTGGATTTAATATTA
The DNA here is from genome assembly GCA_037954665.1 of Laguncularia racemosa. Lineage (NCBI taxonomy): Eukaryota > Viridiplantae > Streptophyta > Magnoliopsida > Myrtales > Combretaceae > Laguncularia > Laguncularia racemosa. The sequence continues at coordinate 4,983,310 of JBBMOL010000030.1, read as the reverse complement.
TTATAAATGAACTTAATGCATGTACATGCAATTGTAAATTGCTGGGTCCAAAAAACTAAGTGTGGGTCAGTGTTCTCAAGGTAGCACCTCAATGATCGATATGTGATGTTGTCTCTAATAAAGTCGTGTATTGAAATGATCTTGATAGTTTGTGTAATGATGATTGTTTGTGGAAGGACATTATAGAAGGATATTGTGTGAATGATTGTGGAAGGATGTTGTGCAAGAATTGAAAAGTCGTAAGGACTCATGGACAATGGGGAATACTCACTGTCATATATGTGTATATATATATATATATATATATAATTGTTTATGGAAAGATTGTGAAAGGATATTGTGAAAGTTATGTGTGATGATATTGATTATGAGACTGTATGTTGGCTAAATTTGGTGAAAGATAAATAAATTGTATTTGAATATCATGCTACATCATGTGTGTGTTGTTGTTTCTGTCATGACATGCATATATGGTTATACGTATGCATAGTGCTAGGTATTAGCTCGCCTCATGTGAGAAATTTTTTAGTTGTATGTGCTACAAGAGAAATTGTAAAGTATGGTGAAATCTTAGTATAGACCAATCAAGATACTGAGGAGAATGTGGAAGACATGTATTATGATGAGTAGTATTCCAATGAGGAGAAAGGAGAATATTGAATAATTTGTAATTGTGATTTTGATTGTTATATTATTTAAGTTATTGAAAGCTTTTATAGTATTTAAATTAAGGAGATTGAATAGGAATTATGCTTTGAGGATATACATTTCTTTCAAAATTGTTATAATATTGGAGTTTATAAATACTTTCGTTGTAATAATTTGGGAGGTTTAATTATCATATGGAATACTTAAAGGTTAATGTTTGGAGAATTGTAGCATTTAAGCCTTTACGTGTCTTCACATAATGAGGACACATGGTGGGCCATGGCATTCCTAAGCTTTAGAGCGTTACAACTTAGGTGGTATCAAAGCTTAGGTTTAACAATTTATAAACTACTCAGGTTTGAGGATCTTTAGAATTAGGTGATGATTAATAGTATAAGTTTTAAACAATAGAAAGTAAGTCTTGATCTTTAGGTGATTTAGGCATTGGATCTGTAAGATGAATGTATATAATGAGAGTAGGCAGAAAATGGTACTAATATTACTGATTAGTGAACCCCTTCGATAATATTGAAAATGTTATGTTTAATCTTACCTACTTTGAGGAATGTTTATATATATTCTTATATCATTCCTCATTGCTATATTTTATTTTGTAAAATGCCTAAGAGAATTTCGAGACTATGATCATCCTCAAGAGCTAGAGGTGATGCTCTTGATAACAAAAGGCCACCCAGACCTACTCAATTTGAATAAGGAGAGAATGAGATAAATGCTACATAGATGCTAGAGGCTATCAATACTCTAGCAAGAGTAGTGGCACAACAGCAAAAACAAATACAAGAGATGCAAGTGTTGAATATGAGACAAGCACAAATGATGAGAGAGATTAGAGAGAGACTAGTTAAGGAAGTGGGTTTGGATCATTTTTTCAAAATGGTTAAGCAGTTCAGGTTGAAGGTAGATGATCTACTAGATGTTGAGTAGTGGATTGATGAAATAAAAAGACCTTTAAAGTGTTGGGGACGCTTGAAGATAAGAATGTGTAATATATACTGTATCTACTAAGGGGCTTAGCTTCTGAGTGGTGGTCGAGTATTTCCAAACTTACCATAGAGGTGACCACGTAGGATAGGTTCAAAGAGATGTTGTATGAGCAATATTTCCCAACCACCATTAGGGACCAAATGCAAGCAGCATACTATAGCTGCTATCAAGGAAAGAGATTAGTATATGAATATGAGACAAAACTCAATCGTCTGATGAACTTCATGCCACCTACATTCAGAGTTGATGAGAAGTCAATGGTTCATTGGTTTGTATTGGGACTGGAACTTACACTATAACATGAAGTAGCTGCCTTCCAACTGAAAACTTACTCTAAAACTACAAACAAGGCTAAACTCTTGGAATAGAGTCACAAAAAGACTGATGAAATGAGGACTCTAGGAACTAGAATGGTATTGGAAAAAAGACCTATCTAAAGTATTATGGCTCAAGAGAAGGGCAAAAGACCTCACACAATATAGACTAGACCTATGGTCATTGTAGCACCTTCACCTCAAGTTAGGACCCCACATGTGGGATAAGGTAACAAATGTGGAAGATGCTATGGACCACACGAGTTGAATGAATGCAAATGGCCACAAGGTGCTTGTTTTTCATGTGGAAAGACAAGACATAACAACAAGACCTATTGGGAAAGATCAATTCCACTTACATTCTGCTTCTCATGTAAATAGAGGGGTCATAGAATGGTGGACTTCTTAGATAACAAAAGATAGAATATGCAGTTAGCACCAATACTAAGAAATTAGGCTATAAATAATAATGATAAGTCTCAGTAGGCAAGGTTAAGGTAGAGGACACCAGTACGAGTGTTTGCACTACAAAGGCAAGACACTCCAAATATAGAGACCTTAGCAGGTATGCTATTAGTAAATTTTGCTAAAGCGTATGTTTTATTTGATACTAGTGCATCACATTCATGCGTGGCTAATGCATTTAGAATTAGACATGATATATTTTCTGAGATGTTAGCTACTATGTTGAATTTGAGTACACTTATAGGTGTGGGTAAAAGATTGAACAAAATATGTATAAAGGTTTGTATAGAAGTGCAAGGTACGAAATTGTTTACAGATCTCCTAATGTTAGATATGACAGACTTTGATGTAATTCTGGAAATAAATTAGTTGATTAGACATCATGCAACAATAAATTGTCATGACATAACCATCCATTTAAATACACTAGAAAGGGAACAATTTAGTTTCCAATTAGAGGCACATAAGCCAACAGGGCTACCTACATATGAATTGTGGGAGAAAAGTATAATGGCTTCAATAGCCGTTGAGGTTGAAGGTGTGATGAAAATGAATCTAGTAAGGGTAGTGAGGGAATTTACTGGAGTATTTCCAAATAACCTGTTAGGCTTATCTCCTATAAGGGAGATTGAATTCAGCATACATGTAGTGCCTAATACGGCTCTTATATCAAAAGCCCCGTACCGCATGGCACCCACAGAGCTAAAAAAAGCTAAAGGATCAAATATAAGAACTGCTGGATAAAAAGTTTATCAAACCAAGTGTCTCACTTTAAGGTACACTAGTACTATTTGTAAAGAAGAAAGACAACAATATGCAATTATGTATAGACTACCGTGAGTTAAATAGGGTTACAATTAAAAATAAATACCCTATCCCAAGGATTAATAATCTATTTGATCAGTTGCAAAGAGCTTAAGTTTTTTCAAAAAAAGACTTGAGATCTGAATACCATTAACTGATAATCAAGGAAGAAGATATCCAGAAGACTGCCTTCAAAAGTAGACATGGACATTATGAATTCCAAGTAATGTCGTTTAGACTCACAAATGTACTAGCAGCCTTTATAGACTTAATGAACCGGATATTCAAGGAATACTTAGATAAGTTTGTCATCGTATTCACAGATGACATCTTAATATACTCCAGAAACGAAGAAGATCATTAACAACACTTAAAGATAGTATTGAACAAATTGCAAGCGGAAAAGCTATACTCCAAGTTTAAGAAGTGTGAATTTTGGCTGAAGTAGTTCACTTTTTTAAGACATGTAATTAGTAAAGATAGATTATTTGTAGATCCTAAAAAGATAAGAGTGGTGAATGAATGGCCTAGGTCGAAGACCGTATGGAAATTAGAAGCTTCTTGGGGTTAATAGGTTACTATAGAAGATTTGTAGAAGGATTCTCCAAACTAATAACCTCTTTGACTAAGTTAACTAAAAAAAGGGTGAAGTTTGTACAGGACGACCAATGTAAAGTAAGCTTCACAACATTTAAAGAAAGATTAACTTCTACACCGATACTTGCATTATTAGTGGTGAAGAATTTGTGGTATACAATGATGTGTCTATCCAAGGGCTAGGGTGTGTATTGATGTAAAAAGATAGGGTAATTGCATACACATCTAGATAGTTGAAGCCCTATGAAAAGAACTACCTGGCACATGATCTGGAACTAGTATGAGTGGTATTTACACTCAAATTATGGAAGCACTACTTATATAGGGAGATGTGAAGAGTATTCACATATCACAAAAGTCTCAAGTACCTTTTTACCTAAAAAGAGCTAAATATGTGATAGAGATGCTGGCTAAAACTAACAAAAGACTATGACTTAGACATTCAGTACCACCCCGAGAAGGCAAACGTAGTGGCTGATGCACTCACTAGAAAGAAGTGTGATAATCTAGCAATGTTGATCACAACTCAAAAGAAAATATTGGAAGATATGTAGAAATTAGATTTGGAGATTGTGACTCAGGAAATCAGAGCTAGACTCACTAACTTATGAATATAGCTAGTGTTAATAGATAGAATCAAAGCTGCACTAGCTGATGATATGGGGATACATGAAATAAAGAAAAGAATAGAGGATGGAAAAACAATGGAATTCAATGAAGATGAAGAGGGAGAGTTGAGGTATGGTCATAGGTTATGTGTGCCAAGTATCGATAAACTAAATAACAAAATATTGAAAAAGGCACATTATTCTAAGTACTCCATATACCTTGGAATTACCAAGATGTATAAAGATCTAAAGAGTCATTATTGCTAGAAGAATATTAATAGGGAAATTGTTGATTATGTATCGAAGTACCTAACATGCCAATAGATAAAGATATAACATTAGAGACTTGCTAGTATGTTATAGCCTTAACCAATACCAAAGCGGAAATGGGAATATGTGACCATAGACTTTGTTACAACACTACCTAGATCTATGATTAAGTTAAACACCATATGGGTGATTGTGGACCAGCTTACCAAATCTACTTACTTTATAACTATAGGCACTAGATATAAACTTGAGAAGATGACACGAATCTACATCAAAAAGATTATAAGGTTACATGGGGTACCAATCTCCATAATGTCAAACAGTGATACTAGATTTGTGAGGAGATTTTAGAGTAATCTGCATAGGACTCTAGGGAAAAAATTATAATTCAATACAACTTTTCACCTATATACAGATGGTCATTTAGAGCGAACTATTAAGATAATAGAGGACATGTTAAGGGTATGTGCCTTAAACCTTAGTGGAAATTAGGATGAACATCTATCCTTAGTGGAGTTCGCCTACAACAACAGTTATCAAGCTATCATCTAAATGGCACCATACAAAGCATTATATGGAAGAAAATGTTAATTGCTTTTGCAATGGGATGAGGTGGGTGAAAAACAAGTGTTGGGACCTGATCTAGTACATGATGCAGTTGATAAAGTGAAGTTGATCAAGTAGAGAATACAATCTACCCAAAGCTGTCAAAAGTCATCTGCAGACGAAAGGAGATGGCTATTAGAGTTACAAGTGGGAGACCATGTGTTATTGAAGATCTCACCTATAAAGGGAGTGATAAGGTTTAGATTGAAGGGGAAATTAAACCCTAAATTTATGGGACCCTCCAAAATTCTCAAGAGAATTAGACCAGTGGCATACAAATTAGCATTGCCACTAAGTCTGACTAAGGCATACAATGTATTCCATATTTTCATGCTTAGGAAACGTATACCCAACCCAGACCAAATCACTACATTGGAACCTCTACAAGTGCAACCAAACCTCACTACAATAGAGAGACTTACCAAGATTATAGATACTAAGGAGCAGACTTTGAGGAGACGAGTTATCAAGTATGTTAAAGTACAATGAAGTAACCAAATAGAAAGAGAGATAACTTAGGAATTGGAAGAAGAGATGAAAAGAAGAAATTCATAAATCTTTCAAAATCTAAGTAAATTTTTTAGGACAAAAAATTTTGTAATAGGGGGAGAATGTAAATACTTGAATTTATAAATAATTAGTTGTGTATATATATAAGTAAATGTAATAATATTCTTCTTATTATTAAAAAAATAATTAACATAAGGTTGAGATGGTAAATAGTTTAAAGCGGTGAGGGGTAAGATGGTAATTTTACGGCCAAGGTATATAAGCCAGTTTGACCTAAAGTTAACAGCTTCCCCTCATTTGCACACCTCATAGAACCTTAAACACCCTTTCTAGAAACTCGAAGAGAGAAGAAGACAATCAAGTGCTATAATTCACTAATTAGTTTGAGGTAAGTAAATCAATCAATAACAATCGATCATTAATTTTATTTACAATGTAAACTGAGGAGTAATGTATTGGGATTCTTTACATATTAAAGTCAATTTGTGCTACACAAGGGTAGAAACAAGCAATTCTAGCATCTAAATCACGATTCGAGTCAAGTGTACCAATTTGTATATTACATTGGAATTTCTACTGTAGATGAACCAATTAGGCTCAAAATAATAAGACTTGGACTTAAGGATCAATTTTCAAAGTGGAAAAGGCGAGATTTAGGGATAAGCAGTGACCTACACGATCAAGTATATGCCTGTGCTGAAATACTGATTGTGCGGTAAGCTACACGATCATAGACATGCGTGTGCACATAGGCATGTCAAGTTATAAAGTTCTAGAAGGGCATACGACCTTTAGCACGTTCATGCACTTCCTCATGTTGAATTTGCCAAAGTACATGGCCTTTAGCATGGTCATGTACTAGATCGTGTCAACCTACATGGCCTTCAACATAGTTGTGTTGAGTTAAAATGTGTTCCTTCCATGTTGCTTTGTTAAAATACGTTTTTAAGACCATGTAATTAAGATTATGGATAGGTTTGAGAGACTTGTGAAGCTATAGAAGTGTAAAGAAAACCTAGTTTTGCAAAGTCAGATATGTGTATACAATGTTTGTTGCTTGTGTTTAATAAGATATATATCATGTGTGGATTTAATACTATTGTAAATGAACTTGATGTGTGTGCATGTGATTGTGAATTGTTGTGTCTAAGAAACCGAGTGTGGGTTAGTGTTCTCGAGGTGGCATCCCGATGATTGGTATGTGATGCTGTTTCCAATGGTGTCATATACCAAAATGACCTAAGTAATATGTGTAAGGATAATTGTTTGTGGAAGAAAATTGTGGAAACATGCAAGAATTGAAAAGTTGTAAGGACTCATAGATAGAGAGGAATACCTATGGTCATATATATATAATTTGTTGTGGAAGGAAGGATTGTGAAAGTTATGTGTGATGGTATTGATGATGAGATTGTGTTAGCTAAATTTTGTGAAAGATAAATAAATTGTGTTTGAATATCATACCGCATCATGTGTGTATTATTGTTTCTGTCATGGCATGCGTATGTGGTTGTAGGTATGCATAGTGTTGGGCATTAGCTCACCCCTCGTGGGAAATTTTTTAGTTGCAGGTGTCATAGGAGAAATTGTAAGATATGGTGAGACCTTAATAGATACCAATCGGGATATTGAGGAGAATGTGAAATACGTGTACTATGATGAGTAGTATTCCGATGAGGAGAAAGGAGAATATTAAAAATTTGTAATTGTGATTTTGATTGCTGTGTTATTTAAGTTTTTGAAAGTTTCTATTGTATTTAAATTGAGGAGATTAAACATGAATTATGTTTTGAGGATATACATTTCTTTCATAAATTGTTGTAGTGTTGGAGTTTATGAATGCTTTCACTGTAACAATTTAAAAGGTTTATTTATCATGTAGAATAGTTGAAGGTTAATGTTTGGAGAATTATGGTGTTTAAGCCTTTACATGACTTTACATAATGAGAAGACGTGGCACGTCATAACGTTCCTAAGTTTTGGGGCATTGTAGAATCATCATAAAAAATTACAATACAAAATTTTACAATAATTTTATAAAATTGAGTAATTTACTTGGAACATACATGTAAACTCAATTTTATTTTATACGGTGTTAAATGTCTAGATCTTGAAATCGAGATATTATCAAACACAAAAATTGATATTTATACTGAATTTTATTTCCAGCACCCATTCAATTAACAAAACTATTAGGAATCTCTTCTATTGATCCATTAACATTTTGTGAAATCCATTATTGTCTTCTTTAGCAATATTGTACCCTTTTAACACCCTAAGTCTATTTTACTGCTTGATTGTTTATCAAACACTGAATTAGATTCAAAACTAATTCATATTTAATCCTAATGGGTTTCTATAGTATCACATCTATTCATAATATTCATTTATTACATTTAAATACAATAAAACCCAAAACTATAAGAATTTCCAACTTGCATTCCTCTATGTTGCTATCCATTGATATACCACGTCGAGCTTCTATCTTTGGCGTGCATTATATGATCCCGAGTAGTTGGAGGAAAACAAGTGAGGAGTTGTGATTTTTTTTTTTTTTTTTGCAAGAATTTTTTAGTGATTAGAGAGCCATTTCAATTCTCATGTACTTTCATCCTTAAATTTTTGTTCTTTGCTTGCTAATTTATTATATTTACGACAGTAGACTTTTATTCGACTCCAATATCTTAATTTATATTTTTTTTATCTATATTTTCATATAAAAACCTTACGCTACTTTTTCTCCAAATTAACTTTCCATTTCAAATTTAAAGTTTTCTGTGTCTGCTTGCTCTCTCTTCCATTTGATCCTACTATTCCGGCCTTTTATCTGGATTACCATTGCATTTCAAATTTAAATAAGAGAAAACCACCATAAACAATTGGTTACTTTTGATTGTCTTTTCATAATTTTTGCATCACAATTTCCCATGAGATTAGACTGATCAAATACAAATCAAACATTACAATCCTCCATGAAGTCATAATTGAAGGTAGGCTCTTTGACCTTGCATTGAGGCTTACAAGGGATGTTACCAATATGTATAAGCATGAAAGTATAAGCGTGAAATGTTAACTCCTCCTACTAAAGCAAAATATACAAGTTTTGATGTGATACTTATGAATATATCCACATTATTTTCTTAAAATAATTACATATATATATATTATCCATATTATTAAGTATATAACTTTAAAAAATTAAATACAATAAAAAAATTAAGTCTCCTGAAAAAATGGTTATATTATAGTTTTTTAAGTCACTTTCACATTATAGAAAACAATTATATTTATTTAGATGTATAAATTATCTTTTATATTTAAAAATTCAAATATGATATTAAATTTATTTTTACACCCACAATATAGATAGATCTATTGTTTGCTAATAGTTTTTGATCCACATTAGAGTTTTCTACATGATTTTTTTTTTTTTGGTTATCTTTTTAGCTTTTTTTCCCCTTTCCATTTCTACCATTTCGGTTTATCCATCTCTTTTTGCCTAACACGAGTGGCGTACTATGTGTTTATGCTAGCTTAGTATTTATTTTAAGCGCGTTGACATATGTCGAGCTTTTTTTTTTTTTTTTCAATCTTCTAATAAAAGAATACTATAGTGAACAATGATCTTATTATAGTAAAAGACAATAGAGTCAATATGCACTATGAGGGAAAAAAGAAAAAAAAAAGAAAACCCATTTCATCTTCATGTTGCAAAACGTGTAACCCATGATATTATAATAGTCCATATATTTGTCTATAGTGATCAATACACAAGTAGTGAACAAGATATAAGGTATATCGTCTTTATGGCAAAGAAAAGAAAAAAAGACCCCAGAGAAGCCATGCATCATTCTATGAATTATATTACCATAGGTATATGACACCTCCATTGTTTTTTCCTATAATAACCTTTTATTATTATTGATCACCAAGACGACTGCCCCTGTCCTAAACGGAAGAGGACTTTGACCTAAACACCACAGTAGGTCTTGATGAGGCTTTCAGCTTTAATACGACTGTCACTTTTGTCGTAGTAGCAGAGGAAATCAACGTGATTGAAGGGCTTGAACTGTTGAGGATGGCCTTCGTCGATGAACTCTTGCGGTGTCTCAACCATTCCTTTTTGGTACGAGAATACCCCAAGAGAGTGTCTCACTGGGCCTTCCTCTTTCACCGCCACTCGGTGGTAACATGCCTTGATTCTTCCGTTGCTCCATGCCTACATATATGTTTATAACATTTAATTATGTATTTTTAACTTGAATGCAAGATACTCCGTAAAGTTTTTTTTTTTTCTCTAAATGATATCCTACATATTATAATGTACACTCAAGATTTTAATATATGACAGTATATAATGATGAAAAGGAATCATTATGGCATATCAATTGGAAATAAAAAAAAACTTGATCCATCCTATATGTATTCTTTTTGAAAAATGGAAATCGTTTGATGTTGATAACTTCTATGAGCAATCAAATCATATCATCCTATTTTCATCTTTTTGTTAATCACTAACATTAAATTAAAGCGAAATTTTTTTTTTCTGAATATGATCAGTTGATCATAAAATATTCACTAATAATGTGTCTAGTACTAACAATTTTAAAAGTTGTTTATATTACCTAACTATTCCTAATTATTTTATTCGTTATAACTGTTGAAAATTATATATGCATTTATCTAGATAGGAAGAGTTTTTATTATTAAGCTCGAGATAGTATGATGACTCACAACAGCGGCATCACCAGCCATGACCATGAAGGTGGTGTCATTAGGCTCAAAAGTGAACCAATCTCCATCTTTCATCTGAATCTCCAAACCCTTAATTTTGTTTTGATGAAGGAAGGATATGAAGCTCTTGTCCGTGTGAGCAATTGGATTGTTCGTCTCTCCTTGGGGCTTCTTGTACTTCAAAAACCGGAGGAGTAAAGTGGTGGCTTCCATGTAAGCATCGTAATATTTGTCCACACCATAGCTCTCGAATATCATTCTCATTATCACTTTCTCTAGCTCAGCTATTACCCTTGAGTAGGCATAAGCAGTTTTGCTGGAAAAGAAAATCGAAAGAATAAAATATCAAGATAAAAAAGATAAAATAAAATAAAATGTAATCCTGATTATATTGAAAAAACAGGTCCCATTATTAGTTATACATTTTATATAGCACAATAATAAGTACTGGTGAGTATCCTTTAATTTTTTTCTTTTTTCATAAATTTATATAACATGGAAATTAATATTCTTTTTGAAGACATATTTCATTATTGTACCGTTGGACAATAATAAAAATACATTAAAATTAATAATTAGAAGCGAAGTGTGTCTATCAATACTTTTATTAAGGATAACTCCTTGACGTGCTTATTGTTTAATTACAATAAAATTATGTAATTTTTATGATTTCTCATAAAATGTGTAATTTACATAATGTTTTGTGTAAAACATTTTTTATGGTCTATATAATTCTTTTTTTTTTTACAATCAAAGTTTCAAAATTATTAAGATATTAGTATAATAATCTCTAAAAGTTATAGTTACTAATGGTTTTTAGAGGTAATTGACAGTGTAATCTAGTAAAAGTGATAACTAATGACAGATGTTGGTAATCACGGAAAATGTAAGTAGAAAATAGGAAAAATGATTTTTTTTCCTTTTTTTAAAAAAAAAAAGAAAGTGGAAATGATTTATCAATTCCCTATTAAAATTTTCTGTGTTGGTAGCTACAAATGGAGGTCATCATTATCACCTTTATCTTCTACCGCTTTTTAATGGAAAAAAAAAAACTATTATGTTAGATTTGATATGTCCAAATCACGTAAAATGAAACAGATTGAAACGAAGTAAATTAAAATAAAATAGAATAGAATTCAAAATGTAATGATAAATTTATAAACATCCTTTGGAATAGAACACGCATATAGTAGTATTTATAAAAAATATTTTTAGATATTATAATGAGCTTAAATGTTAAATAGATAATTTTTAATTAATGATAATTAATGAGGATGGGATTTCATTCTTAAAAAGCAGAATCAAATTCTCCCTCAAGCTAAAAATACTTCCCAACATGGAAAAGAAATTGGAACACAAAATCGCAATTATGTTTTAAATCCATATCTATATACCAAATATGGGCTTAGTGTTGTGTTATAACTTCCAGGTTAGTAGTAAATGAAAATTAGTAAGTTAAGCATACCAGAAAAGTTCATTTCCATTTGGCCACATAAGAGAGGTAAAATTTCGGCACTCCTCATGAGTCTCTGCATGATCAATGTTCAAGGCTTCGATAAGAGGGGTCCCAGGAACACCAGCAATGTATCCATGTGAAGGCTTAAAATTGGTGTTTTTGATTTTGGTTTCATGGGGTAAATCAAACAACCCTTCTGTAGCACTAAAAATTGAGTCATGAAGCTCAAGAGAAAAACTGCTGAAGTTCTTGCAATCAATGATGAAGCACCCGTTTTCCTCGAGTGCTCGCATGATCACTTTGCACGTTTGGATCCATGAATCTGTTCCGGGTTTAAGATTTTCCCCGGAAAATTCTATTATTGGAACGTTGTTTGATGCTGCCTGTCCTGGCATTTTGGTGTTCGGACTAGATTAAGGTAGGAGAGATATTTTAGGATATGAGGGGTTTCTTGTTTGGTGATGGGATCTGTAAGGTTTCTTATAGGCCTTTTATAGGCATGTCCATGGTCACTGTCTACGCTTGCACATGCTAGCCGGCCGGCCGCCGGTTCAGCTGTGGGCTGTCTTTCGTGGAAAATTTTGAGCGAATACATATAATATATAATTATCTCTTGAAAATTTAGTAACCAACCGAAGTTTCGATTGCTTCGAATGATTTACACATGCAAAAAGACGAAGATATTAATTATAATTTTGGATTTAAATCACCACTAGGGGAGGTCATTACTTTGGATGCAAGAAAGCGGCAAAAAATTACACAAATAAATTTCATAAGAGATTATTAAAAAGTGCACTTTATCTTGCAAGTAAAGGAGGACACAAGTCTCCAAATGTTCATGCCAAAATAACTCCCTATATTTCATTTGCAATCACTCTTTTTATTTTAATTTATTTTTTATTTTTACCATATAAGACTCGAAGATGTCTTTGTTTTAATATATTATAAATATAGATTGGTTAAATTTCGTACCATGCAAGTAAAATTTACCGTATAGAGTTCTTACAAAATGCTTCCCAAGCATATGCTATTAATTAGCCTCTATAAGGATTGTGGCATAGCATTAGCATTTATGCATATATGTAAATATAAGCTTTGCAATTTATTTGGTTATAAGTCCAATTTTTTATTTGTTAATTTTTTTCTTTTTCAGTGATTACAATAAAAATAAAAAATATATATCCTATTTATTTAATTATAAAATTAATACTCATACCACGAAATTATATAACAATAACTATAACTCTACTTCTGTTACTGACAGAGGGACCACCTTGATTCCACCGTGTCATAAATTCAAGTCCAAGAGCGGATTAGAGCCCATAGTTTCATAACACAAAGATCCTTAAAATATTTTCCTCGTTCCAGGCTTCTGCCTTTTCTTTTTCGATGTCAGTATCCTAACATTGACCTAAAAATATAACGTGGAAAAATTGGTAAAAAGCGAATGCCCTTCATATGGCAAATAAAAAATAAATAAATGGGTGGGTGTGGTGGGAGCTGGGTTGGGGTGGCTGGAAATTGTAATTATACGCTGGCTTGTTTTATTATTTTTGAAATTAAGTATATAAATCTTTCAAAAAGTATATTTGGATTTTTATATGATTTATCTGTCCTTAATTTTATGCTCTTTTATTTTTTATAATAATTCTTTTTAAGTATAAAATAATAAAATAAGATCTAAATATACATTTTTTTATTTTAAATTTTGGAATGTAAATACTAATTTTTAAAATAAAGAGAGTAAATCAAATGCAGTTTTTCTTCTTATGCAATCTTGTGTTTCATGGCTGAGTGATCAGTTCAGTAGGTGTGTGTAGTTATAAAATAAAAATAGTATGATCCCTTCACCATTTGGAGAATAAAGAACAAGTGGAGTATTACAATCTCACATTGGATAGTATTATAAACTAAGCATTAATTTAAATCCAAATCCAAGAGGCTCTTTTACCTATCAAATCAATCTTTTGGGTTTAATTTTTCCTTTGGAGTTGAGTCATAACATTTGATATTCTCATTTTGAGTTTTAGTAACTCAATTAAACATTACAGTAAAAAAGTAACAAACTGCACTAAGAATTCTTTATTTTATTTTTTCCCTGAAAGGGTATTACTTTCTAGTCAAACTCTCTAGGGAAATCCGTGAGTTGGTATAGAATCGATGCAAAATAATTGGTCTTCCCATTCATGCACAAAGTCTACACTTACGCAATACCCCCCAAATAAAATCGACAAAACGGGGGCTTCCTTTGCCAAAATTGAGAAACACGATCGTCTTCTTTTACTTTGCCAGGATGAACTCCCGAAGAAGCTTCGATTATTAATTTCAACCCCTTTTTTCTCTCCTTCACATTAAACTAGCTAGATAAAAACCACTTAAAGGTAGGCTGCACGTAAGTTTAGACTAAGGTGGGGCTCACACTAAGGTTGGAATAGACAATGTTATGAATTGTGTTGGAACTCTAATATGGTCTGGAATCGTGATCCAGTCTGAAATTGGTATGGTACTTTTGATCTGGAGCTGCAATCCGGACGCAGGAGTCATAATTCGTATCATAGTGAGTACATCCGTCCGTCAGAACAAATTAGCGATTTCGATAAATGAATTAAAAAAATTAAAATAGAAACAAGAAAAAAAAGTAGATAAAGTATATAAAAACAAAAAACAAAACAAAACAAGTAAATATGAATTTAATAACAAACATAAAGATGTTAACAAATGAAAATAATAAATAACAAAAGTTATGAGAGAACGTAATTATTCATCACTATTTAAAAATAAGATTCATTTATAATAAATATATTATTTTAGATTTTTCTCTGATATTTACACCATTTCAAGTATGGAACTTTTGTTAATCATAATTATGAAATATTTATATCTAAATTTTAATATTTTTTAATTCAAAGTAATTACATTACAAGAAATAGCTTTTAATAATTAGTATAATAATTTAATTTATTGATTTATAAATTTTAAAATGATAATTGTACTAGAGAAAGAATTAAAGAGAACTAAAAACTAAAACGAAAAAAGAAAAAAAAATTAAAAAAAAAAGTCGTGGGTTTGGAATCGATTTATGACCTGCCAATTCCAATTAATCAACTCGTGAACCGACCACATGGTTCTGACTCTAATTCCCCTAATCTTGACCCATGACCTAGCAATTCCATGTTAGGTCGAAATTGTGATAATGTCCAATATAATACGACAATAATTTAATATAAACTAGATTAAATTGTGATGCTTGGCAACATTTAGTTGATGAATGTACAGTTGTGATATTTAATTTATGTGATCACTATAAAAAATCACATTATGGACATTTATTTGAAATTCTAATCAGCATTAAGAATTACCAAAGTGTACTCAACTTTACAAAATGCTCTAAAAGTTAGTAGAATAACGTGTTTAGTAGTATCTAGTTGATAAATGTACAACTATCATATTAATTTGTGTAATCCCTTAAAAATTTACATTCCAAGCATCTATTTGAAACTAGAACTAAAAGTAAGTCAAATAACCTTGGTTTAGTCAATTTATAAAATTAAGTAATTTACTTAGAACATACACGTAACTCAATGTTTTAGTGCTCTTCATTAGCAATAGTGTACCCTTTTAACACCCTAAAACTATTTTAGTGCTTGTGATGGAGACACACGAGGCATGGGCAGACATACGGCTTGTGCCACGGCCGTGTAGTGTTTGGAAGGAACTCATAGAAGTATACACGGCCTCTACACACGGGCAGAAGCACGGACGTGTATTTTACCAGGATATTCCACAGAGACATACACGGTTTCCATACACGGCCGTGTATTCGATCAGGGTATCCCACAGAAGCATGCACGGCTCCCATACACGGCCTGGACACGACCGTGTATTCGGTCAGGAACTTTCACAGAGTCATACACGGCTTAGAGACACGGCCGTGTATGAGACTGTGTACTAGGCTTGTCACTTGCCTAGAAACATATACGGCCTGGAGGTACGGCAGTGTATGCGACAAGTTATAGACATGTATTTTATTATTTATTTCCACGTGTACGCTTAGATTTTCCTCTTTTAGATATTTTACGAGGAAGTATAAATACCCTTTTGTCAGATATGTTAGGGTTACGTTTTGTTTTATTATCAAATACATTTTCGTGAGAGAATTTTCTCATTTTTCCCGGTTGTGCGCAACCAGATTTGCATCAAAGAGTGTTTCTTTGTTGTGTGAAACCAATCCATATTCGAATTGTTTCGTTTCGCTTTCCGCGCTGCGTCAGTTGGTATCAGAGCGAGGCTATTTCCTGTGGAGATGTCAACTCATCAAGGCGATGATAGCGGTCGTGTTCTTGACGGTGTTCAAGAGGCGAGGTTTCAAAGGAACCATCAATGGGTTCCAAGGGCAGAGTTCGACGCAATGCATCAGAAGGTCGGGCGTATGGAACGGCATCTTAATGAACTGATCGAGCGTTTCAATGCTCTGGTGGTAGACCCCAATAGGGTTGGAGGCGCTGGCAGAAATCCACCATGTGCGGTGGAGGAATTCGAGGGACGCGTGATCCGACCTGTTGTTGAGAATAGGTGGGGACGTGTGGAGAGTGAGGAGTCCAGCGAAGAGAGTGATGATGCGTACGAGAGTAGGCCACGGCAAGGTCGTAGTGGTAGAGGTGGTGGTCACCGGATGGCTCATCATGGAAACCATCCTAGAGAAGGTGATTACAGGAGAAACCATGGAGGCTATGATCAAGGGGATGGCGGAGACTACCGTCTGAAGGTCGACATCCCATGGTTCGATGGCAGCCTCAACATCGAAGGCTTCCTCAATTGGCTTGCGGAAGTAGACCGGTTCTTCGACTACATGGAAATCCCCGAGGACCGTTGTGTAAGGCTGGTGGCATGCAGGTTGAAGAGTGGCGCTTCGGCATGGTGGGAGAGGCTACAAAGTAGGCGGCAAAGGGAAGGAAAACACCCGGTGAGATCGTGGTATCGCATAAAGCAGTTGCTGCAACATGATTTCCTCCTGTCGGATTATGAGCAGATACTGTTCCAACAATATCAGCGGTGTCGCCAAGGACAACGCTCCGTGCATGAGTATACGGCGGAGTTCATGAGGTTGGCGGAGCGGAATGATTTGAGGGAGAGCGAAGGTCAGCAAGTTGCAAGGTATGTGGAAGGACTGAAACTCTAAATTAAAGACAAGATTGGGGTTACGATGGTGAGAACCCTCATAGAAGCAAAGAACTTGGCTCTCCGAGCCGAACTTGTGTTGCAGGAACAGGGGAGTAGATATGGAGGAGGACGGAAGGGATATGTAAGCGAAGTTGTGGGTGGTGGTAGTCAACCGGTATTTGAGAAAAGTAGGACTACACCATATAAACCAACTGAGGACATGTCCAGGAGGGAAGAGAAAAGCGAGGGGAAGAAGCTGATGGAGCAGAAGGGAGCTTAAAGACAGAACAATCCCTATGTTAAACCCATATTGGGCAAATGTTTCCAATGCAACCAACCGGGTCATCGGTCAAACGAATGTCCAGCGAGGAAGAGCGTCAACATCCTTGATAGGGAAGATGATGAGGAGATCTGCTGTGAGCCCGATGGAGAGGGAGAATATTATGAGGAAGAAGAAGAAACAGCGGAACCAACATATGTAATTCGACGCATGATGCTCACCCCGAAGCAAGAAGAGATCACGCAGAGACACCGGTTGTTTCGTACACGGTGTACTATCATGGGGAAGTTGTTTGAGTTAATAATAGACAGCGGCAGTTGCGAGAACATCATAGGAAGGGAGGTTGTGAAACAACTGCAGCTGCCCATCGAGAAGCACTCGAATCCGTACACTATTGGCTGGATTAAGGCAGCCGAGAAAATTGAAGTCAATGAGAGATGCAGGGTACCTTTCTCAATAGGGAAATACCGCGACGAAGCCTTCTGCGACATTGTAGACATGGACGCTTGCCACATCTTGTTTGGGAGACCATGGCAATTTGATGTAGACGCGCAACATGCGGCTAAAGAGAATGTCTACAGGTTGGAGAAGGAGGGTGTGAAGTACACCTTGTTGCCGTTGAAGAGGGAAGGACGCGCTAAAGGAAAGAAGGTTGAGAGTCGTTCATTCTTAACTGTCACTCAATCTGAGAAGGAAGTGATGGAAGACTTAAGGGAGTCGCGAGTGGTGCATGCCCTCATCGTGAAAGGTATGACCGAAGGAGGGGAGGAATTTGATGGAGAAGTGCCAAGGGCAGTGAAGGATCTTCTTGAGGAGTTCAAGGAAGTGGTTCCAGACAACTTACCCGAGGGGCTACCCCCTCTGAGGGACATTCAACACCAGATAGACCTGGTGCCCGGAGCTAGTCTCCCAAACCTCCCACATTACTGAATGAGTCTCAAGGAAGCCGGGATTCTACAGGAGAAGGTCCAAGAGCTTTTGGACAAAGGGTTCATCCGGGATAGCTTAAGTCCATGTGCGGTTCCAGCATTGTTAACTCCCAAGAAAGATGGGAGATGGAGGATGTGTGTTGATAGCCGAGCTATCAACAAGATTACCATAGGGTATAAATTCCCTATACCCCGCATCGAGGATATGTTGGACCGTTTGAGTGGCGCTACTATCTTCTCTAAGATAGACTTGCGGAGTGGGTATCACTAGATTAGGATCCGTCCCAGAGATGAGTGGAAGACGGCGTTTAAGACCAAGGAGGGACTGTATGAGTGGCTAGTGATGCCATTTGGGTTGAGTAACGCACCGAGCACCTTCATGAGGGTAATGAACCAGGTATTGAAACCTTTCAATGGTCGTTTCCTTGTTGTGTACTTTGACAATATTCTAATATTCAGTAAATCCGAAGAAGAACATTTGGAGCATCTAAAGTGTGTGTTATCTGCACTAAAGGTGAACAAGCTGTTCGCTAATCTTAAAAAGTGCACATTTATGTCAAGGCGATTGTTGTTCCTTGGGTTTGTGGTTAGTAGTGAAGGAGTGATGGTGGATGATGAGAAGGTGAAGGCGATTAGAGAATGGCCTATTCCTAGAACTGTTACAGAATTGAGAAGTTTCCTTGGTCTAGCTAGTTTCTATAGAGGATTCATTAGGCATTTTAGTACTATTGCTGCCCCCCTAACTGAATGCTTAAAGAAGGGAAAGTTCCAATGGGGCGCAGAATCTGAATCGAGCTTCATGAACTTGAAACAGAGATTGTGTAGCGCCCCTGTACTAGCGGTACCAGACTTTAAGAAATTGTTCGAGGTGGATTGCGATGCCAGTGGGGTTGGAGTTGGTGCAGTACTATCACAAGAGAGAAGACCACTAGCCTTTTACAGTGAAAAATTGTGCGAAGCAAGAAGGACTTGGTCTACATATGATAAGGAGTTTTACGCCTTGGTGAGGGCCCTTAAAGTGTGGGAGCATTATTTAGTTGGGAAAGAGTTCATTTTGTATTCGGATTGTGGGGCTCTTAAACACTTGAGTGGTTAGACTCGGATTAGTAAGGACATGCACGACAGATGGATTGAGTTCTTGCAGAGGTTTCCTTTCAGGTTGATGCACAAGTCGGGTGTGCAAAACAAGGTTGCAGACGCCCTGAGTAGAAGAGTGAATGTCCTACTTACTTTAAGTGCGGACATTATCGATTTTGAGAAGCTAAAGGAATTGTATGAAAATGATAGCGACTACAAGGACACTTGGATTAAGTGTACCAACAGGGAACCGTGTAACGACTATCATATCCATGAGGGGTATTTGATGAAAGGGAACCAGCTGTACATTCCTGAAACTTCCTTACGGGAAAAGCTTATTCGAGATCTGCATGGTGGAGGACTGGCGGGACATATGGGTAGAGATAAGACCCTAGCCGCAGTAACTGAAAGATACTTTTGGCCTCGGTTAAGAAGAGATGTGTATCGGATTGTGGAAAGGTGCTACATTTGCCAAGTGTCTAAGGGGCAATCCCAAAACACTAGCCTATATACTCCTCTTCACGTATCATCAAACATCTGGGAGGACCTATCAATGGATTTTATACTGGATTTGCCTCGTACCCAACGAGGTGCTGACTCCGTGTTTGTTGTAGTTGACAGGTTTTCCAAGATGGCTCATTTCATTCCTTGCAGGAAGACCGCAGATGCATGGGCTATTGCGTGGTTGTTCTTCACGGAAGTGGTGCGGTTGCATGGAGTCCCAAAGTCCATTACTTCCGACAGGGATAGCAAATTCCTCAGTCATTTTTGGAGGACTCTTTGGTATCTGTTTGATTCGTCATTGAATTACAACAGTACTGCTCATCTTCAAACCGATGGTCAGACCAAGGTAACTAACAGGACCCTCGGAAATCTCATCAGAAGCATCTGCTGCGAGAAGCCGGGACAGTGGATCAAGCACTGGCTCAAGCTGAATTCGCTTACAATAGTTTCGTCCATCGAACTATTGGGAGATCACCATTCTCGGTGGTATACACCAAGACACCACAACATGCGCTGGACTTGCTCAAATTACCCAAGGATATGGTGGGTGATGTGGCGGCTAAACATATGGCAGAACAACACCAAGCCACTACTGAGGAAGTTAAACGAAAGATAGAGGAGTCTAATACACGATACAAAGGGGATGCAGATAAGCATAGACAGAAGAAGCTCTTTGCAGTAAGCGATCAGGTAATGGTTTACCTCCGAAGAGAGCGTTTCCCTGTAGGGAAATATGGGAAACTTCAACCCAAGAAGTACGGACCCTATGAAGTTGTACATAAGATAAATGAGAACGCATATGTTGTACAACTCCCGGAAGATATGAATATCTCCTGCACTTTTAATGTTGCGGATCTATCACCTTTTCACTCTGATGATACGCCTTTATATCCGGATGAGAACTCGGGCTCGAGTTCTCCATTAGTGGGGGAGAATGATGGAGAAACACGAGGCATGGGCAGACACACGGCTTGTGCCACGGCCGTGTAGTGTTTGGAAGGAACTCACAGAAGTATACACGGCCTCTACACACGAGCAGAAGCATGGGCGTGTATTTTACCAGGATATTCCACAGAGACATACACGGTTTCCATACACGGCCGTGTATAACGGCCGTGTATTTGATCAAGGTATCCCACAGAAGCATGCACGGCTCCCATACACGGCCTGGACACGGCCGTGTATTCGGTCAGGAACTTTCACAGAGTCATACACGGCTTAGAGACACGGCCGTGTATGAGACCGTGTACTAGGCTTGTCACTTGCCCAGAAACACACACGGCCTGGAGGTACGGCCGTGTATGCGACAAGTTATAGACGTGTATTTTATTATTTATTTCCATGTGTACACTTAGATTTTCCTCTTTTAGATATTTTACGGGAAAGTATAAATACCCTTTTGTCAGATATGCTAGGGTTACATTTTGTTTTATTATCAAATACATTTTTGTGAGAGAATTTTCTCATTTTTCCCGGTTGTGCGCAACTAGATTTGCATCAAATAGTGTTTTTTTGTTGTGTGAAACCAATTCATATTCGGATTGTTTCGTTTCGCTTTCCGCGCTGTGTCAGCCTGATTGTTAAAACACTAAATTAGATTCAAAACTAACTCGTAGTTGATCCTAATGGGTTTCTTTAGTATCGCATCTGTTCATATCATTCATTTATTACGTTTAAACACAAAAAAATATATATATAAGAATTTCCAACTTGCATTCCTCTTTGGTGCTATCCATTGATATACCACGTCGAGCTTCTCGCTTTGGCATGCATTATATGATCCCACCTTAGAATAGTTGGAGGAAAACAAGTGAGGAGTTGTGATTTTTTTTTTGCAAGAATTTGTTAGTGATTAGGGAGCCATTGCAATTCTTATGTACTTCTGTTCTTGAATTTTTGTTCCTTGCTTGCTTATTTATTATATTTAAGTCAGTAGACTTTGATTTGATTCCAATATCTTAATTTATACTTTTTTTTATCTATATTTTAGTATAAAAACCTTGCGCTACTTTTTCTTCAGATTAACTTCCCATTTCAAATTTAAAGTTTTCTATATTTGCTTGTTCTCTCCTCCATTTTATCTTATTGCTCCAGCTTTATATCTAAATTACCTTTGCATTTCAAATTTAAATAAGAGAAAAAAAAATTGGTTATTTTTTATTATCTTTTCATAATTTTTGCAGCACAATTTACCATTAGATTAGACCAGTCAAATACGAATCAAACACCACAATCCTCCATGAAGTCATAATTGAAAGTAGGCTATTTCAGCTTGCATCAAGGCTTATAGGGGATGTTACCAATATGTATAAGCATGAAATGTTAGCTCCTCCTACTCAAGCAAAATGTACAATAAGTTTTGATGTGACACTTATGAATATATCCACATTATTTTTTTAAAAAAATTATATATATATAATCCATATTATTAAGTATATAACTTAAAAAAATTAAATACAATCAAAATAAAATTTTTAATTCTCATGAAAAAATGGTTATATTACAACTTTTTAAATCGATTTCACGTTATAGAAAAGTGACTATATTTATATAGATGAATAAAATATCTCTTATAATTAAAAATTCAAATATAATATTAAATTTAACTTTATATCCACAATACTCTACTAGTAGTTTTTTATCCACATCGGAGTTTTCTATATGAATTTTTTTTTTTTTTGTGGTTATCTTTTCGGCTTTCCCCCCCCTTATCCCTTTCGTTTCCCTGATTTATAATTCAGTTTACTCATCTCTTTTTGCCTAACACGAGAATGGCGTATTATCTGTTTATGCTCGCTTGGTATTTATTTTAAGTGTGTTGACATATGTCGAGCTTCTTTTTTTTTTTTTTTTTAATTTTTCAATCTTCGAATAAAAGAAATACTAAAGTAAACAATGATCTTATTATAGGAAAAGACAATAGAGTTCGGTGAAGATTAAAGAAACAAATGCCAAGAAGAATGGAGTAAACTGCAGAACACAGAGTTCCTGCACAACGAACTCTAGAAGGAAAGAAGAAAAGGTAAAACAGAGGATTGTTCTTGAACTGTATCACAGAAGGAGGAAGAAGAGAAAGAAAATGGAAAACAAATCTCTAACCGATAACACTGAATCAGAAAAATTAATTATTGCAGTATAACAGTGTATATATGTCCTATACCGTTACTATACTAATGTACATACACATATAGATATACATTCAATACTCCCCTTCAAGATGGAGAGTAAATGTTAAGCATTCCCATCTTACATAATAAGAAGCAAAATTGTTCTACGAGAAGACCTTAGCAGGTAATTTGCTATTTATTTGGTACATGAATAGGTAAAATAATACTAGCAATAACTTTGTGGTATACAAAATGTAAGTACATTTCTAAATGTTTAATTCGTTTATGAAAAACCAAATTCCAAGTAATATATAAAGCAAATTGATTGCCACAAAATAACTGAATAAGTCATTTGAAACAAGAAACTTGAAATTCTTTTAATGATGTTTTAAGTACTCGAATTTGAATAATTACTGAATATATATTATAACATAAAACTAAAGTCAAAAGAGGGATTTCATAAAACTTAAGGGACAAATGGGACATTTCCTTGAGGTGATGTATAAGCTCATGTTGACTTTGACCTAAACGCCACAGTAGGTCTTGATGAGGCTTTCAGCTTTAATACGACTGTCACTTTTGTCGTAGTAGCAGAGGAAATCAACGTGATTGAAGGGCTTGAACTGTTGAGGATGGCCTTCATCGATGAACTCTTTCGGTGTCTCAATCATCCACTTTTGGTACGAGAATACCCCAAGAGAGTGTCTCACTGGGCCTTCTTCTCTCACTGCCACTCGGTGGTAACATGCCTTGATTCTTCCGTTGCTCCATGCCTACATATGTGTTTATAACATTTAATTATGTATTGTTAACTTGAATGCAAGATACTCTATAAACCTTTTTTTTTTCCTAAATGATATCCTACAGATTATAATGTACATTCAAGATTTTAATATAGGCAATATATAATGATGAAAAGGGATCACGGTGATATATCAATTGGAAATAGAAAAAACTTGATCAATCCTATATCTATTCTTTTTTGAAAAATGGAAATTATTTGATATCGGTAACTTTTATGAACAATCAAATCATATCACCCTATTTTCATTCTTTTTGTTAAGCACTAACATTATATTAGAGCAGAAATTTTTTTCTTCTGAATACGATCAAGTGATCATAAAATATTCACTAATAATATATCTAGTACTAACCATTTTAAAAGTTATTAATATTATTTAACTATTTGCAATTATCTTATTCGTTATAAATGTTAAAAATTATATATACATTTATCTAAATAGGAAGAGTTTTTATTATTAAGCTCGGGATAGTATGATAACTCACAACAGCGGCATCACCAGCCATGACCATGAAGGTGGTGTCATTAGGCTCAAAAGTGAACCAATCTCCATCTTTCATCTGAATCTCCAAACCCTTAATTTTGTTTTGATGAAGGAAGGATATGAAGCTCTTGTCCGTGTGAGCAATTGGATTGTTCGTCTCTCCTTGGGGCTTCTTGTACTTCAAAAACCGGAGGAGTAAAGTGGTGGCTTCCATGTAAGCATCGTAATATTTGTCCACACCATAGCTCTCGAATATCATTCTCATTATCACTTTCTCTAGCTCAACTATTACCTTTGAGTAGGCATAAGCAGTTTTACTGGAAAAAAAATAAAAATTTATCAAGATAAAAATAATGAAACGTAATCATGTTTATATTGAAAAAAAAAAAAAGGTTCAATTATAGTGGTGCTTCGAGACAGGCTGACCAGAACCATTGAGTTGGGGAGTTGAACTTATCTTTCTTTTTTTTTTATAAGTGTATTCCAATATTATTTAATATGCAAATCCAAAAGAATGTCATTTAAGTGTTATTAATTATTATGGAAAAAATTAAAAAAAAAAACTTAAGAAGAATGCCAGAATAAAATCACACATCTAAGTTATCTACAACACTTTGGCAATGCCCCTGCCGCCGGCCCACCCTTCGTCCGCCCCTACTTTGAGAAGACTTATTCGTTTTTCAATATTAGTTAAATAAATAGAAAGATTAGTATTTTTTATTTAACATATTAATAAATCTTAGTGGATACCGCTTAATTTTTTTTTTTCAAAATTTATGTACCAAGGAAATTGATATTCCTTTTGAAGACACATTGCACTACTGTACCGTTGGGCAATGACGAAAATACATTAAAATTAATAATTAAAAACGAAGGATGTTTATTAATACTTTTAAGAAGGGTGCTTTTGGTGCACTAAATAAAAATTATAATTAGAATAAAATTATGTAATTTTTAAGATTTCTCGTGAATTTATAATTTACGGTATATGTTGTGAAAAACTTTTTTTTTTTTGAGGTTTATACAATTTTTATTATAATCAAAGTTTTAAAATTATCAAAATATTAATATAATAATTTCTAAAAGTTACGGCAACTAGTGGTTTTTAGAATATGTGACGACATAATTAGGCGAAAGCGATAACTAATAAGAGATGGTGATAATCAACTATCATGAAAGAATGTAAATAGAATAAAAAAATATCTCGAAAAGAAATTATTTTATCTTATTTCCTATAAGAATTTCCTTGCTAGTCATTAATTACCACTTTCACATTCTACCACTTTTTACTTTTTAGTGCCAAAAGCTACTACTGTTATGTTATAACTTGCTATTAGTAGTAAATGTAAATAAATAAATTAATAATAAAAAACATACCAGAAAAGTTCGTTTCCATTTGGCCACATAAGAGATGTAAAATTTTGGCAATCCTCAAGAGTCTCGGCGTGATCAATGTTGGTGGCTTCTATAAGGGGAGTCCCAGGAACTCCGGCAATGTATCCATGTGAAGGTTTAAGGTTGGTGTTTTTGATTTTAGTTTCATGGGGTAAATCAAACAATTTCTCCGTAACACTGAAAACCGAGTCATGAAGTTCAAGAGAAAAAATGTTGAAGTTCTTGCAATCAATGATGAAACACCCGTTTTCCTCTAGTGCTTTCAGGATCACTTTGCAAGTTTGAAGCCATGAATCTGTTCCGGGTTTGAGATTTTCCCCGGAAAATTCAATGACTGGAACGTTGCTTGATGCTTTCTCTCCTGGCATTTTGGTGTTTTGCACTAGATCAAGTTAAGAGAGATTATTTTTTTAAGGATTTTGATTTTGAAGGGTTTCTCGTTTGGTGATGGGGTTTTTAAGGTTTCGTATAGGGCTTTTATAGGCATGTCATGAGGGTCGTTTGGTCAATATCATGTATGTGCTTGCAGATGCTGGCCACCGGTTCGGCTGTCCTTCGTGGAAAATTTTGCCCAACTGTGCGGACAATAGGCATATAATAAATATTTTTCTCAACAAAGTTTAGTAACCAACCGAAGTTTCGATTACGCATTCAAAGTATCACGCAAATTAAAAAATTTTATACCCCTATTTGGATGGTAGAAAATGGTAAATAGTTATTCAAATAAAATGCATAGGAGAGCATTATTAACGAAAATGCGCCTTTAAGAATTATCCAAATGATACATCTCTCCTCCAAAAGTAACTTCCCTCCATGGTATCCATGCAACTTTTTCTTTTGTTTGAGTAATATGTTCTTTAGGCCATATAAGATACAAAAAGCAATTACACGCTTTAATATTATAGATATACATTTAATTTATTAATAAGAGTCACATTAATAAGTCTCCAATAAATAACTAAAATATATATATATATATATATATATATATAAAAGAACAAACCTTCAACCCTTTTAAGGTTGATCAATAATTGAAATTCTTGTTAACCTTTTAATAAGTGCCAAAGCTATCAATCGCTTGCAAGAATAAGCAAACCCCATCTACAAATGCACTTAAGTCGAATATGGATAGCTCACTTGAGACGATGGAACTCCGATGTAATATGTATCAACCACTTCTGCACTCGATGATTCTTAAAATAAAAAGAAAATGTGGAATAATCACATCCTATTGTTTTGGCCTTTTTCCTCCCTTTTTTTTCCCATAACAATCCTATGTAATTTGTTTTTTAAATGATTATAAAGAAGAGTTAGAATTCAAACTTAATTAATCTAATTTAGAGATTAGGATTCATATTATTAAACTAAAAGTATCTTGACCCTACGAAATTATCTATATAATTATACTGTCTTTTAAACATCCATATAATATGAGTGTAATATCCACCAATCATAATACATGTGCTTCACCTATTATATAAACTTTTGTTTTGTTTTGTTTTGTTTTGTTTTGTTTTTTTTTTTTTTGATGAATCCTGTTA
Organism: Laguncularia racemosa; assembly: GCA_037954665.1. Lineage (NCBI taxonomy): Eukaryota > Viridiplantae > Streptophyta > Magnoliopsida > Myrtales > Combretaceae > Laguncularia > Laguncularia racemosa. Next base: position 4,956,014 of record JBBMOL010000030.1, on the reverse strand, counting down.
TATAAACTTACATTCCGCATATTTTATATTGCAAGTAAATATTTTATATTCTGCATATTGGTCTCCTTCCAAGATTCCATGGCGGCGTAAATTCTAGTCCAAGAGCAGACAAGAGCCCGTGGTTTCAAAAAGACATGGTTATGCAAAATTCTTTGTGTCTCATCTCTTTCAATGTCAGTACCCAAGCATGGACCATAAAGAAATTGGTTGAAAGAGTATGCAACAAAATAAGAAAAAAAAATATGATAAATGAATGCTGCTCACCGAAAAAAACAATTCATAATAATAAAGGAAATTGCAAATACAATTCCCTTTTTTATTTTTATTTTTTTGCGTTTAACTCCTCTATTCTTAAAATTCATTTCAATCACCAATCCTTTGAAAAGACGTATTTTGAATTTTTATACGACCGTTTTGTCAATGATTTTTTATTTCTAAAAGCAATTTTTTTTTTAATTTTGAAATATAAATGTTTAATTTATAAAACTAAGAAAATTAAGCGTACATAAAATAAGAAAAAAAGCGCATTAGAAAAAAAGGGGCGGGGGGGGGGGGGGGGGGGGGGGGGGGGGGGGGGGGGTGGTGGGTGGCGGTGGTGGAGGGATAATTTTGTGTATAGTGACCGGATGATCATTTTCCTGGACGTGTGTGAGAAAAGATAAGCAATAATGTACAAGAAACAACTGGGACAATAGAGAAGGAAGAAACGAAAATTAACTCCATTACTGTAATGGTCAATATGAAAATGCTAACTTTCTGTTGCTTTTCGCTTTTCTTATTTTTATTTTTATTTTTTAAATTAAGTTCTCAAACTTTCAAAGAATGAATGGAGCAATTCCCTCATTCACTTTGTTTATACGTGTCACCTCTTAGTACTTAATTCAACAAACTCTTAATTATCTATGCTTATCCTATTAATACATATATTTAATTAAATCATATAAAAAACTAATAAAAATTAAATAAATAAATACATTTTTATTGATACTATAACAAATAAAAAACCGTGATTTCTTTCTTCTTCTTCTTCTTTTCTTTTTTTTTTTTTTTGTATGTGTGTAAACTCCGCTCTCTCTATTATTTTTCCTTTATTTATTTATTTATTTATATATATATATATTATACCCTCTATAAAAAAAAATTACTAAATAGCCATCATTGCTGCCATGTCCAGGCTACCCACCCAAGAGAATGGAACGGTTGGCTACCCTAGTAAAAGTTTCATTTAGAAAAAAAAAAAACTATAAATGGCTAATCATTTGGATTTAAAAGAATTTGTTATCTAAACAAACAAATAAATAAATAAAAACAACAACTACTATATCTATTACAATTAAAGGGTATTCCTATATCAGATTTTGCTTGCACCTCGTTGGCTATTGCATCCAGCGCGACAACAAGCTAGGAGTTTTTTTATTTTTAGGCATTGCCTTCCAGTCAAAATTCAAACTCTCTAGAGAAATGCATGAGTTAGTATTCAAAATAGTTCATCTTCCTTTTCCATGCACAAAATACACTTACGCAATAGCCCACAAAATCAACAAAACGAATCGTCCTTCGTCGAAATTAAGAAACAACTTCATCTTTTTTTATGTTGCCAGGACTTCTCTATTATATAGGTGGATTATTATCTCTCGAAGAAGCTACGATTATTATTTTCAACCTCTTTTTCTCTCCTTCACATTAAACTAGCTAGATAAAATGCTCCATTCAGCCTCCACTTCAGGTAGGTTATCCTAAGGTTAGATTAAGGTGGTGGGGTTCACGTTGAGGTTAAATATAGGTTTACAATCCAATGTAATATGACAATATATTTACTATAAATTAGGTTAAATTGTGATGCAATAACATGTTTGGTAATATTTTAGTAGATAAATATACGGCTGTAATATTAATTTTTGTGATCCCTTAAGAATTCACATTCTAGGCATCTATTTGGAATTAGAATCAACATAACAAAAAAAAAAAAAACACATAAACTCAATTTTATTCGATCAAGCACTAATAAACTGGAATTTAGGAATCGATATATAATTGAAACAAAAATTGATAATTATGCTGAAGTTTGTTTACAACACCCAAACGAATCAGTGAAATAAGAGGAACTTTCACAAGAAAAGAAAGCTATACCAAACCACCAAGTAGGGGGTGAAAAAAATTCAAAACGCACTTCATTTTTGCCGTATCCTACCAATAAAACCATCAAATCTCTCTTAAAACTCTCTCGAGTGCCGGACTTTCGCTTTCATCTTTTCTCTGGCGAACTAGCTAACTCCGATGAGCCTCCAATTAAAAGTGATCATGTGTGAAAGCTTGGGTTTGAACGAATTATCAACCAACCGACCCCAAAAAATTACAAAATTATATAAACAGTATATTTCATACTCAAATTTATTAACATAAACTTAATTTTTCTGGCCTATATATTTTATGAAGTTTCCAAATTCATAAATACTTTCATAGTATTTTTGCTCATTCCTTATGTGTCCTTACCAAATAGAAGGACATAGAGTGTTGAGCACGTACTCTAAGTTCAATGTGAAAAATGACAAAATAATTATATAATAGAATATGTATATATAGGCTCGTGGTGTAAATAAGTGATGAACATTGTATAAAAGTAATGCAAAAAAAAAAAAAAAACGTATATACTTTATGGATAAATAGATGATTATGGTTACATAAAGTACATAAAGTGTCTATTTAAGTCAAGCAGCCAAGTATTTAGGCCAAAATTAGAGTTGAGAATGTGGGTCAAACAGGACGACTTGCCCTGACCCACATCGGCCCGCAGGTTGAAGTAGGCCAGACCATAGTGGCCCACAAATGTTGAGGGCACAAAAGTTCGGCCCGCCCTGCCCCATGGGCCAATGCAGTTTGGCTCGCCTTGCAACCATTTTTTTTTTTTTACAAAATTAGAATGACATTTCCATTATCGCCTCTTTCTTTATTTGTTATCTCTTATTTTCTCTTCGCAATCATTTAATTTGTTTAACTCTATGAGACTTTAACAATGTCAAACTCTTTATTTTTCTTCCAAATTCCTCAATTCTCTGATAATATTGGCAATACATTTCATTTCACATTGAGCTCCCCAACATTGAATTAAATTTTGATTTTTGATACTTAAATTATCTTTATATCTTTTGACTAATGACCAATGTATCAAGTGAAGGTGTGAATGATGGCAAAGATGCTGGTTTCAAGTTGTGGTGTTAATGGGTAATAACTAATAACTAATAAGGTTTGATACTCACATTTGATCTATTAGCTTACTGGGTTTTGTGGTGTCATGTTGATTGTTGACTTGACTCATTTGCAAATCGATCATGTTTGGATCAATCGCTAAGCCTTGGTCACTGGTTAACTAAGCCTAAGTTGTTTGTAATCGATTCAGTCCAGTTCAGTTCGAACAATGGATCTTGAATGCTCTTCATTTTAGTATTCTAAATTCTTTAAATTAAATTTATGAAAGCTAGTAATTTATTATTGATCTAATTCAATGTAAATGTAATATATTACAAAATTCTTATTGAATAGAAATAGGAGATGTACATGAAGGCTTAAACAAGATAAAGTAATTAATTGAGGATTGATCTTTTTTTTTTGTTATGCTAAAATAAAAAAAAAAATCTAAAAGTAGGGAATAAAATTAAACCTATAATAGTTAAACATACTATTTCAATTTATACGTACTTATTCTTAAATCTCATTCTCATATGATAGAAAAGAAAATATCCTAAAATGATAATTAAGCAGATGTAGTAATTATCATAAAGTACTTTTCACTAATTATATAGGAAAATAGAGTAAATAATAAAGGAGATAAAATCACATATACAAATCAATCATCAGTCATCAATATCATCATCATCAACAACCAAATTGGAGTCTCCCTTTGATAAAGTAGTCCAACTCCCATTGTCTTCTTCTTGATCTATAATTTACCACATTACACATATAATTAAATTAGATAATAAATGCTTAAAACAATATATTTAAAGAAAATATTACTAACAAAAAAAAAAATTACCTTCACAAGCAAATCCTTGTAACCAATTACATATACAAATTAGAGCTTTTACATTAGCTGGCAGCATAGAACTGCAATACTTATTAAGTATACGGGCGTCGATACTAAAAGCTAACTCTGATGCTACTGCAGTAATTGGAATGCTAAGCACATTGGAGGTCATGATAGATAAATCGGGATATCTCTGGCTTTAACTCTTTCAATATTGTAACACATCTAATTTTGAGTAGAAGTCCATAACCATTACTAGCTCATCTAGATAAATATTCAAAGAAGATTTAATACAACTTTGTACTTTTACTTGACAGTATCAGAATTCCTATATTATTAAGGAAAAAACTAATTAAATACCAATATATAATATGACAAAAAATATCATTAAAAAAATAAACGAAATTATTAAACTTACCACCAAAGTAGCAAAATTAATCTCCAAGCCCTTCTCAGTTCTATGTGTTGCTGCTCCTTTACTATTGCCACCTCTAAATGTGTCTTGTCCCTGAGAAGATGATATAACCTGATGGCTTCTAGTTCTAGATATGTGATATGTTTTGCTCTTATCATATTCTCCATAAAGTTTATATAACTTGTTCTTTATGTGAACTAACTTCTCTTCATAAGTGAGGGAATCAAGTTTATTAAAACAAAAGTTCAAAAAATCAAACTTCATTCAAGGATCAAAGATTGCTTCAAGTGCAAGGATAACACTATAATCACTCCAATACTCATCAAACTTCTATTTCATTCTAATAGACATCTCCCTTATGATATGATCTTTACTACTTAAATTTTCATTCAACAAACATTCAATCCTCTGTACTTGAAAAAAATAGTGGTTTAAAGTTGGATATGATGAACTTGGCATCAAATTGGTGATACTATGAAAAGGGCTAAAAAACTTGCATATCTTTTCTACTCTTTCCCACTCATCCATGGTTGGACAATATTTATAATGACAATCATTTAATTAAAAGCAAGAAAAAACACGTCGATACTTGAGTATGCTATTAAGCATAAGATAAGTGGAATTCCATCTAGTAGTTACATCCAAGCGCAAACCAAGATTGGTATCAATGTTGCCAACCTATTGAATACACTCCAAAAAGTGTTTCATTCTACTCTCGGAGCCCTTCACATACTTGATACTCTCCCTTACTTTATGTAACGCTTTACTACTTACAATCAATCCTTCTATAACAATCAAATAAAGAATATGAGCACAACATCTAATATGAAAAAACTCGCCACCATATAGCAAACTATGCTGTAAGTTTAATTGCTCTTTCAGAAAATCTTGCATACAATCATTTATAGATGCATTATCCAATGTAAGGGAAAATATCTTCCTATCTATGCCTCAATCTTTCAAAAATTCAAATACTTTTTTGGACAACTTAAACCCTGAGTGAGGAGGGGGCATTTTACAAAAAGTAAGAATTTTATTATTCAGTTTCCAATTGTCATTCACATAATGTTTAGTCAAATAAATATATCCTTAACTGGTGGAGGCAGTTCATACATCAGAAGTCAAACATACTTTTCTTGGATTTTTTTTTGCAATATTTGTTTCAAATTCTTCTTTTGAGTCAAATATAAATTCCAAACATCTGATATAGCAGTTTTTCTAGAAATTGGCTTATAATCAGGATTATATAGCCTTATGAATTGTGTGATTCTCCTATACTTAATAAATAAAAATGGCAAATCATGTTCAATAATAGTCATAGCCATTACCTCATGAGCAAATTTAGGATCTGGTTTTCTTGATCTTAACTTACCAACATGATTAATTATCATATCATCAACATCATTATATCTAGAATTTGACTCAAAAGATACTTTTCTCTATGTCGACGTAAAGATGAAGTTCCATGTGAATGTGCCCCAATAACATATTTCTTTCCACACGCTTTACACTTAGCTCTATTTTTACCATCTTTCCCAACACCAATTTTTGTAAATATTTCCCAAACCTTAGAAGAAGAGCTACTTACTCGAGCCTTCTTACCTGAATGTTCTTCATATTGAGAAGATCTTGGTTGTACATTATCGTTATGCCCACCAACTTTAGACACATTATCTACATTAATAGGTTTCATTGTAGTCTCATTAATTAGAGGATCCATTCTATAAATATATTTCAACATTAATATATATGCTGTAACAAAAATATAATATATTTATTTTTTAGTTTCTTACAAAGTGTATTGACACCCTTAATTATTTCCATAAAAAAATTAAAAATTCCTTCTTTAATATAGAAAATGTTATTAGTACACTTATTTTACAAAATCTTTATATATATATATATAAGATTATAAATAGTTATAATATTAATATAAATATGGTAAGTTTAGCCTCCCTATTGTACTGCTCACCCTTACCCTATCCCTGTAGGCTGTGGCCATCATTAGTTTGTTACCGTCACCACCTCTCCAAACCCCAAATAGCTAAACTAAACCCCAAACCCAAACCCCAACCCGAACTTGCCAACCCCAAGGTCCCCAATTGCAACAAAAATTGAGAAATCAGAAATTAATAGTAGTAGTAGCTAGCACCACAAGCATGTTGAAACTGAAACAAAAAAGAAGATAAAAAATCTAAGCCAACCGATGGGCACCAAGAGGAGGGCAACTTACCAACCCGACGAGCAACGAGAGGAGGACTAACATAGGACACCTGATAGTGACGGTATGATGGAATCATGGTCCACGCACGCCTACGGAAAGGAGACGACTTGCGGTGGCGGTGATGGAAATTGGAATTGTGATATGGAAATTGTAACGATAATGTTTGTGATTTTTGTGAGGAGTAAGGAGTAGCCGAGTAGGAGTGTAGGAAGGAATAAGGATTAAGGTTTGATTTTGTTTTTTGAACTTTGAACTTTGAATTTTGAAGTTCTATTAGGCGGTTGCTAGTCGGTAGGGTACTCAATCTAGTCACTCAGTCTGGTCTGCTCTAGGGGAGGGGAGGTCGGAGGTGCTTGCAAGTTGCTGGAAGAGCAACACCGTCACAAACGGTCTGGTCTTTATGTGATGATCATTCTTGTCGCAGACTCGCATCGCCCAATCACACACTCACACTCGCACAGGCGACAGACACAGATGAGAGACGATAGTCGGCATAGGCACAACTTGAGTTGTTAGTCGGTCTCATCTCGTCCCATTGTCCCTTGTCTGACGTGTTTTAGTCTCATTGTCAGTCTGTCACTATCCCGTCCAATTGTCCTCGCTTGTTGTAACTTTTTTTTTTTTTTTGCGAGCCAACAAGCCAACTTGCGTTGGCGACGAGTTGGCCTCGACCCATGGGCCATGTAGGCGTAGACTAAAATTTTTGGCTTGCCTTGTAAAATTTTTGTAAGCTTTGCAGGCCAGCTCGCCCCACATTCCCAACTCTAGCTAAAATCAAAGAGGCTTAAGGCAAGAGTCCCATTGAATTAAGTCCAAAAGATACGGTTTAAATTCACGGTCTTATTTATTTTGATTTAAGATGTCATTTCATCGTAATGCTAATGTGGAGGATGTGATTTGAATTTAAATGCAAGGAAGACACGGTAACCGACTGAGTGCGATGTTAACTACAAAAGAAGAAAACGAGATCGCTGGGAGGGATCACAAACAAATCAAATCATTTGTACATTTTTCTTTTTGTTTTATTTTCCAAGTTTAGCTTTTTCCTCGTAATTTATTTACATTTTGTTTTCCTTAAACTTCTTTTAGGAGTAGTTTAACCTAGATTTTCCGTATTCTACAAAGTTATCAAGATATAAGGTTAAGGTGAAACCGAACCGCAAACACCGTTCTAAATCCATTTTTCACAAAAATCAAATCAATACATGTTGTTTACACTAGCTTACATCCTATTGTACATCAACTTTTTTCTTTTTTCTTTTTTTCTTTTAGCATCATTATTTTGTATTAGTAAAGATGTATATATATATATATATATATTTGCATCAGTATTATATCCATCAGCTATTTACACCACTAAAAGCATATAATCATATTTACAATTCTCTGAAAGTCGGATAAAACGTCATCGTGACTCACTTTGCAGTAGCTCGATGACATTGACTGAGTGGGTAATGGTCAACATCAATTAGGACTTTTAAGATTGGTGTTTGGTTAGTTTATTTGGACATATCCAGAAGGTCTCCTTGGCCCACGTAAATGCTGACATACGTGAATTATCTTTTCCGCACTAAACTTAGATGGTACATGAAGATGTCAACTTTTTGAGTTAATCAGTCGAAAGTTGAATGGTGTGTCACTCGTTTCCACACTAAGTTTAGATGGTACCCGATGAAAGTTGAATGGTCATATGGTAGGTATATATATATACATATATAATTTCACTAGCTTTTAGCAAAATGTGACACATGCATATTCACCGTCAACCAGTTGGATTCCTTTGAACTTCCTTAAAGTGCGTTCCCATGTTAAAGTTATACCCCAGTAACAATATGGGATGGCTAATTAAACGTTTTAGGGGGGAAAAAAAAACGGGGAAAGAGTTTATAGAAAAAGGGTAGATTAAGGCAAAAATATTTATTTGGATAAAGAAGGGGTAAGGGAAGGAAAAGGAAAGTAAAAGAATTTAAAGTTATAAAATACTATTTTTTGGGTTATTGATTGTTTTATTAAAAAATTAAAATAAATAAGGATAACGAGCAAAATTAGATTTTTTTTAGACCACATCATAATGGGTATCTAAATATGACTTTTAGGAATTAAGTAGATAATATGAGATTTTAACACTTTTAATTAGCTTAGGGTTCACTAGCTAAAATTACATGTATTGAGCCTAACCTAATAAACCTCAATTCCAGGTTGGTTAGACCCATGAATGGTTCATGAGCTAAAACTATATGAACCAAGCTCGGCTCAGGAAATCCTAATTTTGGACCAGTTCACAAGAACCATCGATTCATGAATTGGTTAGGTTTATGATTCGATCCTCAATTTTTTTTTTCTTTTTTACTTGGTATTGACTCGGTTTGCATTGGACCTACCAATTTGATGGGCTTCAATATCGATTTGGCCTTGACAAGCTAGTTCACCGTTCATGAACTGGTTGGGCCGATTTGGGTTGGATCGTTAGTTTGACCCCACCTATTCTCAAGTTTACATCTAATCAATAAATACTTTTTTAAAAAATCAAATCCACTCTACCATAAATAAATATCCATGATTATTCGGAAGCCCTCCATAAAAGCAATCTTGTGGAATAGAGGACAGAAAATGAAAAAGGGAGGTGATTTGAGGAAAATAACAATTAGCAAGTAGTTACGTGCGATAAATTTTTATATAATTTTATGTTTGGACACCATCTACATTCCCATACATAAATTTTCTCTAAAATTCACGGGCACAGGAAGACAAATGATTAAGTTTTAACCCCTCCTTTTATCTCGACACATTTCGCTTAGAGCTAGAGGAAGAAAGAAGAGATCGGGGAAAGAAAACCCAATTGCATTCATAAACTTGGGTTCGCTCAGGAAAAAAAAAACCGAAAAAATAATTGGGCTCCTTAAATTATTCATATAATTGTTTATATATCATAAATAATCTATCCAAAATGATGATCTTTTAAATCATAAATTAATTTATATGATTTTATTAAAAATTTTCTAATTAAAACTATTGCAAAATCATATAGATATAACTGTGAGCTTGATAACCTTAAAAATTAGTATTAGAAATGAACTAAAGTTGTGCTATATTATATTTATTTTGAATTTTATATATTTAATAATTTCTTTATAATATATCCTATAACTTCTTTTAATAAAGAAAAATATTATTTTATATGATTTGTTTTAAATTTTTTTCCGTATTTAAAACTAAAATTATTATAACAATTCTACTATATGTACACACACTAAGGGGGCGTTTTTTTTTTTTTTTTTCCCTTTTCTTTCTTTTTGTTTTTTTTTTTTTTTGTAAAATTACATGATGAATCGATCCATAAGCCATGTGCATGTCCTATCAAATTATATATATTATCTATGTCGCTTCGTATTATCCAGATGAAGTACGAGGTTTTCGTTTGTTAGCTTGCACACGTTTACTAGCCTCATAAAATTCCAATCCGGCACACTGGCCTTCATCCTTGACTTAAGAGGGCCGCCCATGACCGGAACCACCAGAAATTGCTCATTATTTACATACAAAATTTATAGCGTGAACGGTTTTGAAAACCAAAATCCTCGTATTTCAATTATTACTTGGACCTTTTCCCAAGACACATCTTGTCATGAAATGGTTATATATTCACATGAACCATGCAATAATGGAGATTGCAGAATTACAATTACTATATATATATATATCTGTTTGTTAATATAGTTGTCTAAACTCTAATGCATCTTGCATAGAAGAAAAGGATTTTATTGGCAAGTGTATTAGCAATATGTTCTAGACATGTTTTTATTTTTTCTTTCTTTTTCTGCTTTTAATGGCAGTTGATGGCCATCCACCCATTACCTTAAAAAGATTATGTTATCTCCGTAAAATAAAAAATAGTTAACCATTACCATAATCAAATCGAACGATCTACTTATAGTAATGGATTCCGAGCCCTTAATGAGTTTCTCCCTGCCTATAAGTGTCTTGCAATCAATGATTCAAGTAAAATGGAAAAATCTTCGAGTAAAATCTCTGGATCATCATCGGAGAAGTAAAAGCAAAAAATATTAATTATGTTTACTTTCATAGAATTTGTAGAAAGTGACTTCTTGATTAGTGTTTCGTTATCATTATTTCGTAGTATTAGATTTGATGAAATTTTAGTTTTTTATTTGATTTATATAATAAACTAAGTTAATAGATAAAAAGATTTTAAGGTGCTAAATAAAATTTAACAAAAATTATATTATATATTTAATATTACAAAAATTTATTTTATAAAAAAAAATAAACATAACTTAATAACCCAAAATATAATTCTATATTATTGTCATTTCTTTTGATATTGTATCAACATTAACCTATTATTATTATAAAAATTCATGTCTTAATCTACACAAACCAAACGTAATATAAAAAAATTATACTATATATATTATTATTATTATCATATTCTTCTCATATTGTTTAACTCTATCCAGTTTTGAGACACAATGTTAGAAATTTTTCTCCGTGCGCTGGAGTGAATATATATGTATCCATAAAATTATTTTTCTATTTGAAAGCATGCAAAGGAGGATAACTACCTACGCAAGATCGCCATATCACTACAAGAATTTTGATATTTCATGACATTTAATAAATGTCACCCAAAATTAAATAAATATTACAAAAAATAATTAATAATATTTATTAAATATTACAAATAGAAATTACTAAAAGTTTGTTATGGAAAGTATTTAGTGACGCTTAAAAGATAAACATCACTAATGCTATAAACATCACCAATAAATTGATAATAGTAACGTGTAAACGTCACTAATAAGTGATATTTAGTAATATTTGAATGTTACTAAAAGTATATAATTTGATGCCAAAATTTATTTTTTTAGTAATGTTTAAACATCATAAAATGTAAAAAATCGATAATGTTTAAACGTAAAAAAAAAGGTTTAAACGTTATTAATAAGTATTTTTTTGTAACATTTAAATGACGCAAATAACTAATATTTAATAACGTTTAAGCGTAACTAAAATGTTTTTGATAACGTTTAAACATCACAAAAAATAATTGTTATAATGATATAATAAGTCTATTTATAAATGTAACAATTTAAACCTATAATAAAATAGTATGCAATAAAATAATAAATATGAAAAAAGTGGACATTTGCATATATGCTTATAATTGTCCACTTCCATCATCAACTACACTTTACAAAAGTAGACATTAACATATCCCAAATAATATTATCCAAACTTTACGGAACATAGTAGTAAAATAAACTCACTATTGATAGCCTACTGCTACCCAAATTAATAATCAACTTCCTAAAAGTAACCATACAATAAACTGTAATTTATAAACTAATTATTCTATTGCTCAGTCAGATTATCATCTATCAAAAAGTTACTAACAAAATAAACCATTCTTCACAAATTACTTTCTTCCCCATTTTCATCTTCCTCTTCAAAAAGGTTAGAACCAAAATAAACTCCCTTTCACAAGTTATCATCTTCGCTACTTTCACTATCATCATGACGATAAGGGGGAATTGTAGAAGGCATAATAAATTCCCCATTGCTTAGAGATCCCATCACATAAATGTATAAAAAGTGTAAGATAACTTAATTAATGTAACAATGTATTAAACACGATTAACGTTTAATAATTCACCTAAATTAGGTGAGAAGTCTAGAAGAAACCTTTGCAAAACTTTAAATACACTATTCAGCTATAAGAAGATAAAAATCTAATAAAAAACTAAGCTTATGGGAAAAGAGAGATATAGTACTATATATGGAAAATAGAAGATTTCATCAGCTGCAAATATCATTACTTCTTAACTAATAGAAATGTCAACATTATCCAAAAGAATAGGATTGTAAGTTAACTAAATTTTTACGAAGAAAAAACTTAGTAAAACAACATAACAACTAAGACTCCATTATAAAAATAAAATAAGCCTTGAGGAAAAATTGAAAAAGATATGAACTTCAAATTGGACCAAATTAGAAGATGTACCTTAATTTCTTGAGCCCGTTGTAAATTCTTTAATTCTTCAAATTGAACATTTCGCTTTTTGCTCCATTGTTTTTTTCTCTTCAAGTTCTTCCCATAATATTTTATTTTCGTCATTTTCTAGGATAAGCCTTTAAAATGATCTTGAATCACATGCTCACGCTCTTACTCCCACCACTTTAGCTTGAACTATCGAGTTGGCTTTTCAAGTTGTGAATGAAATTCACAGTTTTGTTTATAATTGGAGTCTTCTTAGACGCTTTGCTGTGCAGTCTTTTATTTTTTTTCTAGTGATATAATGAGACAAAAAATATAAATGAAAGATTAAGGTCCACTTTATCTTATATTCATGTGTTGTTGCTCTACAATGGACTCCGTGGAGCGAAGATATTTAGCAGTGCAGTTTTCAACTGTAGTAATAAAGAAAGCCATAGCAGTGTGTGCAACGACTCATAATCAGTTGGAGGTTTGCAAGCAAAGCTAAATCCTTCCAAATTTATTTATTTATCTCTCCAACTACTATCATAATACAGCTTTTAAGTAAAAAAGAAATCGAATGTATTGTATCGTATTAAGAAATCATTATTCATGCTATTAGATAGCAATAGGATTGAATCCTTCCGTGTTGAATCTATAGAGCTAATAGCATTAGAGTTAGGTTTGTCTTACCATGTAAATAATGGCTGTGAGAATACTGACATCGGGACAGACTTCTTTTTTTTCTCCACAATTAGATGATTTCTAAGCGGCTTGATTCTTTTAGATGTGAGGTCTTATATCCTATATAAGAAATTGACATTCTATGATTATCATAACAATTTGTGCTGCTTAAAGGACTCGATGAGACGCAACAAATACACCAAAGTAAATTAATATGAAAGGTGGGTTTTCTACTAAGACAAATATTTCATGACAAAGGATCTACCAATACAAATTCATATAGAAGGAAGTGAAAAGAAAGAAAGAGAGCAAATATTTTTAAGAAGTATTAAATTCAGATTCTTAGTCATCAACAATAGCATCACTTGTATCTAATTGTCACCGGATTAGATTGACTATATTGATCTTATTTCAAGGTAAATATTCTTAAGAAATGTCATATTCAAATCCATAATCGTAAAAAATAGCGTGACATACTATTTAGGGAGCTATAGTAGTTGCCCGATCATGTGTAGTAGGTGTACTAATTGGTCATGGAGAAATCTTAACTTGATGACATTTAGAAGGATAATATTAGAAAAGGCATAAGAAGATGAACAAGTAATCTCACATTTCCAAAGCACACATAATGATTGATTAGATTTTATGTTTTTGAGTGTTCTTGACTCATTCTTCACAAAGTGGTTGATTTGACCTTCAATAGAGTTATATTAGCACAATAACGATGTTTATGCGATTTTTTCAACGCTTAGAATGATCTAAATGAGGAAAAAGAGATTCCTATATAAAGATTTTAGCTCCTAATTTCAACTATTAGATAAAGTTGAAATGGACAAACTAAATGAGTCATTAATAATGACCTTTGGATTGATTTGTGATGATTGACCATCTAAATTCAAGCCAACATGAGCATTGGTCTTGGGTTTGAATTAGGCTCAGGCCATGTCTTCTTAAACTTTAAAAGACAGCTCATTTTGTTTCCCCATAGTTTATGTAAGCATTTTCTAAGGCCTAATAAGTCCAAAATGGACTTAGAAAAAACATTTTCCAAATCTACTTTTCGTGTGTGAGACTACCAAACACGGCCAAGAGCAAAGAGTACTGATTCAACAATTCTTGTTATGAGCTTACCAAGCCAAATCATCTCAAGTTATTCTTAATTAAGCCTAACTTCTTAGACCTATGATATTAAATTGAGCCAAAAACTCAATAATCAAAATAGCTCTCTGCACATACTCATTCCTTATTTCCTCATCATTGATTGACACAAAACTTTCTTTTTAATATATCCATTTCTCATTTTACTTATCATTATGTGTTGGAACATCTTAATTATAACCCCTGTTTTACACTTTTGAGATGAGACCTTGAGTGAAGTTAATCAAGATGAAAAATTAAATAGGGTGGCATTTTGATTGTGGTGGGTTTCGACTTGCATTGGGTGACCATACCCTTAAAAAGAAAAAGAAAGAAAAAAAAAATTCTAATTTTTTCCTTTTGGTCATAATTGAGTTGCACAACTTGACTAGAGCATGATGGAAATTTTATTCAAATTTAATTTCTTTTTTCTTTAGGGTGTTGCTCTAGCTACCCATTTAACATATGAAAAGGCTTCATAGAGTTTTTAATGGACTTTTAGAGAGTACTTGTTCCACCAAATTTTAATACATTTGAAGACTTAAATGGGGAAAAGTCAGATTTTGAGAACTAAATTTGCCATTTTTCCTATATTCACATGGAATAGTTAAATAGGAGTGAAATGGATTCAAATTATGTTACACATGCTCTAATATCATATTAATTTATATTATATCAATAGCTAATGCATCTCAAAATTTAATTGAAAAAACAAAATTGTAAATACACTACCCTTGCATTTGTTTCATATGCTCTTATCCATCTAGTAATTAAAATTGAGAACTTAGTGCCTTAAATTTTTTAATAATGCACTTTTAGAATTTATTATATCATGTTACACTTAGATAAAATAATGAAGTACTATTAAAAAATTTTTAAAATCCCGAACAAAATAGTGATCAATGAGTCAATAAACACAATTTTCAAAGTCTTAGAGTTTACTTTAAAGGCAGAAATACTATGCGCACAGAGAGGTATATTTGTAACTCATCATTAAAAAATTATCTATTTAAACTTGTAAAAAAGAGCAAGCACTACTTGATTTTAACCTAATTTCGTTATTAATGATCTTACTTTGGAGATTGTGAAACTTGAAAAATCATATTTTGGAGAGAGGCCCACATGACTATCATGGAGAGAATAGATAGACTATTGAGGTCAAATGAATGGACCCAAAAATACCCAAGGACCCTAGTCTTACCGTAAATACCCAAATTGTTATTTTATATTGATATATGTTGTAAAATATGACCAAAAACTAGAGGGGCAAAAGGATCATTTTATGCATAGAGTATAAATACTCCGTTATGACCTAGGGCTCATTTCTTTTCTTTTTTTTTTTTTCACCTCCCCATAATAACAAACAAGGAAACCTTGGAGATGCTCTCAAGAGAAAAGCCCTAAGGCGACTAAGAAGAATTCATCGACATCCAATTGCATGAGATAAGGTTTTGCTATGAAATCGTTAATGAGAACACTAAATTGAAGATTTACCTAATTATCTCGTCTTATTCATTTAGAATCTGAATGAAGGATAGGATAAGACAAACACGGAACCCATCTAACCAAGAAGTTGATTTGTAGAAACTTACATATAAGTATTTTAATCCATGTAATTTAATTAGAAAATACATGTTTTAGGAGTAAATTAAACCTAGGAACAAAAAGAATCAAAATTAAGATGAATTGGTATAGAGGAATTAGGGTTTGTAAGATGTACCAAAAGATATACGGCCTCCCAAACACAAGCATGTTTCGACCATGTTAAACCCAAATTACATAGAAAGATACACAACTTCACAACACGGCCGTATCATTCATGTGTTAAACTCATACCTTATAGAAAGATACACAGCCTCCCAACACAGTCGAGTCTTAACTATGTTAAACCCAAATGTACCAAAAGATATACGGCCTCCTAACATAGTCATGTCATGCTTATGTCAAACCTAAACTTTACATAAAGGAACACAATCTTCCAACACGGCTATATTTCACCCTACAGAAAAATTATATTCTACACCAAAAGGTACACGACCTTTGATACGACCGTGTGCTACCCCGTGTTGAGTTACATGGCTTCTAACATGATCATGTTAAGTGAAACATAACCTAATTGTATACGTATTTAACTTCTAATTAAGTTGATTTCCACGCAACTTAAATAGCTAGTAAGACCTTAGAAAATTTAATAAATTAGGAAAGCTAAGAGATTATATTAATCTTATATTAGTACTAAGAAATACTTCTTGATGTTGTATATATTTAAATTTAGCTTAAGTTCAGGACCTAACATGCTTAAGGTTAAAATTCAAGGTATGTATAACTTGTGTATTTCTTATGTTTGCTTAAGTTAGAATATATTGTCAAAATGGATTAAGTACAAGATTGATTAAGTGTTTTAGTGTATGTTATTTATGCTTAGCTCGACTTAGGGGCTTATAGTGGCAAATCCCTAAGTAACACCTTAATAATCCTTATGTGACCTTATCCCTAGTAAAGTCATGCTTGGAAATGATCTGGGTTGGTTTTAAGTTTTAAGTGTTTAAGTGATCATTGGTGTGGACCCCGTAGTGGTAGTTCCCATCACTTAGTTTAAACGGTTTAAGTGATCATGAATGTGGTGCCCATAGTGGTAGTTTTCATCACTAAGTTTAAGTTGTTTAAGTGATCATGGGTGTGGGGCCTATAGTGATAGTTTCCATTACCAAGTTTAAGTGGTTTAAAGAATTGTGGGTGTAGGGCTTGTAGTGATAATTCTCATCACCAATTCATGTTTCAATTTGATAAGTATGTTAAGAGGGTCATGAGTATCTTGTTGTTGCTTGTAGGCTTAAATAATATCATGAAATGTTTGTTGCTATTTAAGTGTTACATAATACATGTGATACCTGTTCATGTTTGTTTATGCATGTGTGTTTGTGTTATACGTACTGGGCATTAGATCACCCTTTGAGAAATATTTTTTTTTTAGATGCAAATATTAAGGGAGATAATAATCTAGAAGATAACTTGGGATTGGGTGAACTACAAATAGAGGAAGAAGATGGTTATCATTATTACTATAGCGATTAGAATTTATAAAGAATTATGATATTGGGATGTAATTGTTGGCAGTATTTAGAGAATATTAGTTTAGAGTTTTGTAGACTTTCGCTGTATTAGATGTTGAATATGGATTCATATTAAATTGGTTTCAAGGTTTGAAGGATATATTAAAATATTTTTATATCATGATGGTGTTATTGTAGACAATAAATCGTAATTTATAGAAATTGTTGAATTGCATGGTATTAAAGTAGTTTCAAAGCCTTAACATGCTCTTGTGTGATAAAGACACGTAGCGAGCAATAATGCGGCCTAAGTTCCAAGGCATTACAATTAAGATGGTATCAGAGCCTAAGTTTATGATCTTTAGGGACTTAAGTTTAGATCTATAGAGCCTAAGTTTATGATCTTTAGGAACTTAAGTTTGGATCTATAGAGAACAGGTTGATGATCTTCAAGGAATTGAGTTTTGATTTATAGAACACAAGTTTATGATCCTGAAAAACTTAGGCTTGTTAATTCTTATAAAATTAAGTATTGATCATTAGACATAAATTTTAAATAGTATAGCATAAGATATGATCTTTAGAGAAATTAAGTATATGATCTATAAGACAATGAGACATGAAGAGAGTGAGAAAATATGAGATGTTATTTATTTATTTAATTATTTTCTTGTATTATTATTTTACTTGCCTTCTTTCAATATATATGTATATATACCAACACGTAATAATACAACATCAGTTGACACTAACTTTAAGTCTATTTGGTTGTCTCTTCCCAACATAATGCCTCCAAGAAGAATCACTAAATCAGGCTCAGGAAGGGGTGCTGGATGTAGCAACTCCAATGAGGAAGATATCTAAAATCAATAGCCACAAGGGGAAAGGGGTTAGGTGGCTGAAGAAACAAGTTAGCTATTACATAATATGAATCACTTGGTGGGACTGTTAGCATAACACTACCAAGCCTCCAATGTCCTATAGTATAAGAATGTTAATGAATCCATCAACTTTGATAGGTTCATTAGAGTGGCTAAAGAGTTTAACCCTAAAGTGGATGACCTAATCGAGACTAAAGATTAGGTGTAGGAAATTGAGATGACATTTATAGTCTTTCAAATGCTAGAAGGTAGGAAGGTCAA
Source organism: Laguncularia racemosa (assembly GCA_037954665.1). Classification (NCBI taxonomy): domain Eukaryota; kingdom Viridiplantae; phylum Streptophyta; class Magnoliopsida; order Myrtales; family Combretaceae; genus Laguncularia; species Laguncularia racemosa. Next base: position 4,937,340 of record JBBMOL010000030.1, on the reverse strand, counting down.
CTATGCTTACATTCATGTTGAAGGGAACTACAGCAAAATGGTGGGCTTTAGTTCCTAAACTTGTAGGGGAATGCATAAACTGGGCAGTATTTAGAGAATTGTTCTATAAGAGATATTTCCCCAGCAGTTTTAGGGACATGATGGAGAATGAGTACTATAGTAGTGAATGAGGGGATAAAACAATGGAAGAATATGAGGTGGAATTGAATTGCTTAATCCAATTCCTTCCTCAAAATGCTCATAATGACTATAGGTCCTAGGCTAGAAGATTTTTAAGAGGCTTGGATTTGGACCTTCAACTTACGATTAGGGCCTTTCAATTGAATACGTAGCCCGGTATTTTTTTTTTCCATAAGCCTATTAGTTTATGTAAGCTTTTTTTAAGGCCTAATAAGTCCATATGAAGCTTAAATGGACTTAGAAAAAATATTTTCCAAATCTACTTTTGCGTGTGAGACTACTAAGTATGGCCAAGAGTAGAGAGTATTGATTTAACGATTCTTGTTGTGAGCCTACCAAGCTAAATCGTCCTAAGATATTCTTAATTAGGCTTGGTTTCTCAGACCCATGATATTAAATTGGGCCCAAAACTCAACGATCAAAATAACCCTCTGCATAGACTCATTCCTTATTTTCTCATTACTGATGGACCCAACTCCAACTTTCTTTTTAATATATCCATTTCTCATTTTATTTATTATTATGTGTTGGAACTAGCTAATTATCACCCTCGTTTTTACTTCTTTGCCAATATAAAAATTTAAATTTATATATTGGTACAAATAATTTTTATTTCATGCTTAGATAGTGTTTTACACTTTTAGGATGAGACCTTGAATGAAGTTAATCAAGATGAAAAATTAAATAGGGGTGGTATTTTGATTGTGGTGGGTTTCGACTTGCACTGAGTGACTGTACCCTCAAAAAGAAAAAGAAAGAAAAAAATTCCAATTTTTTCTATTTGGTCATAGTTGAATAGCACAATTTAACTAGAGCATGATGAAAATCTTATTCAAATTTAATTTCTTTTATCTTTAGGGTGTTGCTCTAACCACCCATTTAACATATGCCAAGGCTTCACTGAATTTTTAATGGACTTTTAAAGAGTACTTGTTCCATCAAATTTTAACACATTTGAAGACCTAGAAGGGAAAAAGTTAGATTTTGAGAACTAAATTTATCATTTTTCCTATATTCACATGGAATAGTTAAATAGGAGTGAAATGGATTCAAATTATGTTACAGATGCTCTAATACCATATTAATTTATATTTTATCAATAGCAAATGCATCTCAAAATTTAATTAAAAAGAAAATAAATACACTACCCTTGCATTTGGTTCATTTGCTCTTATCCATCTAGTATTTAAAATTGAGAACTTAGAGCCTTAAATTTTTTAATAACATGAATTTAGAATTTATTATACCATGTTACACTTAGATAAAATAATGAAGTACTATTAAAAAATTAAAAATTAAGGACGAAATAATTATCTATGAGTTAAGAAAACATAATTTTTAAAGTGTTAAAGTTTACTTTAAAGATAGAAAAACTATGTGCACATAGAGGTATATTTATGACCCATCATTAAAAAAATTATCTATTTAAACTTGTAAGAAAGAGCAAGCACTTCAGATTTTGGAGAGAGGGCCATTTGACTGTCATGGAGAGGATAGATAGACTTTAGGATTCAAATGAATGGGCCCAAAAATACCAAAGGACCTAAGTCTTACATAGTAAATTGGTTGGATCAGACCATGTGGCGTTATTGTTAGATTCTTGTTACATTGGTAAGAAAGGTAGAAAGATATTTAAATTTGAAAATATGTGAACAAGTTCGTGATAGTACCATAGATATGGCGTGGAGTGAGAACCCACCTAATCATCACCCTTATCCTCTTGGGTTTAAACTCAAAAAATGTGCATTAAAGTTAAAGGAATGGAGCTGGTGCACTTTCAGGAATAACAAGGTCGAGATCCATTGTACTAAAAAAGAGTTAGTATAAGTCCAGAAGAAGAGGATTCATATAGATAGAGAGCTCGAACACCAGCTAACTAGGAAGCTGGAACTTCTTTGGAGCCGAGAAGAACTCTCTTGGCAGTAAAGATCCAGGGTCAACTGGTTGAAAGAAGGTAATAGAAACACAAAATTCTTCCATCAATCTACTCTCATGTGTCGCCAAAGGAACAAAATCCTGACACTAAAAAATAGTGAAGGTGTAGAGGAAGAGGAAACAATTACGAACACCTTTAGAGAGTTCTATAATTAGTTTGCTGGATAATATTCCTATTGTGATTAGTAGTGAAGTAAACGCAAGAATTACTAGTTTAGTATCTGCAAAAGAAATCAAGGCTGCAGCTTTTCAGTTGGGTGCCCTCGAGGCGCTGGGCCTAGATGGCTACCCCAGAGTTTTCTTCCAGCGCTATTGGCACATTGTTGGATAGTCTGTGGTGGAGTCTATCCAATCCCTCTTCAACACTGGTACTATCCCTAGATCCCTCAATCTTACGGATATAATCCTTATTGCTAAAATTGCTTCCTCCTAGAAAGTGGGCCACTTTTGACCCATCAGTCTTTGTAACTTCACATACAAAATTATTTCTAGAATTCTTGTGAATAGATTAGAACCTATCCTTTATTCCATAATGTCAAGATCTCAAAGTGCTTTCGTGTTAGGTCATGTAATTCATGATAATATTCTCCTAGCACATGAAGCTTTTCACTTTCTTAGAACCAAGCAAAAAGTAGCAAGAAGTACTATGCCCTTAAATTGGACATTATTAAGCTTATGACCGAGTGAAATGGGACTTTCTTAGGGCAATGCTGATCAAGCTAGGTTTTTGTGAAGTTTGGGTTAATTGGGTTATGGCATGTGTCACAATAGTGTCTTACAGCATCATTGTTATTGGGAAAACCGCTGGCCAAGTGTATCCTACTAGAGGACTCAGATAGGGAGATCCCCTTTCCCCTTACCTATTTATATTAGTAGTAGATATACTATCACGTAATATTGAAAAGGCTGTTGATAGGAACTACCTGAAAGGAATGCCTTTGATGGAGATACAAGAGACACGGGCTGATACACGGCCTGAAGCACGGTCGTGTATGCGATCAAGGCCTCTACACACGGCCTGAAGCACGGCCGTGTATTCGATCAGGGTATCTACACACGGCCTGAAGCACGGCCGTGTATTCGGTCAGGAACACTCATAGAATCATACACGGCTTAGAGGCACGACCGTGTAACAAGCCGTGTATTGCGCTCGTCACATGCCCAGAAACATACACGGCCTAGGGGCACGACCATATGTGCGATAGGTTATAGACGTGTATATCATTATTTATTTCCACATATGCGCTTGGATTTTTCCCTTTTAGATATTTTACGGGGAAGTATATATACCCTTTTGTCAGACATGTTAGGGTTACGTTTTATTCATATTTTGAAATACATTTCGAGTGAGAATTATCTCCGTTTATTGGTTGTACGCAACCAGAGTTTGTAATTGTGTGTGTGTGAGATTCATTCGTTGAGTGATTCTCTTACTTCTCTACGTTAACTCGCTGCGTCAGTTGGTATCAGAGCAAGGAAAATTTCCTGTGGAGATGTCAGGTGACGGTAGTTCAGGAGGCGGTCATGTTCCAGACGTTGCTCGGGATATGGAAACTCTGCGAACTGAAGTGCAGGCTCAAAGGGCAGTGTTGGACACCATGGATCAGAAACTCCGGCGTTTCGAACAGCGCTTTGATGATCTAGTTGAGCGTTTCAACGCGATGGGAACCAATACAAACAGAGATAGAGATGTTAGAGGAGTACGACCCAGGGAAAATCCTGCTCTTGACGTTCCTATCAACAGACCTATCGCTGCAAATCAAAGAATCCAAGCATGTGATGTGGATTCTGATGAAGAGGATGATTGGTTGATCGAGAATCAACAACCACAGGGGAGAGGATATGGTGGTGGTGGATATCGCAGGAATCACCATGGGTATGATCAAGGAGACCCCAACGATTTCAAATTAAAGGTAGATATACCCTCTTTTACCGGTAATTTGAACATTGAAGATTTATTAGATTGGTTGGTGGAGGTAGACCGTTTCTTTGATTATATGGAAATGCCGGAGGATCGTAGGGTGAAGTTAGTGGCTTGTAGATTAAAAGGAGGGGCTTCGGCATGGTGGGAGAGATTGCAGAACAGACGATATAGAGAGGGTAAACAACCGGTGCAGACGTGGTATAGGATGAAACAATTGATTCAAAGGGATTTCTTACCTCCTGACTACGAACAAATATTATTTCAGCAATATCAGAAGTGTAGACAGGGTCAAAGAATATTATATGAGTATACGGCGGAATTCATGAGATTGGCTGAGAGGAACGATCTAAGGGAGAGCAAAAGGCAGCATGTGGCTAGATATCTGGATGGGCTGAAGTTGCAAATTAGGGATAAGATAGGAGTTCATGTTTTGCACAATGTCAATGAAGCGAAAAACATGGCTCTTCGGGCAGAGATGATGCGGCAAGAGAAGACCAACAGGTTTGATGGGGGTAACAGAAGGTTTAAGAATGATGGATTCAATACAATAGGTATAGACAAGGGGAAGGCTATCCAGGAAGTGCAAGGTGGGGTTAATGATAAGAGAGATGATAGAGTGGTGAGTAAGAAGCCCATGGAGACTAAGGAGGCACCTAAACAGAACAACCCCTATACTAAACCAGTTGTGGGAAAGTGCTATAGGTGTAATCAACCGGGCCATCGGTCCAATGAATGTCCCAGTAGGAGACCAGTCAATGTTATTGATAGAGGGGAGGATGATGAGGTGTGTTGTGAACCAGATGGAGGAGATGAGTATTATGGTGATGATGGCTATGGGGATGATGAGGAGGCATATGTCATCAGAAAATTGATGTTAGCACCAAAGTGTGATGAGAAGACCCAGAGACATCAATTGTTTCGCACTAGATGTACTGTTGATGGTCGGGTGTTTAAGTTGATTGTGGACAGTGGGAGTTGCGAGAATGTCATTAGTAGAGAAACGGTGAAGGTATTGAATTTGCCGACTGAAAAACATCCGAACCCATACACTATTGGGTGGATAAAAGCAGCTGAAAAGATTGAAGTCACTGAGCGATGCAGGGTACCTTTCTCTATAGGGAAGTATAGGGATGAGGTCTATTGTGACATCGTGGATATGGATGCATGCCATCTTTTGTTTGGGAGGCCTTGGCAGTTTGATGTTGATGCCAAGCATGAAGGAAGGGAGAATGTTTACCGACTAGAGAAGGATGGAGTAAAGTTCACTCTTCTACCTCTCAAAGTGACACACTACTCTAAAGCTTCTAAAGTGGAGGGGCGTTCCTTTCTCACTATCACCCAATTTGAGAGAGAGATGGAGGAAGCAATTAAGGATGCGCAGACAGTCCATGCACTAATTGTTCGCCAGGTGATGATAGTGGAGGAAGGCCAGAGTAGTGCTAAGGAGTTGCCTGACAGGGTAAAGGGACTATTGGAGGAGTTTAAGGAGATAACATCTGAGGAGCTACCTAATGGATTGCTTCCCATGAGGGATATTCAACATCACATTGATTTGATTCCAGGAGTTAGTCTACCTAACCTTCCACACTATAGAATGAGCCCAAAAGAAATAGAAATATTGCAGGGGAAGGTGCAGGAACTACTCCAGAAAGGATTCATCAGGGAGAGCATGAGTCCTTGTGCAGTGCCCGCCTTGTTAACCCCAAAGAAAGATGGGAGTTGGCGTATGTGTGTTGACAGCAGGGCGATCAATAAAATTACCATTGGTTACAAATTCCCAATACCAAGGCTAGAGGACATGTTAGATTGTTTGAGTGGGGCTATGTTCTTTTCCAAGATCGACTTGAGAAGTGGCTATCATCAGATTCGGATTCGACTAGGGGATGAGTGGAAGACAGCCTTTAAAACCAAAGAGGGCCTGTATGAATGGATGGTCATGCCTTTTGGCCTTAGCAACGCCCCAAGCACTTTCATGCGTGTAATGAATCAGGTACTTAAACCCTTTTCTGATCAGTTTGTAGTAGTTTACTTCGACGATATCCTGATTTATAGCAAAACTGAGGAGGAGCACATCAAGCATGTGAGGGAGGTGTTGAAGGTTCTGAGGGAGAACAAGCTATTTGTGAATTTGAAGAAGTTTATATTCCTCTCTAGGAGGTTGCTATTTTTGGGTTTTGTTATTAGTGGTGATGGGATTACTGTGGATGATGAGAAGGTCAAAGCTATTAGGGAATGGCCTATTCCTAAAACAGTGAATGAGTTAAGGAGTTTCATAGGGTTGGCAAGTTTCTATAGACGGTTTATTCGGCATTTCAGTACCATTGCTGCACCTATGACTGAGTGCCTGAAGAAAGAGAAATTCCAGTGGAATGATGAAGCTGAAAGTAGTTTTGGGTTATTGAAAGAGAAGTTGTGTAATGCACCAGTTCTTGCATTACCTGACTTTGATAAGTTGTTTGAAGTCGATTGTGATGCAAGTGGGGTTGGAATAAGGGCGGTACTATCTCAGGAAAGGAGACCCATTGCATTCTTTAGTGAGAAGTTATGCGAGTCTAGGCGCAATTGGTCTACATATGACAAAGAATTCTATTAAGTTGTGCGCGCTTTGAGGACCTGGGAGCATTACCTAGTGGGCAAAGAATTCGTGCTATATTCTGATTGTGATGCCCTTAAACACTTGAATAATCAGACTAGGATTAGCAAAGATATGCATGCAAGATAGGTACAATTTTTGCAGAAATTCCCGTTTAAGCTGAAACATAAATCTGGAGTATACAATAAGGTTGTAGATGCTTTGAGCAGGCGAGCCAGCTTGTTGGTGACACTTCATATTGAAGTGGTGGGATTTAAATGTATGAAAGACCTGTATGGGACTGACACTGATTTTAAAGATACTTGGGAGATGTGTCGAACTAAACAGCCTACCGATGATTTCCATATTTATGATGGGTATTTAATGAGAGGAAATCAACCGTGAATTCTTGAGTCTTCTTTGAGGGAGAAATTGATCCGTGATTTGCATGGGGGTGGATTAGCAGGTCATCTGGGAAGGGATAAGACTATTGCTGCAGTCAGTGATAGATACTACTGGCCACACTTGAGGCGAGATGTTGGGAGGATTGTGCAACGGTGTTATACATGCCAGACGTCTAAAGGCCAGGCCCAAAACACTGGCCTCTACACTCCGCTCCCTGTTCCTAATAGCATATGGGAGGATTTGTCCATGGACTTTGTCTTTGGATTGCCCCGTACCCAACGGGGCGTTGACTTTGTTTTTGTTGTGGTTAACAGGTTCTCCAAGATGACCCATTTTATCCCGTGTCGAAAGGTTGCTGATGCTCGGGTCATTGCCTAGTTGTTCTTCAAAGAAGTGGTACGTCTTCATGGGGTGCCTAAATCCGTTACTTCAGATAGAGACAGCAAATTCTTGAGTCACTTTTGGAGAATTTTATGGCAGTTGTTTGATTCCTCACTGAACTATAGCAGCACGGCTCACCCTCAAACGGATGGTCAAACAGAAGCTACAAATCGAACTTTGGGCAATCTAATTAGGAGTATTTGTGGTGAAAAGCCCAAGCAATGGGATGTGGCATTGGCTCAAGCAGAGTTCACTTATAACAGTGCCGTTCATAGGACAACAGGCAAGTCTCCATTCTCTATTGTCTATACCAGTACTCCTAACCATGCTGTGGATTTGATCAAGCTTTCAAGGGGTACTGAGTTTCACGTAGCAGCCAATAACTTAGCGGATAGTTGGCAGAACATTACAGCTGAGGTGCATGCGAAAATTGAGCAATCTAATGCTAAGTACAAGGCTGCAGCTGACAAGCATCGAAGGCGACAAGTGTTTTCAGTGGGTGATCAAGTTATGGTATTCTTACGCAAGGAGCGGTTCCCTATTGGAAAGTACAGCAAGCTTCAACCTAAGAAGTATGGTCCGTACCAGATTGTGCAGAAAATCAATGATAATGCGTATGTGGTTGGTTTACCGAACACTATGGGCATTTTAAAGACCTTCAACGTTGCTGATATCTTCTCTTTCTTCCCTGACGATGAGGCGTTATATCCTGAAGAGAACTCGGGGTTGAGTTCTTCTCTGGTGGGAGAGAATGATGGAGATACAAGAGACACGGGCTGATACACGGCCTGAAGCACGGCCGTGTATGCGACTAGGGCCTCTACACACGGCCTGAAGCACGGCCGTGTATTTGATCAGGGTATCTACACACGGCCTGAAGCACGGCCGTGTATTCGGTTAGAAACACTTACAGAATCATACACGGCTTAGAGGCACGGTCGTGTAACAAGCCGTGTATTGCACTCGTCACATGCCCAGAAACATACACGATCTAGGGGCACGGCCGTGTATACGATAGGTTATAGACGTGTATATCATTATTTATTTTCACGTGTACGTTTAGATTTTTCCCTTTTAGATATTTTACGGGAAAGTATATATATCCTTTTGTCAGGCATGTTAGGGTTACGTTTTATTCATATTTTGAAATACATTTCGAGAGAGAATTATCTCTGTTTATTGATTGTGCGCAACCAGAGTTTGTAATTGTGTGTGTGTGAGATTTATTCGTTGAGTGATTCTCTTGCTTCTCTACGCTAACTCGCTGTGTCAGCCTTACTTTATCTTGTTTAATTTTTGTTGATGAACTCTTTTTTGTGGAAGCTTTTGGTTCAAATATACAGGTTTCAAAAAAAATCCTGCAGGATTATTGTAGGGCTTCGGGCAGAAGATCAATTTCCAAAAATCAAGCCTCTTTTTCAGCTAAGACACTTTAAATGAGAGAATGGGATAGATAGGTGAAGCTCTGGGGATACAAGTTGAAGCCAACCGAGGGAAGTAATTACGCCTTCCAACCATTTGGGGGAGAAATAAAACTGAGGCTTGTAAAATATAGGATCAGAACAAAACTTAAATGTTAGAAGCGATGCATCCTATCAAATGCTAGAGAAGTTCTTATCCAATCTGTAGCAAGTGCCATACCCACACTCCATGAATTGCCTCAAATTTCCAGCTAAATGGTGTAATGTGGTAAGTGCAATGGTTGCCCAATATTGTTGGGGGCAAGCGGTTGATGAGAGTAAAATCCACTGGATGAGCTGGGAAAAGATTTCTTACCAAAATCAAAAGGAGGTCTTGGTTTTAAAGATCAAAAAGATTTTAATTTGGCTTTGCTTACCAACTGCATGAAGAGTGCATGTCAACCCAAATGCTCTATGGGTGAGAATTCTCAAAGGAATTTATTTCCCTAACAATACTTTTTTGTTGGGACAAAGAGGATCCCGAGATTCTTGGGGCTGGTCCAGCATCCTACAGGGAAAGTGAATCCTCTTAAAGGGTTCTCTGTGGCAAGTTGGTAATGAAAAGTCAATTCTAGCTGGTTCAGATAGATGGTTACCAGGCTTACATGGCTATAGACCGTCCTTTAAAGCAAATTCAGAAAACTAGCAGCTGCTGGTATCTGATTTGATTGACGAAGAAAAAAAGACTTAGAAAATGCAGGAGTTATACAGATGGTTTGAGGGGCAGTTAATCAGAGCTATACAACTGATTCATCTCCCTTATGCTGAGATGTGTGACAGGCTTGTTTGGTCTCATGAGGAACCAAGAAGTTGCTCGGTGCGGCCAGCTTATAACTTCATCCGATGCACTCATTATCAAGTTAACTGGGGCGCCTCTACTTCCCATCAAATCAATAAATTCATATGGAGTCAGGTATGGCATTCTCCCTGTATGCCTAGGGTTAAGCATTTCATTTGGCGAGCATTAAATAATGCAGTTGCAACACAAACCAATCTCGTTAAGAGACATGTCACTGAGACTTCATTATGTAAGTTTTGCCCACATATGAAACAATAGAACATGTATTATTGTATTGCTCTTGGACTAAGCTGATGCGGTTCGCAGCTTTACGCATCAGGGTCGATGTGGAAAAGGTATCCACCTTGCATTTATGGTTAGAATCTGCTCTGGAAGGTATGTCTCGTAACAAGCAGGAGGCTCTAGAAGTTTTTGCAAAGTTATGCACAGTTATGTGGTGTCTATGGAAAGCCAGGTGCAATGTTGTCTTTAATAACAAGGAGCCTGACATCAACCATGCCACTAAATGTTGTAGAAGAGCCTTAAGAGAAATACTAGTAGTTAAGACTAAAAGAGATACTCAGCCACAGAAACGGTACAGCAGAGGTGCCAACCGAGGCAGAAATGGTAGTTCTTCAGAGAGATCCGAAGATGTTGACTGGAATCCTAGCTCTTCTGATACATTTTGTGTTCCCTATAAACCACAGAGCAAAACCTCACAGAACTCATCCAGTACATTTATCAACTCATGGACAGCGTCAACAGGTATGAGCATCAAACTCAATTCAGATGCTGCCTTTATTTCATCTAGGTGTAATGCTGATGTTGGTTTTCTTGCTCGCAACCAATATGGTTATGTTTGTGATGGAGGATCCGAATTTTGTTGTGCAAATTCAGTAGAGGAAGCAGAGTTAATGGCAGTATTACAAGCTACAAGATATGCTCAGTTAAAAGGTTGGAAAGATGTCCTTAAATTTGATTGCACAATAGTTCATCAAGCTGTCACTAGTCCTTCAAGTGCTGCCTGGAGTCTTTTTCCTATGATCCAGGATCTAATTTCGGTAATTTCTTTTTTCACGTCGGTGCAATTCAATCTAGTTAAGAGAGAAGCTAATGGAGAAGCAGATTGGATTGCTACTCCAACTTTGGCTAGGATGCTTTCTAGCTTATGGTTTTGTTGTCCACCTCCTGCACTTTGTCTATACAATACCAATCTTCTCTTTTGGTGAAAAAAAAAAATAAAAATCCTGGTCATGTTTAGTAGAATGAATATGAGTTGAGGATAAAATTGTTTGATTTTTAAACGATAAATCTTTTTATGATCTTCTATTCTCTGTTATCTCTTCCTTATTTTTATTTTTTAGCTAATTTCTACTATTTATGAGTTTTGACGAGATTGGTGTAACATGTGTTAGGCATCTTAAAATAACATCCAAAGGGGCCGCCCAAAAGCCTCGTAGGAATTTTTCCATTGTCGTAAACATCCACTAACCTAGGGCCTTGAGGAAACGGAAACCAGCTTCAAAAGCGAAGCCCAACAATAACGCTTCAATAAAATTAGAATAATGTCAAAATCCCCAAAGACAACGTTGAACATTTGAGCAATTTTCTCAAGGGCCAAAATCCCATATAAATGGTTCAGCTTTCCACGCCCTGTTTCTTGAGTTATATTGTATAGTGACCCACCTGGCTCAATCAAATTGGACCATGTACTCAGTGGCCTGTTTTTATTAAATCCTACAGCTTTTTCCGTCGTTTGAAATGCAAGAGGGGATACTGGTTTTAAATTCTATTCTCTTTTTTATATTTAAAAATACTTTTAAAAAATAGAATCACCATTCTATTCTATTTCAATCATTACTATTAATTAAAATTAATTTTTTAATCTTCAACATAATTATACCATTTAATAGTTAAGGATACTTTTGATAAGTATTAATTTACATGCATCCTTTTCCATTGAATTTCTAAACATAAAAATGAATCTATCATTTTAGTTTTGATTTCATTTCATTTCATTTCATTTCATTTTAAACTATTCTTATATACTAAATGCAACATAAAAATTTTGAAAATTAATGAATAATTTATAAGTTGAAATATCGAAATGACTTGGTTTTAGCGCCAGGAGTTTCAAAACTCTTAAAAAGAAAGAGGACCATAGCTTCATATTCCTACATATTGATACCTAAAGTATTCAATGAGTCAATTTTACATTATAGCCTTAGTAGATGATCCAAATATTCTAAAACTATATCTCATGTGCAAATAGGCTTCATTTAAAAAAAAAAAAAATTCTAATCCATGTAAACCGTTTTTTGCGATTGGATCACAATTATTATTCCTATTGGATTGTATATAAAATCAATGACACAACCAAAACTCCAAAACTTGTGATACTGCAATTAGATAAGATAATGCAGGTCGTTTCTTCCATTTTAAGAGGACGATAGGGTATGTGTTCAATTTACCATCTCATTGTATTTGCTCTGTAAAATATATTATCTAGGCGTTGGAAATATATATGATATTTTCTAAGTGAAGAATTAAACATCATGAATAGTAGTTATTTTAAAAATTATATATATATATATAAGCCCTAATGTTTGTGACACATTTATTTCACACGGTGCTTGGATAGACCACCTGTCATAAATAGGCTCCAGAACTTATCATTTTTTGAAATTTGCAACCTTTTTATGTATATTTATTTTTAACAAGAAGGTCCTTTAAAAGATTGTGAAACATAACACTTTTCTCAATTTTTTTCATTATTCTTTGTTTTTTTGGCAATTTAAAGAGAAATTACAATTTACAAGTTATACAAAAAATCCGATTAAAAATATATTATAAAAGGAATAATAAACTAGTCCAAATTTTCAAGGAGGTTATTAGGAACTCAAATTGTATTATTATGTAATTATGTTCACATCAGTTTATTCTAGGAAGGTTCGGATATTGGGATTCACGGGATAAAAAACTTATAATTTTTACTCTCCTTTACTCTTCTTTATTTATACACCTTGTAATTCTATTGACAATAATATTGAATAACTTTCCCGATTTTCGGTTTATTCACATGGTATCAGAGTCGACTGGGCCGTAAAATTCTCAGCTGTCGGTCGCCCTAATCTGTCTTCGTTCAGCCAGTCACAGTTTCGTCCAATGGAGGCCAATCGGAAGAAATTCCCGGCCGTTTCTTCCCCATTCTACGTCCACTCATCGGATAACACCGGCATGATATTGACGACCTAACTTCTCACCGGAGAGAATTATCTGGGCTGGTTAAAAGCAATTCGACGAGCCCTCATCGTAAAAAATAAACTTAGGTTCATAGACAACTCGATCGAGGAGTCGAGCCTCGACGATCCGAATCGTCATTGGTGAAACATTTGCAACAATATGGTTTCGGCTTGGCTTTGCAATTCGCTAGACAAGTCACTACAAAATAGCATCACGTCAAACGACGCCAAGGTCATATGGGGGGACTTGAAGCAGCGGTACTCCCAGGGCAACGCACCGCGAGTCCACTAGTTAAAGACGGAGTTAAGTCTACTCCAACAAGAGGGACGTTCCGTAACCGAGTACTTCACGGCCCTCAGGTGTTTGTGGGACGAGCTTAATGATTATTCCGAGCCCCTAGATTGTACGTACCCAGCAGCGCATCGGTACGTGAAGGCGAAAGAAGTTGAAAAGATCCATTAGTTCCTGATGGGTCTCAACATCGACAACTTCTTTGCCATCCGATCGCAGATCCTAAGTCAAGATCCACTCCCGGTAATGAATCGTGTTTATGCTTTAGTTGTGTAGGAAGAACGTCAGCAAGCTGTTGTCTGTGATTGTGAGATGAGAGAGGCTGCATCGGGTTTTCAAGCGGGTCGAGGAACCGGATGTGATGATAAGCCTCGGTGTGAGATTTGCAGCAAAACGAGCCACACGATAAGCCGCTGCTATGAGATTATTGGGTTTTCCGAGCATTGGGAGCCCCGCTACGACAATTGCACCAGGAGACGAGGCCACAACCGCCACAGCAATCCGGGCCACTCAGCCAGGCCCGACTGTAGAACAGGTCAGCCCCAAGCTGGCTTGGAATCCAGCCTTAGAGGTTCAGCCCATGCAGCCCACAGTGTCAGCCCAATGGACTCAAGCGGGCCTCTTCTCTCTTTCAGCAGCAGATCGGGCTAGCCCAACAGCAGAAGTCCAGTGAGCAGGACAGATTCACCGACCTGTTACAGACAGTCGGGCTCACAGATCAGTTACGGCCCAGCCTAGTCCGCATTACGCCAGCTGACCAAAGTCGAAATTCAGCAGCTACCGGGGCTTCTCGGCCCATCCAAGCTGACCGTCACCGCCAATCAATTGGAAGGTACTATCGTTAATAATTTTGGTATGTGGATTATTGATTCGGGTGCCTTCGATCATATGACTGGTAATCTTGGATTGCTCGTTAACCGAACGAGGATTCGTGGGGCCTATCCCATCACTACAGTTGATGGTGAAGCTCCAACACAACGATGCGCAGGGATGTTAGACTCGAGGGGAAGTTGATATTGCGTGATGTCCTATTTATTCCGAATTTTTCGTGTAATTTACTCTCTATAGGCAAGCTTACGGCTGATTTAAATTGTTATGTGACATTTTTCTTGTCTTGTTGCTATTTGCAAGACCTAGCCTCGAGGAAATTGATTGGAATGGGTGAGCTACAAAAGGGGGTCTACTGCATCGGGACGGCAGGGGTTTGTGCGTCAGCTTCAATAGAGACCAGGATTACCGTTGAAACGTGGCACCAAAGGCTAGGTCATCCATCCCTCAAAATTATGAACTCTATTTCCAGTTTTCCAGTTAATAAAGAACATGATATTATTTGTGATACTTGTTGTCGTGCGAAACAAACGCGATCTCCTTTTCCTTTGAATAATAAACAAGCTGAGTTTATTTTCGATTTATTGCATTGTGATATTTGGGGACCCTATCGTACAAAATCCATTTCCGAGGCATACTATTTTTAACCATTGTTGATGATTATTCTCAGGTCACTTGGGTTTATTTAATGACAAATAAATCTGAGGTTTACCAATTTTTGACATCCTTTTGCGTCATGATTCGTACACATTTCCAACGTGGTATCAAATTTATCCGTATCGACAACGGAAAAGAATTTTTAGCTACCTAACTACAAACATTTTTCTGTGATCAAGGCGTTATTCATCAAATGACCTATGTTTACAGTCTCCAACAAAATGGTCATGTTGAAAGAAAACATCGTTATATTTTAAATGTAGCACGGACCTTACGTTTCCAAGCTAATCTTCCACTCAAATTTTAGGGTGAATGCATCTTAACGGCCATCCATTTAATCAATCGAACGCCTTTGCCCTTACTATCGAGGAAGACACCTCTAGAAATTATTTCTCAAAAACCCACTTCATATGATTATCCTTGAGTTTTCAGGTGTCTTTGTTACGCTAAATTTTTTCCTTAAAATCCTGATAAATTTGCATCTCGTTCCCGTCATTGCATTTTTTTGGGCTATCCACCCAATACAAAGGGTTGGAAAATCTATGATTTGGAAACACATGAAACATTAATTTCATGGGATGTCATTTTCCACGAATTTTTTTTTCCTTTCGCCCAACCCGCATCAGCTGACATGCTGCTATACAGCCTACCACCTGGTTTTCTAGCCACCCCACACAGCCCAGTCAGCACAGACTGCTCGGTCCGGCCCAGCAATCTCACCCCAAACAATTCAGCTCAGACAGATAATCCAGAAAGCCCACTCATTATGACCTAGCCTACTACCCTTCTAGCTCTAGACACAACAGCTCCTCTTCAGCTCATTCATCAGCCCCAAAACAATGATACCCCATCTCCTAGCCCGCAGGCCCAATCCATAGGCCTAAGTCCTCCACAGGGCTCCACCACTAACCCGTCAGCTTTGACCCGAACCTCTCTTCCAATACTGGCATCTGGCCACATTCTCTCTTAGCTCGATCTCGTGTCTTCCTGGTCGACCGACTCTTCGCGCTCTACCGACCCATCTTCAGCTTCTGTCACTGCCTCGTAACGGTCTCAAAGACTACGTCGACCCCCCGCTCATTTAACCGATTATATTTGCTACACGGCTGCATCAACCCTTTTGTCCCACGCCCGTCTCATCCCCCTTCACAGGTACGGTCTATCTGATTGGGAATTTTATCACATACAATAATTTTTCTCAATCGCATCTTGCTTATTTAGCAACACTTGATTTGGACGTTGAGCCCTGTACCTATCATGTAGCAGTCACGGATGTTCGTTGGCGGGCCGCCATGTCTGATGAGATACGTGCTCTTGAGGATAATGGGACATAGACCATTGAGCCACTAGCACCTAGGAAACGGGCCATTAGGTGTAAGTGGGTCTTTAAGATTAAGAGACGATCCGATGGGAGTGTCGAGCGCTACAAAGCTCGGCTCGTGGCCAAGGGTTTTACTCAGATCGAAGGACTTGACTTTCACAAGACCTTCACTCCTATAGCGGAGGTGACCACCGTTCGTTGTCTCCTCACCATCTCACTTGCCCATGACTGGAAATTGCATCAGATGGATGTGAACAACGCTTTTCTTCATGGGGATCTCGACGAAGAGGTCTACATACGTCTTCCGCCTAGTTATTTGTCCACCTCTGCAGACTTGGTTTGCTGGTTATGTAAGTCTTTATATGGTTTACGACAAGCCTCTCGTAATTGGTTTTCCAAATTCGCTGCTACTTTACATACCTATGGCTTCAGTCAATCCCAGGCTGATTATTCTTTGTTCACTTTTCATTCAGGCATTGATATTTTGGTGGTCTTAGTCTATGTTGATGATCTTTTGTTGTTGGCAATAGTTCCGCTCTTTGTTCAGCCTTCAAGACATACCTCGGGACTTGCTTCAAGATCAAGGGTCTAGGGCCTCTAAAGTTCTTCTTGGGCATTGAGATCACTCGAACACGCTCAGGCCTCTTCCTCTCCCAACGAAAGTATACTCTCGAGATACTAGACAATTGTAGGCTCACTGCTGCTAGACCCGCCGCCTTCCCTATGGAACAACGTCATTAGCTCGCATCGTCGATGACTCCCCTTATCGCGGACCCTGCCCATTATCGTCAACTCGTCGGTCGTCTACTTTATCTCACCATCATGTGTCCAGAGCTTTGCTATTCAGTTCACATGCTTGCACAGTTCATGTACGAGTGTAACAAGTCATTGGGACGCGACTATCCGTATACTCCGATATCTTAAGTACAGTCCGAGCCAGGGCATTTTTTTTTCTCGACCGACATCTCTGCAGTTGGCAGGGTATTGCGACTTTGACTGGGCCAACTGTCTGACTACATGTTGCTCAACCACGAGATACTTCGTCACGCTCAGGGGCTATCCCATCTCGTGGCAGACAAAGAAGCAAGCCACCGTATCTCATTCTTTAGCCGAGGCTGAGTATCGATCTATGGTCGTTACCACCAGTGAGCTTCTTTGGCTTCGCAGTCTTCTCTCTTCTCTTAGCGTGACCCATCTGACCGCGCCAGTTGTACTGCGACAACCAGTCGGCTCTTCATATCTCGGCGAATCCGGTCTTTCACGAGCATACCAAGCATATTGAAGTTGACTGCCACTTCGTTAGGGAACGGATTTAGTTGGGTAAGCTTCACGCTTCCTACTTGCCTACTAAGCTTCAACTTGCCAACATCTTCACGAAGGCTTTAGGACGTGATCGCTTCCATTTTCTTCTTCGCAAGTTGGGCATTCGAGACCTCCATACTCCAACTTAAGGGGGAGTATTAGGAAATCAAATTGTATTATTATATAATTATGTCGACATCGGTTTATTCTAGGAAGGCCCGGATATTAGGATTCACGGGATAAGAAACTTGTAATTTTCATTCTCCTTCACTCTTCTTTATTTATACACCTTGTAATTCTATTGACAATAATATAGAATAACTTTCTCGATTTTCGGTTTATTCACAGAGGTGGAGGCAAAAGCGGATGACCTAAAAACTAATAATGCATTTCTTTTTTATGATAGCAATTTAGTTGGACAAATTCTGTTGCACAACATCTATCCTTAAATTCAATCAATTGAAGAATTATTGTTGTGGAATTGCTTTAATTTTCATTTGTTTTCACAAGGCTCTAATTTTGTCGTGGATCGAGCTTCTAGGGGTTCCCTCGCCCTCTTGTTCTGACTCCAACTCCAATACTTCCTTGTAGTCTATCTTGGTGCTCGGCTGCGATGCTTCTTCTTCCCCCTCTTACATAACATGTTGCTGGCTGTCGTAGACGACGACCCTCACACGGAGTAGAGGGATAAATGTACCGGTGGCCGAGTTTCCAAATAATGTATCTTTTATACTCATTAGCTGCATGTTTCCAATATTATTTGAAAAGATCATATTAAGCATTCGTATCAAGATTGAGCGTCATGCCACTGAAAATTATTTACCTGGCCATTTATTTTGTCTTGAGAGGTCAATAGCGACATACTGGAAAACAATCTTCGAAGCACATGAAGAAGTAATTTCCGTAATATTACCTATAATGATTTCTTCTTCTTTTTTTTTTTCCCTTTGAGGCTGGCGGTAAGCGAAAGAAATTTAGATGCAAAATCTCTTACTTAGTCTTCTCCCTGGGAATTTAAGACATTCTTCATTTTGCTTTGATGCCTGTTAGTCCCCTAATTCATCGACAAAATAGTGGTTTAGGTGTTTATTTTATTTTAATTAAGAGAGCATTTACATAATAGTTCACCAAAAACGGGGGGAAAAAAGGGTGGATTACCCGCCAACATCAAAATGGATGGAGTTATGAGATTTATACTCCCTACATATTCCATGGGAGATTAAGTCGTGCTTTAACAAACCCAATATATATTTATAGAGAGAGAGAGATATTGGTAGTGTTAGGTTCTCTAATTAAGGTTTTGGTGATAATAAAAGGAATGGTGTTGTTTCTACTAGTTTTTATAAATGTACAAAATGATTCAACAAGTTAGAAAAAAAATTCTCAATGGATTATTAGAAGAAGCATTGTAAAAAGTTTACATGGTTAAGGCATCGAGTTAAAGTCAATCTATAGAAGTATACGTAACAGAGCAAAATTAATGGTGTTTTGGAAGGAGAATTTGCATGGATTAATAAATCAAAAGCAGATTTTGAAGCTACGAATAAAGTCAGAAGCTGCAGATTAGAAAATGCAGTCAGAGTCACAAGATACAATTAGAATTAGAAACACGCAGTCAGAATTAGAAGATACGATTAGAATGAAAAATACGTAGTTAGGATCAAAAGATAGAATCGAAATCAAAAGTTGTAGTCAAAATTGGAAGCTGTGAATCTAAATTTGAAATCAAAAGCTACAATTAGAACCGAAACATATAATCGGAAGCAAATTGGTAGTATTAGAACTAGTAGATAAAAATTTGAAGAGATCATCAGAAGCATAGATTAGAAATAGTCAAGGAAGTATGTTATGGAAACACCTTTACTTATTGAATATATTTAAGTAATATATTTAACATATTTCACATAAGTAGAATTAATATCATGGGGATATTATTGATCATGAAGATTGTCCAAGATCATCATAAAGATTCAAGAATTGATAATTAAGAAAAGTCAAAATTATGATGGTTATGAGGATAGAAATAGTAAGATTGCAAGTTATTTAAAGGAAGATTTTTATACATGAATACGTGATAATTTATTTTAACTAGTAATTAAATCAATCAAATATTTCCTTATCAACCAGATATCAAGGCAAGATTGGAAGAACAATTATCAATAACCCATACGTGGGTATGATGAAAGTATTAAAGATTGGTTATAGAAGAAATAATGATGCAATGTTTAAAAGAAGTTGGAATCGAGACTTTGCAACTATATCTCATTAGATCTTTAATCATTAGAATTATATATACCTCATCATTTCAAATAAGAAGTGACATGAAGCATATGAGATATACGAAAAAAGAAAGCAACAAAAAGCGACTAAATTTATTCTAACTAATTTAGTTCTATTATCTTATTGTCTTATGTATATACACTAAAAACTGCAGGGCATCTTTATTTTGCTTCTCCTTGTTGGCTATTGTTGTTTTTGAGAGACCATTGTGAGAGCTTGCTACTTTCACTATACTTTGTAGTTAGCTAACAAAAGCTAGATAAGTGGAGTAGTGAGGGATTATGCCAATGATTAATGGACTTTATAACTCTCAGGTTTTTAGATTTGATATAGTAGGATAATCGGTGAAGACGATTGGATCCTCAATACTGAAAATGGGTAGAATGGTTTGATGTACAAGGCGCAACCATTATAAATTCTTTCACCTAATCTTTATGAACCAACTATTTATATTTTTCTTGCATTTTATCTTCCACTGCTATATTCATTGTTTTCTACAACTTTAGTAATAAAAAAGGGTTGTTTTACGAAAAAAATTTTGAATTTTTAACAATCAATTCACCCCCTCTCAATTAGCATCAACAAGTCATATTATAAAAAACATTTCTTCACAATCTTCTCGTTGTATCCTGCTGCAAGGCTAACTACAACAACATTGAGTTCATGGGGTACAACGTGAATCCTCCACTCCTAGAAATCGGAGTCTTCCCCTAAAAACCATGAGAACGTTATAATAGCGCAATTTAAAAGTCACATTTTCATTTAATAAAAAGCAACAGCGGCACATGAATTTGTATTAAATTCTATTCTCAAAAATCCCTTTTGTATGCACAACGCTAATCGTTAATAGATCACCCAGAGTTTCTCTACTAATATATCAATATTTCCCACTTGTGAAACCAAATATCCATTTGTCATGGTTATCCTTGGTCATGCCCTAATTACTCCTTGGCATATTGTTGTGATAACCCAGCCACTCGTATTTAGCATAATCCACCCAACCTCAGGTGGATGCCATCACAAATTCCTAACCTGCGTGTTATATATTAGCTTTTATAGCCTATCATATTAGAAAATATACTGCTTTAATTACATTAGTTGTATATAATTAGCTGTATATTATCATTATTTACTTTCCAAGATTTAGATTAATCAAATCCCATAAAAAGGGGAATACAATTTAATGCTTGCCATATGTTGCTTATATCCTCATGTATATATATACCGTTCAAAGTTGTTAAATAAATATATCAATTACTCTATTCTTCTTTCTATCCTTCCTTTATTTTAGATGGTATCAGAGCCACGTCTTGGTGCCTAATTGCTAATCATTTCAAAAAACCTAGAGAACAAGTAAAACACCATGACAGAAGGATTACCTTCCAAACAATCTTCAACCATGGATTCATCTGATCCATATTATGTCCATCACTCAAATCAACCTGGCCACATGCTTGTTCCAACAAAACTGAATGGTGCAAATTATCCATCTTGGAGTAAATCCATGATTCATGCTCTTACAGCTAAAAACAAAATTAGTTTCATTGATGGCTCCATTGAGCCGCCTTTTGAAACAGAGCATTCGACAGAATATGCTCTTTGAAATCAATGCAACAGCATGATTTTATCATGGCTCACTCACTTGGTGGAGCCCGGTTTAGCTAAAGGAGTCACTCATGCAAAAAAGGCTCGACAGGTTTGGGAAGATTTCAAAGACCAATTTTCACAAAAAAATGCTCCAGCAATTTATCAAATTCAAAAATCATTGGCCTCTCTTTCGCAAGGCACAATGACGGTCTCAACGTATTTCACAAAACTCAAAGGTCTTTGGGATGAGCTAGATACATATCAACCAATTCCCACTTGCAACCAGATGAAGGTGCACATGGAACAAATAGAAGAAGACCGAATGATGCAATTTCTCATGGGTCTCAATGACACTTATAACATGGTACGTAGCAATATCCTTATGATAACTCCATTGCTTAATGTTCGTCAGGCCTATTCGCTTATCATTCAAGATGAAATGCAGTGACAAATGACAGTAGAAACAAATGAAAATTTCTCCATTGCTGCTGCAATTCAAAGCCATTCCAACAATTAAAAAAAAAATCAAAGGGTAAGCATTGTGAACACTGCAACAGAGAAGGCCGCACAATTGAGAATTGTTGAACATTGAAGTTTTATTGCAAACATTGTGACAAAAGAGGACACACTGAGGATAGATGCAGATATAAAAATGGAACATGGACACCAAATACCATAGCCAATCGACAAGGACAATCACAACAACAGTAGCGAGCATTTCAAAAGAATTCTTTCTCAAATGCAGTAGATTCCCCTCAATTTACACGTGGAATTAATCCATAAAAGACAAGCAAAACAAGCCAAAATCATGATCCAATTAATATTTTGCAGGAATTTTCTGCAGATCAACTTCAACAACTTTCCCGTGCATTATCCATGATAAGCACAAATCAAGATACTGGTAATAAAAATGCTTATGCAAATGCAACAGGTCAGTCCCCTTTCTCCAATGTTTCAATTAATTCTGTGTTTACTAAGCCATGGATCTTGAATAGCGGGGCCACTGATCATATAACCTCAAATTCCACACTTTTACTAAAACACAATCATCATCTATACCAATTGTTAATCTACCAACTAGATCTACAGGTCCAATTACTTCAATCAGCACTATACCTTTTAATTCTGATATTACCTTGGATGACATTTTATGTGTTCCTAGTTTTCACTTAAATTTAATTTCTATGAGTAAAATCACTACTGCTCTAAACTGTTGTGTCATATTCTTTCCCACTTTTTGTGTTCTACAGGACTTGGCTACGGGGAAGATAATTGGCTCGAGTAAATAGCATGGTGGTCTCTATTACATGCCTCCATTACAAAGAACACTAACCTGTCATCATGTCTCACATCTTTCTAGGCTATGGCATATGCGTCTTGGACATCCATCACCATCACGCCTTAAATTAGCCTCCTCATTATTACCTTCAAATAATATTTCTTATGACAATAAATGTACTGTTTGTCCCATGGTAAAACAAACTAGACTCCCTTTTTCATTAAGTTCTACATCAACTCAAGCTCCATTTGATTTATTACATTGTGATATTTGGGGTCCTCACAAAGTACCCACACACTCAAGTGCACGATTTTTCCTGACTATTGTCGATGATTTTACAAGATGCACATGGATATTCCTTATGCAACATAAGTCGCAAACACAAAGTATTCTAAAATCTTTCATTGATTTTACTTATACTTAATTTCATGCCCATGTTAAAACTGTTAGAGTAGACAATGGATCAGAATTCTTGTCTATGAGAAATTTTTTTAGATTACATAGCATAGAATATCAACGAACTTATGTTTACACTCCACAACAAAATGGAGTTGTTGAAAGAAAACATCGCGACATTCTTAATGTAGCACGAGCACTACGTTTTCAGTCCCATTTACCATTAGAATTCTGGGGTAAATATGTCTTAACTACTGTTTATATTATTAACCGATTACCATCCCCATTGCTCTCATATAAAACACCTTTTGAAATGCTATACAACAAACCACCATCACTTGGTCATCTCAAAGTCTTTGGTTGTCTATGCTATGTGACCGTTGTGCACCCAATTCATAAATTTGAGTCTTGTGCTAAACGTTGCATTTTTGTTGGATATCCGACTGGGCAAAAGGGATACAAATTATATGACATAAAAACAAAAAAATTCTTACTTAGTCGTGACGTCAAGTTCCATGAAACCACATTTCCTTTTTCCTCTACATCAGATCCATCCAATTCAGATTTTGTTGTTCCTAATTTCATTCCCGAAACAACAGAAATTAGCCCCATATCATCAATATAACCTGAGCAAAAAGAAACAAAAAATAGTGATGATCCCATCACTCCATTAGATATACAAATTGATCCCATTGTTCCCACTAGCACAACTCAATCTCCTATGACAATACAAGAAACCAATGCAACATCACCAATTTCAAATACTTCCACTCCACCACCTAGACAATCAACACAGCTTAAATGACCTCTAGTATGGCATAGAGACTTCCTAATGTCATCTCAAGCAAATCATTCTACCTCAGCACCAAGTTTTGTAAAAGGTACTCGATATCCACTCTCCTATTTTCTTTCTTATTCATACCTTTTAGATTCACATTCTACTTTTCTAGCCAGCATTACCAATGACATTGAACCTACAAGTTATGCTCAAGCTATCCTTGATCCACATTGGCAACAAGCTATGAATACAGAATTACAAGCATTGCAACTCAACAACACATGGAGCTTAGTCCCTCTGCCTGTTGGTCATAAACCGATCGGATGTAAATGGGTTTACAAAATTAAACACAGATCAAATGGCACCATTGAGCGCTACAAAGCTCATCTCATTGCTAAGGGATACAATCAGGTCGAAGGTATTAACTATCAAGAAACATTTTCACCTACTGCCAAGCTTACAATGCTTCGATGTCTCCTCACTATTGCCGCTGCTCGCAATTGTTACATCCACTAATTAGATATCCAAAATGCCTTCCTTCATGGCGATTTAAATGAAGTTGTTTATATGGAGCTTCCACCGGGTCTTCGTCGACAGGGGGAGAACACTGTATGTCGACTCAATAAGTCTCTTTATGGACTTAAACAATCATCAAGAAATTAGTTTTCCACTTTTTCAGACACCATTCAAAAAGTCGACTTTCGACAATTAAAGGCTGATTATTCACTCTTCACTAAGGCTAAAGGTAAATCTTTTACAACAATCCTCATATACGTTGATGACATACTTCTCACAGGAAATGATTTGGATGAAATGGAGCGCATAAAAGTTTTTCTTCTTAAACGCTTCCGTATTAAAGACCTTGGAAACTTGAAATATTTTCTAGGTATTGAATTTTCCCGATCCAGAAAAGTTATTTTTATGTCACAGAGAAAATATGCATTGGACATTTTACAAGATTCGGGACTTCTAGGTGCATGCCTCGATGGTTTTCCGATGGAGCAAAATTTGAAACTCACTGTTGCTGATGGAACGCCGTTAAAAGATCTAGGAAAGTATAGGAGATTGATAGGCAGATTGATTTATTTGATAGTGACAAGGCCAGACATAGTTTATTCAGTTCGCACATTGAGCCAGTTCATGCAAGAGCCAAGAGTACCTCATTGGGATGCTGCCATTCGAATTCTTAAGTATATCAAAGGTACTCCGGGTCAAAGGCTATTGCTCTCTTCAAATAATAATTTATCCTTAAAAGCTTTTTGTGATTCAGATTGAGAAGGTTGCCGCGCTACAAGAAGATTAGTTACAGGGTATTGTATTTTCCTTGAGAATTCCCTCATATCATGGAAATCTAAGAAGCAAGCCAACGTCTCTAGATCATCAGCCGAAGCTGAATATCGAGCCATGGCAAATACATGTTTGGAGCTAACTTGGATATACTATATACTACATGACTTAAAGGTTCCTCAGACAACCCCTATACCATTGTTCTATGACAATCAGGTAGCTTTGCACATTGCGATGAATCCTTTTTTTCACGAACATACAAAGCACATTGAAATAGATTGTCATATAGTGCGAGAAAAAATGCAAGCTAGAGTAATTAAACCTTCCTTTGTGCCTTCACATTCACAATCGGCAGATGTATTTACAAAAGCATTAGGAAAGGAGCATTTTGTGAACCTATGCAACAAGTTGGGACTTCATGATATTCATTCTCCAACTTAAGGGGGAGTATTAGAAAATATACTACTTTAATTACATTAGCTGTATATAATTAACTGTATATTACCATTATTTACTTTCCAAGATTTAGGCTAATCAAATCCCATAAAAAGGGGATTACAGTTTAATGCTTGCCATATGTTGCTTATATCCTCATGTATATATATACTGTTTAAAGTTGTTAAATAAATATATCAATTACTCTATTCTTCTTTCTATCCTTCTTTTATTTTAGATATCACGTACCCAGTCTTCATATGTAGCAATCCTGATTATTTACAACAAAATACCAGGATGTGAATTTGGCCTAAATATTTTATCATTAGTTGACTGCCATATCTTGCAAAGCATGAAGACAAAAATGTACAGCTTTGGATGGTATATATTCGCTTGGTCTTTCATCTTTATTTAGCTGTTAATTTGAAACCAAGTTTTGAAGCCTGGACGAGGTACTATGTCTTTGAGATCCATAGATTTTCAGATTTTATGGATACCCTCTAAATCTTTATAATCTTTAAAAGCATGTTGCAAACCTTCATTTGCTTCCCTACAGTGGGGATATTGTGGATTTTCCATAATCTTGCAACTACTCAAATTTATTGCTATCGGAAGTCTATTATGTTGAATCCTTTATAGAAGTAATTTAAT
The DNA here is from genome assembly GCA_037954665.1 of Laguncularia racemosa. Lineage (NCBI taxonomy): Eukaryota > Viridiplantae > Streptophyta > Magnoliopsida > Myrtales > Combretaceae > Laguncularia > Laguncularia racemosa. The sequence goes on along the minus strand of JBBMOL010000030.1, from coordinate 4,911,370 downwards.
TTTTGGAAGAAAAATTGTCGTCCAAGTCCATTCCCATCTTGTTGAATTGAACTTTCCATGATCTAACAGAGTATAAATATCATTTAGGAAGGGAAAAATTTCAACTTCAATAGATATCCTTTCTCATCTCGACCTTGTTGGGTTAGTCCCCTGATTCATTGATAATCGTTTGGTTTTTTTTTTTTTTGGGGTAATTAGGAGAGTATTTGCATAATAGTTCACTAAAAATAGGAATAAAAAAAAAGGCTGGAATATTCACCAATATCAAAATGGATGGAGTTATGAGCTCCATCTACTGTTGAAAACGTAACTACTCTTAATTCTACTCTATATAACTATACCAAAAACAGAGCAGCAATAGCGACGAGTTCAAATTTGGAACAGAGCAAAAATCTGCAGTAACAGCAATTAGCAACAGCAAGCTAATACAGCAGCAATGTTGCAGCACACATCAACATCACATAAGAAAAACTATTCGAATATATTTCGCAAGGTTTCACACTCACACATATGTAGCAACAGAAAATTTAAGATAGCCAAAACATAAAATCAGATCTTCTATTTTTGGATCAAATCCAAATCCATAAAGAATACAATCTGATTTAAGTAGCAAAAACTTAGAACAAACTTAATGATCTTAGGATAACATGTTTATCCTTTATTCAATTTGTACTTATCCAAATCCTACATTATAGGATTTGTCTAATCACTTATTAACCAAAACTAATAAAGCAATAAAATCAGAATTAGTCTTCAACATCCTCCCTTAATTCTGATTTGTGGATTTCTTCATTCCAAGTAAGTTTCTCAGCTTGATGAATGAATCCATCTTCAATGGTTTGGTGAAGATATCAGCAATTTGATCTTCAGTTCTACAATATTCCAGCTTGATCGCTCCTTTTGCAACTTGATCTCTAAGGAAATGATATCTTATATCAATATGCTTGCTTGTTCCATGAAAAACCGGATTCTTAGCTAAATTAATTGCTGATATGTTATCCACACAGTGTGAGGACCTAAACTTAAGCAGTAATGTTAAAATTAAAATAATATATATATGTGTGTGTGTGTGTGTGTGTGTGTGTGTAAAGTAAAATCAATATATATATATATATGTATATATATGTTATATGCTAAAAATAAAATAAGTATATATAAAAATAATAATAATATGAATTATATGGGCATATATATATATATATGTAAAAAAATGTACATATTATATTATATTATATTATAGCTAAAAAGAAAATAAATAAAAGAGGAAGGAAAAAAAATATTAAACAAATACAGAATAGCACCCTCAATGTCAGCAAAATTAAGTAATATTATATATATATATAGAAATTAGAATAAAGAGAGAGAAAAATCAAATCATCAAAAATTAGAAAAAAAAAAAAAACCAAAACCCTCTCCATTTCATCCGAATTTTCTGGGCAAATTGAAGTTGGAATTTCCAACATGCAATCATCAGGATAAGAAGAAGAACAAGATTGAAGTAGGATGCAACAAGAATTTGAAGAAATTAAAGAACAAAAAATCAAATTAAGTAGGAAGAATTTTGTTTGTTCGTTCGAAGGGGGTAGGGTAAATCTGCTGCTAGGCCAAGATAGGGTTAAGGTTTTGGGTGGGAGAGGATTCGGGCCGACATAGTGGTTGCCGGCGTTGGTGGCCGGAGGCCGATGAACGGAACAGCCCTCTATAATGCCCGAAACTTCCTATTTTTTTTTTAAAATATCAAATGTTGATGAAAAATTATTATTTTTGGTATTCTAGCATAATTTTGTATGAATATTAATGTGGTAATTTTATTTTTCTTAAATTTGATTCAAAAATATGTGCTCCTTAAGAAATGCTCTGTTCTGGTCGTAAATTAAATTGGACACTAAATAGGTCAAATGATGTAGTTTTGATGTAATTTTTATTATACAAGATCCTTATATGATTTATTAGATCACCAAATCAATAATTGTTCAGATTGGAGTCGTTTTCTATTTTTAGTGAATTTTTCAAGCTAATTACCCTGTTCTGGCCAAATTAAATCCTTAGCAAAATTAGATAATTTGATTTGATTAGTTGAATTTGATGTTCAGTTGAGGTTCATTGAATCATAATATGATTTTGAGAAGCTTGGGTTAGTTACAAAACAAAAACGGGAGTGTTCGGTGCAAGATCGTGATAATTTAGAATTATACGATTCAATATAGAATCATGTCAAAATTTAATTACATTAATATATAATAGAGCGTAATATACCCATATGTATATGAATTAGAAATTGTAGGAAAATGGTGGATTATACGAGGTTAGGGTGGAATTTAAGGGTTTGGAATACTGAATTAGCAATTTAGGGTTCAATAGAGCGAATGAGGTAACATTGATTGGTATACTGATGATTCGGGTATTTCTGTTGAGTAAGGAGGACAAAGGAACTTGGCTGGTGCGACTGTTTGGATTGGCATATATTGTTTCAGGTGAGTATCCCCCTTAACTTTTCTCTTGGGTACAAGTGGTTGATAATGTAGACTACTTGTTATTGGTTGAAATTACCCTGTACGATCACTTACTGTGATCAATGCAGGAGGATTGTTGAATTACATTGGTTTGTTGATGGCTGGTTGTGTGTCATGATATGATTGGATTATGAGAAAAAAAAAAAAGAAGGGAACATTCTAGAAAATCCTAGAATGAGAGTTGGGTGCGGGATTTGATTATACTATTCCTGATTGTATGTGATGTAATGAACTTAAATTATTGAATACTTCATGATTGTGATGTAATGTTGGGTTATTTTTAGCTTATTAGATGGAGTTTATACGACTGGTTAAGTTCATACTATTGTTGTCTTGGTAACGATGAAATATCTAAATGGATAATAAAATGGGAGTTAGGCTATAAGTACCTACTAACCTAAAACGCTTAATGTAAGAAAAGTCCTATTCCCTGCCTAGTAAGTTTGTGGTACGACCTTTGAGTCGACCCGGATGGGTTTGAGGCATGGTCGACGGACCGGCCCGGTTTAGTGACCTATGGGGATCTGGTCACCCCTTTTGTTTGAGGCAGGTGAAAGGCGAGTTGAATATTTCTAACTAAAAAGAGTATATAAGGATGTCTTAATTGGTTGAGAAAACATTAAGTTTTGAAAAGTACATGAGGGTAGTTTATCTACCAGCTGACAGGCTTTGCCTGGATTAATTGAAAAATATTTGTGACTTGTGAGTAAACAGGAGTGATTGAAATGGTCTCCAATGAAAAGGTTATGAGTTTAGCAAAAATGGAATTACAGGGAAAATATCACTAAGTAAGATCATGGTGATGTTAAAATGTAATAAATTGAATTAGGTTTCTTGCAAGTATAACTTGAATTGAAAACTTGCTTGCTTGAGTAATCACTTCGAGGTATTTGATAATATTACTGATTACTATTATGTGTTTTTGTTGTTTGTTTATATTGGGTTGCTTGATTTTATACTCACTTTGCTTCTTAAGAAGCTGAGGGGTTAGTGTTTTTGCTAACCTCAGGTACAGGTACTGAAGAATAAGTTATTGGAGACTCGGGTTTTTGGAGAGCGTCAATAGAGGCAAAGAAGCCCTTAGTTTCATTTTGGAACCTCTGTTATTGTAATAAGATCTATAGGTGTTAATCTTCAGATTGTAATGTAAATATTTGTGTGTATAAGGCTGGATTTGTAATCTTTTGAGCCACTTAAGACTACAAGATTAATCATGGGCTATGCCTACTTACCGGGAATGCAGATCCCGATGGTATATATATATGGTGTATGATGTGACAGGAGATTTTAAGTACATGTGCTTAGATATGATGTGGATATGAAATGATAGCGCTGTTAGCGCCATTTTACAGGACGTTTATAAAATTTCATACAGGTTGGAGTTAGGTTCAATATTAGCAGAATTTGCCTTATCTCTAATTTAGAGACGGCATAGCAACACACCTATAGGTACTAAGGATAGTTATAGGAATTTTGGAACAGGTTCAAGAATCAGACCTAGTAGGTGGGTCGCTATACACTGAACATGCGATTTTTCGATAGACAAGTTCTTAGGATCAATACCCTTTGTTTATCTCGAATTGTGAATTCATCTCTAGAAATATGCATCTCATAGCCTCTCTCGGCTAACTGGCCCATACTCAGCAAATTAGTTTTCATATCAGGTACATAGAACACATTAGAAATGTACCTATGATCTCCATTCTTCTGCGTAATAAGGATTCTTCCCTTCCCTGTTACTGGAACATATCTGCCATCTCCAAACTTCACCTTTGCTCGGAATGTTTCATCAAGCTCAGTGAACAAGTCCTTCTGACCACACATGTGATTCGTGTAGCCGGTGTCCAAATACTAGGTGTGACTATTAGACGTCTCGCTTGATGAAGAGACCATTAGGAGTGCATGATCACTGTCACCCACTTCTTGATTGCGTATTTCTTTTACATAGTTCGCAGTTAGAGTTCTATCCTTAAGTTTATACTCACTTGCAAAGTGTCCTCGTTTGTGACAGCTGAAACATTCAACATTGGATTTGTTGAATCGTCCTCTGCTACGTCCACGACTACTGCTTTGCTTGGTGTGATGGAAAGTGTTGTATTGATCTGCAACACCACGGCTCAACTCACTCCTGATTCTGTTAAATTGGTTACCACTTCGACCTCTTCCTATACCGCGGAAGTTGCCATGTCGCTGGTAGGAATTTCCTACGGAAACTTGTGATTGAAAGGCCTGTTCAATTGGTTTATCCAATTTGGATTCATTCATCCTCTGTTCGTGTGCACGTAGTGAGCCCGACAACAATTTTACTGTCATTGTTGACAGATCATGGCTTTCCTCTATTGCTGTCACAACATGTTCAAATCTTGGAAGTAAAGTTCGCAAGATCTTCTCAACCTTACTCTATTCAGATAAGACTTCCCCATTCATTTTCATGTTGTTTGTCAACACATGAATCCTATTGATGTATGCATCAATTGATTCATTGGATTCCATTTGTAGCAATTCATATTGTCGTCTCAACGTTTGAAGATGTACCCTATTAATTCTCTCATTGCCTTTGTATGATGTAGGCAAGATGTTCCACGCCTCGTTGGATGTGGTTATTGCCTCAATTTGCTCAAACATGTCATCATTCATTCCTTGATGAATGAAGTACAATGCATTATTGTCTTTCTTCCTCAGATCACGATTTACTGCCCTTTGCGAATCACTCACATTTTCCCCCAATGCACTCACTCCATTCTCCACCACTTCGAGTAAATCATGATACTCGAATAAGACCTTCATCTAAACACACCACCGGTTGTAATTCTTCCCATCTAGGATAGGAACTGATAGTTGGGTTATGTTGTTCATGTTGGCTCTGATACCAATTGTTGAAAATGTAACTACTCTTAATTCTACTTTATATAACCAAACCAAAAATAGAGCAGCAATAGCGATGAGTTCAAATTCGGAACAGAGCAAAAATCTGCAGCAACAGCAATTAGCAACAGCAAGCTAATACAACAGCAATGTTGCAGCACACATCAACATCACGTAAGAAAAACTATTCGAATATATTTCGCGAGGTTTCACACTCACACATATGCAGCAACAGAAAGTTTAGGATAGCCAAAACATAAAATCAGATCTTCTATTTTCGGATCAAATCCAAATCCATAAAGAATACAATCTGATTTAAGTAGCAAAAACTTAGAACAAACTTAATGATCTTAGGATAACATGTTTATCCTTTATTCAATTTGTATTTATCCAAATCCTACATTGTAGGATTTGTCTAATCACTTATTAACTAAAACTAATAAAGCAATAAAATTAGAATTAGTCTTCAAAATCTACAACCACAGGAGATTATACTCCTTACATATTCCATAGGAGTCTTGCTTTAGCAAACCTGAGATATATACAGATGGTGTTAGGTTCTATGGAATATATAAAAGAATCTTGTTATTTCTAATATATATTTTTATGTGTGCAAAATGATTTGACAAGAACAATTCTTTAAATAAATGATAAGTAAAAGTATTGTAAAAAGTTTAATTGGTTAAGGTATTAGCTTAAATTCAATTTGTAGAAGCATACATAACAGAGTAAAATTATTGGTATTATGGACAGAGGATCTGCATAGATTAATAAATCAAAAGTAGGTTCTAAAGATATGAGCAAAGTTAGAAGCTGCAAATTAGAGCATGTAGTTAAAATTAGAAGATACAATTGGAATCAGAAACACACAATCGAAATTAAAAGATATAATCAAAATTAGAAATACACAGCCATAATAAAAAGCTACAATCTAAATCAAGAGCTGTAGTCAAAATCAAAAGTTGCGAATTTAATGTCGGAATCAGAAGCTACAATTGGAATAAGAGCATATAGTTGTAGGTAGATTAGTAAAATTCAAACTAGTAGATAAGAATTTGAAGCAATCATCACAAGCACAAATTAGAAGTATAATCATGGAAGTATGTTATGAAAGAATTGTTGATAAGTTAATTTGAAGACTCACCACTACTTATTGAATAGATTTGCTTAATATATTTAACAGGTTCCACACAAATAGGATTAATATGATGAGGATATCAATCATAAAGATTGTCTAAGATCATCATAAAGGTTCAAGAATTGATTATTAAGGAAAGTCAAACTTATTATGATTGTGAGGATAAAAACAATAAAATTGCTAGTTATTTAAAGGAAGATTTTTATACATTAATAGGTGATAATATATTCTACCTAATAATTAAATTGGTCAAATATTTCTTGATTAATGCAAAATTAAACCAAGACTAGAAGAACAATTATCAATAAGCTATACTTGGATATGATTGAAGTACCAAAGATTGGATATTGAGGATATAATGATGCAATGTTCAAAAGAAGATTGAATCATGACTTTGCATTTATATCTCATTAGACCATTAATCATCAAAGCTATCTATACCTCATCATTTCAAATAAGAAGCAATATGAAGCATATGAGATATATGAAAGAAGAAAGCAAGAAAAAGCAACTAAGTTCACTCCAACTGATTGAGTTCTATTTTCTTTTTTTTTTTCTTTTGTGTTTGTACTAGAAAATATGGAGGCCCTTTATTTTGTTTTTCCTCATTGGCTATCATTGTTTTAAGAGAGTATTGTTGTATTTAAAAGGTTACTACTTTTGTTGTAGTCTATAGTTAACTGAGGAAAGCTAAATAGGTGGAGCAGTGAGGGATTGTGCTAAGATTGATAGACTTTGTAATTCTCATGTTTTTAGATTTGATATAGTTGGAATGATAAGTGAAGATGATTGGATTTCGAGCAATAGTGGCTGGAAGAGTGGATTAATGTCCTAGACGAAACCACCATAAATTCTTTGGCTTTTTCTTCTTAAACTTGTTCTTTTTAGTTTCTTACACTTTATCTTCCTCTACTACCTTCATCTTTTTCCATCACTTTAGTAATCAAAAAGGGTGATTTTATGAAAAAAAAAAATTATCTTAAGCAATTAATTCACCCCTTTTTAATTACTAAACGAAACGAACAACTGGTATTATTAAAAAAAATTTCTTCACAATCTTCTTGTTGTATCCTCCCGCAAGGCTAACTATAACAACATTGAGTTCATGGGCCACAACTTCAGTCCTCCACTTATAGAGGTTGGAGAGTCTTCCCCCACCAACCATGAGAACATTATGATAGCACAATTTAATAATGGCATTATTATTTAATAAAGTAGCAGCAGCAGCACATGAATCTGTATTAAATTCTATTCTCAAGATTCCCTTTTGTATGCAAAACGTTAATCCCTAATAGATTTACTAGAGTTTCGCTACTTGTATGTCAATGTTTCCCACTTTCCTTGCAAAACCAAATATCCATTTGTCATTGTTATCCTTAGCTACGCTCTAATCCATAGCTTGGCTTGTTGTTATCATAACTGAGTCATCTATATTTAGCTTAATCCATCCAGCCTCTGGTAGATGCCATCTCAAATTTATTGTAGCCTATCATAAACCCAGTCTTCATACGCAACATTCCTGATTGATTGCATCAAACTACCAGGATGTGAATTTGGTCTAAATATTTTGTCATTCCTTAACTTCCATATCTTCCAAAGCATGAAGCAAAAGATGTAGAGCTTTGGATGGTATATATTCGTTTGGTCTTTCTTTTTTATTTGGTAGTTAATTCGAATCTAAGTCTTGAAGCCTGGACAAGGTGCTACGTCTTCCCCCAGCGTGGATGTTGTGGATTTTCCATAATCTTACGATTTCTCAAGTTTGTTGCTGTGGAAGGCTATTATGTTGAAAAATTGTCTTCCAAATCCATTCCCATCCCGTGAAATTGAACTTTCCATGAGCTAACCGAGTATAAATATCATTTAGAAAGGGGAAAGTTGTAGCTTTAACAGGTATCCGTTCTCATCTCGACCTTGCGGGGTTAGAACTATGGGCCCAACATTATATCTCTGACAATATAGGATATTTGGAGTGGTTTAGGTCTTGCTTCTCTGTTTTGCCCCATCTTTGTCCATTTCAATCAGGTGTCTTCATATCGATCTTCCAACCATGATTCAAGCTCCAGAAATATTTCTCGTTTGCATGCAACGTGTAAAGTCCAGTCGGTGGAAATCGTTTTGGGAAAGATTGTTTGTATTTTAGGGATACATATTATCTAATATTTAGTAGTTAATACAATACGTGCAAACATATATTAATGAATTTATGGCTACAGTTAGTTTCATCACGACTTAATTAATATCCCTAGGCCATCGTCAATCTTATAAGATTCAGCTAGATAAACTTCTAGTTGGTGCATGCTTTCATGACTGTACTCATAGTTCTACTAGTCCTACTATTATAATATAGTTACTATATTATTATTTGGTCATTTAGTGGGCTTACCACAATACCGTATAAATTATCCTAATCTTAGACTTGTTAAATCATCCAGTCGGTCCCATGAGAAAGGAAAATCTGGCGACTTAGGTCTTTGATGGGGGTACTTACAGATATTCAATAATATTCTGCTTATATTTATTTGCTAATTATTTTCATTTTCGGGATATGCCCTACATACTGAGTAATCACTATAATATATGTATGCACCAACTAGTTATCTAATGTTTATAATTAAGCTTTTATATTCATTGGGTGTATTTTATACTTATTATCACTTGCATAGGTCATATAATGATGTGGACATCATTGCTGATACGGGTTGACCGGGCGTGTCTTCTACAAGGCACATATATATTTACAGGAGTATCCACAGAAGTCTACACGGCCTTATACATGGCCGTGTATAAGCCAGATGACGGACGTGTATATATATATTTATTTCCACGTGTACATATTTATTTCCTTGTTAATTATTTCTCTAAGGATTATAAATAGCCTTTAGGCCATTTTAGGGTTAGCTTTTAATCTTTTATCAAATATACACATTTAGAGAAGAGTTTTCTCTGCTTTCTCGATTGTGCGCAATTGAGATTTTTAAGGAATAAACTCAGATTATTCTTTGTTTATTCGTGAGGTCCAATCCTAGAATTGGTCTCGTGTTTTATGCTTTTCACGCTGCGTCAGTTGGTATCAGAGCAAGGTAATTTCCTGCGGAGATGTCGGCTAACGACGGTGTTGACGGTGGTCGCGTTCTCGACCTAGATCGGGATGCGAAAGTCTAAGGAGTCAATCAATGAGCTCCAAGGACGGTGATCGAAGCCATGGAGCAGAGACTCGGGAGCGTAGAGCAGCGTTTGGAAGACCTGATTATGCGTTTTGACGCCAGGGTGATGGGCCACAACGGAAACAGGGATGTTGGTGGGAATCGACCAGGAGTAGTAGTCGCTCGTAGAGGTCCTATCAATCAACTTGCAGCCGCAAATCAATGGAATCGAAGGCTAGACGAGAGTTCTTCTGAGGAAGAGGCTGAATTCCTACAGAGGAGGGGACAACCACCGAGGAGAGGCAGTGTTGGTGGTGGCAGATACCTCGGGATCGATGACCGAATTGATCAGGAGTATGGTAGCGGATATCGAAGAAACCACCAGGGATACAATCAGACAGAAGGTGGTGATTTCCGTCTCAAGGTAGATATTCCATCCTTTAATGGTAATCTTAATAAAGAAGATTTCCTGGATTGACTTGTAGAAGTTGATAGATTTTTCGACTATATGGAGGTACCCGAGGATAGGAGAGTATGGTTAGTTGCATGTTGGCTGAAAGGAGGGGCATCTGCATGGTGGGATCGTTTGTAGAACCGTAGGCAGAGAGAGGGGAAGCAACCTATAGGGACATGATACCGCATGAAGAACTTGTTGCAGAGGGACTTTCTACCACCCGACTATGAGCAGATCCTCTTCCAGCAGTACCAACGATGTCGTCAGGGATAGAGGATGGTGCATGAATACACCGCCGAGTTTATGAGGCTGGCGGAGAGGAATGATCTGAGGGAGATCGAGGGTCAGCAGGTAGCGCGATTTGTGGACGGATTGAAGCCCCAGATTAAGGATAAAATCGAGGTGACGGTGTTTAGAATTGTCAATGAGGCAAAGAATTTGGCCCTTAGAGCTAAGATGATGATTCAAGAACAAAACGCGGGATTTGGTGGGGGCAAAAGGAATTATGTGTACGATAGTGTTGGCAGTGGCAGCCGGGTGGTTGGTGAAAGGGTTAGAAGAGTAGTCGAGAAGCCTGTTGGAGGTATAGAGAAGAAGGAAGACAAGGCTGAGGGGAAGAAGCCTCTTGAGATCAAAGAGACCCCAAGGTAAAGTAATCCATATGCTAAACCGATTCTGGGGAAGTGCTATAGGTGTAATCAACCGGGGCACTGATCCAACGAATGCCCGAATCGACGGACTATAAACATTGTCGAAAGGGAGGAGGAGGGGGAAGTGTGCTGTGAACCGGATGGTGAGGATGAATATTATGATGAGGTTGATGATGGAGTGGAACCGAGCTATGTGATCAGAAGGATGATGCTGGCACCAAAACAGGAGGGTAGTTCGCAATGACACCGGTTGTTCCGCACTAGGTGCACAATTGGTGGGAGAGTGTTCGACCTGATTGTTGACAGTGGGAGTTGTGAGAATATAATCGGGAGAGAGGTTGTGAAACAACTCTAGCTGCTGGTAGAGAAACATCAGAAGCCTTACACCGTAGGGTGGATTAAGGCGGCAGAGCGAATTGAGGTGAAGGAGAGGTGTCGGGTTCCTTTCTTGATAGGCAAATATCGGGATGAAGTCTATTGCGATATCGTCGATATGGATGCCTGCCATTTGTTATTCAGACGACCTTGGCAGTTTGACGTGGATGCCCAACATGCTGGGAAAGAAAATAAGTATAGGTTGGAGAAAGGGGGCGTGAAATATACATTGCTACCGTTGACGGATAAACGACCCAAGACGCAAAGGGCGGAAGGGAAGTCCTTTCTAACAATCACTCAGTCAGAAAAGGAGATGACCGAGGAAATAAAAGGATCCTGAGTGATGCATGCTCTTGTTGTGAAAAATGCAGGAGAGGACACGAGTAGTGAAGAGGTTCCGGGAGAAGTAAAGGGGATCTTAGAAGAATTCAAAGAGGTAGTGTCAGAAGATTTACCAAAAGGGTTGCCTCCATTGCGAGACATCTAACACCATATTGACTTGGTGCCTGGGGCTAGCCTTCCTAATCTCCCTTGTTAAGAGACGGAAGTTCTACAGGAGAAAGTCCAGGAATTACTGGATAAAGGATTCATCAGGGATAGCATGAGCTCATGTGCCGTTCCAGTGCTATTGGCGCCCAAGAAGGATGGTAGTTAGAGGATGTGTGTGGACAACCGTGCGATCAATAAGATCACAATTGGGTATAAATTCCCAATTCCTTGCATTGAAGACATGTTGGATAGGCTGAGTGGAGTGGTGATGTTTTCGAAAGTGGATCTTACGAAGGGGTATCATCAGATTCGAGTTAGACCTGGGGATAAATGGAAAACCGCTTTCAAGACGAAGGAAGGGTTATACGAATGGTTGGTTATGCCATTCGGCCTCAGCAATGCACCTAGTACCTTCATGCGCGTAATGAATCAGGTACTTAAACCTTTCATTGGTAGGTTTGTGGTAGTATATTTCGATGATATCTTAATATATAGCAAGACTGAAAATAAGCACTTAGTGCATTTGAGAAGTGTATTAACTGTGCTGAAAGAGAATAAGCTTTACGCCAATCTCAAGAAGTGCATATTCATGTCAAAAAAGTTGTTGTTCTTGGGTTTTGTAGTGAGCGGTGAGGGCATAACGGTGGATGAGGACAAAGTGAGGGCTATTAGAGATTGGCCTACTCGCAAAATGATCACTGAGTTGAGGAGCTTTCTGGGGTTGGCAGGATTTTATAGGCGCTTTATACGGCATTTCAATACTGTTGCTGCCCCATTAACTGAGTGCTTGAAGAGAGGAAAGTTTCATTGGGATGGGGAGGCTGAGTCTGGGTTTACTGTGCTCAAAGAAAGATTTGTGTAGTGCGCAGGTGTTGACATTACCAGACTTTGACAAACTATTTGAAGTGGACTGTGATGTTAGTGGTGTGGGCATTGGAGCCGTGTTATCTCAGAAGAAGAGACCCATGGCCTTCCATAGTGAGAAGCTTTGTGAAGCTAGGAGGAGCTGGTCCACTTATGATAAAGAGTTCTATTCCGTGGTTAGAGCTCTGAAGATGTGGGAGCATTACTTGGTTGGTAAAGAGTTTATCCTGTACTTGGATTGTGTCGCTCTAAAACACCTGAGTAGTCAAACCCGTATTTGTAAAGACATGCATGCCAAATGGATCTAATTTCTGCAAAAGTTTCCATTCCGCTTAATGCACAAATCCGGGGTCCAAAATAAGGTGGCGAACGCATTAAGTAGGAGAACGGATTTATTGGTCACCATGAGGGCTGAGGTGGTAGGTTTTGAGCAATTGAAGGAGCTATATGAGGAGGATGTGGATTTCGGGACTATATGGAGAAAATGTATCAATCAGGAACTTAATGACATTTACTATATCCTGGAGGGTTACTTAATGAGGAGTAATCAACTCTGTATTCCTGAATCATCCTTGAGGGAAAAATTGATTAGGGACCTACATGGAGGGGGACTAGCCGGACATCTGGGGCGCGATAAGACTCTAGCGGCAGTGGCGACAAGATATCATTGGCCTCAGTTGAGAAGAGATGTAGGGAGAATCGTACAAAGGTGCTACGTCTATTAGACATCTAAAGGACATTATCAGAATACTGGGTTGTACACTCCACTACCAGTACCTAAGAATATCTGGGAGGATCTATCTATGGACTTCGTGTTAGGTTTGCCTCGTACCCAACGAGGTGCTGACACTGTTTTTGTGGTTGTAGACAGGTTCTCCAAGATGGCTCATTTCATTCCTTGCAAGAAGACGACTGATGCACAGGGTGTTGCCAAGTTATTCCTTAAGAATGTGGTCAGGTTGCACGGGGTTCCCAAGTCAATTACTTCCGATAGAGATACCCGGTTTCTTAGCCACTTCTAGAGGACACTATGGTACATGTTCCCTTAATTTTAGCAGCACAGCCCACCCTCAGACTGATGGGCAGACAGAGGTGACGAACAGGACCCTTGGCAACTTAATACGAAGTAACTGTGGAGAGAAGCCAAGACAATGGGATTTGGCGCTTTCTTAAGCCGAATTCGCTTACAACAGTTCCATCCATAGAACTATTGGGAAATCTCATTTTTTAGTGGTCTATACAAAAGCGCCATCTCACGCATTAGATTTAGCTCTTTTGCCCAAGGGTGTAGAGTCCAATGTAGCTGCACAACACCTAGCGGAACAATACCGAACTGTGGCATCTAAAGTGAAAGAGAAGATCGAGAAGGTTAATGAGAAGTACAAGAAAGCTGCCGACAAGCATCAAAAGAAAAAAACTGTTTGAAGTGGGAGATCAAGTGATGGTGTTCTTAAGGAAGGAACGTTTTCCCATGGGCACTTATAGCAAATGGCAACCAAAGAAGTACTGTCCTTACAAGATTGTCGCCCAGATAAATGATAATGCATATGTGGTCGGGCTTCCTGAAAGCATGAAGATTTCAAAAACCTTCAATGTAGTTGACTTATCTCCATTCTACTCGGATGACAACCCTCTATATCCGGAAGAGAACTCGGGGTCGAGTTCTTCATTGGTGGGAGAGAATGATGTGGACATCATTGCTGATACGGATTGACCGGGCGTGTCTTCTATAAGGCACGACCGTGTAGTGAGTCTGGTTCTCCATAGAAACATACACGACCGTATACACGGTTCAACAGCACGGCCGTGTGTTAAGTCGAGGTAACTCACAAAAACATACACGACCGCATACACGATAAGGAGGCACGGCCGTGTGTTGTGTCAGCAAAATCCACAGAAACTTACACGGCCTTATACATGGCAAGAAAGCATGGTTGTGTGTTGTATCAAGAGTATCCACAGAAGCCTACACGGCCTTATACACGGCCGTGTATAAGCCAGACGACGAACGTGTATATATATATTTATTTTCATGTGTACATATTTATTTCCTTGTTAATTATTTCCCTAAGGACTATAAATAGCCTTTAGGTCATTTTAGGGTTAGCTTTTAATCTTTTGTCAAATATACACATTTAGAGAAGAGTTTTCTCTGCTTTTTCGATTGTGCGTAATTGAGATTTTTAAGGAATAAATTCATATTATTCTTTGTTTATTTGTGAGGTCCAATCTTAGAATTGGTCTCGTGTTTTACGCTTTCCACGCCGCATCATATATTATGTTGAATTTTGTATTTCTGATAAATAAAATACAATTTTATATAACTTAAGTATATAGGAGTGTAGTGAACAAAGTCATATTTTCAAAAACTTATTTAACATTATTTAGAAGGTTAAGTTCTATCATAGTTTATAAGTACTTGCTATTTTTAAGATGTTATTAACAGAGCGAAAACTTGGAATATTGAACTCCTCCACTTTCAAAAGTTTCGTCTTCGAAACTTCTTGTAATCCTGCATGCTTCCGCCACGATACTCTCGTTCAGCTAGATAAATGTCTAGTTGGTGGCTTCATGACCACACATAATCCCACTAGTCCTACTAATATTGTACTTAATATATTATCATTTAATGATTTAGTTGGCTTGCTTCAATTACTGTATTCATTATACTAATCTTACACATGTTAAAGCATCCAGTCGCCCCCAGGAGAAAGGAAAATCTAGCAACTTAGGTTTTTGATCATCATCAGGTCAATGGTTTTGTGGTGTAACATTAATTTGCTAGATGTCCAATTCACGGTTTAGCATTGAAGCCATATTTTTGATAAAAAGTTTGAATGGTTGGATGGTTTTAGCTCTGTTTACAATCTCGAGTTAGGATATGTCCTTAGGACCACAGGCCGTTTATAAAGGTATTTATAGAAGTGTAATGTTATTTCGTTTAAATTTATTTGGTAATTTTTCATTTTGGGGACATACTCATATCATACATATGTATGCATCAACTGATCATCTAGTGTTCATAAATATTAGCTATTATATTTTTTGGTCTATTTTACTAGACTACAGCTAAATTTTAGTAACCCATCATGGTTTTTTCTTGAAGTGACCAATTTGTTACTTCAAGTTTCTATTATTAACAAATCGAAAATTCGGGTTGATTACAGTTCGCTGCACACAGACATGTTATGTAAGACTTCTTCGATATAAAGGACTCTATTCATCTTCTCACAACAGGAATTTCAATTAACTCTCCTTTACAATTTTTTTGTTACCTTATTATTCTCGAGACATAGTTTGAGTTTAAGCTGTTCGAAATAGCAGTACTAATGCATAATCCTCTAGGCATCCAGCGTTCTTTTCCCAAATCGCACGACAAATAGCAAAAAGACCTCATAGTCCATTATTAATTAACAACTCCTTTTAAATATAACTTGCATTATTATAGTTCATGAAATTGACATAAGAACTAACACTCAGCAACACACATATATTATGATAAAATGGCACAAACTACAAAAGAAGGCAAAACTGAACTACAGGGTGTCTTGAAACTCTGATTCTCATTGTTTGTTTTAGGAAATGGATCATCTTTGTTTAAAATCTATTTGAGATTCACATACAAAGAAAAAAGAAAAGAAGAGTAGAAAACAATGCAGCATATAACTGCTAATGTTGTTTATACGTGTGAATTAACTTTGGAAGAGTATAACATATATGAGAAATGATAAGCAATGAAAACAGAAGTTGGGAAGTCCACTAAGAATTTGAAATGAAGTAATAATATTTTTTTATTGATCCAATTATTATCAAATATATAATTCTTAATGAACCTTTTTAACTCCTTTTCTCAATATTTATTATTTTTCACACACACATATATATATATAGATATATGTATGGTGTATATATGTATGGTGGGTGAAACTTTTACAAACTAAGTTGGCGGGCAACTCTGCGATTTACGTTGGTCCAAACTTTCTATAAATAATAACATAGGAAACCTTAAACACAGTACCATAAATACAGTGAAACATCCCAAATCAAAGGAGAGAGAGAGAGATTGAGAGAGAGTTTAGGTAATTAAGCTAAGAAGAGTAGTTTAATTTTAAAAATTCAAGTTTTAAGGACCCAAGCTTTGTTGAGAAAATTAACAAAATATATTGGAAGTGATTCAAAATATTTTTATAGTAATTAAATAATAATTACCATTATATTATTCGTTAATAATATATTTTTATACTGGTTAACTTTAATAATATAGTTTATTGTTAACTATTTGCATGGATGGGTTAATAAAAGTTTAATTACAAACTTACTCTTATTCTATGCACTTCCCTCCCTGATTTACTCAAACTCATTAGGCGCCCTCTCTCTTTCATTTCACCGGAGAAAAGATTCTCAACTTTTCGACCAACTAAGCATTGGAGGATCAAGACCCTTGGTGATTCACGGAGAAGAAGCGCCCCCTTCCATATCCTACATTGACGGCGTCAAAAAGGGGATGAGCTTTCACGCAAGGTTTACTTTCCGGCGAGCAAACGTTCACAACGTCGATCGCGACCAATAGGATCACCGTGGATCACTCCATCTTTGGTTTCGGTCTTCTTCTCTGGCAATACCAATACCACGTCAATCTCCTGTTGTTCTGGTTAGTAACTCGATCGTGCCAATTTCCACTTTTTGCCCTGTTTCTTCATATAAATGAACTGAATTATATAATAAAAACTCTAGTTAAATTCATTAATTAGAAGGCTAATTGATTGAACTGTATATTGAATTGGTAATTGATAATAAAATTAGTTTCGGTTGTCCACTTTCATGACGGTAGTAGTCTGGTATGCGATCACCAATTGTCCTCATGTCCGTTTCTGCAAAACAAAGAAAATGACTCGAAGGGTCATGTAATCTTTCCAACTGTTAAATATACAATATTGTTATTATATTCTATCCACCGTAGTTATATAAGACTTAAGATGATAATAAACATATATATTGGAAACAATGGTTTTGCTCTGAAGTTGTAGTATATAAATGTTAAGAATTACGTAACAAAGGAAAGATTCATTTCGTATGTGTATTATTAATATAATATTACATTTGTTAACCTATTTGATTAGTATCAATACAATATTTTATGAATATCGAATCATCTAGATAATGTGATTTTCCTCCAGTTAGGAACGGACCGTAAATATATACTTCTATGTACTAACTTAATCAATTGATTTACCTTGAGGAATTACTTAACGAAGACTAAGTGTAGGGCCTATTATAGAAACTGATTATTAAAAAAATAAAAAAACTACTTGCGTACGATCATAAATTAATTGAATATTAATGAGCTCTTTTTATCGCATATTAACTAGTCTATGAGTCAAAATTCATGAAACAATCAACATTTAGATTAGGTTTGCGATGATGTATAGGTACATGATGATACTGTGCTTATTGTCTGTGCTTGATAGGTTAGGAATTGAAATGAATCATTTAACTATTGGGGCTACAGGTGGTAGTTGTCAACTTAGATTATATATATATACATGTCTAAACAAAGTCTTGAGTATTCCTTTGTTACTTGTGTAGACTTTAATAAAGATAATAAATTTATCTATGGATTTCTCTATTAGCATTTCATGCATGTGAACTTTTACTGTGTTGCATGCGCATTTGTACGTGGTATTATGTACTAGGTTTAGGTTCATTCTTTTACCTTTTTTAGTCGAGGTATATATGATGAACATAATACTTATGATGAATACGAAGACACATATTATTACTATTAAGATGGAAAGAGTGGCAATTACTTTTATTATTATGAGGATGATAAGCAGGATAGTTATGTTAGGTAGTGATGACTGTATGTAGAGTGACTATACTTGGTGTTGGAGACGAAACTTTAAATATCAATATGTTGAGTATTTGTTGTTGCTTCTAGTGTTGTAAGATTTAGACTTCAGTTTCCTTCCTTTATAAATTTGTAGTTGAAATGACTCGTTTGTAAGTCGTATAATGTTGTATGTGGAGTTATTATAAATATCATTGTGTTCTTGTTTGTGGTAATAGTTGGTTTTGTTGGAGAAATTAGAATTCTGGTTAGAGCCTTAGTGTATCACTAGTTGATAGTGACACATGACAGGTTATAGCATCCTGAGTTTGAGGCGTTACATATACTCTCTTTCTGTCTCTTTCTCACAGACATAGCTAGTGGGCAGAGCAAGCTTCTAGGTAATAAATTCACACATGCAAAATTTAACCTTTTGATGTGATAAAGGCATAAAAAAGTATCTGCACTTTCAACTTTTAGCGATACAGTATTTGCAATTTTACTTATTTATTTGTTTGTTTGTGATTTAGTACTTAATTCTTAAATTTGGTTTTATTTTAGTATGTCCATTAATAGCAAAGTTAATAGTAGTTACATTATTTTATGTTTTAGTATTTATACTTTAGTTTTGATTGTATTCCGGTGTCTATACTTTAGTTTTGATGCATTTTAATATCTTTTCACATATTAGTGTGTAAAAATTTAATTTTTAACTTTTGCTATTTAATAAATTATTTTGAATAATTAATAAATTATTTTGAAACCTAAAAGAAAATACATATTTTTGTATGATAACTTCTATCGATCTTTTACATCCAATGTCCAATTTTAGCAAATTTTATATCATTGAGAAATTTATAAAGATGTCCTTTTATTTAAAAGTAAGATCTAAAGCTCGCTCTTTAATTGCATCAACTAAGTAAATTTTAAAATGGTAATAACATGCAAACTAAGTTTCATTTGGCCTTGAAACGCAACTTTTCCAATTCATTGAACAATACATTTCAATATAGTATAACATTTTCTTATGTCTCCTATAGTAACTTGCTACTAATTTTTTGAACTTTGTGATTCAATAACTTACAAAACGTAGATTGTGTAACTATAAACAAATAATTATAAGAATGCTTGTGTTATAAGCTATTAAAAATTTTTCAATTTGACTCAATATTATACAATTAAAAGTCATTATTTTTCTTAGGTGGACTTACGTGACTCTTTTATATTAGCATTTTTAAAAATCAATATGATTTTAAGATTATGATCATTGCAAAATCTTAATGAATTATAATCATGATAATCTTATAATTTTGTAATCACATTATCGGGATTGAGAATTTAGAAATAATGAAAAAAATTACAAAATATTATGTAAAAGTATAAAATAAAGAACATATTTACTAAATATAAAGGCTATTTAAAATAAAAATGAATAAATTCATATAAGTAAGGACAATTGTAATGCATTAAAAATTGAAAAATTCAAAATACATTTGTGATTTTTGTGGATTATTAAGAAAAATAAATGAGATACAAAAACCATAAGAATTATGAAAATAAAATATTAATACAAGAAAAGATTGGAGGAATTACAAATTTTCCTCTAACCATTCTCTCTCCCTATCTCTCTCTCTCTTTTCTTTTTCTTTGTAACAATCCATTATTTTTTAAATATAAAAAATATAAAAGATTTAAATAGGTGCACCTAAAAAATAGATGATTTGTAACTGTGTAATTTTGAGTCAAAATGAAAAATTTTTGGTAGCTCATAACCCGAGCTGTTTTACTATTATATGATTACAATCATGTGGTTTTGAATTTGCAAGTTATGGGGTTGGAAAGTGAAAAATTATTATTCAACCACTACTAAAATAATACAAATATTACAATATATAGAGGTATATTATTCAAGTAACATACTTAAATATTGTTTTTTTTATAAAAAAAATTACTTAAATACTGTACCCGTATAACATATTACTAAAATAGGTTTCGAATGAGCGGATCATGTATACGACTTTAGTGTAATGGAAAAATTTTAGGATGAAGGCATGAACTGAGTCCATGCCTTCGGTACAACCCACCTATACTTCTCATAGTCTAATTTTTTATTCAATTTACACTCACCGTTGATTTATAAACATGTGATAATAGTCCGAAAACTAAAAAATATAAATATGAAACACATAAAAACACACAACATACATAAAATACCCATTAACCCAACTATCATTTTTCTCTTGTTTGCACATAGGAAAGAGGAAGAAGAAGGAGTGATTTTGTACAAGAAAGAAAGATTTGCCTAGATTTAAGTGTTTCTAAACAGTTAATTTTAGTTGTGGTATGTTTTTTTTTTTTTTAGAAAAGTTAAAATTTTTTTTATCTGTATTGAAGTTTTTTTATCTTTGTTTGTATTTGATATAAGATTTTAGAAAAATATTAGTATAATTGTATATTTTATAGAAAAGATTACTCAATATTGTTATATTATAATTTATTAAATATGATTTATATAGATGTTGCCTATGAAACATGTAATATTAATTTGTGTATTAGAATGAGGATTGACTAATGTAAAGAATATGAAATATATAGAATGTGGAATAATTGTTGCAATATTATATGAAAACTTTGAAATATATAGTGGGAAAATATAATTAAAAATAATTTTGAACAAATATTTGAAAAAAAAAATTGTTTAGAAATAATCAAATGAAAATTGAAATTAAAATGATAAATGAAAAGTAATTGTTTTTTGTATAAATATTATTCTGAATTTTCTTTATATAAATATTTTTGAAATTTATAATAAAATTATTTTGAGGAAAATTTGTAATATTTGGAATGTAAAATATTTTTTATAGTGTTGTAAAATGATAAAAAATTGTTGGAATTTTTAGTAGCAAAAATGTTATTAAAAAATAAAATCTGACAAATTTATAGGAAAAAATCATTTTCCAATAATGGGGAAAATTTTTTATATTTGAAATGTTATGTAAATATAATTTTTTCTTAAAAATTTTAGAATTTTTTTATTGCCAATTGTCATATTTATTAAAAAGCTTATAATTTATGCATACTATTGATAGGGAAAAAATGGTTGATTATGTGAAGTTGATGATCTATGCATTTGGAAATATTGTGGCTAATAACTAGGGGTCAAAGTATGATAGGAATTTGGTAAAGAAGTTGAAAATAAAGAAAAAGTCAAGTATAATGAATTTTTATATAGAATATGTCGCAACATCGGAGTTGATCCAATCGAAGTGGGGCTTGAGATAATTCACAAGCATCCTATGTTCAATAAGGGCAATACATGTTATGCATTGATGGCAATCAAAGGTGACAAAGATGTTGAAAATTTTATTGAAACAATTGAATTATATGGAAATCATGGCATACAACAACTATTTATCAAAATTTCTAACAATTTGAAGGACTCCTTGGTAAGGCAGACATTCGGTACAAGTAATCAACCACAATCGTCACATTACATTATAGAAATGTAGCTAGTTCCATCGACATTTCAATCCTCAATTCAAACCCTAATGGAAGTGAACGATGAGGATGAAATAGATAGAGTAGTTACTCTAGTGTTACAATGACCACAGACATAGGATCCGTACATGGTTCATGTGGGAGCGGAGGCTGCAACTGACACCAATGGTGGAACGGGTGTTGAGCAGGAGAGTAACAATAACGAGAAGAGTTTCGATGAGGAAAATGAGGAGAGTGAGAATGAAAGAGATGAAGTAGTGGAAGAAGAGTCTCCAACTATATATATTTACTTAAGATAGCTAATATATTGAGCAAAGAAAGTTGAACCACCAAACATGCCAATTAGAGATCTTGTTCCATATTACAATTATGGAGGCGATAGTGGTTACATTTATTTCGAATAGGAGCAAACCGATATTTGAAATGGTTCGAGCAGCAGTAACGATTTTTATAGGGGCATGAGATTCAAGACAAAAGCAGATATTATTCAAGCAGTGAAATCTTATAATGTGAAGAACCATTGCAACTTCATTGTTATAGAGTTCAGCCTACTATTGTAGTCTATTTATTGTTTGAAAAGGGACGATGGTTGTAAATGGAGGCTTCGAGCCTGAAAGAAGAAGTTGGAGGGCATGGTTGTGGTTACGAGATTTGAGGGTCTACACTCATGCAATAATCTACTGATTAGTCAGGATCACCCACAATTGGATTGCAATCTCTTTGCCGATCGATTTGTAAATCTTCTTAAGGAGAATCCTATTATGAAGGTGTTCGAGCTGACTTTTATTGTCGAATAGGAATTTGGCTTCAGGATTAGTAGGAGACGGGTTTGGGAGGGAAAGAAATAGGCTATCGAGCTTGTGTATAGGAATTGAGAGAAGTCTTACGATGAACTACCAAACCTTCTCAATGCAATAGAAAATACAAATCCCAAAACACGAATAGATTGGGGGTGGAGCAAATTGAGTATCTTCGGTGTGTCCACTTTGAAGTAGGTATTCTAAGCCTTTAGGCCATACATCGCAGTGTAGAAATTCCTTAAACCTATTGTTATCATTGATGCCACTTTTGTGTATGGGAAGTACACTCATAAGTTGCTAGTTGCTTGTGACATTGATGGCAATAACCATATACTTCCGCTGGCATTCACTTTGGTTGATTATGAGATAGTTAAGACATGAGGTTGGTTTTTGCAGAAACTAAAGGAATATGTTGTCGGCGACTATGAAGGTCATGAAACCATTTGCCTCATATCGGATAGACACATAGGCATTAGATTAGCAGTCCAAGAATAAGTGAATGGATGGTTTCTTGCATTTGCGGTGTAGTGGTTTTACCTCCAACATGTTGCGAGTAACTTCAACTCAGTGCATAAAAACACTTAGTGCAAGAAGTTGGTTAGATATGCCGGGTTGCAAGCACAATCTTACAAGTTGAATTATGTAATGGAGTAGGTATGAATGATTTTACCAGATGCATTAGACTAGTTTGATGATATGTCGTTGGATATGTGGACGTTAGGTCATGACAATTGTTATCGATTTGGGTATATGACTTCCAATATTGTTGAAAGCTATAATTTCGTATTAAAGGGGGCTCGAGGGTTACTTGTGAGTACTTTGGTGAAGAAAATGTTCTATAACTGTGTCGAGTACTTCATACAGAAGCAAACAAAGGCATTGAAGAATATAGCGAAGGGTAAAATTTTCACTAAATATGTAGCCAAAATAATCGACCAATGGAGTTCACGAGCTAACAACCACAGGGTCATTAACTATAGTAGGCAGGACAGAGTTTTTGAAGTTCTTATCGATAGTCGCCGCATCGCCAGTAGGTTAAGGGAAGGGGGCCGAATGCACGTTATTGACTTTGCCCGTAGCATATGCAGCTACCAGAAGTGGTAGATATACAAAATTCCATGCTCCTACATATATGTAGTAGCCGCTTCGCTTAGGCTAGATATGATACATTCTATACGCGATTGATACAGATGGACACATTAGAATCAAACATATATGATGCACTTTATGACTATAGGGGACGAGTTAGATTGGGCGCCAGTGCACTTCCTAAGACTCTACCCAATGGGAGACCTCGTATGGAAGAGGGCAAAGCTAAGGCGGAAAAGATACCACATGGAGATGGACATTAGAGATTGTCTAGATCAAATCGCATGTGGAATTTATGGAAGGAAGAGGCATAATAGAAGAACGTGCCTATGTCGACGCGATAATGGTAACTGATGAATACCACTACATATTTTATTACATTCGACATTACATTTGTGATACTAACATTAGCTTTTTCTCTTTTGAAACTTAGGTGAATCCTCGACTATTTCATCCAATTTGTTTAAAGACAAGGTAGAAGGGGGATGCTTTATATTCTGTATGTATACATGTAATTTTACATTTATTGAGAAGTTGTTTTGAATGTCAATTTGTTTAGACATTCATTAAATTATATGAAATATTCGAAAACGTAAAAGGGGTGCCAGTGTTGGTGCATGAAATGCATACTGATTTATTACAAATTGTAATAATACATAAATTTAATCATTGCAGTAGACCATATATATATGCAAATAATTAAAAACCTATCTCCTACCCCTAGTGAAATGCTTAGCTAGCCAAGTGAAGGCATTAGATGGCCTTGCATGTAGAGTTGAAGGAGATTCTAACTCTTGGGTAGCATGTTGGTAGGGAGAACAGTTGAACATTCGTGGTTGCATGGGACTCCACTCATATAGTTGATTCAATGATTCACCCTGCTCCAAAGGTTGCTTTCCAAGACATTGCCTCTATGGAGCCAGTGGTGTTAGTATGGGGCCATTGATAGAATGCTGATGTAGTGTCTCATATTGGCTGAACGTTTGCTTTAAGCTAGTATGCACCACATCGAGATCAACATGTATCTGTTTGTCTTGCCTGGGATTTTCCTCTACCTCATCGTGGTTTCGAGGTCGACGTCGTCCCCCCATTCATTGCCACATCGGAACCGGTTCAACTTCCTCTTGGGTATTCTACTACCATGGTTGCAGGTATAGTGTTACCCCTTTATAGTGAAGCATGAACTGAAGACCTTGAGCAGCTATTCTCATGGCTGTGTCTATATCCAGCGACGGGCAAATCTATCGTAAGGTTTCACCCAGCAAGTATGAAGAAAACATAAATTAAGGCTAACATGATCATGTAATTATTTGGACATTAGTTAGAGTGTATGTAAATCGTTCTTACCAGAAATCTAAGAACTGCCCCTATGCAGCTAATGTATCTCCTCCTGATAAACCCATACCATTATAGGTAGCTATCATGCACATCATGAGGGCCCTCCATAGGAATGACTTGATCGACCCGCTATTCCCACATGTTCAAATACACTTCATGCAGGACGGTCCAATGATCATCAATTCGGCCATGTAGGTTGATTCCATGGAGCTCCGGCTACGTGTTCAATGGCTACAAGAAATATTAGAACCCGCCAAATTGCTTGGCCACTCGATTTGGGAAATGCCACTTAACAATGTGGAAACAAATTAGTGGCACCTGAGCAGTCCAAGCGTGCATGCCAGTTTTGCATAAATGCAACAGTATATTAATTAAATCCGTGCCATATAGCTCACATTCAACCTGAAAATAGGAAATTTCATTTACTTCAAATAATAAATATGATTAATAGTAAGGAAAGAAGTTTGATTATTGAGGTACTTGTGACATATTATACCTATCCAGCGTACCTCGATATGTGCCAACTACATAGGTGAGGTGAAAATTTGTACCCCTCCACATTTCCGCTGTGCTACTAGTGGACATCCAACTGCTATAAATAGTCCATCTTGACTAATGGGTGCGATGTGGGAAAATCTATCCTAGGCTCACACTTGTAGCAATATGGTCGCCCCTCCAATCTCATGTGCCGACAGTGAGGACGCGACACATAGTTGGCGATATAACTACGTCAGACATGTGACCCCTCAACTATATGTCCCAGCAATGTTGAAATGTTCTAGCAAAGGTAACCATAACACGTGCACAAGGGATCTGGATTTATCAATGAAGATAAATCCCCCTAACAGCTGCAGAATATATGCACGAGTAGCTTGATGTATTTGCTCCCCATTGGCGTCTAGTGGGATTAGCTAGAACATATCACGGACTATATCATACTAATGTGGCCGCCTCTTCTGCTAGACCCGGGTCTCACCCCCTGCAATTCTTTGCATATTACTCTACAATCCATGTAACTACTCCCTATAATTGCCTGTCCATCCATAAGGAGTGCCAGCTGGATCTCCACATCTTGTAGCATGATGGTAAATTCCCTCATCGGCATGTGAAATGTATGCATCTTTGGACGTCATCTCTCCACCAGTGTTGTAATCATGTGCCAATTAAAGGGTGTGTATGGTAGGCGACTCACACTTTCAAATCTAGCCAGTTGTAGTGAGGGTTGCTTGCTCCTATGCCAACAACATGTCAAATGTTTTCCTATTTCTAATGCATCATAAAGTAATTGATAAGTAAAACGTCTGTTACCTCTCTATCCTAGACTGCTTGTGATCGATGATTAGCCTACTATGTCAAGACTAAAGGATCGAAAGGTTTAGGCTCCATCTATTATACAAAATCGTATAAATAATTTACATTTGCAACAAAGGGTAAAATTTTTTTGTCTACTTAATTTTATAGTAATTAAATAATGATATATTAATGACTAATGACCTTTAATTAATAGATGATTAAGAACTACTTACTTTTATGACTAATTATACAAAACCACACAAATATTTCACATTTCCACCCACTACAACATTTTTTTCACTAATTAATTTAATAGTAAATAATTAACAATATATTAATGACTAATTTCTTTTGAATAACAGATAATTAATAACTAATTAATTTTATAACTTATTCTACAAAACCTTACAAATAATCCCACCTTGCAACAAATACAAAATATTTCACTAATTACTTTTACAACTAACATATTAACGACTATTCACCTTTAATTAATGAATGATTAAGAACTACTAACTTTTATGACTAATTCTATAAAACCATACGAATATTTTACATCTCCACGCTATACAAATTTGTTTACTAATTAATTTTATAGCAATTAATTAACGATATATTAATGACTAAATCCCTTTGATTAATGGATAATTAATAACTAATAAATTTTATAACTCATTCTACGAAAACATACAAATAATCCCACCTTGAAACAAGTACAAAATATTTTAATAATTACTTTTACAACAAATAATTAACTACAGATTAACAATTAGCCACCTTTAATTAACGAATAACTACTAACTACTTATTCTTATGACTAATTCCACTAAACCATATAAATATTTTACATTTCCACCAAATACAAAATTTTTTACTAATTAATTTCATAGTAATTAATTAACGATATATTAACAAATAATCCCCTTTCATTAATAGATAATTAATAATTAATTCATTTTATAATTCATTTTACAAAACCATACAAATATTTTCACTAATTAATTTTATAACAATTAATTAACGACTATTCATCTTCAATTAACAGATAATTACCAACTACTTACTTTTATGACTAATTCTATTAAACCATACAAATATATTACATTTCCACCCAATACAAATTTTTTCACCAATTAATTTCTTAGCAATTAATTAACAATATCTTAATAACTAATCACTACTAATTAATAGCTAATTAGCAATAACTTAATTTACGGCTACATTTACAAAAATACATTATAATAACATATATGCATAATTCATTTACTAATGTTAATTAATTACTAATTAATAGTTAATTAATAATAACTACTATTTCAATAAAATTTATATAGTATATATATATACATGTCTTCTTTTTCTTTTTTTTTGCATTTATCTAAAGTAATATAATAGTAATAAAAATATTTTTTTTCTTAAGAAAACATACAAAGATCTTGATGAATAAATTTCTACACATGTATTTGAATAGACTAAAACCTACATAAAACACAAATTGTGAAAACAAAAATTTGCAAAGTGAAGTTTACAAAGGAAATTCAAAGATCGAAATGTGAACATATGAACTAAACTGATGATTCATATTTATATTTGAAAGTATTGGTGCAAATGTTTTTTTATGTATTACTGTGTAAATTTACCGTATCACTTTTAGGTTTGCAAACATACTTTTATAATAATTTCATAGGTTTGTAGACATAATTTTATAGGTTTGCAGGTTTGCAGTAAGAGATTGATACGGTAAAAAAAAAAAATCGTATTGAAGGAGCGAATCTGAAATTTTTCAACCACCTTAAAGTCACATATGTGATTTGTGCCTTCGCAACCTATTTAGGGATATGTTTTACGGGTATAATATAACAATTTTCAAATTTTACTTGGTCCATATAGTCTTGAAACACGTAATAGATTATATTTTTAAATAAAAGTATATATCAAAAGCTTTCTAACTATATAAAGTTAGCTAAGATTGGACATCACATGCAAAAGCTATATACAATTATAATAAATATATATATGTAATTTTAATTTTTTTTTAAAATAACATATCAATTAAGAAAAACTACAAACTAATTTTTTTGGTAAATTAATTTATGAATCATAAACTAAAATGCATCAAAACTAAAGTATATATACTAGAAAAAAAAAATCTAAACTAAAATATAGATACCAATATGCAAAGTAATGTGACGTATGTTAACTTACCTATTAATAGAGACATTAAATTAAAACTAAGATTAAAAAATAAGTACAAAATCATAAAAAATAAAAATGTAAATATTAAAAAGTTAAAAGCTGAAAATACATATTTCTTGTGATTTTATCTCCTTTTGGTGAGACATTTCTAGGTAATGTTTTCTCGCTAGCAAAAGGGAATAGTATTGGTGATATATGAAGCCAATCATTAGCTCAAACCCTCGTAATAAGCTATATTTCGATTAGAATTGAATTTGATCAGATAAATTTAATTAAGCATTTCTGTGATCATGAAAGTGTACGGTCTTGTTTTCAATATGTGTCACGTTATGTGTGCTTTAATTATTTATTTTTACGTTGTCTAGATGTAAGGAAGACGATGATATGCAAGGTCAAGAACCTAACCAGCACAAACGTGAGGCTCGAGTCGAGGCAAGAGAATACCTCGATGGGTCCACGGACCACGTATCTGAAAGACAAGATCGTAGCTACGTACTTCGTCCTGGAGAGAGCAAAAATCTCTTCTGTGACGACTATGACCTTCCCCCATAATTCCAGGAAAGTATATCGTTCTTCATGTGTTTCTATCAGTAGATGGAAATCCTGTTGAAGCTGGTCACGTGGGCTTTGCTGGAGATAATATGATTTCCAGTTTGGATCTAAAGACATATGCTACTAGACAATCAAAAAGGCCAGTTCTACACTTTAAACCAGCTCGGACCAGCCCAATCAATTCAAGCTCGTGAACCAACCTATGAGGGCTGGTTCACCGACAAGTAGAACTGGTCAGGCTGGTGGGTTTGAGCCGGGTTGCTTAATATAACCCGAAAGAATCGGTGGGTTGTGAACCAGCTCACAACTCGGTTTGGCCCCCTTGAACCGGCAGGCCAACCCACCGTATATAACCAAAAAGAAAGAAGAAACGTTAAGTGTTGCAACTCTATGAACTTTGGGAAGAAAAAGAAAGGAAAGAAAAAAAAAAAAGATAGACAGAGATGAACGTGGAAAATGTAAGGAAGAAGAGAACAAGCATGGATGAAAAATAATGAAGGTAGACAAATGTCTACAATGAAAGGAGTGTAATTTGAAAAAATTGAATGCATAGGTTTATAGGTTTGCTGGCATAGAGCAAGGAAAAGAGCTATCGATAGAAAAAATGTACAACATTCATTTGAATAAATTTCACCTATGTAGTAGGCTTGTAGGCATAAGTGCATCGAATTTG
Organism: Laguncularia racemosa; assembly: GCA_037954665.1. NCBI lineage: Eukaryota > Viridiplantae > Streptophyta > Magnoliopsida > Myrtales > Combretaceae > Laguncularia > Laguncularia racemosa. Next base: position 4,881,610 of record JBBMOL010000030.1, on the reverse strand, counting down.
AATATTGCAAGAGAGTAGAAAAAATTAAATGGTTTCTTCGATTTTGTATAAATGCATGTTGTAGTATGACAACCAGATTTCTCTATGCAAAAAATTCACAGTAACTCTTCTACTCTCATCAGCAGTTTCTATGCTTTTCAATATCTTCTATTTTATAGCTTGCAAACTCTTGAATATTTTATGTGCTCTTCAATATCTTTTTTTATGTAGCTTGTGAACTTTTGAATATTTTCTATCTTCTGATCTACCCATATCAGTATTTTCTTATTATCATAATTTCAAAAAATAGAAAGTTTTTCTACAGTTCATTTTCTTCTAAGAGGGATCATTTTGAAAAATGTGATAAGGAAAAATCTGTGCAACCTGCACTTAAACAATTTTTTGAAGTTGATGATTATAATATCCATGACTGAACCAATGAGCGGCTGGAAGACTTGATGATGCTACTCCCAAGCTTTGATAAGAGGCCTTCTGGTGGATAAAGCCAACTGTTGCCATGAGAGGGTAGCAAGGAGGAGGTGGAAGAAAAAGGGGAAGACTATGTCTAAGAAGTGCTAGAGGAAGAAATATTAGGCCATGGCTCCATAAGTAAGCCACCTACACCACTTAAATCCGACATCTTTACTAAATATTTTTGTAAAATTACAAGGGAAGATGAGAGTACCCGTATTTATTACAACTAGTGTCAATCAAGTTATGCGTGGAAAAAATGAAAGGGGTATGGCACTCTCAACAAGCACATGTGATCGAAGCACCCAATGGAGTTTGATATAGATAAGTCGCAGCAACAAATTTCCCAATCAAGTAAATCACAAGGAGGAGGCGAATTTTGATACTCTATTGAGAGGCAATAGGTTATACATGTAGAATACTTAGTGAAATGTAAACTGTCATGGAGTCACACATCTTCCAAGCATCAATTCGAGTATGAGCGGGAAGCATCGACTCTAAGCTCACATAGTTACGACCTAAAAATGATATAACAAACCACCATGAAGCTATATCACAATAGTAAGCATGAACTAGTTGCTATTTTTAATTCTCTTGAGACGCATCTTTTTATTTGCACAGATATATGGACTGATCCGTAGTAGGAAGATTCATACGTGAGAGTTACATATCACTGAATAAACAATGCATGACATGTACAAAAAAGACTAATAGTGTTAAGGATTTTCAATGAATGCCATAAGGCGCAAAATATTTGTCGTAAGATAAGTATTATTTTAGGTGAATACAATTTGACAAAAAATATATTTTCAATTGGTTTTGACAATACGGCTACCAACACGGCATCCATTGATAAACTTTAAGCTTTATGTCAACCCACAATAGGTAAGACTTTTTCCACATACAATGTGCATATTATATTTTAAATCTTTGCGTTAAGAATGGTATGAGTTGTTTAGATTTTAAAATGTCCTCAATAAGACAACTAATTGGGTTTTTAATTGACCATCCTTTTGTAAATAAAATATAGCAGAGATTTAGTATTGAAAATGAAATAAGACCAAAAAAATTTAAAAAGGACATTAAGCATAGATGAAATTTCACATATCGAATTTTAGAAAGTATAGTTCCTTATAAAGATGCATTATGTACTTTTGCTACCATGAATGTCCTAGACATTTCACTACACCCCAGTGATTAGGATGTATGCAACATAATGTTGAATGTTTTAAGAGTTTTTCATGAGTGTATGCTAACATTTTCTCAAATGTACCAAGCTAGTGTTCATTTTTTTCTTGTGAATGCCGTGAACATACTGTTAGTGCAACTTAAAGCTCGAAGTGACCTATTTCTTCAAGTGGCTATTAATGACATAGCTAAAAAGTGGTTACAATATAATAAACAAATTCTAGCAATTTATCTTGCTGCTTCTATTTTAGATTCGCGTTGTAAAAAAGACATGTTATTAGATTATCTTAATTTGTATTATTCAATTATTGACACATTCTCCAATAGGGAAAATACCTAGCCATTATCACCATGCAAGAACTATGCCGAAAGATCTAGGTAACAAAAGACTTATATTCTAACTTTTTCATTACATTTGGTGGTTAAGTTTTTTGAACTCTTTCACCATCCCTTAGCCCACATGGTACCACACATGGTCATACCCTACCCACGTAACAAATGATGGTGCAAAAATTGAAGCGACACCATTCTAAGTCGAGTGAGTACACAAAACTTGACTACTACTTCAATACAAACTTAGAATTTAGTGACAACGGTATCATGGATTTCAACATCTTCAACTGGTGGAGGAAGCATGAGAAGATGTATCTGATCCTCTCCAAAATAGCTCGCCAAGTTCTAGCTGCTCCCGCATCAATAGTACCTATTGAACAGGCTTTTAGCATAACAAGCCTTATCTTATCCCAGCGACAATCGAGACTGTCACCTATGAATGTTGAGGCGCTAGCTTGTGTAGAGGATTGGTCGAAGGCAAGGAGTCGAACACAAGAGTCATACGAGACGTCAAGTAAAGAAGATAAATACTTCAGTGACTTCGTCCCATCGAGTGGAAGCTCTACTAGTTTAGATCTTGATATCGAGTAAGCCAAATAAATTTGTAAGGGTAGTAATACTACCTTATTTATTTTTTACACTAGGTTAGAGATATTTTGTAAGGAAAGTGATACTCCCTTATTTATTTCTGTTATTTATTTACAAGAGATAAGACCAAATGTCTTCCTCTTTTTCTGTGATTTTCTCATTCAATCAATAAAATTTGAGGCTAGCATCCCCTCAATATATGGGGTATTGTTACCAATTAATTTCCCAAACACTATATATTGCTCCAAAAATGTTGAATTAAATTTTGGCGTTAATAAATTTAAGGGGAAAAAAACCACTAGAAAAATATACACAAATAAGTAACTAATAATTTGAAAGAATATGAAAAATAAGAAATAAAAAACTGTAAAAGATAAATAATTTGAAAAAAAAAAAAAAATTATAGGGCTGATTCACGAGCCAAACCAGCTCGTAAATCGCTGGGTTAAGGGAACTGGCTCAGCCCTTTCTCCCTCAAGCTAATTTTGGTTCCTCCTCACATTGGCCCGTGACCCAGTAGGTTCGAGCTAGTTCCGGGTTAGTTTTGAGCCAACCCAATGGTAGCATATGCATATCAACGATTGCACATGTCGAAATTTTATAGTTGATGTCGAGATTCATTGCATTCTTAAAAGAAGTACATTAGCGAATGGATATGTTTCTACTAGGTTTCGATCTACTTTTATATTAGATTCCTATTTATGAAATATCATTGGTGATTAGGTAATAATTAATAACTTCACACCTTTAGTCGTTTTAATAATTTTTAGGTAACCAAGTTAGGTGATACATACATACATACAGACATTATGAGTATGATACATTGACCAAAAGTGCCCCATTCAAATTTGATCAAAAAATAATTCTACTGCAATCTCTTGCACTTTCTTTTGATTTCAATAAAGTAAAATTAGTCACTTGATTAAAGAACTTTCATGGATATATAAGTAATTTGGGTTTGAGAACCATAATATTGTTTGAAATACTTAAGCTTACATGCCACATTATTTAACACATGGCACTGATTTGTTAAATACATAGCAATGATAAAGCAAGTAAATAGAAATAAAAAAGAAATATTCTAAAAAAATAAATAAAATTGCATATTTAACACATGGCACTAATTTGTTAGATAATAGCATGTATAAAGCAAGTAAATAGAAATAAAAAGGAAATATGCTAAAAAATAAAATTGAAAATAAATTTTTAAAAAATCTAAAAAATAGAAAACCAAAAAATTAATAAATTTATACAAAATAAAAAACTAACAAATAAAAAAGTAAAAAAAAGAAAAATAAAAAATAGAAAAATAAAAAATTGAAAAAAGTTAAAATAAAAAATGCTCGCTCTGGCCACCCCCAATGGCCAAGACTTTGAAGTTTGGTCACAACCTATAAATTAAAGTGGGCCCTTTGACCTATTGCTAATGGTAGATAGCCACCCATCATCTATAATTAAAAATAATAGTAATAATAAAGTGTGAAAACCTAATTGAGTTGTGATCGGGTTGTGCGACCTAATTGGATTGCCTTCTTATATGAATCTTAAGTGAAGATGAAAGGACCAAACTTCAATCCAAAAAATATTACATTAGTACAATTTCAACCAATCATTTTTGCACTTAAAATTTTCCAACCAAGTTATGATGTCTAGTTAGACAAAAGTTACCAATATACAGCACTCCTACGATAATAATTTGCATCCCCATTCATACCAACAATACTTTACAATGAATCTTTTTCCCATACTCTTAGACCTAAAATTCATGTCCTATGAATGAATCTTTTTCCCATACTTAGATCTAAAATTCATGTCCTATGCAAATTAATGCACATTCAAGAGTAGGTAAGAAATTTTTCCTTCTTTATCATATAATCCCTAATAATCTCACTAAAATATTTCAAATTACTTGGTTCAAAATTAAGTATAGACATGATTGCAGTGGTGAACTACACACATTTGTTAACTAAAATGGTGCCTTGGTAGGAGTGTTGTCACACCCTTAACTTTTATAATGATGACAATTTGTTGTGTAACTTACATAAATAGAATATATAAGGCTTACAAATTACTAAGTGGGTTTCAAACCAACTTTTGGTCCTTAAGATTATTCACTTAAAATTTGTAGACATTTGGTTGTTGACTTAGTTTAATTTGTTGATAGTTGAAATCTAAGTTTTAAAAGTAAAACTTCAATCAAAGGTCATAAGTCCTAAGGCCCAACAAGGCCAAAATAAAACAATCCTTCATATAGTCCATAGATTCCACATATAAATCCTCAAGACAAATAGTCTCGTAAATAGTACAATAGTTGAGAATATCTAAAAGAAAATTAATCTAGTAGTAGTCATCCTTGTTGGCTATATCACTCACATAAACCCAAAACACTTTCTTGAAGTCATATCTCAAAAAGTTATATAAAGGGTCAATAGAAGAATTATCCTCGTTTGAAAAAGGAAACAAATGATCAATGAAAGCATGGTATATAGTAACACAAACATACACAAATGCCACACATAGCCTACATGTAATGCGTCAAATAATAGTTTAATAAATATTTGATTAAATAAACAACCGACATGAGAATACACATGTCTATGGAAAGACAATGAGGCTCTTAGGGTTTGATGCCACCATAATGGTCATTGGGATTAATAGAAACATCTAGACACCACACCATATTAAAATAGAAAAATAGACTCATCTTAGGTTCATCATTGTTATCCAAGCACCACTTATTCCAGTCCAACTATATCATATCATTCATAGAGTCTTATAAACCTTAAACGACTTTTGGTGTATTTTCTCTCCGCTTTCAATGACAATTATGCCAATGTAATTCTACTTATTAGCTACTTGCTAAGCCATTCTTGATAGTCTAAGCATCTAATCTACCATGGTATGTTGAAACTATGACTACAACCATAGTTTCAAATTGAGAGCATTGCTCATTGACTTAAGATGACCATACATAAGAGTTTCCAATTTCCATCATCAATAATTATTAATGCGGTTTAAGTCTTTCTATCATAACACATAACACACAACTACTACATACCTCGAGGGTTGAAGGTTTATAAAGTCAAGGGCCATTCCCAAATTATCATGATTATTCATTTATTATGCCATTAGAAAAGAAAATTATACGTCAATAAATCGAATGAAGATAGTTGACTATTGATACAAGTCTAGGTCCTTAGTTTACTTATTTGATTAAGACCCATGCTAATTATGGGCTTCAAAAGGGTAGAGGGCCCAATTAGTTTTTAACTAGATTTGGGTCATTCATTATTAAAGACTTATTAATTTAATCAATTGATGTAATTTTTTTCTTAATTATTAAATTAATCGTCCACTTTCTATTAATCCTAGTCCCATTTGGTTGTAGTTTCTTTAACCATTTAGGGTTAAGTCTTATTGGGCTTTGAACCAAGTAATCCTAAGCCTTTTATCCAATCATAAGTCTATAGTCATTTATTTCACTAAGACCCATAAGGATATCAGGCCTTACAAGTTAGGTAAGTCCAATTAGTTTAGAATTAGGCCCACTTTACTTAATTAAGTTATTAGATCCAATTAATTAGGGTAATTCATTTAATTAATTAATTTAATTACCTAAACCAATTAATTGATCCAAATAAATCCATTATACTCTAAACCATTTACCTAAGCCCATTTAATTTTACTAGGTCAATTTATTAAGTCTAAGTCCTTTTAATATCTTTAGGTCCACTATTCTTTATTATTAATTATTTAGAGTCATCATCACTTATTTCACTTATAATGCCCAATCTAAGCCATCTAGGTTATTTATTCAATTTTGGGCCTCATTACACTTAAGGCCCATGTATTTTCTTATTCAACTAAGGTTCAGTTGGTTATGAGCTTTATAGAGAAAGTGAGTCCAACTAATTTTAGAATTGGGCTTAATTGGTTTAACTATAGTAAAATTTTATTCAATTTACCAAATTAATCCTACAAATTATTTAATTAAGTTAATTTAGTAAATTAAGTTAATTTAGTAAATTAAGTTAAGTTAAGTAGTTTTATGGAAACTTGTAGTGAGCTAACCATGTGGAAGGTTGGCCATCCACATGAGCTAGTTTAATGCGTTGATTCAAGGTCCAATTAGCCTTGAGCCAAATCAATTAAAATATTAATTTATTTTTCTAATATATTTAAGTTGTTATTAGACACTTTTTCCATATTATTTCCAAAATTTTAATTAAAATCCAAGTTTTATATGTGATATGAATTTGGAAATTTTGATGATTGTAATGAAATCAAGGGTCAAAAGTTTACATAGAAATGTTTTTGGTTAAATCTTGCTCAAGAATACTTAGATGAATTTAGTTAAAGATTTTGAGTCAAAAGAAGGTTTTTATGAAGAACATGATGAATGTTCATCATGAACAAATTTTCTAGAAAACTTAAACCACATAATTTGATTTATGATCACTTTATTTTTATATTACATCTATATGCTATAACAATATCATTAAAAAAACTATAACACACATCCAAATTAAGCTTTGAAAATAATCAAAATGCTAGAATTCGCTAAGAAACCTAGAAAAACATACAATTTTAAACATACCAATCAATTTAAGCATCAAGACCACACTTTTATGCAGCTACATTATTTATTATATGCGCATCATTTCTCACTAATATCCTCATTTAACATTAAAATTATTCATTACATCACAAAGAACATAATTGGATATAAAATCAAACTTTAAATGAAAATGAATAATGCTGGAAATTTCTTTAATCCATATCAAAATACCTATTAAACATCCTAAGTCATCAAACATGTAAGATTAACTACCATAATCATTATATATTCATCAATTAACGTCTAAATCAACACCTAAGTTAAATATCAACACATAGATCACCATTTGAACATAATATTACATTAAAATCACAAATCAAAGTAAGATTAAACTCTAGATAAAGCATGGAAGTGGTAGCATTACACAGGGTACAATCATCATGCATCAGCAAGCCCTAAAACCACTTATAACCTAATAAACCTTTCTCTAACACCTACTTTAACAAGTCCACTAAGTAATAAACACTTGAAATCATCAAAATGCACCCCATTTACACATTGAAAGTGGTAACCAAGTAGGAAAGAGATGCTAAACAAGTCTAAACTTCATTAAACACCTAATTAGTGGGTCTAATCACTCCTAATCACCACAAAGCGCTCATTTAAGTGGGTTCATGATCTTACCTCAAATGATAACTTAATCCCTTGTCTCTCTTGTAAATGGCACCTAGCATAAGAACCTAAATGTGAGTTTTCCCCTACTTCCAAGTGTTATTCTAGGATTAAAGCCTATAGCTAGCTTTCATCTTAAAGGATTAAGTCTATAAAACACCAAATCATCAAAAGAAGAAGAATGGAAGCTTACTTACCCTTGAGGAAGCTCACACCAAACTTATCTATTCCCATTAGAACCATTAACTTGAAGATAAGCCTAAATTAAACATTATAAATGAACTAGATTTATACTTAGATTTGTATAAAGTTAGATTTTTAGCTAAGGGATTAGGGTATGCTTGGTTGGTGCACAAAACCTTAATGTCACGTCACGTTTAGTACGTAGAAATGAAATGGAATGGAATCATGATCCAAATGTAAAACCAATCCCCACGTGTGGAAACACATAGAATGAAATGAGTATAAATAGTATTTATTAAAAATATCATTAATTATTAAATGTCATAATGAGATTAAAAATTAAATAAATAATTTAAATTAATGGTTATTAAAAAGACAAGAATGAAATTGCAATTCTATCATTTCAAAGGTTGAATTGATGATTCTACCATTTCTTTTTTAAATTTTTCCTTTTTTTTCTTTTTGCATGTATAATTAATACTCTTATTTTAATTGGTACCCTTATTATAATTAGTACTCCTATTTTTACATGAATTATTAATCTATCATGTGAATTTTAATGAAAGTTTTTAAAACATTCCTACTATTACTAATATATGTTTGAATGCCATTAATATTTACCTACCACTCATCCAAATACATAATTTATCAACACCAATAAATCGTTTTTACTCGGAGCCCTTTGTCGATTGTAATGGATCACCTGTGAGGCAAATATTTTTCAACCTTTTCTTTGCAGGAACATGTGTGAATTCTTCATGGGGCAATTTTCTATTAGCATCCATATTCGGCAGTTTTTTGTGGTCTCTCTCGTGCTACAAAGGCTTTCGATGTTATAATATATGTGTGTGCTATAGCATAAATGGGTTTTTTTTTTTTTTTTTTAAATTGGATCTCGTAAGTTTGGAACATTAAGTTTGGTCTCTCTCGTACCACAATATGTATGCGGTCAATTAGTGCGTTCATTAGTGTGTCCCAATTGTTTGGAGATAATAAGATTATCAGTTCTGATCTAATGGAAAATGCTTCCATTGAGATAATATGGGGTGACGTAGCTCCACGTGCTGTTGGTGCTTGTTCGAGCGGCAACTTGCCTTATCTCCTCTTTAACCCTAGTTTTAGTAGAGAAAAATCAAAAAAGTTATAGGATTATTAACTTACCTTATCTAACATACTTTTTTCAACTATCTTCATTTAAATTGTGAACCAAACTAGACCAGCTGACTTAGGCTTGAACAAGCCGACCTGAGCCCAAGGGCTAAAGTCTTTATCAACTCATCAATGCTAAATGTACTGACTTGAGCATGAAGACTTATATCTAGAATAGTCTATTAATAATTATATTTAAAAATAATTATTATTTTATGATAAAACACATGAATTGTAATTGGCTAAAATACAATTCATAATTATAATTATTGACAGTCTTTCCACATGTATATGAAATGATATAATCTTGATGAGGGATTATAATTCTTCAAACTATGGAACGGAACATTATACCTCAAGAATTGCGTGAAAAAATTATGAATAACCAAAAGTAAATACGAACCGAAAATTAAAATCCAAAACATTTGAAATCATATATGAAAAGATACTTGAGGGTACCCATTATAATCTCTTTTGAAAATTGAAAGTCATCATGGAGTATGCAAATGTAGAAGCAAAAAGAAGTGTGTACCCTAAGAAGTCAGTTGCAACAACTCCTAGATATCACACTTGAAATAGAAAGAGCTTCTAAAAAATTATCACTCTCTGATCAATCTCTTCAAGGAAGACTGATAAATCTTCGAATCACGATACAACCATTCCCTAGAATGTCCATAACACATAACAGCGTGTAAGGATGTAGATAAATGGGTTTGAGATGGATTTATTGAAACTCAAATTCAATCCAATAAAGAATTTATATTCCTAAAATCTGCCCCGATTTGAGAGGGTTTTTTTTTAACCCTAACTCAAATGGTGATTATATCTTCTTCTTTTTTTTTTTCATACTTCAACTTATTTTTATATGATATTTCTTTAATTTATTATTAATCTACTTGTAATAGAAAGAAGAAAGAAATTAAATATAAAAATAATAAAATAAAATATACCGATTATAAATTATAATATTAATTTATTTTCTTTTTTAAAATGAATCAAATTTTCTCATCGAGTTTTTTCTAGATCTCGTAACCTGATCCTAAATCCTATCGGATTTTATTTCATATCCCAAAATTCAATCTTAAATCTTATAAGGTTTTTATTGAATCGATCTGGGTGAGTACCTTTTATGACCCACCGCAATTATATCCCTGGTAATACCATTTCCACCATATGGGCATCCTTTGCCAAGTTGATCTCTTTGGATATACTTTCGTGCTGCTTACTTGCGGAAGTTTAAACTACTGTAGTTAGATGCCAGCAAAATCAACACCCTCAACTAATTTTTATGCTGAAGTGGTGACTTTTAGCATCAAAGTTGCAAGTTTATAGGCTTATAGACGTCTTTAGCCTTACCTGCTACGGCCGAGAGAAAAGGGTGGGTTCCTGAGACTGCTCCTTTAACTTCATAAATTTTAAGTTGATCCTAGAAATTTTTAGACTTCTATTTAGGTAATTGTTTTTTTTTGTATATTTTTGCCCTATCAAAATATTAAAATTTTAACTCATTTGCCATTAAGTAAAATCGTAGGTCCTCCAATTAGATCTTTCTTACATCTTTAGTGGTACTAAACTATTCGTGTTGTATTGATATCCTTAAACTGTTGAGTTTTACTAATTAAATTACCTAAAACTTTGTTCAATTAACAATCCATAATATGGAAAATGAAAAAGTCCTACTATATTTTTGCTTGAAGTTATTTGATTATTCATTTTTCGATTATGTAGCATGCATGGAATGCGAAGATGGATGAATTATAAAGTTTAGACCGGCTGTCCACATACAGCCAGTTCTCAAACTGTAAATGAATCCAGTGGATCTAAGGGTTCATGGCGGCTCGAGCCATCAAATCTATAAATCCAAAGGGTCCACTCAGGTCGGTAAAAAAACATAAAATAAAATACAAAAGAAATGAAAATATAATTGAATAACTTAAAATTAAAAAAAAAAATTAAACTGTTTTCTATTGAAATTAATTCGCGTAGACAGGACCTATACTGAAACCGGCCTTGGTTTTAGGTTTCCACTCGTGACGCACTTCTCTCTTCACCAATAAACAAGAGTACTTTTACAAGTAAATACCTACCTTACTCGGTTTATCTTCCTTGATGTGAGATACCGAATGCCCACACAAACATATTTAATCAAGGAACGTAATTCCAAATAAAGTCGATAATTTACAACTTTGATGGAATGCTTCTTATGTATTATTGTCATCTATCTCTATCAAGCAGTTGTTAATAGACACAATCAAGGGTCCAAACCAGTCCGAAACCGAAGCCACACCCGTCAGGTCACAGATCTTGAAGGGCTAAACTTGCCCCAAAACCAGGGACCACGGTTTGTCCTTAAATATATTTTAGTTGGATAATTGTAATACACGGTTTAATTATTATTTAAACGATTTCTAGCATTAAAATAGCAATTAAGAAGGGTGAAGACCAAAAATTCTATGTTTTAACTTAATAATATAGATATTACTAGATAAATTTAAATAAATAAATATGAAAATAATTAAAAAGTCAAAAAATAAAAAGAAAAAGAAAAAGAAAAAGAGAAGTGAGGTTAAAAAAGTACACCAACCCTACTCATTTTTCGACCATCCCAAGAGCAATTTGTCTCGAGGGGGAGGAGGTGGGGATGTTGGGGTTGGGGGTAGTGGTGCTTAGTGATTATTTCACAAGTATATATTAATTCAATGGGCTCACTTTCTTCTTCATCCTCAACATCATTCACTTTAAAAGTGAAAACCTACTTCAAATGCAAATTAGTGGACACTTCTAAAAAACACACACCAAGGTATGTGGCAACAATTTGTTACGTGTGTGTGTTTGTTGTGTGTTTTCACTCATTTTTTTTTTTTTGTAATTTGAAATAGTATGAATAAGGTTTAATAATTCACAATGTGAAATTAGTTTAATTTTGGTTAATATTAATATTATTATTTTTTAAGTTGATGTTAGTTTAGGGTTTATGAGTGAAATTTTGAAATTTTTAGGTTTTTCTTTTTTCTTTTTTTGAATTTTGTTAATTATTTTTAATAGTTTTGTTTATTTAAATTTATTTAGTAATAATTTTTAATTAAATTAATTATCTTAGATCAATGGGATATTGGCATGTATCTCTCTAATAAAATTAACTAACACTAACACTTATTAATTAAAAAAAATGTGACTTCTTTATTAAAAAAAATAAATATAGATCACCTGCTAATAAAAATGAAAAGATGTAGGTAAGTTCTTTCTTTCCTTTTTTTAATTTCCCTAAAAATTATGCAATTATAAAAGATAGATTTTCAATTTTATACTTTGAGCATAAAAATTAGGTGTTAAACCTTTTGAAAGTATAGGAAATGGTTCCTCTAATTTTGATGGTTGATTTCAATGCATGTGGTAAAGTGAAGAATCGTCTAGATAAATTAACTATGTGAAGTGGAAAAAACTATCATCATTAATCATTATGTAACGCTCCAGAACCTGAAATACTACGGTCCACCACATATCCTTATTGGATAAAGACATGCAAAGGCTTCTGCTACTCCTATTTTTCACCATGTTCTACTCCATTATATATTAAAATAACTTTAACTCCAATAATTAAAAAAAAAATGACTCACAGGCGAATCATTTCAATCACCATTAATTAAGAAAATGTACATTAACATTTCATCCACATAACATTGTAAACTTCCATCATCATATAGTTAAATGACATATTTATTAGCTTATAAACAATCTCTAAACTCCGCTAAAACATTCCCAAATTCTACAAAAAAATCTTTTATATACTCCTACGTAACTCATCTCTATAATAATAATGATAACCTCCCTCATTCTTGTCCTTGTAATAGTAAACTATATTCTCATACTCATTATATTCATCGTACTCGTTGCACTCACTTGCAGTTGAAAAAGAAATAAAATGAGCTTAAGCCCAATATGTGAATACCTAAATACATGCACATGTCACAACAAGACAAGTTACACACATACATAATGCAATAAATACTTAACAAACAATCACTTACTTATATTTATGTTAATCAACAAGCAACACAAGAGTACTCATGACTCCACTATTTTGTTTTTTTATATAATTTAAGTGTTTTAAATCCAAGTTGGGAACTGTCACCTTCAACTCCAATACCCTGAAATCTATCCCAAATCCTTTCGGTATATAACTTTATTAGGCACAACACTATATACCAATCATTGAGATATTCCCTAAGGATTTGTTACCTCTGGTCCTTGAGCCAAGTCACACACAAGTAACAATCAAGGCATTTACCAAGTTTGCATTAAATTTCATTAATTTACTATGTCTAGCAAACACAACCAATAAGTATGGTAAACGTATAACTAGAAGAGAGATTTTGAGTTCTACTTGTCTATAATTACTAAGTTTTTTAAAGTCTATCAAGAAATAGTAATTGATTCTTACTCCTACTTTACAACAAGACCTAAGCTTCACTAGTTCGCTCAACTAAAAATTAGTTGCCTATTTCTCCTTCTCCAAGCACTATTGTAAGTAATACCAACTTAGAATTGGAATAAAATTGAAATAGAAGGACTAAAGGAATATTCTTAAATAACACGGTCGTGTAGAAGAATACAAGTAAGAACATGGTTATGTACTTTACTATACACAACGTCTTCTCAACACACTCAAGTATACGGCCGTATACTTCAACACAAGTAGGTACACGCCTGTATACTTGGCCATGTACAGCCCATCTCACCAATTACTCTTCACATTCTTCATAGGTAAGTACACGATCGTGCACCTTGGCCATGTACCCTTTTGAACCTCATGAACTCTCCAATCTCATCCCTATTCGAACCTTTTTTCATTCGATCTCTTACGAATCAACTAAACACTCTAATTTCCACATCAAATCTATTTAACTTCATGAATTTAAGTGCAATTGGAATGCTTATTTGTTTTGATTTAAATCCGCAACTTGAAACATGTTTGATCTAGCAACTTTGATGTCTAAATTGAAATGTCTAAAAAACCTAAATGTTCACAATGCTATGTCTTAACCAAGTTCCCATTAAAATAGATAACATGCAGAATTGTTAATTTGATAAATGTACTTACTTTCGCGATCACACTTTGATTCCAAAATCATTCTATAGTTGAAGTACGGCTTAAGATGAGTTAAGGTTTTTTGTAACAAAAGGGTCCACATTGACAACAGAAAGGCAAGTGTCAAATAAAGTTTTCATTTGGCTTATATAACTTGTTGCTGAAAATATCAAAATACCTTCATTTTTAAATTCTTAATTACCTAAATATCACTCCTTTTAAACATGATTTTATTTTATATTCTTCTATATTTTATACATTACCTTTCAAGTGGAAACTACTACTGCCGAAAAATCATCAGTGAAGACAACAAAAGTCTTCACACGATATAATATAGATAATATAATAAAAGCTACATATTTTTTAAATTTTCTTTTAATTATCATAATCACCTCTCTTCCATAGTTGTGAATTGTAATAGGTCCAAAGAGTTATCCGTACATTTGTTTTTTATAAGTTTGATACGGTTGTTTCATATCCTAGCTGTTTCATATCCTATATAAATGCATATACTATTCTTTTATTCTCTTTCTTAGCTGGTACGCAAAAATGAACTGTATTAATATTGCCAGCTGGTCGTTTACTTTTTCTCGAAGACTGGAGCCACAATGTATTATTTGGTGTATGTTTCTTCTAATTATACATTTTTATGGGAATTGGAATGGACGAATGTATCTATTCTATTTTAATAGAAAAACTATATCTGTATATATCATAAAAGTTTTGACGTATAATTTATTGTATTATAAGTATAGATTATGTGCACTATAGTTAGCATTGTTATAATTCAGTTTCTATTAGTTATTTCAGGATAAGTTATCGCGAATAAGCATCGTTGGTTTTATTTTTTTCTTTTTTATTCCTTTTCTTTTCTTTTTTTAAAGGAAAAAAAGGGTATCTAATACATTTGAAAAAAAGAAGAAGAGGAAGAAGAAAAAGAAAAAAAAAAGAAACATACGAAATACAGATGTTCTAAGCATAAAAAACGAAAACATAGATATATAAAATACAGAAAAGTAAAAGTAAAGGTATATAAAATGAATTAAAATTTATTTCTAAACTTCTAAAAAGTATTCTAAAAGCATTTAATGGAATGGTAAGATCTTGGGAATTGATAAGATTGTTAAGTTAATATGGCGTAAAAAATGGGGCAGGACTTCAGAGACACAGCCGCAATGGGTGAGGAGAGAGGACAAGCCGTGGCGGCTCAAAGAGGTTGGCAGCCCCCTAGTGATGGTTTTTAAAAATTAATACAGATGCAGACGTAAGAGGGAACCATGGAATGGGTCTGGGGGGCGAGAATTAGGGACAAGGAGGGGAAGATTCTTGCTGCAGCAGTATTATT
This sequence comes from Laguncularia racemosa, assembly GCA_037954665.1. Lineage (NCBI taxonomy): Eukaryota > Viridiplantae > Streptophyta > Magnoliopsida > Myrtales > Combretaceae > Laguncularia > Laguncularia racemosa. The sequence continues at coordinate 4,866,055 of JBBMOL010000030.1, read as the reverse complement.
AATCTAGCTAATCGAATTTTCACAAACGTCTTTGTCCAATGTATTCCATCTTTTTGGCCAACACATTAGTACAATTAAATTTGGTAAACATTCATAAATCCCTAGGAAAAAGTTACAATTAATAGCGAGGCTTATTACCTACGATCACCATGAAGATATTTTTTTATAGAGAAAATGACATATTAAAGAATAAATATTTGAGGTTACATTTAAATAAATAATAAAATTTTCATTGCTATGTAACATTACTATAGATTATGATAATATAACATGCTAAATATATAAAATATTTATTATTTCATGCGTAATATCATTCTATATTTATATTATTTCCACTTTAATAACGGTTAGTCTCTATTTATACCAACGAACAAATGCCATCGGCATATACCGATTCTACTCCTACTCCACCCTTTGTAGATACCCCTCTTTCAGCCATAAAACAATCTCAGTCCCACTCCTCCCTTTCTAGAGTCTCTTAATTCTGCCAAAAAAACTATCCCACTCCCGCTCCTACTCCATACCCCCCGCCCGAAATTCTCTCTGTCTGCTCTCTCTTCTTTGTCTCTGTGTCTCCAGAGAATCATGGGTGTGGTGATCAAGCTAGTTGGTAATATAAAGAACAAACTTTATAGATGCTACCATTTTTGCTGCCATATGATATGTCTTGATTTCTTTTCGATTCGGATCGATGCTTTACCTTAAATGTTGTTTTTGCTGATTTAAATTCCTAGCATAATCGATAGACTATTATTGAATCATCAATTACAACCTCATCAAATGATTATAAACTAGTTTTGACTTTTCTACTTATATCTTTTTGTTAGGAAAATTGGCCGAGCTGTTTCTTGGCAGGAGGTGCGAGGTCAGTAACAGAAGCCTGGAGCACCCCATTAAGCTCGAGGCAATGAGCTTTGCTGATGGGACCTGGAGTTCAAGGCCTCTCTGTAGAAGGTCTGACCTGAGCTTCCGACTGCGACCTGGAGAAAGCAAAAGTATACGGTACGACGACTACTTCCTGGAAGACAAGATGTCGGGAAAGTACATCGTACTTTTCCCTTGTCCTGAAGTCAACGGTGTTGCTAGAGGACTCGCTGACGAGGATTTTGGCGGAGCAAATAAAATCTGCTCTCCCGATATTTGTCACTGTTCTGCCATTCAGATAACCAGCTGTAATGATGGCTCTCTACATGCTGTTGGGTCTGCTAGGAAAAGTGGGGAACTCCGTCCATTATTCAGGTCTTCATCATTACTTCTTGCTACTGCTTTCGTAATTTAACAATGATTAATGAAGACTCTCGTGATTCTCAGCTATGAATGTTGCGGCAATACTGGCGTCACAGCAAGAAGTGGGAGGAGATGAAGTCCTAAACGACACGTACAAGTTTCCTTTCAGTCACTCGGACAGGTTTGCGCCCACGGTTCTCTTTTTTGATTCATGCTTAGAGAATCATCCATATGCGTAACATGTCAATAATTAATTTGACACGAATGATTCATCGTGCATCCTTTTGATCAATCATATGTTGCCAAGAATGAAACATATTTAACTAGTTTCATCATAATTATTGGTGGGCTTAGTCGCTAAGCCATGCTACTTATACTTAATGGTTGCAGGGCCAAGCATCCATGATAGGAAAACTTAGGAATAAAATTTACATGCTGTACTAGAAGCTTAAAGTGTGGCCCTTTGGGATTGAGCTGGGCTAATCGTGAAATGATTTGGCTATTTTTTTGTTCCTTTAAGACGATTCATGGGCGTGACAAAATAAAGAAGTCGTTTCTAAAACTTCATGGTAGGGTATTGGTTGGAAATCAATTTTAATGGAAAATTGACCCCGAGATTGCAAATATATAGCTGTCCATTTCATTTTCGTCATTTCCTTCGGTCCTTTTATTCGTAAACCAGGTTAGATGAGCATGTCTTCAAGCGCCAGTTTAATTGCCATGTGGCTAGGTCCAAGTACAGGTGATGATCCGGAAGCAAGTTCAAATGTTGCGGTCGAGCCCATTATTCATAGTTTAAATGAAAGATTTAATTATGCTACATTTAACGTAGGAAAAAAAAATTGCATATCAAAAACTGTGATTTCGTATTCAAGAAAACATTATTTATAGTTTAAATGAAAGATTTAATTATGCTACTGTTATAGGTCCTTCGAGGGACGAACACCGCTGCTGATGCTCTTACAAAATCTGCTTCGGGAAGATAACGAGCACTCGGTTTTCTTATCACAGGCTCCCACATGATGCCAGAAACATCCAGGCATTTGTTCACCTGTCGTACTGATCTCGGAAAGTACTGGATAACTTATCCTAGCGTTCATGTGTGTGTGCCGCGCATGTGTGTGAGCTGTTGTATTGGGGAAAAAAAAATGCTACTAGTGTAATTTGGTTTTTTTTTTTTTATTATTTTTGCCCAATTTTAACTTGATTATATGTAGCTAATATAGCCCATTTATTTTTAAGTTTTATTTGTAGACCTTTAACTCATTAGAACCTTCATACTTTGCTCTCATGTATTAAGAACTCTCTATGAGTCTCTTTATGATAATTGAATTTTTTTTTTAATCTTGTTCATCAATCCATTAGAATTGTGGCAAATCCATTATTTTCTTCATTAGCAATATTATACCCTTTAACACTCTAAATCTATTCTAGTGCTTGATAGTTTATCAAACACAGAATTAGATTCAAAACTAACTCGTATTTAATCATAATGGGTTTCTCTACTATCGCATATGTTGATATGATTCATTTATTCGATTTAAACACAATAAAACCCAATAATATAAGAATTTCCAGCTTGCATTCGTCTTTGACGCTATCCGTTCGTATGCCGGCTCCAGCTCATCATTTTGATATACATCACATGATCCCACTTTAGAATAGTTGGAGGAAAACACCTGAGTCGTCATGATTTTTTTGCAAGAATATGTTAGTGATTAGAGAGTCAGTGCAATTCTTATGTACTTCAGTCGCTAAATTTTTCCTCCTCGATTTCTTTTTTTTTTTTTTAATCCGGGTTAGAGTTTTCTATATGAATTTTTTTGTGGTTATCTTCTTGTTTTCTTTTTCCCCCTATTCCTTTCATTTTCCTGATTTGTTTAATTTGGTTTATTTATTTCTCTCTGCCTAACACGAGAATGGTGTACTATGTACTTATGCTAGCTTGGTATTTATTTTAAGCATGTTGATATATATTAATTTAAAAAAAATAATAATCTTCAAATAAAAGATCACCGAAAAGACACTAAAGTCAATATAATCCACTATATATATATATATATATATATATATAACACTATTTCTTGTTCATGTCGACGTGTAACTCATGAAGTTGTTCATGTCGAAACACGTGTAACTCATGAAGTTATAATAATCAATATATATATGTTTATATTGATCAATACATAGATAGTGAAACAAGACATAGGGTATCGCAAATGCATGCGCGTGATAGCAAATCAAATTTGACATATTTTATCGTTTTTGAGAGATTTGCTAGTTTGATCTTCTTTAGAGCTATTTTAACAAAATTTTGACATTTATCTCAAAATAATTGGAATAAGAGGAGGAACTTCTTATTTATAGACTTTAAGGGCACTGTGAGATAACTTTAAGATGGATTTGGAGCTTGTACCATGCTCTTGTGATGTCACTAATGCTATGAATAACACTTGTGTGTGATAGGTATATGCCAAATCAAAGTAAGATTTTATTCAATATGTTCGTCTAAAAAAAACTCACTCAATTTGCAAGCACCATTTTACAAACTCTAATGGATTTTTTTTTTACAAATGAGCACTTAGTCGAGGGTAAATTGTTGGATTGTTTTGTCCCTATAAAGAATGGGGAATATTGTTGAATTTAGAGTTCAAGTATGCTTTTTATGGGAGAAAAACCACTTGATGTGATGTATTTTATTGGTTAAATTAATTGTTAAAAAAGTTTTGACAATACTTTGCATATGATCTTACAAGTGAAATCAAGACCTCACTGGTCAAATCAAAATCCCATCAAGTGAGATCAAGATCTCACTTTTGTGAAGGTAAAAGACTTAAGCTGAAACTCACTTATGAGCTTTGACCTAAGTCAATTGAGTTTTGACTCTCGCATTTGTTCTAAAGAAAGTGACTAAAAAGTTTAGACATTTGTTGTCAATGGAAATTCTCCTTAGATCACAAAGGGTGTATGGGGGCCGAAGTTAGTTAAAGTCATTACATGCAAAAGAGCTAATGTGGGGCAAAATGTTATCAATAGAAATTCACTTAGGTTTACAAGGGGTATGTAGGGTGCTAAGCTAGTTCAAGTTATGATCTGTAAAAAAATAAACATGAGTTAAGAGGATGTCAAAAGTGGCTCCAACACATATACTCTTAATGGCCAAATTAGTAGAGTATAAGTGGAGAGTGTAACCAACAATATCATGATCCAGAATTTAGAGAAATTAGAGTTCTTCACCATGTAGGCCTTAGAGAACTTTTATAGGCGAGGTTGGCTACTGAGATTGTAACGTGTATGAAGATACTTCTTCCTAAATATTCTAGAATACTTGCATAAAAGGTAATGCTTACTACTTGTTAAGAAATGCTTCCATGTGGTGAACCCCATTATTATCATAGGCTTTATGGGTTAGGCAAGTGCATCGAGATGGAAAAAGGAGCAATGACTATTTTCTTTTGGATGTTATTAATACATCCCGTATGGAATTGTTTTAAGAACTTTAGAGAAAAATAATTGTACAAATCATTCTTACTTTGATCACTCTTTTATATGTATATTTGCTAAATTTCTATATAGAGAAAGTCTAAAGTTGGTGAATGTTTGTGTATTATACTTCTTGAGAGCATTAGACTTGCAACTAAGAGCTAAACACCTGTAAAATGTGTTCATTAAAGACCATAAGCAATAAAATTGTGTGGAGTTCTCTTAAGGAGGCAACTTGTGATTGTGAAAAGTAAAGAGCAATTTGAATTGCATGTCAAACCTAGCTTGATTTCTTATCCCTTACCTATTTATCTTTCCCTGACAATTGATTTGTTTATTAGTTATTCTTGTTAATTATATATCATGCATGTTAGTTAAACCTAGCCCATTTAATTATTGTACCTTTTACATGATTTTTTTTTTCATTTTACATTATTGAAATTATATTATAGTTGCTTCTATATTAAATCATATTTATGTTTGTTGTTTCCAAGAAAAATTTTTATAATCACAATTTTAACTATTATCTACGCATTATGTGAGCTCTTAACTATTTTTTTATATGAAAAATATACCAAAAACAGGTACAACCAATCACACTACCTTTCATATAACCTAGTGATCTTATTGCTAATACGTATACATTCCTAATCTCACTCTACTAAGAAGTCCCAAGAATAAAAATTGATAAAGTTCTACGCCCTTAAACTTTTCACTTATAGACATAACCTTAAATATCACTTGCCAATTTACATAATCATCCCATTTATTATATACATATATGAACTCGTTTTCCTATCTAATTTCATGAATTTAAAATAGATTTGAGAGAATTCATTTGACTATTTGCAAAATGGGAATTGGGAACAGAAAAAATGATGATATCTTAATGTTTGAATTTCGGTGATATCAGTCTATCTAACTATTCTAAGACCTCTAGGTAAGTGTACTTATCAAGTTTATAGTATAATAAATATTAATATTGAGTACCGACCTTACAGAAACTATGATTACTAGTAATTACTTTTTCCCCTATTATCTAATCACTACAATCGAATAAGGAAATTAACTAGTAAAAATTAAGAAAACAACTATCATTTAAGGCATACTCGGATATTAAATCTCCTTAAAATTAGTAATGTAATTAACTAAAATAAATTATTATTATTTAATTCCACTATTATATGCTTAGACTGTGATAATTTCTAAATTAAACTAATAGATCTCTTGAGTCTACTAATTCATAATTCTAAGTTGATTAATAAGAATATGTTCCTAACTAAAACCCCTATAATCATATTACTTTCGCTTTGTGAATTCTACTATTATGTTTGACCTTAATCCAAAAGATTTACGCCATCCTATTTTTATATTTGCATACAATTTTTTCCAATTATGTTAAATCTATTTAAATATAGAATCTCTTGATCTCTATATAAGAAATCAAATATCAAATAAATACATTAGTAATATTAATATGAAAGCACTAAAACATACATAATTGGATCACAAAAATAACAAGAATTTCATTGAATAATAAACCAAAAAATCACATTTCATTCTAGAGTTCATTATACCTAAGTATAAAAGAAAATTAAGTTACCATTATATTGAAAATGAAAACGAAAATGTATAAATAATGTATAAAGAAGAACATCAATAAGATAGAAATAACAATAAAATTTATAACTACGCTATTGCTAAATTTAAACTCTATATATCTATAGTTGGAACTCTGTACTCATTTTATATTAATCAAACTCCTCTTAGGTAGGAAAGTTGTAATTTCTTAGAGTAAAACTAAAATCTTCATAGATAAGGAAATATTGCTTCAATAGGCAAGAATTGCTTCTCTAAGAAGTAAGAAATTCAACTTCTCATGGATGGAAATTAAATCTTCGAGATGTATAGCTCTTTAGGAAAGCAAAATTGAGCTTTTAAAATTGATTTAGAAAGTAGAATATTTGCTTAGTATAGGTATGGCACGATCATACAAATGTCTGTATAGCCTTCATCTTGAAAATCATTAAAAATCTACCTTCAACATGCCCTCCAAATGGATGTAGACATAGCCATGTTGTGATACATGTTAGGTTTTCTAATCTTGTAATTTTGATATTTTTGCTCTAAATTTTGTACAATTTATGCGTATTCCTTCCATTTGACCAAACATTACAATTTAAAGCCCTAAAATCAAAATAAAGGTTAATAAAATGTAATATCCATCCAAAATACAAGAAAATTAAATAAAGACTATTGTGAATATTACAAATTAATAAGTATTTTATAATACTTATCAAACTCCCCCACACTTAAATCATCACTTATCCTAAAGCAAAGATAAACATTAGAGATCAAGGACAAAATTTATTTACTAATTACCTTAGATAATAATTACTAAACTCACACTTAAACAAATTGCATTAGGCATAAAAATTATTTACCCTTAACATCTTCTCTACCCAATCACATTCAAGTATTGCAAACACAAAATACTAGAGCGAAAAAACTAATCCATGCAATATTAAAGGTTATCATGTCATTTAGACAAAAATTTATAAACCTAAAATCATTCTAAACATCATCCAATCAAGAAAAAGGATTTTTAAATTTTGTACACTTAGCTAAGATGTATACTTCTTCTTTTAAATTCCTCTAAATATCATGACGTCAAACAAAAACTTACTCCATCTATCTCTTGAAAATCCTTCCTAATTTTTATATTAACTAGGAGTTTATTATCACTTCTCTCTCTCTCTCTCTCTTTTGTTTTTTTTTTTTTTTTCAAATAGCATGGAGTAATTTTATCAGTTAGTAAATCCTAAACTAAATTATCTTCGACTATTAGGTTTTAAAATACCCCTTTGAACCTCCATAACTCCATTGCTTATTTTTAATTAATTCAACTTTCTCAGACTTTTCTTTTAACCCATATAGCAAACTTTAAGTCAATGATCTCAAGCTTGTCATTGAAGTTAACAAGTGTTTGCCTTAAAGAGCACCTCACAAGCTTAATTGCTCAAGTCGACAAGGCCCACTACTGAATTTTATTTATTTTATCTCCCAATTTTTATGTGATGGAAGAACCTTTAAAAGACAAATTTCATTAGTTTAGTTAAGAACTAAGAAATAAGTATATATCAAAGTAAGTTTAAAAAATCAAATTCTCAATCCTTGATTAGTAATATTATTCTAATCTAAAGTTTATAAATTTTAAGTCTAAATAACATGTAATTTTGATTTACAAAGTTTTCACAATTTAGCTCTAATCAATTATTATAAGTTCACTAACGAAAAGGTAAGAATATATTAAGGGTTTGAAAAAAAATCCAAAAAACCCACCAAATTATGAATGCAATTTATTTAATTAGTACTACTAAAAGGGGCAAATTATTATTTGGTAATTCTTAGTAAAGACTTGAGGATTGTTATGTTATTCCTCTCCCCCACACTTAAAATTGTACATTGTTGTCAATGTACACAACAAATCACCAAAGTTATTATGAAAAAAAAAAAAGAATAAGTAAGGAGGAAAAGAAATAAGGAAAACAAATACTCCCCGAGTTTTTAACAAATGGAAAAATCTTGAAGAAAAACTTGAAGCCAAGTTCCTAATTTTAAGAAGTCAAGTTCTTAGCACAAAAAAATAACATAACAGCGTAATAATAGTAATAAAACAAAGAAAAAGAAATAACTGCACCTAGTTACTGAAATTGATCACATAAGTCTTTAGATTATTATATACTAAAATAGAAAATACAGAAAAAGAAAACTACACATCCAATCTCAAGCCTTTGCCCCATCATTAGCCACATCATCATCATTGCCTAATTTAGCAAAAATATACACATCATCATCATCAAACTCCTCAAAAGGTGGAATCTGTATCCCATTGTGAGTTGATAAGAGCTCAACACACATTTCAATTCGATTAACTTTTCTCTATATTCGCTTGAAATTTCCCCCGAATTCCCTGCAATACTTGTCCTATGTGTATTGCATGGTCCTTTATATACTCATCATCTAATGCATCATATGTGAAACACTAGTAATATCATTAAAGTTAGCTATAGATGAGCTTCCTAGATCTAACAGTGGCAGTATAGCATATTCCTCTTCTTTTGTTCTTATTGTAGGCAGTACAAGTGGGGCATCTATAGGTAATATCCCCATAGCCCTCAATGATTCTACTCAAATGGGATTCATCACATAGCTAATATGCATGGGGGTAAGTTTTTTAATATACCTATTTGTTTAATCAATCTTGTCATATACAAATAGACACAAATAAAAACAACTTGTGAATCGTAAGACTAATGTTGCAGAAAACCAACCAAGGTAACCCCCAAATGAATTAGATGCCTCTCAATCATACTATGTAAATAGTAAATATCAATGGTACCAATGACACTATCATCAACATCTACCCTCTATAAGTCCCTAAGGCATCTTGATTGGCAAGGCGGCATATTCGCCAATAGGGGTAAGCCCCTTATAGTACAACCCCATCATAATAGAAAATCGAGTAACACTCATGTGGTAAGTGTTACCATTAACTCAAAACCGGATCTTGTCGTCATCATTCCAAGAAGTAGACTCTAAGGCCAATCTAAACATTGACAAAAACTCATGAGATAACTCAACAAAAGCAAGTTCCTAGATATTAAAAAGTCTATCCTACCCCTCGAAGTTGATCAAACTTCTAACTAGGTCCACTAATTCGGCTTGCTTTAGAACATCACAATCAATGTAGCACAACTACGGAAAGGGTCAATTCTTAATCAAGAGCAACATAGACTATGTAGCAGTACAACCTACTTGCTACAAGCTTGTAGTAGTAGCCTCAATGCATTGCTTCTTTTGTGTGCATTTGAGCAACACGATTCCTTCATGAAAAATACAGCTTTAAACTAGATGGAGCAAGTGCATTTCCCTTCGTGCAATAATATCAATGTTCATGAGCTAAAAAAGATAGCTTAGCTACCTTACAACTAACTTCTTACTACATGAATGTTTTCATTGAAAAATCGCTTTTTACTAAAAACAACAAAAAAAAATAGCACTACAACAGCTTATTACACCAAAAAATTACTCAAATGCAATAGGTTTAACATGATAACAATGAATCTTGCTTCTAAACAATAAACTACTACTAAAAGACTCATAAAAATCCTATCATTAGTAACTTTCATAGACATTCTTAGTAGGAACAACAAGAACAATTAGATATATAATAGAAACAACAAATATTCTTAGTTCTATAAAGAGAAGGAAGAGGAAACATAACTGATTTGGGCAAAAACTTTGGTAAAAAGTGTGAGAAATAGCTTGAGAAGTACTGTGTGTACATGAGGGAATGTATATGTATGTTGGAACTAAAGAGAATGAGGACGAGGGAAAGGGAAAGTCTTAAATTTAACATTCACAAAGAGTGACATGACTCCCAACACGTCCACATACTTGGGCGTGTTGCCCTTCGATACAACCAAGGCTATGTTTGGTGAGTTCACACAACCACTGACATGACTATACTAGTGGACATATCGATAAAAATTGTTTTGAGCACAGTAATTGACATAGGGGTATCAATTGCCCTTGTACCTTTCTATGCATTTTCATACTTACCTAGCATGGGTAGTAAGATGGGCATGTCAATGCACGTGTATCTTTTTATGCAATTTTCATGTGCTCGATATAGCTAAGCACATAGTCGTCTACTTGCTCCCTCTTGAAAATTTATTTTGTCTCTTGTTCCTCTAACACAATCATGCTTGGATCATGTGATCAAGCGTACTTGTTAACATAGTCATGTTCTAAGGCGTGTCAACCTTACTTTTGTAGGTGTGATGGTGTATTGGGTCATGCAAAGCTACACGCCTTTGGGCACGGCCATGCCTACAACTGTGTAGCTCCTTTGTTCTCTCTTTTTTCATTGCTCTAATCGTTATCTTGCACACATACTTCCCCAAAACAAAAATTAAGCATAATTTTTTTCAAGTAACCAAGAGTAAAAAACTAAAAATAGGAAAATCAACCTAAACTAATCTAAAATAATTTTTAAAAAAAATTAAGTAAAACTAAACTTAGGTTGTCTCTCAAGAAGCACTTTTGTTTAACATAATTGGCTCGATAGATTTCTCTTTTGCTAATTAGAGGGATGGCCATTAAATTTCTAGCATTCAAATTGCTTAAATTTACCTAACCCGATTGCTTGCCATAAATGAGACATTGTTGTACTAGGTCTACGTAAATGCTATCCTATACACAAGTAAAACCGAGTAAGATAAACTTATTCAAGAAATAACAGGTTTCATTACTCTTAAAGGGATCTTGATTCATGTCAAGCGTCTTGAAGATTCTTTCATCATCCCCAACTTTAAGAGTTGACATCCTATTACCTATATCAATAACTGCCTTGGTGGTAACTAGAAAAGGGGACCTAAAATTAATGGTACCTTGATGTCCTCCTCTATATCTAAGATTACAAAATCTACTAGAAAAATGAATGTACCTACCTTAATCAACACATTTTCAATGATACCGATGGAGTACTTAACAAACCCATCAGCTAATTGAATACCCATATGTGTTGGTTTAGCTTTTCCTAATCCTAACTTTTTAAACATATGATGTGGCATTAAACTTATACTTGTGCCTAGGTTAGCTAGAGATCTATTAATTGATAAATTGTCAAAAAGATAATGTAGAGTAAAACTCTATAGATCCTTCAATTTTCATAGCAGCTTGTTTATCATTAGTAGCAAACATTCCTTGCTTAATGTTGTAATCGATATCTCTTCCAGCTTTTTCTTGTTCGAGTAGTTTCTTCAAGTAATTAATGTAATTAGGTATCTATGATAGGGCATCAACAAAGAGTAAGATAACATTTAGTTGTTTAAAAATTTCAAGAAACTTACATGATCGCTCCTTAGAGCCTTCTTCCCTTAATCAAGCTGGATAAGGAATGCATGGAACGTATTCTCTAACTTTTAGAGGCTACTCTTTTTTTCTCTTGCTTTTTACCCCCAACTTCATATTGCACCTCTTTTTCGTTTCTTAAGAAAACTTCCTTAACCTGCTCCCTAAAATTGGGTTCTGTGTTTTTACACAAAGTTCCCTAGATTTTTTTGAAATCATCTTTGCAATCTACCCCACCTAATTTTCCAAGTTACAAATAGAAGCTTCTTGATTTCTCAATGACACTTTCATGGCTTGGAATCGAGTCTTAGTGATGTGGATAAATTTTGTTGGCATATCCTCCAAATTTGACTTCTTTTATTATGGTGGCAACTATTGGAATCTAGGTGAAATGTTTCTTTATTGATTTCCCTAAGAAAAATTGGGGTGATTTCTCCATCTTAGATTATAGGTATTGCTGTAGAGGTTTTTCTGTTACCTATTTGGGAGTCCTACAAAATCAACATGCTCGTTAAGATTATTAATAGAATATGACCAACCTAATTGTTATGCCATGGATATCCCATCAATTTTCTTACTTAATGCTTCTACTTGTGCTGCAAGCGCAGTAATAGAATACACATCATAAACTCTTGCTACCCCCTACTATCTTGCCCTAGTAGCATTGCATTGATAGTTGCTCATGGTCATGTTTTCAATCAAATTGTGGGCCTCTTTAAGTATTTTGTTATTTAACATCTCTCCAATAGCTGTATCAATCATCTGCCTAATGGTTTGGTTTAATCCTCCATTGAAAGTCTAGACTTGCATCCACAATGGAAGACCATGGTTTAAACATCTCTTCAACAAATCTTTGTATCTCTCCAATGTATCATACTGTCTCTGAATTTATTTGAGCATATATAGAAGGAGATATTGTTTCATAGTTTCACAATCATGGCTAGTGAAAAATACTTTAGCAAAAAAATTTCTACCATTTGGTCCCATGTGGTAATTGAACCTCTAGGAAGGGAGTTGAACCACTATTTTGCTCTATTTCTTAGAAAGAAAGGGAAAAGTCTTAACTTGATGACGCCATCTATGACCCCGTTGAATTTCAAGGTATCATAGGTTCCAAGAAACTTGCAACATGTGCGTTTGAATTTTCGTCTTGTAAACCATCAAATTGAACAAACTATTGGACCATCTATATAATGTTAGATTTAATTTCAAAATTGTTGGTTGCAATTGCAGGCCTAACAATACTTGAATTTGCTCCCGTAAGTGATGGTCTTACATAATTGAACATTGTTCTATCACTTTGTTCATTGGCTATGTTAGTAGATTGATTATTGTCAAATTCTTGAGACAAAATCTTATATCTTTTATTTGCTCTATGGCGTCCCTTGACATAAACAAAAAAAAAATTAAAAACTATGGAAAATAGAAATTAATATAATAAGCAGTAAAAAAATTTATTTGAATAATAAGATATAAGTATTCTTAATATCCGAGTTCTTGACAACTATGCCAAAACTTAATATCATTCTATCTAACTATCCTAAGACTTTTAAGTAAGTGCACTTATCAAGTTTCTAGTATAGTGAATATTGATATCGAGTGTCAATCCCACAAAGATCATGACTACTAGTAATTACTTGTTCTCCTATTATCTAATAACCAAAATCGAATGAGGAAATTAACAAGTAAAAATTAAGAAAACAACTATCATTAAAAGCATACCCAAATATTGAATCCCCATAGAACTATTAATATAATTTAACTAATTATTTTCTAATTCCACTATTATATTATTGGATTGTGGAAATTCCTAAATTGAATTAATGGCTCCCTCGAGTTTACTAATTCCTAATTCCGAGTTGATCAATCAAAATCTCTTCCTAATTAAAACCCTTAGAATCACATTACTTTCACTTTGTGGTTTTCACTATTAGATTTGACCCTAATTCAACAAAATTATATCATTTTGTCTTTAGGATTGCGTGCAACTTCTTTTAATTATGCTAAATTTATTCAAACATAAAATCTCCCAATCTCTATATAAGAAATCAAATATCAAATTAATACATTGGTAATATTAATTTAAAAACATTAAAGCACATATAATTTGATCACAAGAATAAGAATAGTTTTATTAAATAATAAACCAAAAAATCACATATTCATTTTAGAATTTATCATACTTGAGTATAACAGAAAATTAAGCTACCATCACATTGAAATTGAAAACGAAAATATAAAAACAATGTATAAAGAAGAACACCAATAAGATAGAAATAACAATAAAATTTATAACTACGCTATTGTTAAATTTAAACTTTATATATCTATAGTTGGAACTCTGTACTCATTTTATATTAATCAAACGCCTCTTGGCTAAGAAAGTTATAGTTTTCTAGAATAGAACCAAAATCTTCATAGATGATGAAATATTGGTTCAATAGGTAGGAATTGCTTTTCCATGAAGTAGGAAACTTAGCTTCTCATGAATGGAAATTGAATCTTTGGAATGAATAACTCCTTAGGAAAGTGAAATTAGGCTTGAAAAATTAATCTAAAAAGTAGAATCTTTGTTTAGCACAATCGTGCAAATGCCCATGTATCCTTCGTTTTAAAAATCTTTAAAAATTTGCCTTCAATACACTCTCTCACACGGGCATGTACTTGGTCCTGTAACTTTGCACAGCCTCTTGCATGGCTATTCCTTCAAGCCTTTTTCCTTGCTCTGTTCAATGCAACCATACCGTGACTTGTGTCAGGCTTCCTAATCTTATAATTTTAATATTTTAGTTTCGAATTTCACACAATTTACACATATTTCTTTCATTACATCAAAAATTATAATTCAAAGCCCTAAAATCAAAATGAAAGCTAATTAAATGTAATATCTATTCAAAATACAAAAAAAAAAATAAACCAAAAACTATTGTAAAAATTACAAATTAATAAATATTTTATAATACTTGACATTCAATTTCTTGAATACCATTCTTAATGTTTTAGTTTCTATTTTTATATTCGATTAACTATCATACATTCAATTTCAGTAAAAGATAAATCTAATATCTATATTATCAAGCAAAAATGTGAATAATAATATTTTTATGAAAAATTGCGAACATATTACGAAACTATCGATTTAATAAAAGATAGAATGCTTAAATTCTTACAAGTGTTTTCGCATGCTAATTTTACTCAGGATAGAATAACAAAATAAATACTAATTAAAATTAAAAATATATTTAAAGCTGAAGTAAATTCATCGTGCTGGAGTTTCATTTATTTTCTAATTTTCAGATGACGTAGGATTGTAGAAAAAGAGAAGAAAAAATTTGAAGCTCAAACGTCGAATTGAAAAACTAAAGAAGCAATCGTACATGAAAATGAAATCATGTCGTCATTCATGTCCGTAGAAATTCAGAAGTCATCTTCGCACCAACAGCCAAGAACATAAGTCAGCGATGGAATGCCATGTAAGATGTGACGCCCTCATGGACCCAACCTTTTTGTCTTCCATCGGAACCAAACGCCAGCAACGATGCCAAGATTTAAGAAAATTGCACGCGACATTAAGGCTGGCTATTTGTCTCAATTCATAGGAGTTCGTATTTTAAAATTTTCAATCTGTAATTTGATTTATTTATTAATTATATATGAAAATCTAAATCTATATTCCAACTCATTTAATAATATTGTTTCATATTCAGGTTTAACTTTTTTATTGATTAAAAAATTATAAATAAATTTATAAAATAATTATAAATATACAAAAAAAATGGCAATTGTAAAATCAATATTTATAAATAAAAAAATATAATTTTAATACTTAAATATAAAATTATAATATACTAAAAATTTAATAAAATAAAGTTATATAATATATAACATAATATATATATATATATATATTATAGGAACCAAATGAAAGTTCAATTTCTTACCTAAAGTTTGAATTTGCTAAATTTAGTATCCAATTCGAAGTTTTTGTATCGCCTATACTACCTACATTAAATCTTATAATGATTCATTTTTCTAATCATATTCTTTAGCCATTATCAGCGTAGTACATGTCTCATTAGTTTAAAGAATATCATATTGACACTATTGGCTCCAACTGTTGAACATGATAGAAGGGCATTATGTTTTGTTTTATATAGTTTGATGTGTTTTTGTATCATTTTTTTTTTAATTATTGAGTTCAGGATATGGAAACAATGCCAATGAGACATTCCTTAAATTAATAGGGCATGTATTGCACTAATGATGGCCAAAGGATATGATTAGATAGGTAGTTGTATCATAAGATTTAATGTGGATAGTAGTAATGATGTGAAAATTTTGAATTAGGCACTAAAATTAGCAAATTTAAATTTCATATAGTAAATTGATCTTTTGTCAAACGTTCAATATGTATAATGTCATATACACACACATGTGTATATATATTTTTTATACATATATATGTCTTATAGTTATATAATCTATATACATATATCATATACATAAATATAGACTATATATTTATTATATACGTTCTCTTTATATATATTATATAGTTTTATAATTTATATTTAAGTAAAGCATACATACGTTATTGTAATATACAAGCTAATATACATTTATATTATATATACATATATTATATATAAATGCATGATATAATTTATATATATCTATATATATATATTATACATATTATTAGTTATTTTATGATTAAATGAGTTAATAGGTTGAACTGAACCTATTTATGGAATCTATTTAATAAATGGATTCATAAATATGTTTATAGGTTAAACTCAAAATCGGACACAAATTTTACCATATTTAAATAGGTTTAACCTGTTTATATCTCATGTCGATTTTTTTCATGCACAAACCCATTTATAATCATATCATGTCATATCTGAGTTCGTAGGTCGTATCCTGAATCATCAATCCTATTTGAGATTTTTTTTTTCCCTAGTGCAAAAGAGATTGTATTTTTCTTTTCTTTTTTCTTTTTTTTCCTTTTCCTTAGTATTAATTTCCTCGAACATTTTTTTATTAGCAAAAGAATAATTAGTGTACTTAGTTTTCATAAACTGTGTTATTTATATACGTTCAAAAGATATTTTTTTTTTTCCTTTACTTGTTATCAGCTGATATTTTGAGAACATTCCTTAATGAGCAATTTTAATAAAGTACCAGTAAAGATGCACATGCGTAAGATAAAAGAAAAACCATCACCGTGTAAACCAAATTAACGGATTTGTTTTTTTTTTTAATCTTTTTATTGTCTTTATAGGATCTATTTAAATCGTATATTGATTAAAAATAAATAACAAAAAAGATAGAAATATAAATAAAAATATCCCTTGATGCCCCAAACTTGAGAGTGCCATAATCAACCGTGTGCCCTAGCTACAAGTCACTTAAGGCATCTTCCTATGCTCCCTGGTCTATGTAACTATAGACCGAGAACTGCGTTTTTGACGCAGCGCGGAAAGCGTAACGAAACGAATCCGAGATTGGATTGGTTTCACACAACAAAGAAACGATCTTTAATGTAAATTTGGTTGCGCACAACCCGGAAATTGGAGAAAACTCTCTCTCAAAGTGTATTCCAATATGATAATAAAACGTACCCTAATCTATCTAACAAAAGAGTATTTATATGTCCTCATAAAATATCTAAAAGAGGAAAATCTAAGCGTACACGTGGAAAGAAAAAATAAAATACACGCATAGTACACGGTTTGATACACGGCCGTGCCTCTAAGCCGTGTATGTTTCTGGGCATGCGACACGCATAGTACACGGTCTCATACACGGCCGTGCCTCTAGGCCGTGTATGTCTCTGGGCATGCGACGAGCATAATACATGGTCGAGTACACGGCCGTTCCTTTAGGCCATGTGGGCTTCTGTGTATATGACGAGCATAGTACACGGTTTCATACACGGCCGTGCCTTTAGGCCGTGTATGACTCTGTGAGAATCCTACTGGAGCACACGGTCGTGTCGCTGGGCGTGCTTGTGCCCGTGTCAGTGATACACGGCCCGAGTAAAATTATACACGGCCGTGCCCTTGGGCCGTGTAAGCCGTTGTGCCCTCCACGATGTCCGCATCATTCTCTCCCACCAAGGTAGAACTCGACCCCGAGTTCACTTCTGGATAAAGGGGTGCGTCATCCGTGTAAAATGGAGATAAATCTGCCACGTTAAAGGTCCGGGAGATTTTCATGCTTTCCGGAAGGCCAACCACATAGGCGTTGTCATTGATTTTGGCCACTATTTTGTAGAGCCCATACTTCTTCGGCTGCCACTTGCTATATGTACCCACGGAGAAGCGTTCTTTCCTTAAGAACACCATCACGAGGTCTCCCACCTCGAACAACTTCTTCTTCTTATGCCTATCAGCTGCCTTCTTATAGCGCTCATTCACTTTCTCAATTTGTTCTTTGATCTCTGACGCCAGGTGCTTTGCTGCTATGTTGGGCTCCACACCTTTGGGTAGGGAAACTAGATCCAGAGCGTGAGAAGGTGCCTTGGTGTAGACCACTGAGAAAGGAGATTTACCGGTAGTTCTGTGGATCGAGTTGTTGTAGGCAAACTCTGCTTGAGACAATGCCAGGTCCCATTGCTTTGGTTTCTCTCCACAGATACTTCTTATCAGATTGCCAAGGGTCATGTTCGTCACTTCGGTTTGTCCATCGATTTGTGGGTGGGTTGTGCTGCTGAAGTTGAGGGACGAGTTGAACATGTACCAAAGCGTCCTCCAGAAGTGGCTAAGGAATCAGGTGTCCCTATCAGAAGTGATGGATTTGGGAACCCCATGTAATCGGACCACCTCCTTAAAGAATAGTCTGGCTACATTCTGAGCATCCGCCGTCTTCTTACATGGGATGAAGTGAGCCATCTTGGAAAACCTGTCCACAACTATAAAAACAGTGTCAGCACCTCGTTGGGTATGAGGCAAACCTAGGACGAAGTCCATGGATAAGTCTTCCCAAATGTTCTTAGGTACGGGTAAGGGAGTGTAGAGTCTCGTATTCTGATAGTGCCCCTTGGATGTTTGACAGATGTAGCAGCGTTGCACTATCCGACTGACATCCCTACGCAACTGAGGCCAATAATATCTTGCAGCCACTGCTGCTAGTGTTTTGTCCCGCCCCAAATGGCCGGCGAGTCCCCCTCCATGGAGATCTCGGATCACCTTCTCTCTCAAGGAGGACGCAGGAATACAAAGTTGGTTCTCCCTCATCAAATAACCCTCCAGGATATAATAACTGTCAACGGGTTCCTTATTAGTGCACTTCCTCCAAGTAGCTCCAAAATCCCCATCTGTTTCATACAGCTCCTTCAACTGTTCAAATCCCACTACTTCAGCTCTCAAAGTCACTAGCAAATCCGCTCTTCGGCTTAGTGCGTCGGCCATCTTGTTCTGAACCCCAGATTTATGCATCAAATGAAACGGAAATTTCTACAAGAATTGTATCCATCGGGCGTGCATGTCTTTGCAAATGCGGGTCTGATTGCTCAGGTGTTTCAAGGCAATGCAATCAGAGTATAATACGAACTCCTTACCCACCAAATAATGTTCCCACATTCTCAAGGCCCTGACCATGGAGTAGAACTCCTTGTCATATGTGGACCATTTCCGCCTGGCCTCACAGAGTT
Source organism: Laguncularia racemosa (assembly GCA_037954665.1). Lineage (NCBI taxonomy): Eukaryota > Viridiplantae > Streptophyta > Magnoliopsida > Myrtales > Combretaceae > Laguncularia > Laguncularia racemosa. The sequence continues at coordinate 4,846,770 of JBBMOL010000030.1, read as the reverse complement.
TCTCACTATAAAATGCAACAGGCTTCTTCTCTTGAGAGAGTACCGCCCCAATACCTACGCCACTAGCATCGCAATTAACTTCGAATAATTTGTCGAAGTCCGGTAAGGTCAACACTGGTGCGCTACATAGTCGCTCTTTGAGCACGGTGAATCCCGCCTGAGCTTCCTCGTCCCAATGAAACCGCCCTTTCTTTAAACATTCGGTTAAGGGAGCCGCCACCGTGCTAAAGTGTCTTATAAAACGTCTGTAGAACCCTGCTAACCCTAGGAAACTCCTCAGCTCGGTGATTGTCTTAGGTATAAGCCAATCTCTAATGGCTCGTACCTTATCCTCATCCACCATGATTCCTTCCCCACTCACTATGAACCCCAAAAATAACAGCTTTGATGACAGAAACACACACTTTTTGATATTAGCATAGAGTTTGTTCCCTTGCAGCACCCTCAAAACATCTTTCAAGTGCACTAGATGCTCCTCCCGAGTCTTGCTATATATTAATATGTCATCAAAATATACAACAACAAATCGGCCTATGAAGGGTTTAAGTACCTAGTTCATCATGCGCATGAAGGTACTCGGTGCATTGCTGAGTTCGAATGGCATGACCATCCATTCGTATAGCCCCTCTTTCGTCTTGAAGGCGATCTTCCACTCATCCCCAGGTCTGACCCGAATTTGATGGTACCCGCTTCGAAGGTCTATCTTGGAGAACACCACTGCCCCACTCAGCCGATCCAACATGTCCTCAATGCGAGGTATGGGAAATTTGTACCCAATTGTGATTTTGTTGATCGCTCGGCTATCCACGCACATCCTCCAACTCCCATCTTTCTTAGGCGTTAGTAGTGCTGGTACAGCACAGGGACTCAAGCTATCTCGAATGAATCCCTTATCAAGCAAGTCCTGGACCTTCTCCTATAAGATCTCCGTTTCCTTGGGACTCATCTGGTAGTGAGGGAGGTTGGGAAGACTAGCTCCCGACACCAAGTCAATGTGGTGTTGGATGTCCCGCAAGGGAGGTAATCCCTCCGGTAAGTCTTCCGGAACGACTTCTTTGAATTCATCTAATAATTCCTTCACTTCTTCCGAAATCTCTGCGTTACTCATGTCCTCTCCCACATTTTTCACTACTAGAGCATGCATCAAGCAGGATTCCTTGATGTCTTCGATCATCTCTCTTTCCGATTGAGTGATCGTAAGAAAGGACTTCCCTTTCACTTTCTGGATTTTGGGTTGCTTATCCATTAATGGCAGTAGTGTATACTTCACCCCCTCCTTCTCCAACCTATACTTGTTCTCCTTCCCTGCATGTTGGGCATCTACATCAAATTGCCAAGGACGCCCGAACAGCAGATGACAAGCGTCCATATCGACGATGTTGCAGTACACTTCATCTCGATATTTACCGATCGAGAAAGGAACTCTACATCTCTCCTTTACCTCTATCCGTTCTGCCGCTTTGATCCATCCGATGGTGTACAGACTTGGATGCTTCTCTGTCGGTAATTGGAGCTTCTTTACGACTTCCTTCCCAATGTTGTTTTCACAACTCCCACTGTCGATAATCAAGTCAAACACCCTCCCACCAATCGTGCACCTAGTGCGAAACAATTGGTGTCGTTGTGAGCTATCCTCTTGTTTTGGTGCCAACATCATCCTCCTAATTACGTAATTAGGTTCTACCCCGTCGTCAACCTCCTCATAGTACTCATCATCACCATCTGGTTCACAACACACTTCTTCCTCCTCTTCCCTCTCGACAATGTTTACGGTGCGTCTATTTGGGCACTCATTCGATCGATGCCCCGGTTGATTACATCTATAACATTTTCCCAGTATCGGCTTGGCATATGGATTGTTTTGCCTTGGAGTGTCTCTATTCTCCACCGGTCTCTTTCCTTCCACCTTGTCTTCTCTCCTGTCCATACTTCCCGCTGGCTTCTCAACCCCTCATCGAGGTCTCTCACCAGTTCCTTTACTACTATTACCAGGACCTTCGTAAGTGTAAGTCCTTTTACTACCTCCAAACCTTACACTCTATTCTTGTATCATCATTTCTGCTCGGAGAGCTAAGTTCTTTGCGTCATTCAAGGTTCGGAACACCGTCACCCCTATCTTATCTTTTATCTGAGGCTTCAACCCGTCTACAAACCGTGCCACTTGTTGACCCTCAGTCTCTCTTAAATCATTTCTCTCCGCTAGCCTCATAAACTCCGCGGTGTATTCATGCACCGTCCTCTGCCCTTGTCGGCACCGCTGATACTGTTGGAAGAGGATTTGTTCGTAATCGGGTGGCAAGAAATCCCGTTGCAGCAGATTTCACATACGGTACCATGTTCTAATCGGTTGTCGCCCTTCCCTTTGCCTACGGTGCTGCAATCTATCCCACCATGCAGACGCCCCTCCTTTCAATCTACAAGCAACCATTCTCACCCTCCTATCCTCAGGAACCTCCATATAGTCAAAGAACCTGTCGACCTCCACCAGCCAATCTAAAAACTCTTCTATATTTAAATTACCATTAAAAGAAGGGATATCTACCTTAAGACGGAAGTCTCCACCTTCAGCATGGTCGAACCCTTGGTGATTGCGTCGATATCCACCCCCGTATGCTGGTTCATTCCGATCATCAATGCCACGAAATCTTCCACCGCCAACAACACCACCCCTTCGCGGTGGTTGTTCTCTCCTCCGCAAAATTCCATCCTCTTCCTCAGAAGAGCTTCCGTCGATTCTCCGGTTCCATTGGTTTCCGGCAACAAAGTCATTGATAAGGTTGCCACGGGCAGCTGCTACCCCCGGTCGATTCCCAACAACACCCTTGTGACTGTTGTGGTCCATTACCATGGCGTCGAACCGCGCCACCAGGTCCTCCAGGCGTTGCTCTACACGCCCAAGTCTCTGCTCCATGGTTTCAACCACTGCCCTCGGAGCCCCTTGATTGACTCCTTGGACTTCCGCATCTCGATCAAGGTCGAGAACACGACCGCCATCAACACCACCGTTAGTCGACATCTCCGCAGGAAATTGCCTCGCTCTGATACCAACTGACGTAGCGCGGAAAGCGTAACGAAACGAATCCGAGATTGGATTGGTTTCACACAACAAAGAAACGATCTTTGATGTAAATTTGGTAGCACACAACCCGGAAATTGGAGAAAACTCTCTCTCAAAGTGTATTCCAATATGATAATAAAACGTACCCTAATCTATCTGACAAAAGAGTATTTATATGTCCCCGTAAAATATCTAAAAGGGGAAAATCTAAGCGTACACGTGGAAAGAAATAATAAAATACACGCATAGTACACGGTTTGATACATGGCTGTGCCTTTAAGCCGTGTATGTTTCTGGGCATGCGACACGCATAGTACACGGTCTCATACACGGCCGTGCCTCTAGGCCGTGTATGTCTCTGGGCATGCGACGAGCATAATACACGGTCGAGTACACGGCCGTTCCTTTAGGCCATGTGGGCTTCTGTGTATATGACGAGCATAGTACACGGTTTCATACACGGCCGTGCCTTTAGGCCGTGTATGACTCTGTGAGAATCCTACTGGAGCACACGGTCGTGTCGATGGGCGTGCTTGTGCCCGTGTCAGTGATACACAGCCCGGGTAAAATTATATACGGCCATGCCCTTGGGCCGTGTAAGCCGTTGTGCCCTCTATGATGTCCGCATCAGTTTTAAAACCATATTGCTTGTTCTAGGTGTGCCAGTTTTTTTAAAGTAAGGTGAGAATTCTAGGAAAAACAAAATTTGAAAGTATGAAATAGGTTACATAAGTACCATTTTTTAAAGTATGGATCTTTTGTGGTTCAAAAGTTTTCACAAATAAATTTTAATTATATTCAAGCTCAACCAATACACGGTAATTTAATATCCATTCATCATCAACCAATTTATATATACTAAACCTAACAAACACAAGCAGTAAATAAATAGAAACTATTCCATCTTTATGATTACAATTTGTCATCTTTATTTGGTAGAGTCGTTTCAGTTTTAATAAAATTACATAAAATCTATTGTTGATCTCAATCCTTCATTATTTGTTTATATTTTATCTAAATTAGTTCGACTAATTATCAAATTGGTTTTAGGATCTTCCAATTGCCCTTTTTTATTAATCTGGGATGGTCAACAGGATAAAGTGGAGAAGAGGCTCGAATTATTGGGGCGGTTGACCAAGGGAATTGACTTGGCGGTCCACCCATGCTTGGGGTCTTCTACTACTTCTTGTTTTATTCCAACTTCTTCCAATTGTCCGAGTTCTTATATTGAATGCTTCGCTTAATATTTAAAAATCTATTGCATCTATTGCTTTTCTTTGTTTCAATCTAATTCCTTTTCCTAGTTAGTTTCATATTTACAACCACTTTTAAATTCTATGACAAGTCGTAAATTAATTATTTATGTGAACCCTTAGTACGTCTGTATTACAATTTGCTAAGTTAGCAGTTTATTATACAATCCTAATTTAATACGACTAACTTTTTTCTGTATGGGAAGTCTAGATTACTAATTCATTTTATGGACAAATTCCATTTTAAGCTTTTTGATTTCTAAATTTCTAATAGATTTGAATATAGGATTCGGATTACTATTATTAAAGGACTATGTTCTAGGTGTTAAAGTCGAAATCTAAAACTTGTAAATAAGAAAAGTTGATTTGTTACTTGTGGTTATTGGTTTCTTCCATCTTCCCTCTTTTCCATATCACAGTGAAAGTAGTCTTGTTGAAGCAGTTTGACAGGGAAGAGGAAGTGCCTACTTATAGTGGTGCTAAAAATAAGTTTTCTAGTTAAGATTATCTCCATTCATGTATCTCTAATATATATATATATATATATATATAATCTCCTCAAATACTCTTTATTTTTTTTTATTATCATATCTTTTATTTTGTTTTTTCATGTTTAATTTGAAGCATTTCAAACTTCTTTATAAAATTAAATATCTAATAAATCCTTATAAAATGGATTATTCTATCACTTACGTTACTCTTTTCTTTTTAAAAAAAATGCAAAAGAAAATTTTCTTTCCAATACATAAAATATGCATTTTAAAATCTTTTCTCTTATAAGTATGTGAATTTAAATTTTTCAATTCATATGTCCCAATTATACCTTTATCATAATTATGAAATGAAATTGAATAAGATACAGATTTTTTTAAAATACTAGATTTTAAATAAAAATATAGATTAAATATAAATTATATATAATATAAATATGAATTTTTTTTAGAAAAGAAAAGAATAATTCAAACAAACCCTTGCACTATCATTTGAAATTTGATGAATGTTAAGAAAGTGAGGTATGAAGGATTTCTTTTAAATGGGTAGTAGAGAGTGATAATATGGTAAAATCCAAGGTAAAAGATGTTATAAAAACAAAGCCATGAAAAAAGCTCCTACCTTTAATATTATAGATTTTAGAATATTTTCGGGGTTGAGAATTTCAAGGCGTGTGGTAGTATCAAGAATTGTCCAGATATGTCATTTTCGACGTGTTAAGAGCTATCATTAGTTAAAGGAGAAATTACTCAATATTGGAAATTATATGATTGAAAAAAATAAATAAATAACTTCTCCCTTTGATAAGGAAATATAGCTAATAAAGGTCAAATATATATATATATATATATATATTCTTTCTGCCATAGTCTCGCTTTCTAGCGTGCTATGCTAAATTAACCATCGGACTTGGCATGAAATGGCGAAAACTGTAATGTAAATAATTCCCCGTTATTAGGTTATTAATATGAAGATGAAGACTATTTACTACGTCGTTTTTGTGGACACTCAATCTCATTTGGTTTTGCGGACAACCACTATTCAGATGTTTGGTTTTAGAAGGCGTCGATACAGTTGCGTTTTATATCTAATAAATGTATATAATATTACTCTCGAGTCTTATAAGGTATCTTAATCATAACAACTTACTATAAGTACTTTTAAAAAGAATAGACTTCATCTTTGGTGTCGTAAATCCCCTTAATCATTTATGAAGCGTCTAAATTATAACAACAAAGCAGTTAAGATACTAAACTGGAAGTACCGACTTCATTAATTTAAGAAATATCTTTAGATTACATAGTCAGGAGCATTGGAAGTCCACAAAATACTTAGTCAAAGGGGGTCCTGAAATTAAACCAGGTATATGTAAGAAGTCTATTAATTCTTTCCTTGCATTATGTGTGTTCTGATTACTTTATATATTTAACTTGATTTAATAAGTTTATTTTGAGTTAAAATCTTGAATAGAGCTCCCTTTTTCTCCTTATATACCCGCCAAATTTATAAAATAGACCAATCGAATGGATTCTCTCAATATATTTTTTTTTCTTTAATTTATATTTTTAAGATGCTAATATATGCAATTAAAAATTAAAATTATAAAGAAAAAGATGATAATATAAGATATTTTAAGAATCTATATAATCTTAATTATTTATTTATAAATTTAAAAAAATTGGAAAAAAAAAGGTTAAATCGGGAGGATTCAAGTTATGAAGGAAGGTCAAGCTTATCCAATGTACGTAATAACTAGAGTGAAATAGAGATCGATCAGTGAGAGGTCAACAGGATTATGAGTGAAAAGGAAAGAAAAGGAAGAACTTATTATGAAGTGAAGTCAAGTTGATTAATGATCATTGGAGGGAGTCACCATTTAATTACCCGTTTCAAAGTAATCCGAATGTTTGAAAAGTTAATTGCATTGCATATTAGGGATAAGTGAGTAATCTTATTATACAAAGCATTCATCTGTATCTTACTTGATTAGCTAGATTTCAAGCCGATAATAAGAGTTATATAGTAGATTTCATATACAATTTTTTTAGAATCTGCTCTCATATGATAAGGTAACATGTATGGAATCTTTCCATCTTTTATCTTTCCTAAAACCTATATTTTAAGATACATAAAATATAGGTTTCAAGATATCTTATACTTATATTATAAAATGTTATTAAATAATATAATAAATGAATTATAAATGATAATATTATAATTTTTTAGTGAAAATATAAAAGAGCTTAAATTCATAAGTTAATAACCTTAAACGATTAAACTTGCCGACAAGCCTCTTTCTTGTGATTAAAAATGCGTGTTAACTCATTGAACTCAAGGGTCATGCAAGCTAACCCATTTAACTTGCAAAAAAATGTGGGTTTGGCTAAAAAATTCAGCTTGCTTATTAAGTGGGTCTATGCAAGTTGCCCACATTAACTTGTGGTTGCAACAAATTAGCCCGTTTAGCTTACTTGCACAACTCTACATATACCTTATAAAACCTAAAAAGTACCTTATAAATTTATAAATTTTGCTTTTTTTTCTTATAAACTTCAAATTTATATGATACAAAAAAAAAAATCTATATATGGTATTATTAGTTCTTCATATGTAAAACTTATAGAACTTGTAATAAAATCTATGAAATTAAAAAAAAATCCTACTTTTATTATTTTAAGTTTTGTAATCTTACTACATGACAAATAAGAAAGAATAAGGAGAAATAATTAAAAAAAAAAGTAAGGTTGGAGAGGAAAATAGAGAAGAATAAGAAAAAGAAAGAAGGTGGTATTAGATTTAATTATTCAAGGTTATTAACTTATAGATTTACACTTTTTTATCTTTTTATTAAAATATTTATCACTAAAAAATAATATTATCATTTATTATTTATTTTTTAACATTATGCAATAGTTTCTCATATACTTTAAAGTATAGGCTTAAGGATGAGTACAAAGTAAAAAAAATTTATAATCATATCCTTTCATGTAAGAACAGGTTTTAAAAAATCTATATCTAAAACTTATCATACAACTTTTAATATCCACAAATTCATTGAGTTACATAAAATATAAATAAATATCCTATACAATAAATTTACTTACTAACTTTGTTGTGTATCACTCACTAATCACCATCAAAGAATAAAGATGAGAGAGTGCTTTCAAGAATATATGAGGTGAACCAATAAAAGTAATTAGTTGTAAACTAGTGCTTATAAATATTATTATACTGAAACGACCCCTTCCAAAATATATATATATATATATAGCAAGTGATCCTACAAACACATGGATATGGTACTCTGCGCGTTGAACTTAAACGAAAGAAGCAACTCTATCAAATATTAGCTCAATAATTTAACCCTGTCTGTGGGCCCAATACCTACTATCCTCGAATATAATCATATTTCGTATCCAACCAACTAGGCAAGTGGTTGGATCCTGCGTCTTATGTAGATTTCTTTCCCAGAAATATCCGAATATTTCGACACCCTGGCATTCGGATGCTAAACGGGATGGCGTCCAAGCGCCATGCCTTGCTCCACAGTCCATACTTTGCTTTTCTAATCAGTTTTTTACACTCTAGAGTCCGGATGCCAGTAGCTTCTTCCCTTATGATCAATTTTTATAATATGGAGTCCACATGATAGGGCTAGTATCAAGAGCCATCAGCAAAATGTGTTGTTTTATTTCTTTACATCTTTTGACATTTTGAGTGAATAAGTACTTTATTTCAAACTTCTAAGTTGTGTTTTTTCATAATGGACATATTAGATAAGTTTACAACAGTTCTAAACTCAATTTAATGATTGAAACTAAGTTGTTTTTAATGATTATATCTTTTAAAAGAGTTGTAACTCATGGAAATTGAGGAATTGATGTTTAAGTATATGTGAATAATTTACAGATATATTCATATGAATTTTTTTTCACTTATTCTTGAATATTTTTTTCTTCCTGAACAACACTTAGGTAACGTTTGGTTGCCACAAAAATGTGGTACTGAACAGGACAAATTTTTTTGTCCTATGTTTAGTTGTCATTCATGAAAAAAGTACTTGACAAAAATTCAATGTGATACTGGAAAAAATGGCAAATTTTCGTACCACATATAATTAGGTACAAGAAATCTGGTACTGGACAAAAATTCATTTTTTTTCAAAATCTCAAACTTGCCTTTCATATTTTTCTCTTTACAAATAAACCCTACCTCCCCCAAACCCTTTTCATTCAAACCCATCTGTACTGCACTAGCTTGCCCTTCAAGTGTAGTAGAAAAACCCATCAACGCCGCTCCAACAATGGGATTCATTGTGCAATCGACCACTATTCGAACATCGCTGTTGTCATGCCAGAAGTCGCTGTTAAGTTTGTATTCTTCCATTCTTTCCCACATTCTTGCTTGCTTTTCTATGTTCCCCCGCATGCTCTACCTATGGTCATTGCCATCCATTTAGATTTCCCTCGCTTGCTTTTCTATCTTCGTCGCATACTCTCTATCTGGTTGCCGCCGTGCATTTAGATGTCTGTTGAAATGGGATGGTGGTGGTGGATCAATCTTTCATATATAAATAGATCATCACGTGCCCCAACTTGATTCCAAACTCACATTTTGATTTCCAGTACGATAAAAACAAAGAAAATTACATAACATGAGAAAAATAATATAACATAAATTTTTTTTTTTTGAAACCATGTTTATTGCTAATTTCAAGTCAAAATTCTTTTGTGTTGTATATTATTTATCATGTATATATACTATATCAGAACATCATTTTTAAGATAAAAGAAAAGTAAATAATGTGTTATTTTATTAAATATAACATAAATTATTGTAATTTATAATATGAATTATTAAATTTTTTCAATCAATGGATTTACACAAATTATTTTATATAATTTATAATCTCTTCAAATTTTATTTTCTTATAATAATATCAAATATGTATAAATAACCATGATATAATTAAAAATGGTATAATTGTCAAATTTACTATGTTCAATGTAGTACTTTGCAATTTCAAACACCAGACAGTACAAAAATCATTGTTTAGTACTGAACAAACCAAACGTGGTACAAAAATTTTTTTTGCCCAATCCTTCTTATTTAATACTGTCCAGTATCAGTAAACAAACGCTATCTTATAACCCAAAAACTCCTTTCAAAGTTTTATAAATCTTTGTCGTAATCGAGAGTAAAAGATTCTTTTATTCTTGATACATGCCTTATTGTATTCCGAAAAAGTTACAATATATTTAACAATTTTGTATATAATTTGTAAAACTCTTCAAAAAAATAAAAAAAAATAAAAAAAGCTTTTTATTTACATGCTTTTAAGTTTACTTATTTTCCCTCCATTTTTCTAAAAAATTGTTAAAATGACCTACCTAACGAACGGGCTATCTTAGAAACTAAATCCAGATTACCAACCAACTTTGGAAATATAATATATACATTACATATGGTACGCGGTACTTGTACGCGCAGATTACGCGGGCAGCTAGACAAGACTGCTAGCTAGCGCCGGGAGTAACATATATATACATATAAATAAGAAAATAGATGGGAAACTCTAAACACAGTATCAAAAACACACTCGTCTCTCCACTCTCTCGAGCTCTAAATCTCTCTCTCTCTCTCTCACTGTGTACGTAGCTCTTTGTCTAGGATATGGCTGGTGGGATCAACAAGTTGCAAGGTAAATAAATCCGCGCTTGTACGTACAATGTTCTTTAGTTGAGAAATTTCTAGGTTATGTTTATTAGCTACGTAAGGGAATAGTTTTAGTCGTGTGTGTAAAATTCAACTCAATTATTGGGTTTTTACAGATTTAGCTCGAACATTACTTTTAATGTCCTATCTACATTTATATTAGAATTGAATTTTATTATCTATTTCTATTATTACGAAAGTGGTATTGTGTCATGATCGTTTCATCTAGCCCTCGTTTTGCATGTGTCATGTTATGAGTTTTAATACCAAACGTTACCTTTTTTTTTTTTTTTCCTCTTTTTTGGTTCCTCCTATTATCGTGTTTATAGACACAGTTCATGATCTAATGAAGATGTTCAAGTTCGAGAAGAAATGCGAGGTCAAGAACCTAAGTAATATGAACATGAAGCTCACTGCAAGAGTACACCTTGATGGTTCCATGGACTACCTATCTGAAAGACCAAGTCTCAGCTACATACTTGGTCCAGGGGAGGGCAAAAATCTCTTCTGTGACGACTATGACCTCAGCCACAAAATTTCAGGAAAGTACATAATTCTTCATGTGCTTCCATTAATAGATGGAGTTCCTGTTGAAGCTGGTAATGAGGACTTTGCCGGAGACAATAAAATTTCCAGTTTGGATCTGAAGAGAAATGCTGCCGTTGAGATAACAACCTATGTTGATGTAGCTACACATACTGTCGGGATTCGTCGCTTTCCTAGAGGAAGTTCATCAGCGAATCCACATATTTCTACCAGGTGTCGATTTACTTATAGATTTGATTAAATTTTGCGAAATATCATTAACTAGGTAAAAGTAACTTTACACCTTAAGTTGTTTCAATTTTTACGGGAACTTAAACCAGGTAAAAACATCATATATACAAACATCTACATGCAAATAATACACAATCGAGTGAAGGTAAGAAAATTTCCCTCCTTTATGAAAAAATCCCCTAATAATCTCACTAAATTATTTTAAGGTGCTTGGTTCAAAATTTAAGTATAGATATGGATTGCGGTGGTGAACTACATACATCCGTTAACCAAGATGTTGCTCTGGTACTGGTAGGAGTTGGGGTGTGGTACATAAGGTGTAGTGTACGGTCTGACGTCATCGAATCACTTGCTTTCTATCTTATATACCTTTATTTTTCTATTGTTTTTATTTTCTTTTTAATTTTTAATGTATTTCTACTCTTATTTTAATTTGTTGATATGAATAGGAACAAAAATGAAGGGTATCTTTTCGATTAGTCCACAGTCCGAAATGGACCATAGGAGGCATTAGTTAATTTCCAGTAGGTCACCTGTAAAGCAATTTTTCTCGACCTTTTGTTTGCAGGGACGTGTGACTTCTTGATGGGGCAATTTTCGATGCTTCGAAGGCCTCCGATGTTATAGTGTATCCGTGCGCCAATGCATAAGTGGGTTTTTTTTTTCGCCTATCTTTTCTTCTTCTTCTTCTTTTTCATTTGGATTTCGTATGTTTGTAATATTATTCTCTCCCTTTGCGTCTGGTTTTATTATGTGTGTGGTTAATTAGTGAGTTCTTTAATGTGTTTCCAGCAGCACAGCACATGAAATTCCTATTGAACCTAGTAACGAGAACTTGTTTGGAGATGATAAAATTGTCAGTTCTGATTTAACGGAAGATGCTTCCACTGTGATAATACATGGTGATGTAGCTCCTCGTGCTCTTGGGATTTTCGTGGCTTTCCTAGAGGGCAGTTCTCCAGCCCATCCATATGTTGCTTCCTACATTGACTTATATGATTGGATTAGTATTGTGAAAAATATCATTAATTAGGTAAACTTTACACCTTAAGTTGCTTCACTTTTGTGTGAATCTAAATTTTCATTTTTATAACTCAAGATTCCCTTAATACATATGTTATAAAAAATTCTAGCGATTTCTTGTAATAGAAAATTTTGACGTCTAGTTAAGCAAATTGTGCTCTAATATCAAAGAAGGTCTATCCAACTCGATAACCACCAAAACACAATCAAGAAGCACAAATTGAAGTTTGTATTTTATGGTTTTGTAATTTAACTGGATATATACGTCTCTACTCTGGATATTAATTCACTTACAAAGATCGCACCACATTCGCTCAATGCGATATGACTCACGAATCAAAAGAATGGTCTGTTCATTACAATCATAAGGATTAGTAAAATCTAGGTCTAAGAAAGATAACACTCAATTGTGAAATTAGATATGCAATAACGAAAATAGAAAACAAATTAAACACTTATGAGTCTTAAGTTTGAGTTTAAAAGAGGAAACAAAATATAATTGTAAATAATCCAATTTATTTTATGAAGCGCACATTATTATTATATATGATTTTAAGTTATGGTAGGTAAACGTTAAAGCGCATTGAGAGAATCTAGTAGAACCAGATTATAAGACACGGCATATATCAACCAAGTGTATTTGGCTAATATACTTGGGTAAGAGATTGGGCTATGATTTCTTTGTTATTATAGTGGTGAAACTTTTCTTTCACAAATTTATTTTGTGGTAGATATTTTTGAAAGATTATATTTTAGAAGAATATGTGTTGGCTAGAAATCAAGAAAGTTTTTATACAAAGTTAGTTTTGGAAAATCCTTAAGCTAAAGTGATTTTTACAAGCTTTTTTTTTTTTTCAAATAAGGATTCATATGATTTAGAATAAGTTATCAAAAGGAATAATTTTAGTTAGTTGTTTCTCTTGAGGAAATGGATAAGTTATTTTTGGAAAATGAATTTGCCAAAGTGTATGATTATAAAAGCTTAACGTTTCATTTTTAAATATTTCTTAAAGAAGTTGTTTAAGTCAATGAATATTTACTTTATATTTCCTAGCCATTGACAAATTAAAATCAAAAGTATTCTTTTTACAAAAATGATTTACCATTGTGATACAAGAAACATACCATGGTTGGACGAGAAGCTCAACCATTACAAATTTGAAGTCACAAAGCTTTAAAGGACACACATGTGATATACGTAATTAAGTATTGCCAGTAAAAGTGTTGTTTCAAGAATTAAGGTTGCGACATGTTTCTATTGGTAGATAATTTCAGGGAAGTTTCAATTAAGTGTATTTGATTTTTCAAAGAGTGTCTCATGTGAGAGTTGTGAGGGTGTATATGTATGTAACTAGTGATTGTAACTTATCCTAGTGTGAAAGAAGTGAAGGCATCTTGTGAGAAGCTAGCAGGGGTTAAGCTAAGTGAGAACCAAGAAACCCAAAAGAGTCATGTTGGCCATAGCAACAATAAATTCTACTAAGTGTTACTGGAGTTATCATAGTAGAAAAATCCTCTTGTACTCTTGTTTGAAAAGTTATAGTGGACTCCCAGCAGTTGAGCTGATAGAGAGGACATAGGCATGAGGATGAAACAAGGCTACTTAAGTTTCAATTTCGGTGACATGGAGTCTAGCTGCTCCTATCAAGCCTCGATTGCTACTATGGTAGAATTGGATCCCAAGTTCCCTATCATGTTGTTTAAAGTTATGAATAATCTCATGCTAGTTGTTTACTTTAAATAAGATAATAAATGAACTACGTGACTGGTTGCTGCATTAATACATAAGTTTGCTTGACATCTGTGTGTGTGTTTATGTTACTATATACTAGGCATTTATGGCTTACCCGTTTTTTTCCTTTTCAAGTCAAAATTATCTAACGAATCTATTTTATGAATTACTAAGTTATGGCTCCAATGAGTATTAAGACAAGTACAAGGAATTTAGATTTCGAGAACTATTAATAAAATTGATTTCCATTTTTAGCTTAGACTTATATATGTTTTGATACTGTGTTTATACTTTATAAAAGTCGCATGTGGCTATATAGCCTATTTACCCATGTCTATATCTTTCGAGCTCTTTATGCCCTAAGACTTAGATATTCATCACACTCTATCCCCTATGTTTTCTAAATTTGATGAACCTTCAATTGTTCTCAAAGTCAACAAACCATCAAATGTTTTCAAATTTTAACTAAACAATTTTAAAATCCTAAAACTAGTTTAAAAACCCATTTAGTAATTATAGTCTTACATATTCTACATAAGTAGAGTACGTGGTGAATCATCGTCACTGTATAGAATTAGGGGCATGACATGAATAACAAGAGGGTTATTTTCGAGTTTTCGTATAGTGTACGGTGAGCTGTTATGTCTACAACACCTACCGAGGCATGACAAAATTTCCCTCACCCCATTGAGACAAGAGATTCTTTCAACTTCACACTAAAAGTTCTCTAAATTATCATTTTTTTCTATTAATTAAAATGATAATTACTAATGTATAGTTAGCATAAATATTCTAAGTTAATATTAAATTTTTTTTGTTAATATCTTAAGATATTAAGGAAATTGTTATGCAAAAATATCATCATAAATTGCTTTGTAAACTAATTTTGCAAAATAATAAAAAATATTGTTATGATAAAGAATAAATTAGATTAAATTTGGATTTGTTATTAAGGGAAAAAGGATTAAAAATGCAATAAGGAAATAATAGATAAAAATAAATTGAATTTACCTTTTTACATACATTTTCTCATAGTTTATCCCTTTCTCTTTCTCTGTGCAGTCGTATATTCAATGGTTTTTGTGACACCCCATAATGTTGAACCATTGAATTGAGGAATAGGAGGAACACGATAAGATGGAATTCATTATTTACAATCTCAAGTACCAATGAGAGTGACATTTTGAATTAACCCTCTTGAATAAGGAATGTAGAGACCATTTAGTTAAGAAAATATTAGTAATTTGTCAAGATGATTATTGTTAACAATTTAAAAATTTAACATGAAAAAAGAAAAAATATATATATAGTTAGCAATGAGTACTTTGGACCTAAATTATCTACATATGTATAAATGTAAATCGTAAGATATTGGTGATGAAGTAATGAACTTGTTGAGTTAATAAAATTATGGCTTTGTGAGGATGTCATATGACCTTTACAAAAGAAATTAATATAAAGTGTAATACTAGTGGTGTTAACATAATGTAAGTGTAGGAAATAATATTCAAAAGGTAAATAATAATAATGAAGATAATTGTGTAATAACTTAATAAAAATAAATAAATAAATAAAACATGGTGGTCGATGATGTTTGTTGTTGTGTGTGTCTTAGTGGAAAGAGAGATATTATCAAGCCATGCATGTTTTAGTGCAATAGAATAAGATAAGCATACGTATTATCACCTAAACCCTCCCAAAATTGATTTTATCACCTAACTCTTGTCCTTCAAATTTTTACAAAACATGTAACTTCCAAACTTCCATGAGGACTCTTTTGATCAAGGGAAAGAAGTGATTTTATAGATTTTGAGACAATTATAGAAGGAAAATTTAGAAAAAAGATTATTGGAAAGCTTCTTGTTGAGGTCATACACAAGGGAGGTCACAAGTTGCTATTGTGTGGTGTTGGTGATTGAAACTTAGGGAGGTTTGTTGACAAGATTTTGGAAGTGAAAAGTAGGAGAAAATTATTAATCATGTGAGAAAAATTATGAAAAATTAATGTTATATTATTACTTTGATGAAATTTATGGTGTGTATATAGGTTACTTAACAAATGCCCTACTACAGCTAAAAATATAATGCTATAAAATAATAAAGATGTAATTTTGACCCAAATCTTGGTACATAGGTCAATGAGTTATATTCAAATTACAAAACAAGAATTATGGGTATTGGATGCAATTTATAATTATTAAGTATTTTTTATTGAATTTGCCCTGTTTTTTAGCAAGGGCTAAATTAACTAAGTTAATGAAATCTTTATTATTTTAATTGAAATTGGTGATTAAAAGTTGATATCGGAGCTATAATATGATCAAGGAAAACTTTGATTTGATTTCTTATATATATATATATATAAGGATCGTGCATTTGATAAAATGTGAACTATTGGGAGTCAATTAAGCTATGATTAACTATTATATAACATAGGTTTGTGTGTGTGTGTGTGTATGTATGTATGTATGTATGTATGTATGTATACATGTACATGTATGTGTGTATTGGATTAGGTGTTAATAGTAATATAAAATGCCATTAAGGCTTTAGATGGACTTCATGTACATAGGTATGGTTGTTTGTTGGTTATGCACATTATGGTGTAAAAACCTAGTTATCAAATGTTCAACTTAAATAATTGTTATGCTATATTGTATTCCTTGACCATGGATAAGCATATGATGCATTGTATGCCTTAGAATAGATGATTTTAGTTGCTAAATTCACTATGATGAATTGGTAGGTTATCAATATGAGGGAGTTATGTCCGTTACAATCAATGAGAGGAAACAACACTACAATAAAGGTGCTAATTGGTAGAATGGGATGCTAGTTTGATCATTGTAGCTAACCTGTTAGTCCACAATTGATTAACTTAGTGTGACTTGATTTCGGTGGATAATTGACTATAGTTCAAGTTATGAGAAAATGTTGAGCAATAGACAATGAGCTAAGGTTCAATGATTTAATTGATTTAGCAATAGACACTAGGTTGTGCTTTAGTGATAAATTTTATGTGGTAGTAAATACTGATCTAAGGTTCAGTAACTTATATTTAGTAGCAAGTATAGAGTTGAGGTTTGATAATTTATTTTATTACAACAATAGACACCAAGTTGCAGTTTAGTGATGTATGATAATGGGATCTAAATGTTTCCGAATTCTAGCTATCAAAATTGTGATGTTGTGCAAATTTAATTAAATATATCAAATTAATTTTTCGTTTGTTTGTTGCAACTAGTAATTTATAAGCTTGTATACGAATGTTGTGTGCATATGTTTCTACAATAGGATTAAATGGTAGCTAAACCTTAACAACACCCTCCATTTAGAATATGGCATATTAAAAAGTGGTCTTGTATTAGGACCCACATGTAGGATCACCTTCCTATGTGTCACAATCCTAATAAAGGGTGTTGTTAAGATAGATAGGTTAGGAATCTATCTACTCTTACAAGTAGCTTGCACTGGGTTAACAACTCACTCATGTTGGGATTATATTTCAGCTACTTAAGGTGATGATTATGTTATTAATTTCGCTAGATATGATGGAGTATGCCATTTGATTTGGAAGATGTATTACTTAGATTTAGTTTTCATTGTTCGTGATTATGAAGATTTCAATTTAGTTATTTGATATTTTAAATGGATTTTTTTTAGTTAAATTATGAAATTCAAAGATGATTGAGTTTCAAAATTCATATGGAGATGATTTGAATTATCTATGGTATTTAGAAAGATTTAGCCTTTGCGTATTTTATGTTGAGGTGCAAAATGCATGGCAAAGCAATTGTGTAATGTGCACTAAGCATGACAAATATAATGCAACATAAGGTGCCATTGGAATGGTCACTCGATAATTATTATTGTAGCTGAATTCTACTAAGGGCAAATGGTCGCCCAACCATTTCAAAATCTAAAGCAAGCAACACACCTTCAAAGATGTCTATTGTCCTTATGACTGCAAGTCAATAAAAGGGTGAAACACCATACTGAATTGTAACTTCATTTCCAACATCTAATTTAGGCTGTTCGAATTTCTACCGAGAAATTTAGTGCCTCCATCAAACACAATTGATACTGGATTCCATGTAGTCTTGCTATGTCTTGTAGATACAAATGCACTAATTAAATAAAGTATTATTTCCTAATTTATTTATAATATTAGAATTTTTAGAATTTAAAGTTTATTGAGCACGTAGGTTGAAGTTAAGATCACTATGTTACTCTAATTCATTAATTGTTTTGGAGGACACAAGAAAACTCTAATTCACAACCCCTTTAACAATTTAACTTGTTATAAGTGATCTATTTGAAACTACATATTTAAGAGATTTAAGATTGATCAAGTCCAATTAAGTTTTTCACAATTACAGCGTGGGGTTCTAGGGATGATTTGTCCATCCTAATGGAGAACACCTTGATTCAATTTTAAATATGGGATTTAGTTCAAATTTTCCCATGTCCCTTATCAATCAGGTAGTAGTCTAACTTGGTTTTTGGTGGTTTAGTTAGATGTATGTTGCTTCATCCTTGCTCGTTTTCCTATTTCTTTTAGCGAATGAAGAACAATTTGGTATTTTAAATGAGCATTGATCATGTAAAGTTCCTATTAAGCTATAATCACTTGAGCTATCTTAGTGTTTGATTCAATTTTTACTTGCATCAATGTCTCATTGTTCAAACCAAACAATATTAATAGGTGCCCTTGTTTAAGACCAATAATTTCGCATTCGTCCCATCAATTCGGACATAACATGATAAAATTATAAATGAATTTATATAAGTAAATCTTGATAAATGGCACTAAGGGTGGGGTGTGATTCGATTTGGTACAGTTTATCCCTCGAACTAAACTAAACCATATATTATGATTCGATTTTTTTTCACTAAATTGAACCTAACCATACAATTTTGTTTGTGATTTTTTTTCGAATCTATTTCAATCCAATTTGGTTCATAGTTTAAATAATTTTACACATATTATTAATTTTTTTCTATATGTAAGTCAAAAAATCATAAAAAATTATGCTTAACATAAAAAGGATTTGATTTATTATCATTTCTCTAATATCATTTACCACCTTCAATGTCCATTTGATATATTTAAAGAGGTTTTACTATATCTCTCAAGGTGATTATCATTTTTATATCAATCAATAAGAAAAAATACAAATAAAAAATGTAGTAAGTTACTTGATAAAAACCAAATAAGAAGAGAAATTGAATAATTAACATGAAATCCTCTTTTTTAATCATACATTTCTAGACTTTTACTGCCATTTTCTTGTTCTTTAAATCTCACAATTCAATTTGGTTTGAATCAGTTTAGTTCTGTTTGTAATTTTTTTAACATAAAAAAATGATTTGATTCAATTTTTAATTTTTTTCAAACCTAAAAAGATTGTTTGAAACTAATTTACAGTTTGATTCAATTCGGTTCAATCCAATCCATGGTTTTGGTCAGTTTTTTTTTTCCTAGCCATACCTGACACAATTAATAAATGTGTAAAACCCTTTTCAACCCATTTATAAATGTGTTAGCTTCAAGTCAAACATTTAAACCCATTTACCATGCCGCATAATTTCAACTCTAATGAGTGTAACACTCTTAACTTTTGATTCCTTTCTACACTTTGACATATAACATTCTAAAACAAATACTTAATATTATATATTTATATATAGAATCAACTTCAAGTCTTTTTCTTTTTTTTTTTTGGCTACGTAAACCCATTTACAAGAATGTATTATTCAAATCTGAACTTTATTAGTGAAGCTACTTAATACTATTAATAAAAAGTGAATTACATATATGAATTGTTTTTTGTATAAGTTACCACAAGTTGTATATTAACACAATAGAACTATCATACCATAAATTTTTGTTCAAGTTAGTTACATAGCACTAAGGTTTGATTTGGTTATTAAATTCTTAAACCATTATGTCTTCATCAGGTGTATCCATACATTTAACCTCTAAGTAAAAAGATAAAATTGCAAGTATTTTTGTAGAGTCTTAATAGTTTTTTCATAAGTATTTAACAAATTGAAATATATATATTGCTTCTTCTTCTTTTTTTGTAGGTACATTTTCTACTTGTGCTATTCCACTTCTTGCTTGTTTTTGGTTCAAAGATAAAATTATTAATAATGGTTCACAGTAATAGCACACATTCCATAAAATGATGGGACAAATCAAATCAATTAATATTTAAATTTCTCTTACTATTATCACAAACATGTTTTTTCAAATACAGACTTGATAATTGGGGTATATTCATTTTAGAATTTTTTTTAATTGATAAATGGGTTTAAATCAAGTACAAGACACACTAATTAAATGGATTAGATTATAGGTTTATATTTTTAAATATAATTAATAAACGAGTTGTATTATAAGTTAAGGTTTGTCAAACACAAACCTATTTAAACCCTAACATAAACCACAATACGTTAGCATGAATTACAAACCCTATTATTAATTACCTTTCTTTCTTATTTCAATTACTTGCTTTGTCCTCTAAAAAAATGAGGAAATTGTTAAACTTGGAGTTCAATCATATTTTTTATGGGAGAAAACCACTTGGTGTGATTGTTTCATAGGTTAAATTAACTATTAAAATTTTTTGACAACATTGCTAGTGAGATCAAGACCTCATTGGTTAAATTAGAATCTCATCAAGGAGGACCAATGACCCAAGTTAGGACAAAGAATTTGAGCCACTTAATGGAAAGGGTGTTACGAGGAACTATGATGATTGATGAACAAGTTTATTCCAATAGGTTCTTAGTCCATGATATCACCTTGGCAAGCAGTTTGTTATAATTGGAAGAAGAGGGAAAAACTAACTCCTAAAAAAAGGCTATTGGTGGTTCCAAATGTGATATTATTAATGTTGTTTCCAATGTAAGAGGTTCCGATAAGAAGGGAATCTATAATTATGATCCTATTTCTATAGTCAATTTCAAGACCAATATTTTTGAGGGTTGACAACTTGCTAAAGGGACCAAAGTTGAAGTTAGAAGAAAGCATATTTCTTTAGACAATTATGGAAATTACCTTTATTACATCAAAGAATCTAAAGGAATGGCTTTCGAAGGATATTCGTTAATATTTTTCTTCTTATTATACACTATATTTACTTTCCTTTTTAATTATTTCCATATTTGTAATTGCTCTAGCATATGTAGTTTTATGTAACCCTACAAAGACAACAATTTTGAATCATATTATTTCTTTATACATATTACATGTGTTCTTTCTATTCAATATTTCCGCTCTCACCATTCTTTTCCAATGTTGATGAGCAAACCATACAACCTGCTTATGTGTTATATAAAATAGTTTATATGTAGTTTAATTTTCTCTTTATACATCATATCCATTGGAGAAGTCATTCATATCCTTAGTTTACTTGTCAATTTGAATATTAGATAAAAATCTATAAAACTATTGTTGATTGAGTGGCCTAGTGGTTGAATTCTTTCTAGATCTTATCATCTTGATCTCCGGTTCATAGTACTTAGTGATTTTTTTCATCCTAAGTAGATCCTTAGAGAGATCTTAGCGTGTTTTGATTGCGTTTAGATCCAATCTAGGGATTTAGGCACATCAATATGAGTGTCTAAATCATGCTTCAAAAATAATTATCTTTGAAAAATACACAACCAATAAACACAGTTGTGTCTCACCTCCATGTAACTCTTAGCTTTTATTTCTTTAAGCTTCAATTTCTACATGATCTTGGCATAGTTAAGTCTATTATCTGTATCTATCTTCAAAAATTCAGAACTTTTTCTATTTAGCTCTAAATTAAGTAAAAATTGATTCCTTTTCTTCCTTTTTAATTCAATTATCCAACAAAATTCTAAAATCAAAATATTACTTAATTAGAATTTAAATTCTTTAGAAACGCACCAAAATTAAGGGGAAATACCTTAAATCTCACTTAATATTCATATCTAATTAAGCACCTATCAAACTTCTCTATACTTAAGCATTTGCTTATCCTCAAGAAAATTTTCCAGATTAAACAAAAACACAAAAAAATACTTAATCAACTTACTATTCAATAAACCAATTAAGGAAAATTTATTTAACCCTAAAATAATAAAATCTTAATTAACTTGCAATTGTAGAAGAAATTTAACTACAATTTTTATACTTTTCACTTAATCAACTGTCCTAAGGATACTAAATACTTGAATTCAATAATTAATTAATGCAAATCAAAGTTTACTCATATCATTTAACAAAGGATTCCCAAGACTCCCAAAACTCAAATTATCATCTCCTTAGTCAAGAAGAAGTCATAAATACTTTACTAAATTTACTAAAATGTATACACTTCTCTCTTCAATCTCACTAAACACCATAGTCTAAAGTAAATAGATAGTACATTCACTCATCCTTTAATCATTCATGTATTATATTTCTTTATTGGAAGTCCTTTTTTTTTTTAAGTTAGAGTAATTTTATCAATCAATAAGTCTAAAACCAAACGATCTTAGGCTACTATATTTTAAGATACCCCTTCAAACCTCCGTTAACTTCTTTACTCATTAATTAGTTCAATTTTCTTGGATTTTTCTCTTGACCAATGTAGGGAACTTTAGGTCGATGATCCTAAGCTCATCACTCAATTCAATAGGTGTTATCCCCTTGAAGGGCACCCTGTAGGCTTAATTGCTCAAGTCAACGAAGTCCACTTCTAAAATTTATTCAATTAGTTTATTTCTTTATTTAACCTCTAATTGTATTAAGTCTTCAAGAAATTCTCAAATGAAAAGTATCAATTATTCATTTACTAGGGATTATAAGTTTCTAAAAACATCCAAGGGAGGAAATATACATCAAAGTAAGTTTAAAAGACGTCCATGACTAATCCTAACTAGAGATGTGAATCTAATTTCTAAATCTCAAAATCCAAAGTTAAACAATACACAACTCTCTTCTACAATGATTTTATCATTGAATTTAAGCAAAGTATCATTAAAACAATTTCTAATCAAATATTCAATATAATCCAAAGAGTTTTCATATATCTAATTACAAGTTAATTTGATTATTTCCTAGGGTAAACAAATAAATGAGGTTTCCTCAATAGCCATAAATTTTAATCACCCCCTTCCCCACACTTAGAATCATACATTATCCTCAATGTACAAATAGAAAGAACTAGCAAAATAAGAATCAAACAAAACAAAACAAAAAATGAGAAAGCTAGTGGGGAAAAGAACTAGTACAAACCCCTGAATATGACATCTTTTCCATTTCAAAATGGGTTCAACCTATTGATCTTGAATACTTTAAACATGCAAAAAGCTATAAAAGAGAAAGAGAAACAGAAATCTAGAACAACAGTTAAAAGAAAGAAAATTGAGACAATTTGATTTAGCAAGCCATATTAATCTTGTTAGTTACATCAAAGAAAACAAAAGTAAAAGAAAAAAAAAATTCAATCAATATAATCACGATCAAACTCCTACTCTTCCCCTTCTTCATCTCCTCCTTCAACACCCATCATTTCTACATCCTCACTTTCTTCATTTTCCTCTTCTTCTTCCTCTTCTATCCCACCACTTTCATCATCACATAGCCTTAGAATCTGCTCACCTATATTTGTATCAACTGGAAAATTAATATTGAATTGTCTAGCTATGTTGCTAGAAAACCTTTCCAACGATTTTGCCTTCTAAAAACTCTTGCAAGGTCCATATGATTATGGCATTATAGATCCAAGACTTTCCTAAACTTCTTAATCTGTTTAGCCACTTTATGTTCAACCCTCTCCAATGGAGGCTTTGACCCTCTACTGGCACTAGTTGATCGGCTTGATCTTACTCCTTATTGTTTCTCTACTTTAGAAAGTAAATGCATCTGCTTAAAATAATTTAATTTGACAAGTACTACTTCCTTGAGAGGGAAGTGTGTCTGTGGGTTATAATGTGAAAGGAGATGTCTATGTGCGTGCCTAACCCTTTTATGTAAAAGATGACATGCTAGGTTGACACGAGCATGTCTAGCTCATTTTTGTGCCTAGAAAATAAAATAGAGGATTTATGGTCAACACGGCCAAGACATGATTGTGTCTAAAGACCATGTATCTCTTGTAAAGAATTGAAATAGAACACACCCGACACGGCCGTATCTAAAGGTTGTATAACTCTTGCAAATAATTAACATTATTCGGATGTTCTGACATGATCTTAACATAATCGTGTCTATAGGTCGTGTTTATCTTGGAAAGAATTAATTATAAAACCCCATTAAGCACAATCTAAACATGATCATGTCAAGAAGCTATGTAACTCTCGAAAAATTTTATTTTTTGAAGAACAGCCTTGACACAACTTTAGCATAGTCATGTCTGGTGGTCATGTAACATCTAGAGAACATCCTTATCTTCAACACATGCTTGACACGATTATGTCTAGTAGTTATGTCAAGCTCACAAAATCCAACTTTCTTTTTTCTTTTTCTTTTTCTTTTTTCTTTCTTTTTTTTTTTTTTGATGCTATACTAAACTTCTTAATACTTGGGTTGCCTCTCAAGAAGCACTTTTGTTTTACATCGTTAGCTCAATAGATTTTTGTTTATTTTACAAACCTACATAGTTTAGAGGTGAAACTCATCCTTGTCATTTGATGCAAATTCCCCTCCTCCTAAGTAAAACTTTAACCTTTGATCGTTTACCTTAAATGCACCTTTTCTCATGATGTGTGACTTTAATTGTTCCATAAGGGAAAACATGTGTAACCGTGAAGGGACCAAACCATCTAGACTTTAATTTTCTTAAGAATAACCTTAGGCAAGAGTTGTAGAGTAAGACATGGTCACCTTCTTTAAATTATCTCATTTACTTGATCCTTTGGTCATAGTATTTTTTAGTTCTCTTCTTATAAAGCTTGGAATTCTCATACACCATAGCAAGCAATTCATCAAGCCTCTTATGAGTACCTATACGCTTAAGATCTCAGTTAGCTAATTTAGTAGCCAAAAAATCTTTATGTTCAATTACCACATGTATGTGGCAAGCTTCCCACAAACAAGTCCATAGGGGGTAGTTCCTATAGGTATCTTATAAGTTGTTCTATATGTCTGTAGGCCATCTTCCAACTTATTAGACCAATCTTTCCTATGGCGTTCCATGGTTTTTTTCTAGGATTTGCTTAAGGTCCCTATTGGCAACTTCTACCTGATTGCTTATTTGTGGGTAATACAGGATAGCTAGTCTATGAGTAACACCGTAGCATTTAAACACTTTTCTAAGTTTCACATTGGAAAAATATATTCTCCTATCACTAATAATTGCTCTTGGAGCGCCAAATTAGGAAAATAAAGTCTTAAGAAACCTCTTTACTACCCTAGCATCGTTTGTGGGTAAAACTTGAGCCTTAACCCATTTAGATACATAATCAATAGCCATTAAAATATATTTATTCCCATTAGATTTAGGAAATGGCCCTATGAAATCTATACCTCAGATATCGAATACATCACATACCAAGATGGGGTTTTGTGGAATCTCATCTCTATGGGCTATATTTCCTTCACATTGGCAACTATCACAAAGTTCCACATACCTCTGAGCATTCCTAAAAAGTATAAGCTAATAAAACCTTGATTTTAGGACCTTATGAGTTGTCTTATTGGCACTATGATGTCCTCCAATCAATCTGAAGTGACAATGGCTCAGAATTTTCCATCCTTCTTTGTAGGACACATATCGACAAATGACTTGGTCAGCATAAATCTTAAACAAAAACAGATTCTCCTAAAAGTAATACTTCACATCAAAAAAAAAAAAATTCTCTTTAGTTGATGTGATAGTCCCTTTTGAAGAATTTTAGCTACGAGATAATTAGCACTATCTGCAAACCTTGGAGTTTCTTATTTCCTTACCTAGGTTGTTACATATAATCTTTCATCCAAGGAAATCATCATTAATGTCTTTTTCCTCTAACTTCTTTAAGTTGGGATCTTCCAAACTTGATAAGTGATCAAATGCTAAATTTTCGATACCCTTTTTATCCTTGATTTCTAAATTGAATTCTTGTAATAGTAGGATCCATCTGATAAGTCATGGCTTAGCATCTGTTTTAGTTAGCAAATATCTCAAGGCAGAATAGTCAATATATACAATAACCTTAAAAGAATTAAATAAGAGCAAAATTTATCAAATACAAAAACTATAACCAAAAGCTCTTTTTTAGTAGTTGTGTATTTCTCTTGTACATTAATAAGAGTTTTGTTAGCACTATGGATTGGTTGAAAGTGTGTATTCCTTCATTGTCCAAGAACTGCTCTTACTGCGAAGTCGCTCACATCACACATTAGCTCAATGGGAAAATTCTAGTCAGGTGTAACCATGATGGGAGCCTTCGTTAATTTGTCCTTAAATAGATTAAATGCTTCTAAACATTCCTATGAGAGAACAAAAGGCACATTTTTCTCTAATAACTTGGTTAAATGTCTAGTTATTTTAGAAAAATCCTTTATAAATCATCTATAAAACCTCGCATGCCCTAAAAAGCTTCTTATTGCTTAACTAAAGTTAGGGGTAGATATTTTGTGAGACTGTCAATCTTGGCACTATCTACTTCAATACCTCTATGTGAGATTTTATGTCCTAGGACATTTCCTTCTTGTATCATGAAATGGCACTTCTCCCAATTTAACATTGGTTAGTTTCTTCACATTTGCACAACACTTTCTCTAGATTAAGCAAACAATTGTCGAATGAATCACCAAAAATTGAAAACTCATCCATAAAGACTTCCATGATGTCCTCTATATATTCTTCAAATATGGTCATCATGCACCTTTGCAATGTTACTAGTGCATTATAAAGTCCGAAGGGCATTCACCTATAAGCAAAGGTGCCATATGGACATGTAAACATTGTCTTCTCCTAATCCTTTGGTGCAATCGGTATAAGAAAGTGGCTTGATAAGCCATCTAGAAAACAATAATACATGTGACCTGCCAAATGCTCCAACATTTGGTCAACAAAAGCTATGGGAAAGTGATCCTTGTGCATGGCATCATTTAACTTCCTATAGTCAATACACACCTTCCAACCTATAACCTTACGCATGGAGATTGATTCATTCTTGTCGTTTCAGATTACTGTCATCATCCCTCCTTTCCTGGACACGACCTGCATAGGACTGACCTATGAGCTATCAAAAATTGGGTAAATCATATCTACATCTAGTGGCTTGATCACTTCAACGTTAACTACTTCATTTATGTTGGGGCTTAATCTTCTTTGAGGTTATACCACCAGTTTGTAACTTTCTTTCATCAAGATTTTGTGGGTGTTAAATGCAGGGCTAATCCCTTTTATGTTAGATATTTTCCATGAAATGGCCTTTTGTGGTCCTTAAGCACCTTTAGCAATCTCTCCTTTTGGTCTATTCTTATGTTGGAAGCTATAATCACCGATAGCCTGGAATCCTTCTCCAAAAAGGCATACTCTTCTAGGTAATCAGGGAACTGCTTCAATTCTATTATCGGTGGGTCTTCAATGGATGGTTTTAGCCTTGGTTCCTTCTTTATATTGAACTTCTCAAACCCCTTCTTCCCATTAATAGATTTGTTGGCTTTTAATGGGCTGCTACTCCAACACACTTAGGGTTTTCTATTTCTTCTTCACCCATTTGTAAGCAACACTCCAAGGGATCCTTAGATAACATATTCTATGCACAATCAATAACATCCAAGCGATAGCATGTATCATCTTGATCAATAGATTTTTTTTTCATAACTTTAGGTATTTTAAAAATTATTTCTTCATCTCCTACCCTTAAAATGAGTACCATCACTGACATCAATTATAACCTTAGTTGTAGCTAAGAAGCATCTACCTATGATAAGAGGTACTTCTATATCCTCATCCATATCAAGTATAACAAAATCCATAGGCAATATAAACTTTCCTACTTAGATAAGCACATCCTCTATAATTCTCCTAAGGTACGTGACAAATGTATCAATTAATTACAAACTCATATGTATAGGTTTTGGCCCTCCTAGCCCTAGTTTTTTAAATAATTTATATGGTAACAGATTAATACTTACTCCTAAGTTTGCTAAGGCTTTATCAACTAACAAGTTATCAATTACATAAGGAATAGTGAAACTCCCTAGATCTTTCAATTTCTTTGATAGCTTGTTCTGAAAAATCGTTGAGCATTCCCCTCTTAGTATAATAGTTGAAAGCTCCTCCACTTCCTCTTGTTAGATAACAAGCCCTTTAAGAACTTTGTGTATTTTTGCATTTGCAATAAAGCATTAATAAGAGATAAGTTAATATATAACTGTTTAAACAGATTGAGAAACTTACTAAATTGCTTATCAGAGTGATCTTTCTTCAGGCTTTAAGAATAGAGTATAGGCGGACTGTGTTCCTTCATTTTTAGTGGCTCCTCACTCTCTTTTTCCTTAACTTCCTCTCCATTCCCTATTAACTCTACTAATTTTCTATTCAACCTGTAATTCCTTTCCACTTCTAAGGGTTGTCGCTCTCACATGTTCCTTAGGATAAGTTTCGGCGTTTCTTGGTAATGTCCCCCATTATCTTTCAACCTGTTAGGGAAAAAGATTCGAACTTTTCCTCTTATCTGTGCGATTAACAATTGAAACAAACAACAATCAATAATAAGATGCGGAAATAAAAACAATCAACACCAAGGATTTACGTGGAAAACCCCAATCTGGGGAAAAACCACGAAACCGTTGCACACAAATTCTCCCACTATCAAAGTAATGGGTTACACACTTCTTCACTAGTCTCACTAGTAGATTACTCAATCTCACCACAAACCGATAGATCGATTACAATGGATTTCCCTCTCTAGAACTCTCTCTAGGTTTAGGAATAACCTCTCTGTATCTCTCACTCTTGTGTTTTCGTTTTTTCACACACAACACAAAGGAATACCACTATATATATATATAGTTCTACCTGCCAAAAAATAGACAGCCAACTTAGGACTTACGCCGGCACAAAGGCCGGCGGCCTTGAACTCCAATGTTGGCAGCCTTTAGCCAGCGTTCAATGAAAAACAACAACAACAACAATTTGTTGTTGAAGGCCAGCAACTAATATATTATAGGTCGGCGGCCTTGAGCCGGCTTACGCCTAGTTTCGATTGATTTCGACGATTTCCTTCAAGCTTAACAACCTTGCATCCAAGTATATCTCATATACTTAGGATACCTTTGGTATAGACCCATATGTGTTGGATCTATACCCCAACACAACAATCATCTTTGCAAGTTGTCTCACTTGATTTTCCAAATTATGGATGAATGTTTCTTGATTCCTCAAAGAAGTTTCTATATTTTATAATCTAGCCTCATTAGTTTAAATATATTTAGTTAAAATTTCTTCCAAATCTAATTTCTTCTCTTATAGTTGGGGTTATTGGAATCCTAATGGAGACAAATTCATCTTTTGTTAATTTTGATTTTGATTGCTCTAAGAGAAATTTAGATGATTTCTCCATCCTAGATTGTAGGTATTACTATATGAGTTATTTTATAGTCTAGAGGGATTTTCTAAATAATTCGCTTGTTCCCATCAATCTTGAGTCTCAATTCCCCCTACACTAACCTCTCTCGAATTACCTTAGGCATTTACAATAAGTGCAAACAATCTCCTACTAATTGCATCAACTTTGTTGGCTAGAGATGTCACTGCATCTAATTCATAAATACCCATTGCCCTATTTCTCACCCCTAGCACCTTCCCATTGAGAATTATTCATCGCCATATCCTCAATCAAAGATTAGACCTCTTTAGGCATTTTAGTGTTCAATGTTCCTCCTGTTGTGGCATTTATCATTAGCCTTGTTAACAAATTTAAACCATTGTAGAAAGTTTGGATTTACCTCCATAGAGAGAGGCTATGATGTAGGCATCTTCTCAATAGCTCCTTATACCTAACCTAGGTATTGTACAAGGTCTCAGCCTCCAATTGAGCATAAGATGATATGTCCTTTCAGAGCTTAACTATTTTAGTAGGTGGAAAATATTTCTTAAGGAATTTTTTAGCCTTACTATCCCAAATAGTAATGGATCCCTTTAGAAGTGAATTTAATCATTATTTTGCTCGACCCCTTAATGAGAAATGAAAGAGTTGCAATTTAATTATGTCGTCAAAAGCCACATTAACGTTAAAGGTGTCACAAATCTCCAAGAAATTTAATGTATGAGCATTAGGGTCTTCATCTTGTAGGCCGTCAAACTAAACAAACCATTGCACCATTTGTGTGATGTGAGGTTGAATCTAAAAATTGTTGGCAACAATAAGTGGCCTAACCATATTGAAGTCAGCTCCAACCAAAAAAGGTTTTGAGTAGTCAGACACAGTCCGTTGTTAGTTCTGGTTTTCTTTACCCATAATTTCCAACTCGTCTTCTTCCTCTTCTGCCTTAATTCTTAAAGAAGAACCTTGATTTAATTCCTCTGCTACTTGCCTAACCATTTTACATAAGTGCCTAGCTATCTTTTCAATCTTTGGATCAAAGATTAGCACATCTAATGGAATGCTTCTAGTCATGCACTACTAAAAAAGAAAAGAGACTAAAACAAATTAGTTAAATTAATAAAATGATCAATATTCTTAATATTAAAATCTCCAGCGATAGCACCAAAAACTTGATGTAATGCAAGTATACCCATCAAATTTTGTAATATAATGAATTGAATACAAATATCATCCCATGGTGTACGAAGTTTACCGATAAAAAAAATACATGTCACAAGTATAACTATTAATAGTCATATACTCTTGATAAAGGATTATAATTCTTCAAACTATAGAATAGAATATTATACATCAAGAACTGCATTGTTTTATATCAGCTAATTCACAACAAAAAAAAAAA
Source organism: Laguncularia racemosa (assembly GCA_037954665.1). Classification (NCBI taxonomy): domain Eukaryota; kingdom Viridiplantae; phylum Streptophyta; class Magnoliopsida; order Myrtales; family Combretaceae; genus Laguncularia; species Laguncularia racemosa. The sequence continues at coordinate 4,815,814 of JBBMOL010000030.1, read as the reverse complement.
GTAAGTAAGTACAAACTGAAAATTACAATTCAAAACTTTTGAAATCTTATACGAAAAGATACTTGAGGGTTAGGGATAGACCTAGGATCATATGACTGGAGCGACTGAACTTACCTCAATTAATAAAAATACCTTTAAATAATATCTACTTATTGTAACAACTATATTGCATCTTATATGTGTAATAGAATTTTATTAATGATTTAACTCACAACAATTCCTAAAACTTAATAGGATAGAAAAATTCGTTTAAGAAATATTAAGGGTAATTCGTGTAATTCTTATGAAGTTAAAATAATAAACCCCTTACCTTTTCATTGTGACATATATATTAACTAAAATTTAATTATTAATTTATAAGAAAAAAATAAAATTAATATATAAAACTTGTGTAGGTTTTGTTTTCAAAACATATGAATAAATAACTTGAACAAGAAATTGCCAACAACAAGAGCAAATTGACATAAATATATGTATTGTACTATTTCTTTTCATGATAACTTTGGATGACTACTTCATTAGCAATGCTAAAAAAATTATCATTTGAATATAAGTTATTAAACAATCAATAATTTAATAATCCACATTTATTTTCATAATTTTAATTATAAAGAAATGTTAATAAACCAAGAAATATAATTAGTTTATTTACCAGCAATTTATATGATAAGATCAACACAATTGTAATATGAACAATGTAATTATTATTTACAGTATACTACTAATAAAAAATTAGCAATTCATGAGAATTTATTTAGTTAAATATAATTTTATAATAAATGAATTCAATGTTATTGGTTATTGTTAAAAAAAAAGTTATAAAAAAAAAAAGAGAGAGAGAGAGAATGTTATCCTACTAATAAATACATATGGAAAAAGTAAAATGATTCTTATGAAATTTAAATTGAAGACCTAATTCTATAAAACCAAACATCTAATTACTCTACTATATTTATTATTATGTTATATTTTGCTCTTTAACAAATACATTTAATATATATATATTCTTTTTAAATTAATTTTTTCCAAGCTTCAAGGTTCCGCATCGGGTTTTAGTAAATAAAATTATTATGTGATCCTTTTCTTTCGTTTCTATATATTTATTTATTATTTGTGTAATTCAGTTGAATACCATGCTTCAATTCCAACAATAAGTAGTGTATAACATTCATGAAAGTGCTCCAAAGCATGGTTATAATTTATAAATGATCTCTTTAAATATAGTACTTTCTTATTGCTTAATTACTTGGAGAAGTCTAAATTTCTTTGGTCATATGTCAGCAAAATCAACATACAAAGCCAATTTTTGTGTTGAAGTGGTGACTTCTAACGTCAAAGTTGCAAGATCATAGCCATCTTCGCCTTTCCGGCCACGGCCGGAAACCAAGGGTGCGAGTTCCCTGGCCGCTCTCTTAATTTTAAAAATTTTATAGACTGATCTTAAAAATTATAATTTTCTTTAGGTATATATATATATCAAAATGTTATAACTCATTCCCATTACTAAAGGATCCATAATATGGAAAATAGAAAAAGTGGTGCTATATTTTTTCTTGATGCTATTTGATTAATTATTTTTCGGTTATGCAACTTAAAGCACATTGTAAGAGATAGGTACACCTCATATTATATATATATATGATATTTAAATATTAATAAAATTTTAATATATATATATATATAAGTAATACTTAACAAATCGTTTCACAACTGGTTGATATTGAAGAATTCATGACTGGTTCGATAAATTAGGAGGAGTTGTATGCATAGAATGCAAAGATTGGAAGAAGAAGTTTAGACTGGCTGTCTGTATTTTGAGATTTACGAACACGTGTAAGATTTATTTTTTTTTTTTTCAGTGATTATAATGAAAATAGAAGTTCAAAACTGGTTTATCTAACCTAAAAACCAACGTCCATGCCATAAGCCTATGATGTTGTTATAAATGACTGAGATTTGTACGAGTCTCTTTAATCTTTTCAGCAACTTGTCAATATTCTTCGAGATTATAGATCTTTTGTTTTAGGGGTCTGTTTTGTAAGATAATTTGAGTGAATGAGACAGCTCCCTCTTAATTCTCATTACTGGTAAGCAACAGAAATTCCTTACATAAATTGTTAATATTCCAAAATTTTCTTTTGTGATTTATTATTATTACTTCTTTAAATGTAGTGATTTTCTTTTTATTTTTTTTCGGTAACAAATAATACATATGACTAAACTTTTCAAATTAAAAATATACTCATATTTATGCTCTAAAACACTTTTATAGCTCCAAAACCATCAATATGTATGACTTATCTAGTGAAAATTTTGAGAATTTATATAAGATTGAAGGTATTGATGCGTTTTCAAAAAAAAAAAATTATAAAAAAGTAAAATAAATCACATATTAGAAGTGTATCCACACCTGAACAATTATTTTTGGTACACTTTTTTGTTTTTTTTTCCCAAGTTTTGGTATACATTTTTATCATCTCTTTTCTTTAAAAATAAATAAAAGTCGGCACTCCATGATAAATTGGTCGCGTTCGTCTTTAGGTATTTTATATAAGCTCCACAACCTAGCACGTCCTCCGAGTTGGTAACTAACAGGCTTGCATGTGATTGACAACACATCGGATCTAACATTTTCCTAAATAAATTACTACGTAGACTTTAAGAGCAATAACGTGGTTAATTCATGGGGAATCGTCCGTCGAAAAAGATAAATAATGAAAGTCAAGTCATCTTCTTCACACATCAATAATCCAACACCCAACCCCACCACCAAAGATCTGAAACCCCTCCATGCAATTTCTCTCACTTCGTATTCTAAGCTTTTTCTCTCCAAGAAGCTTTGGATCACCATTATATGTCTCCACATTTCTTATAATACGTATTGATGTTTCTTATTTGCTTCAATGACTATATAACTTCGATTATTTGTTACGCCCAAAGGTCTTGATGGAAGGTCATTCCAGGTATTTTCCTTAAACTTTCCGCATTTACATGTTTCTTTCCTTTTCTAATTTTTTCTTTTGTCCCCTTCCATCCATCCATTGAGACATCCAAGAAGCCGTCCATGCACAGGTGTAGCATAACATTGTTTTTCCTAATAGATCCATTGCTTTAGAAAAGCGTTGATGTATCCTTTCTTGTAGCCGGCTCTGAGTGTTTTTCATCCTATGATAAATAAAACCTTAGTATACATAAATATTAGCAAAACTAAAATTATTAATACCAAAAATTTCTATGAATTGGACAATTATATTTATACAATTTGAGGAGGAGGAATTCAAGCATATCTCCATCTTTAATAAAGAATAGTATTTATGACAATTGAATTATAAAGCTTTATCGACAAAAACTTCTTTATATTAATGTTTTATTTATCCAATCCCCTTATTAGACAATCCACATTGGACATAAGTCCCCATATGCCTCTCTCTAAGTTTTTATCATTAAATAAAAATTAATTAATTAATTAAAAAAAAAACTTGTTTATGCAAAGTCAATGGTATTTTTATAGGAAAAAAAAACAAAAAAAAAAAGAAAGAAAAGAAATCTAGATAAGTATGGAGACCAATCTAGATTTTTATCTAAGTACCTTCTTATAGAAGCCATTAATGGACATAGCTAGGTTCTTAAATAAGCACTGGTTCTCAAGGTGTTTAACTGTAATATTTATTTTGCTACTTACTACTTATTTGACAATGGTCAAGTTTGGCCACTTATATTTGAAAATAGTAGTTACTAATAACTTTTTTTTTAAGAACCTCACAAATAAAGTGAAAAGATTTTTAAAAAGAAGGATTTCTTAAAGAAGTTGCTAATTTATTATTATAAGAGCCCCATATAGAGATTCTTAGGGATAGAAATGACCGTCACCAACTCACCGTATCCTCCTTACTAGTTCATTTTCTTTGCCTTTCCACTTAGGCAAATGGCAATAATTGACTTTAACTTCTCCTTTGACAAGAGATTCAGATTGGTTATTGTTTACTTATACTACTAATCATTACTTGTTTTCCTTATCTATTCTTATCATTAGGTTCATTAGTTTTCACAAAAATGGTGTTCTCTTGAGAAAAAGAAAATTCTATTTTTTTTTTTTCAAAACTAAGGCCATTTTTACAGCCATTAGTGATGAGATTATTTAGTTTCTCCTCGCTTTCTGAAAACTTGTTGAAAGTGTTTATGATTGAATTTGACTGCTCATTAATTCTACTAGAAGATTAATTTCTTCTTCATCTTCAAAACTTTCAAGTTCTAATCGTAGTTCTTGTTTTTCTTGACCTCTGAAGGCTAGAGAACCTTCTTTCTACTTTGTGTGTCGTCATTATTGAATTACACATCTGCTTCATATGCCATTAGTGCCCCTCTCAAACCACTTAGTATCAGCGTTAAGAGGTTTGCAAATTCTTCCACGGTTGTTTTCTTGGCATCCCATTCTCTTGGCAAGATCCTAAGAGTCTTTCTCGCAAGATCTAGTTTACTATAAGAAACCCCAAGAGATATAAGCTTCCTAACAATCAATGAAAAGCGATCAAAGACTTCTTTAATTTTTCCTTTAGGTTGGAACTTAAACAATTCATATTCTTGCATCAAGATATTTTTCGATCTTTTAATAAAATCAATTCCTTCGTGTAATTTGATATTTATCCCAAACTTCTTTGGTAGTATTACTCAGTGAAACATGATTGAATTCAGGAGATATAGCAATTAAAAGTGTGTGCTTAGCCTTTCAATTCACAAAAGCATCTGTTATATGTTATGCTGTAATGATCTCATCTAGTAAGTTTTATCTCCTATGGCAATAATCGCCTAAGATTCAAATATGTTGCTCGAATGTATTATCACCATCCTACATTTCCATTGAGTATAGTTCACCAAATTATAGTGCTTTGTTGGTTTGAACAAATGTCATAAAACTCTGCCATTTTTCATCAAAAACTATTTTGATCTAATTAAAAAGACTGCAATCAAAAGAACCGTGCTTAGCGAACCACTTTCTTGAAATATAGAGCTAGCTCAAATGCCAACTTCTGGTCCTTGTCGAACAATCAAAAAAGGAGGATTGAATTGATTATTCCTAAAAACTTTTTAAGAAGAGTAAAATTCTTTCACCGAAATTAAAAACTAGAAATTGTTCTTTGTCATTGTTTGAAGGATAGTAGATGTTCAAAACTTGCTATTTTAACTTCAATTAAATTGGGTCCTTTTTAATATAGAAAATATGTTTTATGCAAGTATAATAGATTGAATCAATCGAAGTTGTGAGAGAAAGCAAATATATTTAACATAATATAGCAAAATGTTATAGATGCAATAAAGTAAAAAGTAGAGGAAGAAGAAATATAGCATTGATATATAGAGGTTCCTCCTTATGAGTGAGTTCTCTCTTCCTACACTGCGCTCGGGAACTGGTTTGTTCACATTGGTACATTCTACTATTTGAGAAAAAAATTCAAATGACATCTATAAATTTGTCATTATCAATTACAAGACTGTTTTATCTCACACTTTACCTAGAAATACACAAGATTACAAAATCTACACCATAAAATTTTTTCAAAAAGTTCTCATAAGATTATAATGGGGTGTAAAATCTCTCAATGAGGACTACAATAATGCTCCTTGAATTTTAACTCTGTATATCTCAATACAACAATTGAAAGATAAACATTAGACCTTGTATGCTTTTGGTTTTTTAAAACTACTATAAATATGAATTGTTTTGATCTCGTGTATTCCTTCATCTTGTTTAATCTTCAAGAGTTGTCCATTGTATAGCTTGAATCCAATGTCCAAGTTGATCTCTTGATGGTAATAGCCATTTTGATTGATATGTCCAACTTATTGTGATTGAAAAGACTTACCTTGATGAGTAGTAGATTTCCTGATCGTCAAATTTATTGTGTCCCTTATTTGTCAGCTTCAACCTTCCTTAATAAGTCTACAAATCTTAGACTTGCTTGTTTTGTCTCCATTCGATCATTGTCAGATTTATTATGGTCATGAATCCTTCGAAGAATTAATGTAATAGGATATGACAAGATATGTTTCCTAAATATATCTAATATACAGTGTTGGGCCTTCAATTCTATGATTCTAGTATACACTCGTTCTTAGTTATACTACTCCTGAACTTTTCTAGTGCTTTTGATCTTCTTTTAAGCTTTTTCTTGTCGTGAGATTCTATTCCAAGCATCTATGTCTTAAGTTTTTGGTTCTCTTCAAGCTTCTAATTCTTATTGCCTCTTATCTCTTAATCTATACTTTTGATTAGCTCTTCTATCTTATGCTTCTTTTCGTCTTCTGTATTTGAGCTTATGATTATCTCTAAACTTCAGATTGACTTGTCTTTTCTTTAATTTTGTCTAAGTTTTTGCATCTATCGGAACGTCCTTCTATGATTTTCTTGGTATGGACTTCTTATTTTCTTCGAACTTTTCAATGTTTTGCTCTGCAATTCTGACTTGCTTCTAACTTCCATTAGTAACGTCCTGCTTTTCATTTCTTACATCTTCTTAGATTCATTTCTTTCTTATTCTTAAGTGTGCTCAGATTCTGCACTTTGCTGTGTATATCTTCTGTACACTTAGTTCATTAGTAAACACACATCACAATATTTTGCCATCATCAAAATATCTTTAGGATACTTAACATGAGGCTTCCAAATCCCACAGCTAGTAGTGTTGCAAGCTCCACAGCAATAATCTCCGATATAACATCCATGGCTCTATTCAGAGTGTACGAATCTCCATATACAACCGCCAAGTTAGAGGAGAAGACATGGTCAAAATAGAAGTCCTCAGTGAAAATAATTTATGCCCTTCCTATGATAATTAGAGTAAAACCTTACATCTCTAGCGTGCTATGGCCTTGTGTGCGCAGTACTTCATTGCCTCGCCTTCGGTGGCATTGCTGCCTGTATCATAGTGTCACTTCTCCTCCATGATCATGATGTGGCACTTTTGTAATGTTTCTTTGAGAGCCTAGAAACATAAGAAGGCAAATACAATGAGACTATAAGCATGCCTCACCATGCAAGTGTTATAATTTTCAAAATTTTCATTATATCAAAATCCATCTGGCAATCTAGCATTCCGATGGTTCAACACTTACAGAAGCAATTGAATCAGAGCATTCCCCCTATTTCTCTTGTTCCTACTTCTCGTTCCACAATCAAGCATTTGGATGTAAGCACAAACAGACTTACTTGAACACTGAAAATCTATTAGGTTTCCTTTTGCACGCATGAGAAGTGCCAACCTTCCACTTCCTTCTTGCTCCTGTGCCTTATGAATCATTCGCTTCGTTGGACAGTGCTTCATTGATATGGTGTTGAAAATGGTACGGGAAGTTGAAGAGTTTTTACACAAAGAAGTTGGTTTCTTTTAAACGGAGGAGAGAGAGGAAACCGGAGTGGGGGGAGAGAGAGAGAGATAATTGCTTTGATATTGTTGTGTTTTTTCCCCTTTTTTTTTATTCTTTTCCCCCTATTTAGGCATTTTTTGCAATTTCTTTATTTTTCTCATTTTTGTATTTTTTCCCCATTCTCCCTATCAATACCAAAAAAAAAAAAAAAGGAAAGAAAGAAGGAAAGGGAGCAATGACCATTTGATTGTAGAATTTCCCATTATAAGCAAAATGGATAACAGGTATATTATGTAGGAGTGAGTGGGGATAAAAACAATAAGGTATAAAGCTCTATCTGTACTTTATCTAGTAAGGTATAACTTCTCAAATTTTAAAATTGGCCTATAGCACTCTTGAGTTACCTTGGAATCCATACGCTATAAAACTTACATAATACAAAATATATTGTGGAACTTGTAAATTTTGCTTTTCTTTCTATAGATTTCAAATTTATATAATGTTAAAAAGGTAACCTATAAATGATATTATAGGTTGTTCATATACAAAATTTAAAACTTACAACAAAATCTATAAAAGAAATTTTTTTTTAAAAGAGTAAGTTTTCATACCTTTATTATCTCAAGTTTATGTAATCCTACTAATTAGCAAATGAAAAAAAATGAAAAACGTAAAGTTAAAAAAGAAAATAAAGAAGAATAAGGGGAAGAACGGAAAACATAAAATGAGCGAGGTGGTATTAAGGTTAGATGCTTATAGATATAGCTTAAGCTTCTTCTTTTTTTTCTTTTTCCTTCTTTTTTAACTAAAACAACTATTAGATGAAATATGTAATGTTATCATTTATTAATATTATTTAATAATTTTTTATAAAATAGGTATAGAATACCCTATTCTATATACTTTAGATAAAAAGTTCTATGTGAGTACTTGTACCTATGTCCTATCCTATGGAAGTAGGTTCCATAAAATCTATGTCTAAAGTCTAGCCTATGATCTCTAAAACCCATCTAAACCTATCAAGTTGAGTATAAAATAGGTGATATCTTATACAATAAAATTATCTGCTCATCCCTAATTTTACAAGCATTCAAACTTTTGCTCCCAAAAAATTAAAGCAACTTAAGAGTACAATAAATTTACCTAATTAATAATACTTCACAATACTAATGAAAAGATAAAAGTAAACAAAAGTAAACAAACCTAATAGAGACATGTGATGTATTAGGTGATGAACTTCCTCTAGGAAAGAGATGAAAATCCCAACAGCACGGTAGCCTACATCATCATTGATTATCTTTGGCCTTTTAACATAAGTAATCGTTGCATCCATCAAGGTGTACTTTATAATGATAGTAGCATAGTATACGAATATTTTATGCTTCATATGAATATATTTTCATGGTTAAATTCATAGATTCTATCATAATGAGTAAAAGAATCAAGCAAGGAAAAGAAAAACTATTATTGTTGGCTCTAGTTAATAAGATTATTTATACCTTTTTTAATATTTCGCTAGCTAAATTCAACTAGCTTTCCTTTTGATTATTTTGGTAGAATTCTTTAATCGAATTTGCAATGGACAATAAATACTATAAATAATTTGTGGAGAAATAAAAGAGTGTAGAGTTCAAAAAAAATCAAGCAATAGTACATAGCTATTCCACCCTATGCGTCAATATACTCTTCCAATCTCAATCAACTAGGGTCCTAGTTCTCTTTATCAATTCATTCCACTATATTAAAGAATCAAACCATACTAAGCAATATAATGAAAATTGATAAAATAAAAAGTTTCTAAAATTTGATGTAATATAGAAATTACCACAACAATAATGAAATTAAACTAATATCAAATAAGTGGGCTAACGAGCATATATGATCCAACAAAATATTTCATAAGTGAATCAATACATATGTAGTCCAATAAAATAAAAATTACAAAAGTAAAACCAAAAAAATAGATTTTAGTTTAATAAGAAGTAACTCTCAATCAAAAAGAAAGACCCAACAGCCAGATATAAACCTAAATTAGACACCCCTTGCTCTCTACCCCGATGCATTAAAGAAGGCGAAATGCTGGAGTTATTAAGCTTAAATTGCATTGGTATGATGAAGAACTGTCCACCACATCCTCTATCCTCAATGCCCCAACTTTGCCAGCCTTGTATGGGCTGAGGTAAATCCATAAAAAGAAACCGTAGAAATCACCTACAAAATTATTTAAAAAAAAAAAAGAAGTCTCAATTAGAGAAAGAAAAGCAATACGTGTGTGAGTTCATATATATACAATTAAGAAGTAATCGTTAATAATTAATTCAACTTATAATTCTAAGCTTTCATACAAGAGATATAATCTATCAGAATATAAGCTTTCATTGGTTCAATAATTGAGGTCCCATGGTATGATAGAAAGATTCATATAAACTTTTCTTTGTTCCTTTCTTCTTTTCTTCTTTTTTTTTTTTTTTTTTTTTGGCGCAACACCCTTTTGTAATCATGCATAAGCCGATTTTTTAAAGAAAAAAGAATACTCTTCATTTGCATATTTTTACAATAAAAAAGAAAATAGTTAGTGGGTTAATTTATGCATGAGAAAACAAATAAGAAAAGAAATATTGAACCTACCTGCTAGACTCGACTAGCTTCATCTCACACTCCTGCTGGCGTTATTATCGTATACTAGATGCTGTGATCACAAATCAATCTCACAAAATCAGCGAAAAAAGCAAAATATATATATAATTAAAAAAAAAAAGAATTAGTCCTGAAAAACTCGAACCTAGTTGTATACCAAGTGAAAGTTCTTAGATCAAGTGATTGAATATATACTTTATTGAAATCAAAAGCAAGAGGGAAGTGATTTCGGAGGAGTTGATTTCGAATCAATTACGGCTGTCGGTGGATGTATCAATATTTCTTTAGTTATAAGAATTCCCTGTAATAAATAATATAGGTAATATATGCATACATATACACATATGATATTTTACCTAATTTTGGGCTTCCACAAAATTATTAAAACAATTTAAAAGGTGCATAGCTATATTTTTACCTAATAAATGATGTTTAACAGATCTTAAAAGTAAATCAAAACCTGGTAGAAACATGTGGATTCGCTGATGAACTTCCCCTAGGAATGCAACGAATCTTGAAAGCATGTGTGGCTTCATCCTCATATATCTCAATGGCAGCATTTGCCTTTAGATTCGGAATGGAAATCGTATTATTTCCAGCAAAGCCCACATTGCCAGCTTCAACGGGATTAGACGGAAACACATGAAATATGATATACTTATCTCGAATTAGGGGGCTGAGGTCACAGTCCTCATAGAAGAGATTTTTGCTCTCTCCAGGATGAAGTATGCAGCTGTGATCTGCTCTTTCGAATAAGCTGCCCTCGACCTTATCGTGGTATTCTCTTGCCTCGAGCCTCATGTTTGTATTAGTTAGGTTCCTGACCTTGCATTTCTTCTGACCCATCATCGTCTTCCCTATATCTATACAACGTAAAAATAAATAAATAAGTGTGTAAGTTTAAGATTAAAGCACTCGTAACATGGCATATGAAAACAAGACCATATACTACTTTCATGATCATAGAAATGGTTAATTAAATTTAGCTATTGAGTTGAACTTAATAGACGACATATCAATACTATTCCCTTCTGTGCTCGGAAACATTTCAATCATCCTAGAAATGTCTCACCAGAAAGAAATAATAGTACAAGATCGAAGTTATCAAAAAGCAACTTCCTCATCCCACCAGCAATGTTTAGGGTTTCCTAGAGAGAGAGAGAGAGAGAAGGTCGTTTCCCAGAGGGACGGGTTTCACGTTTCAGAGCTGCGTCTACAGTGTTAGGCTTTCTCATGTACTTGTAGCTATCGTCGCGCGTTAAAAGAAGTTTCTAGATTGTTGCGTATTACTTACTCATCGTGGGCCTACAAAGGATAGCAGGCTAATAGCCCAGTAGGTCTTCTGGGCCTACAGACGGATTCAATTATTGAGTTAATATTTAATAGAGCCGCTCCTTTTGTTCGAATTTTGTTCGAATTGAACGGTGGGCTTTTTTTTTTTACTTATAATTAGAAATCAAAACATCCTCAAGTCTTTAATCACTTACTAAAATACCAAAATAATCACTTGTATAATTGTACTGTTGAGCTTTAATGAAGGAATTTCCAGGGGAAAAAAATGCATCAACAAATAATTTCCTTTTTCTTCCGTATATTACATAGCATTTTAATATATTTTAATAGACTCTATTGAAATTAAAGATAAGCGTAATTCGATTTAATTTATTTTGATTTTATAGTTTAATTTGATTATTTCTTTAAATTAATAATAAATTTTTAGTTTAATTGGGATGGAGAATTTTTAAACCAAATTAAAAAGAAATACCATTCTCTAGTAATTTTTTTTTTCCTACAATGGGATTATCAAATAAAATTATTATATAATTTTTTTTCTCTCTCTTATATTTTTATATATTCACTATCTATGTAAATCAATTGGATACACGCTTCAATTCCAAGAATAACTAGGGGTATATACACTCATGAAAGTGATACAAATGATGGCTATAAATGGTCTCTTTAAACTTAATACCTTCCTATGGCTTACTAGGAGAAGTTTAATGTTAGCAAAATCAACACCCCAAAGCTAATTCTTGTACTGAAGTGGTGACTTCTAGCATCAAAGTTACAACATTATAGCCATCTTTGCCCTACCTACCACAGTTGAAAATAAGGGGTGTGAGTCTCTATCACCACTCCCTTAACTCTGATTATATATATATTAACACTTAAAAATTTTAATATTTTATTTTAAGTAATTGTTTTTTTATATGTTTTACCCCATTAAAGTATGAAAATCATAAGTCATTCGAATCAAGTGATATCATGAGTCCATCATTAGATTTTACGTGCCTCTCTAAGACTCTATAATAAAGGATACAAAATATGAAAAACAAAAAAGGCTATAGTATATTTTTTATTGAAATTACTTAGATTATGTACCTTAGTGTACATCATGAGAGAACTACCTTTTTGATATGTTTGGTTGACATTGGAGAGTCTATGGCAGATTCAATAAATTAGGAGTTACATGGAATGCAAAAATCAGCTAACCAATGAAGGGTAGTCTATGTCTTTTGAGAATTATTAATACATGTGTAAGGTTTCATTTATGACCATTCTTGAGAATTATTAAGGTTTTATTTATGTGTAAAGTATTATTTTCTTAATTTATTTGGAGTACTATAATGTTTAGAATTTAAAGTTTATTGAGCACATGAATGAAGGAAGATCACTATGTTAGCTCAAATCCAACGGCTTTAGTTCCTTACTTGTTTTTGAGGATACAAGCAAACTTAAAGTCATAATCCCTTGAACATTATAACTTGCTATTGTCTTTAGTGTGTAAGTGATCCATTAAAAACTTAATATTTAGGAGCTTTAAGATTGATCAAGTCCAATTAAGATTTTTCACATTATAAGGTGGGTTCTAAGCATGATTTGTTCACTCCCAATGGAGAAGACCTTTGATTCGATTTTTGCATATGGGATTGAGTTCAAAATTTCCCATGTCCCTTATCAACTAAGTGGTAGTCCAACTTGGTTTTTGGTGGTTTAATTGGATGTGTGTTGGTCCATCCTTGCTCATTTTCCTATTTCATTAGAAAGTAAAGAATAATTCAATGTTTAAAATGAGTGTTAATTGTGTAAATTTCCCAATAAGCTATAATGACATGAGCAATCTTGGTGTTTGATTCAATCTTACTTGCATCAACGTCTCATTGTTTGATACAAACAATCTTGATATGTACGTGCTCTTAATTAATATCAACAATTTGGCATTCATCCCTCAATCCAAATATGACACGATGAAATTATAAACAAGTTTGTATAAGTAAAACTTAACACAATTAATAAATGTGATAAATCCTTTTAAATCCATTTATAAATATGTTTTGAGCTCAAGTCAAACATTTAAATCCACTTATGAACCTATATAATAAACAAATTTTATAAACATATCTAGATATAACCTGTAACTCATTTAAGATTATGATTTTTAATATTCATTATTTAATTTTAAACTTTATTATCTACTTACACTAGTCTCTTCTCAAGTGTTCACCTCAATAACCCTCTCTCTTCTTTCTCTCTATCTCTCTCTCTTCCCCTTTCTCTCATCATCTATTGCTACCTTAGCTTTTTCATCTCTAATAACTATATAAGTATAACACTCTAAACTTTTAATTTCTTTCTACACTACAATAATATAATATTATATATTTATATGTAAAACAATTTCAAGTTTATTTTCTACATACAAACCTATGTGAAGTATGTATTATTTAAAGCCTAACCTCATTAGTGAAACCACTTAATATAATTAATAAAAACAAAATTGGATATATAAATTAGTTTTTGTATATGTAAGTTACTACAAGTTGTATATTAACCCAACAGAATAATCATACTATAAATTTTTGTTTAAGTACTTAAAAATTACATAGCACTAAGTTTTGATTTGGTGGTTGGTCATGTCTCTATCAAACATGTCCATACATTTAACATATAAATGAAAGATATCCTTACAAGTGCTTTTATAGTTTTTATATAGTTTTCATTATAAGTATTTAAAAAACTGAAGAAAATATAAAAATCGCTTTTTTGGTAAGTACATTTTATCTGTATGTTATTCCACTACTTGCTTTTTCTTTTTCTTTTTTTTTGGTTCAAATACAAAATTCTTAATAACGATTATATTCACTAAGTTTTGCAAAAATAGCTTTTCTTTGTTGATTTTAAATATATTTTTCAATATTTTAAATAAAATGATTACATGATTTTTTCTCTCTCTCTTGTATGTTTATATATTCACTATTTGTGTAATTCAGTGAAATACCATGCTTTAGTTCCAAGAATAAGCAGGGGTACATACATTCATGAAAGTGATACAAATGATGGCTATTTGAACTTAGTAACTTCTTATCGCTCACCAAGAGAAGTCTAATGTTAGCAAAATCAACTCCCCAAAGCTAATTCTTGTGCTGAAGTGATGACTTCTAACATCAAAGTTGCAAGGTTACGGCCATCTTTGGCCTTACCTGCCACAATTGAAAATAAGGGGTATGAGTCGCTATCACCACTTACTTAACTTTGAAAATTTTATCAATTAACATTTAGAAATTTCAAAGTTTAATCTAGGTAATTATTCTCTTACATGTTTTTACCCTATCAAATATGAAAATTATAATTCATTCTGTTAAGTTCTCTAATTTAGTTTTGATGTTAACAAAAGAAGAATAATGTGTAACGTATGTTTGAGCTTATCAGAAGTTGTTTCAGAAGATAGTAAGTAAATTTTTCTAAATTGAATAAGGAGACAGAAGCTTGTTCAGAACCTTCAAAAGTGTTATATCGATTATTTTTGTTCTAACAGAAGATGTTTCAGAAGTTGTGTAGTGTATCCGTAGTTCTCGTGTTAACCTTTAGGAAGCACTTTCAAAACCTTCATAACAGGAGAACAGTTAACAGGTTTGTTTCAGAAGCACTTTCAGAACCTTCATAACAGGAGGACAGTTAACAAGTTTGCTTCAAAAGCACTTTTAAAACCTTTCATGTCTGTCACGAATTTTTTCCAGATTTCGTTCTAATTTTTATATCGATAATTTTTAATAAATTTCAAGGCCTAGCTCCACGTGTCAAGTATATTTGGGTAATATACTTGATGTGTTTTACTAAAGTTGGATTTTATATTATGGGGTTTTTTAATTTACATAAAGTTTTACAAGATTTTATTTTATGATTTACAAGTTTTATCAAGATTTAAATCTAAATATTTGTGCTATATTTTGGGAAATCCAGCAGTTACAAAGATAAAGATAAGAAATATGGTTCCACAATATATGAGATATCAAGATAAGGTTCCACATTGTGAGGGATATCTTCAACAAACTTGATCCACGAAATATCTCCAAAGAAGATCTCCGTCAAACTGATTTATCCAAGCTTATCCTAATCAAAAATGTGAGAACCTAAACTTAAGAAATAATGTTAAAATTAAAATAATGTGTGTGTGTGTGTGTGTGTGTAAGGTAAAATCAATATATATATATATATGTGTTATATGCTAAAAATAAAATAAAATAAATATATATAAAAATAAAAATAATAATAATAATAATAATAATATGAATTATATGGGCATATATATATATGTAAAAAAAATGTACATAATATATTATATTATATTATAGCTAAAAAGAAAATAAATAAAAGAGGAAGGAAAAAAAAAAACAAATACAGAACAGCACCCTCAATGTCAGCAAAATTAAGTAATATTATATATGTATATATATATATAGACATTAGAATAGAGAGAGAAAAAAATCAAATCATTAAAAATTAGATAAAAAAGAAACCCAAAACTCTCTCCATTTCATCTAAATTTTCTGGGTAAATTGAAATTGGAATTTCCAACATGCAATCATCAGGATAGGAAGAAGAACAAGATTGAAGTAGGATACAACAAGAATTTGAAGAAATTGAAGAACAAAAAATCAAATTAAGTAGGGAGAATTTTGTCTGTTCGTTCGAAGGGGATAGGGTAAATCTGCTGCTAGGCCAAGCTAGGGTTAAGGTTTTGGGTAGGAGAGGATTCCAGCCGACATAGTGGTTACCGGCTTTGGTGGCCGAAGGCCAGTGAACGGAGCAGCCCCCGGTAACGCTCGAAACTTCCTATTTTTGTTAAAAATATCAAATATTTATGAAAAATTATGATTTTTTGTATTCTGGCATACTTTTGTATGAATATTAATTTGATAATTTTATTTTTCTGAAATTTGATTCACAAATATGTGCTCCTTAAGAAATGCTCTGTTCTTGTCGTAAATTAAATTGGAAACTAAATAGGTCAAATGATGTATTTTTTATGTAATTTTTCTTATAAGATCCTTATATGATTTATTAGATCACCAAATCAATAATTGTTCAAATTGGAGTCGTTTTCTATTTTTAATGAATTTTTCAAGCTAGTTACCCTGTCCTGACCGGATTAAATCCTTAGCAAAATTAGATAATTTGATTTGATTAGTTGAATTTGATGTTCAGTTGAGGTTCATTGAAGCATAATATGATTTTGAGAAGCTTGGGTTAGTTACGAAACAAAAACAGGAGTGTTCGGTGCAAGATCGTGATAATTTAGAACCATATGATTCAATATAGAATCATGTCAAAATTTAATTACATTAATATATAATAGATCATAGTATACCCGTATGTATATGAATTAGAAATTTTAGGAAAATGGTGGATTATACGAGGTTATGATGGAATTTAAGGGTTTGGAATACTGAATTAGCAATTTAGGATTCAATAGAGCGAATGAGGTAACATTGATTGGTATACTGATGATTCAAGTATTTCTATTGAGTAAGGAGGACAAAGGAACTTGGCTGGTGCGACTGTTTGGATTGGCATATATTGTTTCAGGTGAGTACCCCTTAACCTTTCTCTTGGGTACAAGTGGTTGATAATGTAGACTACTTGTTGTTGGCTGAAATTATCCTATACGATCACTTACTATGATCAATGCAGGAGGATTGTTAAATTACATTGGTTTGCTGATGGCCGGTTGTGTGTCATGATATGATTGGATTATGAGAAAAAAAAAAAAAAAGAAGGGAACATTCTAGAAAATCCTAGAATAAGAGTTGGGTGTGGGATTTAATTATACTATTCCTGATTGTATGTGATGTAATGAACTTAAATTATTGAATACTTCATGATTGTGATGTAATGTTGGGTTATTTTTAGCTTATTAGATGGAGTTTATACGACTGGTTAAGTTCATACTATTGTTGTCTTGGTAACGATGAAATATTTAAATGGATAATAAAACAGGGTTTAGGCTATAAGTACCTACTAACCCAAAACACTTAATGTAAGAAAAGTCTTGTTCCCTGCCTAGTAAGTTTGTGGTACGACCTTTGAGTCGACCCGGGTGGGTTTGAGGCACAGTCGACGGACCGGCCCGGTTCAGTGACCTATGGGGATCTGGTCACCCCTTTTGTTTGAGGCAGGTGAAAGGCGAGTTGAATGTTTCTAACTAAAAAGAGTATATAAGGATGTCTTAATTGGTTGAGAAAACATTAAGTTTTGAAAAGTACATGAGGGTAGTTTATCTACCGGTTGACAGGCTTTGCCTCGATTAATTGAAAAATATTTGTGACTTGTGAGTAAACAGGAGTGATTGAAATGGTCTCCAATGAAAAGGTTATGAGTTTAGCAAAAATGGAATTATAGGGAAAATATCACTAAGAAGATCATGGTGATGTTAAAATGTAATAAATTGAATTGGGTTTCTTGCGAGTATAACTTGAGTTGAAAACTTCCTTGCTTGAGTAATCACTTCGAGGTATTTGATAATATTGTTGATTACTATTATGTGATTTTGTTGTTTGTTTTTATTGGATTGCTTGATTTTATACTCACTTTGCTTTTTAAGAAGCTGAGGGGTTAGTGTTTTTGCTAACCTCAGGTACAGGTACTGAAGAATAAGTTATTGGAGTCTCGGGTTTTTGGAGAGCGTTAATAGAGACAAAGAAGCCCTTAGTTTCATTTTGGAACCTTTGTTATTTGTAATAAGATCTATAGGTGTTAATCTTCATATTGTAATGTAAATATTTGTGTGTATAAGGTTGGATTTGTAATCTTTTGAGCCACTTGAGGCTACAGGATTAATCATGGGCTATGCCTACTTACCAGGAATGTAGGTATATATAGATGATGTAAGATGTGATAGGAGATTTTAAGTACATGTGTTTAGATATAATGTAGATATGAAATGATAACGCTGTTAGCGCCATTTTACAGGACGTTTATAAAATTTCATACAGGTTGGAGTTATAGGTTTAATATTAGCAAAATTTGCCTTATCTCTAATTCAAAGACGGCATAGCAACCTACCTACAGGTACCAAGGATAGTTACAGGAATCTTGGAACAGGTTTAAGAATCAGACTTAGTAGGTGGGTCGCTACAAAAAATATCACGGAATACAGATCCTCTCCAACAGAATCAACTTATTTTTGAAATACAAAATTTCAAAAAAATAAGCTTGTCACATGGAACTCCAAGTAACCGTTATGTTCTCTTCATAAAAGGAGTGTTAAATTCAAATAAAAAAGGAGAGAGAACGTTCTTCTGTGAAAAAAAAAAAACACGGAAAAGAAAAGGCTCATACATCTTCAAGCGCAAAATTTTTACATATACATGTGATCTATTTTATAGAGGAAATTTGATATTCCTCGTTGTCATTGTAATTCCTTTCGTATATAAGGAATTGATAGTTGTTTCATCACTATAGTTTAAGTGATTAGCTTAGTGAAGAAGCTAGAAAGACTCAGCAGTGAGACTTCGCCTTGAAGAGGCTTATTTTGTACACTTTCAAGTTGTTTGATATAGTGAAACACAACCGGGACCCCAGCGTGGAGCTGGAAGAGAGGACTGACGCTCGAGGCGGAACCTCTATAAATCTATGAGCATTATATTCTTCTCTACTCATTTTATTTACTGCACATTATTGTTCTTCATTTTTGTTATTCACGTGATTTTATTAGTCAAGAGTTTTTGAATGATTTGCAAAAAGTGAAATTTTAAGTAATTAATCAATTCACCCCCCCCCACCCCCCCCCCCCCCCCCCCCCCCCTCTTGATTAATCTAATTAGGACCAACAATTGGTATCAAAGCAGGACTCATCTATTTTGAGTGATCCAAAATGGTTGAAAATAATGTTGCAATTAATCGAGCTCCTTACTTCGATGGTTCAAACTTCTCATATTGGAAGATGCGTATGGAAACTTACATTAAAGCTAATGATTATGATTCATGGCATGTCATTTCACTTGGGGACAATGTGATCACCTTGAATGGAAATTCGACCTTATCAGATTCTGAGAAGAAAACTATCGAGAAAAACAACAAAGTAAAAAATTTATCACTGACTACTATTGCTCCATCAGAGTTCTATTTGATATCATCATGTGCAAGTGCAAAGGAGATTTGGGATATCCTATCCAATACATATGAAGGGACCGATACCATCAAGGAAAACAAGATAAATGCTTTAATTCAACAATATAAATTATTTAAGTTTAAGTCTAATGAAGATATCAAAGATGCTTTTAACAGGTTTATAGCTATTACAAATGAGCTTGCATCACTTAGAAAGAAACTTCCAGATCCAGATCTTGTGAGGAAAATGCTGAGGATATTGCCACCATCTTGGGATACAAAGAAAACTGCTATAGAGGAAGCTCAAGACCTAAACAAGCTAACTCTCAGTCAATTGAGAGAAAAGCTCATGGCATATGAGTCATACATAAAAACCACACAAAGAGGACAAGACAGCACCAAAGGAATTGCGTTTAAAGTCAAGGAAATAAAGCAAAATGAAACTGAAACGGATGATAGCGACGATGAGAAAGAAGAGGACATTAGTCTTCTAGCACGTAGACTCAACAGGCTGCTCAAGAAGCAAAGAGGTAAGAAATTTAGTGTTTTCAAGAAAAGTACTAAATATAAGCATAATGATGCAGGAAAAGCTTACAAGGAGAAAGAAGAGAAGAAAGAGAAAAGGGAGATTCAATGTTATGAATGCAAAAAGCCATGACACATCAAGTATGAATGTCCAACACTGATCAAGAAAATGGAAAATTATAAAAAGAAAAGTCGTGCAATGCTAGCAACGTGGAGTGATTTAGAGGATACAGAAACAAATTCAGAAGATTCAGAAGAAGAAGAGGATGAGGCAAATCTTTGTCTAATGGCTAGTTCTGAGGTACACTCTGAATTTGATGAAGATGTAACTAATACTAACATGCTAGTAGAAATGAGTAAACTATTAAAGGCACTAAAAAGGGCTGATACAAGATTAGCTAAGTATGAAAACGAAATAAAAGCTCTTAAGAATGAAAAGGAAGCAGTAAAGCAAACAAATACGTTACTTGCGGATGAAAATGATATCCTGAAACAAGAAAATGAATCCATGCATGTGAGTATTGAAAAATTAAGAATAGAAAATCATCTACTTGAAGTAGAAACAAGTGACATGAAGGTAAAAATTGATGATCTATCCAATTCGTTGAAAACTACCTTTAAGAAATTTGATGAAAGTGACAAGAAATTGACCATGTTAATTTCTTCACAAAGAGTTTCAAATGAAAAACATGGATTAGGATATGAGCATGGTTCGAGTTCAAAATCGAATCAAAATACAGTTTTTGTTAAGGCTAAACAAGTCTTAAGTGATGAATCCAACAGCAAAAAGTACATTTCAAATACAAATAATGTTAAAAGAGGAAATACCAGAGACTTTTACAGAAGCTATTCTGACAAGAGGTATCCACACAATGGGTACTACAGAAGCAATACCAGAAGGTATAACAGAAGTTATACAAACCAGAATTTCAAGAAACAGGTAAATGACAGGTATAGGAATGTTAATTCTTATGCATGTTTCTTCTGTAATAAATTTGGTCATATTGAGAAATTTTTCTATTATAAGAGAAAGAAGCTCAGTAGTCAACAAGTAAATCGAAGAAATGAAATGAGCTTATCTTTTAAAGGGCCTAAACTTGCTTGGGTTCCTAAAAGGACTTAATTATTTTTATTTGTACAGGAACATGAAGCTAAAATAAGAGGAACATGGTATTTGGATAGTGAATGTTCTAGACACATGATTGAAGATGCTTCATTATTCAATAGCATAACTTGGGAAGAAAAAGGGTATGTAAAGTTTGGAGATGATAGTAGAGGTAAAATAATTATCACTGGAACGATTGGTATGCCTACTTTTCTCATTGAAAATGTATATCTTGTGCAAGGTTTAAAACATAATCTACTTAGTATTAGTCAATTATGTGATAAAGGTTATAGAATAATTTTTTATCAAGACAAGTGCTATGCTTTTAATGAAAATGATGAAAGATTATTTGAAGGAATTAGGAAAAGAAATATCTATCTTATAAAACCAGATAAAATCAATAATGCTTGTTGTCTAATTTCTTTAAATGATCATGTTTTTGCTTGGCATAAATGACTAGGACACGTTAATTTTAATCATTTAGAAAAATTATCTAAAAAGGATATTATTAAAGGATTACCTAAGATAAATATTAAACAAAATGTGAAATGTGATACTTGCTTAAAGAATAAAATGGTTTTTGTCTCTCATAAAAGTAAAAATGTAATCTCAACTAAGAGACCACTTGAATTATTGCATCTTGATCTTTTTGGACCTACTAGAGTCTTAAGCATGGGTGGAAGCAAATATGGACTTGTTATTGTTGATGATTTTTCAAGATACACTTGGGTTATATTCTTGCAATACAAAAGAGATACCTTTGATTCTTTTCAAAAGTTTGCAAAACAAATACAAAATGAAAAGGGAGTTTCCATAATTAGTCTTCGAACTGATCATGGAACAAAATTTCAAAATGCAAGATTTTTAAATTTTTGTGAAGAACATGGTATATCTCATAATTTCTCAGCTCCATACACTCCTCAACAAAATGGAGTAGTAGAACGCAAGAATAGAACTTTACAAGAGATGACTAGGTCTATGTTAAATGAAAGTGGAATTGCTAAGTATTTTTGGGCAGAAGCAGTTTCTACAGCTTGCTATATCATCAATAGAGTTTTCATTCGACCTATAACATCAAAGACTGCTTATGAGATATTTCGAGGTAAGAAACCTAACGTTTCATATTTTCATATCTTTGGATCTAAATGCTTTGTGAAAAAGAATCCTCTCAACCTTGGTAAGTTTTATGAAAGATCTGAAGAAGCTATTTTCTTAGGATATTCTCTAAATAGTCGTGCTTATCGTGTTTTCAATAAATCATCAAAAACTATTAAAGAATCAATAAATGTTAAATTTATTGAGGATTTAAAGGATGTTGATTCTGATGAAGAAAAGGACTCCAATTCTAAAGCAGAAGTTAGTTCAGAACCTAAGTCAGAAGCACCTGTTGTTAACATTCGAGGATCTGGTCATCCAGAACCTATTTCAGAGGCAAATACAGAAGGTACTTCAGAAGTTGTAAGATCTGAACAAGAGGCTTCTAAAACTTGGAGGTATAAGTCCGCACATTCTTCTGATCAAATAATAGGTAATGTTCAATCTGGTGTTAAAACAAGAGCTAATCTACAAAATCTTGAAAATCATTTTGTGTTGTTATCCGAAATTGAACCTAGTAATATGGAAGAAGCTTTAAATGATGATAATTGGATTATCTCTATGCAAGAAGAATTAAATCAATTTCAAAGAAACAATGTATGGAACTTAGTTCCTAGACCTAGAGGAAAGTCTATAATTGGAACTAAATGGGTGTTTAAAAATAAATTAGATGAAGACGATAAAATTATAAGAAATAAAGCAAGATTAGTAGCTAAAGGTTATTCACAAGAAGAAGGAATAGATTTTGATGAAACATATGCACCTATTGCTAGACTAGAAGCAATACGGTTGATGCTTGCATATGCATCTTATAAGGATTTTAAAGTTTTTCAAATGGATGTAAAAAGTGCATTTTTAAATGGTTTTATAAAAGAAGAAGTTTATGTGGAACAACCACCTAGTTTTGAAGATCCTTTCAAATCAGACTATGTTTTTAAATTAAATAAAGCACTATATGGTTTGAAACAAGCTCCAAGAGCTTGGTATGAAAGATTGAGTGTGTTTTTTATCTCTAAAGGTTTTCATAGAGGAAAAGTTGACACTACTTTATTCTTGAAAACTTTTGATAATAATATCTTAGTTGTACAAATATATGTGGATGATATTATCTTTGGATCTACTAAAGAATTATTGTGTCAAGAATTTGCTGAGACCATGCAGGCAGAATTTGAAATGTCAATGATGGGAGAATTGACATTCTTTTGGGGGCTTCAAATAAAACAAACAAAAGAAGGAATCTTTGTTCATCAAGAAAAATACACAAAAAAAAAATATTGAAGAAATTTGGATATGATGGCTGCAAAAAGGTTACGACACCTATGAGTACTTCAACAAGGTTAGACTCTGACTCAAATGGACAGAAGGTAAGTGAGAAACTTTATAGGAGTCTTATAGGTTCTTTATTGTACTTGACTGCATCGAGACTTGATATTTTGTTCAGTGTGTGTTTGTGTGCTAGATTTCAAGCTACACTAACAGAAATTCATTTATCAGCTGTAAAGCGTATTTTCAAATACCTAGTTAATACTTCAAATTTGGGCATCCGGTATCCTAAAAATCAAAATTTTGATTTAATAGGATATTCTGATGCAGATTGTACTGGTTGTAAAATTGATAGAAAAATCACATCTGGTACTTGTCAATTCCTAGGTGATAAATTAATTTCTTGGTCTTCTAAAAAAACAAAATCCTGTTGCTCTATCCACAGCTGAAGCTGAATATGTTTCTATTGGTAATTGATGTGCACAAGTTTTATGGATAAAACAATAATTGAATGATTATGGAATAAATTTTAAAACTGTGCCAATTAAATGTGATAACACGAGTGCAATAAATTTGACAAAAAATCCAATGCATCATTCTAGGTCAAAGCACATAGAAATTAGACATCATTTTATTAGAGATCATGTGCATAATGGAGATATAAATGTTGAATTTGTGCCAACTGATAATCAATTTGCAGACATTTTTACTAAACCTCTTAAAAAGGTAAAATTTGAATTTATTAGAAATGAATTAGGAATTTGTAACCCTTTTTGAATTTTTTTCCCCCGAAACCTTCAATATTTGAAAATCTTTATTCATATAATATATATAAATATATATTTTTTTTTCTCTTCATTCGTTTCCTTCTTTCTCTAATTTTTTTTCCCTTCGTAATCTGCTCTTTCTCTCTCTCTCTCTATTTTCCTTCTCTCTCATTGTAACTCCAATGGCGCCTAAATCTTCAGAACATCTCAAACAAAAATTCTTCAAAACAAAATCCTCCAACAAGCCTTTAGTGATTCATGATGAATCTTCAGATTCTTCGGAAAAACATCAAGAACCTTCAATAGAGGAGAATCCAAGTTCCCCTAACTCCGAATCTATCATAGGTTCCAAGAAAATTTCCAAAAGAAAACGGGTTGCTTCGTTTTCAAAAGGGAAAGAAAAGGTTACTCAAGAAACCTCTCCGCCTAAGAAAACAGCCAAGAAGCAAACAAAACAAAGGAATGTACCAAGTCTGAAACCCTCAATTTCAAAATCTCTTCAAAGGAAGAAAAACGAGGTGTGTTCTTGTAGTTTTGTGGATTTTAATTTCTTTACAAGTAATGGATTTTACTGGAATGAACTTTTAGAACCCATAGGATGCATGGAACTTTACTCTACTCAAGTTCTAGTTTATGGCAAGTGTGTGAAAGAATTTTATGGAAGTTTAAGTCTTTCGGAAGGGAATGTTTTAGTTCCAGGGTATGTGATCAAGACATTACAATTTCTAGGGCAGATGTAATTAAATGTCTACACTTACATGATGTAAATGATGATGTAAAGATTACAAACATGCCTAGGAATGATCTGTTTGCTGCTATTAATGGAGGCTTACAAATGAATTATGGAAAAGAAGCAATGGTTATTGATTTCAAGTTGTTTCCTCGAATCATACACAAGATTATTGTTTAATGTATATGTCCAAGGAAGGGCAGTTCTACTTCAATGTCCATAGAACATGCTCAAATTATCTATGCGGTGATTAATAGAAAGAATGTGGACATGGCTTCTAGAGTCATTGACCAAATATGGAGAAATAAAGAAAGTTTGGTATTTGGGAATGTACTCATGCGGTTGTTTGTGTTTAAAGGGATAGTTTTGCCTACCAACTCTTCTGAACCTATTAAGTTAAAGAGGATAGGTAAAGAAGTTTTTCATCATATGTCGATCTTTGTTAAGAATTGTTTATGGTATGCAAATGATGGTGCACATTTTGTCCATCAAAGGCATATGAAAAGAATTGTTCCTTTTGGAACTTCTTCAATACCTGTTCAAGAAGGAGGTTTAGAACCTAGTTCAGAACCTAGAACAGAGTTTGGAACAGATAATAGAAAGCAACCATATGATGATGAGGCTGGGAAGAGTGGAACAAAAGAAGCTACATCTAATGTTGATCTGGAACAAATGAAGAATGTTATGCGAGAAGCTTTGAAACATAAGCTATCAGATTTAGTTAAGACAGCTTTGACAAATGAAGTTTCAGTTCTTCAACGGTCTAATCTTAAGAGATTAGAAGCAATGGAATTACAAGTTAAACAAACTTCTGATATTCTTTCTGATATTAAGAAAAATTCTGAGAAAATGCTTACTGATCTCCATCATTATAGAATTCTCTGTGATGAGTTTAGTGTGAGAGTCAAGCAAGATTTATCTAACAATGTGATTGCTTTTGACAAGTTTGTCTCTCAAGTGAGGAAGATAGGAGATTCAGTCACTAACTCTTTCAAGACTTTGGACTCCAAGACGAATAAAACATCACAATCTATCGCAAGTCTTCATGGTGAAATCAAGCCGTTCTTATCCAACAAATTTCCAGATTATGTTCGTTCTAGCACACATATCATCGACTTGGATACTTCACCAAAAAAACCTTCCTCTACCAAACCTTCCACCACTTCCTCTACCTCTCGAGTTACAAGATCCAGAAAATCTTAGTTCTTTTTCTTAATTTTTTGTTTTGAAATCAAGTTGTAAAAGACTTCTTTTTTATGCATCGATTAAGGGGGAGTTATCCCTTTTGCTGTTAACAAAAAGGGGGAGAATGATTCTATTGTGCTTATGAGTGCTTGTGATCAATGTGTTTATGATCAATGTTGCTTACTATTGTGCTTATGATCAATGCGTGTATAATGATTCTATTGTGTTTATGATGCTTTTCTGTTATAGGAATATATGCTTGCTTGAACATGAAAGTTGTTTATATTTTGTTTATCTAATGGTGTTTTGTTATCATCAAAAAGGGGGAGAATGTTAAGTTCTCTAATTTAATTTTGATGTTAACAAAAGAGGAATAATGTGTAACGTATGTTTGAGCTTGTCAAAAGTTGTTTCAGAAGATAGTACGTAAATTTTTCTAAATTGAACAAGGAGACAGAAGCTTGTTCAGAACTTTCAAAAGTATTATATAGATTATTTTTGTTCTGACAGAAGATGTTTCAGAAGTTGTGTAGTATATCCGTAGTTCTCACGTTAACCTTTCGGAAGCGCTTTCAAAACCTTCATAATAAGAGAACAGTTGACAGGTTTGTTTCAGAAGCACTTTCAGAACCTTCATAACAGGGGGACAGTTAACAAGTTTACTTCAGAAGCATTTTCAAAACCTTCCATGTCTATCACGAATTTTTTCCAGATTTCGTTCTAGTTTTTATATCGATAGTTTTTAATAAATTTCAAGGCCTAGCTCTACATGTCAAGTATATTTGGGTAATATACTTGATGTGTTTTACTAAAGTTGGATTTTATATCATGGGGTTTTTTAATTTACATAAAGTTTTACAAAATTTTATTCAAAGATTTTATTTTATGATTTACAAGTTTTATCAAGATTTAAATCTAGATATTTGTGCTATATTTTGGGAGATCCAGCAGTTACAAAGATAAGGATAAGAAATATGGTTGTTACATGAAGATATGGTTCCACAATATATGGGATATCAAGATAAGGTTCCACAATGTGAGGGATATTTTTAACAAACTTGATCCAAGAAATATCTCCAAAGAAGATATTGGTCAAACTGATTTATCCAAGCTTATCCTAATCAAAAATATCACGGAATGCAAATCATCTCCAACAGAATTAACTTATTTTTGAAATACAAAATTTCAAAAAAAATAAGTTCTGTGAAAAAAAAAAAACACACTGAAAAGAAAAGGCCCATACATCTTCAAGCGCAAAATTTTTACATATACATGTGATCTATTTTATAGAGGAAATTTGATATTTCTCATTGTCATTGTAATTCCTTTCGTGTATAAAGAATTGATAGTTGTTTCATCACTGTAGTTTGAGTGATTAGCCTAGTGAAGAAGCTAGAAAGATTCAGCAGTGAAACTTCGCCTTGAAGAAGCTTATTTTGTACACTTTCAATTTGTTTGATATAGTGAAATACAACCAGTATAGACAACCAGGACCTCGGCGTGGAGCTAAAAGAGAGAACTGACGCTCGAGGCAGAACCTCTATAAATCTCTGAGCATTCTATTCTTCTCTACTCGTTTTATTTACTGCACATTATTGTTCTTTATTTTTGTTATTCACGTGATTTTATTAATCAAGAGTTTGAAAATGATTTACAAAAAATGAAATTTTAAGTAATTAATCAATTCACCCCCCTCTTGATTAATCTAATTGGGACCAACACATTCCAATCAAGTGATATCATGGGTCTATCATTAGATTTTACATGCCTCTCCAAGACTCTATAATAAAAGATAAATAATATGAAAAACAGAAAAAAAAAAACTATAGTATATTTTTTATTGAAATTACTTGATTATGTACCATAAAGTACATCATGAGAGAACTACCTTTTTGGTATATTTGAATTCCTTCTACTCCTTTCTCTCTTCTTTGTCACAAGAGCTTTTCCCAACACTGAATTTCACCTAGCATTATATTTCTAAAAAACCATACGTTTTTTACCTTTCTTCCACAGTAAACAATTGAGTCATCCTACTAGAAGATTAATTTCTTCTTCTTCTTCAAAACTTTCAAGTTCTAATTGTGGTTCTTGTTTCTCTCGAGCTCTAAAGGCTAGAGAGCCTTCTTTCTACTTCATCTATCATCATTGTTGAGTTACACATCCGCTTCATATGCCATTACTGTCCCTCTCAAACCACTTAGTGTCGGCGTTTAGAGATTTGCAAATTCTTCAATGGTTGTTTTCTTAGTATCCCATTCTCTTAGCAAGATCCTAAGATTCCTTCTCACAAGATCAGGGTCACTATAAATAACCCCAAGAGACATAAGCTTCCTAACAATCAATGAAAAGCGATCAAAGGCTTCCTTAATTTTTCGTTCAAGTTGGAACTCAAATAATTCATATTCTTGAAGCAAGATATTTTTTTAATCTTTTAATAAAATCAATTCCCTCGTGTAATTTGCAATTTATCTCAAAATTCTTTGGCAGTATTACTGGGTGAAACGTGATTGAATTCAAAAGAAGATATAGCAATTAAAAGTGTGTGCTTGACCTTTCAATTCACAAAAGCATTTGTTATGTGTTCTATTGTAATGATCTCATCTAGTAAGTTTCATCTCCTGTGGCAATAATCACCTAAGATTCAAATATGTTGCTTGAATGTATTATCACTATCCTATATTCCCATTGAGCATAGTTCACCAAATTATAGTGCTTTGTTGGTTTGAACAAATGTCATAAAACATTGCCATTTTTCATCAAAAACTGTTTTGATCTAATTAAAAAGACCCCACAGTCAAAAGAACTATGCTTACCAAACCACTTTCTTGAAATAGAGAGCCAGCTCTAATACCAACTTCCAGTCCTTGTTGAACAATCAAAAAAGAATGATTGAATTGATTGCTCCTAAAAACATTTTAAGAAGAGTAAAATTATTTTGCAAAAATTAAAAATTAGATATTCTTCTTCTTCATTGTTTGAAGGATAGGAAATGTTCGAAACTTGTTATTTTAACTTCAATTAAATTAGATCCTTTTAAATATAGAAAATATATTTTATGCAAGTATAACAAATTGAATCAATTGAAGTTGTGAGAGAAAGCAAATATATTTAACATAATATAGCAAAATATTATAGATGTAATAAAGAAAAAAGTAGAGGAAAGAAGAAATAAAGCGTCAATTTATAGAGGTTCCTCCTTATGAGTCAATTCTTTCTTCTTACATTACCCTAGGGAACTAGTTTGTCCACATTGGTACATTTCACTATTTGAGAAAAAAATTCAAATGACTTATACAAATTTCTCATTATCAATTACATGACTATTCTATCTCACACTTTACCTAGAAATACACAAGATTACAGAATCTATGCCATAAACTTTTCCAAAAAAGTTCTCAAAAGATTATGATGGGGTGTAAAATCTCCCAATGAGGACTACAATAATGTTCCTTGAATTTTAACTCTATATATCTCAATACTACATTTGAAAGATAAACATTAGCTTGTATGCTTTTAGTTTTTCTAAAACTTCTATAAATAAGTTGTTTTGATCTTATGTTTTGCTTCATCTTGTTTAATCTTCAAGAGTTATCCTTTATATAGCTTGAATCCAATGTCCAAGTTGATCTCTTAATGGTAATTGCCATTTTGATTGATATCTTCAACTTATTGTGAGTTACCTTTATGAGTAGTAGATTTCTAGATTGTCAAACTTATTATCTCCCTTATCTATTGGCTTCAACCTTACTTAATAAGTCTATAAATATTAGACTTCCTTGTTTTGTCTCCATTCAATCATTGTCCAATTTATTATGTTCATGAATCCTTCCAAGAATTAATATAATAGGATATAGCTGGATAGGTTTTCCAAATATGTCTAATGTACAATGTTGGGCCTTCAATTTGATGATTTTGGTATACACTCGTTCGTAGTTATACTACCTCTAAATGTTGGGCCTTCAATTTGATGATTCCGGTATACACTCGTTCGTAGTTATACTACCTTTGAACTTTTCTTAGGCTTTTGATCTTTTTTTAAGCTTTTGTTTGTCATAAGCTTCTAGTCTTCTTCCAAGCATCTATATGTCTTAAGTTGTTGGTTCTCTTCAAGCTTCTAATTCTTATTGCCTCTTAGCTCTTGATCTATACTTTTGATTAGTGCTTATATCTTATGTTTCTTTTTGTCTTTTGCACTTAAGCTTATGACTGTCTCTTAACTTCGAATTGACTTGTCTTTTCTTTATTTTTTTTGCATCTATTGTAATGCCCTTCTATGATTTTCTTGGTATAGACTTCTTCTAATTTTCTTTCAACTTTTCAATTTTTTGCTTTGCAATTTTGACTTGCTTCTAACTTCTACTAGTAACATTCTACTTTTCATTTCTTACATCTTCTTAGATCCATTTCTTTCTTATTCTTAAGTGTGTTCAGGTTCTACACTTTGCTATGTACATCTTTGGTACACTTAGACAATTCATTAGTAAACACACATCACAATTCATTAGAAAATGTAAAGTTAGAGAGGAAAATGGAGAAGAATAAGGGAAAGAATGGAAAATGAAAACGACATTAGGTTTAGATGTCTATACTTATAGCTTGGGCTTTTCTTTTTTTTTTTCTTTTTTTAACTAAAACAATTTATGCAAAATATATAATGTTATCATTTATTAATATTGCCTAATAATTTTTTATAGGGTAAGCATAGAGTACCCTATCCTACATACTTTAGATAAAAAGTTCTAGGTGAGTACTGGTATCTATGCCCTATCCTATGGAGGTAGGTACCTTGTGATCTCTTAAATATATCTGAGCCTATCAAGTTGAGCAAAAAATAAGCAATATCTTATACAATAAAGTTGTTTGCTTGTCCTTTATAATAAGGGCATTCAAAATATTGCTCCCAAAAAATTAAAGCAACTTAAGGGTATGGTAAATTTACCTAATTAATGATATTTCACAATACAAATGGAATGATAAAAGTAAACAAACCTAGTGGAGACATGTGGATGTATTAGGCGATGAACTTCCTCTAAAAAAGAGAAAAAAATCCCAACCGCATGGTAGGCTACACCACCATTGATTATCTTCAACCTTTTAACATAAGTAATTATTGCATCCGTCAAGGTATACTTTATAATGAAAGTCATAGTATACGAATATTATATGCTTCATATGAATATATTTTCATGGTTAAATTCATAGATTCTATCATAATGAGTAAATAAATTGGGCAAGGAAAAGAAAAATTGTTATTTTTTGCTCTAATTAATAAGATTATTTATAATTTTCTTAATATTTCATTAACTAAATTCAATTAGCTTTCTTTTAATTATTTTGGTAGAATTCTTTAATCGAATTTACAGCAGATAATATAATTTGTGGAGAAATAAAAGAGAGTAGAGTTCAAAAAAATCAAGCAACAACATATGCAGTTCCACCCTATGCATCATAATACTCTTCCAGCCTCAATCTACTAAGGTCCTAATTCTCTTTATCAATTCGTTCCACTATATTAAAGAATTGAAGTATATGAGTGTTGCAATAATCATTTACTCTATAATCACTTCTCTAATATACCTTCAGTCACTTTATACAAACACAATCACTTCTTTGTTATGCCTCCTCCTAGCTTCTTTTAAGCTATCTCACTAAACTAATACAAATTTATAGACATATTTCGAATCTAATCTTTTGAGGGAAAACAATTTAGAAATCTTCTTATTTTAGCACACAATATAATCTCACTTTTGATGTAATGTATATATTCTCATATAATGTGCATCTTCTATATTTCTAATCTTGAGCTCATTCTAATGTTTATATCATCCTTATCTAACAGTCAAATTGTTTGAATTATTACTATGAGGATCTAAACTTAAGCAATAATGTTAAAATTAAAATAGTATATATGTGTGTGTGTGTGTGTAAGGTAAAATGAATGTATATACATACATATATATATATATATATATGTTATATGCTAAAATAAAGTAAAATATATAAAATAAAATAAATATATATAAAATAATAATAATAATATAAATTATATGAGCATATATATATATATATATATATATATACATATGTGGAATATATAAATATGTAAAAAGAATCTACACATTATATTATATTATAGCTAAAAAAAGAAAAAAAAAAAAAAAAGAGGAAGGAAAA
Organism: Laguncularia racemosa; assembly: GCA_037954665.1. Taxonomy (NCBI): domain Eukaryota; kingdom Viridiplantae; phylum Streptophyta; class Magnoliopsida; order Myrtales; family Combretaceae; genus Laguncularia; species Laguncularia racemosa. The sequence goes on along the minus strand of JBBMOL010000030.1, from coordinate 4,783,578 downwards.
AAAATGCAGAACAGCACCGTCATTCAATGTCAGCAAAATTAAGTAATATTATATATTTATCTAGATCGAGAGTATTGAGTTTTTTCCCGATCTTGCATTTGTCAGCTGTGTAGCCAAATTTTCTACACAAGTAACACCTAATTGACTTAAAAGGTTTCTTCTTTTTCTTAAAATAATCCCTTTTAGATTTTTCATTATTATCATATTGTTTTCGGAATTTTTTGGAAAATTTCTTCCTTTTCTTAGAAGATTTTTTCTTAACTTTCCTTTTACAATATGTGCATTTAGCATTGTCAAAGACAAAGGATGGATCATACCGTTGACAGAATTCTCTAAGACTTTGCCTTTTCATTTCTTTTTCTTTTCTTAATTGTTTTTGCAACCGGATAGTGTTGCACATTTAAGTTCCTATCTTATAAACATAAGATGTTAACTCTTTGTATGATAAATTGTTGTAAGGAATTTCTCCATTAAATTCCTCACGGATTTTGGTTCTAACTTGTTCACCTATAAGGTTGGGTAAACCAGCTAGAAATTTTCCTTTTCAGAAGGGTTATATATATATATAGACATTAAAATACAGAGAGAGGAAAAAACAAATCATCAAAAATTAGAAAGAAAAAAAAAAGAAACCAAAACTCTCTCCATTTCATCCGAATTTTCTGAGCAAATTGAAATTGAAATTTCCAATATGCAATCATCAGGATAGGAAGAAGAACAAGATTGAAGTAGGATGCAACAAGAATTTGAAAAAATTGAAGAAAAAAATCAAATTAAATAGGGAGGATTTTGTCTGTTCATTCGAAGGGGTTAGGGTAAATTTGTTGCTAGGCCAAGCTAGGGTTAAGGTTTTGGGTGGGAGAGAATTCCAGCCGACATAGTGGTTTCTGGCTTTGGTGGCCGAAGGCCAGTGAACGGAGCAGCCCCCGATAACGCCCGAAACTTCCTATTTTTGTTAAAAATATCAAATGTTGATGAAAAATTATTATTTTTGGTATTCTAGCATAATTTTGTATTAATATTAATGTGATAATTTTATTTTATTTTTAATTTGATTCACAAATATGTGGTCCTTAAGAAATTCTCTGTTATGGTCGTAAATTTAATTGGAAATGAATAGGTCAAATGATGTATTTTTTATGTACTTTTTAGTATATAAGATCTTCATATGATTTATTAGATCACCAAATCAATAATTGTTCAGATTGGAGTCATTTTCTATTTTTAGTGAATTTTTCAAGCTAATTACCCTGTTCTGGCCGAATTAAATCCTTAGCAAAATTAGAGAATTTAATTTGATTAGTTGAATTTGATGTTCAGTTGAGGTTCATTGAAGCATAATATGATTTTAAGAAGCTTGGGTTAGTTACGAAACAAAAACGGGAGTGTTCAGTGCAAGATCATGATAATTTAGAACCATACGATTCAATATAGAATCAGATCGAAATTTAATTACATTAATATATAATAGAGCATAGTATACCCGTATGTATATGAATTAGAAATTGTAGGAAAATGGTGGATTATACGAGGTTAGGATGGAATTTAGAGGTTTAGAATACTGAATTAGCAATTTAGGATTCAATAGAGTGAATGAGGTAACATTGATTGGTATACTAATGATTCAGGTGTTTCTGTTGAGTAAGGAGGACAAAGGAATTTGGTCGGTGTGACTGTTTGGATTAGCATACATTATTTCAAGTGAGTACCTCCTTAACTCCTCTCTTGGGTACAAGTGGTTAATAATGTAGACTACTTGTTGTTGGCTGAAATTACCATGTACGATCACTTACTGTGATCAATGCAGGAGGATTGTTGAATTACATTGGTTTGTTGATGGCTGGCTGTATGTCATGATATGGTTAGATTATGAGAAAAAAAAAAAAAGAATGGAACATTCTAGAAAATCCTAGAATGAGAGTTGGGTGTAAGATTTGATTATACTATTCCTAATTGTATGTGATGTAATGAACTTAAATTATTGAATGCTTAATGATTGTGATGTAATGCTAGGTTATTTTTAGCTTATTAGATGGGGTTTATATGACTGGTTGAGTTCATACTATTGTTGTCTTGGTAACAATGAAGTATCTAAATGGATAATAAAATGGGGTTTAGGCTATAAGTACCTATTAACCTAAAACACTTAATGTAAGAAAAGTCTTATTCCCTGCCTAGTAAGTTTGTGATAAGACCTTTGAGTCGACCCGGATGGGTTTGAGGCACGGTCAACGAATCAACCTGGTTCAGTGACCTATGGGGATCTGGTCACCCCTTTTGTTCGAGGCAGGTGAAAGGCGAGCTGAATATTTCTAACTAAAAAGAGTATGTAAGGATGTCTTAATTGGTTGAGAAAACAATAAGTTTTGAAAAGTACATGAGGGTAGTTTATCTACCAGTTGATAAGCTTTGCTTGAGTTCACTGAAAAATATTTGTGACCTGTGAGTAAACAGGAGTGGTTGAAATGGTCTCCAATGAAAAAGTTATGAGTTTAGCAAAATGGAATTACAGGGAAAATATCATTAAGTAAGATCATGGTGATGTTAAAATGTAATAAATTGAATTGGGTTTCTTGCGAGTATAACTTGAGTTGAAAACTTGCTTGCTTGAGTAATCACTTTGAGGTATTTGATAATATTGTTGATTACTATTATGTGATTTTGTTGTTTGTTTTGCTGGGTTGCTTGATTTTATACTCACTTTGCTTCTTAAGAAGTTGAGGGGTTAGTGTTTTTGCTAACCTCAAGTACAGGTACTGAATAATAAGTTGTTGGAGACTCGGGTTTTTGGAGAGCGTCAATACAGGCAAAGAAGCCCTTGGTTCCATTTTGGAACCTCTGTTATTTGTAATAAGATTGTCCTGTACATAATGTTGTAGTGCTTGTAAATAAGATCTATAGGTGTTAATCTTCATATTGTAATGTAAATATTTGTGTGCATAAAGTTGGATTTGTAATCTTTTGAGCCACTTAAGGCTACAAGATTAATCATGGGTTGTGCCTACTTACAGGGAATGCAGATCCCGATTGTATATATATATATATATATATATATTATATATATATATATGATGTATGATGTAATAAGAGATTTTAAGTACATGTGTTTAGATATGATGTGGATATGAAATGATAGCGCTATTAACGCCATTTTACATAACGTTTATAAAATTACATACAGGTTGGAGTTATAGGTTCAATATTAGCAAAATTTGTCTTATCTCTAATTCAGAGACGGCATAGCAACCCACCTACAGGTACCAAGGATAGTTATAGGAATTTTTGGAATAGGTTCAAGAATCAGACCTAGTAGATGGGTCGCTACAATTACTTAAGCAACCCTTAACATGGTAATCTCCATCTGTAATAATCATCCTTTCTTTCCATTTTTGTCCTCAACAAATAATTATCCTCCCTTAATATTTGAAGAAGTCCCCATAATATAATAACTCAACTTTTAGTGGAATGGATTGAATATATTTCCTATATATTCAATTAATGGAGGTGAGTCTTGACCTATTGTAAATATATTTTGATTCTTCATTACTTCAAAATCTTCAAATCTTTTGAGAAAAACAACTTCTTCTAAGACATTTCTGGTAGCTCAAAATTTTCTTCCTTGATCAAAAATCTTTATGCATTGTTTCCATGCAAAGCTATGATTTTAACTTTGATGCTCAACAACTTGTGAAGTTTTTTTATTCTGATTCCAACAAACAATAATCCTATTCCAAACATGTATCCAAAACATCAATAAGAACTATGACTTGCATTAAAATTATATATACCTTCCTATACAACATATCTTCAGCAAAGATTATTAATACAAGTTTGGTAAAGCCATAATCATTCAAACACTTCTTTACATGTTTTATTATCACCAAAATTTCATTGTATAGATCTAATAGTTATATTATATGTAGCCAAATTAATGACTAATACCTTTGAAGAAAATGCCACAGGTCGCTAAAAAAATAAGTACCTACTCTAGAGAAAAATTTTGTTGATGTAGGCCCTTTTTTCTCCTGTAAAGGCCTTACTAGCAAAAAAAAACTGCACTAAAAGTGATTGTTGGAAAAGGTGTTGCCATTTGACACTAATGGCAAACTTTATTCGCTAGAAAAATCATAACAACAAACTCAATTTGCCACTTAATTGTAGTGCCACGTATTCAAATACTTTGTTAATGGCAAATTAAATTCAATTTTTACTATAATTTAATTATTTTCTAAATATCAACTACTTTTTTAAATTTCTTATAAATTTCAGTAAGCGTTAAACTTAATTCACCATTTAACTTATTTTATTTTTTTAATTTTGATAATGAGTTAAAAAAAAAACTAATCATTCTTTATTAATTAAATAATATCAATGATTTTTTAAAAATTTGTAACAATGCTATAAGCAATATATGAAAATCAATAAAATAAAAAGTATCTAACATTTAATGTAATTTAGAAATGACCATAACAATAATGAAATTAAACTAATGTCAAATAAGTGTGCTAACAAGCATATATACTCCAAAAAATTAGTTCATAAGTGAATTGATAAATATGTAGTCCAACAAAAGAAAAGGTAAAAAAGTAAAACAAAAAAAAAAATAGATATTTAGTTTAATAAGAAGTACAAGTGTCTGAAAGATAGACCTTAAAAAAATAGAAAAAAATCAATCAAAAAGAAAGGGCTAACAACCGAATCTGAACCTAGATTAGACAACCCTACAAGAAATCCACAAAATAATGCAATTTTTTTTTAAAAATCACAAAATAAGATATTTGATAAACTTATTTCTGAAATAAGTGACGAAAGTGCAAATTGAGAATGCACCTTCAACACAAGCAAATCACATCATTTCTCTCTTCTTCTTCTTTTTTATTGATCCAATAGTAGTAAGCCATGAAAACAAAATTTAATAATTTATTAAGTCTATATCTAATCCTAATTAATATAAAATATGGGAAAACCAACACCTAAAAGATTAAATCAATTATCATGATATTAAAATATACCATATTTAATTATTGGATTCTTGACTAGTTTATATTATTTCCTTTAACTTCCCTTCTAAGTTATCAAATTACTAAAGTATGGAATTTCCCCTCCCTAAAGTGTGGATCATCCCTAATTAACTAAGTAACTATTTCTATTCATAAAGAAGCCCATTTAGTTAATTAATTGTTTTGTGTTCTAAACCTACTCCAATTATAATGTATATTCCTTTATCATACATGTACATTGATGTTAGTATGTCATGTAATTGAATAAATCAATTTTACTCTTTCAAGATTTTAACCTAATCTAACATAAGTTCAATATAATTGAAATACATGTTTGATAAATAAAAAATATAAAATTGATAAATATTCAAATATTTAATATAATAGCATCATAGATCCATTGTTGAATATCCTAAATAGTTAAGTTTAATTCATGATTGTGATAAACATTAAAATTACAAGGGAGAAATGCAATCTATGAACAAAAATAATTGAAGAAAAGAAAAAACTTAGTGTTTACCACAGAAACCAGAGTTTTTTAATCATTTGATCCTTATATAAATTACACTACCATTTACAATAGGTGTTGCCGAGCCTAATTTTGAATTTTTCTTTAATTAACCCATATTAAGTCCAACTCACTTAATACAAGTTACTCGATAGTACAATTAAGGAAAAACTATATTTTTAATTATCTTAAGAAAATTGGAGTTGTTACCAACTTAAGTTAGAAAATAAGATAAGTTAAGGTTAATGAGGTAGATTAAACTTAATTAGCTACTAATCTGTGAATGTTTTTAGAAAAAAAAAATTGAAAAAAAATTAACCAAAGAATCTGAACTGGGGGGCTATCCTATTAAAACCTAAATGGTTACCACTTATTATCTTTTTCAAGAAACTGAATTAAAAACTTTTTGTAAATTCCCTTCGCCATTATATGTACAAAACATAATGCTTCCATATAAAGTATGAAATAGCATGAAAAAAAAATTTAATCAATTTTTTATTATACATTTTCTATTATTATTTTAAAATGAAATAAAATAGAATAAAAACCTTTGCATTTCTACTTGAACTAAAATTGAATTAAAAATAGGATAACATATTTTTATGTTTTTATATTATAAATTGAAATTTTAAAAGGATAAAATATTTTTTGTAAATTTGTTTTTCATATGGTAAATTGAAATTGGAAAAGAATAAAAAAAATTATATATATATATGGTTGCCCAATAGGTGCCTACATACGTACTAGTCAGGATCAAATCAACATAATTTTGTTTTTCATAAAACTTTAATGGATTTATTAATTTTAATTATAAAAACAGGTCGGGTTTACATTTATTATCATTTTAATTTTTTTTAAGAAAAATTCTAAACCTAAACTTTATTTCTCAATTTTGAAAAACAGAACTAAAACCCTCTAGTTTTAAAAACATCAATTAAAATTTTATTTCATAAAAATCATTTTTTTAGGTGATAAAACATTATATGCATACATATATATATGTGTGTGTGTGTGTGTGTGTGTGTTTTAAGAAAAATTCGTACCTTAAATTAAGAAAATTTCAAAAGAAATACAATAGAGAAATTTTAAACCTAATTTTATTAATAACAAAAGAAGACAATTTCCTAAAACATATGTCTTTTATCATTTTATTTATTTTTTTATTTACTAATATTATTATCAATTAAATAATAATAATAATAATATAATAATGATGAAACCCACTAACCTGGAAGCGGATCGCAACTCGGGTCGAGTTGGATCAGGTTGGGTCGGACTAGGTTAGATCATAGCAGATGACAACTCCTCGTCGATGGCTTTCCGGCAAACGACGACGCGAGATGAAGCTTCAAGATGCCTCCTGAGTACAAGCCGACATGGAAATCAACCACGTTTGATGGTTCTCGACATTAACGGCGACTAGGGACAATGACCTTAGAGGTTGCAGTTGGTGTTTTATTTTATTTTTATCTTCTCCTCTCTCTCTCTCTCTCTTTTTTTTTTTTTTTTGTTTACTCTCCAATTTCCCCTCTTTTTCCCTTCTCCTTTTCTTCAAAATTGACCTTTATTTATAGATGTCAACGGCCAGATGCGGATGAACACGAATCTAAACTATGATGGGGAATTGTTTTTATCTTCAAAAAATGATGTAAATCCCTTATATTAGAGTTGTTTTCTAGATTTATCCGATTTGTTTTTGTGATAAATCCAAAAAGATTCGAAAAAATCAGTTTAGGTTTGCCTGGATTTGCTTCGTTTTCTTCTCCCTTCTGTTTCATGGTGGACGACCAACTGGAGAAGATGATCACACGTTGTGCGTGTGACTTGGATTCATGCTTTAATGAATCTAAATTAGGCAAAGAGAATCATAACTACTAAAACATCATTTAGCAAAGTCAAATACCATCGATTATATACTTTTACTTTAAGTTTATGATAAAATAAATTATGGCAAATATGTCAACATCATTCATTAAATTTGAATATAAAAATTAGAAGAAAAAGTATTAAATAATTTATTATGTAACATTTATAAGAATACAAGTAACTAAAAACTTAAAAAGTATATTTATAAATTTAAAATAAAATAAGAAATAATAATCTTAACCGGTTTGAATTTCTCATTAGGTATTAACTGTATTTTGCAACCCAATCCAAATCCTATAGAATTTTAAAAATTATTACAAAATCCATCCCGCTATAGGGTATTATATTATCAGGTAAATAGTGGTCCAAATGGATCAAAAAACCCTAGAATTGCTCTGCCACTTACATTCCAAGCTCTAATTGCGTTCCGTTACAATTTGCTGGTGGACTTATGGCTGAACAATGAAAGACAAAGTGGGCTGAAGATGGCGCTGACGCGGGCTTTCAGTTGCTGGATATTCCAACTTCCACACGTGAATGGGGCTTGAACATGTGTTGACTTTTAGTAGTTGCTGGACAATGACCAATGGGTTTGGACTTCACACGGGGCTAGAAGTCTTTGTATTCTTGGACTTTTGGGCTTACATTGGACAGATGGCTTCAGACGTCTGGGCTTTGGTTTTGTGGATGTTTTGAACGTGGATTTGCCCTCTCTTCTTGGACATCACATGTGAAATTCGGTATCATTCAGTTTGATGTTTTCTAATAATGATTGATCTTGAACAAAGAAAAAAAAAAAAGATTAGAAGTTAGACTTATTAGTTTATATTTTGATGGCATTAACATGTATTCACTTTTCAATCTTGTATTCCATGTTTTTCACCTTAATTACGATGTAACATGGGTCATCTTATATTCTTCAAGTAATGTAAGTTTAAAGAGGGCTGCAACGGAGGCAATTTTAACTCCAAAATAAGTCATCTTATGTTCTTAGGAAATGTTCATAGTTTTAGAAAGATGTGAAAACTTTTGAATACCATACATACGACTCATGAAGGTTTGAGGACTTCTACGGTTACCATGATCTTTTTGTAAAATCCTAAAATCATTCTCGAAAGGTTAATGAGAAGATATGTTTTACATTAAAAAAATCTTAATAGGTCAATAAATCGATCTATTTAGTTTATCAAAATGTATAAATAATTTTAATGAGTTAGGTTGGTAAATTAGTTTATTTGATTTATCATGATAAACCTAATTGGATTAAAAAGTTTGAATTTATATAGTTCTAACAGATGATAAATAAGATCATAATATTATTTAAATATTTAATTTCTTATCTATATATAAAAAATTTATTCCAAAATAATATCGAACTTTTAGTTAAAAGCTTGGTAGTGGTACCTAATTCGACAATTAATATCCGCTCCTTTTGTTCGAATTGAACGGTGGGCTTTTTTTTACTTAAAATTAGAAATCAAAGCATCCTCAAGTTTTTGATCACTTATTAAAATATTAAGATAATTAAAACTCTTATTAACAATAAACACACGGATCTTAATTGGGATGGACTAATTTCAATTTTTCCTCCTAACGTCTGTAATATATAAAATATTTGGTTATATATATATATATATATATAAGTACTTTCTCATCTTTATTCCAGGAGAAAAGAAAAAATTTCTTAAGTCCGGGGTTTTATCGTCTGAAAGTCGACCATTTTAATTTCAACGAGCCTACCCTACATTATAAATTTTGCTAATTTGCTTTTTCTTCTTTTATTCAAGAAGGGGTATAGGATTATAATTTTCTACAATTAAAAAAAAAAAAAGACTTGATCGATTCAGCCCTATTTTTATCAAATCCAATTGAGATTTTTTCTGATTAACATGCACCATTTTTTATTTTTTTTTTTGCTAAAAAAATGTACGAAGTACCCCAATTCCATACTTTCTGACACTTAACCTTTTCGCGTACCCAGATAAATCGTCCAATGTCCATATTAATAAATTTCAGTCTAAGTGATAGTCTAAATATCATTTTCGTAATTTGCTGTTGAGCAAATAAATGGAATCCATGGCAAGCTAATTCCACATCTACATGCTACTCAATCTATTATTGATAGTACTAGCATCTACGATGCATGTAAAAATTTAACAATATTAATTACGTAAAATATTAATTGCAAAGCAATTTTGTAGTTAATCACACACAATTACAACGATTAACAAACATGGAAAAAGAATCAATATAAGAGTCGGTAAAAAAAATATTGACAAGACAAAATTGCATAATTTATTTGCCCATCTCAAAACAGTATAGCAGGAATTAATGCTAATTTAATATCATTTGCTTCATCGTGGAACTTGCTATAAATTAAATAATAAAGTAAATTAGATATATTTGCCGATATTTTTGTTGATTTCCTTGTGATGGTGAATTTTCTCCCATTCTCGAGTAGTTTTTTATTTTTTCCCCGCAATGGGATTATCAAATAAAATTATTATATGATTTTTTTTCTCCCTCTTATATGTTTATATATTCACTATCTATGTAATTCAGTTGAATACCATGCTTCAATTCCAAGAATAAGTAAGGGTATATACATTCATGTAAGTGATACAAATGATGACTATAAATGGTCTCTTTGAACTTAGTTCCTTCCAATCGCTTATTAGGAGAAGTCTAATGTTATCAAAATCAACACCCATGTAGAGGGTTAAATCTACATGGACTTGTAGCCTATTACTTTAATGGATTTAACTTTTTTGATCAAGGTGATAAAGCCTAAAGAGTGAAGTCCATATCTTGAGATGATCAGAAAGACTTGGCATGGTAGGCTTAGGATAGAGTCTATTGGATCGACTCCTTCAATCTAACCTTTAACAATGAGACACACACACACAAAAGACCTCTAATGGGCCTAGACCCATACAAGGCCCATATGGGGCCTCATTTGTTAAGAACCATTAATCGCTATTATCATTCAACAAACAAGATTTATAACCAAATACTATAAATATCTTATTCCCCCTCATTCAAAAAGGGAACTTCTTTGGAAAAAGCGCTATTACTCTGTCGAATTTTCCTCAAAAGACCAAAACCACAATATTCCTACATTTACTCACAAAATACATACCTGTCACCGTAGAGTCGATCCTTATTTGAGACTACTTACTCCTCCTCTCCATCTCAATAACCCCCTTATCATCCTTATACGTGTCACTTCCCTGTTAGGTCACGTGTAGCACGTTTCCACGCAATACATGTGTGACTCCGTACTCGAACTAGTACCCCCACATTTATTTGGCGACTCTGCTAGGAAATGAGGAAGTTGATAACATGGCACCCTAAAGGAGAAGAATACCTGACTCTACTAACAGGAACAATCAAGAATCAAATGTCAATGTCCAAAACTACTGAGCAAATCACACCTACCATCAATGATGTAAACCAAGTGAATACCACACTAGAGGGTGAACTTGATAATACCTAAGTTATGTAGGCAATTTAAGAGAATAATAGGAAGACTAACCTCTTTATTACTATGATAACTTAGTTCATGCCTGCTATAGTCACCATTGCTAATGCGCATCAAGGTGTAGCCTTACTAAATCCTACACTTGTTGCATTACAGCGCGCTCCTTAGGCACCTCAGCAAGTTAACCCTCTTGTTGTCAGTGACTAAGTAACAACTAAAGAGCAAGCTCCAACTTAAGAACCTGCACCAAATTAGGGAGGTAGGGATTCAAATTAGGGGCCCTTCATCTTCACATTGTACACCACTTGTTACTATTGCTAGATACCTGAATCACCCTAACCCTATCCTTGTCACACTAGTAGATCTTGAAGCCCCTGTTTAGAGAGGTTTGTTTGTTACAAAGGAAGATTTAGATGCATACTTGAGAGAAATACAAGTCCATCATAGGGATTCCAGAATTAAAGCTCCCTTATCATTAACATATTGTTGTGAAGCCATATCCAAAAGATTATGTAAGTCCTAAGTTCATGCTCTTTAATAATAAGAAGGGAAGTGCCAAGGAGCATTTGCTAAAGTTCATTGAGATGCTGGAAGTCTATGGGCTAGATAATGCTTAAAAACTTAAGGAATTCTCCAAGTCTCTCACTGAAATGGCATATACATGATATGTTAATCTTCCTCTATAGTCAATAGACTCATAGGAGAATATGTGCAAGATGTCTCTAGAAAAAAAATTCTTAACTAAAGAAAGGGTAACCCTCACTAACATGGGAAGAATTCACCAAAAGTCGAGAGAAGACCTTATGGATTATATTGAGAAGTATAGAGAGCTCTCCCTTGATATCTTAGATATTTATGATGAGAGGGAACTGGTAAAGATTTGCATACAGGAAATGTTTACTGAGTATATCAATTACTTAAAGAATTTATCTTTGGTTTTGTTCGCAGCATTGGTTGAAAATGTACGACAAACCAATAACTCGGTTGCAAGATAAAAGGGTAAACATACAAGGTTCAATAAATGAGGGCCATCTATGAATTCTATTCAAGGGGAGGATCCCAAGGTAGGAAAGAAACCTAAAATGGAGAAGTCCAAGTTTGAAAGTTTGGCGTACCCATGCCTAATGGGTAAGGTGCAGGCAATGCTTGACATATGGCTCTGGGATGGAAATATCAGGCTTCCAAGAGTTAAGCGTCTTCCTAATCCTGAAGAGAGAAATGATCCAAAATTCTGTAGATTTCATAAAATTGCGAGTTATTCTAGTAAATATTGCTTTACTTTGAAGAAGATATTTAATGAGAGAGTATAGATTATGGAGCTTATCATTGTAACAACCCTCTTCCAACTCATAATAATAAGTGTGGTGCAGTGAATGCCATCACCTATGAACCTACTACTATGAAAACAAATGATGAGCCATCTATCGAGGTAAACATAGAAAAGGGAAAGTAGGTTCAAGTTGAGGAGGATAAGTGCCCTCCTACTGTTGCAGCGCTTATGAAGACATCAGGTTTCAAAAATTTCTTCAACCTTCCCAAGTTTGATGAGAGGGCTAGGCTTGCTGCAACTACTACACTCATAAAGATCTCAAAATCTTAATATGCGAAGTGTAGTGTGGTGCAACCTATGAGAAGAATAGCTCATGCCCTTGAAAATGTAATCTTATTCATTGAAGTCGATATGTGTGTCAAGGGTTCAAATCATAATCATCCTTTGAATGTTGAAGGTACGCTTAATGGCTATTCAATGAAGAGGATATTCATTGATGGACATTCTTCTTTTAATATTATGCTAATGTCCACCTTTCAAGCTGCTAGAATCGATATTCGAAGACTTGTGAGACAACCCATCTTAGTGAATGGCTTCAATCATTCTTCTAACAAGACACTAGGACGGGTTAATGTAGGTCTCAAGGTTAGTCTCATCCACAACTCTCTGACCTTCTATGTGATCGATGTGCCTATATCCCGCCACTTCCTTTTAGGAAGAAAATGGCTACATGATCACAATTTGATTCCTTCAACATTACATCAATGTATCAAAGGCCATTGGAAAGGGAATGTTGTGTTTATCTCTACTACCAAAAATCCCTTCAAGAATGACAAATTGTATTTCATTGAGTTGACCTTCTTTGATAAGTTTGCTAAAGAAAGAGAGACAACCATTGTAAGGCCTGTTGGTATTCCATTACCCACATGGGGTGAGATTTAAGAAGGCCAACAAAAGAAGAGGAAAATGCATGGGTGTTGTGGTGGAAGAAAGAAAAACAAGAAACCAACTGAAATTGAAAGTTATGTTAGGGAAGACGGGTGAACGGTGTACCTCTTATGACGGTCACAAGGGTTTAATCAGGTATGCTTATTTTCATTAGATCCCATTCAAGTCTAAGACATCTGGCCTACCCCACGTTAATTATAGGATCAAATAAAACCCCAAGCTGAGGAGATAGGAGAATTAAATTTAACACGACTTGGAGAGTTATCACAACCAATCTTCATTAACAAAGGCCTGTTACATGAGATAAAAGCCCCCTTATAGATTTGTTAAAGGAGTATAGAGATGTGTTTGCATAGACATATGAGAAAATGTTGGGGCTCGATCCTAGTTTAGTTGTGCATAGGCTAAATGTTGCCCCAAGAGTCATGCCTATGAAACAAACATAAAGGATTTTTCGTCCTAAAATCGAGATCCAAATCAAGCACGAGATTGAAAAGTTGCACTATGCTAATTTTATGAAGCTAATTAAACATCCTGAGTGATTAGCTAATGTCATACCAGTGAAAAAAAAGAATGGCTAAATACGTGTTTGCATTCATTTTCAAGATTTAAACAAGGCTTGTCCAAATGATGACTTTCCTTTACCAAATATTGATATGTTGGTGGATGCAACTGCAAGGCATGAGTTATTTTCATTTATGCATGGTTTTAGTGGCTATAATCAAATCAAAATGGTTATTGGAGATGTTAAGTATATTGCATTTAGAACGCCAGTGGGAAATTTTTATTACATCGTCATGCCTTTTAGACTCAAGAATGCTAGGGAAACCTATCAAAGGGCTATAACTACCATATTTCATGATATGATGCCTGATTTCATAGAGAACTATGTTGATGATATTGTCATCAAGTCAAGGAGAGCACCTAATCACCCGATCCACCTATAAAAGGTTTCTGAGTGATATTGATGGGGGACCATTTTTTATCCAAAATTGGAAGTTTGGGCAATTCAAGATATTGATTATTTGTTATTGGATCTCATAACTCAATTCATTGGATTTTGCATCAGGTATCGACTATTTAAACTTTGCATGAATCCTCTAAAGTGTGTAGTTTGTGTAGCTTCAGGGAAGTTTTTGGGATTTGTGGTCCATAAAAAAGGAATTGATGTCGATCCAACAAAAATCCAAGTTATACTATCTATGCCATCGCCCGTTACTCTAAAGGAGTTAAAAACTCTCATGGGTAAAGTCTCCTACACTAGGATATTCATGTCAGCACTAGTAGAGATTTCATATCGTTTGCATCAACTTATGAAGAAAGGGGTCGCATTTGAGTAGAGGGAAACACATGAAGAAGCGATTGAGAAGATTAAAAAGATCTTAACCTACCGTCAAACTATGATAATGCCAGTGAAGGGATTACGATTGATTTTATACCTTACCTCCATCAATAAATTAGTTGTGCCTTACTCACATAGGAAATAGACAAGCAAGAAAGACTAATTTACTACTTGAGCCGAACCCTTCAAGAGAGCGAGGTCAATTACTCAGCTTGTGAAAAGCACTGTCTCGTGCTGGTATTTGCCTCGCAAAAATTATGACACTATTTCTTGGGGCATAAGGTCAATCTCATCAAACATTCAGATCTTATTAAGTATTCATTGTCTCGATCAGCCTTATCAGGTCGAGTTACTAAATGGCTACTTCTCCTTGCAAAGTTTGACATCACAATTCAATCTCCTAAGGCCATCAAGTCACGAGCTTTAGCTGATCTATTGGCATACTTCCCAAATGCGCACGAAAGCCTTATTATGGATACTATCCCAACAAAGTTCCATGAAGATTCCCTCATGATTTAACTAAAAGGGGAGCGGTCACTTCAATTTGATGGCTCTACAAGAAGTAAGGGATGGTGGGCAAGAATTGCGTCAACCTCACCTAAAGGCCAAGAAATACCATCAACATTCAAACTTTATTTTTATTACACCAACAATGAGGTTGAATATAAAGCTTTGTTGTTAAGGTTGATATCCACCCAAGAGGTGGGAGCAAGTCAACTATGTATTCAAGGTAACTCTAACTTGATCATTAAACAAGTTAATGGTGAGTTTGGACTCAAAGAACCCACACTAGTACCCTATAGGGCTACAGTGGAGGCTCTAGTGGCAAAATTTCAATTAGTATGCTATGAGCATAAGACTCAATCCACAAACAAATACGTAGATGCTCTAGCCACATTAGCTTCAAAAATTCCGATCTAGGATGCAAATAATCCTTTAGATGTTCGAGTACTTAAGAAATCTATGTTATGTACTACATTAAATCTTATTGATGAGAATGAAGAAATGCATGGTGATTGGCATATATCACTGAAGGAGTAGCTAGCACACCTAGGTGCAGCTTTTGTCTCAACATTGAAGAACTTCATTAAAGTTAATGGAGCATTATATTACAAGAAACTAGAGGGTGTGTTTTTCCTTTATGTTAGAAGGAACGAAGCTCGCTTGAAGCTGGACAAATACCATAAAGTTTAGTGTAGAGAAGAGGGGCCACCCTTGTACGGTTGCATTCAGCACATAGGATACCATTGGCCATTGATGTTTAAAGATGCATTCCAAATACAAGCAAATTGCCCCAAGTGCTCTGAGTTACCCAATGAGAAGGAATGTAACTTTGTGGCCAGCACAAAAGATTAACAGCGTCCGTACATTGACTACTTAAAGAACAATACACTACCTACCAATAGTACGAATGTGGAGTTTGTGAAGACAAAGGCAAGGAAATATCTTATACATCAAGACAAACTATACAAGGTCCCGTTCATAGGAAATACCTTATATGCATCACACCTCCTAAAACAAAAGCGATATTAACTGAAGTACATGCTGGAGGACATGGAGAGCATCAAAGAGGAAAAAAGTTGTATTACCACTTGCTTGATATGGGTTATTACTAGCCAACTATGAAAGTTGGTGCCTTCAATTTTGTTAAAAGATACGTCATCTGTCAATAGCATGGTAATGTCATTCACACTCCTATAGTTACACTCCACAACATGACGATGTCATGGCCCTTCCATACTTAAGCATTTGACTTGATTAGCCTAATTTACCCACCATCAAAAAGGTGTATCTAGATCTTGGCAATAACTGAATGCTTTATGAAATGGGTAGAAGCTACTCCTTTAAAAAAGGCTACAGGACCGGCAATTGCAAATTTCATGAAGTAGAACATTATATGTAGATTTAGCATTTCAAAACGCATCTTATCCGACAACGGTACCCCTTTCATCAATTCTCACTTACAGCAATTGATGGCTTCTTATGGTATAAATCATATTAAGTCTACACCTTACTACCCAAAAGGCAACGATCAAGCAAAGGCCACCAATAAAAGTTTATTAAAGGTGTTAAGTTGTATGGTTCAATATAACCATAAAGAATGGCACAATAAATTGTTGTTAGCACTTTGGGCATACAGGACGTCAAAGCAAAAGCCAACCCAAGTGACACTTTTCTCTCTAATATATGGCACTGAATCAATAGTCCTAGTAGAAGCTTAATTCCTTAGCGCACATTATACATATTACATTGCTACAACTTGGTAGTAAATTGATCTCTTAAACACACAATGTTTTGTGGTTAATGTCATGCTGATTGGTGACAATATTACCTCCTAAGCGCATGGCATAATATCCTCAATAAATATGATGGTTTTGCTAGTCAATGTATTTTCTAGTAATCCTATAAGTGACCTGTTAAGTAATGGGTAATACCCCTTTAGTAAAACAATTGTTGCTAACACGTAGAGTATTCCTCATGTGCAATGTTCTCTAAAAAAAGTGGGTGGATGAGTTACCGATACATCCCCTATGATGTTCCTTATGTAAGTGCAACCACTATTAAGTGCTTTATGAACAACATATGATTTGTCAATGTAAGATTATTAAAACAAAAATCCATGAAGCAAGCCTCTAAATTAAGGTGAAACTACCATTCATCAAATGAATTTACATATCCCATAAGAAATTAAAAATAAAAAAGGGGGTAATGTCCAATTAAGGACCCACAACTAATCCTACTAAGGAATTGACATCTAAACCATCCAAGTTTGTCTCTATCTTGAGATCAATTTCTGTGAGTTTCGCTAGAATCCTCTTACGCTATTCCACTAAGTCTTGGCAATCTAATACTTTCCTTGCCTCAATTGCAATAGGCTCTATGTTGCCAACTTTAAATTTCAAGGCTCGTGCATCCTCAACACTATCGATGATGAGCTTTAGTTCCTTTTCAGATAATGAACTTCAATGTCTATTCATAAGAGACATAGTTTACCCAAGCATAGATACCATAGCAATGTTTAATTTGGAGCCTTAGCAAATTGGTTCAGACTAGAACTCCCTCTCCAACTCGTACAGGCACTCTAGTGAAAGAAAGAGCTACGAATGAATCATGAACCCGTGAAATGGAGCCATTTGCAGTACACTTGAGGAGCCCTCTTCAATCTATCTTGATACTTTGATAGCTAGGGGAGAGATGATGCTAGGAAGGATTACAGGTGAAGTGACCTCATTGCAAAGAGAAGGTGTATCATAAGAACCAACAATGTCAATAAAGCTTCATCCAGTGTCCCGCCTGTCTTATTATCAAAAGTCCTACCTCTCTCAAGACATTCGCATATGCCTAAATGTCATGTTCATTAAAGTGTCCAATTTCATCATTATCAATGTCATCCATGTGAATGGTAGCATTCGACTTAACGTTATTACTCGATAAGGGCTTAACTTGCTTATCACTAACATGCACAAGAGTACTTCTACCACTATCGATGGTGCACTCAGGAGTATCCTCGAAATCAACCATTCTGTTGTCCTCTTCTTCATTTGTAACCTTAATGATAGCAGGACAATCTTTAATTCGAAGTTCCTTCCTAACACCATATTGACTTGGGAATGAAGCAATACTAAGAGGAGTCGATTTCGAAGGGCCAATAGGGGCATCAGTAGTGATGTGATCTCTCTTGTCTTGTAATGAAAAAAAGGAACATGAGTGCATAGTAACAATTGAAAGTTAAAGAAATAACGGCAAAAAAAAATGTAAATAATGGTAATACATATTGAACATAAGAGCGTTTTGCTTGTCCCATAATTAACAAAGGAGGAGTAAGATGTCTACTCGATGCCTTATTCTTTGCATTAGCAGAAAACTTTGCTTTTTCACTCAAAAGACGAAATTGAAAGTCATATTTAAAAATAGGTTCCTCAGGTAACTCTTCCTCAATCGACATATCTATGCACTTCTTAAAATTATCTAAGCAATTAGTCTAGTATGTCAACCACTCGACAGAGGTACGTCTAGAGCGTGATGAAGAGGGGAAATATAATTGCTTCGTTTCTGGATGAATATCTTTGAAATGTGCAAGATTGAGTGATTAGCAACATATGTTAAAATCCTCCTTGATGTAGAAGGTCCAAGGAACTCCTTAATCAAATCCAAACAGTCGAGCTATCTTGTGAGGCGAGTATAGTATCACTCTACATTCCAAAAAAACAGCCAAAGGAGCCTCTCCAAGTATGAAGAGAAGGAAGACCTCCAAGCAAGCACCATAAGATAAACCCCACTTTACCAGCATTAAGTTTCTCATGAGCCCCAAGAAGGTTCAACATATCCTTCAACCCTTTGGGATAAAACTCTGAAACCATAAATAACTGACTAATCTACTCATGTAAGGTTGGAAATTCACCTCCCTCATGCCATCTATCACATGGAATAGCGATCTACACAAAGGTTCAGGGCTTGACAGGATTGGGTCTATTTAGAGGTGAACTAAAGTGTCTTCTAAACTATTCAGTGAAAAACACTGGTAAAAACACCACATTGACATGTGATAGTATAATGTAACACCCCTTCGACTAAACTAAAGCCTCATGATACAAGTCCAAACACCGATACAAAGAGCTGAGGTAGAATAATCCTAAGACAAAATGTGTGCTACACCATACGAACGGCCAAATGAAAAAACCAATGACTCACACCATCAGCTAAACTAGATAAAGGAGAGGGCCAGTTCAGGCCCTTGAACCGG
This sequence comes from Laguncularia racemosa, assembly GCA_037954665.1. Lineage (NCBI taxonomy): Eukaryota > Viridiplantae > Streptophyta > Magnoliopsida > Myrtales > Combretaceae > Laguncularia > Laguncularia racemosa. The sequence goes on along the minus strand of JBBMOL010000030.1, from coordinate 4,764,419 downwards.
CCCGAAGCTGGAATTTGCCTAGCGGTTTGAAGGTTGGTTGTGTACCAATGAGCCCCAAACCAACCTAGAAACCCACCAATTCGACTCGCTGGTTCTTATATGAATTGAACCAGCGGGTTGAGCTAGTTGTAATACACATACATATAAAAAAAAAAAAACCATTTAGGGTCGATCTACAACCCAAACTGGCCCGTAAACCATTGGGTCTAAGGAACCAACCCAACCCTTCCACCCTCGAGCAGGTTCCGATTCCACCTCCCACCTCCCATCAACCCTTAACTCGACTGTTCCGAACCGGCCCCTTATCTAAGCTGGACCACTAGGAAATACACATAAGGACAACTAGCACGCTAGGAAAGCCTCAAGCTTGTACCTAATAACAGCAAAAATGATACACAAGTTAATTAAACCGAATCTCACATAATGAAAAAAAAAAGGGGGGAGGGGCCATGACATGTAGGATTAGGAAAGCTTACTTATATCGATCATTTGAATTCTTTTGCTTGAAGAAGTATTTGATCCATGCAGAAAAGGTAGATTTCTTGCAACTATCAATAGCCATCACCATCATTGCTTCTAAGGCTAATATGGCTGCTTCATCTTCTTTAATGACATCATTGGTGACAATGTCTGTTAACTTGAAATGAGGAAAGTGAAGGAGTGTGCACACGTCTTCTAATGTAAGAGTGATCTCGCCTCAAGTAGTCACAAAAGTGTATATCTGCGTACTCCAACCAGTTTGATAATTCTCTAAAAATTCGTTTCATTTAGTTGAGGAAACCTAAAACATGAGGAAATTATTATAGGGTAATAAATTTCTGCAAACTCCAATGTATCTACATATCTTAAATCACTCATAATATGATTCACCTAGGGGCGCCAGCCCAGCACAGCTTGCTTATGAATAAAAAATTGAGTGTCTAATAGGGGAAGTTCCCCTCTTTCATTCCTAAGGCATTGTATAAAACCAATACCCACCCACCCACCCACCCCCCGCTATATTCTCTCTATCTTCAAACTTAGGCTCCTATTTTATGAAATGCCACGTGTCATCAGCATGTTGGTGCTCTTATGTATCTCTTTTGTCTATGCAAGTCCAAAAGAAATCCTCCTTAATCATCGAGTCAGGTTATTCATTCTGATAGGAAGGCACTATTGGTATGCAACCATCAAAATATGTCGCTATTTTTTTACCCCTACCACTAATCCCACTACGTGGCTTAATCTTTCCAATGTCTTTACCCATTTCAAGTGATACCAATGATTAAATCCAGTCATTACCACTTGGGGAGAGGAGAGGAGTGTTGAAAGTCTTCTAATGACCTCACTAGCTACAAAAACAGATGAAGATGGATTAGTCTTACGATGGAAAAGAAGGGATGCTAAAAAGGAAACGCTAGATACAATCAAATCTCATAAAAATATATATATACTTCAAGGTCAAGTAAAATATATGGAATTAAGAAATACACATGATGAATAGTTCAAGGATAAGAGTATGAATATAATTTGAAATCACGTAGTAAAGAAAAAAATATATGAAGGCAAAATTATTTTTATTTTCTTTCCGATCTTGCTTTCCTGTGATAATATATATTTGACAGATTATGTGCTTCACTCCATACATAAGAACCTCCTAGTGGGTGCCACCTTACAGGACTAGCTTCTGCCAAGTGCAAAGGGAGAGGAAACTTCTGACCAGGATTTATTGGATCCATAATTTTTTGTGATACCCCCAAAGGAATGTCAAATCGTAGCTCCAAAAGAAGAGATGTCTCGTTCAAGAGTAATACGGTAGAGTATATGCATATCAGCTTACTAAAGCATGATATAGAAACATCAAAGACAACAGGGAGACTGAAACCACCTCCTGCACCATTTTTATCGTCTCCATTAACATCATTTGTTTTTTTTTTAAGGCTTTCGCAACTCCATCCAGTCCTAATTTGTTTAGTTCTTTTGAAAAATCAACCTCAAAATAGCTTACTCCTACAAGACGCACAGCGGGCTGCAGTAAATGGTAGTGATCACTGATGAGCAAAGGAACAACCAGCTTCCATTCCTAAGCAGCAAGATTTCAGATAGTATATTTGTTCCCACGGCAACAGTATCCAACGAAGAAATTGACCAAAAATCAAGGACTCCTATCCCTAATTGTATCCTATGATAAGTTTGCATATAGAGGATTCTTAGTTGGAACAAATTCAACGACCCTGTCACACCCAATTTTAATCAATCATTCTACTCCCTGATTCCTAGACCAAGCACCACAGAGGAAATGCAACGATAGGAATAGCACAGGATCTTCCATCACCAACGAGTGATTCTATATATTTTCTTTTGCAAAGAGAAACAGCCCTTTAGACCAGCAGACATTTGCACAACCCCCTTGACAAGCCCGAAAGAAAAAGGACATGGACAAGTGACTCAGAAAAAAAAAACCTTCTACAAAGGTATGCAGATATAAACCAAGAATAAAATCAGAATTTTGTGCAAAAGCAACACTTTAGATAAGTTAATGAGCCACTTAAGCAAATGAACTCGACTGATCATATGTAAATTTTTAGCATCTCAAAAAGTACCTAATTCTAAGAATAGAAAGCAGTGATAATAATACTATAATATCATCGTAGGCCAAATGACAAATCTTCCTATGTATCTACCATCTCTAGCAATCCGATATCTCCAGCGACACTCAGAAATTGATATTAGCAAAACTCAAAAGCAATTTCCCACCACTATCCTATTTACGAACACATGTTTGATGCCGCAATGAACAAGCTTAGAAGACTAGTAATGTGGTAACTATTCATATAAATGTGCAACCTTAATGCACCCATTTATGAAAGCTATACACTAACTCAAAAATTCAAAGTGCCTCTGTCACAAGTCATCAACTAAAGGAATAACTTAAGCAAAGACATAAGCAAGGGTATCTTGAAATTATAAACACGAGTACCCGCACCTCCATTAAGCTCACCAATTACCATATGTTGGCGTCAGTATAAACTAAACTTACCCAAACTATCTATCTAGAAGCGTAAGTGTTTTATTTTTTATTTATTTTTATTTTTTTTGTTTTAGCTGGTTGTGGTATTAAATTTAACATAGAAATGGAAAACAAACAAGAATCTACTGACAACCCAAAATTTCCAAGAGCTAGAGGAACAAATTGCAAAGTGTTTTATAATTACACAAACAAAGGATAAGAGAAGAAAAAGCGGTTAGAAACGGAAGCTCTGCATTCTTCCGCTCTAACCCTCAGTCAATACAGAACATAATTACGTATGACAGTTGACTAATTACTGGGATTCGCTTCTTTCCGTAATCTCACTTATTGTTACAAGGATGCAAAAGATATTACAAGAATGCCTTTTGGGGGACAATTTTCAATTCCTTATGCCAGCACAAAGAACCTTCAAACATCCCTGAATTATAGCTTCAACTAGCCGTAGAAAAACATATCTGCAAGCTGGCTGCTAGCAGAGGCTTCTTTGCTGCTGTTTCACGAGGTACTCTAAACTAGAAATCAGCAAAGCAAGAAAGTGGTCATGTGCTTATTAATGATTCAAACAGTAAAACCAACAAGCTACGCAATTTTAAGTCTTATAGGGAAATATTACTTGCTGTAACCGTACATAGCCACTCTTTTAGAACTCTTGCCTTGGCGACAAAACAACCTACATTCCTCCTATCAATCCTCAATGGACATCTCATTCGCACCAGTAGATCTTTAACCAGTTGTTTCAGCATTGATTCCCCGTGAATGCTGCTGTGTTTTCCCAGACCAGTAATTACCACAACCTCTGTTGGGACTACACACTTAATATCACTGAATCTACTTCGCATCTCATCCATCCATTGTAACAAAATCAAATAAGTAGACCCCAAGTACATTCCATGCAAATCTAACTCCACTTTCGTATTGCTCCATTCCATGGTCTCATCCAGGGTCAAAGAGTGGACTAATTCTTTAACCAACAATGCCTCTTTATCATCCAAAGTCACAATTAGATCACCGATGCAAATTGATAAGCTATTCGGGTCTTTCAACAATGACATTACTATAGGACGTGAATTCAAGGTCATGTTGTATGTCCATATAGAAAATGAGATACCCCTGGTTTTTCATCATTCTATGCCAAGTACTCATTTGTGAGGGTTCACTATGCGCTCCATATGATGACAAGACCATATTTGAACACAGAGTGTCGATCTTGATTCCTGCCTTATCCATCCTATCTACAACCCTAACATATCTGCAAATAAACCTAATCTCCCATTTCAAGTCCATGACCCGTCGTGCTTGAATTCAAATTACCACCAATACTACCAACCGTACTACCCTCCTCATTCATCACAAACTCATCAAACCCCGACATCATGTTATTATACAGCTGCAACACAGCATGCATAGTTTCAAATAAATAACTCTACCAGACCGCATAAGAAAGAATTTCATCCAAATCCTCTAATTGAAAAAAAAATGGGGAATATCAAAAAGCATCAGCTAGAATGCGATCACCTTGAGGATAAGAATTGACAAATGACTTCCCTCTTTGCTAAAAATACAAATAAGACTAAACGATAAAAATTAAATTTCAGGCAGTAAAAGCACTATTGCTAACCAATTCCAGCTGAAGGGGGATAAAATTAGAACAACAGCTGAAGCTAACATACAACTCTAATACCGTAGTAAAATATTCCAACAGTGCCATACCAAAAACAATTTGAATATATTCTCTTTCTTCCCTCAAGGACGCTGCAAATCTACTCCATTCGAAACTTCGGTTATATTTTTAAAGGAGCCTTCTTTTCTCTACCGATCATTCAAGCTGGAGCTGTTGGATGTGATTCGAATCTACCTTTATATTCATTCATGGAGAAACTCAACGAACAGGAAAATGAGAAATATAACTATGAGTAGTTCATCTCTAAGTTGTGGCAAGAGTAGCCCCATGCACATACCACAAAATAAAAAGGGTGGGGAGATTATGTCCTAACAATCTTGAATTTACTCTACATCGAAACTGAAAATTACACTCTATTGAAAAGAATAAACATAAGGATTACCTAATAGATAAAAAAATGAACAACACCTCAGCACTATTGCAGGGACAGCCCGTTTACAGAACAAGCTTACATTATGAGATCCGATACAGCCATTACAGTTTACTATCAAACCAGAATGTCCCACAATAGAGAGCGAATACAAATGACAAAGCTTGATGCAACAATCATGGTTACTTCATGTTGCTGCCCAAACACCAAACTAATCCGGTAAGTTGTTATTCAAAAAAAAAAAAAAAAGAGAGAGAGAGAGAGAGAGAAAGCAAAAGATGAGCAGGAATGAGAATGAGATAGGAAAAAAAAAATGACGTATTCTTCTCAAATGTCTGAAATAAGAAGAAAAGTGGCCACGGCATGAGGAATTGAAAAAAAAAAAAAAAAAGATTGGAAGAGGGAAGCATGTACCTGGTGTAAATAACAGAATGCACGTGCTTGGATCACATCACAAAACCCATATGCTAATGTGGAGTGTGATGTTTTGACAAAATAAATGTGTGCTTGTGGAGATTCAAACTCAAGACATCTAGACGTCTTCCCATTAGCTTGTGCCTTGTTTTGAAGAGATAATCTTTCAATTTATTCTTGACAAGATATAAAAAGAAGAAGAAGAAGAAGAAGAAGAAAAAGAAAGCACACAATGCGCTCTACATGGATTCAAACCCAAGATGTCTAAGGATGTATATGTGTGTCTTTCTAATAAGCCATTAGCCCGTGCCTTATTATTAGAGGTTTTAATTATATTTTATTATTTAGAATCTTCTAACCAAAAAAAAAAAAAAATACCATACCGTAGGGGCATTACCCCTCGCACCCCTAAGCTACCTCAACGTACCCTAATATAACTCTCCAATGTAGAGCTGCATTCCCACTCCACAACGAGATTTGCCCCCTCATCACTATATATAAGAGCTAAAACACAACTCTTCTACTAAGAAAAAAGATAAAAATCACATATCGATAACTCAATTAAGTTAAATCACCACTCCAAGTTTTTTGAATACTCATTGATAGCATAGAAAATCTTTTCTTGCAAAAAGAAAATGGTTAAGAGACCACAAGCTATCAAATTTGTACCATAGACACTACTTGATGTTTTAGAGGCAATATTTATCTTCAATTGACTAAAGGCAACACGTGTAATTAAATGATGCTGCAAGCTTGTGTGTTGAGAGAAAAATCTAAATTATATGCAACATTGGCATCAAACTCTTGTAATATGAATCGTACAATCATATATACAACAGCAATGCAACTATTCTACAAGTGCACAAGCACCAAGTAATATCTAATGCCCAAACCCCTTCAATTTTGCTCAAACGACTTTGATCAAGAGGCAAAATATAGAGGGTTAAATCTAATCCATAGGCTTGTAGCCTGTTACTTTAATAAATTTAACTATTTAGGCCAAGATGATAAGGCCTAGAGAGTAAAGTCCATGTCTTAGGATGATCAAAAGAGACTTGACATGATAGGCTTGGGGTAGAATCTGTTAGATCAACCTATTCAATTCAACCTTTCTCAATAAAGCTCACACATACAAAAAAAAAAAAGACCTCTAATGGGCCTAAACCCATACAAAGCCCATATGGGGCTTTATTTGCTAAGAACCATTAATCATCATTATCATCCAATGAACGAGATTCATAACCAAACACTATAAATACCCTATGCCTCCTCATTCAAAAGGTAAACTTCTTTAGAAAAAGCATTATTATTCTACTGAATTTTCCTTAGAAGATTAAAACCAAGATATTCCTATATTTACTCACAAAATACATACATGTCATCATAGAGTTAAGCCTTGTTTGAGATTGCCTACTCCTCCTCCCCATCTCAATCACCCCCCCTGATCATCCTTATACGTGTCATTTCCTAATTAGGTCATGTGTAGCGCATTTCCACATAATAAATGCGTGACTCCATACTCGAACCAATACCCCTACAACCCTAAAGCTAACTCTTGTGCTAAAGTGTTGACTTCTAGCGTCAAAGTTGCAAGGTTATAGCCATCTTTGGCCTTACTTGCCACAACTGAAAATAAGGGTGTGCATCTCCATCACCACTCCCTTAACTCTGAAAAAAATATAAATTAACACTTAGAAATTCTAATGTTTTATTTAGGTAATTGTTTTTTTATATGTTTTTACCCTATCAAAGCATGAAAATCATAATTCATTACAATCGAGTGATATCATGAGTCCATCATTAGATTTTACATGCCTCTCTAAAACTCTACAATAAAGGATACATAATATGGAGAACAGAAAAGGTTATGGTATATTTTTTATTGAAATTACTTGATTATGTACCTTAAAGTACATCATGAGAGAACTACCTTTTTGATATGTTTGGTTGACATTGAAGAGTCTATGGTAGATTCAATAAATTAGGAGTTGCATGGAATGCAAAAATCAGCTAACCAATGAACAGTAGTCTATGTCTTTTGAGAATTATAAATACATGTGTAAGGTTTCATTTATGACCATACATGAGAATTATTAAGGTTTCATTCATGTGCAAAGTATTATTTTCTTAATTTATTTAGAGTACTATAATCTTTAGAATTTAAAGTTTATTGAGCACATGGATGAAGTGAAGATCACCATGTTAGCTCAAATCCAATGGCTTAAGTCCCTTGCTTGTTTTTGCTCAAAGTCATAATCCCTTAAACATTATAACCTGCTATTGTCTTTAGTGTGTAAGTGATATATTAAAAACTTAATATTTGGGAGCTTTAAGATTGATCAAGTCCAATTGGGATTTTTTCACAATTATAAGGTGGGGTTCCAAGTGTGATTTGTTTGCCCCTAATGGAGAAGACCTTTTATTCAATTTTTTCATATGGGATTGAGTTCAAAATTTCCCATGCCCCTTATCAATTAAGTGGTAGTCTAACTTGGTTTTTGGTGGTTCTATTGGATGTGTGTTAGTCTTTCCTTGCTCATTTTACTATTTCGTTAGCAAGTAAAGACAAATTCAATGTTTAAAATGAGTGTTGATTGTGTAAATTTCCCAATAAGTTATAATCACGTGAGCAATCTTGGTGTTTGATTCAATCTTACTTGTATCAATGTTTCATTGTTTGATCCAAACAATCTTGAAATGTGCGTGCTCTCAATTAGTACCAACAATTTGGCATTCATCTCGTCAATTCGGATATGACATGATGAAATTATAAATAGATTTATATAAGTAAAACTTAACACAATTAATAAATGTGATAAACCATTTTAAATCCATTTATAAATATGTTTTAGGCTCAAGTTAAGCATTTAAATCCACTTATGAACCTATATAATAAACAAATTTTGTAAGCATATCCAGATATGATATGTAACCCATTTAAGATTATGATTTTTAATATTTATGATTTAATTTTAAACTCTATTATCTACTTACACTAGTCTCTTCTCAAGTGTTCTCCTCAATAACCCTCTCTCTTCTCTCTCTCTCTCTCTCTCCTCCCGTTTCTCTCATCATCTATTGCTACCTTAGCTTTTTCATCTCTGATAACTATATTAGTATAACACTCTAAACTTTTAATTTCTTTCTACACAAAAACATAATATTATATATTTAAATATATAACAATTTAAAGTTTATTTTCTATGTACAAACCTATGTGAAGTATGTATTATTTAAACCCCAACTTCATTAGTGAAACCGCTTAATACAATTAATAAAAACAAAATTGGATGTATAAATTAGTTTTTGTATATGTAAGTTACTACAAGTTGTATATTAACCCAACAGAATAATCATGCTATATATTTTTATTTAAGTTAGTTACAAATTACATAGCACTAAGGTCCGATTTGGTGATTGGATTCTTAAACTATCATGTCTCTATCGAACATGTTCATTCATTTAACATATGAATGAAAGATATCCTTCCAAGTACTTTTATAGTTTTTATATAGTTTTCATTATAAGAATTTACCAAACTAAAGAAAATATAAAATCACTTTTTTGGTAGGTACATTTTATCTTTATGTTATTCCACTTCTTGCTTTTTTTCTCTTTTTTTTTTTTTTGGTTCTAATATGAAATTCTTGGTAATAGCTATATTCACTGAGTTTTGCAAATATAGATTGCATTACAAATATTAATAATAGTAATAATAATGATGATGATGATGATAATTAGACAAATGAAATCGATCAAAATTGGAATATTCTTTATTGTTACCATAAGCATGTTTTTCAAATATAAAATTGATTATTGTGTTATATTTATTTTAGAAACTTATAATTGATAAAGAGGTCCAAATTGAACATGGGACATGCTTATTAAACAGACTAGATTATGTGTTTAAATTTTCAAATAAGATTAATAAACAAGTTATGTCACTACTTAAGATTTATCAAATACAAACTAGTTTAAACTCGAATACTAAATAAAATGTATCAACACAAATTACCAACCCTACTATTAATTACCTTTCTTGCTTATTTCAATTAGTTAATCTTCCTACCAAATGTTGCTAGTGCTACTATTTTGATATGAATTATTGAGTTTTCAGTAGTATATTTCAAATAAAACAAAAAGAAAAATGAAATCTAGTATGCATTTATCCATTGTCTTAGGTATATCTTTGGGCTTGTTACATAGGATAGGAGAAAAACCTAAAGAAAGCTTGATTTTACTATTAAAGTGAATAGAGTAATGGATGTTTATAGAGGTATTTTGAAACTGAATATCTTAACATCATTTAGCTTAAGACTTATAGAACAAGGGTACCAACATTAGTAAAGTTAAAAGAGAGAGAGAGAGAGAGAGAGAGAGAGAGAGAGCAATGCATGGTAGTGGTACCTGAAAAAATAAATAAGTAAAAGTTGGAACGAGTTGACTAAAAATGGTTCCTAGCTTGTAATTGGAGGATGGTCATAAGTTAGCCTAAGGTAATATGCTCACACATTCAAGCTAGAATGCTCAAGCTAATGGAACAAGAAGCTTAAACGGTTTAACTTTTTCTTCTAGAAACAAATATGACTTTTTTGAAAGTAACCAACTCTTGTTTCATTTCTAAGAAAAAAGGTTTTGCTCCAATGTTATAGCATGATTCAATCAACTTCACATAAATTAGTAGTTGTATTCAGTTATAAGTGTTTTGCATAAATTGACAAGCTTATTTGGAAATTGGAAAAATATCAACCAATATTTTAGAGCACTTTTTAAAAGCCTACATAAAAAGCTTTGCAATCTTTATATGTACTTGCTTTTTAATAAGATGTGTGATCAAAGTTAGAAGTACAAAATGTTTTATTTTAAACTCTTAAAAGATGGCCAAACACACCCATTAATGGCATGTGTGGGTGTTGACCTAAGATAAGATAGGGATTAAATAACTGCGACCTAACTAAGATCAAAGTAGACTTGACCAACCAAGCTAACTCAAAAATCACTTCTAGATTTAATTTTCATTACAAAAGAAACACCTTATACTATATTCTAGGAGAAATACTATTATCCATCACATATGTACAATAATCTAACAAAAAATTATCAAATTCAATGGTTGAACATCTTCATCAATAAGGGTAACATGGCATAGAATTCTTAATAGTTTACATACCTTGAAATTTCAAACTATACATGTAATAACATGACACATATATCCTTAGAACCTAGGAGAAACCTTATTACTTTGTTCCAATAATTTTGACCAGGTCACATGATTCATCAAAGCTAGCTATAGCCACATTATTTATCATACAATAAGGAAAATAAATTTACTATTTTTGGACAAAAGTACAAATACACCCTCAAAACAATTAATTAGATACGATAGATCCTTAAAATTTAAAAGAATAACCTTTCAAAATATGTACATGCTCATAAACTGTCTCTAAAACTTTAAAACCATTGCTTTATCCTTCTGTTCTAGTCTTAGGGTTTCTAAAACAGTTTAGAAGCAATATACATAATTTTGAAAATTATAAAAATGTGATATCTCTCTTTAGAAAATCAAAGGATCTATCTGCTCTTATAATAATAGATTTGAGAGTGCACTTACGATTACCCAATGAAATTTCCATGACCATCTCAATTTCTAGGACATAGATTTCCTATACCTTGGAGGAGTCTTCCCTTTGATCAACCTGGTCTTCATATCAACAGGAGTCATTCTCCCAAAATTATCTTTTACTCCTTCACCAACATCATCAATCTTGTCAAAACTATTCTTCAGTGAAGGCATACTTATTTTTTTCCATCTAAAGAAACCCTTCTTCCTCTCCAACAATCTCTCAATTTGGATTTGCATTGAATAACATTGGCTTTGAAGCCTCTGCACATCTTCCCTTAATTTCTTTATTTCTATTTGTTGTGCACTCATTTCACGCTTAGATGGGCAACGAGCCTGGCCATCGACCCCTATGTTCGGGCTACGGGCTCCGCTAAATGAACCGCTCCAATCAAGGTGGCGGTTAAGCTTGGTTTGTTCGGATAAGACTTGGATGACCGTTCGGACGGGTAACCGATCGTTTTGAGCAACATGGCGAGAGGCGTCGGGTGAGAGTTTTCTCACGTCCATTAGCCTACATAGGCTCTTCCTCTCTTTCTTCGACACTTTAGGATGTGCCTAAATCATGATCAAGACATTAGTCAAAATGTTTTTCTTTCTTTTTTTCTTTTTTGTCTAATGAACCCGGTACATTTTTGCACAATTTAAACGTTTGAATCACTTGAATTTAGCATGAAATTCAGATCTCGTTTAATTTAATAGTTACTTTCTTTTTTGGCATGATTCAGTAGTTAACTAAGTATATGTAATTCACACAATGGTGGACCATGTATGAACTATGAAGCAAGAGTTCAATTATTAAAGGAAATAAGCCAAGTTAAGCAATCTGGAGCCTACAATAAAATTGATTTTTCCATGATCACGGAAAAAAAATAAATGAATAAATATATGAAAAAAAAACTGTTAATAAAGTGCAAAAGTAAAAGTAAACCTAGACATGAGGAAATGGCCGATTCAACCTGATTATTGGATCAGTCGGTTCGATACCCCATAGCTAGTTCATCAGTTGAACCCGATAAACCGACGAATCTATTAAGTGAATCAAAATTTTTGAAAACAAAAAAAAAAAACTAAATAAATAAATAAACTTCAAACCAATTCATGGACCTAACCGACCCATGACCTAGCAGTTCACGTGAACTAACCTGATCTATAGAACCAAGGGTCGATCCAAATCACTATTATATTGATCTATGATCCGACGGATCCAAACTGATTTTAGACCAATTTTAAACTGATCCAATGTCTTGATAAACCACAAACTTTAAAGTATTACTCTACGTTTCCATAACATTCCAAACTACGCATGTATTCAGTAAACCACATAAACATTCCACAAATTTTATCAAAAAGGTAATAAATAGTAACAGTTTTGGACTTCACATGTACATGCTTTGAAAGATTAGGAAGCTCAAAGTAAGCAATAAGGGATCTATTTACAATTTGCTCCAAATAAAATACTATAGGGTGTCGAGTCTTGAACTTCATTTCCAATGCAGTATGATTTTTTTTTTTTTAATTTTTACGTGCATTTCACCGCTTTGTCCTGTCGAAACCTCATGTATGTATTGCGAAAGTGTAGAAGTCAAGACAAACTTTTCTTACGACCTATATGGACTTAAAAGAAGTCAAGTTGGGGAGTGAATATACATATATATATATATGCCAAAAATACATGTGGCCTGTATGAAGGGTACTTTCGTAATTCTATTTTGACTGATTGCAAGAAGAAAACATGACCACAGGAAAACTCAGATGAAACAAATTATTCCATACGATGCTGCTGACAAATAAAATAACGATCCACAAACCTCACAAGTCACATCATAATAAGCTTCCTTTTTTCACTATTTTCCCAGAATCATCGATATGTTCGGTTTGTGTATTTACCGCTTCGATGATGACAAAACGTTTAGATTCTCTTTTAGTAGAGAGGACAATTCATGTAATCCGGGCTGTTTTCCCATCTCATTTGTAGAGATTGATACGGCGCAATAAAAACATATAAAATTAATTACTTTATAATAATAAGTCTATTTGTTGGTATTATATCTACATCTTTTGTATTATATGTTATATCGATTTTGTAGTTTTCTTTTTTTTATTATACTTTATTTATATTATAATATCATATCAGAAATTATCAACCTTATTTTTAAGTTACACTAGATTAATCATTAATTACTTGAAACATAGAATGAATTGAATGTAGTTACTTACTTTGAGGTAAGTGTCGATTGCTCTATATATGCCATCCTCTATGGAACGTGCATGGCATGGCAAAACACTAGCGAGTGCCGTAAATTCTTCTATTGTCAAATTCGAGTCCAACGCAGCTTCCGCTAAATAAGAGTCCACCAGCTTCGCCACCTTAATGAGCGCCAAGCCGCTCTTCACAGCCACCTCGTCACAACTCATGAACCGCTCCACTAGCCGGCGCACCTGTCCAACATCCAATAGAGTCCCACAAGTGTGACTAAATGATGGTATCATAAGCTCGTTTAGCGACGCTTGGTCAAGCAGCCACGAAATCCGTTTCTCCAGCTCTTCCCTATTACATTATTGGAACAAAAGCATTCCCCTTATAAAAATCATATGAAATCAAGTAAGATAAATCCAAATAAAAGTGCTACAGTCGGGTATAAGAAAAGGTAATTAAATTAAACATTTTTTTTCAGTATAAAATAAAAATATAAATTATCGGTAGAATATTCAAAAATAATTTGATAATATATACAATTGTGGTTTATTTGATGGTAATAATCGTCCAAAACAACATGGTCCATCACAAGAATTCATCATAAAAACCTGAGTGTTATTATAGAACCTTGGAGCATTACAAAAACACATTTTGCCCTAAGAATGTGATGATAAGAACATTATTGTAATCATTGAGGGAGGGATGACATTTTTGTCTTTTTAGATAATTTCCCATAATTCCACCCGCCCCACACCATACATATAACATATCATTTTCTATCATTTTAAATCATCTTTTTCCCACACCACAATTACTTTCTCATTATTCCCACCCATTTTTTATCTTCTATATTTTCAAAAATAATGTTAATTCTCCAATTGAATGATACTCCACATGTTTAACTATAATTAAGATAAAATAAAATTCAATGTATTGAATAATCTGAATATATATATAAAAAAAAAAAAAGCATTTGTGAATAATGAGACAGGAAGCATAAAAACAAATTATTACAAAACGAGAACATAGAACATATAAAGCCATACTTGATAGAATTCAACAAGTAGACACATGTATTATATGGTCATGCCATTTTCTTCATGTCCTTCTCATTATTTGCTTATTTCATACATCCTATCGCATATATCCTTTATTTATCATATTAATCTAAATTCGGTGTACTAAAAGAAATGAATCAAGGATGAAATTTTCCTGTAATTATCAAATATCATCTTAAAAATAACTATTCTTATTAATAATTTCAAGAAATTAAATAAAATCATTTCCAATTAGTATTTTCCTTGAGTTTCCGATTACTTGACACTCTCATCGTACCATCTAGTATTAAAAATCACTAATTACCATAACTTTTGATAATGTTATATTATTTAACCATTATAGAAAATATTGCATCATAACCATAAGAGAAATTATTGGGTCAGCTTAAAACTTAATCATATATAAAAGCATTGATTTCATCAAAAGTAATAAATACCTGTAAGTAGGCTCGACGCCAACCATGTTTGCTGTCCGGAGCAATCGCAAGAGGAAATTACAAGGAACAGAGTCTCTCTCTGGCGGCAAAATCCCGACCAAAGTCTCCACAAAGAACCTCTTCTTCATCCACAACGCCGTGACGCTTTCCGGCGACGAGTTACCTTCATACTTATTATTAAAATCAATAGATAGACTAACCTTATCAGTGTCCGTTTCGACTCCTAAAAGGTCAGGAAGCCACTTGGAAGCGTAGTGTGCAATGATTGACCCCACCAAGTCTGGTCGGACACCCTTGGCCTTGATACCTGCTAGTGTTCTGACAAAGTAGTCCATGTCTAGGATGCACGCGTCGTCAAACCAGCAGTCAGCTGTGAACTGCGTCGTCTTCGAGGGAAATGCGGTGGATTCCGGTTGGGTCAGCTTAGTCGTGTTGGAGGTCGTGGTGGTGGAAGATTTTGTTGGGGAAGAGAAGGGAGGAGAGGGAGGTTGATTCGCCATGTACATACCTTTAGGGGCGGTGTAGGCAGTAGACAGTGTGTGTGCTTTTAACTAACAAATGGTGATTCTAAGTTGTGTGGGCATTTTCGTTTTTTCCTTTTATGCCACTTTAAATAAGTTACAGAGAGTAAGGATGGTGTGGACTGAAAGCGAAACATATGCCCATTCTATGCATCTAATTCTTATTAGTATTTTATTTAGGTTTGCAAAAATCTATTATTGAGAAACTTATGATGTCAGTCTCGTTTATGTCTATTACATACTCATATCTATATCTTATTGATGTTTTATTTCTAACTTATTTTAACAAATGTTAGATGAAAAAATAAAAATGAAAATAAGCTATAGAAATGTAATCCAAATTCCAAGTTGAGTAATTAATTTAAAAACCAGACTACATTAACACAAATATGAGGATACAAAGTCAAGAAGAGGAAGAGACACCATCAACCGATCGAGGAATTCGACAGTCGGTCGGACAATCCACTAGGTGGGCAGAGGCTCTTTGAATCTAATTGAACTTTATTATTTTGTTTTGTTTTATCTTTAACTGATTTTGTATATCGGTTAGGACATTTTATTAGGTTTTATTATTATCTTATTTTCCATGGTTAATCTATTTTATACTAGTATTTTGTTTGTCTCTCATATATATATATATATATATATATATATATATATATATATATATATATATATATATATATATATATTAAAAACAGGTCTTCCTATTATACTTTAAGACATGATATATGAATAATATATTATGGGCAAAATACGTAAAAGAAAAGGTCGTTTTTTAAATATACTAGGCAAATAAGATAAGGGGAAAAATATTATGCGAATAAGATATGAAAAACACATAAAGTATATGTTTTCAATATAAAAAAAAAAAATTGTAGTGAAAACACATAAACTACATACGTTGTCATTACAAAAGAAAAATTTGTACCAAAAACATATACACTTCATATATTTTCGAAATAAAGAAAAATTTATATTAAAAATGCATGCACTTTATGTGTTTTCAGTGTAATGTGAAAACACATTGTACATAAGTATAATTAATGGGATTCCGATTATAGAAATACTATGAGGATCATAACAATAATAAAAAATGACTATAGAATAAAATAAATATATATAAAGTTATAATATGGTAATATAAGTACCAATATCAACCTTCAATTTCAACACATAAAGTAACTATGTGCACTAAAACTGATGATAGGTCATCTAAGTATTCATCAAATATACCCTTGTGCACCGCAAAATCATCCATTCTTTGCCCTTCTCAATTGTGGCTACAAAAATTGCCATCATGCATCTCTGGAAATTTTATAACAAATGACAATAGACTTTAAAATACCAAAAAAAAAAAAAAACTAGATCAATTAGCTAATTATGACAAATAGGAAGTAAGAGTAAAAATTTCAATTTTAGAATGGCTAAATAAAATTTATGAGTATACATTTATATTCAAAATGTTTTATTTAACTTACACGTAAGTTTCCGTATAAAAATAAAAGTAACATGGTTTAGATAATTTAATTAAATCATTAATATGTGTACTAATTGCACCTATAATTAAAAAATTTTTCACCCTCATATATTTGTTTTCAAAATATTTAGTTACATGAAAATTAAAGGACCTCCTTTTATAATGTTGTAGAACTAATGAGAGCAGATGTTGGGTTTTGTTTATTTATTGAGGTAAATGTGGAAGTGTTGATTTAGCCACTATAGGGGCTAAAAGGGACATATCCGATCTATGGAATGGCCTATCTGACTTCTACATACTAAGGCTAAGAGTCAGGGCATCCTCCAAGTCATAGAATGGCTTACACAAGTCGAGGGTTATGAGAAATAGGAAATTCGAGCTATGTCGATAACACAAAGTTGTACATCATGGGTTAAGTTGCAATGAATAGTTTCATTGCTCTATAAGTTAACCCTATCCTAGAGGTAAGTGAAAAGACTTGTTGTGTATGTGTCTGCCCTTTCATTTGTCATTTTCAAATTTATTTTTTAATGCAATAAGCCATGTGGCACACTAGGGTTTAAGGTAGTAGCAAGTACAAAATCATCTTAACTTTCATTTTGCCACGCAACACATGGTACAATCTCATACTACAAGGGAAAATGTACCCGCACTGTTCAACTGCCTATATAAGGTAAGCAAACATCCACCTCTATACCTTTTAATCTTCTTGCATTTCTTCAACATCCAAAAATTGTTTTGTTTACTCAATCACACTCAAAACATTTATTTTCAAATTTTCTTATCTTCTTGATTCCACTAGGTATGTCAAGCACATCTTCTCACGATCTTTCTAATGCCATTCACAAGATCATCTCCAGTGCAGCAGGACGCAAGATAAAGCCCTCAAGTTGACTCCACGTGACAACAACCATGGAGATAGATGTGGATAGTATGATCCTTAGGCCATTTGAGGAGGAGAGCAGCAAAGAAGTTAAGGGCGGAGAGTTGGCCCTTAATATCTATCCCGATGTTGGGGAAGACCAAAGACTCATCTACTCATGCTACGACCAGCCATTGTCATCAGTGGTAGGACTTACAAGCGTCAAAAGCGTTGTTAATGAAAACGATACACATGCGGTTGCTCGATATTGCAAGCCGCTTCTGAGCAATTGGGTTATCCGAGTTCTATGCACAGAAGAGCATGTTGCTCTAATGTTGGGAAATCACTTCTGCCTCTACTAGAGGTTTCTCGAGTTTAGGTTGCGATTCCCTTTCATTTTTTTCCAAAAGGAGTTCTTCAACTACCACTGTGTCAACCCTTACCAGCTTGTACCTAACATTTACACTCTACTAGTGGGATTCGAAAGCCTCTACGAATTATACAGTGCCCAACCTACTCTACAGTTGTTCCATGTTTTTTATGGAGTGAAGATGTACGAGTAGTCCCAAGGGTGGTTTTACCTGTCCTACCGACCTAGGGTGAAGCTAATGAATGGGTTAGTGTCCTTGGTGTACAATTGAAAAGGGCATCCTCCAAGTCATAGAATGGCTTACACAAGTCGAGGGTTATGAGAAATAGGAAATTCGAGCTATGTCGATAACACAAAGTTGTACATCATGGGTTAAGTTGCAATGAATAGTTTCATTGCTCTATAAGTTAACCCTATCCTAGAGGTAAGTGAAAAGACTTGTTGTGTATGTGTCTGCCCTTTCATTTGTCATTTTCAATTTTTTTTTTTAATGCAATAAGCCATGTGGCACACTAGGGTTTAAGGTAGTAGCAAGTACAAAATCATCTTAACTTTCATTTTGCCACGCAACACATGGTACAATCTCATACTACAAGGGAAAATGTACCCGCACTGTTCAACTGCCTATATAAGGTAAGCAAACATCCACCTCTATACCTTTTAATCTTCTTGCATTTCTTCAACATCCAAAAATTGTTTTGTTTACTCAATCACACTCAAAACATTTATTTTCAAATTTTCTTATCTTCTTGATTCCACTAGGTATGTCAAGCACATCTTCTCACGATCTTTCTAATGCCATTCACAAGATCATCTCCAGTGCAGCAGGACGCAAGATAAAGCCCTCAAGTTGACTCCACGTGACAACAACCATGGAGATAGATGTGGATAGTATGATCCTTAGGCCATTTGAGGAGGAGAGCAGCAAAGAAGTTAAGGGCGGAGAGTTGGCCCTTAATATCTATCCCATGTTGGGGAAGACCAAAGACTCATCTACTCATGCTACGACCAGCCATTGTCATCAGTGGTAGGACTTACAAGCGTCAAAAGCGTTGTTAATGAAAACGATACACATGCGGTTGCTCGATATTGCAAGCCGCTTCTGAGCAATTGGGTTATCCGAGTTCTATGCACAGAAGAGCATGTTGCTCTAATGTTGGGAAATCACTTCTGCCTCTACTAGAGGTTTCTCGAGTTTAGGTTGCGATTCCCTTTCATTTTTTTCCAAAAGGAGTTCTTCAACTACCACTGTGTCAACCCTTACCAGCTTGTACCTAACATTTACACTCTACTAGTGGGATTCGAAAGCCTCTACGAATTATACAGTGCCCAACCTACTCTACAGTTGTTCCATGTTTTTTATGGAGTGAAGATGTACGAGTAGTCCCAAGGGTGGTTTTACCTGTCCTACCGACCTAGGGTGAAGCTAATGAATGGGTTAGTGTCCTTGGTGTACAATTGAAAAGGGCATCCTCCAAGTCATAGAATGGCTTACACAAGTCGAGGGTTATGAGAAATAGGAAATTCGAGCTATGTCGATAACACAAAGTTGTACATCATGGGTTAAGTTGCAATGAATAGTTTCATTGCTCTATAAGTTAACCCTATCCTAGAGGTAAGTGAAAAGACTTGTTGTGTATGTGTCTGCCCTTTCATTTGTCATTTTCAATTTTTTTTTTAATGCAATAAGCCATGTGGCACACTAGGGTTTAAGGTAGTAGCAAGTACAAAATCATCTTAACTTTCATTTTGCCACGCAACACATGGTACAATCTCATACTACAAGGGAAAATGTACCCGCACTGTTCAACTGCCTATATAAGGTAAGCAAACATCCACCTCTATACCTTTTAATCTTCTTGCATTTCTTCAACATCCAAAAATTGTTTTGTTTACTCAATCACACTCAAAACATTTATTTTCAAATTTTCTTATCTTCTTGATTCCACTAGGTATGTCAAGCACATCTTCTCACGATCTTTCTAATGCCATTCACAAGATCATCTCCAGTGCAGCAGGACGCAAGATAAAGCCCTCAAGTTGACTCCACGTGACAACAACCATGGAGATAGATGTGGATAGTATGATCCTTAGGCCATTTGAGGAGGAGAGCAGCAAAGAAGTTAAGGGCGGAGAGTTGGCCCTTAATATCTATCCCAATGTTGGGGAAGACCAAAGACTCATCTACTCATGCTACGACCAGCCATTGTCATCAGTGGTAGGACTTACAAGCGTCAAAAGCGTTGTTAATGAAACCGATACACATGCGGTTGCTCGATATTGCAAGCCGCTTCTGAGCAATTGGGTTATCCGAGTTCTATGCACAGAAGAGCATGTTGCTCTAATGTTGGGAAATCACTTCTGCCTCTACTAGAGGTTTCTCGAGTTTAGGTTGCGATTCCCTTTCATTTTTTTCCAAAAGGAGTTCTTCAACTACCACTGTGTCAACCCTTACCAGCTTGTACCTAACATTTACACTCTACTAGTGGGATTCGAAAGCCTCTACGAATTATACAGTGCCCAACCTACTCTACAGTTGTTCCATGTTTTTTATGGAGTGAAGATGTACGAGTAGTCCCAAGGGTGGTTTTACCTGTCCTACCGACCTAGGGTGAAGCTAATGAATGGGTTAGTGTCCTTGGTGTACAATTGAAAAGGGATAAGTCATGTGGTTGTCGGGTTATGAACAATAAGCAATTGACTTTCGGGTTGTACATAGGGTAAGTTGCAATGAAGTTCATTGCTCAATTGGTTACCACTCCAGAAACATAGATCTAAAGACTTTTTCGAGCTCTCAGTCATTAGTGAAATTTGTTCTTCAATAGCCCACTTGGTTCACTGTGTTTAGGGGAATAGTACAAATATTTAACTTAATTTTCACTACATCAGGTACAACTCATAAATGGGAAGATGTAGGTCAATGGTGGAAGTCAAAATCCACCTCTGAGACTTTAATCTTCTTGCATTTCTTCAACATCCAAAAATTGTTTTGTTTACTCAATCACACTCAAAACATTTATTTTCAAATTTTCTTATCTTCTTGATTCCACTAGGTATGTCAAGCACATCTTCTCACGATCTTTCTAATGCCATTCACAAGATCATCTCCAGTGCAGCAGGACGCAAGATAAAGCCCTCAAGTTGACTCCACGTGACAACAACCATGGAGATAGATGTGGATAGTATGATCCTTAGGCCATTTGAGGAGGAGAGCAGCAAAGAAGTTAAGGGCGGAGAGTTGGCCCTTAATATCTATCCCGATGTTGGGGAAGACCAAAGACTCATCTACTCATGCTACGACCAGCCATTGTCATCAGTGGTAGGACTTACAAGCGTCAAAAGCGTTGTTAATGAAACCGATACACATGCGGTTGCTCGATATTGCAAGCCGCTTCTGAGCAATTGGGTTATCCGAGTTCTATGCACAGAAGAGCATGTTGCTCTAATGTTGGGAAATCACTTCTGCCTCTACTAGAGGTTTCTCGAGTTTAGGTTGCGATTCCCTTTCATTTTTTTCCAAAAGGAGTTCTTCAACTACCACTGTGTCAACCCTTACCAGCTTGTACCTAACATTTACACTCTACTAGTGGGATTCGAAAGCCTCTACGAATTATACAGTGCCCAACCTACTCTACAGTTGTTCCATGTTTTTTATGGAGTGAAGATGTACGAGTAGTCCCAAGGGTGGTTTTACCTGTCCTACCGACCTAGGGTGAAGCTAATGAATGGGTTAGTGTCCTTGGTGTACAATTGAAAAGAGAAATTTGTTGTTGTGGAGACACCTGAAGCAATAGACTTTTGGGGTTGGCTAGGTGAACTTGATACGCATGAAGTCGATCAAGTTGGTACCACTCCATAAACATAGATCTAAAGTCCTTCTTCGAGCTCTCGAGCATAGTGAAAGGTCCTTCAATAGCCCCACCTTGGTTCGAGTGTTCAGGGGAATAGACATAAGTTCACTTGAAGGTTCATACATCGGAGGCAACACCATAGAGATCGGGGTGTAGGTAAGGGTGGAAGTCCAAGGTATATTGGCTTGAGGGTGATCTAGCAAACTGCAACTGAGACGTATGTGTGGTAGGTTTCAATTTTGCTTTTCTATTTTGCTAACTCTAGTTTACCTTACAGAAATGGCACCATTCAAGTGGGCTTGTTTGTCTGACTTAGCTACCCACCTATCTAGACATGGCAAACTTGAGTAACATGAGGATAGGAGGTTCAAGGCATTGGCACCTATTGCTAGGAGGACCTCTCCTAGCGAAATTGTGATCCGAGGCTCAAACACTCCCCAGCAAACTGACGTAGCCATAACTCCACCTCAGCATAGGACTTTAGAGCATCGTGATGATGTGCTTTCGAAGAGTGTTCGATCCAGTAGGGTTATCTCTATCCGAAATGATAAGGAGGCATGGTCCATCGCTTTTGAGGGAAAGTAAGAATGTAGCCTTGAAGCGCCGTCAAAACAGTGCCACGATGTCCAGCATCTACGAGAGGAGTGCCTAAATATAAGCGATCGTACGAGGCCTCGCAACCCCTTGCCCTCTAAGCCTTTTATGCTACAGGGCCTCAATGGGAGAGCAAGTTAACAAGACTTGTTCGAGGGGATCTTGATCCCCTAAGAGCAAGGTGAAGTCGAGATCCTAAAAATTGGAATGTTAGCTTCATATCTTCACTCCTTATTCTCCCACTTGTCTTACCGAAGTATAAGTTCTTTTTTTTTTTCTAAAATCTTCGTCTTTTATTCTTTTAATGCATATCCTTATAACTGGATTTTTCATACAGACGATGAAGGTGGCCTATGGGGTTTGTTTGTGTTTGTTGAGAGAGAATGACAAGTATCTCAACAAAATGCAGATTGTAAATACTATTTTGAGTTATTCTCAAGGCAACATGACCATTACAGCTCAAACTTGCAAAAACAACTGGTGGTCAAGATCGAGCTAAAAGAGGCACAGGAGGAGCTCAAGGTAGTGAAGGAAGACTGTCACCATAGGGCACAAAAGAGCGTGTTCGAATTGCGGTACATGCATTTTTAATACAATTTTTTTTTATATTAAAAACGCATGCACTATATATATTTTTAGTACTATATTCATAAAATATTTTTTCTCCTACCTTACTCGTTTAATTTTTTTTAATATATATATATATATATTACTTATTTTATCCTTAATATTATCTCTTCCATATCCCTACATTAAAAAGGGAATCTTATCTTTACGCGTTAGCATATCCTTTTAAGTGATTACGCTATCAAAACGGGGAGGAGGAGGAGGAGGAGGAGGAAGACATACTGTGACCGTTGGAGTTTTGGAGTATAAATGTCAAGAGGGAATAAGCATAAAATAACGTTAGAGTGTCCTTCTCAAGGTTAATGTGCTTTTATGATTCTTGTCTTTAACACCAGAACATAAGCCACAATTTGTCCTTGGACGGAGTATTTCTACATTAATGGAGCTTGTCCTCTTTCATTTTTTATATAATTGTTTCTCATACAAGAGACCCACACAAAGCTCACATGCACCAACAAATGAAAGCCTGGCTTGCTTAAGGATGTACCATTATGGGCAAAACATGATAAAAATTGTCAGGAATCTTAAGAGGTTAACAGTGACATTTGACGATTATATGCCCAGAACCAAATGAGACTGAACAAGGTCGACGACAGAAGAATTTCACTGAGAAGTCAATTACATTATATTTCCTTGTAGAAGATTAAAAAATGGTTAATAAAAAGTGGGTGTACCTTTGTGGGTGCCAGTTTTAATGATTCTTTGTTCTTGTTACCTAACGTCATTAATGGGTATGTAAAAACAAATAAAAGTTTGATATGTCAGTTTATTTGTAAACATCCACGATAGTAGTGATGTATAAAATATTAAACTTTTATTAATTTTAAGTATTACAAGTAACATTTCAGAGCTTCTTCTTTTTTTCTTCCTAACTAGGGAAATGACTGCGGTGGTTGACGCGTTGTGTCGCTAAAGCTGAAAGTATATTTTGCTTTTGTCTGTGGAGCAACACAGAAAATCCCGTGAAGTTCCATTGTTCGTCTGTTTGTTTCAGACGCCACCTATTTTGATTTGTTTGATTGCTCAAAGGCTGCATCTACCGCTCATGTGGACCCAAAAAGGAGCTTTGGCCCATCTTGCCCAGTCTAAATGCAATGTAGGAATCATGTCGAAAGGTAAGAATAGGGCCTGACGGCCTGTAAAGGTTTGTTTTATTTATGATGAGAATTGAGAAGTGTTGCATATAGCCAATTGACTATTTGTGCTATAAAAACGAACCATCGACAGTACAGTAAACTACTATTTTAATAACTCCATCCATGAAAGTGTAACGTATAAGAAAACAATCCTAATGTAAAACCATTTTTTTATGTATTAAACTTTCAATGAAAAGAGTTACTAAATGGGATTAATTATTTTTCACTTATACTATAATTCAATCAATAGAATTGTCTAGTTTTATTATGTAACCATTGTATTAAAAATTCCTTTTATGTTCTCTCCATATTGGAGGAAATGATTCTTTATGGGGCTAACGGAAAATTTTATCTTAAAAATTCCTTCTCTCTGCTTTCTCTTGTTTTTCCATTCCTCTTTGACTTCTTTCCTTCTCTTTCTTTCCCCAATCCAAACATAATAAGTCTCAGAAAATGGAGGCTACAATCTCTCTTGTAGGGAAAAAAAATTACCTTTGAAGTTGGTGCCATGTGGATTTCAAACCTATGATATTGTTGAAGTATTGAAATTAAATGATTGCCTAAATAAGGGTATGTTTACTTTGTGAAAAATAATTTTCCAAAGTTTCTTAGATATCTTTTATAGTCAAAATTTTATATTTTTCAAATATATCACAATAGTCTCAAGAGTTTTTAAATACTATTAATTTATAATAAAAGAGATGATGAAAGATTGACCATTATTGATAGTTATTAACAACCACAAAAGATGATCATAAATAATATTAGCACTAAATTGATTAAGGTAATTAACATAGGTTGTGAAAATGTTTGGTAAGGCATAACACCTCTTGACAACTCAAAACAAAAAAGTAAGAAGGAAATCATCTAGCGAGATACTAAGTGAATCATGGCAAGTGAAATCCAAGAGAGAGAAAAAAAAAAAAAAACAACACAAGGTGCTATCGTAGCATTTGATGAATGAAAATCAAAAAATAAAACTAGATAGCACTTTGCATTCATCCCTAACTTAGTATATATAGAAAAGGAACATTTTAGGCTTGAAGTTAATCCCTTTCACTTTCAAAACAATCAAGCCATGCATCTAAATAGGAGATCACTCCAAAGACTTCCTTAAGTCAAACCAAATGAGGCTTATGATCAAAGAAAGAGAGAGATGTACGAAGGTGAACACTAAGGAAGAAAAGAGAATAGTAGGGTATAGAATTAAAATATTAATTTAGGAAAACCTGATATTAAATGGGTTCATAAATTAAATCTAAATATGTTTTCAAATCCTATTTATTAGAAGGGCTTTTAAATGGATTTCGATGTTGAAACAAAATCCAAACATATTTATAAGCAAATTCAAATAAATTTAACTTATTCATTAATCGTATCAAGTTTTGCTTATACAAACTATTTATAATTATATAGTATCATATCGAAGTTTATGGGTTTGATGTTAAATTGCCACCTCTCATTCAATGAAACTAACCTTAGATTCGATTGAAGTTAGTTGATCAAATCTGTCACATTATGAAAATCTTGCAATTTTTTATATTTTCAAGGTGTTTCCAATTTTGTGTCCACTCCTTCCCTACTCTAACTACGGTCTATAAATAGAGAATTTTGCAATTTTCTTGAGAGATCTCGTGTTGAGGAAAACAACCTTCAAAGTCTTATAAGTTTAGCATGAAAATTTGTAAGTGAAAAAATAAAAAATCATATCAATTTTCCCAACTATTCTCTTTTTTTATTTTTTGATCAATTATCTCTCTTTCCTTTTTTCTTTTTTTTTTCTTTTGCCTATAATCTTTTCAGGTGAGTTAACATTTTGCACCCAAAAAAAAAAAAACCCTTATGTGTACCTTTTTCTCTTTCTCTTTTATTTTAATTTTATATTTTATTTAATCTAATACTTATCTCTTCCGGCATAACAAACTAGCATCAAAGCTTGTTTTGTAGGTCTTGGGATCATTGATCTTAGTACTTATCATAGCTTCTTTTTTTTTCTCCTAATATACCAACAAAATTGATTCTGGCTTTTTTCTCCACACTTTTCCTTATGTTCCAAATTATTTTGTTGGATAATGCAAAATCACTATCCGAATCTTACATAATTTTTCGATTTTACACCTAAAATTTAAAGTTACTATACATCATACCTAATCAAATTTTATACTTAAAATTTATAATTGTCAATTGTCACATTCAATGATTGAAATTTTATACTTAAAATTTTTACTTATTAAATTTATTACCTTCATCATATTAAAAAAAAAAAAAGAAATAAAATGACATCACAAATAGTCATTGGTTTAAAAGTTACAATTATATGTAATAACCCATATTACATAATACAGATTAAGGATGAGCAAGATCAGATTATGCCGATACTAAAGCTACGTAAATTCTATTATAAATAATTAATTTAAATTTATTTATACTATAAGCTATTTTTTTTTATTATATTTCATGATAAGTTTCGTGTTTTGTTTATATAATCGTATGCGATCCTTATCCTTATTATTGTGATGTATCAAAGATCGGCTGCTCCAAGTTGAACTCAGCCATGAAAATCCCAGAGAACAAGGGATCTAAAATTCTGGGTATGCAGATGCAGTGCAGGTGTTGCATTGCAATTGCAGGCAGCCGAATCTGCCACCTCACAGCGTCGACAGTGGGCTCACGTTAGGCTCATCATGAAACCATTATTACTTGCACCACTGGTCCACTACCATATTCTCAGTGGTATCCATGTCTCTCAATTATTTGGACCTAGGTCCAGTCCAACTAACAACTGTACGGAAAAAATTCAACATCACCCCTATTGCTACTTATCTTGGGAATTTTCTATCAACTTGTCCTTATTTTTTATAATAGAACCGATTTAATATTTAATTTCATCATTAATTTTTATATTAATAGTAAAGATTTGATGATGGTCAACAATAAAAATTTTAAAGGTTAGACCGATTCCATTAAAATAATAGATGAAACTGTAAAATGTCTCATTTAATTTATACGTGTTTTAACACTTTTTTTTTTTGAATCCGGTGCTTAACTTTAAAATATAATTAAATTTTTTTTTCTAGATCTTGTTTTACTAAATTTCTCTTTGAAGAAAATAATAGAAAAAAAAAACTAAAAAATCAATTTTTTTTAAAGGTAAAATGATTATATAAGAATTAAAAAACACATTTTTAAAGATTTGGAAATCCAAATATCCACTTCCAAAGGTAAATATTATAAATGCACATGAAAGAATCATAAAAGGTATATATGCAATTACCCTTTTATCAAATTAACATTAAGATTCTCATCTAGTCTTAAAGTTTTATTCCAAAATTATGCAATAATTTTTTCTGAATCATTATCACCCATTTTCATTTAGAAAATGTGTCCATTTATTGATTGGATCTTTGAATCCCACTTTTTTTTTATGTATTTTATAATATTATATACACTTGTACAATAATAATGATGATGATGATAAAATCAACGTGTACAAGCTTCACAACATCCCCAATTCAATACATTTTCAAAATCCATCAAAATTTTGGATTGAAAACCATATGTAGTGAATAATGTTTGAAAAATTTATCAATTGTGTCACACAAGGACACAACAATTGTCTTGAGTCTTGACTTGTAAGCAAGTCTAATTTTTTGTTACAATTTAGTTGAAATTTGACATGGTACTAATACAAATTCAATTAATGCCTATTTATTTATTTAGAAAGGAAATGTTTTTTATTTTTATTTTTTATATTACATCACAACCAGTTGCCAGATCAAAGAAATTATGTAAATATGTGTAGAACTTTGTATCCAAGCATATTAAATTTTGTTAAAGTAACATTTGGGAGGTCCCATTAATGATTGTTTTATCACTTATTAAACTTCTAAGTAAAAAAATTTCCCCACACCTCTAACATTGATTAAGAATTTTACAAAATACAAAGATAAGACCTCTTTATTAGATTTCTTAATCAATAGAAATCTTTCTTATTTCTCATGTTGGAATTGTAGAATTGGCAAACATAAAAAACCTTTATTTTGTAGTCTTCTTTTTCTTGGCTCCATCTCTAACAAGATGGGAAAAAAAAAAGTGTGATGTTTCATCCATGATAATCAGGAATTAATGAAACATGAATAAGACACTACCTAAAGAGAGAAATTTTAACCTCCTTTTACCCCAAGTGGCCTCTTAATATTATGTGTAAGTCTTATATCTATTTCTATGTTTCAATAGGAAAATGTAATAAACATTCTAACCTCAAAGGGTATAGGTACATAGTTTTGGAATGAAATTTTTTTTATGTGGAGTTTCAAATGATACCTTGTATTGATGTAATCAAACGATATTATAGAAAAAGATTGTGGAAAAAATAGGATAAAAAACTATGAATGAACTTACACAAAAAAAAAAAAAAAAGAAAAAAAGAAAAGAAAACAACAACAACAACAGCAGCAGCAACAAAAATTCTTCATACATTTTTTTTTTTTTTGCGAGTAAGAATGGACTCACTTTTATAATTAACCCTACTAAAAATCTATATCAAGGTTCAAGATAAACATCAATATAAGAAACATAATATATCATCTTGAATACCGTAGAATGCCTAAGACTAATATATCTAATCTGAATCCAATACGTGTAATAATCTCTTCAATCTTTTCATTTGTTTTAAAATAAAAACTCATATTTAAATAGATATAAAACATACATGAAACAGATAAACCAAATACCCTTAATCTGATCGATGTTCAAAAAACATATACAAGCTGATATGCAGAAGTTGGCTTGATATATGATGGATCAACATTAGCCAAAATCCAACCCTTTTTTTCTTTTTCAGTGAAGGAGGGACTCGGTGATAATATGACCAGCTAGCTCCAGACATTGGAATCACTCCACAAAAACCGCACCGATTCAGTATAGAAACGACTTTCCCGTCGAACACCTTTCTGTCTCTACGAATTTCTGACCGCGCAGAATCTCCATAGCCATTTTTCCACTTTTGAATATGAAATCATAGGGCAAGGATGCCTTTGTTACTATTCTTATTTTACACGATCCAGGAACTTCCATAACGTGTGATTCGTTTTGAGCAACAGATCCTCATGTGATACATCTTCGTAATGAAAAATAGAGTGGAAACATGAGTTGCCTTTTACGGTATCTTTAGAATGAGCACTGTGAACCATCTGCTTCAAAAAGATAGCTTGCACGATCTATATAGCTCAACAAGTGTCATTGATGAATTTGAACCCAATCAATCCCCTTTTTTTGGCAATTAAATAAGAAAGAAAACTTGCTAGTGCCTATACACAACATGAGAGAGTCTACTATGAGAAGTCAGTTTCGAGTCACCTGATGACCCAAAATAGGAGTTGACATCCTAACTAAATGGCGTATTAAACTGGAAAAATATCCGAGTCAACTTCCACATTAATCCCAGAAGAGTTCTTCTGGTGAGTACAAAAGCTACAATTATACAGACAATTTTCACAAGAAATTAAAAAAAAAAACTAAATTTCTGAGTTGGGGCAATTATTCCTGCCCGTATAAGCAGCAGTTGATATCTTATTTTCCTAAATGTAAAATCCTACCTGACCGCAGTGCACCCTCTCATCAGCATCGCTTATTTTTCTTCTTCTGAAAGAAATTAAAGAAACGCATGCTCTAGTTGAGGGGTGTTGTGGTTTCAGATGAACTGCTTGTAGCATCACCAGCAGTCGGATTTATAACTGAACCA
The DNA here is from genome assembly GCA_037954665.1 of Laguncularia racemosa. Taxonomy (NCBI): domain Eukaryota; kingdom Viridiplantae; phylum Streptophyta; class Magnoliopsida; order Myrtales; family Combretaceae; genus Laguncularia; species Laguncularia racemosa. The sequence goes on along the minus strand of JBBMOL010000030.1, from coordinate 4,734,445 downwards.
CCTGAGAGAGAACCATTTCCGGTACTGTCTTCAGCCCTAACAGGAATTTTGACTTCTTCTCGTTCCATCTGCTTTTCAATCTCTTCCTCATGGCGCAAAGTGTTGAACTGGGTTTCCAATGACCTAGCAGCAGCTAACCAGGCGAAAACAATTACCAGAAGTACTCCTCCCAGGTAAGGGGTAGAGTTAGCAAGTGAACCGAATGTGAGGATCATAAATTGCTGGATTAGAGCACCACCAGACTTCCCAAGTGGGTTGCACACAACATCAATTGCTGCCTTCCCTTTGACCTGATATAAGAAAATGACCCCCAAGAAAACGCATCAAGACCATGAGAACCCAAAATGACAGAGAAAAACTAAGGGCATATTGTAAATACACCCCCTAACACTATTATTCAGATTCAGATAAACTCTCTTAAGTCCCAAAACGTAACTTAACATCTCCATAACTTTCAAAAATACGCACTTACTTCCTCAACTGCCACTAAAGATGAAAACTGTGGCTATTTATGGGCATTTTAGAGATAAGCTCAAGAGCTTTAGCAACACTTGTGGAGATATAATGCATAAATTCAAAAGTGACAAGAAGATGGAGATACATTTTGGAAGCTTATGGATCTATCTACACTCTGTGGCGCCAAAAAACTAAACCAAGGAGCATAGTAGTAACTAAGGATGAGCAAATGTAGCCTGGATACAAGGGCTCATCCTTCTCCACTGGAGGAGGTTCTACCATGTATGCCTTTGGGATCTCTTGTATTTACATAGTTAAAGATGAGATTCTATGATTCTGTTTTTTCTCTTTAGTGAAGATATTCAGAAACAATAAAAATAGTTGAATTTTGAGTCTTAACTTGAAGTACATACCTTAGTGTCTTCATCTAAAGGAATATATGCCATTTCTTTGCAAGGATCAAACAAACTGTACTTGGCACTCTTGCTGAAAATATTTTGCATTGCACCCACGTAGACAGCAGCAAGGAGCGGAGTCATACCATACTTCATTAGTGAAGGTGCAAAGGGGTCACCAAACAATATCAGTGAGAAGAACGCAGCTCCAGTCAGAAGCAACACTGTGGGAGTGATCTTTGCGGCAACTCCCCATCCATATTTTTGGAATATGAATTGACTTAGGAGCATCATCGTGAAAGTTGCTATCCCAGTTGCAGTTGAGAAGTCACCCATGAAGGAGGAATATTCATTTGGACTTGGAAACTGCAACCCAAGGAAAAAGTTGTGAATAAATGAAATGAATTTTACAATTAAAGCGTAGTACAAAAGCACATAAAGCTCACCTGTGCTTTCAGTTTTGATTTCCATGTAACTTCAACAAGGTTGATACTGATACCATAGGCAACCACCAAAGTCGCTAGATCCCTGACGTACCTTGAAGATATCAAGAATTTCAAACTCTCCATTGTTCCCATCCTGGGCTTTTCCTGAAAAATCATACTTCGTCAATTAGTGTGTCTATATAACACATGCATCATAGTACAGTCTGTACACAGTAGATTCATGTAGTTTTATAAGTATTTAGTTATATTAGTATATTTAGCCAGCCACAAGTTTACAGCTATTGCCTGTGCTAATCTTGACCATAAAATCCAACTGTGGAAATAAAATAACGAGAATTGTTCCTGGTCTTGCTTTTGTGAGGCAATGTAGAGAAAGTTTTTCATCTTTTAATCATAAGAGATGCAAAGAAAAGCCAACTAAATTGCCAGTGGAGAACCAATAGAAATGAAAAGGAAAGCAAACTATAAACACTCAAGATGCTAATAGGGTAACTGAATAATTCAACAAGATATTATTTTCAAAAGTTTACCTTCTTCTTCTTGCTTCGAGTTGGGACAGGTACAAATGTGTTCACCCACCAGTAAAGACCACAGATAGCAAGACCCATCAACACAACAATAGACATCATAGCCCTTAAGGAGATAGCCCAACCATCGACTCCAGGTCCCAGATTTTTTCTCAAATTGGAGAAGTACTTTACTGTTCGTCCAGAGAAAACAAGAGCAACATTGGCACCAAGTCCAAAGAGAGGATAGAATCTCTTGGCTTCTTCGACAGTTGTTATCTGTATGGAAAACATATTAATATTAAAGAAATAACTAAACAAAGCATTGGTTCCAGCATATGGACACATACACTCCTTAAAAATGAAAATTGAAACAAATAGTTGAATAAATGTGAGCTTAATTGAATCCAGTTTCAACTTCACAACAACAAATTTTTCATGCAAAACCAGTTATTGTGCCTTGCAATGTGACTTATACATGATTACTTCAAGGAACAACCGGATAGGAAGAGACTGAGGAAAAAAGGAGTAGGGTAAGCAAGAGAGGAAAATTGAATCAAAGAAGCCATACAGAAGTTCTGACAAAGAAAGAGAGAAGCATATAGAATCTAGCAAAAGATTTAGTTAATAACATCAACGACAACAACTCCCTTCATTGTCAACTGCAGTCCTTTACTTTAAGAAATAAAGAAGAGAGGTATGACGCAAGCAAAAACAAAGGATATTGTACTCTACCAAATAATACATTGCGACACGCGGTAAGAAAATTCATTATATTATTTTTCCATCGTGTTCAATTAATTTTGCATCGTTGCTACATTAGCAATAATCTGACAATACTAAGACACCATTATGGCAGGATAACACAAATTGTTGAATCTGCCCAGTGTAACTTGCAAAAACAGACGATATTGTACTCTTTAAATACACGCTGATACATGTTAATGAAATTCATTATATTAATTTCCTGTAGTGTTCAATCAATTTTGCATCATTGGTACAGAAACAATAATAAGACACCACAATGGCAGGATGGTTGTTGAATCTGCCTAGTATAACTAGATTTTATAACACCACCATCAGGATCAAGCATAAACATCCTTTATCAGTAACCAAAAAAAAAAAAAAAACTCAGAATCAAGGGAATTCCGAATAACAAACTGATTTCTATTAAAAGGTTTCTATTTTTAAGCAGTAGACGGTGTAGAGTGATCTCATTAACCCCCGGTTTAATCAAAACATTGCATGCAATAGATGTGAAGATCATTACTAGCATTTATGTGAATGTAAAGGAAGTCAATTTAAACAGAATTCATTATTTAAATCCCCTAGTAATAACAGGATCTAATACTATGACCAACAAGTCCATAAACCGGAAACCTTGCCAGCTACTAAAAAATTATCATCTCTAGAATAAACAAGCACCATCAAAACAAATCAATACGTATTAGAGAACCTTTGAGTTCCTATCTTGTAAAGGAAAAAAATTGAGAACCAGTACAAACCCTTGAGATTATTACGATTATAAATCAAATGTTTAAAAAAGTTTACTACGGCACAACCCCTAAAGGCAAAGCAAATTGTGCTCACCTGATTAGCCAAACCCCAGAAGAGAACAGAAATCACCACACTTCCCCAAAGCTCAGCCATAACGTAGAACAAGCAAAAGCTCCAAATCCTCATAATAGCAAGAGGTCCTAAAAACCTTGGACCCAGCATATCCAAAAGCTTATCAGTAAAAGCTTGAGGATGAATATAATTACTCAATGGATACAAAACAAACCCAAATGCCCCAAAGAAAGCAATAAAAGGAACAATAACAGAATAAAACAATGCTTCCTTGGACAGCACATTAGCCAATTTCGTATACAACAACATAAACCCAACAGCCATAGGTAAATTCACCCATGTTTTCAGAAAAGGGATGATTTCAGCACTACTTCCTTTGGCTGTCACGACTAGAACATCCTTTGTATCTCTAAGGATTGTGTAATTGAAAAGAATACAAAAGAACATCAATCCTAAAGGAACGATCTTTTTGAGCGTGACAGCCTCAATTCCTAGGAATTTAGGTGTTTCTGGTTCATAAGCCGCTGCTTCTGCTTTGACAATGTGCAAAGTTCTGTTCTTTTTAAAAACTTGAGATGGGTTTGTGAGGAAGGGGTTGAATTTGTCTGTGTTTTGAGGAAAGGAAGGAAACCCAGAAAGTGGTTTGGGTTTCAAGGAGAAAGTTCTGTGCTTTAAGGCATGGGGTGGGTTTAGGAACCTAGTTGACGCTGTTGGTGTTGTTTTGGTTCTGGGGTTTAAGGGAAGAGAGAGAAGGTGTCTGCTTTGAAGAACTGCTTCCATCTACGTACCTCTTCTCTCTCTTTCCTGAGTTGCTTTGAGAAAATAGCAATACGATGGCCTGTGCTTGTGTTCTTAGTACATAAGAGAGAAAGAGAGAGGGGAGGAAGAGGAGATAAAGCGAGATGGGTTTGGAGAAGAATCTAAAGAAGATTGTTTTCTCGGACAGGAGTGGTTGATGATGATGAGGGGGAAATAGAGCAAACAAATTAATAAGAAAAGCTTTTTCTTTTTTTGCTTTTTTTTTTTTAATAAGCAAAGCTTTTTAGTATCAAAGTGTTAAGACATTCACATAGAACCCTCACAGGGTCCAAATAGCACACAAAATAGACTTTAGGGAAGGTTATTTAATTCTCAATTGATTATTATTATTTAATAAAGCAATGGGCTGCGGAAAAGGACAATGTTTGATATTAGCCAAGTATTTTAGACTGCTCTTCCTAAGCTAATATTTCTTTTTTCTTTTTTATTTTCTTTAATAGATAATTGTTAATAGACTTTTAAAATTATGAATAGGTTAAATTTTAAAAATATAACTTTATATAAATAGAAATTTTGAAAAACTATACAATAAAATTATACATAAATAATTTTTAATTCTTACATAATTTTAAAAATTATTATTAAAAAAATTATAAATCTACTTTTGTTTATATGTTTTTTCTAGTATTTTCCCGATCATTAATCTTTCATATTATATATCTATTATAATAAATTTATTATATATATCTAATAAATATAAAAAGATTGTATCTAAATTTTGATTTATTGATGATTTTTTAGATAAGCAGTTTTACTTTATATTGAATAAAATTTATCTTTACTAATGATAGTAATTTCACTGATGTGTCAATGTCATTAATAAGATCAAATAACTAAAATCCAGTTATGAATTCAATTGGATTTGAACATATAAAAAGCACATTTACCATAATTGCGATATGCAATTTACTTGAATACAGATAAGTAGTATGATGACCGGCTCCAAAAATTATATAAAAATGTTAATAATGATTTTTTTTGTTTTTAATCATCATGTCTTACTTTAGCTTAATATAAACATCTTGTGACGAAGTTTTTTTTTACTCGCATGGATTTTAAAATGCACAATAACTATAATTAGGATCCAATTGGGTGGGCCTTCAGGACATTATTCATTCCCTCCGATTCGATAATTACTTATACAATAACTTCTCCTTGGGTTTTGTGATGAGTGTTAGGTCTTGTTTTATGACTCAAAGGGATTTTTTTTTTTTTTTTGGGTTAAGTTTCGAGATTGACGGTTCGTTTATTTTTTAAAATAAAATATATAAAAAATAAAAAAATTATATATTTGGAATAATTAGTATTAGGAATAGATTAAAAAAATTATTTTAATATTTATTTTATGTAATTTTTAATTATAAAAAAATATATTTTAGTATTTACTTCACTTAATTAATTATAATATTAAATTGTAAATATAGATAAAATTATTAGTTTACCTCTATTTAATCATTTAGTATAGTTGTAATAAAGATATCATGATTATAATGTTTATATATTTTAAAAAAATATCCATATATGATTCCATTTTTTCTATGGATGATTTCCATTAGTGTATATGTTTAAAAATAAATAAATAATGTATATATGCATTAGTGTATCTGTTTTTACCTATCTTTTACCTTAAAAATAGTTGCAATGCATATTTCACCTACTATTTTTATTAAAAAAAACAATGGGAAAAGTACATCATAATAAATCGATGTTTAAGGGGTAAATTTAAAAAAAAGGAATTTAAACTTTCAAATAATTAATCCATAAATGTTAATCTTTTACCGTATGATTTTTCCAAACATTAATATCTGGATCCAGGAATAGAGTGAAAAAAAATAGGTAAGATAGTTTGTAATTAGACTTAGCTATATTTTTTATTATGTAAAAAAAAAAAAAATAGAACCCACATACCATCTCAGTTATATATGAGTAGTTTTTAATATTTTACATGTTTGAGTGTAAAAATAGAAATAGATGACCAATTGCACCGTCGTTTTAAGGGGGTGAAGGAAAAGAGCACGTGTCAAAGTGCAAAAAGAACACGAACATGTGAATAACGTCCAAGTTCACATGATTGTTGGTGGACCCTCGATGGTGGTAGATATTTCTTCTCGCCTGTCAAGGCTTGTGGTATGGCTGTTTCCCAAAAAGACAAGACGTGTGCTGTGCACATCAGAGGCGTTGCCTCGCCGTGAATCCATTGATTGATGTTTATTGTAGAGAGAAGATCCATCCTTATTAATAATAGTTAAATATAATATATATTTTTTAAATTATTAATTTTATTTTTTATGTATTAAAGTTTTATTATTAATTATATACAACTAATTCGTATGCATGCCATCTTTTCTCTATGTGTATGGGTTGGGTTTGTGTCGTCCGTTGTAATGGACGGTCAAAGCAAATTAGGGAATTGCTTTCCTGCCGGTTCCTTTAAGAATATTTGAACCGTCCCACTTGAATCGATAAAATACGTTACGTCCGCAGGACATTGTAACAGGAGAAATTGTGTTTTGGTTGCTATTCTGTGGTTTTTGTTTGAAAAACGTTGGACAGAATTTTCTGTGGTTTGATTAGGATACAAGGTCATAAATATATTTTGTTATCCTCAATTTTTACTAATTAGTTTAACAAACCAATACAAGTGTATAACTTAAAAGGTAGGTACAGTTCGGTACGGTACGGTACGGTTCGTCTCTCAAATTAAATTATATGATTTTTTTTTTAATCGAACTTAATTATAAAGTTTAGTTCATAATTTTTTTAACGTAAAAGAAAAATAGTTTGGTTCCATTTAGTTTATGATTTGAATCATTTTTATACATATTATAAATTTTTTATATACAAATCAATAAGTTATAAAGAGTTATACTTAACTAAAAAAAATTAATTTATTATTATTTCTCTAATATGTCTTACTATCTTTAATATTCATTTGATACATTTAAAGAGATTTTATTATCTCTCTCAAAGTAATTATTATTTTTATTTAATAAATAAGTAAAAACACAAAATAAAAAAATATTAGGTTACTTAACGAAAATTAAATAAAAAAAGAATTGAGTAACATGAAATCCTTCTTTTTATTCATATATTTTTATATTTTCACAATTATTTTCTTTTTATTTACTTATCATGGTTCGATTTAGTTTAGTTCGAAATAGTTCAATTCAATTCATAATTTTTCGAAATCTAAAAAAATAATTTGAATTTAATTTACTATTCAATTTGGTCCAGTTCATGGTTTGATAATTTTTTTTTCTCAATCCTATATTCACCTGCATGAAAAATATTTTGAACTTTTTCCAACATTTATTACAAAAATCATATAATTATAAAATAAAATTGTTGTTATACAGCTCAAATTATTTATACTTTTAATTGCAAGTTAAAATGTCATTAGCGACTTTTTGGTTATCTCCATGATGGAGTTCGACGAGTCTTTACAAGTAAATCTATAGTTGACTCTAAAGTTTGGAATAACTTGACCTCTATGAGTTCATTATCTTGCTTAAAAGTGTGTTTTGTAAACCACCTTTTTATATACTCTTTTATATTTATGTTGGATTGTTCTTCCTCTTTCAACCTACCATTTTTTATTCTTGGGTGGAGTTTTTCACATAAAAATCACTGTATTCATCTCTCTGTTATCTCTGCAATTGTTCCATCACTTTGTATGAATTGGCCCTAATTACTTAAACTACATACTGAAAAATATTGGTCCCAATTTTGGTTTTTGTTCTTTTGATCTTTTCTTATGATAGTAATCATAGATATTAATAACTCCTGTTGTTAAATAGTGACTAATTGCAACCAATCTTCAAATCTCTTAATATGAATATAGACTCACAATTTTTAGCTTACTTTAAAAACTAGATTAAATAAGATTCTAACCCTTTATAACACATAGCGGTAAAAAGGAATAAAAAGGAAAAATAAACAGATTAAAAAAATAGGCAAAACTTCCCTTTTACATTCTACAAGTAATAACAATAATCATGTATATATATAGGTATTTCTTTTAATTGTTTCACTGATGATTAGGAGCTTGTACTTTAACTTTAGTGTCTGCTTGCATGCTGTCATGTTGGAGAATTGACGGTCAGCTACAATGACCATGCATTTACAAACTCAATGATAATGCCAAGATAGTCTTACATAAGCTCCTAGGATCATTTTAGATGCAGCAAAAAGCTCCAGGAAGAATATCCCTTTTTTATTAGAAAAGTAAGAGCCAAACCAAAACTAAAAAAAAAAAAAAAAATAGAAAAAGTGTGAACGTGAAGACACAAAAATCTAATCGGACCACATAAAGTTTGTCTTTGCATTGGGTCGTCTCGGCCACATGAGGGCACAATTTATGACTTTTAATTGAATTTGAGGTTGCAAAATTTCTAATGAATCTGAATGTTTAATCAGTCCGACGTGGAGATTCTATGTACAATTGACCGCTCCTAGGTCTCACCTTGTGAGTGGCCGACATGCCGCCGGCCTTTGGAAATTGAAAGGTTTTTTTTTTTTTAATGATATTTATAAATAAACAAATAAATAAATATGATCTATTTAATTTTAAAATTAATATTTATATTATAAATTATAAAAGTTTTTTTCCTTTTTTTCTTTTATTAAATGTTAGATGATTTGATCCATTCATTTGTGCTAAAGTTAGGGTTGATGGTAGGACCAATCAAACCAGTAGCGGATACAGGATTTAACTCGAGGAAGAAAGAAGAGTTGCAGATAGATGGAGTAAAATTATAATAGCATATGTATATTTATATTTTTTATATAAATTAATATTATATTCAGTTCACTTCATAATGATAAAATAAAATAATAATTTATTTTCTATAATCTATTATATATATATATATTATAAAATAAAAAATTAGAATTTTTTTATAGAATTTAAGAAACAACTTTTTTTTTTATTTTTATGAATATACTTTTGCATATTCGTGAGATCTTAAAAAAAATCATAAAAAGTTTATATTCTTTCTCTATTTTATTGATTAAGAATCATAATTATATTTTTACCTTATTTAATTTCACAAATCAAACATACTATTAATTTTTTTAATAAAAAAAAAATTCTGAAGTTTTGGGAAGACAGAGCATAAGATTCAACAACTTCTTAGATCCGGTCATGAGTCAAACTCAACTAAACCTAAAAAACCAAAAGCACCAACCTAAAATTGATCCAATCGAAATTGTTATGTAATTCAATTATATGTTGAGATTATTTGGATTCTTCTTTTTTTAATTTTTTTTTTTACGCTATAATTACTTTGGCTTTCCATCAGTACTTTAAACCAATTTGGCTTAGAAACCCGTTGTTTCTTATAAATGAAAGTATTATCGAAATCGATGCATAGGATTTCTATAAAATCAAACGAAGTAAGCAGCTTGAATTAGCTTCAATTTCAAAAATAACCGTTTATCGGTACTGGGTTTTAGTTTTACACAAGTTTGAAGAGATTATGGAAAATCAGAAAGAAAGTGAAGGACTAGAGCGCAGGCCATGGTTTTTATTATAATTTATATCATTAATGAAATAGGATAAAAAATAGAAATGTTGAAAACATCGATCAGATTGTTTAGAAAATATCAATTTACTAATACCTTTAATGTCTTCTTTGCTCCACGATACATATATGAAGTGAAAAACAATTCACTTATCCCCAAAAAAGAACAAAAAAAAGGGGTCACGTTTGCCATTAGAAAAGTATCAATATACCATGATAAATCCATAATGGTTGGAAGTGAAAAACAAATCACTTATTCCAAAAAAAAAAAAAAATCATTTTTGCCATTAAATTTACTTCTAAATTGAAGATATTATGAAGTAAGAAAGGGAACTCAAAATAAATTTTACTTTAGAATCCTTATATTTCCTATATAAGAAAAACGGCAACATTCATCGACTTTCCTCCATTAATACTATTTTTTGTTCTACTCCTTTTAAAAATTAACTTTTTATTAACATATTCTTTCAATTGTCCTATAAATTAAAAGGATATCTTCTATCTCATAAATTATTTAAGGTTAATTCTAGTAAATTTTCACACCATAAGGAGACTAAATATCAAAAAATGAAAATAAAAAAAGTTCCTAACATTTATAGTTTTTATTTTTAACATATATTATAATTTTTTTTTTTTCAGTAGACGCATACTAGTGCATGTCCATCTTTTATATATATACACAAATCATGTATCTTTTGCCTCATGGTCTCTTTTTGGCCAAGAAATTTTTATTTCATAAGGGCAATATGCTTTAATGTTAATAATTTGACCTAAAGTGTTAAGAGTAATCTAAGTTCACATTTCATAAGAGCGTGATAAGGTAAGATTGCTTAAGCAACTGCAGACTCCACTTGACTCACAGGGATATATACGAATATTATTCAATATTTTCTTTCCTCTTTATTTTTAACGAAACAATTACGGAGGATACAGATACATGAAAAGACATGCGATGAGCATCAAAGACGATGTTGTTTGTCATGTTTATAAGGTTGCTTCACTCCTTATCATCGTGTATTCCAACACGAAACAGGTAGGTAAGTTCAGAAATAGAAATAGAATCCACCATGCATTAGCTGTCCTCATCAATGTCCAGTTGCACAGAGTCTCTGTCTATTGTATGTGCTAGCTTCTTGTGTGCTTCGCTTTTCAAATATGAAGAATATGACTGATTTCTCAAGTCAAAACATGAGATGTCGTAAACTAGTTTCTCTTTGCTTTTTTGGAATCATGGGAACTACTTCTAAGTTTCTTCGTACAATTAAAAGCTCGATTCCGATTTGATTGTTTCGTTCTCAAATATTACATGGAATCGGACATTCGAGCCTGTTTGTTAGTACGGCAAGCCAATCAACAATTAACATAAGATCCAATTATCATAAGTTTCCATGTACTTTATAGTTTCATTAGATTAAATGCACTTTCTAATGGTCAAAACTTAAATTCAATTAACAAAATTAATAACGACTTCTTTGGGGAATCCTCAATGGAGAAAAGGAAAATGCAATGAATCTCTTTGGACACGGTGAAGAAAGAGCAGAAAGATGATGGTTTGGGATTACTTGATTTTTCGAGCCAAATATAAGACTTATCTTGTTAAAATCTCGAGAAATTCTATGATGCAACTACTTGGTTTAAAGTTATTTGATGTTCAAGCCAAAAATAACATTTATTTTGTTAAATTCTCAAAAAGTTTTATAGTATAATCATTTAAAAGTGACTATACATATAATTACTTTCTTTTATTATAATAATATTATTTTTAAATACATTCAAAATTAAGTCTATTATAATAAAAAAAATTATCAACAGCTTTAATACATTTATCGATAGTCTCTATGAACCTATCGTTAGTTTTTTTTTTTATAATAAAATACCTTTGATCATAAAATAGAAACTCTTAACAATAAAAAATTGACTATATGGTATTGTCACTTTTAAGTAATTGTACTACATAAAATACTACAAGCAATGCTAAAATAGTAGGAATCGAAAATTACATATGTCCATTTGGTATTTAAAAAAATCATAAAAATTTCAAAAATATCCTAGGATACTAGTATAGTAATTAATAGTACCGGTAACGCTTACTTATGATTATTTTCCATTTCTTATTTTGCTTAAACTACTTCATGAATTACTCAAATTCTATCTCTCATGTATTGACAGTCTAATATAGCTCCGCAAAGAGACATGGCCAATGCATTCAGCCTTTTGATTAAAGACATGAATTCGAGGAGTGAAAACAGGACAACCTTTCTGTGGAATTCAGCATGCCAGCTTATTATACTGTGAGCTGAGCCAGTGGAGATATTATATATATTAATCTATTGGGCTATGCACTTGGGCCTACATGCCTATACAATTTTCAATTGGATTTTGGCCTGTCGATTGGATGATGTGGGGGATATTGTATTTGCATGGGGTATTCGGTAAATACTTGGATCTTCCTGGCCCCAATCTCAGGCACTGAGTCCCATGTACTTTCATACAGCCAAAATCTAATTATTTTTACTCAATTTATAGGAATTGGAAAAATCATATGAGATGTAGTGAATGTATAAGTAGTACAAATTGAAATAAAAGATATAGTATCAAATGAAAATAAACAATACAAACAGTGATATAAATAGAAACTATTATTATGTTACTAACATAACTTTATTATACTTTGCTTATGCAATATGTTAAGGGGTAAAGTAGATACCGACAAAGTGTATGATACATCAGAGATATATATAAAGAGTTATGAAGAGGCCATATTCTCTTTTTGCACTATTTTTTATAACATTCATACTAATTTTTTAAATTCCATTGGAATTTGAACTTAAGCATTTATTTTCTGATTTATAATTTTTTGCTATAAGAATTTATTTATTAATTTATTGTTTGGTAAATTATAAAGAATGAATATTGAATGTTATTATTTTGTTCGACTGATTTAATACAAAAAAATGGAATTTTAAGTAAGAGAGAAATTGTTGGCACGAAAATAACAAATGTGGCGAGAGAAAAAAAGGTGAGTGAGTGAGAAAGAGAAAGTAGAGTTGGAAAAGAGTGATGGGTGATGATTTTAAAAAGATTTACTTTAAAAATTAGAAATTCTAATAATAGGAAAAGAAAAGGGACAGGATTCATGGACTTTGAGGTAATTTAAAAAGAAGAAATATTTACTGTTATTATTCTATATGGTTAACCCAATATAAGAATAGAAATTATAATTAAGAGGGAGAGTTTGACACCCAAAGAGGGACTATTCTTCCCTATAAATAAGTGGCAGTTCAACCTGAGTAATTCTAGAACTTTTACTCCCAAGTCAAGGGGCAATGTGTCCTTGTTGTGCTTCTTTGTTGCTATAATCTGGCTAATCTAGAAAGACAGGAATACGAGAGTTTTTAATTATGATCCAAACATTCTATGTATAAAGAACATAGTACGAATGATAGTCTCAATACATTGGAACCAACATATAAGGTCTGAAGAAAATTAAGTCCTATGAAACAATTCTCGTTTGATTGATAAACTTTCCTATTGGTTGGATTTAATTATCGTTTTATTAAAAGAACTAAACCAAACAGAGCAAACAATTATTTAAATATCTAATTTTAAATAGATATAAGATTAAATATAAATAAAATACAAATAAAAAAATAGATATTTTAAATGGATTTTTTTGTTATCCTTGAGTGTAAACTTTGAGTAGAAGTCGATGCTCTTCAAGTCCGGAGTGTATTGACAGGCGTACATAGCAATCTGATAACATATTCACTCATTATTGCTTGTAAGGGAGTGCTACCAGAGTTTCAAGATGTAACGTCATAACAGTATCTAGAGAGAAGGACAATGCTGTGCTGGAATTTTTGGCTAATATTAGCAAGAGCTTGGTTGGTTTTCGTGTAGATTTTGATGGATTGCATACTGATGATCTTGCAACAATCGTTGAGCAAGACAAAAGCAAAACCATGCTTTGAAGTGCCTCCTTATTGTATTTATTAACATTACTTAGACAAATTGGCAAGTACATGGCTGATTACATTTTGGTGAATTGTCTACTCAACTTACAATGCATGCTTACAATTGCCTATTGTAAACTCTTGATTTTCAATCAATATCATGCTTTAGAAGAAAGGGGAAAAAAGACGAATGTCCTTGTAGTAACTGTTAACATTATGCAAATAAGTTAGACTATAAAACCCTTTAAAATTAAATCTCTTGCCAACATTTGGTTATTCATGTCAAATATAATACTTGAAAACTTATATATATTCACTTGGTATGAAAAAGAAAAAAAGTACTAAAAAATATTCAGAATTTCCTAGGGTAATAGTAGTGGCAAGACGAGAGATAAGTCTTAGGGTTTATTTTGCATTTCCTATTTCTTAAGCCTACTTCATAAATAATACAAGTACTAGTTTTAATATTTGTAAATCAAAAATAGTATTTTTATTAAACTAAAACACAAAATTAAGTAAATAATCAAACATATTGAGGACTAAATAAAAGAGAAAGCGATGAAATGTAGTATTCTTTTTATTCAAAATACATTAATTTAAAAGAGAGAGTGAGAGAGGGCCTTTGATTTATGCGGAATTCAGTATGTCATGAATCATGAGCTTGTGTGGAGATAATCTAGATTTAATATCTAGGTTTTATATATTAATTAATGCCGTCAAGCACTTGGCTTTGATGCCTATAGAATTTTTAATTGGGTTTTGGTTTCTCGATGGTATATAGGATATGGGGAATATTATATGGGAATTCGTATAATGCACGGGTCTTGCTGGTCCCAACATCAGGCAGTAGGCACTATGGCCCATGTACTTTCATATAATTAAACTCTTTTTAAGTGTGTGCTCTCCTACCACCACCCCCACTTTAAATTTCCAAAGAACACAGAATGAGCCTATATAAGCAAAACAAATAAAAAAGAACAATCCATTAGGCTAGTCAAATTAAGGGGCCCAAGGCACATATAAGACTTTGGGTTGAAATGGCAATCTAAATAACTTGAAAAGTAAATACAACTTATATAACAACAAAGAAGGACTACAACATGTGGAAGAACTTAAATTTGGGACAAAAAGAAAATAAAAAAAAGATAAGTACAAATACAAGCAGAAGGTAAGGATACAATTAAAGGAAAGAAAGTTAATCAAATTTAGAATTCACGCTTGAGCTTGACATGAGGTGCAATCCACATATTTAAGTTTGATTTGATTAAACTTGAATTGTTACGGTTAATATTAGAGTTTGACTGGAACTTGACCAATACTCAAACTCGTTTAGACTCACAAGATAGTCTAGTCAAATATTATAAAACCTGCGCTCATCCCAATTTACTACTTGAATAACTTCAATTCAAGTTCAATTGTTCTCAAATCAACCTTAGATAAATATTGAGCTAAACTCAAGTAACTTATGAATAGTTTAGCTCATTCACATCCAAACTAAAGATACATCTAATAAAATTTGTGCTATAGTTGTGCTAACTAAAAAAATTTATGTGAATTGGGCATATGATCCAAATATCGAAAGCCACAAATCAAATTCAGTACTATATGCCAAATAGCAAGTCAACATAAAAAATGACCCCAAGGATTATTAGATATCACATATCTCTAACCACCACCTTAGTTTTGCCACTATGAACACAACATCTCATAAAAGAGGGAAAAAAAAATCATTGAGGGGTGGGGTTGGGGTTGGTGGTGTGGGCGTGTTGAGGGGGGAGATATTAGTTTGAAAAAGACATTTTATGTGATCTAAGCACCATAAATTTGATCACCAAAAAAAGTTCAAAGCACACCAAAATATTATAAGATGCCTAATATAGAGCCAAATTAAAGCAAGATATGTTTCAATTAGCCAATGAAGCAAAACAAAATCTCAGAGACCTAGTCTAACATATATACAACAAATTTAATAATTAACACTCAATTATTCATTCTAAAATAATACAAAAAATGACAAACAATAACTAACCCTTGTGACCATTAGTCAAAGGAGGCTAAGTTTGAACATTCAACAATTGAATTGATATAGTTCAATTTAATAACAATTACATCACAAATTGATGTTGACTAAGAAGACAATTTCATTTTTACATTGATACTAAGAAGTCATCAAACTATCAACAACCATAAAAAGATAAATTTTAAGATATATAAGATCCATTGTATATGAAATTGAGTAGCAGTATAAAAGTAAAAAAAAATACTAAAAAAAAAATCATTAAGATCCAGTTTATTATGAAATGAACAATTTTTAGCACACATATTACTGTTCGATTGCTCCAGTTTAATAAACTCATCATGTCACTTTTTGCCATACCTCTCAACCCTCTCATCAATCCACTCCCTCATATCCTTCAAAACAATGCTAGCACACTCATCAGGCTCACCTTGTATCAAAGAATGATACATGCCCTCATACAATTTTAGGCTTTTATCCCCACTGGAAGCTTTCTCATACAACAATTGTGAAGAAGTAGGACAAGTAACACCATCAGCCGTACCATGGCAAGTCAAAAAGGGTACCTTAACCTTATGAAAATTGTCTTGGATATACTGGCAAACCCTAAGAAGTTCTCTCATAGTACCAACCCTAGGTTTCCCTGTATATCTCCTAGGATTTGATGCTATGATTTTCAGTTTCTCAGGATCTTTTATGGCTTTCCCAACCATTTTGTTGTCGGGCATACTTGCCCACGTGTCAGCAAAACCGAACAGGAGACCATACATGAACAAATGGAGTCTACTAGGTTTCATTGGCTCTGGCATGACAAAGAGTGGGGCCGGAAAATTAGGCCGGTCCACGTGTCCGGTTGTGATTGGAAGTACATTAGCATTGTGGCAGCACCACCCATCGATTCGCCAAATAGGAAAGCAGGCATGTCCTTGTAGGGCTCGCTCTTGCGGACGTGTGTGAAGAAGGATAAGGATGTGGCAGCAATTTTCTCCATGTCACCTAAAAAAGAAAATAAGATGCAAAAAATATATACCATACTTAGTGAGAAATTTCAAATTAGGTTAAGGTGTTATTCTACCGATTCATTATCTAATTCTTGAAATTTCATCGAATTAACTTATATAACCATCTTAACACCATAAATACCATAAACATCATCATAAAATAAAAATACTTAAATAAAAAAATACATTAAAATTGATAGAAAGCAAGAATGAAATACTAAAACTAACATTGCATACGTTTTAAATTGAAGATTACTAGGATATAGACATAACCATTCAATTTCAATACCACGAAGGACAAAATTATTTCATTGTTAAAAAAACTCTAAGATAAATAGCTTAACAAGAGAAGAGTTGGAACATGTCATGTATTCAATCTTCATATGTTCTCATATCATATAGGCCATATTAGACTTGAAAAGAAATATTTAGTAATTAACTATTAACATAATTCAGCAATCCCAATATCAAATTTGCATGTTAAGGTAACCTTGAATCAAGTCCACAAAACTAAAAGGAAAAAAAAAAATCTATAACCTAAACAAAAATATAATTTAGTTCATTATAGAATTATAAATTTAGAAGAACGAATAAAGCAAAATAATTGATACCAAAGAATTGTGCAAAAATTATAAACAATTAAGCTCCATTCAACTTAATTAATTATTAATTGAACAAATTAAAATCAATTAAATTTCCAACCAACTTTTTTCACAAATGTCAATTTCTCATCGGCATATGAAAGTCTAGGACTGGGTAACCCGTTCATATAGAACGATATGCTCCTCTGAAGAAACAGAGCAAGTACAAGTCCTGGTCAGTCGAACAATCAGCATTTGTCTAATCATAAACACCCAGCCTAGGAAGAAAACATAATTTCACAAAAATTGAATATTTACCATAATTACCCCAAATTACCTAGAACAACAAAACCGATTTAGAACCAATTTACTAATTACTAATGATGCCCCGAAATCCAGGCCTATAACAACAAAGAAAGAGTTTCTTACTAGGCTAAGTGCAAACATAGAATCATAGGCCTACCAATTAAGATACGACATGTAAATCTAAAATAATTGTTTTAAAAGAATATATATATATATATTTATAATATAATAATATAAATATAAGTTTTTTAACGAAATGAATTATATTTAAATTCTATTTTTCTATAGTTGCAATATATAATAATTAGAAGAAAAACAAGAAAACAAGCAAATACTTAATTTTCATCATAAACTGAAACAATATCTTGTATTTTAGGTATTGATAGATAGCCTCACCATATTCTCAAGTCTTAAATGAAAATTTAAGATGATGACAATTCACAAATAGACCTAATCTAAATTAGGTTGGTCATGGTCAACTCTTGCTGCTCCTACTCCTAAAATTATTTTATTATCAATCGTTTTCTTTCCATTTTTTTAGTATCTATCGGCACAACACACACATAAAGAAGTTATGTGTTGAAGCAAACTTTTTTCTTAAAAAGCGAATTGAAAAAAAATTAATTCATAAAATACTATTAAATTACGATTTTTAAATGTAATAAAAATAGTATATTGAATATACAACTTCTTCAAATTTAAAAATAAAATATTCAGCACTAAACTACTTATCAGTTATCACTAGAGGACAAATCCACAATATTTCTTCACTAGCATCTCTGTATGTCTCCATATCTCCATTCTCTCTTTAATCAGTATGTTAAGTGGGTTAGGTATTAGGATTTCGTTGAGATGCCGCATAAGAGATCCTCATTATGGTTTTGGTTTATAATCCACTTTTTATTTTGTGTTTTTTTTTTCAATTTCTTTATACGCCATGATCAAACTCCACAAATGAATGAATTGCTGTCGACAAAATTATATCTTCCCATACCCACGTAAGTACGTAAGTTTTCCATGTCTCTAGGAAATCGAAAGCTCTGACTCCGAAGCTAAAAAGGATCGTCGGACATACAGAACAGATCAACAAATGATTCTGGCACATCACAGAAATGGATCACTGACAAAAAAAAGGAAAAAGGAAAAGGAATTCTACAGAGTATATGTCAAATGCCAGTATGCCACCATGTATTAAAATAAGAAATCCCCATTTTCCCAATTTCATGAATTCCTTCAAATTAAAGAACATTACGATAACTTTTTTTCAAAAAAATATCATATCTAAAGAATTATAACACAAAGAAAAGACACAAAATAAAGGAACATAGTACCATACCCATGTAGCAACGCAAACCATCGGACCGGCCATGTCCTAGGAGATCAGCACCAAAGACAGCATAACCCCAAGTAGCATAATTGATACAAATCTTCTGAAACAGCCACCCAGTATCCGATCCATATCCATGGGACATATACACCGAACCTTTGATCTCTTGAGCCAAAGGCAAGAAACTTTGAGTAAAAAGCTTCCCATTGGGTGTCTCAAAGTATGACTTGGTGTTCTTCACTCCTTGGGAAGTGTAGTATTCTTCTTCTGGCATGTCACCCCAAAAATTGGGGGGAATTTTCTTGTCTTCCTCGCCTGCCATATCCTTGATCCTCGAGGGTCACCACACAGAGAGAGAGATTCCAAGGGCCCTTTTGATGGTTTTTTCGGGAGTTGGTGAGATTAGGGCATATGGGAGGACGAGGGATGAGATTATTAAGTGGTTGGGGGTAGGTAGAGTTTAGACTTTCGGTGAGTTGGTCTAGGATATTCAACTACAATTGGATTGGTTGAGTCATTTTGGAATTATTTGGTTGTTGGTGACAAGTGACTTCGCAATTAAAATAATGTGAAGTTTAAGGATGTTTTAGACTTTGGATTATTTACAAGGGTTTTCGTTAAGTATAGTCTTTACATGTTTTCCAAACACTTTGTCTTGCTTCATGCTTGGCATGATGTATGATATACATAATTTTTTTTGTTGTGTATATATTGATCTTGCGTTAATACAAATATTCAAATGTATGTAGGGGATGTAAATGCATTATAATTAAAGAGATCAAGAGCGTTAATATAATTTTGAATATTCATAAGGGCAATCAATATAATTTACCCTAATTAAACAATGTGTAGAAATAGATATATTGTAATTTAATTAAGTTTCCATTTTAAACTAGGCAAAACTTGCAATTGTTAATGAAGATAATACGAATGAATTAAGAATTTCAATAAATGAAATGTATATGCCATATGCATATCCTCTTTTTTCCATTATTGAGCCTGAAAAAAATCTTTACTCTATGTGCAAATATTCATTTCCTTACAAATAAAACAGGACAAACAGAGAGTTAATAACTAGGTGCACCAAACACCTCATAAGTCATGACACTTGGATCACATAGAGCGTTACTTAAATTGTCGGGCCTGCCTTAATAAGCAAAAGATGTTTCGGTCCGTAGACGCCTACTTTTTGTGCACCCACATTCGCTAGCCTTATTTATTTATTTATTTTTCTGGATAAGACGAGATCCAAATAAAACCATTCTCAAACAATTTTCTTTTGTCTTTTTTTAATTTTTTCTGGAAAGGAAAAAGTAAATGAAAAAAAAAAAAAGGAGGTTATGCATGAAACCTACATGCATGCTACGTAAATTTGATGTCGTTATGGAATTAGGTCGAGGACAAAAAATAAATAAATAAATAAATTGTGTTATCTGCTGCAGTATATTTTACTAGGTAGGGACAAATCTTAAAGGTAAATATTATATTTTATATTTGAAATTTATTTATTTTTATAATTAATTACTTAAATTTTATTAATTTTTTTGTAATTAATTATTTAAATTTTAATTTAAAAAAATAATAAATTAATACTTTTAAATTTTAAATAATTAATTATAAAAATATATAAAATTTAAATATCAAATATAATATATACTCGAAATATTATAATTGATGGAAAAGTTTACTAGGTCTCTCAAAATATACCATCGTATGAATTTTGTACATTATTGGATATGTTGGATGGATAGAGGTGACAACTAACTCATCTTTCTTCTACTTCTTCTTGTTTTATTTTATTTTCTTACTACCTCATCTTTTTTTCTTTTTTTTTTTTAAAAAAAAAGAGAGAGAGAGAGAGGTTTTGTAAGTTTATGAAACAATCAAGCAAAACATTAACTCACTCGAAGGTAAGAATATTCCAGGGATAATAAATAAAATATGATTCTTGTCTTTTAAGAGTTTTAAAGCTACAAATGGTTAAATTATACAATTCGAGTATGAGCCTAAATTCAACTCGAAATTTTAAGTTATAAGATTGAAGGAATTTAAAATTTTAAGCTTAAGTGTGAATTAAAACAACCATCGAATTAACAAGTTCAATTGAATTGATTTTACTTAGATTCAATTTATCTAAACTAAAATATATTTCTTTTAATTATAACAATATTAGTGTACAAACTCAACTGAAATTTAACTTTAACTTGATTATTATTTAAATTTGGTTTAACCTTGATCAAGCTTAGCAGCTAGTCAAGCCAAATATTGTGAAATGCAAGCATGAAAAAAAAAAAACTCAAATAGCTCAAGTTTGATTGCACTATTATTTAATCTAACTTGAATAAATAATGACTCAAATAAATTAGCTCACATATAGGTTTATCTCATATGTACTCTAGTCATGTTTAGTATATAACAATGTATTTGGAATAGAATTGTAATTACATGTGCTATTTCCTTTCTCATGTTTGGTAGGGCCATTAGATGATGAAATCGTGAGCAAAATCGTGATTCTAATCCCTCTTATTAATGATGGTTACTCAAATAACCTTATTAATTTATTAATATATATTTATTACATCCATAAATTAAAAATAATTTTGATAAATATTGTTGTATTTTATTTTATTTTTTAAACATTTCTAAATACATGAATGGATTGAACATTTCATTTCATGACTGATTCCATTCTATGTTATTTTAATCCATTCCATTTCATCTTACCTAACATGACGTAAATGTATCTTCAAAGGCTTATTTTTAATGTTACTTAATAGAATGAAGTACTCTTCATTTACTTGGTCCATAAGTATTTAATAAGTATTGACCTGGCATTTGATACGAGGCATTGTACTTTAGGACTCGAAAACCGAAGAGGCTATGACAGGGCCACTGTCCTACCAGTAGGAAATACAACGGAGCCCATCAATGTTTGACCCAAATTGATGACTTCATGGGCTGTTTCTAAACAATTTTCAGGATCTAGGGCTCAATTGACAAGTACATGTCAAGCTTGGTGAATTGTAACATGGGTGGAGGTATTTCAAGGGCCCAATATAAGGTTTTAATGGGAATAGATAGTAGTTATGGCTTATCTCTGTTTGCAATTGATTATTGTCCCCAAATGAAAATCCCCATGTAGCCCACAGCCACATGAGCTGATAATAAATAGTATATATAACTTCAATTTTCAATACATTCTATAAATAGGAATATCAATAGAAGAGAAAAAGGCAACTCAATCCCAAAAAACTTATTGGAAAAATAAAAAAATCCTGAAGGGTAGGAAAAGAAAATCTCCCTCTCCCCTTCCATGGTTTGTGCCAACAAAATCTAGGACCAATAGTTATTGTATTTTCATCATCATTCCTAAAGTCATCAAGCTTATTTTCGTTACATCAATTGCTATAATAAGAGAATGTCTTAATTTAAATTTAAATATTTGTAGCTATCTCATCATCGATGAATAAAAATCACATCAATGTCATATTCTTTGAATAACTTTTTTTTTTTTTCCATCCCCATATGAGATTTTTCCCAATTAGAGTCCTAACTTTCGTTTTGAAATTGTATAAGAATTTTTATATGGGAGTTAATATCTATCATTTTTGTATAAGAGATACATTCTTCAATTTTCTATTATTCTATATTCACTTTATCAGTCTATATATCTTCTTATTCCAATATGCTTTAATAAAGGGAATTTATATTTAGGAGAAAAAAAATCCCAAAAGCTTGACATTTGGTGCTTGGTAATATAAAAGAGGAGGATGATGAGATTCGGTTATAATTTCAAAAACTAAACACCAATTGATTAATAATATATCGTGGAAAATCCAAATCTCTCACAATCACTCTATTTTATAATTTTTTTCAAATTTTTATTCGTAAATTTTGAGTTAAGTATTTTTTTTTCTCTATTGGTAGAAGTAATTCAACTATAAATCAAATCGAAAATAACAATAAAAATAATATTATCATATCGAATATACATAATACATTTTTTAACCGTCACATTTTATCTTCTCAATAAAAAATTTGCTAATGGAATACCATTAATAATTAAATATTGATAAAAAAAAAACTTTGACTAGAAGAACCAATAAGAAATCCTGTTTATCAAATAAGAAGCTTTAAAATTCTTTAAAGTATTAACATAACACTTATTTTATCATTCTGTTGTAATACTTTAAAAACCTCTAATAAGGACAGTACTTCAAGTTTTGCAACTCGATATTCCACCAGTGATTATGGAGTTAGATGCTTTAGAAGCCTTTCAGAAGAATGATTATAGGGTTTATATCCAAGTTCTTGCTCTACTCCATTTTCTACTTAATACATATTTTCGTCTATGATTCGACGATTTCCTTAGGGATTTGTTAATGGAGTGACTTCATAATTAAATATTTTTAAAAAGAAAAAAGAAAAATCAATTAGAAGGGCTGATCTTTTGATAAGAAATACTCCTTATTAGGTATAAGCTTTTGCAATTGTTTAAAGTATAAAGGTGATAATACTTCTTTTATCAGTCTCTTGTAACACTTTAAAGACCTCTAATAACTACGATGCTCCAAGTGCTGCAGCTCAGTATTCTACAAGGGATTGTGGAGCTAGATGCTTTAGAAGCCTTCAAGAAGATTAATTATCGGTTTATATTCAAGTCCTCCTTGTAATCTAATTTATACTTTATACAGACTTTCGTCTATAACTCGAGCATTTTTGGTGCGCCATTTTCATGGCAAAATTAATTGATATGTTAACCTTCCCCACCCCACTCCATGATGTATTTTGAGTAGGCTGTAAGTAGAATGGATTATTTTCTCAATAGTTTTCAGAGTGAGATTAGGAACTTTTCAAAGACTTATAAGGTTTGAATTGGGTTTTTAGGATTTTTTAGAAATCTATAGAATACTTAAACCCAATAAATATATGAGGAATACTCTTAAATAATGTTTTTTTTTTTTAATTTGTGAAATAACTTTTCCAAAAAAATTATTTCAAAAATAAGTTGTAAAGATTTGGATCTAGAATGCGACTTTAGTACTATTTTTTTTAATCATTGATTTTTTTTAATAAAAAATTATGATTTTCACACTTCTTTATACTTTATCTAATAATATATGAAAAAAAAAGAAAAAAAAACTGATACTGGTGCGATTTGCTTTTCCGAATTTGAAAGGTCATAACTTTTTCAAATTTGAAAAGTTATAGAACTCATAATATATATATATAAAAAGATTGATTTGAGTCTACTATAACTAAGACCGAATCACGTTGCCATTTGGTATTTTCATGAGGGTGCACTTGCTATGATTTCATAATCTATTGGTTACCGAATTGATTAAAAAAAAAAGAGACAAATTTTATGAAAAATCATGATTTTCGTAGCATTTTATGCTTTATCTTATAATATACAAAAAAAAACCTAAGTTTACTATGTCATAACTTTGTCTCTCTCTCTCTCTCTTTTTTTAATCAATCTATTAACTAATAGGCTGTAAAAACAAAGCAATTTCACCTTCATGAAAATACTAAACGGCAACACAGTTTGGTCTTAATTATAGTAGAATAAAATAGTTTTTTTTTATATATATATTATGAGTTCTATAACTTGATACGAATGAAAAATTATGACTGTTTAAAGTTGGAAAAGCAAATCGCATCGGCATTAGTTTTTTTTTTTTTGTATATTATAAAATAAAGCATAATGAGGTATGGAAATCATGATTTTTCATAATTCTATTTTCAATGATAAAAAAAAAAAAATTAGCATGGTTCGCGCCTTTAGTACAAATTGCTAATGGCGCAGATCCAATCCATGCCTTCGTAACCTATTTTTGGAATAATTTTTTTAGGTACGCTATTTCACAAATTAAAAAAAAAATTATTTAAGAGCATTCCTCATAAATATACATCCAAAATAATAATAATAATAATAATAATAATAATAATAATAATAATAATAATAATAATAATAATAGTTGACTACTATAGGGGTAAAAAGGTAATATTAGATTACCTTACTTTTTTTTTTTTAATTTTTATTTTCCTCATAGAAATGTGTTCGTAATAGTTTGTAAAATTTTAAGTTAATTTGCTTTTTTGTTTTTTTTTTTTCTCAAATCATTTAGCCTTTTAGAATATTTATTTTTAAGTAAAATGAAAATAACTCTCTAACTTTGTCCTAAATGTAGATATGCCTTGAACTTTTGAAGACTTCTTTAATATCCCCATGAACTTTGATAAATTAACAAATAACTCCTCAAAAACTTTGTCCTTTGTGCGAAAATATTTCCTCAAACTTATTAAATTGAACTTTTAACACCCAAGAAACTGTTTCCTTGGTGCCTTTTTTTTCAAATGAAAAAGCAAACATCCTTTACACTAACAATTAATCAAAGCTTATAGGGTTTTAAATCTCACTTGGTAAGTTCAAGATTATATCTACATTGATTGCAATTTTCCCTATTTTTTAATTTGAAATATGAATATTGAAGTATTTTAATAAAATTGAATTAGTTTATTGAGTGGGTTTGAGGGGTATCTATGTGTATATTGGCTAGGTTTTAGACACTTGTGAAAGTATCTTGTAGGGTTTGGAACAAAATTTGAAACGCTTTGTACAGTATTGAGTTAAGTTTGATACTAGAAAAAAGGCATCCTAAACCTATTCAATTGCATTACTAATTTAGACTATCATATAGGCTAGCTTTTTTTATTGTGCAGGCTAGAGTATTCTTTAGTGTGAAAGGGATTCAAGATTCAATTTTCTTTTTGTAAGGGCTCAGATAGTTTATTTTAGCTTTTTATTTATAATTGAAGTATAACAAACTAAGTTCTTGCTCCCCTATGATGATAGACTTAGCTAGGGTTATAAATGAAGTTAAATCGAGACAATACAACGTTAAATTGGAGTTTAGGTTGACTTAAAATTTTAAAACTTAAGTTTGACTCGAGCTTAATTGAGCTAAAAATTTTGAGTTCGAGCTTGAGTCAAGTAAGTTCCTTCAGATTCGATTTATATAAAAAAAATATTCTTTAATTAAAATAATAATAATATCAAAACTTGATTTGAAATTGACTGACGTATAATCATCACTCGAGCTTGATTAGGCATGTAAGCTTATCGAGTTAAATATTATAAAACTTGAACTTAACTCAATAAACCATTCGAATAGTTCAAATTTGAATAAATGCTAAATTGAACCTGAGTTATTCACTTGTAGTTTGATTTATATACACCCTAAGATTTAGCTGAAACAAACTCTCAAATTTATTCAAGAAAATGTCTTCATAGACCATTGACGCATGAGTGCCCAATGTAGGCTAAAACAAAATTTCATCATTGAATAGGTTAATTTCCTAACACCATATTATACCATTATTATGAACATGGTATGTTGAGAACACAATAATAAGAAGTGGGAAAAAAAAAACCATGATATTAGCATGATCTATAATATAAAAAAGATACAATTGTGATATAATTAAACATGATTATAATGTATATTAATTATTTGCAGCCTCTATTCAATTTACATATTTTTAACACATCCATCACATCTAACCGATTCCATTGGCCAGAGATATTATCTTGTTTGGTTTCTTTGGAGATTATTTGTGTCTTTAAGATAATATTTTTACTTATGTAAGGTAAGTGCAGTGTAAGACAAAGAAATAGCCATAAGAGGCATAATGCTACTACAAGTAATTAAGACACCAAAGTTTCTTCAAAGTGGTAAATGAATATGTCATATTTATCCTTTTGAGTGAAGTAGTAGATGAACAAGCCGTAGTGCAAAGGATTTCTTGCACATCCATGGACTTATAGAGCTGTTTGAGGATACAAATTGGCAACTTGCTTTATTTGGTGTTTCATGGTGACAACATGGAAATCTATGATGTAAACTAGAATCTACTAAGGTGATGGAGATTTCTTCAGCAGTCAATAGTCATGCCTCCACTCAACTTTAACTAATTATTACAATAGCACTTTACAACGGTAGAAAATAAAGTAATACGAAAACCACAATTATCTTAATTTCTAATGTTACGCTCACTGCAACAAATGGAGATTGAGAATTGCAATTATCAAGGAATAAAACAGAAAAACAACTATTAATACTTTGTTTAAGTGAGATTAAAATGGCATAGTCATGATTTAACTAATTATTATAATAACACTTTAGAACATAGAAAATAAAGTAACAAGATAACCACAATTATCTTAATTCCTAATCTTATGTTCACTACAACAAATGGAGATTTAGAATTATGATTATCAAGGAATAAAATAGAAAGACAACAATTATTACTTTGTTTAAGCAAGATTAAAATGGCATACTCATGGTTTGGAAATAAATCTAAATTGATTTGGATACCCTTGCCCCTATGAAACCCTAGCCACCAATCTTTACTAGACCTTTGCAGCTTAGCTCAAACCTCATAGGGACCATATATCACCTAGCTCACAAAATATGACAAAACCACACTATGGTTTGGCTCATTGATGAATCACTTGCATCCGAATCACTAGCACTGTTGTTGACCACTCATGGCTGATATTGGTCACAAGGGTGGACTGGGGCATCAACTATGTTTGTATGACTTAAGCATGCGCCTTGGGTACATTGGCTTGGCTTATGTATGCCTTAAGTTCATTACTTTAACCAGAGCATAATCTTGGTTTGCATTAACCTAGGTCAGTTACTTAGATTTATGAAGTTGGTTCAATGTCTGCTTGGTTTTACACAGGTCTAAGGTGGTTCAGCATTATTTTATGAAGGGTTTGAAGTGGCCTAGTGTCAAATAGGTTTAGAGGTCGC
Source organism: Laguncularia racemosa (assembly GCA_037954665.1). Taxonomy (NCBI): domain Eukaryota; kingdom Viridiplantae; phylum Streptophyta; class Magnoliopsida; order Myrtales; family Combretaceae; genus Laguncularia; species Laguncularia racemosa. The sequence continues at coordinate 4,706,722 of JBBMOL010000030.1, read as the reverse complement.
TGGTCAAGTGGTTTAATGGGTGCTATGTCTAAGTTGTATTGGTTAGATCTAAGTAGTCTAATCCATAACTTGATTAGAAGGCTAGGGTCATGTAAGTAAGGGATGGACGTATGTATGGAAAGATCAAAGAATAGCTATTCCTTTGATTTTAAAAGGGAATTGCATTTCCTTTCTAAGTAACAATACAATTATGTGGAACAACTATTTTACAAACCAAATACAAAACCTTGTAGGGTAACAATGACTACTTCATTCAACCACTATGAAATTAATCAAACATATTTTAAATGTTTTTGGGCATGTTCAACAAATATCATAAGTGATAATCATAAATGTTGGACTATAATTACTGATTAATGAACATGTAAACCTTTTTTTTTTTTTAACTTTTATGCATAGGTGCAAAAGTTTAAAATGCTCATGTTATTAACATGCAATGAAAAAATATTAAAGAAAAGAGTAAGTGAAAAGAAATAGACAACACATGTATTTACATGGCAAACTCTAGATGATGGAAGGGTAAAAAAATCAAGTGAACAGAGCAACAAATTCACTATCTCAAGAAAAATAATACTTTTAGTACATGAATAGAGATTCTCTTGTCTTTAAACCCTAGTACAAATCTTTATATAAGCCTTAATTAGTAAGTAATAAATTCATGCCTTCAAAAATTCAAAACAAAGATAATAGGAAAAGTAATTTGCAAATTTAGATGTCTTCAATCAAATACCAAAGGTTAGTGGTTAACCATTAACCATTGCCATCTATCCACTAAGGTTGACAATTAACCTCTAAACATTTGTTAATGCACTAACAAATTGGTCAATCAAATGTAACCATATATATAACTAGCCAATCGGTCAATATCAGCCTTTGATCAACCGGCACATATATTTAGTTGCACCATGTATGCTATGCTTTGCTCCATTCTACCCTGCTCTAATAGAGGGCGTCTTACGTGTGATTTAGATGTGAAGGTAAGTAAGAAAACGACTTGATTCAAGTATATTCTAATTTGTAAATTGTAAGTCTAAGTAGTGTCTGATGTTTATTGTGAAGAAAATCAATTAGGAGTTTAGGAAAAATATCATTCTGGAAGTGGGTAGGCATGGTTTGGAAAGAATTTGGGTATTTCTTGGATCTCCAACAAGGTAATTTCAAAATCTTGTTTAAGTTGATGATTTAGAATAGTTATAAGTAATTAAACATGAGGATTCGATCATTTCTTGAATATTAATAGTGTATTGTAAAAACCATTAGTGACTGCTACCTATAGTGAGTGTTTTTTAGTGTTATTTGATGATTTAAGAGTTGATCTAAGATATAATGTGCTACATGTGTTGTTGGGTCTTTAATTGAATGATAGAAATGAAGGCTGATGCATGATAATTGAATATATGCAATGGGTTATTAGATGTAGTTGTAACCACCACTATGAAGATGGGATTATGGCTTAAATTTTCTTGCTAAATTTGATTTGAATATTAGGTGATGATAAATTGATGATTGGAGTATGAACATGTGATGTATGGAGTGATTTTGATGATTAATTAGTAATTATGGCACGTAGAAGGTTGGAATTTGGTGGTATGATCGAATTGGTGGATGAACTAGTTGATTTAATTATTAATTTATAAATTTTCAACAAGTTCCTATATTCTTAGAGTGTTATATTTGATGAAAATTGAAATTACTTGATAAATATTAAGTTTGGTAAAGTTTATGGATGAAGTGGATTGATTTGGAAGATTATAAGAACTTGAAATGTGGAATTTCTTGCATGATTTTGGTAATTATTTAATTCTAAAACAAATATGATAAATTATGTTTATTTTTGGTAAATTTGGTAAAATTATGATTGGATTATGAATAGAAATTTGAATTGGATATGAAATGAGGCTTAAAAGTGATATTGTGTTCAAATTAGACTAATGGAATGGATAAAATTTTGATTAGGGGGTGTTCTATTCCATTTTCTTTGTTTTGATGGTATTTTGAACTTAAAAATGAAAAATAAATGATGTATTAAACACTAAGAAGAAGTAAGAACAAATGAGTTTTGGTTTCAAGTGATTTGGACATAAATTAAATAAATTATGAGCTTCTAAAATTGGAAATTTGTAATTAAAATTGGTTTGATAGTTCAAGGGCCTTAAATTGAATAAAATCAATTTTTTTTTTGGATAAAATAAGTCGTGAAAGTGATAATGAAACAAATGGCTTTGGTTTAATCTAATTTAGGGTTAAATCAAGTAAATTATAATTCTTTAAAGTCAAGGCCTTAATTTATCACGATGGTTTAATTAAATTGGGTCAAGGCCAACCAAACCCAAGTTGGCCCAACCAACATAAGTTTAAGGACCACCATCTTATCCTCCCTCGGGTGGCTTATGTAATTAAACATAATCCGCTTAAATGAGCTCAATTAATTAAACTATCCTAATTGAACCCAAAAGAAAAGAAAAGAAAAGAAAAACTTGATATGTCAATGTGGACCTAATAACTTAAATGGGCCCAAGATTCATACTCAAAATATAATCAAGCCTATTTTCTTCTTAAGACTTATACTTTAAATGGGTCTTAACATGATGAATAACTCAATTGAACCTCAAATTAATTCAAGGCCCAAAAAGAATTAACTAATTAAAATAAATTAAGCTTAGGTCTAAGAAATAAAATGGGCTTACCTAATTTCAATAAGCCTAAATCAATTTAAAATAAATATAATTAATCTAATTTAACTTAAATTATAATTAGTAATTATAATTGGACTCAACTAAATCAATTAGGGCTAATAAACCTAATTTTAAACATAATTGGGCCTAATATACTTAAAGGACCCAAATACCGTAATTGGGCCTTAAACCAAACTAAACTTAAAACTTAAATAATTTATGAAGTTTAATTAAATAAATCCTAAATGGTTTGGGCCACAATTACCTAAAAGCTAATTGGGCCTATATAACCTTAATTGGGTTCATAACTAGCATGGGCCTTAAGTAGCCTAAACCAAACCTATAATAAAATTTAATCACTTAGAATAACTAATTAATTTATAATTTTCTTTTAATGTATAAAACCAACTTAATTGACTTAATTGGAACTTGGATTGAGATTCGAGAATCGTCAACCTTTTAGGTACATAGTAACTTGCGTGTTGTGTGCTATGATAGTAAATAAAACTTGACTAATAATTAACCGAACTAAGTAACTACTTACTACTTATGTGTGGTTACTTGAGCTAACAGGTGACAAACCTTAGATCGCGATTATGGTTGTGGTTATATACCCTGAAATAACATGGTAGTTAGGTGCTTAAGTCACTGATATATAACTCAATGAGTAGCTAATAAGTGAAATTGCATTTGATAAAGGGCACTGTGAACAGAGATAAGGTATATTAGGAGTCATTTGAGGATTATGGGCTCTGGCGAACAATATGATATAGCTGGAATACGATTAGTGGGACCACATAATGGTGAGATCACTTAAACGAGGCTATTTCGATACATGTTTTTCAGCAACATGGAGTTTGGTTACTCTCGTTAATCCTTAATGTCTATTGTGGTGAAATCAAATCTCTTATCTCATGTTGTGATGTCCATGAGTACTTATATGCTTGATGTTTAATTAAGATAATTAACTAAATTCAGCAATTGATTGCAGCATTAGTTGTAAGCCCGTTTGACATGCATGTATATGTTTGTATTACTATGTACTAGGTCCTTAAGGCTCATTCCTCCTTTCCTTTTTCTTTTCAAGTGAAAATTTTATTAATTCATTATACAACTCCTTAGGTTATGACTCCAAGGAGGAGATATGGGATGGGATCACGAGGATAGACTATGCTGATCAATTTTGTGGCTGAGATCTATTCTGTCTTAAACCTAGTTTTTATATTTTCAATTGTACTAAGACTTATTAAGAACCATTTGTGGCTATATGACTTGCTTCAATTTATTTGTATTTTGTAGGCTTTATAGACCCTAGGACTTAAACTATGTTTTCTTGCTTTACCATGCATTTTCATCACAAACAAACTATCAAACATTTTTTAAAATTCAACGTTTTTCAAAAATGTTTTCAAAATTTAATTAATGATTTCAAGGTTATAAAGTTAGTTTAGAAGGCCACTTAGTAATCGTAATCTTACATATTCTATGTTAGTATCATAGTGATTTCGGGGCGTGACACCACATGTGTCTACAAATTATCTAAAATACATTAAAATAAACATTTGAACTTAAAATTATTTTCTTAGCAATACTTGTTTTTATCTCAATGTATATAGAGGGCAACAATTTTCCTGATGGCAAATTTGACTTCTTGTACCTAATCATATAATATATCTTGGAGCACTTTATTGCATAGTATACCTACAATTAGTAAATGTAACATCATATGCCAAAAGTAATCAATAATTAAGCCAACAAACATTAATAAGCCTTTATCAACCACTTAACACAAAAGTTTCTAGTTAGAACTAACATATTATTCACTATTTAGCCCTATAGACCACTACTTAACATTTTCTACAATTTATGTGAGACTCTATTTACATTAAATATCACAATCTCCCTTATTTAAATAGATAACACTTGATGAGTGTCAGAAGACTCTTAATTCTAGTGCTTATTAGTTATAATTTTATATGGATTTCATGTAATTTGTGAAGAAAAGGATACTTATATGATTAAATTTTAATTTCAAGCATCAATAGAGACAAAAGAAAAGTTTAAGGATGATATGAGTAAAGGCGAGGTGAAATTTGGCGAAAAATGAAGAAAATTGATTTTCAGTTCAGCACAACCCACGTAGACACCAGTGCTAGATGAAAAAAAAGACCAGTAGCCAATTGTTTTTAGCCTTGCCCCCAGCACGACCATGCTGGAGGCTGTGCTAAACTGGGCAGTGAAAAATAACGTGTTTCGAAGTCAGCACAGCCTCGAGCACGACCGTGTTGACGCTCATGCTGAACCTTGTTTTCACAAGAATTATAAATAGACGCTTTGTTTTATTTTAAGAAGACTTCTTTCCTTCTGGCTTTGTTTTGGAAACCCTAAGGGAGCTTTATTACGAACTTCAAGAGGAGAATTGTCCGAGCATCATTGGAGATCACAAAACAACAACAGGTTATTCTTTTTAGCATCAATCAACTCTATTTCTCTAGATTCTCTATTTTTATTAAAAACTCCATGGAAAAGTAATTCTTTATATCTTTCATCTTGTGAAACCCTAACCTATGTGCTGAACCATTAATTGATTAATGAATTATTTATATCTTTGCATCTATTCATGTGTTTCCATTGTTCTTGTGATTGATTTATTTGCGTAAATTGATTGTATGTCTGATTTTTATTAGATTGAAAGAGGTTTCATCTAGTAAATTAGATCTTTATGAATAAAGAGATTACATGTTTTACCTAGAGGTAGGAAAACATTGGTTTTCTGCAATTTATTGGAGTTGTGAACTTACTGAGATTTTGCATAACAGTAGTGAGGGAGAGGTCCCCATTATCTTATGCATGATTATGAATTGATTAACTCGAGGAAATAGTTGATTTTACTTGAGAATTCCTGCAGTGCAAAGCATGAATTGATTAGTTAATCGATATCTTATTTTGAGAATTTAAGGGTTAGGGTGGAACAAAATGAAGGGTATATTTTGTGATTGAATACACTTTTTAGACAATATCATTCAATTTTAAGGTTACTAGGAATTGTTAGTTATTAATTTAATTCATAATTCCCACATCATAAATTAGATTAGATAGTAGAGAAAGATAATACCAGTACTTGTTTTCTAGATCCCAGAGGATAACACCTATTAAATCTATACTATAATCGATGGGTACACTGCCTAGCTCGATGGTAGATTTTATTGGTTATAAATTTAAAACTTAAACGATCAGTTAGATTCGAGTGACATCAACACTCTCATCATAAGACCTTACAAGTGGACCTAGATCTTCCCTCCTTTTCAATCGCCCCAAATTGGACATTTACTACTAGGGGTTTAACTTTGATACCATTTGTAATGCCCCAAACTAAAAATAGCCAATAATCAAGTTAACAAATATTAATAAATCTTTTTCAATCACTTATTACAAAAGTTTCTAACTAATATTAACGTATTATTCATTACTTGATCTTATATGCTACTACTCAATATCTCTTACAATTTATGTGGGACACCATTTACATGGGATATTACAATCTTACCCCCTTAAGAACATGAATAGCACAGTAAATGTAAGACGCATTATACTAGTAATAAATCTTACGGTTGTAAAGGTACTATAAATCATAAAGGTTTAAGAGTAACTAGTAAAAAAAATAAGTACTAAATGTTTAGAGAAGTACTTCGAAAAGATCATAATAGCCCTTATTTGGAATGCTTTCCATAGTTATTGCAAACTTATTTTAAAGAATTAATTAACAAAAAAAAATAATTATGGTAATATTACATGTCTTCATGTCCATATTTATTTTAGCCCAACTTATAATTGTCCAAGATCATCAATTTTTTGAGTTTTCCACCTTATTAGCATGTTTCGTTCATTTCATAGGGAAAGAATAGGTCAATATAATCCCCTTTATGAGCCTATCCTTGCATTTGGATACCATTTTGAAATGACATTTTTATAAATATAAAATTAATGAAGAGATAGAAGATTAGGCCCCCAACTATCAAGGATATAAGATCTCCACTAGAGTTATGTTAGATTGTACACTTTAAACTTACCAAAAATGTTTAGCGCTAATATATATCAAATGGGTTGGCAAATCTATTAACGAATTTAGATGTTGAATCTAAATCTAGACACATTTATAAATAAGTTCATATCAAATTTTGTGAATAAAAATTTGTTTGTAATTATATCGTTTCATGTTCAAATTGACAGATCATAAACCAAATTGTCAATCCTACTAATAAATTACCAGATCATTTTTAAATCTAATCAATCAAAACAGTAGATATTATTACATAACTATATCATTACTTAAGAATTATAACTTCATTCCTATTCTATCTAGTGAATCCAATGAGGCGGCATTGCATTTCATTTTTAATATGTTGCATAGGATATGTTTGAACAATAATTAAAAAAAAGTGTTTAAACCGTGAACAATTAGGACAGCACTTAATCATAGCTGTCCACGCCATTATTTTAATGATTTTGTATCTTTCACTTACTTCCACAAAAGGCAACTAACGGGTGGTTTTATATGTTTATAAATCAACTTTATCTAACGTTATCTTCCATAGAAATGGCCCTACTTCTCCAAGGTGTTCGGTGCCAAATAAAATAATCATGAATCCACGGAAGCAACAGATCGTAAAGAGTAGGATCCTAGCTGTGAACCAAACAACCTTACACAGAAAAAGTTAGGGTTTCATTTTGAATTTGAATGTCAAAACTTTTACACGGGAAAACTCATACAAAAACGGATGAATAATAGAGAATTAAAAATTCCAGTCGTACAAAGACATCCGATAAAGTTATAATAACACTTTTAACAACGTTTTTCTCCTTTTCATAGTGTTAAAATTTTGAATTAAAATGATGTAATGTTTTATTTTTAGGTATTTTATTGTGTGTACTAATTCAAAATAAGATGCCATTCTTGTTCTTACAGATAGGATGCCGAATTTTCTTTTATCTGTTGGCTGTTTATGAAGTAAAGAATATTCGGTTAGTGAATTGCCATCACATGCGATATTTTCAATATTTGATGACAGTTGGTAGTTCAATTGACAACAAAAGTTTTTTTATTTTATTTGTCAACCGGAGGTGGTGTCATGTTACATGTTCCTGCCGAAAGCTTGTCAGCTTTTGTGAGTGTCGTCCTACTATTGCAATTTGGCAGGAGTTGAACTCGATTGTTTGAGTCCTGGTCTCTCATCATTCATGCTAAACAGATTGTCATTGAATTTTAGAGGAGATTTGCGACATATTCGGAAAGATATAGAAAAAGGATAGTAATTAACAACTAACAACATTAAAGTAATAGATTTTTGTAACCTTCCTTGAAGTTTGTAATGAAATAAAACAACTCTGGGTAAAATTATAATCACATTCTTAAACTATTAGGAAAATGAAAATAAATCTTAAATTCTTATCAACATTACTTTATATTTCATAAAGTTTATATATGCATCAAAATATGTTAAAACCCAAAAAGCATAGTTACATTGACATTTTAACAATATTTTTAAGATTTTAATAGCTATTTGAAGATTATTTATATATTTTTAAAAGTAATAAAGAGGTGAAATAACATTTTAAGAATATAAAAACTTTATTTATGTCTACTCAATAATTTAGATAATGTATCCAATAGTGATTTTTATAACTATTTTATTTGTTTATTATGTTTTTATAATATTTACTAGATATGTAAGATAGTAAAATATTTATTGAGTTTTAATATTATAGATAAAAAAAAGGAAAGATACCATTTGCTTTTTTAAAAGTCTTGCAAATAATTGAGCACTTCATGCCACTGGAAATAGCCTTACGTCGCACTCACACACATCAACTCATCTATTGAACAGTTGAATCAAAGCCTGCAATTGCAATATATGATAAGTGGCATAATATTGATATTGACAAAGAAGTCTTTGTTGGAAGATAATCGATGGTATATTATGAAACCAAGCAAAGCAACTTAAGAAGCACAAATCAATATGGGCAATCATGCTTATCCTCCACTGGTTTTTTTTCATTGACGATGACAATGCAGAACAATTAGCGAAAAGATTGCCAAGCTTACTTTTAAGAGAAATTGACAGGATAGTTTTTTTTTTTTTTTTTTAATTAAAGTTATTAGTATATTGGATAAATTTTACTTCATATCTAGAGTTGGTAATTGCAGGGCGGATCCCGCAAAAAAATGTGGGGCAGGCAAGTTCCCATGGGCATTGGTTGACCCGCTGAGGTGCTGACTCCAAAAAAAAAAATTGCTGTGCTGACGTGTTGCTGTCAGCTGTGTTTAGTGGACTGTGATGACGACTGACGACAAGATAATGCCGATGCCGATGCCGACTAAAGTGGCGAGACAGGGACAGCACCACAGCAGTTGAAGACTTTAAACTTCGGTGAGGAGTCGAGGATGACTAGAACGACACTCGAGTCTCGACAGCACCGTCCGCAGCACGCATGCAGCAGCATGACAGCAGCCCACACCACACAGTCCACACCCACCCACACCGTCACACTCAATCACTCACACGAGACACTCAGTCACACACTCACATAGTCACACCTCACACTCCCTCGACCGTTGTCCGTCGTCCTCGAATCCTCGTCCGGTCGTCCCTCCACACTCACAATCGCCTCACAGACCAGAGACGACAGCACATTCCTTGTCCTCTTCCACTTCCATAGGCTATAGCAAACACGAATAGGAGAGACGAGACACTCACCAGCAGTCATCGTCCGCCTCCACTCCACTTTAAAATCTAAATCTAAAAAAAATAAAAATTGCGGATCGTCGCAGGCCAACCGATATATATCTATATATATGTATGTGTGTGTGTGTTTTATTTTCTATCATTTTGTAATATATGTTTTTGTTTTTCATACTTTAAATATTAGTGTTTTATACTGTCTATCACCATTTGTTAGAGGATATGTCTTAGCTCTTTATTAATTTAATTAAATAATATAATAAAAATTACGTAAATTTTAAGAAAGAACATCACCAATATTTTTTTTAAAAGAAAAAAAGCCCTAAGACCCATCTTGTTCGAATGACCTTGAGGTACCAGGGAAACCCCTAGAACTTTTTTGCCTAAAATTTTCCCCCCTTTTTTCTAATTTTGTAATTATTTGTTATTTATTATATTATTTAATGAAATACATTTAATAATATTATTTTATTAAATTTATTATTGTAGACCAACTAGAAACTAACACATATCATCATATTAATAGTGATAGTATAAAATATAGATATATAAAGTATCAAAAGATAATACACAAATATGCAAAATGACAAAAAGTGAAAATACAAATTCAAAACGATTAGTATCTATTTAAAATTCTTTATAATTAATGAGGGAAGTAATTAATTGCTAGAAAGAAATAAACATTAGAGTAGTTGGTATAATTTCAACTTAAATGAATACTTATGTGAATAAGTTGTCAATGTGAAGAAGTTTTACAACATTACATAACTAATTTGAAGATATTTCTTTGTCTAGCATTTGCTCTAATCTAAAATGTACATAATTCAAATATTTTCATAACAATTTTAAAGGTTGCAAGTTATTAATAATTTTAGTATGGGCATTAGTGTAATTTAATCCCATTCAATTTATGGTTAGAACCAAATAAACGTATGATTTGTTTATTTTGAATTATAAAGAAAGTCATACACCATAAGTGCAGTTTCAAACCAATTATATTATAAGTTTTTGGTCTGTTTCTATAATATAGATATAAAAACTTGATTTATAATTAAATTATAATTTAAATCAATTATAAGAAAAAAAAAGTTTTTGATTTTGGTTTCTTTATGGTTTGATTCAATTTGTTTTAATTTTATATCCTATATAATTTTTAATAATGGTGATGGTGAGAGGCACCAATAAATACTAAACAGCTGCTGCAGAACAATATGCAATGGCATTACATCATTATTAATATTAAAATCGACTTTGAAAGTAACTTCTTAACATTAAGAGACTCCGATTTTTTTTTTGGAACAAATTACCACAACGTATATCCAATGCACTCTATCATTTCAAAGTCTCACTGATACAACCTACAACACAACATTTAATGCAATAACATAGGTTTATGGCCGGTCGAAGCTACCATTGCGCAGGCAAGTCCTAATCTAAAGAATGAAGGATGCTCTTAAAAGAGTTTTGGATAACATGGATAATAGCTGTTTTAGAAATATACAAAAGGAATATTTATAGAATCCTTAAAGAAACTTTAGATAATAAACATAAAATAAGAACTAATAAATCTTTGAAATATAAAAAATGAAAGTTATTGGACATTTTATATTCATTTTAGGTGATATTCTATCAATCGCTTATTTCAATAATCAATTAATTGGGAATTAATCAATACTTTTATAATTTAATAATATAAATATTAATTTTTTAATAAAATAACTCTTTTTTCTTATTAATATATATATATATATATATATATTATTACCATTGGAAGATAGTTGGCATTATTACACTTACTCCTCATTTTACCTTACATATAGCACTAGTTAGCTCTGTTTTTCAATAATAGATAGATGTCTAACTATAGTTGGGAATGCGGGGCAAACCAATGGGTTGGCCCGTGGAGCCCACATAAATTTTACTGAAAGGTCGAAAATTTTGACTAACGGGTCGAGGCAGGCCAACTCACCGCGAGCGTGGGTTGGCTCGTACGGCTTAAAAAAAAAGAAGCTAAAATTAGCTTACTAAATTGTCCAATATCAATAGTAAAACTAAAAGTAAAATAAGTAAATAAACTAAAAAACAAAAGTAATAACTAAAAAAGAGACGCAACACACACATATAACACGAAACTTCTATATTCAGACTATGATTTCGTGTTCAGTTACCGCCACCAGAATATGAAAGAAAAAAAAAAGTTTAACATTACTTTAGAGTTAAACAAATTAAATAATTGCAGAAAAAAAAGAGAGTTGATGACTAAAATAATTTTTTATTTTGTTAAAAAAAAAAATCTATGCTGAACGGGTCAAATTTTTGGACCTGTAACATGTGCGAGCCAACACGAATTGGCCCGTTTTGATCCATAGGTCGATGCGAATAGGGGCAGACCTGTCCGTTTGGCCGCATTCCAGCTCTATGTCTAATCCCATTTATCACATTTTCTGCATGTGACTATATCCCTCGAAAGGATAAAATGTCCTTGACATTTACCCCCTGCTTTGTTATTTACAGAAAGTTGTTAAGAACAAAGAGTGCAAAATCTGAAATTTTAGAGGACAATAAAGCTCTTGCCACCCTTCACTTTCTGATATTTCCCAATTTAACTTGTTGTCAGGAATTTTTTTATATAGGTTAGAACTTTTATGGTAGTATATATATCATCTTTTAGTAGGATGGACAAAATTTAAAATCTCTAGTATTTATTATAATAATTGAAATGAAAGAAAAAAAGAAAAAAAGACATAGATCACGTGATCCATAAATGATTTGCTTCACAATCCTCAAATTCACGGGACCTGAACTTTTTACCTTCGGATCTTATAGATTTAGGATTGAAAATTCATGGCTGTAAGAGTTCTGTCTTCTCTGATAAAGCAAAAGGGTGGATTCTATTTTGCTTAAAGCATGCATATGCTAGCTACCTTGGTAAGACTGAGGCATGGAGGGCCCGGAATTCTAGGTAAAAAAAGAGTCGAATGACTTGGATTCCATATTATTACAGTACGTCATGTAATTTCTTTTCCGTTTTCATGTTTAACTACTTTTCAGTCTCACCTAATATATCCAACTCCAGCATTTGAAGGAAAGAAAGCCTTCTACAGAGTTTCTCGTACCAGCATGACAAGCAACATCCATGTGGGGGCAATCAAATCAATTTCTGCCGTAAGATCTCAAGACAAGCCGCGAAATTCTCTCTACTCTACCTATAGATGAAACCCTAGGTCAGTAAAGAATGGTGATGAGAAAAGAAGCTAATAATATTTCTGTGCTAGGTCTAGTAATACTCCAATTGCTTTTTCTTTTCTTTTTTTCCTTAACAGTAGAGATGTTATGGTTAATGAAAAGAAATTAGATCGATTAAGTTGATAGATACAAGAGGAATGACATATAAAGAATTGGCATAAAAAAAGGTATTGGAATAGTTTTTAATAGTAAAGATGTTACATCTAATGAAAAGAAATTATATCAATTAAGTTGATAAATACAAAAGGAATGACATATAAAGAATGTGTATAGGAAATCGTAATCGAGTAGATTGGAATATCCCCCTAGAGTCAATGTTGAGATTTTTATGCAGTGAAATCAAGCAAAAAGACATAAAGAAAAGTAAGGGAAAAGGATAACAAAGAAAATGTTAGAGGATCGGCGATGTGCCTTTGTCAATTAGTAATCAAATAATTAGGGTCACATCAATATATATATATATATAAACATAAACCTAGCTGGTAAATTATGTACCATATAATATGTTCGTCCAGAAGATATTATTGCTTCTCCTATGAAAGCAAAACTCACCTAACCAGTGGTTGCAATAAATTCATAAAAAGGATAGTATAATCCCATATAATGAGGGAAATAAAAAGAAAAATAAAAATAATAAATACATAATTTTTTATTTAAATAATAGTAGTCCAATTGTCATAATTTTCAAACTAACTTGATTTGTAAACATAGTGGTGAAAATGGTAGAAAAAAAACTCAAATCTAAGATTAAAAAATGGTAGATTTGTGGGTATTAAAATCAATAAAAAGGAATCCGCAAATTGAGGAAGAAAGGAAAGAAGTTTAGAAAGTAAAGGTGGCCAAGATTTATTAAGGAGTTTAGAGATAAAGAATTACTTAAAATTATTCGATCACACAAGGTCTTTTTTTTTTATTATTATTATTTTCCATCACGAAGGTAATATTAGCTCATATAGCAGTCGACTCATTGTACATCGAAACTTTTGAAGAACAACTGAAATCATTAAGCAAAACAGTAGGAAAAGAAAATGGGGTTTTTGAACTCAATCCAGAGGCCATTAGAGGTTCAATCCATTGCCTGATTTGCTTTGTCTTCTCGCTAGCTGACCCCAACAGAGCTGAAGAACAGGATGAGAGCTCGTATATCAAACATGAAGGTTAGGATGATCCAAGGACAAAGAGCTTTGCGGTGGCACTGTCATAAAACTCAATACAATCCATTTCAACCAAAATTTCCTCCAACCAAACGCAACAGCAAGCCTCACTCACACCTTTCAACGTAGCGGCTGGCTATTTCAGCCTCTAAAGGAGATGCAAGCAGGATTGATTTAAACACGCCTCCCATCAGCTTCCCTTCAAAGTTTAGTCCCACAGCTCCAACAGCAACTCCATTTGTACTAGGGTCACACAGAAGCTTAATCGAAACTAAATAGAGCAAAGCTAAATTGCAGTTTGATTTACAATTCCTGCTTACCACTTCAACTCAAAAAAACATTGACTCAGTCTTCAAGTCATAATGATTAAAACTGAATGTACTGATTGTTGGTAGAAGGTGGCCGGTCGTAGTAGCCAATTATCAATAGTACTAGCCAACTTTTGGAGTACAAATAATAATTGGGAAAACTATAAAATGTAAATGCATTTTCTTTACTTGTGCTTAAACTTTTATTTTCAACTTTAGATCTTTAAAGAAGTGCTTTTTTTTTTAAATATATATATATATAACTATTTTGCCTTTTTAAAAACTATTCAACGTTTTTAGTACTTTTTTAATTATTTTATTCAAAGGAAAATAATAAATTAGGATTTAAAAGTATTTTTTTAATTAAGATTTGAAGATCTAAATATGCAATTTCAAAAAATAGAGCTCTAAATATATATATATTAAACATAAGGGGTTTGTTTGCTTTTCATTCATAATAAAAGAAAGGAAAAATGACTTCCAAACTTTTCGAATAGACGAGTGTGTTCTTTACTTGTATTCATCCATTATCTATCGACCAAAAGGCAGGCCTTTTGAATTATTATTGGTGTATTTCCTTTATTCAAATGTGGGCAATTTATTTCCGAAACAGAAGCACAGCCTATACTATTAGAACCACTGTATAACAGTAGGATTAATTCTTGGCATTTAGCAATATCGAATGGTATGAAGAACACATGTATAACACACCAAGAATTATAGATTTATGTGCAGGAAAACAATCAAGTCCATTCTAGTGGAGACAGTATTCTGTGGAGCTAAATTAGAAAGTTTTAAGCTCAAATTTTGGATTTTGGCTTCAACGAGCTAAATATAGGGATATAAAATTTATGTGCTCATCAAACCGAATATTAGAAATCTCAAACTTAGCTCAGTAGGCTTTTTTTAATAACTTGAGCTTGAACTCATCAATTAATTAAATAAACATTAAATCCAGTTCAATTAATTAGGAATTCAGTATGATTTATCTTTTCCTTAGATTTCAATCTAAAAAATAAGGAGTATATGAATTTATTATAGAGGATATATCTGTTTGGTTGTTGAGAAGCTCAAACTTAATTTAATAAGTTTTTATAAGTAATTTAATTTTAAATTTAATTTAACTTTAATTAAATAAAAAATTCAAATAAATATCAAATCAAATTTAAATAGCCTGTGAGCCGATTTTGACCACCTACCCCTAAATTTGAGATCGCTCAATAATTGTTCCGTGTGTACAAGTCAACAAGGAAACTCTCCACAATGGCGTGTGACAACTTCCGTCGAATGGCATTTTTCTTAAACCGGTGAAAGTTCAAAACTGTTGATCAAATAGTCAGAGATATCTCCATGTGTACTGCTTTGATTGTCGGAAACATTGAATTATCATACATCAAGTGAAGGTCTTGAAAAAATTATATAAAAAAAAAAAAATTCATGAAGTTGCCTAGACATACAATGTGTTGAACTTCAAACTTAACTTGAAGTTTTAAAACTCAAAATCAATCAAATTTAAAATCTTAAATTCAAGTGAAATAACACTTGATAAAATTGAGTTTGATTTAGTCAAACTGGTCTATACTCTATTAATATATATTTTTTTCTTAAATAAAATAATATTAATATACCTATAAAAGCTCCAATTGAGTTAAACTTAGTTTAAGCTCTATTGGATAAACTACCTAAAATAATTTAAACTCAAATTCTACTTAATATCTGTCAAACCAAAATTTAATATCATATAAATAGATTTAAATCATTTATACTCCCACTTCAAAGATAAGCATCATATACCTAGGCAAGCTTAGCATCCGTCGTCATTTTTAAGTCCGGTTGCATTTTCTTTAATCTAATTGAAGAAAGAAAGTGCACTGTTAAAATATAGAACCTCACGTTAATCATCTAAAGAGGACATCTACACAACATAAGTTGCGACTAAAGATTTACCCTTAGAGCCTCGCTACCTCGCCTAAGAATTTTTTGTATGGTTTTGTTACTAAATATTATGATGAAAGGCTGTTACCTAACAAGTATATTTAAAAATCTTAAGCTTCTTTTTATTGTATATTTACAGTATGCTAAGATCACTGGTTAACAAAATCCTTCTACTACTTGAACAATGTTACAATTGCAAAGAAGTAGGTTTTATATCTAAGTAATTCTAAAATGGACATTTTTGTAAGTGCCATGGTCAACCCCACCAATTTTAGGGACCTACGTCCATCACAAGCGTAATCATCTAGTTAAACGCACACGCACACTAGCATTTTCAAGGACAATTTACCACCATCATTAACCCCAAGCTACAATCATGCTTCCTACCAGCATTTTTCACTAAAAACTACTAACTAAAAGGATTATCTATTGTAATTGATGAGGACATTGTATCTGACACAGGTTGATACGGGCGTGCCTATTATAAACACAGTCGTGTATGATGTCAGGGAGCTTCCAGAAACACACATGGTTGCATGCACGACCGTGTAATATACCAGGATGATTCCCAGAAACATACACGACCTTTTACACGGCCGTGTGTTCTGTCAGAATCTCTCCCAGAAACATACACGGTCTTCATGCATGGCCAGGGGACACGACCGTATGTTATGTCCAAAATGTTCCCAGAAGCCTACACGGGCTCCACGCACAACCGTGTACATGACAGATGACGGACGTGTATACTTATATTTATTTCCACGTGTACATATATATTTCTTTTTTTACGTTTTTTCCTGAGGAGTATATATAGTTGCTAGGTTATTTTAGGGTTTTTTTATTCATTATGCAATATACATTTTTAAGAGAAGAATTTATCTGCTTTCTCAATTGTGCGCAATTGAGATTTATCAAGGAATAAACTCAGATTCCTCTTTATTTATTCGTAAGTTCCAATCCTAGAATTGGTCTCGTGCGTTTACGCTTTCCTCGCTGCGTCGGTTGGTATCAGAGCAAGGCAAATTCCTGTGGAGATGTTGGCTAAAGATGGTGTTGACGGTGGTCGCGTTCTCAATCTTGATCGGGATGCGGAAGTCCAATGAGTCAATCAATGGGCTCCAAGGACGGCGACCGAAGCCATGGAACAGAAACTTGGGCGCGTAGAGCAGTGTTTGGAAGACCTGGTTGCGCGTTTCGACACCATGGTGATGGGCCACAACGGAAACAGGGGTGTTGTTGGGAATCGACCGGGAGTAGCAGTCGCTCGTGGTGGTCCTATCAATGAACTTGCTGCTGTGAATCAGTGGAATCGAAGGCTAGATGAAAGTTCCTTTGAGGAGGAAGGTGGATTTCTGCAGAGGAGGGGACAACCACTGAGAAGGGGCGACGTTGGTGGTGGCAGGTACCGCGGGGTCGATGACCAAATTGACCATGAATATGGTGGCGGATATCGATGAAACCACCAGGGCTTCGATCATACCGATGGCGATGACTTCCGTCTTAAGGTAGATATTCCACCCTTTAATGGCAATCTCAATATAGAAGATTTCTTGAACTGACTTGCAGAAGTCGATAGGTTTTTCGACTATATGGAGGTACCTGAGAATATGAGAGTAAGGTTGGTTGCTTATAGGCTGAAAGGAGGGGCTTCTGCATGGTGGGATTGTTTGTAGAACCAGAGGCAAAGAGAGGGAAAGCAACCTATAAGGACATGGTACTGCATGAAGAATTTATTGCAGAGGGATTTTCTACCACCCGACTATGAGCAGATCATTTTCCAGCAGTATCAACGATGCCATTAAAGGCAGATGACAGTGCATGAATACACCGCCGAGTTTATGAGGCTGGTGGAAAGGAATGATCTGAGGGAGACTGAGGGTCAGTAGGTAGCACGATTTGTAGACGGATTGAAGCCCCAAATTAGGGATAAAATAGGGGTGACGGTGTTCAGAACCATCAATGAAGCAAAGAATTTGGCCCTTAGAGCTGAGATAATAATTCAAGAACAGAGTGCAAGGCTAGGTGGAGGCAAGAGAAATTATGGTTATGATAGTCTCGGCAGTAGCAGCAGGATAGTTGTTGAAAAGGCTAGAGGAATAGTGGAGAAACCAGCGGAAAGTATGAAGAGGAAAGAGGACAAAGTTGAGGGGAAGAAGCCTCTTGAGAGCAAAGAGACCCCAAGGCAAAATAATCCATATGCCAAACCGATTTTAGGAAAATGCTATAGGTGTAATCAACTGGGACACCGATCCAACGAATGCTCGAATCGACGAACTATAAACATTGTCGAAAGGGAGAAAGAGGAGGAAGTGTGCTGTGAGTCGGATGGTGAAGATGAATACTATGATGAGGTTGATGATGCAGTTGAATCGAACTATGTGATCAGAAGGATGATGCTAGCACCGAAACAAGAAGGTAGTTCACAACGACACCAACTGTTTCGCACTAGGTGCACAATCGATGGGAGAGTGTTCGACTTGATTGTTGACAGTGGGAGCTGTGAGAACATCATCGGAAGAGAGGTTGTGAAACGACTCCAACTACAGATAGAGAAGCATCCAAACCTTTACACCATAGGATGGATTAAGGCAGCGGAGCGAATCGAGGTGAAGGAGAGGTATCGGGTTCCATTTTCAATAGGCAAGTATCGAGACGAAGTCTACTGCGACATTGTCGATATGGATGCCTGCCACTTGCTATTCGGACGGCCTTGGCAGTTTGACGTAGATGCCCAACATGCCGGGAAAGAAAACAAGTATAGATTGGAGAAAGGGGGCGTGAAATATACGTTGCTACCATTGACGGATAAGCGACCTAAGATCCAGAGGGCGGAAGGAAAATCTTTTCTGACGATCACTCAGTCAAAAAAGGAAATGATCGAGGATATTAAAGAATCTCGATTGATGCAGGCTCTTGTGGTGAAGAATGTAGGAGAGAACGTGGATAGTGTAGAGGCTCCGGAGGAAGTAAAGGGGGCATTAGAAGAGTTTAAAGAGGTAGTGTCGAAAGACTTACCAGAAGGGTTGCCTCCATTGCGAGACATCCAACACCACATCGACTTAGTGCCTGGGGCTAGCCTTCCTAACCTCCTTCACTATCGGATGAACCCCAAAGAGACGGAGGTCCTACAGGAGAAGGTCTAGGAATTACTAGATAAAGGATTCATCAAGGATAGCATGAGTCCATGTGCTGTTCCAGCGCTATTGATGCCTAAGAAGGATGGGAGTTGGAGGATGTGTGTGGACAGTCGTGCGATCAACAAGATCACAATTGGGTATAAATTCCCAATTCCTCGCATTGAAGACATGTTGGACAGGTTGAGTGGAGAGGTAATCTTCTCGAAAGTGAATCTTAGAAGTGGGTATCATCAGATTCGGGTCAAAACGGGGGATGAATGGAAGACCGCCTTCAAGACAAAGGAAGGGTTGTACGAATGGTTGGTTATGCCATTCGGTCTCAACAACGCACCTAGTACCTTCATGCGCGTGATGAATCAAGTACTTAAACCATTCATAGGTCGGTTTGTAGTAGTATACTTTGATGATATCTTGATATATAGCAAGACTAAGGATGAGCATCTAGTGCACTTAAAGAGCGTATTGACTGTGTTGAAAGAGAATAAGCTATACGCCAATCTCAAGAAGTGCATATTCATGTCACAAAAACTGTTGTTCTTGGGTTTTGTAGTAAACGGTGAGAGTATAACGGTGGATGAGGACAAAGTCAAGGCCATTAGAGATTGGCCCACTCCCAAAACAATTACCGAGTTGAGAAGCTTTTCTAGGGTTGGCAGGATTTTATAGACGCTTCATACGGCATTTTAGTACGGTTGCTGCCCCATTGACTGAGTGCCTGAAGAAAGGGAAGTTTCGTTGAGATGGGGAAGCTGAGTCTGGGTTTGCTGTGGTCAAA
Organism: Laguncularia racemosa; assembly: GCA_037954665.1. Classification (NCBI taxonomy): domain Eukaryota; kingdom Viridiplantae; phylum Streptophyta; class Magnoliopsida; order Myrtales; family Combretaceae; genus Laguncularia; species Laguncularia racemosa. Next base: position 4,686,752 of record JBBMOL010000030.1, on the reverse strand, counting down.
GAGAGATTGTGTAGTGCGCCGGTGTTGGCCTTACCGGACTTTAACAAACTATTCGAAGTCGACTGTGATGCCAGTGGCGTAGGCATTAGCGCAATGTTATCTCAAGAGAAGAGACCCGTAGCTTTCCATAGTGAGAAGCTCTGTGAAGCCAGGAAAAACTGGTCCACTTACGATAAAGAGTTCTATTCTGTGGTCAGAGCTCTGAGGATGTGGGTGCACTACTTGGTTGGAAAAGAGTTTATCCTATACTTGGATTGTGTCGCCCTGAAACACCTGAGTAATCAGACCCACATCTGCAAATATATGCACGCCAGATGGATACAATTTTTGCAAAAGTTTCCATTTCGCCTTATGCACAAATCCGGGGTCCAAAATAAGGTGGCAGACGCATTAAGTAGAAGGGCGGATTTGTTGGTCACCATGAGGGCTGAGGTGGTAGGCTTTGAGCAGTTGAAGGAACTGTATGAAGAAGACGCGGATTTCGGAACGATATGGAGGAAATGTACCAATCAGGAAACCAATATTGCTGCTAAACACCTGGTGGAACAATACCACATGGTAGCACCTGACGTGAAAGAGGGAATCAAGAGGATTAATGAGCAAATTAAGAAAGCTGCAGACAAGCATCGGAAGAAGAAACTGTTCAAGGTGGGAGACCAAGTGATGGTGTTCTTAAGAAATAAACGTTTTCATGTGGGCACGTATAGCAAGTGGCAACCAAAGAAGTATGGTCCCTACAAGATTATCGCCAAGATCAATGATAATGCCTATGTGCTTGGGTTCCCGGAAAGTATGAAAATCTTAAAAACCTTCAATGTAGCTGACTTGTCCCCATTCTACGCGAATGACGAACCCCTATATTCAGAAGAGAACACGGGGTCGAGTTCTTCATTGGTGGGAGAGAATGATGAGGACATTGTAGCTAACATGGGTTGATACGGGCGTGCCTATTATAAACACGGTCGTGTATGATGTCAAAGAGCTTCCAGAAACACACACGGTTGCATGCACGGCCATAAGGCACGACCATACCAGGATGATTCCCAAAAACATACACGGCCTCTTACACGGCCAGGAGGCACGGCCGTGTGTTCTGTTAGGATCTCTCCCAGAAACATACACGGTCTTCATGCACGGCCAGGGGACACGACCGTGTGTTATGTCCGAAATATTCCTAGAAACCTACACGACCTCCATGCACGATCGTGTACATGACAGATGACGGATGTGTATACTTATATTTATTTCCACGTGTACATATATATTTTCTTTTTTACATATTTTCCTAAGGAGTATATATAGTTGCTAGGTTATTTTAGGGTTTTTTTTTTTTATTCATTATGCAATATACATTTTTAAGAGAAGAATTTATCTGCTTTTTCGATTCTGCGCAATTGAGATTTATCAAGAAATAAACTCAGATTTCTCTTTGTTTATTTGTGAGTTCCAATCCTAGAATTGGTCTCGTGCGTTTACACTTTCCTCGCTACGTCAATAATAATAGTATCTAACAAAACGTAAGAATTAGGTTGTTGAAAACATTAACAAGGAAAAAAAAATAAAAATAAAAACAAAAACATTGCCAGAGAAAACAAAAGTTGCCCTTCCATATATTTATATTCTAACCGGGTTGAGCTCAAACAATAGAAGCTCGAATATCATGTTTACAAACTAATTGAGCTAAGTATAATAGAATTGTATGCTATAGTTTATTAAACCGGCTCGGTTGTATAGACTGTTGTGGTGTATGGTAAGAGTAAAACCAAATGGTGGGTCAAATCAAAATAGAGTAATTTCTAACCAGAGGAAAACTGCGTATTAACCGGAGACTAAGCAGCTAGTGGCCCTCGATCTCTTATGCCAAGGATTCACATGGGCAGCCTCTCCGACAGATTGAATTGACTTGCTTGAAAATGTGTGGCCATGAGGCCCGTCTCCATGACTTATTGCTTTTGCCCTATTAGTCAACGAATTCAGCTCAGCAAAACCCTTTCCCCTTTATGTCGTGTTTGATTGAGTTAATGAAGTTGGAAGTCCATTAAAGATATGTCTGTTTCGTCGAAAAAGTTGTGGACTTTTTTGTTATATTTATATATTGTAACTAAAACTTTAAAATTATCAAATATCTAATCTCAAGAAGTTAATGTTGTTAGATACTTTTAGTAACTAATAATGATAAAAGATACTAGAAGATAGGGTTGTAAATAAGTTAAATCGAGCTAAGTTTTTAAAAGTTTGACTTATTAGAAAAAATATTGAGTTCGAGCTAAGTCGAGTTTAAAAATTATAAGCTCGAAATTAGGCTCATTAAGAAATTTAAACTCAAAATCAAATCTAAATAAATGAACTTAGATGAGCTTGAGTTTAAACTTAATTTTGTTTAAATAAATGAGTAAAAAGTGAGTTTAAGTTCGAATTAAAACTTAATATATTTCAAAGTTTATTACTCTTTAATATGAAGGCAACAAAAAAAAATCTGAAGGGTTCAAAACATGGGTTTAAGTGATTATATTGTAGAAATTCTCTCTTATATCATATTTTTTTAATATACTATAATTTTTAATATAATATATCAATTTGCAAACCTACTCCTAAATTTGTTTACAACCCATTTTGTTAAAAATATAAATGAGAGATTACTCGTGAGTATACTTGTAAGTTTGTTAACAAACTTGTTCATAAGTCAGCTTGATAACAAAATAAACAAGGCCAACTTGTTTCACAAGCCAACTCGTCAAAAAAATAAATAAGCCTACTCTCAAACTGGCTCTTGAGTCTAAATAGGAGTTTGAGCTTGATTCGTTTAAATAGATGAGCATTATTTTAGATTCAACCTTGGCTTATTTACTCATCAAGCTTGAGCTAAACCAAGCTTAAAGCGAGCTGACTTCAAATAGTTCGCAAGTAACCCGATTTGTTTGTAGCCTTATTGGGAGGTGAACAATGGCCAATGGTATACCATCATGGAAAATGTTAATGGAAATTTCTTTTTTCAAAAGGAGTAATTTGTTTTCAAGATCAACCTCCATCACCAGTAACAAGTTACTTTCATCACCTTTTGTTGTCATTTCCCGTTAGAAGTTCTAATATTATAGGATGATTAATAATTCTAATAATTCTAAAGCTTTGGTTATAGCTAGTTTTGAAAAAAAAAAACAAAAAAAAAGTTAAGAAAATGTTTTCGATGGAACAAACACACCCTAAATTTATGCTAAATTAAAATCAAACCTTTATATATAAAGTGAAAAATTTATATTCTTTATGTCTTTTATCTTTAAGCTCAAATAGGGAAATCTTTTATATTTATATTGTTGCACAAACAAAATTTCTCTAGTAATAATTCCTATTATATGATGACATATAACTAAATTTCAGAATAGATATAGAGTATTTAAATGACTCATTGCAAATATAGACTTCTTGTTAAATTTGAGCTCAAATAGGGAAATCTTCCAATGCTTTTATACTTTTTTTTTTTAATGTATCTCAACTAGTATAAATAACTTTAACAAAGGGGGAAAGTATTTTCGTGTACATGGTCTTTGTGAACAATATTGAAGCAAAGTAAAGTACCAGTCCAATGTTTTGGTATTCTGTACTCATATTGTGTATAAAGACAGAACTTATAAGAGATTTTTTTTTCCTATATTATTTTAGTCTAAAAACCTCTAATACTTGTACCTCTTGATATAAAGTGGTTTATTAAATAGGTGAAAGAAATGTTAAATGCAAACAAAGATAAGGTAAAAAATATGACCATAAAAAAGATGGTAAAATGACAAGAAAATTAAAAGGAAAATAAATGTACGTTGAAGTAAAATAGAATCGAACATAACCGTCACTAAGCAGTTAAGTTTGGCTCCCTAAACTTTATTTTGCTCACCCAATTACCCACCACTAGGCACTTATCAGTTATCACTCCAGTTCACATGCTCCACTTGGTAAATGGGTTCTTTGACTGGGTCTAAGGTAATAGTCTATTTACAAGATAATTAATGGTTAATATTTAAAAAAGAAAATAACATCTTAATAATGTCACAAGACATTTTGAAATTTTAAATAATCCTATCATTGAATTTTATAATTTTAGGTAAAGTATTTTAGAGATCCGTTTCTATGAAACTATATGATTCTTTATATCATATTTTATTTTTGTTAACATGTGTTTAAATTTACTTGTATACAAAATTTATAAGGGTTCCTTTAACTTATGCAAAAGATTTTTTTCACACTTCAACAATTGATTTCACATGTTATGAAATACCGATATATAAACACGTGTAATTTTTTTTTTTTTTTGTTAACTTTTAACAGCTAACGTTTTTCATTTTTGAATGATTAGTTATTCATCCTATGAACAAGATAAGTATATTAAAAATTGATTTTTTTTAATTGTCTTTTATCCACATGAGACATTCAATTAATAAAATGATTAATGTTATATTTGATGCCTGAACTTTATCAATTTTTACAATTACCTACCTAAAATTTAAAACTATCAATTTACTACATACAAACTTTTTGATGTTATTTATAATATTTGAACAGAGTAATCAATTGTAAAAATGAGTAAAGTTTGGATAGTTAATTATAAAAAAGGAGCAAATTTCAAATAGTTAATTATAAAAATAGATAAAGTTCGAATAACAATTTGACATTTTAAATTTTCGAATAATTAGTTATAAAAATAGACAAAGTTAATATACCAAAATGTAATATTTACCCTTAACAAAATGCTTCTATTGTAAAGTACATTTAAAAAAGAAAAAAGTATAAATTTATTCCTCAACATTTTGTATATTTTCTATTTGAGACCTAAACCTTTATTTATTTATTTATTTATTCTATTTGAGTTCTCATCATTTGCAAAAACACTCAAAAGCGTCATTTGTTACAAAACCATTAGTTTTTCCGTTAACTTGAACACATGTCAATTTTTGATCCATCAATGCAAATTTCTTAAATAAATAAAATAAGAAAAGGATTAAAAAATAGATTAATTAATTAAAATTTTAAGAAAAATATAAAAAATAATTTAAAATGGAAAAAATAGAAAAAATTATTCAAAAAATATATTTGTATTTTTGAAATAAAGAACAAAGTATATAAATTTTTATATATGTAATTTATTATTTTGGGTAAAGTATATGCATACATACATATAGTAGTAAAAAAAGAAAAATAATCAAAAATAGAAAAAGATGAAAAAAAAAATGTTTAAATATATGTTATTACTTTAGGGATATATGTATATATATAGAAAGAGAGAGAGAAATCAAAAATAGAAAAAGATGAAAAAAAAAATGTTTAAATATATGTTATTACTTTGGGGATATATGTATATATATAGAAAGAGAGAGAGAGAGAGAAACCAAAAAAAATTGAAAAAACAAAAAAAAAAAATCCAACCATCCCGGGATGGTCGAAAAGGCCACCTATAGTCACTAGTGAGTCACACAACCCACTTTCTTCACTCAAGTGGCCAAATCTTTTTTTTTTTTACTATATACATATATATATACCCAAAGTAATAACATATATTTATAAATATATATTTCTCTTTTTTCTATTTTTTAAATATTTTTGTGATTTTTAAATTTTTTTATTACTATATATACATTTCCCCAAAACAATCAATTATATATATATAAATTTATATATTTTTGTCATTTATATATATAAATATATATATTAAAAATATTTTTCTTAATTTTTAATTACTTTATCTATTTTTTTTATTATTATTTTTTTTTATTCAATAAAATTATATAAACAAATAAAAAATTGATACGTACTCAAATTAATAGAAAAGCTGACAATTTTCTAAGGAATTTTTTAAAAATCTTTTTATAAATAATGAGAATTCAAATTGAAAAACTATAAATATTTAAAATTTAAATAAAAGATATCAAATATTAAAAATAATTTTAATATCAAATATTAAAAATATTTTATAAAAATATTCAGATGCGTGGTAGGGACGGTTGTCCTTTATATCCGGAGACCACTCTACAGATCCTCCTGCGTAGGATTCGATTCGATCGTATTAACATTTACTAGGCACTGACATGTGCCTCGGTCCCGTGACTCAGCAATTTGGAAAATGGGCGAGAGCGGATAGCGACGTGACGCGGACTGAGTGTGCGATTTCCAGATTCACGCTGTCCCGACCTGACCTGACCCATAACGGTCACGTTCGCCTGGGGTTTCTCGCCCAACTCCCTCTCTCTCCCTTTATTTTATCCGCCCATCCTCAACCAATCATATAATTAATACCAAGATACCTCAATATATGGTATTTTAGTTAATAAATGCCTCAAAATATTTGTTAACATCGTAAAAGAATTTAGATTCATCATAGCAAAACAACCCTCTTTTTTTACTTTTTTTTTACTCTATATACCTGTATTTTAATTTTTTACACTTTATATATCCATAATTAAAGAAAAAACAAACAAACATGCATGTTAGCATGCATTGAAAAAAGGACTTATAAAGTATTTGTTATTTATTTTATCATTCAAATGGTTTGATATGTTTATTCTTCTACTCTACTGTTTTTAACATTTAACAAAATAAAAATATGCAAAACATAAAGAAAAATTAAATACAGGTATACAAATTGAAAATAACAAATACACATATACACTTTTGTAATGAACCCAAAAGATTTTTTTTTCTCATACTTTCATATATTAATTACAATAGTTATGAAAAATGCAAATACGCGAAGGTAAAAAAGTTTTTATTTTAACATCTTAAAACACTCCTAAAGCCCGTATCATCATATGCTATGCTAAAATTTCCAGCTAAATTGCCAGCAAAACATTGCAATGGTTGAAAGGTGGGAAAAAGTTTTTCTTTCTTCTAGTCCCCGTCAATGTCTCCCTTTGTATCTCCTGGTGGCCGAAGACAGGATTATTTCAGAGGGAAGCAATCCTGATTTTCAAAAATAGATGATTGATGTTAACAAAGTAGTACATATAGGGGATAAATGTTAGTAAAGTACTTTAAGGAAAAGATATCGTTATATTAAAGTATAAAAAGTGTATATCAAATAATAAATATTTTGGGAATTTAACATATCATATCACCAATATCTAATGATATTATAGTAGAGTCATAATATCATTTTTCATAACATTTATCTTCTATTTAAATCATTAAAAAAATCATACTTTATTTGAACCACTAAAAAATTCTATATTTTATTTAAATTCGACCATAAACATTTGTCATTTCACATGTAATTAGCACATTATCTTACTCTTTAAATTCTTAAAATGTGCTTTTTATGTTTGTTTGTCAAGTGAATCTGGTGAGAGGTTGTGTAACCAGTAAACATCAAGAGAATAAAATTTATGTGGGTGATAGAATTGTTTCTATCGTGACCACTTTAATACTTAAATTGATATTTTGGAAGAAATGGATAAAAGTGAATTAATAATAACTTGAGAATGTTAGGTTGTAGACCCCTTTACTTGAAGACTTATCTTGCTATTTATAGAAGGGGCAAATGACCAATTAAGATAGGCAGTTGAGGTGCATGACCTATTGAATGGCTTTAACATTTTAGGATAGTAGAATTGTAAGCAATTATGGACTTCAACTAGCTAAACTATTCCCCTCTTTCCTTATTAAAATTGATTGGGCCTATCGGCGTAACCTCAATCAAGCTGACCTGGTTTAGGGAGCCTAAGTTATTGGCAATAGTTCAGAATGTTTCAAGCCAACATGGGCATGGGATCTAGATCCGAAATAACTTATCAACAATATTATCATGGCTTATGAAAATATTGTACATAGTTTCCATTCCATTACTAAATTCTCAAATTTTTTACTATTTATAGTCCTTTTAATGGTGATATTAAGGTTTTAACAATAGTTACAAGAGTACATGCATTTTTCCAAAAACTATGGAACTATTATTGTGTTTGGTTAATGTAATAGCTACTATGCAAAATTCTTGTTACTATCAAATAAAGAATTTCAAGTTTTATTTATGACAAAGAGAAGATGGCCAACAATTAAGCCATGGATTGTAATAAAGTTTTGGTACTTTTAGATGTATTATTAATATATTCATAATATTATTTTTATTGCAACTAAATAAATAATAACTATTATTTCATTATTTTATTCCTTATGAAATGCAATTATATTCCCATACCATTTCATTTCGCTAACTAAACATGCTATAAGAATTTAGGATATCTATTCAACTAACCAATAATTTCGTAGGTATATTTGTAATTAGCTCATTTTTCTTCAAGTTCTTTTAAAATGTTTCTAAAAGACTAATGGTGCATTTGGTTTGTGAAATAAAATAAGGTAGGAATATAATTATAATTCTTAATAAATGGAATAGAAAATAAATATCTATTCTTTATAATTACTTTGAGATCTTATTGATAGATTTGGAAGTATGTTGGAAAAAACTAAAAAATAGTTATTCCATTGGTTTTGTCAAGGAATTCCAGTTCCCCATTTTGCAGTAACAACAATTTATGAAATGGTTATTCCACTAATTAATTGTAGGAATAAAATTATTCTATTTCACTTTTATGAAATCTACCCATAGATATTTGTTCAAATATAATATCCTTACATTTAATAGGAAAGCTGGAAAGATTAAAAAAAAAAAAAAACGCTACTAATGTCTAATGTATAGGGATGCAATTGGTGCAGATCGTAATAGGATACCCATCCCCATCGACCTAATAAAAATCCTATAGGATTAGACCTTATAAGGTTTAGGGTCAAATTTTAGGATATGAAATAAAATTTGATAGGGTTTAAGATCAGGTTACGAGATCTAAAAAAACCTTAATGGGAAAACTTGATTTGATTTTAAAAAATAAAGTAATATTATAATTTATTATCTTTATATTTTTAATCAGTATATTTTTATATTTTATTTTATTTTTATATTTAATTTCTCACTTTTTCTATTACAAGTAGATTAATAATAAATTAAAGAAATAATATATGAAAATAAGTTGAAGTATAAAAAAAAGATTTAATAACTATTCAAATCGGGTTTGAGTTGCGTCATTTGTTAATCGGGTTGGGTATTAAAAAAAAACCTATCAAGTTGGGGTGAGTTTTGAATATATAAATCCTTTGCTGGATCGAATTCGAATTTTAATAAAATTGTTTCAAACCCAACTTGTTATCCCTACTAATGTATTGAGGATTCCATTGGACCTTCTTATGCATTTATTGGCATGGCATTATATTCACTTTTTGTCCTTATAGATTCTCTTGCCCTTTTCATTACACACCATATATATTATTCAATAATTGAATATATTTGAAAATATTTATAGAGCAAACAAATAGTTTAACCTTGTCAGGCCTTTCACGAGTGCCCTCGGGATGTTTAACATGCTTCCACTTGAATAAATAAATAAATGAATAAAGTAGGATTAAATCTCCTCCTCCTAAAATATCGTATCTCCACCATTAGATTAAATTGGTGAAAAAGAATATGAAAGCTAAAAAATAAAATAAAATGGAATAATAAAGTAAGTTCGCAAAGATGGGACGTTATGTATAGGGTACGACTGAACTATTGATTTTAAGAAGGGTAGTTTGAAAAAAAAAGAAATCAAATTTCAGTATTAAATGGTTATTTGAAGATTTAAATAATAAATTATTATTTAATTTTTTAAAATAGAGATTCATAATGATATAGCTGTTATTAATCTTTTTAGGGAATAACTTGTAATAGAATTATTATTATTATACTTTAAAGTAAATCAGCAATAATAGCCTTTTTGAAATTGATGAAATCTTGTGGGTTACAGTTTTCAGACATGTGATTATGGTCTGAAATTTATAATCTGAGTTGATACCTCCTCATGTTGCTATTGTGGAGATGCACATAATATTATTTTGTAAGAATGTTCACGAGGAGCTTACTTGATGCGACCTTATTCGGGTAAAGAAATTTAAAAGCTTCCTAAAATTTATAGAGATTTAATTTAATTTTGGTATAAGTTTAAATATCTTAGAATATATATATATATATATATATATATATATATATATATATATATATATATCTCAAGTAAAGTATATATTATGGTGAAAATATAAACTTAAATGAATCTGCATTCCCAATTTTCACGACATCTTGCATCAAATGAAGGCAAGTAAAAGACAAGGGCACAAAAGTCCGGTTTCCAGATAAAAAGCTGCAAAAGAACGCATGCAAAACAACAGCTCTGTAAAGGGATCAAAGGGTATATATAAAACATTACTTTTAATCATGCTTTGCTTTTTTAATCCTATCAATAATCCAGAAGATTAATCCATTATAATATCTAATCTTTTTTTTTTTTATAAAAAAAAAACCCTCCTAGGCCCTTGGTCAATACCGCAACATGGAGCCCCTCAACAGTGTAAAAGCCTAAAGAGGTATACTTAATTAAAGACACATTATACATACATAGATAGTTAAATATATTCAACTTGCATAGTTTATTATATACTGCAAGTGAATTTGTCAATCTAGCATTTGTATGGTCGAATAGGTTTTAAGGTAGGTATTACGTATGATTTGATGTGTTTTAATTTTAAAATTTTAAAATATGTATTGGTATGATAAATATAAAGCTTGATAATATACTTAATTTAGAATTTATATATAATTGTATAGTGCATGGCAAAAATTTCATGTTACATTTTATCTTGTAATTTTTCAATATTGTATGGATTGCCACATATTTTATCTATAAAATATTACTAATAAATATAATTAAATTTTTATAAATATAAAGATCTAATCAAGTGGCTTTACTTATAACTTATTATTTTACATCAACATTCAACTAAATTGATACTGTATGATTTTTTAATTTAAGTTAGTATTTGGTTTATGTTATTTGTAACTTATATTAAAAGTGATATTGGCTTTTTATTGGATTTTATAAGGTACATGTTTCAAGATAATTTTAATGATGTTATAGATTCTTATACAAGCTTAAATATAGTTTGAACTCAATCATGCTATCTTTTTGAAAAAAAATGAATGATATATCTTAGTTTTTAAATACAAAAATACGAAAACAAGAGTCGTACGAGCACATCCCAAGCTTAAAAAAAATCAATAAATAAAAAGATTTATATGATTAAATTGTATATGAGTGAATATGAAGCAAATTAATATAATAAATAAATTGATTATTTAGAGTATATCAATTCTCACATATGATATGAAATATATTTTGAACCTGATTTATTTATGATTTTTGATTAAAAATAACTTATCTTTTCAAATAACATTTTTAAGTAAGAGGAATCTATTCACTTTTTTTTTGGGTGAAAAGATTATTTACTTTATTTTTACCACTTTCTCTTTCTCTTTCTTTTTTACATGATAGCCTCAACTCTCTCTCTCTCTCTCTTTTTTTTTTTTTCATTTAAGTGATACTGCTAATTTTTCTAGTTGACCCAATTTACATATTTATAACTTTTTATGAACTTTTTGTATATATCTTTATTAAAGCATAATTTAAAAAAATTAGGTAGATTATAACACATGAATGTTTTATATAGCTATTGTGTTAAAGTTTATGAGAATGATGTTTGATATATCTAAAAATATTATAATGAAATTAAAAAGAAAGATATAAAGTTATTTTAAAGTATTATTAAAGCTATTTTATAGAGACATTTGTCTATACTCTTTAGATAAATATTAATTGTTACAGAAAAATTGTATTTTTTTTTGCAAATAATATTAAGAATGATCTGTTTATTTGATTATTTAGCATTTTTCTTATAACGGATTCGTTGTCAAATAGAGTATATATTACATATAAAATAAATAGATTAACAAAAATAAAATAACAAACTACAACCAAGATTTAAAAAAAAAAAATGAAAAGGAGAGAGAAAGCCGAGGAGGAGGACAGGAGAGAGAAAAAATTTCAAAACTTTTAAAATTCCTCCTAACAGCCTTTTCGAGTCTTCTTCTTAGAAAAAAAAAAAACCACCTCTCTCTCTCTCTCTCTCTTCGTGAAGCTCGAGCTATGGTGTCACACTAAGACACACCTGCCAATCTCTCTCTTCTCTGTCTCTCTCATCGCCGCAGATGGCCAAACCTCAACCGCGGTCAACGTCATCGAGTAGGGTTTTGTATCTGTTCAAACTCTAAGCGACCTCGAAAACCTAACAAAAATGGCGGCGAAGGGATGTTACATTGTGGAGAAACTTTGGAGATGTGTAAGGACGGCGTTTTTCGTCGTGGCGATGGTGGCGTCGCTACTAGTATCGTCGTTACCGCTTCTGGTGGCGATTGGTGACGTAATGGTTCCGTGCGTCTTGATCTCGAGCTTCACGTGTGTCAGTTGTTATGGAATTAAGGAACATTTGAGGAGATATTCGTTTAAGAGCTCTTTGACGGATATTCCTATTGTGTCAATAATCAGATCTCTTACCGTTATATGTACGTAATTGATCGACATCGATTAATCGATAGATATTGTGATTTAGAAACGAATTAGGTTTAATTTGTGCCATTTTTTCTTGGCTTTATTTTTCTTTGCCCTAATTTAGCGTTGATTGAGTTCTTACGAAGGAATGTGGACGAAACTTTTTGTATAGACGGAACTGAAACCGATAAATCTGCATTAAAGATGGCTCGCTTTCGTGGAAAATCTTTTTTGGATTTTCTTAAAATGTTTATTGCGTTTTCGTTGTCACATTAAATCGAAAATGGTCGTGATCTTTCTAAAAGGCATGGACTTGTTTATTTTCTTAGTATGAAAGAGGTCTGATTCTGCCATTCTGTTCTTGTAAAATATAGTTGCCGAAAATAAAAAGGTTGCAGCTGGTGATTGATGGCTTGGGAGCAAGGGTGGGACCAGATTTTTAAGTAATATATTTTTTCAAATTTTTTAAATGAAAATTTTAAGGTTCTTAAGATTATAACATGGCTGCAAGGATCAGCCCTACTCGGTTTAGGATAGTAGCATTTAATGTTTTTCTACTGACAGATTTGGAATAATAATAGAAGGAAAATTTATTTTAATTTTCACTTTTAATAGAATGTATGCCCCTATCAAAATGATACTATTGTTTTTTTCGTATGGAAAGCCCAGAACCTTTTTTGTAAAATGGATTTGAGCTGTTGATGATGATCGCATGATTACAATCTGAATAATATCAGTACTGATGATGAAGAGTATTTAGGTTGTGGCGTCATACGTCTGTGTATATAGGAAAAAGTACATGAATTTTAGCTTTCTGAATATGGAATTGCTGGTTTTCTAACTCAAAGATTTGATTTTCGGTTCAGGTGTTTATTCAATGTGCGATGGCCCAGCAATGTCGCACGGGCCATATCTTGGAACTGTGACTCTATGCTCGTTAGTTTCTATTCTTCTTCTGTCTGTCAAGGCCTGTGTTTTTAGTATGAATTCGCAAATGTTAGCTGAAGCTTCATCCTCCCTTGCAAGACAGAAGCTTCATTTGAAGAAGTCGTGGGGCATGCCTGTCTTGTTTCTCTCTTCTGTAGTCTTCGCGTTGGGGCATATAGTTGTGGCATACAGAGCAAGCTGCAGAGCGCGGAGGAAGTTCTTATTTCATCGAGTTGATGCTGAAGCTGTAAGTGAGCTGAACACAATAAATTGCCACTAATGAAAATATAGATGTGAAAATCTTAATCTGGCTGCACTATCTTTTATTGCCGGCTCTTCACTTTCAGATTATTGGTAGTCGTAGCTTTATATTTTATCTCCGTGGCTTTATTTGCCCTTTGGTACCAAAAAAGGAAAGAAAAAAAGAAATTGGGTCAAGAGTGATAAATTAGAAACTGTTTACCGAGGCGTAATTATAGTTTTGGCGTTGAATTCTTCTAATTGATGGCTAGGCTTGACAAGTGAAGCGATGTGGTGTAAAACCTCCTTTATCCACTTGCAAATAGTGGTATAACCTTCAACTAGTTGATGTGTTCACGAGCTTATTTGTTGCATCTGATTTTATATGTATTTGATAATATTTGTTTTATATTTGATCTGCATCCCTCTCATACCCGTCTTCCATCTAATACGTGTATTTGTTACTTAATCTATTAGTATCTTATTTAGCCAAACCCTTGGTTTCTAACTGCTGGTAAAATGATGAACCAAATACCTATACCATTTTCTTTATTGACATCTAGCGGCAATTCTGCAGGCCCTATTATGCAAAAATGTTTTCTCTGCTTTCCAGAAGGTTCCACGATCTCCAACTCCCTCTTCGGGAAGAAACCAAAAATGTAGCAGTGAAATCAAGCGAAAGCCCCTTGGAGCAGCTTATGGGGAAAAGGAAACTTCAATAAGAGTACTAGCTGATGCTGATAGCCTTTTTATCTTGTGCCAAGGAATTAGAGTCCATTACAAGATTTCCTCGCCCTCATCGCCATCCTTATCCTCTGCTTTATTTCTTGAACCTGACTGTAGCTGCAGTACCCCACAATCTGCCACGGGAAGACTAATTTCTGAAAAACCATTTACTGCTTTTTCAAAAACACATCTTCATCTCCAGCGAAGCTATAGCATCCAACTTAATGGATCATCATTGTATGCTCCTCTACTAGATAGCTCAGAAAGTTCTCCTGTTCTTGGAGAAATCCTGTCGTTGAACCTAGATGATGCAAATGGTGTAGAAGTAGGTAATTTTGATCTATTAAATACAGACAGCAAAACAGATACAGCTGGCCAATTTGGAGTTGTTTTAGTGCATGGGTTTGGTGGTGGAGTCTTTTCATGGAGACATGTGATGGGTGAGCTTGCTCGAGAAGTTGGTTGTTCAGTCGTTGCCTTTGATCGACCTGGTTGGGGATTAACTTCTAGACCATGCCGCAAAGATTGGGAGGAAAAAGAATCTCCTAACCCTTACAAGCTTGACAATCAGGTAATGGCTTCTTCTAGAATGTCGTTTCTCTGTTAAATGGGTAATGGTACTTTGCAAGGCAAATGTGGAAGCATGTCAAAGTTAAATTGTTGGGCAACAAAATTTATAAATTTTCATGCAAGGATATACTGATCAACTATAATAAATGTGGACAGAGAGATTCATTGAGGTTGCCCTCAACTGTAGTTCCTGTAATGCCAATGTCATTTCTGCCAAACTGATCTCTGGAAGTAATCATCTAAACTAGCCTGTGTAATCAGGGCATCCACAATGTACACTGTGTTCCTTCCATTTAAATAAATAATATATATAATTTGATTATGTTATTTTGGCTTTCTTATTGATAATATAGAATATTGAGTAATTATAGACTTGTTCTGCTGATCTTCAGGTAGATCTTCTTCTTTCTTTTTGTTCTGAGATGGGATTTTCTTCAGTGGTGCTTGTTGGTCACGATGATGGAGGATTGCTTGCTTTGAGGACTACTCAGAGAGTGCAAACATCATTACATTCTTCCAAAGTAAGGATTTTTTTTTTTCCTTTTTTTTCCCATGTCCCATGTGCCTTTATGTCTACTGAAATTTTTTATGCTGTATGGTGGCTTGGACAACTGCATGATGGAATAAAGCTGGTGTGTAAATTCTGCATACGCCCCTGTTACGAGAACTGTTGTCACAACACACGCTAGCATGATTAACTACCAATCTTGTTGACCCTAGTTTGATGAAGTTGCAATTTAAATCAGATTGGAAATCGTAAAATTTTGTAATCTAGATAGGATGGGTTTATACAGCGATAAGGTACTCAACAGGTCCTGATGGAACTGAGAAATCCTCATATGGATCAGACTAGCAGCACAAGAAGGTGTTGATACATATTAAAGATCAATTCATAATAAAGTTTCAACTTCACATGCAATTTACTTTTGCAGCTATTGCCTATCTTGAATCCTCTTGTATTATCTTCTCTCTGATCAATTTCTGCTCCTAATTGTAATACACATTATGTGCATATGAGAAAATTTGAATTTCATGAAATTGAGAGAAGATGGTAATAAATATTCATTACTTGTTTTTGGCTTTGTCAGAGACTTTGAACTTTAGTCTCTTTGCCCTTTGTCTTGGGCGTCATATCACTGGTATTTCTACATCTCACCATGCAGTACATAAAGATAAAGGATTGAGTTTAGTGTGGTCTAAATTATGAACTTTGTGAATTGTGTTTCTCTAGTAGCACAGTATAGTTATTTAACCACTTACATTTGTCTTCTGAAAATTTATTTAGGTTACGATTATGGGGGTGGTGCTGGTGAGCATGAGTTTGTCAAGGGAAGTGGTTCCGGCTTTTGCAAGGATGCTCCTTCACACTTCCCTTGGGAAGAAGCATTTGGTCCACCCATTGTTGCGGGCAGAGATCACTCATGTGGTTAATCGTCAAGCTTGGTACGATGCTAGAAAGCTAACACCAGAGGTCTTAAGTCTTTATAAGGTATATATTCTTGACCTTATGGCAATGATTTGAAACAGTCTTGTATGTCCACAGGCAATAAGGCCCTATAGCCATAGTTTGGTAGATGTTGGCTTTTGAACAGTTAGCAAAAACAAGTTTGATGTTTCTTGATTTCAGTTTTGGGGGCTTAGCTGCATTTATAAATATCTCTTGAAGTAAATAGAAGAATTTTTGAACTATAAAAACGAAATAAGTTCTTTCAAAGAGCAACAGCTCTTTTCGTGTTATATACTAACAAAAGCTCTCCTTGTGGTGTTTATCAGGTCCCATTGTTGATTGAAGGTTGGGATGAAGCACTACATGAAATAGGAAAAGTCTCAAATGAGACCGTCCTGTCAACACAAAGTGCCTCAGAACTTACAAAAGCAGTTGAAGATGTTCCCGTGTTGATCATCACAGGTTCAGAGGATAGCCTTGTGCCTCTCAAATCTTCACAATCTATGACTTTAAAATTTGTAAATTCTGTAAGTACTTATTGCTATCGCCTACTCAGAATTACCTGCTTTTGTATCTAACTTGATTCTAATTATTAGTGCATTTTTCGGCTGAAGTTACTAACTAAAGAAAGGGTAACGAATTTTCTTGCTGTGTTAATCGCACAAATGGAGATGCTACTTGAAAAGAATATCAAGTCAAAAACTTTTAAAATTATCAGTGTTTAATTGGTCTACACTAGTAAAAGGTTGACTGATGGAATGCGTTTGTTCCGATTGAATGCAGAGACTGGTAACAATATCCCGATGTGGCCATCTTCCGCACGAGGAGTGCCCCAAGGCGTTACTTGCAGCTATGTCACCCTTTATTGGTAGGATATTTTCAGAACAGGAGTAGAAACCAATAGCGTAGGTCCTTTTTAACATGTCATCTATTTGTTAGGGGATTTTCCATGTATTTTTCCCTTCATTTGGGTAACCCCGAGAATACGAGAGTAAGTCGTCTCTAAGCTGGGGTAGATTTATGAGTCAATTTGAAGCCCTAGCCCTCCTCCATTACAAAGGGTGTAGAGCTCCCTCCGCAGCTGGTGCTTTTATGTTGCTTTTTCTTGGTCTGTTTTTAGCAAAGTTTGTAGTATGGTTGTTTTACCACTCAAAAGGAGTGTAAAGTAGCATCCATTTGTAAATTACCAGAAAAGGGTTAAGCATTGTTTATTGCATTGGAAAAGTATAGTTTATACCTTCCCAAAGAGTTCATTAGAATCCAAAATTGGAAATTTTCATTTTCTGACTTTATGTGTTGCATATTCTAAGCAGGGAAAAAGAAAGCTTAGTCTAGGTAATGGATCCTCTTTATATTGAAGAAGCTATTTTCTACATGTTTGCCCATTCTAGTCTTCCACGTGAAAGCTTGTCAATTATAGAAAGTAGGAATAACCTGATTGTATCTAATTTTAGGTGTATTTTCAATTCATTAGTTAAGATATTAGAATAATGAAGACTTACATGCAGTAAATTGGGATTGCATATGGTCATTTTTCAAAAAAATTTTGACATGTAAAAAAATTGAGTGGAGATATGCTTAATTCTATATACCTTTCTATCTACATGTTTTTTTTCTTCTCATCAATTAAAGGAAGTTAGGAGAAAGCATCAATGTCTTAGGGATTTTACTTTGGTCCATATGGTTCCTAGTGCTTGTAATTTAAATATATATACACTCACATGCACAAATGTTGTATTAAAAGAATCTATATGGATAAGATCTGTGTTAAAATTTTTCATATCTTATTTAGATGCATTGGTTTGGCACTAGGGGTGAATAAATATATGGTGGGTTAAGTATAAGATTTTATCTATCACTTAAATTATATGTAATAGATTTTCAATTTTAAAATAGCAACCTACTTTGTATTATGCATGAAGCACCTTAAAATCAATACCTATAAAACCTAGGGAAATGAGGTATCCTATGGAATCTTTGAAAATTTTTATTATGTTTTTATAATATAAAATCTAAGCAAACTATGGGAGTTTTTAAGTGGTTGGGCTTTATACAACATAAGCTCACTAAAGAGTTTTGAAAGGTATTTGTTATGAGTTGAAGGATGAATGCTTTAGTGGATAAGGGGGCAATTGACCTCCTCATTTCTAAGGAGATGATTGAGAAGTTGGACTCAAGGTTTAAAAAGGCATGGGTAAGTTGAAAATAGTAAACTCAAAGGAAGTCCCAATAACTAAGGTGATCTAGAATGGTAACTTTAAGTTGGGTGTATGGAGAGGAAGAGTAAAGATAGAGGTGATCTCCTTGCATGAGTACAAGGTGATTCCCTTGAGAAGTTAGACTCGAGGTTTAGAAAGGCAAGAGCAAGTTGAAAATGATAAACCCAAAGGAAGTCCCACCAACATTGGTGATCCAAAATGCTAACTTCAAGGTAGGTTAGTGGAGAGGAAGAGTAAAGATAGAGGTGATCCCCTTTCATGAATACGAGCTTGTTATCGATATGGACTTCCTTGACTGGGTAAGGGTTAAAATCATCCCATTTTTAATCTATGTTATGATTATAGTAAAGGGTAGGTAATATGTCGTTTTGGTTAGTTGTAACCTTGACCAAGTGTCCAAATTTTTGTATTCTATGTAAGCTATTGACAAAACAAGATGAAAGAAGTCCATAACCTAGACTTTGAAGGGTATGGTCCATAGAGCATGAGAGGTGTCCAAGATCAAAGGGAAGACTCAAGTAGAGTTGCTTAAGGAGCTTCCCAAATCGAAGCCACCTAGATAAGAGGTGACCTAGAAGGAAGAAGAGCCTAAAGTGGAAGAAGCTAGTACTTTGGGCTAAGTGGCAAAGGAACCAAAGTTTGATGAAGGGGCCAACTTAACTCAAGATCCTCAAGCTAAGTTAATGCTATAATGGGAAGGCTAGATAAAAAAGTATTGATGGAGGATAGGCTAATCTACAAAAAGGGGTGAAAGATGCACATCTCAAAGCATGAAAATCATTAAAGCTTTTAGAGTGGTTCCATGACACAAAAGAACCAAACACTTGCATGTCCACCAAGCATTGGTTGAAGTGAAGGACAACTTCCATTGATTGGAGATGTTAGATGATATAAAAAATTTCAAGGGTAAGATGTGTTAGATGGAGAGGGATGAGAACTTAAAGGACATTAGAAGAATCATCACTAAAAGGACATGACAAGATCATTGGAAAGGAAGTAGAAAGGATCCTTAAGGGACGCTTTGCAAGAAGTCTAGATTTGTAGTCATACTTAATATATCTAGTGAAGTGGAAGGTTTTGTCTTTGAGTGAAGCAATCTAGAAAGTTGCTATAGATCATGTGCCCTTTGGGCATTTGATAGAGAAGTTTTCCAAGGAGCACAAAGTGATGGGATCATTAGCAGTTTAGATGGAAGAGAATGTCATAGGCTCTTTCCCATTTTCTCATTATATATAAAAGTCCATATATTGCAAAATCACATGACTAAGGCTTGGTCTATTTCCTTGAATCTTCTAGAAGTCTCTAGATATGACGAACCTTGGTTGGTTAGGTAATTAAAGTAGGTTAGGTCGAAATATATGATAGTTGTTAGATTGAGTAGATCTAGACCATCCTTGATGGAGGCTCTTCTATATAGGGGAGTTCTTCCATCATTTGTAGATCATATAGAAACACAAGAATCATTCTTACTCTCAAGTGTTTCTCCCTTTAAACCTCCTTTTTCTAGTAAGTGCATTTTTGTATGTTTTGGATAGGAAGGCTAACTTCGCTTCTTTACAAAGTGTTAGAGATCTAAGTAATGTGACACATATACATGTTTAAGATTTATATTATATATAAGCTAATTTTACACTTTATATAATGTCTCTCTTTCTTTCTCTCTAATTTATATTATATATAAGTTAATTTTACATTTTATATAATATCTCTCTCTCTTTTTCTCTCTCCATTTATTGCTATCTCTTTGCCATCAAGCTTTGTTAGATATCGTCATTCTCTCTCTAATCATCATCTTTTTCTACTTAATTCTATAACGGCAATACTCTAACGTTATATATATATTAATTTTCAATGCTCTTCAAAGAAAGGCATATTTAGTACATTTCAAGCTTCACTATATGCATATTTATTCAGTCAATCTTAACCTTATTAACAAAACTATTTAGTATAATTAGTAGAAACCGAATTGTATACATTAATCAATTTTTGTTTAGTTGTTCATATAATACCGTGAATTAAATTAATATACTATAAATTTTTGTTTAAGTCAATTATATAGTATTTAAAGTTTGAACAAATGATCAAATTCTTTGTCTAGAAATATAAAGTTATCTTAATAAACATTAGTATAGTTTTCAAGAAAATTTCTGTTATAAATATTGAGCAAATTGAAAACAATACTAGAAATGTCTTCAAATAGAGATTTAATAACAATAATATATTTATATTAGAATTTTATTAATCGATAGATGTATGCTAACTAAATAGATCGGTTACGGATTTAGATTTCCAATCAAGATTAACAACCATATCATGTTATAGGTTAATGCTTTCAAACATGAATCGGTTTACATGTGGATTCACACAAATTGCCTACATATCCTCTAGTAACCCATAGCTGGGCTGTGGTCCTAATTTGTGGATTATCTCACTTTGCTGTATTTGCATTGAAGATGAAGATGCTTTTTAGTCTAATCTCACAACTATTCCAAAATGTCCGCCGACAAATATGGAAAGCTTTGTCCCGCGGACTTCAGCCCTAATAGAAAAATCCTGCAACGAGATGAATATTTCCATGAAAAGCAATCCATTCTCGATTACATAAGACCAACCAAGACCGAAATTAATGGAACCTGGGTGGGAGCACTCAAAAAAAGGCTAAAAAAATAAAAAATAAAAAATAAAAATAGCAGTAGAAGAAGAAGCAGCAGCCGCCGCCCTAATGCCTTCTTGTATTGGCCATTCTTTCCCAAGGCTGCTCTTCCACCTAACATTTGATGTCCCATTCACATCATTGATGACCGAACATCAACATTGTCAGGTCATTATCTAACCGTTAAAACAAGTCCCACCAATAGGACCATAGAATAAACACAAATCGATGCCCCTGTAGCTTATGATTGATAGAAGCACTGAGTTACACACCATGTAGGTTTTGAACTGTAAAACCGATTCCCTGGTTGTGATGGCAGAAACACAAACCGGAAACCAAATGGTTCGTGTCCCGTAAACCTATTCCCTACTTGTGTGTAAGTGTAGAACAATTCGTGATGAAAAGGCATGTGGAGAGAACAAGAGCCTGTGATCCAAACAATATAAGGAACATCAATATCCTCTATATCATGTAATGGCCATTACTGAAGCACTACTAAAATCTCATTTTCTGTGATCCATCGATTTTAAAAAAACTCCTGAAACATCAAAATGGCAACACTTCTTGCTAACCCAACAAAGAGACAGATTCCCCATTGTTATACATTATCTACCATCTCAAGGGGGAACTGAATGGAAGATGAAATTAAACGGTTTCAGGGAAGATGACATTAAACGGAATGAAGTGAACAGCAAAGAAACCTTAACTTGCCACATGGCAAACTCAATGTCAAGTTCAGGCATCCGCTGCCTTGTCTTTGTCTCCAGCCTTCCCTTCCTTGCCAATATTAAGGTCCTCTACTTTGTGGGTAATATCATCTGCTCCAACCTTCGCTTTACCAGTAGATGGGCCATTACCTGGATGTGCATCGGTCTCTGTGGTAGCAGCAGGGCCAGTTTGCCATATCCTTATAGTGCCGTCTTCTGATCCCGAAGCATAGGATTCCCCACCAGGTGAAAATCGAACACAGTGGACAGGACCATGATGTCCCTTGTTGCACCCTACAGTTAGATGATATGCACAACATATGAGCAAAATAAGATTGAAAGAACTTTTCCAGTCCATCCAGACATGATGCTCTTACCAATCTCTTCCCCAGTATGGAAGTCAAAAACATGAACCCACATGTCTTCTCCACCAGCTATGAATTTATTCCCAAGCTTCGGTTCCAATGAAACTGACTCCACATTGCAAGGCATATTGTAACTCTTAACCAATCCAAAGCTAAAAAGCAAATACACATGTCATGACACTAAGAAAATACAACCGCTTTTGGACGGGGCAAAAAAAATCAAAGCAATGAAGTAAAACTTACTGGTTAGCATCCCAAAACTTAACAGTGGAGCCATCAGCAGTTGTTATATAGCGACCATCCTGACTTACTTCAGCACTAGTGACAGCTGACTTTGTCTCCAGAGTTTGAACAATTTTCCCGCTTCTTAAATCCCACAGCCTGGATCACTAACATAATGAGAATGGTGACTTGAAAAAAGCAAACCATTGGAGCTGAATAGCAATTGACAGACATTGTGTTTACTAAAGTGGGCTAACGAAACTGTAGGAAGGATGTCCTACTAGTTAGTGTGTGCATCATATCCATGATGTAGCAAACTGCAAATGACTAGAGAAAATGGCAAAAGATTCTATAAAAAGTGACCTAAAAGATTTCAAACTGACACCCAATTCCACATTTTTATATGGACAATATGCCCTAGTATTGCATAAGTCACTGGTTTAATTTTACCATATAACATATCTAAACAGCTTGGCTAACTGGCCCCGTGATGCCTAGCTATAGAGAGGGGGAAAAAAAGCCAGAATTGAAATCAACTGCAAGACAAGTCTTTTCATCTGTGAATACCTGACACCACCAATATCAGTGCAGGAACTTAATATTGTCTGATCACTGTGAAGCCAAGCAACAGTTCTTATTGAACCTGGAGAATTGTCAATTTCCCTAGGAGGAGCATCTGGACGATTCAAGTCATATATACGAAGTATTTTCTCAACACCACCCGTGAGTAGAAGATGTGTGTCCTGGAAGATAAATTGATACATAAACAACTGACTTACTTGGGTCAATTGGCAAAGATTGTATGGGTTAAACAGCATAATGTACCTCTGAGAAAGAGCAAGCACGAACAATATGCTTGTGTTCAAAAGAGTGCAACTCATCTCCAGTCAATGCATCCCATAATTTCCTGCATCACATGAGAATTAAGCTGCAGAGGCAAGAACTAACTCATTTTTTACACAGTAGATAGAAGCATAAGTCATCAGAGGTTCAATGCATCCCATTGGTCACAGACGGATACATCCTCTAAACCCCGAAAAAGGGACTTAACCTCTCATAGCTTTTGAAAATATGCACCCACCTCCACAATTATCACTAAATTTTAACAAAACCGTGGTTTATGGACCTGTAAACGGCTCCTCAGAACATTTTGTGACAATATGGGGAGATAAATGCATTTTGAAATACTTTAAAAAATTATTAAGAGGTGAAGTCATATTTTGGGATTTGAGGGGGCATATAGGCACCTGTGCAATAGGATTGGGGATGAACTTACAATTATCCCATTGTAATAAACCAATGTTTTGAATTATAAAACTCCTAATAATCCTGTACCATAAGAATCAATGTAAATGGAAATCTTGTCCTCATATCATTTCATATGGACAGCATTAATCATAAATTTTCAAATTCCATTTACCTAATATAGATGAAAAAGATGTAATTCAAGCAAGGAAGAAAAAGCTTCAACTGAAGCAGGTTCATACAAGCCTATTTCCTAGAAGACCTTTGCAAGGGAATTACGGAATAATTTACTAGTATAAAAACTCTTACGCTGTAAAATCTGCAGAGGCAGATGCTGATCGTAAAGCATTTGTATCCAAGCAACAACTCCAAACTGCACCTTTATGGCCCTCAAAGGTTCCAATCCAATCTCCAGTCTCTCCATTTCGCAGCATTGGACTCGAGTCTAAAAATAACAAATGATCAGGTGAATGGTCAAAATAAATGTAAAACCATAATTTACACTGAACTTCCCTACATGAATTTATTTCTATCTCTATCTCTTTCACATGGGTGCTTCAAGATACTCGAATCCAATATACACTACTTTAGTGCATTAAAAGTTATTATTATGCCTACCTGATCATATTATTAAGTATCAATGCCCTGTAAATATATACTTTATAGTAAAATCTCCACTTCCACATCACGTTTTCAGGATAGTATCTCTCCTATAATATGCTGCCATATATGATGCTCAATTGACACAAATTCCATTTTTCGCACTTTGTACATACTTGGAAGCAATTTATAGTTGAGGACCAAAAGGTAGCGTTATCCACATATATATATGAGTAATACAAATATAGAACAACAAAATACACTCAAACCGTGCAATGAAAATCATGCTATTAATGAACACCGCAAATTCTACATTTCAATCCTCATAAAGAATATCCACTACGTTTCCAACAAGCCATTTTTTTCCCATAACGATCATTCATTATAATCACAAGGTCATTATCATTTATCAATATAATTTTCTAACAGTAATAGTTTCACAAAGACAACATTACTACCTAATATCAAAATGGATTACGACTCCACTGGATCGTATTACCAATATTAATAGCATGATCAATCAAATCATCAAGCACACAAATTTACAAAAAAACTCAATTCCAAATTAACATGATCATAACAACATATACATTAAACACTGAGAAATCATCAATAACACATAACAACTATACCTTTGCTAGCACTGATAAGGAAGAACCCATCCGGCGTGATCGGGCTGTAAAACAAATCGACAACGGGCCTTGAATGCCCGTGGCAAACTAAAGGCACAGCCGATTTCTTCTTATCCATTTAAAAAGAAAGAGAAAAAAAAAGCAAAAAAATTAACCCAAAATTCAACTCCGTTAAAATGAAACCCTAAATGTACAATCACATAAGATCTACTTAAATTGGACAAAACCCAATTGAAAACAGGATCAAACAGATCGGATACACGCGAGATTTTTATCTAATTATCCAACTTGTAACGTAAAAGATTAAAACTTTAAGTTTCTTTTCTCGTCTGTGTTTTTTTTATAAACTTTTTAACAGAGAAAATGAGGAATAAAACCCTAATCCTGGGATCTGATTTGGGTGAAATGCTAATGAGGGAGCAGTGATATTTGTGGTGTAAGTACAAATTAAAATTATCTGAAGAAATTTTTTTAATGAAAATCGAAAGGGAAGAATTAAAAACATAGAAAAAACACACACACACACACTACACTCTCTATAGGATATACTATAGGGCTAAACGCAAGAGATCAAGTTGCGCCATGACTTGGTTTTTATAATGCTCAGCTGAGGACTTAGAGGGAATTTCAAGATACCTCGAACTTCTTTTCTCTCTCTCTTTTTCCTTAATTTCAATCTTCTTTTCATTCCCATCAACGGTGCATGATGTAATTACAAAAACCCAAAAAAAAAAAAAAAATTCAACACGTTTTATGAATATATATATATATAGAAATAAAAAGCTTATTTATTTGACAACAAGTGCCTTAGATACGCATGTTACTGGTAAAGGCATAAATGAATAAAATTCACTAATGAGCAACTCGACTTAAATTTGCTGTTTACTTAAGCAGCGTAGAGGTTAATATTTGAAATTTTGAATTGATTGCAATTTTGTGTCGAGGAATGCTCTTAAATATAATTTAAAAACAAATTGTGAAATAACATACTTAAATAAATGAGTCTAAAAATAAGTTACAATGAGTGAATTTGAAGTGCATCTTTACTTTTAGCAACTACACAATGTTTTTTTTTTTAATTTTTGAAAAAAAAAGTATGAAAAATCATGTAAAAATAAAGAAATTTTCTCAAATTAAATTTTATTGCTTTATAAAAAAAATAAAAGTTTACACAAAGAACAAAAAAATTCATAAATTTAAAAATTATAAAAATTTATTAAAATAAAATTTTGCACCATTTTATACTTCATTTTATAATATACCAAAAAAAAGAACAAAAAACTAATGCTAATTTATTAGACAATGTTAAACAATGTTAATTTTCATAAATAATTTATTAAACAATGTTAATAAATTTATCAATTTCACATATTAATTTATATTAACTAAAAAATTCGATAAAAGACATATATATATATAATAAATAAGAAAAAAGATAATCATATCCCTTATTATTCATTTTCCTAGTAAATTGTCTAGCCAGTTGAGCAAATTTGTTTGTGGGCTTCTTGATGGCTTTAGACATAGAGCAAGAGAAGTTTGTGACTCTTGTGTTTGATGGTGCTGGGGGGCTATTGTCGAAGTCTTAAGGAGGCATTAGACTCCACTTTGTAGTATGGTGCGAAGATTCATCATGATACATTGGTTGTTTATCAGAGCGTCTCTTATGTAGAGCAGCCAATGTAGGGATAGGACTGCTAATGGAATGACAATGTGGTGTGACGTATGTGCTAGGCATTGGAGCCAAGCTATTGCACATCACACTAGAATCTGGCGGAAATTGTTAGTCTTGTGATGGATATTCATGTGCCTCAGCCCAATTTCAGGGTTGTCCACATCTTGCGATCTTATAGCACGCAAGAATCAGCTACTATTGGAACATGCCAATGGGTTAGAACTTAACCTCAACCTCTACACCATGTTGCCAATGAGCTTGTGGGGTACTATGTTACCACCTTGCCCACAACCCCCCCACCTGTGGTTATGTATGAATTGAAGACTATGACCAATTATACTTACAACCATGTCATGATCTTGGAATTGTCAGAT
This sequence comes from Laguncularia racemosa, assembly GCA_037954665.1. Classification (NCBI taxonomy): domain Eukaryota; kingdom Viridiplantae; phylum Streptophyta; class Magnoliopsida; order Myrtales; family Combretaceae; genus Laguncularia; species Laguncularia racemosa. Next base: position 4,659,710 of record JBBMOL010000030.1, on the reverse strand, counting down.
TTGTCTTAATGTATCAGCTTGCATGTTAAAAAAAATCGTAAATTGAATAATTAATGACATATATGCAATGAATCATCCAGTGAGTGTTGATGTTGTACTAATCAGATATCTAAGAATTACTCATGTGCGTCTTATATATCAATGGTTAATAGATCTATATCATCTCACGTATTTCTCATGAACATCACGAGGGCCCTCCATGTACACCACCCCAGCTATAAGCTCTTCTCATAAGGATATATGCGTTGCATGTTGTACCATCCAATCCACATCAACCCTCCCACTAAAGTTAATCTGATGGAGTTTTGGCTACATGTTCACATCTTATGGAATATATTGAAACCCCTTAAATTACCTTGCAACAAAGTTGGGGTGGTGCCACTAAACTATGTAAAAACATATGAGTGGTACCCAAGCGATTCAAATATGTATGCCTTCTCTATAGAAATATGGTAGGATATGAATTAGACTCTCAGCGTACGACTCCCACTTGTCTTAAAGGGTAGCGAATAAAATCTATTATTAATGATGCACTTGATGAAATGGAAAAATTAAAAAGAAAAAGGGTTACCTAAATACCTACTCATCATACTACTTGTTGAAAGCATTCCAATATGTGCCAACTACATAGGTCGGGTGATGCTGAGTGTCCTTTTGCATCTTCCAACGGGTGGCCAAAGGAGCTTTAGCCTCTATAATGGCAGGCAGTTCACACCTAGGAATCCTACCAACTGTAGGAATGACTTCATTAGAGGATCGACGAGGATAATGCTCTCATTGTGATAAATTGACATCTCACACCATTAGACGACAAGTCATGATTGCTCCTAAAATGTAAGAAGTTAAATGTTGTATTATCAACAATATAACATAAATCCCCTAACAAGATAAATGTGGTTTATCTCTCCATCCCAGCAACTTGTGACCAATGCCCTTTCTGCTATGTTAAAACTAAAGAATCAAATGATCTAAGCTCTATTTATTATGCACTAAAAAAAATGTTATCATTAATATCAAAATAATTTTATGAGAATTTTTATAATAATAAACTAAGATATTACAGTTATAATCAATGCATAATTTTTTTAATAATTAATTTTCTAATAACTAATTAATAACATATTAATGACTAATTATCTACTAATTAATTATTAATTAACAATAACTTAATTTCACGTCAATTTTTATAATAATACATTAAGATATTATATTTACAATCAATACCTAATTTTTTTACCAATTAATTTTCTAACGACTAACTAATGATATATTAATGACTAATTATTTACTAATTAACAACAACTTTCACAACAATAACCCAATACATGTCATTTATGGTTAATATAAACTTTTTTACTAATTAATTTTTTAATGTTAATTAACGATATATTAGTAACTAATTAATAACACATCAATGATTAATTAACAACTACTTGTATTTTAATAAAAATAGTAAACTACGAATAATTGCATTTAATTTTATATGGATTGACAAAAGTAACATAATAGGAAAAAACATACAAACTACGGGAAGCTAAACATATTGAAATATATTCTATTGATATTCCTATACTCGTATATGTATAAGTTAAACTAACATAAAATAGAAATTAAAAAAACAGAAAGCATGAATTGGGGAGAAAGAAGAAGAATGAAAGAATAAATAGAGATGTTTGAATAATGAATCAAGGAACTAAGGATTTGCATTTATAATACAAATTGTCGGTGCAAAATTTTTTTCTATGTATTTTGGTTCATATGTTGTGATACTGTGTAAATTTACAGTATTACTTTATAATAATTTTTATAGATTTATAGTATCATAAAATTATTAGACGGTGGGGGATGATGCAAAAAAAAATTATTAGAGTAATTTATTAAAGACGCAGACTATGTTTGTGCCTTCAATACAAATTGTATTGAGGTTCACGCCTTCAGTACAATTTTTATTGAAGTTGCTTGAAGGCATATTCTGGATCCACACCTTCGCGACCTATTTTTGAAATAATTTTTTTAGGTTTGCTATTTTTTTTAAAAGATACTATTTGAGAGCATTCCTCTTATTGTGTCACCTCTAAATGTTTACAATCTTAAGACTAAAAATTTGTATATTTTCTTCTGTACTTGTATTTTTAAAATATGAAATTAATTAAAAAAATTATGAATTATCTTTTTACATTTTAAAAATTTCTACGAATAATCATATAGGATACCCCACCACGACAACGCCACCCCCACCTCACCCCACACCCCGCCCCGCCCTTTATTTTTCAAATCTTTTTGCTTTTACTTTTAAAGGTATATTATTTATGCATTGTTTGTATTTTATCCCATCTCGTTTTTGTGTCTTATTTATATTTTATTATAATCTGATAATTATGAAAGCTAAATGTCTTAATTCAATATGTTATGTCTTTGTATCTTAACAATGTTGAAGAAAAAGTAAAAAAAAAAAAAGAGTGAAAATGGGATATTGTTAAAAAAAAAAAGGCTAAAAGCCTTGTTTATGTAATTTTTGTTTTCTTTTGAAAATTGACATAAAAAGAGAAGATAGAATAGGATAAATGCATAAAATATAATAGTGCTCATACTATATCTATACATTATTCATCTTTAGAAGAAAAAAAATACAAGAATTATTGAATCTTAATTTTTTAACGAATAAATTACTTTGATCCTCATGAAAACTTTCGATTATACCAATATCTTCAATTTTTATAATTATGTAATTGCATCCTCATAACATGAGGTTCACTTTTTCAAAATTTGTTGAGAGGTATCTAATTATTGCAATGGAGCTTATCAAGAGTGTCAATAACAAAACTTATTAAAGAATGTTTGTATATTTAAAAAAAAAAAAACATAGATACAATATTACATAACAGGAGCATAATGTATAATTATAAGTATAAAAGGTATTTATATATTTAAAAAATATTTAAAAATGGTCAAGTGCAATCTATTCTTTTCCATAAAATATATCATATAGTTTATGTATGTTTAGATATTTTCAATTTATGATTCGTATCAAATGACGTATATATTTTTTACAAAATGTATAGCCGAATTGCAAATATTTAGACATTATTAATTTTTTTAGCTAACTCTATACTATTTAGGAAATAGGAAGGGAAAATCGAATTAGTTCGTCCTATTAAGGACTGGTTATAAAAACGATTGCAATGATTATATATATAATTAAATTGTGTAGGATTCTCACCGATTATATGGGATTTTATTTATATGTTATTATTTTTTCAGGTGCTCAAAAGGGTATTCGACTTGTCTAATCATACGTCCTTTAAACGTTTTTAATTACATAAAATTCAACCGTATGGTGAATCCCCTTTAAAACCTTTCCCATTATTTGGCCAAAAAAAAAAAAAAAACAAATTCTCCATTAAATAATTTTGAAGGTAACTTAATTGCCATTAAATAGGACTAGAAACTTCGTTAGCCTCGTGGCATCAATAATTTCATTCTTAAGCAGAACGATTAACATCTCTAACGCTAAGTTTATTTAATTTTGACAGATCTATATATATATATATATATATATATATTTAATTTGCCCATGCACACAAGACACGAAAGCTGAGGCCAAAATATTGGAAGGACCAATAAACTCGGCACATGTAATGAAGCAATTCGAAACGAGTACGAAAGAATTTCTCCACTACCAGGCCTATAAATAAATCAAACTTATTTATGAGTATTTTAGTTGGTTTGACATTTATTTAAATTTGAGACAATAACAAATTGAACTCGTATAGTTTATCAAGTCCTACTTAAGTTTCATGATATTAAACTCAAATTTAAGTTCAATTGAGCTCGATTTGAGTGTTTTAGTTGAGTTAAAGTTGGAATTGAGTTTGAATCTTAATATTATTGTAATTAGAAAAAGATTATTAGATAAATTAAGTTTAAACAACTTTAATTAAAACAAAATTGAGCTTCCTAAGTCTAAGTTTAAGCATAAAATCAAAATTTTAAGCTCAATCGAGTTTTAGTTTTGAAAATTCAAGCCTAGTTCAAGTTTGCATTTGACACTATTTCATCTCGATCAAACACATTTGTAACTATACCTCAAAAGCTTATATATTTGTATTAAAACTCAATTAAATTCTCTACAATGAGCTATTTAACTTTTCTAAGTTTATGAAAAAATTCATTAAATTCCTTTATCTTTGTATTATAACTTGCACTTTATCCATTTTTAGTAAAGGGAAAGCATCATTACAAATCAGCAATGGAAACCCTAGGAACTCGGCATCCTCCCTTAAATTCGGTGTTGTCTTCATCGAACTAGGAAAAACCTTCTTTCGCTGCCCTTTTGAAACAAAAGGAAAACACACCGGCTCAAGTCTAAAAATGTCTAATGACATTCAAAGGGGAGCTAGTAATACTGTTCATAGTGGAAGAGGAAAACAACCTAGCTTCATCACTACACTTAGCTTTAGTAGGGAAACTCTTTAGGGGAAGACCCCTAATGTTTGATATCAAAGGCTTCTTTGTTTCTTTGGGTTTAAAAGGTACGTATCATGTCAGTTTTATTGATGAAAGATATATCTTAATTCAATTCGAATTAGAAGAAGATTATATTAGGGTTTAGAAAAGACCGGTTCAATAATTAGGTATCTATTGCATGTGATTATTCAAATGGGTGATGGAATATGATCCTAAAGTAGAATGTTAAATAACTTTAGTGTAGATTGCTTTACCATAATTGAAAGTGCATTATTTCAATCAAGTTGTTCTATTCACTATTTGGCTTGCCTTTGGAAACCGTCTATGTATTGATGAGGCGACCAAATCATTAGTACATCCATCAGTAGTGAGAACTCTAATAGAGCTAGATATCTTTAAACCTCTCAAAAACAAAATTTGGCTTGGAAGTGAGAAAACATGGTATTACCAATAGGTGGTCTATGAAGATGTTCCTAAATACTATTTGACTTGTTACAAGATTAGGCATTCAAAAGATAATTGTAAATTGAACAGTAGCTATAATTTCAATATAGTAAAAGGTCAAAATAGAGTATAAAGTGAAATAGAAAATAGAGGTTAAAGAGAATAGAGTTGAGTCATAAGAGGAAATACTGCCAAAGCAAAGCAATGTTGAGGAGAAGGTTCAGAACACTTGCTAAGGTTGTAAACTTGAGATTTCAACGATCAAACAAGATACGGTCCTAAAGATCCTTAAGAGGAATGATCCAATTCCAAAGGACATATCAAAAGAACACCATAAAGAGGATGCAATTAAAATTGATGATGCGGAGAATCTAGAAGACAACCATTTAGAGCTCCCTCCAACACTACATTGCATTGATGAAAATATTAGGACCAAGAGTGACTTGAAACAACTTGAGCAAGATGTTTTAGAGGAAGATCAAATGGTGGAGATAGATGTGGAAAAGCATGAGAATTGGAAAACAATCAATAGAAACAAAAGGAGAAGTAAACGAGTGTGGGTGAACAAAGTAGTGAGAAACTTAGGTAAAGGAGGCTCCTCAATTAACACAGTTTTATCATGAATTTCATGTATTGGAATATTAGAGGGATTGGAAACAGAGATCAATATGTTGAGTGAAAAAACTGTGCAAACTTTACAACTTAAAGTGTATTGCTAGCCTAGAGTTAACGTTAAGAGTTGAGAATTTACAATTGTCAATCAAAAAGTTGAATTTCTAAGGAGGAATGATTAACAAAAACTCAAAGATTTGGATTTTTTTTTAGAGATCTTAGTCAAGTTTAAACAATGTGAGATAGTGAACAAATACTTTCAATAAAATTTTGGAATCATATAACCAATGAAATTAATTACTTCTCCGCGATATGTGTTAGTTCAACTATATTTTATGTAGAATTGCTAGTGGATCTGTAGAATTGGAACGTAGAAACGGGACGTAGAAACTTAAGTTTTTATAACCTTTGTAAAATAAAATCCAAATATTGTAAATTTACCTGAAATAGTCATTAAAAAATATAATGGATAATAGAAATAAAGAAATTTAACATATATTTTGGTTATAAATTAAAAGTCATAATATAAATAATCAAGTATAAGTCGTGTAATATAGATAATCAATCATAAAGAGAATCAATCACAAGTTCTAATAAAAGTTATGAATTCATAAATCATAGTACAAAATAACTAAAATAAATCATTACAATTTTCACCATCTCTCTCATCTATATCACCATCATCATCTGCATCTTCATCATCTTCTTCTTCACCAATGTCAACATCATCATGAGGTGTACTACTACCAATGATCTCCATATCCTCTAATTTCAAATCTTTTGAAGTTTTTATTTGCATTTCAGCTTCAAGTTCAACATCATTGATATCATGAATGTCTAAATCATTTAGGATTGGGGACTTATTTCCAGGATTCTCTAAATTCACATAAGCATCAATTTCCTCCTCCCTCTCATCATCTTTTTCTTCACCCCTTGCACTTGGAAGGATATGCAACACACACATATTCTCATTCGATGAGTTAACCACATTTTCTTCTTCAATTATCAATTCATCATCAAATGAGAGATCTTCAATAGTGAAAGTAGAAGTGTCAGCAATGCATCTTTCTTTCCTATTTCTTAATTTCAAGTTATGCATTACAAACACTAAATCATTCATTTTTTATTGATGCAACCTATTCCTTTTCTTAGTATGGACTTGAAAATGAAAAAGATTATATATAAATATAACTTTATAAGATTCATGATCCTAATAATAACATATAAAATCTAATAAAAGAACTATTTATATCATACTATTTCAAATGCACTCCAATTACGCTCACAACCTAAAGAACTACAAGTTAATCTTAAAACATGAACAACAAATTTTTGTAGTTCTGGGCATTCACCTCCATATGAATCCTACCATTTAGTTGGAGCTTTTTTATCTCTTGCTAACCTTGCAGCTTTAATATCAAATAGTCCATTAGCATCCTTAAATCTTTCAAACTGTATATCAATCTTGTACCTTTCAGTTGGATTAGAAACCATATGCTCTATGCAACCATATAATCCAATTTTAACATCAGCATCAACTTTAAAATCGGGACTATAATGGTAATGGGGATTCAAATAATAAGCTGCAGCATGCAATGGTCTAAGAAGTTGAAGCTTCCATCTCTTGTCAATAATCTTGAAGATAGGTCCATAACTACATTTAACAAATATGATTTCAATTTACAAATGAAACATTAAAATGAACACTAACGCAATTATATATATATATATAGCTAATAAGTTGAAATATTACCTTTTTTTTCACATTGTTGAAATTTGTTTTAATTTTTTCCTTAGCACAGTCCATTTCTAGATAAATGAAACCCATAGCTGGTTGATCATTAGAATCCACTAATCTAAGCACTTTAATAAGGGGAAATGCTGCTTTAAAGCAAGTAATAACATTCTTCTAAAATCTACTATCCAAAGCCACCTGTTGGATCCGCTTTCCATCACTTGTGGTCGAGTACTCACATGATTTCCAATGACTTGAAGTGAACATCATCATCAATGAGCCTTTCAACTCACTAAGGCAAACTAATGTCAAATAGGAAGTAGCAAAACGAGTTACACCGAGTCTAGTCAAGTCTCTTCCTTTAGTGTATCTCCTCAGGATTGAGAAAAGTATAGTTCTACAATAAATATATGTAGTAATTTGCCTCTCTTTTGCAATTTTCCCCTCATGGATCTTCAATTTTTTTTTAATGTTTTCCAAGATCAAATCAATGCAATGTGCTGCATAAGGTGTCCAATATAAGCATTTTCTTTTCTCCATCATTTTTCCCCTGTTGCTTTATAATTTGCAGCATTATCTGTGATTACTTGTATAACATTATCCTCTCAAGCCTTCTTCATAATATCATCTAACATTATAAAAACTTTGTTGGTTGTCTTAAATATATTAGAAGCATTTATAGACGACAAGAAGACTGTTCCTTTAGGGCTATTCACCAAGAAATTGCATATAGAATGCCTTTTTCTATCAGTCCATGCATTAGACATAACGGAGCAACCCGTTTTTTTCCATTCTGCTTTGTAGTCTTCAAGTAATTTCATTGTTTGAGCTACTTCTTTCTTCAAACAAGTGACCTTTAGCTCATGATAGGAAGGAAGTTTAAGACCACAATCATATCTACCAACCACCTGAAGCATCTTAGCAAACTTTAGATTTTTTACATAATGAAATGGAATTACACTAATGTAGAAAAAACGAGCAATTTGTTGGCAACATTCTTCTCTCAAATCTTTCTTCATAAATTGATTAATTGTACCTTGGTTTGCTTGTGTTCCACTTCCACCAATTTGCAAATTTTTTTTCTTTGAAAAGAAATCCATGTAATTCCTTTCTTTTCTCTTTATGGATGTCTACTCCACCTCATCATCAAAATCTTCAATGCCATGAATTTATTGTCTTTTCATTTATGATATTTTTGCCGCTTTCAACAACATTGTTAACATTTCCTTTTTGACATCATCTGGGACACTGTTACATGCCTCTACATCTTTATGCGTACACCCAAGTGATTCTTAAATCTATAAATGCCCCCACTAATAACTTTACTACAATACCTGCATTTTACCTTTTTCCCATTATTGTCTACATCGATTCCATGCTCCTAACCAACATCAGATCTACTTCTAAGTGCATTCTTTCTTTTAGAGCTCTCTTTAGATGATTTAAAAGATGACATTTGAACTTAACCAATACTTTAAATCCTATAAGAAAATAAAAAAGAATGAGTAAGTACATCAACAAACTTAAAATGATCTCTAAATCATATCACGGATGATACTTTGCATTTACAAACACAAACATAAAGTGGAGTTTGTAAATTAGTCTAAATTTGGTGCTTTGCATTTACAAAAAACAGCTGTAGTAATTGCTAAGGTAGAGGTGAAAACAATAGGTACTGGCCTTAAATTAGTAGATTCATTAACTGTAGTAGCCTACCAGGATAGTTAAATAATGTAGAATTATTGGCCATAAATTAGAGAATCCAATGACAACAAAGTCCTTATAGGAGTGGGGATAAATTAGATTTGCAATTTAGACATAAAGCTTTAATAATATGTTTTGATCTAGTTAACGTCTTATCAAAAGTTACAATATCAAATATATTTACTGATATGGGTTGATTAACAGATCTAGCTAAATAAAACCTTGATAACGTGGCTTATCTCAAGCAAGTTGGATCTGTTTAGATAAGCGTCATTGGATCTATACCAAGCCAAACATCTGTTTAGATAAGCTTCATCGGATCTATACCAAGCCAAACATCTCAATTGCAAGTCCCCTCAAAATAGAATCCCTTATATCACATGCATGTGCCAGCCCATATTCCATTAGACCATGTTACCTCAATCAATAGTCTTGCTTCTAAATAGATATTTTGTCTTATTTGAATATTACTTTATAATACGTTTCTTATTACTGTCTGTTATCTATCATCATTTGGATCAAATTCTATATTATTTTGACATACAATTGAGTGAACAAGGTGATAATCAGACACCGCAAAACCAGCCCCCAACCCTATAGAATAAATAAATAAAAATGAAACAAACAGGACCTTGAAATAAGAGAAAGGGATGGAAACATATATCTCAATCTGAAACTAGAAAATTTTAGATCCTATATGGTACTAAGAGCTGTTCCCTGGAGCAGGTTTAATTGGGGATTGCAAAAATTTAAGCCTTATAGCTTGCTGAAGCTAGATTATGTCTATAGAGAGAAAACCTTAAATGTTATCGCTTCGGTAATAAGTATGCAGCAGAAAAGGCCTTCATTGAGAAAAAAATGATAAATAAAGTAGGTCTATCAAACTCAATAAAACCAAAAAAACATGAGCTGCAACTTATCCACCTTTCTAGCAGCTACTTCACCTTGGTCATTGCCATTAGTATCAACCGTGATAGGAACCCTATCATAAACAACCCTTAAGCAACTGAGTTTCCATCCAAAATTCATATCCAATCCACATTATCTTCCTTCAAATAGATCATATGGGTTACAGCTCCTATGAGGGTCATACATAGCTTCTACGGGTCACAACTCGCAGCTCATATTTAACTCCAATCAGTCATAGCAACAAGCGGTTACAACAAACTTCATCTCAAAATGGCTATTTTAAAGGTTAGCATGCTTACCTTGAGATCTCTTACTTTGATAGATACCAAACTTACTATAAACCTTCTAAGCAAAGCGTAACCCTCCCAATACCTTAAATCTTTGAAGTTCGAACCCTTGCTATGAAGCTTTTGTCCACTATACTACACCTTCACGGGTTACTTCCACTTCTTTTCTTTTCTTTTTTTCGTTGTTCAAACCAGCAGGTAGCAGCTACACTTATGACTTCACTTCCTTAAGTTTGCTTCAACTCACACATTTGGCTTGATTGAAGTGCCTGATTGAAACGAAAATTGAAGGAAAGGAAAAGAGGAAGACGAACAGTGGAGAGCAAAGCATAGAGCAGAGACACAAACGCCTTGTTACAGACAGATATTGGATACGGATAGAAGTGAAGACTGAAGACTGATGCCCTTTTGACAACTTGGGCTGGGCTAGAGGCCTATTGTAACTATGGGCTTGGACCAAAATGGTGCACGATTTTGCAATAGCTTTAAACTCGGTTGAAATGTTATATCACTTGCGTTTTTGCGTTTTCACCATCAAAATCACGATTTTACAAACGATTTCACCTTTAAACCGATTTTGTATACGAGTTAACAATGAGTATGCTCACAAAATTGTAAACTCGTACAAACATATAAGTCAACTCGCGATTTTGACAACCATGGCTAGTAGACTTAACCTCTAGTCAGATTTGAGGACTCTTTTGTAGAAGGGTGATCAAATTTGGATGGTGAGTGGAGACTTCAACTGCATTAGGTTGACAAATGAAAGGAAAGGGAGAAACCTACCTTCTACCAAAGTGATGAATGATTTCAACCTAATAATAGCGGACTGTCATCTTAAGGAAGCAGCTTTCTTGGGGTCAGCTTTCACGTAGATTAGAGGAAACATTTGGCAAAGACTTAGCCGAGTGTTCTTCAATTCATCACGGATAGGAGATGTATCATAAAGTGATACACTTAAACAAGACTTCCTCTTATCATTATCCTCTTCTAATTAGAACTAAAGAGCTTCAAATCAAATCTTTGAGTTCATTCAGATTTCTAAATATGTGAATCAAACAGAAGGGATTAATGGATATAATAAAAAAGAGTTGAGATTGTCTAGTGGAGTGTAAAGGCTTGATAGCTTTAAACAAAATTACTTCGACTAAAAAAAGATTTAAGAGATTGGAATAAGAATGTAGTGGGGAATGTTTTTGATTGAGTGTAGGAATGGGAAAAGAAAGTAGATGAATTGGAAAAAACATTGGAAGTAGATGAATTTGAAGACAATAAGATTCCACTCCACGAAGCCCAAGCGCACCTTTCTTTCTCCTTAGTTTGCGAGGATACTTTACTAAAAAAAAAAAAGTAGGAATAAAATGGTTAAAAGAAGGAGATCGGAGTTCCCATTTTTTCCACTCAATCATTAGGCAAAGGCAATGCAAATAAAAAATCACAAGAATTAAAGATTTGATTGGTCAATGACTTGAAGATTTAGAAGAAATTAATAAATCGGCAATTAATTATTGCCATAAATTCTTTCGATAGTAGGATGTCACAAATTATCAAAAACCAAAATGGCTAAAGGATTGGATGACCAAGGATTGGAAAAACTGTTTAGTATCAATTCCAAAACAAGAGGAAGTTTAGCAAATCATCCAACAATTAATGATAATGCGACAGCTGCACTTGATAGCTTTAGTAGTTCTTTCTTTAAATTTAGTTGGAATATCATTAAAGAAGACATCATGGAAGCGATAAGTTGCTTCTTTCAAAGGCAGCCCCTTCCAAGATACTTCACTTCAATGACAATTGTTTTGATTCCAAAAAAAGTTAATCTAAATGAGTGGAGAGATTTCAGACCCATCAATATTTATAATGTATTTGCCAAGATCATGTCAAAAATACTAATTGACTGACTAAATACTTTTCTTCCAAATTGTTTAGTTGAAAATCAAACGAGATTTATAAAGGGTCGAAACATCATGGAAAATATCTTAATTACTTAGGATCTCTTACACCCCTTAAAAAGGAAAGCAAGAAGATGAAATCTAGTAATCAAACTAGACATGGAAAAGGCCTATGATAGAGTGAATTGATAATTCCTAATGAATGTATTGAACAATCTTGGATTTTTTTTCTTCTTTTTATCACATGGTGTCTAGGCTATTTTTTAACTGCTGGTTCTCACTGAATATTAATGGAAATATTACAAGTTTCTTCAAATCTTTAAAGGATTTATGGTAAGGAGTTAAACTTTCACCTATCTTATTTGTTATTTGTTTAGAAGTGTTATTGAGAGGTCTTGATGATTTAATCAGCAAGAACTTAAAAATGACTTTCCAGACAAGTAACCCCAAATTCATTTCTCATTTAGCCCTTGTTGATGATTGCATACTTTTCATTAATGGTTGCTCAAAATCAATCAAGAAGCTACAATCATTTTTAAGTTTGTATGAAAACATATAAGGCTGGAGAATAAATAGAAATAAAAATGCCTTCTTAGCTATAGGGGTAGATACCTCTCCTTTAGTGGTTAGAGCAAGGACAACACTAGGCTTTCCAAGAGGTGAATTCCCATTACAACATTTAGGCTATCTTTTGGTCATTAGGAAGAAAAGGAAGCAAATTTTCTTCGACTTAGTCTAGAAAATAAAAAACATAATGGAAAATTGAGCTAATCACTAGCTTTTTGAAGGTGGCAGGTTGATTTTTATCGAAAGCATCCTTAATTCCATTCCTCCAAATGTGATACAAGCACAAAAACCTCCTAAATCAATAATTAAGGACCTAGGAAGATGTTTTAGAAGAATTTTCTCAAAAGACATTTGAAAACCAGAAAAGAGTTCATTGGATCAAATGGAAGAAGGTTTGCACAACTAATGAAGAGGGAGGTCTAGGAATTAGAAAACTTTAAGACATAGTCAAAACACAAGACATGAAGCTTTGGTGGTGGTTGAGATCAAGTGATTCTTTGTTTGTCAACTATTTCCATTCTAAGTATATATGAGACTCACACCATGCTTAGTAAAGGAAAAGAGCTTAGATTTACTTATTTAAAAAAGAATTACTAGAGCTAGATCACTAGTAGAGGACCATATATTTTTTGGGATTCGGAATGGAAATAGTAACTTCTGGCTCGATAACTCGTATAAGATGTCCAATCTATATCACTTAATGTCATCACAGGTTTATTACATGGAAAAAATAAGTGATTATGGATCAAATGGTGGATGGAACATGGAATTACTACAACAGCGATTAGGCCAAGATCATGCATTAAAGATTTCGAAAATTTCATGCAACCTTTCATCATTAGATTCCATCAAGTGGAAGCTATCAAAGGATGGAAACTTCTCTAATAAACATACATTAAGATTCATAAAGCATTCACAAAGCTCTTCAATCACCAAACTCACTCATTATTGGAATAGTATAATCCTTCCTAAAATATCCATATTCCTCTAGAAGTTGCAAGGAAAAGCAATTCTCAAAGATGATGCTCTAAAGAAGAGAGACATATAGTTAGTTTCATGATGTTAGAACTGTTAAGCAGTGAGTGACTTGATTAAACATTGCTTCTTTGATTGAAGGGTGTTTAGAAATTACTAGCTTCAACTCTCAAAGTTATATAATCTCCCTCTACCGACTAACTTTAGATCATTTGATCATTTTATGTTGTGGTGGAGCACAAAATTTAAAGAAAGTAACGAACGGGTAATCATGGTTACTACTTATCTTCTATGGTTTTTCTGGAAGTTTAGAGTAGAACAAAAATACAAAGGAGTAAGGAATTTAAATTGGGCAACTATAAGAGTAGTGGCAAAAAGTATACTTGCATTTCAAACTTTCTTGATTTCTAAACACAACATTAAACACATGAAACCAATCGTATGTGCCTAGTCCAAACCACAAGCAAGAATCATAAAGCTCAACATGGATGTATCCCTTAATGACGCATTTTGTTTGCATTCAGTTGCTCGTTGTTAGCAAATAATATAACACAAGCAGAGCTAATGGCCATAGAACAAGATTTGATTTTACACCGACAATACAAGCTTCGACATATTTAGATTGAAGTAGATTCACTAGTAGCAATAAAATGACTTGAAGATAGTTCAAATTTTCCATGGCATATATTTTATATTGTTCAAAATATAAAGAAGCTAATGTAAAGATTGGAAGCTTCAATTCTTCATATATAAAGAGAATCAAATAAGCTGGTAGACTATCTCAACAACAAATTAAGAAAGATCAACATAAGTTTTGTAACTTCTAACTTCTTTAATCTAAATGCTTATTATAGAAGACTAATACTTTTAGATAAAAAAGAAGTGCATTGTATTAGACAGTGATATACAAATCTTTGAATGAATAAATGATCTTTATTTCTTAAAAAAAAGTCCATTTTTAGTATTTCGACTTATAAAGGATCTATATAGAGTGAAAATATAAATATGAAAATTTTACATTATTCATTAAAAATAGAAATGATTTAATTCATTTTTAGTAAAACATATAAGAATTTTTTTTTCCAAATGTAAACATACAAAACTTAAATGATTTACTTGAAACATAAAAAATTTAATTAACTTTTACTATAGCACTTCTAGTGCATTCATCCCACCACCCAACCCATTTTAATGAATTGCATATTAATGCATAAATTTTGCTTAGCCTGTACAAAGACAACCAACTCCAAGCATCATGTTTATGATCTTGTGATTATAATTTTGTTACCAATTGCATCCCATGTACTTATAAATTACAATTAAAAAAGAAATACAAAATAAGCATTAAAAGCTTTGCTTAATGTATAGAAGCCCTTAAAACTTTAGTTTTATATAATAAAACTATTATATTTTCATATTTATCCAAAGAAATCCTTAATTTGATGACTATAATTTATTGATTCTTTTAACTAAACTCTAAATTTGACAACTAGAAGTTTGAAAAATTGAACAATTACTTATATGAACTCATTTGAGGAGTATATGAATGTATTTGCCCTAAGGAAATCCTACACACATAATATACTTATTCCCCTTGTGTAGTTTTTGCTTAGTGCTTTAGAAATTACACATGTTACTAGTGGACTTTTGATTTCATTAATATCATCTTCATTAAAAGAATAAAATAAAATCACCCTAAGTATGCATAAGGAGCACATGAAATCTTTGTTAAAATTTATAAAACCCTTTATATATTGAGTGAATCTTATAAGTCATTCATAGTTCTAAATAAGTTCATTTTTATTAGTTTTCTTCGTTAGATAGTCCGCTTGAAATGTTACTGATTCAAATTTTGAGTTAAAATCCACATGAAGTCTTTCCATATATTTTTGGGCGTGAAAAACGAGAGTAGGAGATATATAATACGTGGGAATGCAAGCTAACTCTATATTATTTAGCAAATTGGAAGGAAAAATCAAAATAATTCGTCCAACTAAAAACTAGTGATCATATGATTTTGATTATAAATACAAGAGCAATGATTATACATATAATTAAATAGCGCAAGATTCTCATTTTAAATAATATAAAATACGTGTATGAGATTCTACTTGTATGCAATTATTTTTTCAAATACTCACAATGGAATATGATGAAGTACAATTATATTTCTTTCAAACATTTTTCATTACATATAATTGAATCATAGGTTTTATGTCACACTCCAAAACCACTATGGTACTAACAGTTCGCCGCATACCCTGTATAAGTAGAATACATAAGGTTACGATTATTAAGTGGGTTTTTAAACTAGTTTTATAATCATAAAATTATTAATTAGATTTTGAAAACATTTTGGCAAAATGTTGGATTTTCGAAATGTTTGATGATTGTTGGTCATAAAAACATATGGTAAGATAGAAAAGGATAAACTAGATCCTAAGACCCACAAAAGATACAATCTATAACTAACAAGTAACAAAGCCACAAGCAGCCCCTAATAAGTTTCTATACAACTAAAAATATAAAAACTTAGTCTAAAACATAATAAATATTAGTCATAAAAATGTTCGATGAGGTCTATCTCCGTAATCTTATCCCATATCTCCTCCTCGGAGCCATAACCCATTAAGTCATATAGTGGATCAATAAAATTCTTAACTAAAAATAAATAAATAAAGGGTATAGGCGAAGTGAGCCACCAAGCCCCAATATACAGTAAAACAAGTACATACACATATATTAAATGAGCCTATAATTGATGCAGTAATTAATCACTTCATTTAATTAATTATCTTAATTAAATACCCAACATAAGAGTACTCATGACTTTGAACATCACAAAGGGGATGAGAGGTCTAATTTTACCGCAACAGACATCAAGAGTTAACAAGAGTAGCCAAACTCCACTTTGTTGAAAATCATGTACCTAAGTAGCATCATTTAAGTGATCTCATTGTTATGCAAATTCACTAATCATAGTCTAACTATATTGCATCATTCGTCGAGTCCCATAATCTCAAACGACTCCCAATATACCTTCTCTTCGCTTACATTGCTCATTATTCAATGCAATCTCACTTATCAACTATCCGCTGAGCCATCCTTAGTGGCCTTAGCGGCTAACTGTTGTATCATTTCAGGGTATATGACTACAACTATAATGCTAATCCAAAGTTTATCACTTGTTAGCTCTATTAACCATGTACAAGTAGTAAGTAGGTACTTAATCAAGTTTGATCATTAGTCTCGTTTGATTTTTCTATCTTAGCATGCAACACATAGGTTATTGTGTACCTAAAAGGTTAACATTTCCTGAATTTGAGTTCTAATTAACTCGATTGAATTGGTTTTATGCATTAAAAGAAAATTATAAGTCACTTGATTATTATAAGTGATTGAATCATATTCTAAGTTTAGTTTAGGCTACTTAAGGTCCATACTAATTACGAGCCCAATTATGGTTATCTAGGTCCAATTAGCTTTTAATTAATTGTGACCAGAACCATTTAGGATTTATTTAATTATACCTAATAAGTTATTTAAGTTTTAAGTCAATGTAGGTTTAAGGCCTAATTAGGGTATTTAGGCCCTTTAAATATAGTAAGGCCAATTATGTTTGGAATTAGATCCATTAGCCCTAATTGATTTAGTTAAGTCTAGTTGTAATTACTAATTACAATTTAAGTCAAATTAGATTGTTCTATCTATTTCAAATCGACCTAGGCCTATTGTGTTTACTTAGTCTCATTAGTTGTATCATAAGTCCAATTGATTTATTAAGTTCCATTAGAATTCCATTTTAAGCTTTTGTCTAATCTAGGGTCTTGTTGGGTTTAAAGCCCAATTAAATTTAATGAGTTTATTAGGGTCCATTTGGGGTATAGGCTCTTGAGTTTAATGGGGGCTAAGCATGTTTGGGTCTTGGGCCCATTTAAATTTTCATTACAATTAGGTAAGCCCATTTTATGTCTTAAACTTAAGTCTAATTTATTTTAATAAGTTAATTTAATTCAGGCTTGGAATTGGTTTTAGACTTGATTAAGTTATTCATTGTGTTAAGACTCTTTAAGGTATAAGCCATAGGAAGAAATAGACCCAATTACATTTGAATTTAAGTTTTGGGTCCATTTAAGTTATTAGGTTTTACATTATCATGTCAAATTTTATGTCGATCCAATGAGGATGATTTAGTTAATCAAGTCCATTTAAACAAATTATGTATAATTTCATGGGCCATCTAAGGGAGGGTAAAAGAGTGGTTGTTAGGCCTATTTTGGTTAGGTTGACTTGTGGTTGGGTCAACCTTAGCCCAATCTAATTAAACCATTATCCAATTTAATTTTAACTCATCATGAATTTAGGCCTTAATTTTAAAATATTGTAACTTACTTAATTTAAACCTAAATTAAATGAAACTAAAGCTATATGTCTCCTTATCAATTCTAATACCCATTTTATTAAAAAAAAACCTTGATTTTATTCAATTTAAGGCTTTTGAACTATCAGACCAATTTTAATTATGAATTTCCAACTTTATGAGCTTATAACTTATTCAATATAGGTCCAAATTACTTTAAACTAAAGTCCATTTGTTTCTACTTCTTCTTAGTGTCTGATACATCATTTATTTTATTCTATTTCAATAGTTAAATTTCAACACATTAATACTTCTAAGCCTCATTTTATATCCAATCCAACTGCTATTCTAATTAAACCATAATTATACCAAATTTACCTAAAATAAACATAATTTATCGTATTTTTCCATAATTAATATTTTCCAAAACCAAACAAGAAATTTCACATTTCAAGTTCTTACAATCTTTCAAATCAACCCAATTCATCCATAAACTTTACTAAACTTAATATTTATCAAGTAACTTCAATTTTCATCAAATATAATACTCTAAGAACATAGTAATCTATTGGAAATTCATAAATTGACAATTAAATCAACTTATTCATCTACGAATTCAATCATACTACTAAATTCCAACCTTCCACATGCCATATCTACTAATTAATCATCAAAATCACTCCATACATCACATGTTCATACTCCAATCATCAATTTATCATCACCCAATATTCAAATTAGATTTAGCAAGAAAATTTAAGCCTTGACTCCATCTTCATAGTAGTGATTACAATTATATCTAACAACTCATTACATATTTTCAAATATTATACATCATCCTTCATTTCTATCATTCAATCAAATACCCAACAACACGTATAGCACATCATCTCCTAGATCAACTCTTAAATTATCAAATAACACTCAATATAAGTGGTGATCACTAATGGTTTTTACAATACACTATCAACGTTCAAGAAATCATTAGATCCTTATATTCCATTACTTTAACTATTCTAAATAATCAACTTAAAAAGATTTTGAACTTACCTTGTTGGAGATTTAAAAAATACCCAAATTCTTTCTAAAATGTGCCTATCCACTTCAAAAATGATATTTTTTCTAAACTCCCAATTGATTTCATTCACAATAAACATCATATACTATTTAAAATTACAATCTACAAACTAAAATCCACTTGAACTTAGTCATTTTCTTACTTACCTTCACACACAAATCACATGTAAGATGTTGCCTCTTAGCTCAAAATACTACTTGATTCTTGACCTAAAACTTAAAAGAAAACAACCAGATTATTACAAGGTTTAATGGGTATTAACAGGTTGATGAAGTAGAATAGGCTTAATAGATTTTTAAAAGCATTTACCTTAGAGAGTTTTTTAGAAAAATGAAATGGGAGTTGCTGTTTTTTTTGTCTTAAAATAGGTTTTTATAGTAGGGTTTAATGAGGATTTAAGGGTAAGGGTAAATAAATCTATAAGGATTAGTGGATTGTACTTTATGATAACATGTGTTATTTTAATTTAGTCTATTTTATATTATTTTTCCTTAATTTTTCCCACTTACTCCAGTTGACAAGTATTGCTTTTCTTTTCCCAAAAATGCCTTTAAAACTCAATTTAAATAATCAATCTTCAAGAAAATAAGCTTAGGGGCATTTTAGTTATTTTATCCAATTGGCCTTTGAATTAATTTTTTTTTCCAATTGCCTCCAAACATTTTTTTATTGATTTTATTTCCTAATTAAGGTTTTAGAGCTATATTTAGGGTCTTTAAGCAAATTTTGAATCTAATTTTGATAAAATTGTCTTTAAGGGCAAAAATAGTTATTTTTGGTAATTTGTTTTCAAACTTTAAGAGATCGCTTCCAATAATTTAACATGACTTCAGATGAACTTTATTTAAATTATTGGGTAATTTCGGTCAACTTCAAAGACTATGAATCAAGTCTAAGGGTAAAATGGTCATTTTTCAAAATTGATCTTTAGCCTCCAATTTTTCCTTTCTAAGTGACTCAAAATAATTCTTTAATGATTTTATTTACTTAATTAGGGTCTTTGAATTTTATTCAGAGTCTTTAGGCTATTTCAAAGGTAGTTTTGATAAATCAAGTTCATGAGTATAATGACAATTTTAGAAAAAATTATCCTTAAATTTTATAAATCATTTCTTAATTAACTTCAAATCTTCTTTCTCAATTTCATTGATCTTATTTGGAATTTGAGGTTTTTTTCATTTTACCTTTTTAAAAATGCTAGCAATAGTTTTAAGCTTAACCATTAACATCTCTAGGCTCTAGCACTTTATTCATTATTCTAGGTTTATTTTTTTTTGCCATATTTGTTATTATTATTATTTTTTAATTTGCCTATAAAGGAGATGAAAGGTTGAGGTCAAAATACATGTACCAATAAACTTGGACAAATAATTTTCCAAAATAGATACATGAAATCACTTGGAGACTCAAGCTACTTGAATTTGGCTTTACTCAAGTTTGATTCGATGGTAGCTTGATCTTAAACTATTTAAGTAGTTTATCGAATTGAGCTTAAATTTCATATTGTTTGGCTCGACTAATTTGCAAACATAATTAAGCTCGATCCAAATTCAAATGTTGGTCTATTTTGAGTTCTAATTAAGTTTGATTGCTAAAATTATTATGATTAAAAAATAATTTTATAAACAATTTTAATCAAGTCGAGTTCAAGTTCCTTGAATTCTACTTCAAATTGAGTTAACATATAAATGATTTAATTAGATATTAGCATAAACATAAAAAATTTACATAATTTATAGAAGCCCTTAAACTTCGGTCATGTAAGTGAAGCTCTTATACTTTCATATCTATTTAAATGGGTCCTCAATAGTTTGAATGGAATATATTAATTCTTCTAACTAAGAATTTAGCAAATGAAAGTGAAAAAATAAAATAAAAAATGAAACAAGCACTTATTTGTCAAAAGAGTTCTAACACACATTAACACATGTATTCCTCTTGTTAAATGTATGTTTAATGCCTTACAAATTACACATTTGCTTGCTACTATTAGATTGTTGTTTTCGTTTAATATTATCCGCATAATTTTTTTTTTCATTAAGTATGAATAAGGAGTACATAAGGTGCTTGTTAACTAAATTCTTATTATTAATAATAGTTTCTTTACTTAAAAGATTTTAGTTTAATTACAATACTTCATAAGTTTGGTTAGGTTTAACAAGGATTCAAATTGCTTGCAACCTAAATCTAATATAATAAAATTGAGTGACAATTCTATTGTAATCGAGATAATCATTTTTTATTGACTATATTATAGAATTCCTCTATTGAGAAATTATATATTCCATAAATTGTGTGTTACTAGTATTGTCCTCTTTGATGAAGAAGAATTGGACCTAGATA
Source organism: Laguncularia racemosa (assembly GCA_037954665.1). Taxonomy (NCBI): domain Eukaryota; kingdom Viridiplantae; phylum Streptophyta; class Magnoliopsida; order Myrtales; family Combretaceae; genus Laguncularia; species Laguncularia racemosa. Next base: position 4,638,337 of record JBBMOL010000030.1, on the reverse strand, counting down.
GTCAACTTGTGTTTTTATATGAACTGCTTAAGATGGGGGCAAACACAAGGTGGAAAGTAAAGAGAGAATGCATTGTGGTGGATTCACATTGTTGAATAGAATACACAAGTGACAACACATTCTCTCTTCACTTCCCAACCTTCATCTTCCCCACCACCTATTTCAACAAACTCAAAACCCTCTTTCTTGATGATGGGCACTTGACTTTAGTGGATTATAAACTTTATGCAATGCTTTAAAAAGAAAAGAAAAGTATATTTGTTAAAAGAAACCCAACAAAATAACACCGCTTATTTCTTTTTATGGCTAATTATTTGTTCCTATTGTGATGGCTAGACACTTGTCTAAAAGCTTGAAAAAAAAGATAGTAATATGATTAGTTTCTAGAGAGAATCTTTAAGCATGGAAATAAGTGAATACTAGTTAAATGTGGGGACCTTCTATGATCTTGTCAACCATATAATGGGACTAGTCCAGTTTTCAATCTCATAATTAATTTACGTATATTAAATCTCTATAGTTTATCACGGTTAATACATAAATCAACAGTGAGATTGAAGGCTGGACCAGTCCCATAAAAAACATGGGCAATACCATAGAAAAATCCTTAAATGTGATTACTTGTATTTTTTATTTTTTTTGTTTATTTATACATTGTGTTGGAATTTATAGATATTTTTATGATTTATATCTTCTTAATTTCTATTTTTATCCTGTCTCCTTAATGTTCCCTTTAGTTGCTACATGTATTAAGAAAAATCAATAGCCTAGATTCAATCTCTCTTAAATAGACACTTTTCATACCTCTTAATTTAATTACTAAGTTACTATTGAATTGTGAGTGAATCTCTTCTAATCAGAATATTAAGGGGAAATCAAAAGTAGCCCTCATTGATTTCGAGGGTTTTAAAATACACTTTGATGTATTTAGGGCCAATTTATAAAATTTTGAGGAATGTTAAAGTACTCAAGATCAAAGTTTAAGAGTTATTTATATTCTCGAAATATTAAATTAGTAATTGCTTGAAAGTTGGAAATCTACAACATATGATAATATTGGTAAGTTTATAAGATAAGCGATGGTTTGCTATTATTGGATTGATTAAAGATCTTGTGTTGCATATCTTTTGAAATTCATTTTGCTTCCTTATTTGTCATGCAAAAGAACAATTGTGCAGTAGAGTAATAAATTATTAAAATTTAGTGGGCATGTGGTGTTAAGGCCTTATAACTTAGTAAAAAGAATGCTAGTCTTCTAATGGGTGATCAAATTATTTATTAAGATGTCAAACAAAATAAATCATTAATTATATATATATATATATTTTGGGTAGATTGTTTAAGCTTGCAATATACATATTATATTTATTTTCTATTGATAGGTGCTTAGGATACACATGTTCAAAGTATAACAAAAATCTTTACATTTTCTAACATTGATTAAGCATTTTATGATATATAAATACTTGTAAAGATGAAAGTTTATTTATTTAGTTTATTGATTAAAATGATGATTTTTCTTATGAATAAGCTTAAAAGAAAACCGAAACACAAAATAAATAAATACATACATACATAAAAAGGAAAAAAATAGTTTCCTAGAGACCCTTAGTAAGTAATTACTATTTAAATTTATAATCATGAAATGTCTCTTAAATATAACAAGCAATTTCTTATGAGATATATATATATATATATATATATATATATATATTAAAATAGTCTTTACATATATAGTCATTTTAATGAGTACACTCAAACACTCGTTAAGAATGCAATGGATATTTTTCATGGTATTGCAATTTTTTACTTTGTTATAATTTTAATAAATAATAGCATGTATTATAATTGCAAGAAAAAATAAATATATTTCGCAGTTAATTCCAAATGGGCTTCACAAAATTCCAAATAACCGTCGCTACAAAAAGACATAAACTCTTATGCTTCACAAGTTCATTAAATCAACCCAAGGCCCAAGCTCTCCTTTAAAAGCTCAAGCCCCTTTTTTTTTCCCATTTTTCTTAACAGCCCACTAATACAGGATGCCTTCAAGTCTCTAATTCAGAATTTCAAAAAAAAAAAAAAAAACTCTTCATATTTTTAAATATTAATTACACACATGTTATAAAAAATAAAGTGAAAAAAATATATCTTTTATTTAGTATTATAATAAGTGACATTGGGTACATTCATTAAATATTTACTTTTCTTTACACTGACAACTGTATAAGTTATAAGCCCGAGAAATAAATGCAAACTATTTGTTATTTACCAAAATCGACTCGAGTAGAAAGGACCTATTAGCTATTGTAAACCCAAGAAGGAAGCTTTGAGACAACCAAAAGCTCGTCCAATTTGTAAATTACAAAGCAATAGAAGTATATGTTATGTGTTCCCTACAGCTTACAAGGCTAAAATATTAGACACGTGTATGAAATTAATTGATCAGATAGATTTAACCAATGGATCGAGTATGTGATAAAAAGAATTGAGATACTGGGATATCAATATAGTAAACCTAATAAAACTATATAAAAAATTACCTTAATATAGAGAAAAAATAATGTTGCATTTGCTTTATTGGAATAACGTCTTTCCATTTGCACCCCATTCTATAAAGTCCCTATATGTTTGGTTGGTGGAATGGATAACCCATTTCAAAAGTCTTAGTATCTAGCCAATCCATATATGATCCCTTATTTAAGGCAAGGAATGATTGTTCCTATGCTCTTCTGTTTATTATTCTACCATGTTTTACACCATTATTAACCATAGAACACCACCATGTTAATCTAAATCAATCGTTGCCTATAAGAATTTGATTGCACCACTTATCACTGACAAATCTTGACAACACCATTTGTTGGCTACCCATAATCTTGTAACCAATAGACTCCAAGCTCAATCTAAACAACTATAAAGCCAAACTAGACACAAACAACTATTGAGAACTTGACTTGACCCTAACAACAGATGAGTTGAGCTACTTAAACGATTCGACTAAGTTAAATTGAGAATTGAACGAAATCAAACCAAACCACAAGATATTAGCTCCTAATCTCTCAATCTTCAATGCCTCCATTCTTTCTTTATTTCACTCTCACAAACACTAGCCTTTATATAAGACTAGACTTTACTCTCAATTCATGCATTCAATGAGTTCACTCTTGTCTCTCAACTCAATTTAGATTCCTCATAATCTCATAGTCTATTTCATATATCCTAGTCTCTTCCCAATCCCTTGACTAGCAAGCCTCAACATTTAGTGAGTGTATAGTCATTTTCTCCTCCCAAATTGCTTATTATGTAATGTGAAGGATCTAACAGTGTATTTACATTATAAGTTTAAGTAACAAGTTGAGCTTGTTTAAAAGAGATTATTATTCATAATTTTGTTGTTTTGTAATAGTCCACTTGTTATTTTTTTTTCTTACTTAAAATCTTGCATTATATTATACTAGTAAAAATTGTAGTGTTAGATGTGATTATGAATAGTATTATGTAATAAGAGCAACTAGGTGGTCTAAAAGTAGTTTAAATCAAACCAAACCGAACCAAACTGAAATTAAAGTTATTTGGTTTGCTGAGAGTCTAAATTGAACCATTCAAATGTAGCTCAATTAGATTTACACTCGGACGAGCCTAGACTCCACAATTCAAACTAAAGTCAAGCTTTATCATAGTAAATGCTAGACCCCATAAACATAATTAGATCTTTACTTAAGCTCAAACAATGTTGAAACACCTTTGTGCCACCAAATTCATACCCATACTTGGCTCTAGACCAAAGATCCACCCACCAAGCCACATTTACACAAATTTGACTATATAGCCCTTAGCAACCCCAAACAATGTGGGTGTTTACTTATGCAATTTAGATTTATGCAAACTCTAGCTTTGTATGAACAACATATAGAAGATGGTAGTGGTTGGGTGACGCTTTTATGTTTGGGGTTTTTATCAAAGAGGAAGAAGAGGAGAAAGGGTAAGAAATGAGGGTGCTTTTATCATTTCATTTGCTATCCTAAATCATGTGAAATCTTAAATAAATATAGGAATAGAAGTACTTTATGGAATACTTATTCTAAGAAATGCTCATTTCATTCCAATCTCACCCCTTCTTAATGAACCAAGTTTAATGTAAAAGTAAAAAAAGACAGTTTCTTCTTAATAGTAGTTGTGGAATAATCTTTAGCTTAAAGTAATGAAAATTATGTCAGCTGAAAAACGACTAAGTTTAAGCTTGGTTGGTTTCAAACTATATTTTGAATGAATTCGAGAAATGAAAAACACATTCACCACATTGGGTTTCAATTCAGTTTGAATCTTTGATCACCTTTTACCAGTAATATATTTTTATACACAATCAAATGTTATCAAGACTATGGGAAAGGAATTGGAAGTTGTGACGGTGATGGCCCAATGGTCGTATTGCCATGGGGCATGGTAACGGTCGCGTTCTCACTCGGTGGCGCTGGCAAACGTAGAATTCTGTAGCCGACGCCTGAGCTTCACAGCCATTTTATAATAGAGCTTCTCATCCATGGGGCATGGGGGGAATAAATACTGTATTTATTTATAAAACTCCATTCTTTGAAGAAAAAAAAAGTGTTAATCAATCCCTTATACGACTACTTTGTCTTTTAAAAATAATAAAAATTAATTTTACTATTTTTAATTATTTTCTCCAAGCACAAAATAATAGGATAAGGTTTGAAAGAACTTTTTTTTTTTTTTTAAATTGAGTTTTTAAGAGCTCACTCTCAAAAATTAAGCATCTAAGCGCATATGAGCAGATACCAAAATCCTCTCAATTTATTTTATCTCGATTCCCTCAATTTATCTTCTTAAGATGCTTTCATGTATAATCAATTCTTTAGTTGAAACAACCTTAACTTGATCTGTTATATATATATATATAATTTTATATAATCAAAAGTTTACAAACTAAAATGTCTAGTGAAACATTTAATGGATTATCTATTTAAGTGTCTATATACTATTATTTGTTTAAGTGTCTATAGACTATTGTCTAACTAAGTGTCTATAAGAATGAATGCTTTTGTTCTTCGCCTTAAAACATTATTTGTATACTAATAACCTTTTTGTTATCATTAAAACTTATTTCAAAATTTAGAGAACTTAATAAGTATTAAAGCATTCATGTGTGAGATTAGAGCCAAACTTTAATAGAGTTTTTTTTTTCTTTAAATCTTATTTAAAGGCCATGTTTGTGATAGGGTTAATAAGGTATTGCAAGATATAAGATTCTCTAAATGAAAATATAGGTGTTATATGGATTTCTAGTAGAATCATAATCACAATTTAGCCTTAAATAAAGATAAAATTGAAACTAAAAAGAATTAGGGTTTTTAATATGCGAAATTAAGAAGAATTCAATTCGTGCATAATATATGCCTAAAGTACATGGTTGTGTACATTGAAGGAAAATGGCACGACAATTACATGCACACCTGTGTACCTCACAGATGGAATTTTGCTCAAATAAAGTACATGGACATGTAAAATAATTAGAAGGGATTGAGTGGTACACAACCAAAGAACACAAAGCCATGTTATAAGCTGTGAACTGCTAAGAAACACACCAAGTACATGGCCTAGAATATGACCATGTTCATGGTCGGGTACCCTATCCATTTAAAGACATGTAAAGAGCATAGACAAGAACACACCTGCATTCATGCCCATGTATTTTAAGAATGAAGAACACCACCAATAACATGACCATGTTTCACCCTTAAACTCTCAAGTTTAATAATAATAATAAAAAAAATCAAGGAGTGGATAATTTGTAGCTTGATTCAATTATGGCAAACTATAATATATTTGTTATTTGAGATAAACAATTGAAATTGAATGTTGCCAAAGTAGTCTCTACTATAAAAGTTTTTCATTTTGAATCAATAGAAAATGTTATGTGTGTATGTAAACCATGTAATCATTGATCGGCCTAAAAAAAGATTAATGATTGGCCAATTTACTTACATACCTATAGTGATAAATGAGTGATAATTGTTTGTTTTTTTTGTGAGTGATTTGATGGACGTTAATTATCAACATTTAATCATTGCACCAAGTATGCCACTTACAAGTTGATATTTTTGTTTAAAGGTTCGGTATTAATGTTGTACTACGTGTCTTGTGATAGGACTTACCGATATTTGAATGTTATAAATTTGTATGCTTTAGTATGAATGTAAGTTTAATTATGTTCTGCTTATTTTTGTTCTTTGTTTAGTTGCTCGTTTCATTGCAAATATCAATTATATTCCTATGTTAAATGGCACAAATTTTAAGGCATGAAAGAGAATGTGATGATCGTTCTCAGAGTCATGAACCTAGACTTAGTACTAAGGAAAGATTGCCCTCTTGCAATAACTGATGAAAGTACCTCTAATGAAAGGAGAAAGATGGAAAGGTGGGAGCGATCAAATCGCATAAATCTAATGGTCATGAAACGTGCCATTCCGAAACCGTTTAGAGGCATTATGTATGTTTGAAAGTATATAAATGGTTAAGTAGTTCTTAAAGGACCTTGAGAAAAGATTTGTCAAGAATGAAAAGGCTAAAGTAAGTACACTTTTGGCAAAACTTATCTCGATAAAGTATAAGGAAAATGACAATATTAGATAATACATCATGGAGATCTCTCATATTGCCTCAAAACTTAGGCACTAAAATTGTTTAAAGAATTGTTTGTACACTTGATTTTGATATCTCTTCTGCTACAGTTCAATCAATTTAAAGTAAGCTATAACTATCAAAATGACTCTTAGTCTTTTAATGAGCTCATCTCACACTATGTCCAAGAAGAGGAAATGTTAAATTCTTAAAGAACCAAAAGTGCTTACTTAGCTAGTACTTCTAAAGACAAAAGGAAAAAGAAGGGAAAAAAAAGGCAAGAAGGTTACGGTACAAACACCACAAAAGAAACAACATAAGAACCAAACCGAGGATGCTTATTTCTTTAGTGGTGCAAAAGGACATAAGAAGAAGTAATGTACCAACTATCATGCTTAGTGTGCAAAGAAGGGTACACTTCTTAACTTTGTTTGTTTTGAGGTTAATTTCACTGCACTACTGAGACATACATGGTAGACAGATTCAAGTGCAACAACTTACATTAAGGTATCTATGCAGGGTTGCTTGAGTTGTCAAAAGTTTAGTGATGGTGAAAGATACTTTTACATTGACAATGGTAAGTTAGTAGAGATTAAGGCAATTGAAGGAAACTTCAGATTATTACTTAGAACTGATTATTATTTGGATTTGAATGAGACTTTTGTTGTACTGTCTTTTAGAGGAAATCTAGTTTTTGTTATCACTTTGGATAAATTTGGTTATATTTGTTCATTTGGCAATAACTAGTTTGGTCTCTTTCGTGATTCAAATTTGGTTGGTACCAGTTCATTATCATATAGTGATAATCTTTATTTACTTAACATAATTGTCTCTTATAAGGAATCCCTACATGTTAGTTTAAGAAATTTAAAGCACAAATTAACTAATGAGAATTCAGCGTCATCATAGCACAAGAGATTAGGTTATATCTCCAAAAAGAGAATATAAAGACTTTTGTTTGACAATATTCTCAAATCCCTTGATTTTATAGATTTTGACACTTGTATTAACTGTATTAAGGGGAAATAAACAAATGTTAAGAAATAGGGTGCCAATAAGGTTATAGAAGTCTTAAAACTAATACATACATATATATATATATATATGATGCGAAATCCTCAGTTCCACTTATATTGCATTTATCCTCTTTAATACCCGAACCTTGAGATGGTCCCCCATCAATATATATATTTGTGGGCAATTTTTTGTAGTTTCTTAGAATGGTCAACGGTACTTTATAACATTCATAAATGGCTTCCTTAAGTGTGGTTAATTGTTTCTAATTCATGAGAAATCTTAGTCATTAAACGTGTTTAAAATCTTTAAAGCTAAAGTAGAAAATTAGCATAGTAAAAGAATTAAAGTTGTCAAATCTGATCGTGGTGATGAATATGATGGATAAGGTGAATAACATCCAAAACCATTTTCCAAATACTTAAAAGAATGCGGTATCATCCTACAATATACCATGCCAAGCTTACTTGTAATGAATGGTATTACTGAAAGATAAAACAAAATGCTTAAGAATATAGTAAGGAGTATACTTAGTTATTCCACTTTACCAAAATCACTCTAGGAAGAGGTTTTGAAAATTGCAGCATACTTGCTAAATAAAGTATCAACTAAAGCAACCAATAAAACCCCTTATGAGCTTTGGATAGGTAAAAAGCCTAATTTAAAGCACTCACACATTTTAAGGTGTCCAATTGAAGTTAAGCCTTATAGGCTAAAAGAAAAGAAACTGAATTCTAGAACTATTATTTACTATTTTATTGGGTACTCTAAAAGATCAGGGGTTACAAAATCTATGATCCTACTACAAAAGGAATTTTTGAGACAATTAATGTTAGGTTCTTTGAGGATGTTGAGTGCGCGAAGGGAAATAAAGTTAAGGATTTTGTCCTTAAAGAGAGAAAAGTTTATATTCCTCAAATTGCTATTGATAGTACTCAAGATCATATTCTAGTACCAAATGCTATTCAAGAAGCAAATCTAAAACAAGACAATGTAAATGAATCTCCTGTTCTAGGACAATAAACTCTACATGTCTGTCATATACCCTACTTAAGTAGAATAAGTTAGGTCACAATTACTAAGTGGGTTTTTAAACTAGTTTTAAAACCCTAAAATCATTCATTAGATTTTGAAAAAAATTTAGCAAAATGTTAGATTTTTTAAAACGTTTGATAATTGTTAATTATAAAAACTCGTGGTAAGACAAGAAAGGATAAACTAAGTCTTAAGGCCTATAGGGATCACAAAAGATACAATCCATAACTAATAGGCCATTGAGCCATAGACGGTCCCTAAAAAGTCTCAATTCAACTGAAAATATAAAAATAGGCTAACACATAACAGATCTCAGTTATAACAACTTTCGATGAGGTCTATCTTCATAATCTCATCCTATATTACCTCCTTAAAGTCATAACCCATTGAGTCATATAGTGAATCAATAAAATCCTCATATGAAAAAAAAAGGGGTAAAGGGCAAGCGAACCATGAAGGCTTGGTACATAATAACACAAACGCATACATGCATGTCAAATGGACCTATAACTAATGCGACAATCAATCATTGAATTCAATTAATCATTTTAATTAAACACTAGCACGAGAGTACTCATAACTCCAAATATCATGATAGGGGACAAGAGGTTTGACTCCACCACAATGAACAATAGGGATTGATGAGAGTATCCACACTCCATGTTGCCAAAAACTATGTATCTAAGTAGCCTCGTCTACGTGATCTTACCATTATGCGAACTCACAAATTAGAGTCTAGCTATATCATATCGCCTGCTAAGTCCTATAATCTTAGGCGACTCTTAGCATACCTTTTCTTTACTTACAATGCTTGTTATTGGATGTAATCTCACTTATTAACTACTCGTCGAGCCGCATTTGGTAACATAAGTACCTAACTATCGTGTCATTTTGAAGTATATGATTGCAACCATAATCCCGATTTAAGGTTTGTCACTTGTTGGCTCAAGTAACCACGCACAAGCAGCTAGCAGATATTTAATCAAGTTTGATTATTAACTCGATTCAATTTTTCTACCCTATCATGCAACACACAAGCTATTATGTACATAAAAGGTCAACATTTCTCGAATCGCAATTTAAGTTCCAATTGAGTTAATTAAGTTGATTTTATGCATAAAAAATTATAAGTTAGTTGATTATTCTAATTGATTGAATCCTATACAAAGTTTAGTTTAGGCTACTTAAGGCCCATACTAATTGCGAGTTCAATTAGGGTTATTTAGGCTCAATTAGCTTTTAGCTAATTGTAGCTCGAACCATTTAGGATTCATTTAGTTAATCTTAATAAGTTATTTAAGTTTTAATATTAGTTGAGTTTAAAGCCCAATTAGGGTATTTAGGCCATTTAAATATAGTAGATCCAATTATGTTTGGAATAAAGCCCATTAGCCCTAATTGATTTAGTTGAGTTCAGTTATAATTACTAATTACAATTTAAGTCAAATTAGATTAATTATATTTATTTTAAATTGACATAGGCCTATTGTGTTTACTTAGTCTCATTAGTTGTGTCTTAAGCATAGTTGATTTATTAAGTCTCACTATAAGTGCATTTTAGGCCTTTAGCTAATTTAAAGCTTTCATATGTTTAAAGCCCAATTAAAATTTAATGTATTTATTAAGGCCATTTAGAGTATAGGCCCTAGAGTTTAATGGGGCTAAGCATGTTTGAGTCTTAGGCCCATTTAAGTTTCACTGAAATTAGGTAAAGCCATTTTATTTCTTAGATCTAAGTCTAATTTATTTTAATTAATTAATTCAATTTAGGTCTTAAATTGGTTTGAGACTTAATTGAGTAATTCATTGTGCTAAAGCCTATTTAAGGTATAGCCTTAGGAAGAAAATAGGCCCAATTATGTTTTGAATCGGGGTCTTGAGCCCATTTAACTTATTAGATCTACATTATCATGTCAAATTTTATTTTAGCCCAATTAGAATAGTTTAGTTAATGAAACCCATTTAAACAAATTGTGTTTAATTTCATGGGCCATCCAGGGGAGGGTAAAAGGGAGGTCCTTGAGCCTATTTTGGTTGGGCTAACTTGTGGTTGAGTCGACCTTAGCCCATTTTAATTAAACCATTGTCCAACTTAATCTTAATTCGTCATAAATTTATGCCTTAATTTTAAATGGCTATAACTTACTTAATTTGAGCCAAAATTATGTGAAACAAAAGTCGTTTGTCTCTTTATCATTTCCATTACCAATTTTATCAAAAAGAACTTGATTTTATTCAAGTTAAAGCTCTTAAACTACCAAACTAATTTTAATTACGAATTTTTAACTTTAAAAGCTCATAACTTATTCAATTTAGGTTCAATTTACTTCAAACCAAAGCCTATTTGTTCCTACTCCTTCCTAGTACTTAATACATCATTTATTTTCCATTTTCAAGCTGAAAATACCATCAAAACAAAGCTAATAATATAGGACACAACCTAAGTTGCAATTTCATCCATTTTTTAGTCCAATTTCAACATATTATCACTTTTAAGCCTCATTTCATATCCAATCCAACTCTTATTATAATTAAACCATAATTAGACCAAATTTACCTTAAAATAAACATAATTTATAATATTTTTTCATAATTAATATTTTCTAAAACTATGTAAGAGATTTCATAACTAATTCAATCATACTACCAAATTCCAACCTTCCATATGCCATATTTACTAATTAATCATCAAAATCACTCCATACATCACATGTTCATACTCCAATAATCAATTTATCATCACCCAATATTAAAATCAAATTTAGCAAGAAAATTTAAGCTTCAATTTCATCTTCATAGTAGCGGTTGCAACTACATCTAACAAACCATTACATATCTTTAATTATCATGCATCATCCTTCAATTTTATCATTTAATCAATACATCAACTCTTAAATAATCAAATAACACTCAAGAGCACTCAATATAGGTGGTGGTCACTAATGGGTTTTATAATATACCATCAATGTTCAAGAAATCATTAAATCTTCTTATTCCATTACTTATAATTATTCTAAATCATTAACTTAAATAAGATTTTGAACTTACTTTATTGGAGATATAAGAAATACCCAAATTCTTTCCAAACCATGCCTACTCACTTCCAAAATGATATTTTTCTCAAACTCTCAATTGATTTCATTTACAATAAACATCACACATTACTTAAACTTACAATCTATAAACTGAAATCCACTTGAATCAAGTCATTTTCTTACTTACCTTCACACTCAAATCACATATAAGATGCCTCCTCTTAGCTTGAAATCCCACTTGATTCTTGACTTGAAAAGTATAAGAAAACAACTAGATTAGTATAGAGTTTAATGGGTATTAAGAGGTTTAAGAGATAAAATAGGTTTAATGGCTTTTTAAGAGCACTTACCTTAGAGATTTTTCTAAAAAAATGAAATGGGGACTATTTTTTTTCTATCCTAAAATGGGTTTTTATAGTAAGGTTTAGTAAGAGTTTAGCAGTAAGGATAAATAGATTCACAAGGGTTAGTGAGTTGTACCTTATAGTGACATGTGCCTTCTTAATTTAGCTTATTTGGGTATTATTTTTTCTTTAATTTCCTCCACTTACTATAGCTGCAAAATGATGCTTATTGTTTTCCCAAAAATGCTCTTAGAATTTAAATTAATTAACTACTCTTCTATAAAATAAGTGTATAGACATTTTGGCCATTTTATCAAATTGATCTCCAAATTTGATTTTTTTTTCCAATTGTTTTCAATTTTGTAATTAATTTTATTTTCTTAATTAATGTCTTAGAGCTATATTTAAGATCTTTGAGAAATTTCGACTCTATTTTTTGATAAAATCAATTTTAAGGGCAAAAATGGTCATTTTTAGTAAATTATCTCCAAACTTTAAGAAATCACTCCCATTAATTTAAAATGACTCCAAATAAATTTAATTTAGGTGTTTAGTGATTTCAACCAACTTCAATGACTCCAAATCGGGTTTAGAGGCAAAATGGTTATTTTGCGAAATTAATCCCTAACCTCCAATTTTTATTTTTTAATTGACTCCAAATATTTTTTTAGTGGCTTTACTCACTTAATTAAAGTCTTGGAATTTTATTTTAGGGTCACTGGGCTCTAAATGTTGGAAATCATTTCTAAATTGACTTCAGATCTTCTTTCTTAATTCCATTGAGCTTATGTGGAATTTTGGTGTTTTTTCACTACAACCTCAAGAACTAGTGCTATTAAGGAGATATATTTGAAAAAGAAGAAGAGCAATCCTAGATGATTATGTTGTGTTTGTTCAAGAACATGAAGATGGCATTGCAATGATGGAAGATGATACAATCTACACTCGGCAAGTCATGGAAAGTTCTTATTCTCAAAAGTGGATATATGTCATGAATGAGGAGATAAAGTTCATAAAAGACAATGACGTATGAGACCTTGTTTTATTACTTGAAAATACGAAACCCATTGGTTGCAAATAGATACTTAAAACCAAAAGGGATTCATAAGGTAATATACAATAGTATAAGGCATGTCTTGTCACTAAAGTCTTTACATAGAAAGAAGACAATGATTATAAATAGTTTTTTTCTCCGGTTTCATTGAAATACTTTTTAAGGATAATAATGGCATTACTAACTCGATTTTTTATCTTAAGTTACATTAAATAGATATAAAGACAACATTTCTTAATGGTGATATTGATGGGACGATCTACATGGTGCAACAATAAAACTTTGTTTCAAGAGATTCAAAGCAAATGGTGTGCAAGTCAAAGAAATCTATCTATGGACTTAAGCAGGGGTCTCGTCAATGGTATCACAAATTTCATGGGATAAAGGTAATTCTCGTATCTATACTTTTGGATTTAGGTGATTTAGTGCCTTAAGTTTTTATTCCTCTATAATTTAGTGTGTAAAAGAGATATTAAATCATATCTTATTTCAAGGCTAAATTATAAAAGAATAAAACTTTAGACACTAAATCACCAAAATCCAAAAGTATAGACACTAGAGCTGCCTTTATTCCCAAATTTTATCAAATTATCTTCTTGTTCGGTTTTGAGATGAATGTAGTTGATGATAGTGTATACCACAAGTTTAGTGGGAGTAAGTTTATTTATTTATTTATTTTGTTTTATATGTGGATAACATATTGCTTGCTACAAATGATATAAGCTTATTACATGATATCAAGAATTTTTTATCAAAGAATTTTAAAATAAAAGATCTTGGAGAAGCCTCTTTTATATTAAGAATCCAAATATATTGGGATTGTTCTTAAAGTATTTTTAGATTATCTCAAAATGACTATATTGAGAAAGTGCTTAAACAATGTGGCATGTAGAATTGTAAACTAGTAGATACCCTCATTGCTAAAGGAGACAAATTTTTCTAGGATCAATGCCCTAAGAATGACCTTGAAGGAAAAGAAATGGAAAAGGTTCCTTATGTACATTCAGGTTTGTATGTGTCTGGATGTTGCATACATTGCTAGGATATTAGGGAGATATTTAAGCAATTCAAAAGTGGATCACTGGAAAGTAGCCAAATGAGTCATGGGATACTTATAGAGAATAAAAGATTACATGCTCACATATAGAAAATTAGATCAATTGGAGATAATTGATTATTCTGATTTAGATTTCATCGAGCACTAAGACAGCTAGAAATCTACATCAGGATATATCTATTTGCTTACTAAAGGAGTGGTTTCATGGAAGAGTGTTAAGCAAACACTCATAGCTTTTTCTATAATGGCAGCAAAGTTTATAGCTTATTATGAGGTATCTAATTATGGAATATAGCTAAAGAATTTTGTTGCTAGGCTACATATTATCGATAATATGGAAAGATCGTTAAAGATATATTGTGGTAATAAATCAATAGTGCTATATTCCAACAACAACAGGAATATGGTTGATACGAACCACGCCCACGTGTGACGAAACCCTATACCAATACGTTTGGAATTGTAACCCAAGATTCCAAAACAATCAAAGTGGAACCGTGACCTGTTACCTATAGATGAGGCAAGAACCTTGGTATATTCTGTTGACGCCACAATCGGGATGAAGGACCGATTGATAAGTCTGATTTGAACGCCACGGATGAGATTCGATAAGTTCAAGAGAAGTTCTGATACGAAAACCTTCGCAATCACGCCTTGAGAACCCTTTTGATTAGTGTGAACCCCCAATGCAGTAATACAAAAACCCACGACACCAATTTGGAAATCAATCCCTAAGAAGATTAGAATTTAGGTTTGACTTAAGTTAATGATCTAAGAATTAGAACTATGGAAAGCCCTAATTTCGAAACAATCCACAAGAGAAGTCGATCAATCTTCCTTGATTGTTCCTAGGAGCATGTATTCAAATAAGAACACAAAGAACAAAGCAATAAGCTTTTTTGGTATTTTCAATATCTCAAAACTGAGTTTTACAATGAGGAGGTTCCGAATATAAAGGAGAAAACCCTAAAACATTACATGGAAATCGCAAAACAAGTGAAAAGTGCGCATAAAAAGAAGGCCGGCCATTTAGGCCGGCGGCCTTCCTTGAAAGTGCACCAAAACATCGGCGTTTTCAAGGCCGGCTCCAAGGCCGGCAGCCTTGAGCTGGTGTATCTTCACCCGATGCTATTTTCATCAAATTGAAGTTCTTTTGGCCTTCTTTTGCTCCAAAGCTTTGAATCCCTTGAAGTCCTTCACCTGTGATCTTCACCAAGCCTTGCAAATGAGAATTCAATGTTTGTTGTAGCTTCTTAGCTCTTGATCTCGTGATTGGTCCTTGAGGCAAGCTAATCGTACTTGAAACCCCTTGAACTTCATCCTTAGCCACTTGATCTTCTTCTTGACTTGGCTCTTGAGCTTGGATCGGTGACTCTTCCATAACATTCCCCCTCTCCTCAAAAGGATTCGTCCTCGAATCCAAAGCATCACCTACATCAAACGGACTAAGATCAGCAACATTAAAAGTGGAACTAACATTATACTCACCTGGTAAGTCCACTCTGTAGGCGTTGTCGTTGATCCTCTCAAGTATCTGAAAAGGACCATCTCCCCGGGGGTTCAACTTTGATTTCCTTTGTAGTGGAAACCACTCCTTGCGAAAATGCACCCAAACCCACTCTCCCGGTTGAAAAATCATGGGTTTCCTGCCTTTGTTCACCCTTGAAGCTACCTTGGCATTCTGTTTCTCAATCCTATCCTTCACCTGCTTATGTAGCTTCCTCACAAAATCTGCCTTTGAATCAGCATCAAAACTCACAAACTTGTTAGGTGGTAATGGCAATAAATCAAGAGGAGTAAGTGGATTAAAACCATATACAATCTCAAATGGAGAACAATGAGTAGTGCTATGAATAGCCCTATTGTATGCAAACTCCACAAATGGTAGACAATCCTCCCAAGTCCTAATGTTTTTATCTATGATTGCCCTCAACAACTGAATTAAAGTCCTATTAACCACCTCAGTTTGCCCATCAGTCTGTGGGTGACAAGTAGTCGAAAACATCAGCTTGGTTCCCAACTTTCCCCACAACACTCTCCAAAAATGACTCAAGAATTTTACATCCCTATCACTAACAATGCTCTTAGGTATGCCATGCAGACGCACTACCTCTCTAAAGAACAAATCAGCAATGAATGTAGCATCATCAGTTTTATGACAAGGAATGAAATGAGCCATCTTACTAAACCTATCAACCACAACAAAAATGTTGTCACTACCTTTCCTAGTTCTAGGTAATCCAAGCACAAAATCCATCGACGCAGCAGTCCACGGTTCATTAGGAACAGGCAATGGTGTGTATAATCCATGTGGTTTTAGTTTAGATTTAGCTTCTCTACATGTAATGCAATGTTGACAAACTTTATGCACATCATGTCTCATGCTAGGCCAGAAAAAGTGTTCATTTAGCATAACATAGGTCTTATCTACCCCGAAATGCCCCATTAAGCCCCCTCCATGTGCTTCCCTAACAAGCAATTCCCTTACAGATCCTCTAGGAATGCACAACTTACTCTTCTTAAATAGGAATCCATCAGACACAAAATAATCATTCAGTCCAGTCCCACCAACACAAGCAGCAAAAATCTCAGAAAAATCAATATCATGTGGATACAAATCCTTCACCAACTCAAAACCTAGCAAAGATGTACTAAGAGAGTTAAGTAACGTGTACCTTCTTGAAAGCGCGTCAGCCACAGTATTCTCCTTACCCTGCTTGTACTTGATCACATATGGAAATGTCTCGATGAATTCTACCCACTTGGCATGCCTTCTATTCAACTTATCTTGACCCTTTAGATGTTTCAAACTCTCACGGTCAGTGTGAATGACGAATTCCTTAGGCCAAAGATAGTGTTGCCATGTCTGCAATGAGCGCACCAAGGCATACAGCTCCTTGTCATATGTTGGATACTTCAGTGCTGCTCCACTCAACTTTTCATTGAAGTACATTAGTGGCCTGTGATCCTGCATCAAAACAGCTCCAATCCCTATGCCACTAGCATCACATTCAATCTCAAAAGTTTTGTTAAAATCAGGTAAAGCAAGCAATGGTGCATTACACAATTTATCTTTCAAATCATTAAAAGCTTGTTCTTGTGCATCACCCCAAGCAAATCCAACATTCTTTTTCACAAGCTCATTCAAAGGTGCAGCTATAGTGCTGAAGTCTCTAATAAATCTTCTATAGAAACCAGCAAGTCCATGAAAGCTCCTCACCTCACTAGCAGTCCTAGGTCTAGGCCACTCCTTAATGGCTCTAACCTTCTCCTCATCAACCTCAACCCCACGACTAGAAACAACAAAACCTAGAAAATTGACCTTATCCATGCAGAAACTACACTTCTTAAGGTTGGCAAATAATTTCTCCTCCCTAAGTTTTGCTAAAACTAGTCTCACATGCATAACGTGATCATCCAGACACTTAGAGTAAATCAAGATATCATCAAAATAAACCACAACAAATTTACCTAAGTAATCACGAAGCACATGATTCATTAGTCGCATAAAAGTACTAGGTGCATTTGTAAGACCAAAAGGCATGACAAGCCATTCATACAGACCATATTTAGTCTTAAATGCAGTTTTCCATTCATCCCCTACTTTCATGCGTATCTGGTAGTAACCGGATTTTAGATCAATCTTTGTAAACAAACAAGAACCATACAATTCATCCAACATATCATCTAACCTAGGAATAGGATGACGATACTTTACCGTGATTTTGTTGATGGCTCTACAGTCTACACACATCCTCCAAGTCCCATCCTTCTTTGGCACTAAAATCACAGGCACTGAACAGGGACTTAGACTTTCTCTCACATACCCCTTCTCCAGCAACTCCTCAACCTGTTTCTGAATCTCCTTTGCCTCGCTGGGATTAGTCCTGTAGGCAGGTCGGTTGGGTATGGCTGCTCCCGGAATGAAGTCAATCCGATGCTCTATGCCCCTAACTGGTGGAAGTCCACTGGGCATCTCCGCTGGAAATACATCTCCATATTCCTGCAGCAAATCAGAAAACACACTAGGAATAGATGGGTTAATATCGTCAGTGGCCAAATAGGCCCCTTTGTACAAAAGTACAAAGATAGGTCTACTGGCACTCAAAGCATGCCTAACCTCACTTGCCCTAGCAATCAAACTCACACTCTTACTTCTTTTCTCTCCAGGCCGATTGTCATCTTGCTTTTCACTCCCCTCTTTCTTTTCACTCTGCTCATTTTTATTACACTTTTTAGTTGCACTCTTATTCTTCACTCCCTCAGAATTGCTTTTTCTACTCTCCCTCTCTTTTCTTTCGGCCTCAACTCTCAACCTCTCTAATTTACATTGGTCCTCATACACTTCCTTAGAGGACAGTGGTGCCAAAATGGTTCTCCTTCCATCCTTAGTAAATGAGTACCTATTGAGATATCCATCGTGCACGGTTTTCCTATCAAATTGCCAAGGTCTGCCCAACAAGATATCACCAGCATGCATAGGTACTACATCACAGAGCACCTCATCACTATACTTGCCTATGGAAAAAGAAATGAGAGCTTGCCTGTTTACCTTAACCTCACCACAGTCGCTGAGCCACTGAAGTTTGTAAGGTCTTGGGTGTGGTACAGTAGGCAGCCCCAACCTGTTCACCAAGAGTGTACTCACCACATTAGTACAACTCCCTCCATCGACAATCACACTACATGCCTTCCCCTGCACATGGCATCTAGTATGAAACAAGTTTTCCCTTTGCTCTTCATGGCCATCCTCCTTCAACTGGGTGTTAAGTGCACGCCTAGCTACATACAAGTCACCTTTCACTGCCTCCTCAACACTCTCAGCATCACTACAATCCTCTAATGGAGGCATATCATCGTCTTCACCCTCATTGTCACTTTCCTCATCATCAGTGACAATCTCACCATTCCTTATCACCATGGTCCGCCTATTAGGACATTCCCGACTAATGTGTCCTACACCCTGACACTTCCAACATTTAATGTCCCTATTTCTACTTTTCTGATCAACAACCTTAGGTTTCTCATATGAAACCCCAACTGATTTTCCCTTTGAAGCCTCAACAGTAGGCTTACTACCACTCTTAATATCAGATTTTCCATAACCTCTCCATGCAGAATTAGAATTAGAAGAAGGTTTGGAAACGTACCGGTTTGGCCCTCTACCTTGGAGTTGTCTCTCAATCTTGATGGCAAGATGTACCATCTCCTCTAGCTCTACATAATGCTGCAACTCCACCCTGTCGGCGATCTCCTTGTTCAACCCACCAAAGAAACGTTCCATGGTAGTTTCCTCATCCTCATCTACATCAGCTCTCGTCATGATCATCTCCATCTCCTTGTAGTAGTCCTCCACACTCCTACTACCCTGTCTCAAGAAATGTAATTTCTGCATCAATTCCCTATGAAAGTATCTAGGGACAAATCTTTTTCTCATCACAGCCTTGAGATCATGCCAGGTCTCAATAGGATACTCCATGTTCCTCCTCCTGCTAGTCACCAGCTGATCCCACCAGGATATAGCATAATCCTGAAATTGGGTTACAGCCAATTTCACCTTTTTCTCTTCACTACATTGGTGACATTCAAAAATCAACTCAACTCTCTTCTCCCACTGCAAGTATTCCTCTGGGTCAGATTTACCCTGAAAAATTGGAAGCTTCAGTTTAATACTTCCCAGACCCCTGTCTACTACATCATCAACAAATCGACCCCTACTGGCAGTGTAACTCTCCTGCATTCGACCTCTACCTCTTCCTGTGCCCATGCCTCTACCTACTCCTCTACCACCTCTTCTTCCTCTATTGACTAGCATGGCTGCACTATCCTCATAATCCTCCTCCAGATATTCATTAGCATCAGTCACTTCAGCAGCTTGATGCATAGGATTTTTACCTCCCCTATTCCCTTCACTAGTACTTGACTCCCTCTTCTCAACAACCTGTAGTCTCAAATTCATATGCTCTAGAGACTCTCTCATAGCTATAATGGCGTTAGTCATACGCCTAAACTCTGACTGTTGTGCTTCACGCAACAAAGCATCATCTGCACTTTTATCAGATTTTTCAACACCACTACCTGTCATCTTTACCTGCAAAAACAACAAACGTTAATGCTAAACAAAATTTTGAGTTTCCTCACAACTGCTCCCTTTCGTGTTTTTGCACTCTATTGATGGGGTTATCCACTCGTGTTTCTCACAATCGATATTTAGCACACAGGTATTCCTCACAACTCTCAAGCCCGCTCTTAAATGTTCTTAAGCGAATCACACTCCCAAGAGCAATTTCCAACGAATTTCAATACAAAGACGCGAATTTGGTGTTTCCCACTATCCCTTAAACAAGATTACACTAGGATTGAAGGATATGGTGTTCCCAAGGATTAGCAAAAACAAGACAATCAAATAATTTCAGATTTTTTTTTTCTCTCTTTTGGTTATGAACACTGTTCACGAACACTATTCACACTCAATTTTTTTTTTTTTTAAACACCAATTGAAGACTAACTAATCCTAAGCAAGGATCAAAATAGCGAAAATCCCCAAATTGATGAACAAACCCTAGAACATGAGAAGTCACAATTTGATCAATCTAATCAATGGAGTACATAAAGATCACAACTTTATATCCTAAATAACGATGGGAAACAAGAATCAAACAAAAACAAGAAAAGATATAACCTGATCTAGAGCTAAAGCTCTGATACCAAATGATACGAAAACCTTCGCAATCACGCCTTGAGAACCCTTTTGATTAGTGTGAACCCCCAATGCAGTAATACGAAAACCCACGACACCAATTTGGAATTCAATCCCTAAGAAGATTAGAATTTAGGTTTGACTTAGGTTAATGATCTAAGAATTAGAACTATGGAAAGCCCTAATTTCGAAACAATCCACAAGAGAAGTCGATCAATCTTCCTTGATTGTTCCTAGGAGCATGTATTCAAATAAGAACACAAAGAACAAAGCAATAAGCTTTTTTGGTATTTTCAATATCTCAAACTGAGTTTTACAATGAGGAGGTTCCGAATATAAAGGAGAAAACCCTAAAACATTACATGGAAATCGCAAAACAAGTGAAAAGTGCGCATAAAAAGAAGGCCGGCCATTTAGGCCGGCGGCCTTCCTTGAAAGTGCACCAAAACATCGGCGTTTTCAAGGCCGGCTCCAAGGCCGGCAGCCTTGAGCTGGTGTATCTTCACCCGATGCTATTTTCATCAAATTGAAGTTCTTTTGGCCTTCTTTTGCCCCAAAGCTTTGAATCCCTTGAAGTCCTTCACCTGTGATCTTCACCAAGCCTTGCAAATGAGAATTCAATGTTTGTTGTAGCTTCTTAGCTCTTGATCTCGTGATTGGTCCTTGAGGCAAGCTAATCGTACTTGAAACCCCTTGAACTTCATCCTTAGCCACTTGATCTTCTTCTTGACTTGGCTCTTGAGCTTAGATCGGTGACTCTTCCATAACAAGTTCTTTGGAGAACCAAGAGAGGAATTCTCTCAAATTATATTAAACAATGTTGTATCTAAGTTCTATCTTCTATTTTCCAACCCTAGCAGCTATTAATAGGGTTTACAGCTCGTAAGGAAAAAGCCCAAAACGACATAACATAATAAAGTCGCGGAAAAATAACAAACAGGCAATGTACGCCGGCTACGTAGTCCCTCTGCCGTGCTCTAATTGCAACACAGGTTGTCAAGGCCGGCAACGTTTAAGCCAGCGTTGTCAAGGCTGGCAACTTTGATCTCCAATGCTTTGATCTCCTTGAATGACTTGTACAAATGCAAGTTCATTCTCATGGTTGCTCCAATCCTTTCCAGCTTCTTAGACATCCTTTATCAACCCGTTAAGTGCTTCCTTGAATCATTTCGCTCGAGTTCTTGTGATTGGTCTAGGTGGCACTTCAAGAGGATCCACATTCTACCTTCTAGCTTGGCTCCCATCATGGCTTTCATCATTCCCTTCCTCTTGAAAAGGATTTGTCCTCAGATCATCGCCTACATCAAAAGGACTCATATCAGTAATGTTAAAAGTAGCACTTACTCGATACTCACCTGGCAAATCTAACTTGTAGGCATTATCATTGATGCGCTCAAGAATTTGAAATGGTCCATCGCCTCTACGAAGTAATTTAGATCGACGTTGCACAGGAAACCGCTCTTTGCGCATGTGAACCCAAACCCAGTCTCTAGGTTCAAAGACAGCTTGTCGACGACCTTTATTGGCTTGTTTCACATACTACTCTGTTCTTCGCTCAATGTTTGGCCTTGCCTTCTCATGGAGTTGTTTAACAAACTCCGCTTTTTTCTGACCATCTAGATTGACATACTCAGAAATAGGAAGAGGTGATAAATCCAAAGGAGTTAGTGGATTAAAACCATACACAATTTCAAATGGAGTAAACTTAGTAGCAGAATGCATTGTGCGATTATAAGCAAATTCAACATGAGGCAAACAATCCTCCCAACTTTTAATGTTCTTTTTAATGACAGCCCTTAACAAAGTAGATAAAGTTCGATTTACTACCTCAGTTTGACCATCAGTTTGTGGATGACAAGTAGTAGAGAACAATAACTTAGTTCCTAACTTAGCCTACAGGGTCTTCCAGAAGTAGCCCAAGAACTTAGCATCTCGATCCGACACGATTGTTCTAGGCATACTATGCAATCTCACAACTTCCCTAAAGAACAAATTAGTAATATGGCAAGCATCATCTGTTTTGTGGCAAGGAATGAAATGTGCCATCTTGGAAAACCTGTCCACGACTACAAAAATATAGTCTCTACCATACCTAGACCTGGGTAATCCTAACACAAAATCCATGGAAATGTCTACCCACGGCTCATGAGGAATTGGAAGTGGGGTATAAAATCCATGAGGTTGGACTCTAGACTTTACTTGCTTACAAGTGACACATCGCTCACAAATCCTCTCAACATCTCGTTTCATGTGAAGCCAATAGAAGTATTCCTGCAAAACCCCTAAAGTTTTAGCTACTCTAAAATGCCCCATTAATCCTCCTCCATGAGACTCCCTCACTAATAACTCTCTTAAAGAACAATTGGGAATGCAAAGTTTATTCTCCCTAAACAAGAATCCCTCATGCTTATAAAATTTACCATGATCACTCTTCTCACAGCGAACATACTCTCCACAAAATTCTCGGTCAGCAGCATACAAGTCTTTAATATGCTCAAAACCAAACAATCTAGAACTAAGAGTAAAGATAAGAGCATACCTTCTAGAAAGTGCGTCAGCAACAACATTTTCTTTACCTTGCTTGTAGTGGATGACATAGGGAAATGTTTCGATAAACTTCACCCAACGAGCATGCCTTTTGTTCAGCTTATGTTGCCCCTTCAAGTATTTCAAGGATTCATGATTAGTGTGGATCACGAACTCTTTTGGCCATAGATAGTGTTGCCAAGTCTCTAAGGCTCGAACCAATGCATATAACTCCTTGTCATAAGTAGGGTAGTTCAAGGTTGCCCCACTTAGCTTCTCACTAAAGAATGCAATTGGTCTTCTCTCTTGCATGAGAACTGCTCCAATACCTATTCCTAAAGCATCACACTCAATCTCAAAAGTTTTAGAGAAATTAGGTAAAGCGAGTAGTGGCGCATGAGTCCGCTTATTTTTAAGCGTCTGAAAAGCCTTCTCTTGTTGATCTCCCCAACTGAACCCTACATTCTTCTTGATTACTTTAGTAAGTGGTGCTGCAATGGTGCTGAAATCCTTCATAAACCTCTTATAAAAGCTCGCTAGTCCATGGAAACTCCGAAAATTACTTACATTAGTTGGACTAGGCCATTCTTGGATCGCACGAATCTTCTCTTCATCAACCTGTATTCCCTGTACACTAACAATAAAACCAAGAAACACAAGTCTGTCTGTGCCAAAAGTGCACTTTTTGAGGTTAGCATATAATTGCTCCTTTCGAAGCACTTCCAAAACAGCCCTCAAGTGAGATATATGGTCTTCCAAACTCTTGTTGTAAATGAGGATATCATCAAAATAGACGACCACAAATTTGCCAATAAAAGTCCTCAAAACATGGTTCATAAGTCTTATGAAAGTACTAGGTGCGTTAGTTAAACCGAAAGGCATTACTAACCACTCATATAATCCATATTTTGTCTTAAATGCTATTTTCCATTCATCATCTTCTTTCATTCTAATTTGGTGATATCCGCTTTTCAAATCAATTTTGGAAAAGACACTAGACCCATGTAACTCATCTAACATGTCATCTAAACGAGGAATAGGATGACGATATTTTACCGTGATGTTGTTGATAGCTCGGCAATCAACACACATTCTCCATGATCCATCCTTCCTAGGCACCAAAATCACAGGCACTGCACATGGGCTCATGCTTTCTCTCACATACCCCTTCTCCATCAAGTCATTGACCTGACTTTGGAGTTCCTTTGTCTCCTCTAGATTGCTCCTATAAGCTGGCTTGTTTGGAATAGATGCTCCGGGTACAAAGTCAATCTGGTGCTCGATACCACGAATAGGTGGTAACCCCTTTGGAATCTCCTCAAGGAAGATATCTTCAAAGTCCTGCACAATAGACATAACCACATTAGGCAAAGAGTTAAAAGGTTCGTTAGTATTCAAATAAGTTTCCTTAAAAACCAGCAACAACATAGGTTGCTTCATCACTAACGCTCTCCTCACTACACTCGCTCTCGCTACACAACTCTCCTTTTGCAAAGCTGCACTCTCCTTTTCACTCACCACCAAAGTTGATCCCCCCTCAACTTGGCCTCTCACACTCTTTCCAGCCTTCCTCTCTTTTTCCTTTTGATATTGACTTTTGTGTTCCTTTTCTTTTCCTATGTCTTTTGCTCTCTCAATCTCCCTCTGTTTTTCACTCACCTTATATTTTGCAAAAGATTGTTATAGCTGCAACTGATCCTCATACACTTGTTTAGGTGTTAAGGGTTTAAGATTATAGCTTTTGTCATGGTGAACGAGTGTATACTTGTTAGAAAAGCCATCATGAACAACCTTCCTGTCAAACTGCCATGGCCTCCCCAACAACACATGACAAGCCTGCATCGGCACTACATCGCATAATACATCATCCTCATACCTACCGATGCGAAAAGCAATTAAGGCTTGCTTACTCACCTTAGTCTCGCCACTATCATTCAGCTACTGCAATTTATATGGGCTAAGGTATTTAGTGGTCTTGAGTCCTAACCACTCAACAATGAAAGTACTCACTACATTAGTGTAACTCCCCCCATCAATGATCAAACTACAAATATGGTCACCTAGATAATATCTAGTATGAAAGATATTCTCTTGTTGCACCTCCTCTTCTTCCTTCACCTGCACATTCAAAGCTCGCTTCACTACTACCACTAACTTTCCTGCTGCAGGCTCCTTATCATCACTAGCATCCTCCAATGGAGGCATATCATCATTTTCACTATCCCCCTCAGTCTCATACTCACCATCATCGCGCAGAATCATAACACGTCTATTCGGACATTGACTAGCAATATGGCCTCTGCCTTGGCATTTAAAACATTTAATGTCATGATTTCTAGGAGTAGAAGAATCATGTTTACCTTGATTACCAGGAGTAGACCCCCCCCCCCCCCCCCCCCCCCCCCCTTGCTTCTTCTCTCCTTTTGGCTTGGTGGGTAAAGACTTTTCTTCCTTCCTCCAATGGTTAGTCTTCCAAGTAGATGTACCAGTACCCTGTTGAAACCATGCAGTACTACTAACTTTTCTCCTATGTTGGTTCTCAACCTTTATAGCCATGTGGACCATGTCTTCCAATTCCACATAATGCTGTAATTCTACCACATTTTGAATCTCTCTATTTAACCCAGCAAGAAACCTCGCCACGGTAGCCTCTCTATCCTCCTTAACATTTGCTCGAATCATAGTAACCTCCATCTCCTTGAAATACTCATCCACACTTTGGCTTCCCTGCTTAAGAGTTTGCAATTTGTTGTGTAATTCACGATAGTAATAAGCAGGAACAAACCGCTTCTTCACCACCCTCTTCATCTCTCCCCAAGACTCAATGGGTGGTTCGCCATTTCTTCTTTTATTCAATATCAGTTGATCCCACTACACTATAGCATAATCTGAAAACTCAATGGCAACAAGCTTCACTTTCTTTCTCCCACTATAATTGTGACAATCAAACACCATCTCTACCTTCTTCTCCCATTCTAAGTATGCCTCGGGATCATTCTTCCCATAGAAAGGAGGAATCTTCATCTTTATACTACTCAATTGACTATCCTCTCTATTCCTATCTCCTCTATCTTCCCAATCCCTAGTTCCTCTATTCCTACCACCATAACTTCTATAACTCCTGATAGAAGGTTCATCAAACTCATCATCAGAAATTTCATTTCCACCCCTTTGTCCTCTTTTAGAACAACTCTCTCTCTTACGCCCTTGAAAGACGTTTTTAGATTGCTCTAGTTTCTGCTCCACCGTTTCATGAATTCGTTCCATTCCCTCTTGAAACATCCTCTTCATCTCACTCCTCAATGCCTCAATGACTAACCTAGCATCAAACCTCCCCCTCTCACCTTCAGGAGAATTTTGTCTCGACATAGTTCTTGTAATAAAAGATTAGTACTAACACAAATATATATAGAATTAAACCTCACAATTCGCTCCCTCACGTGTTTCACTCAAAGAAGGATATCCCACAATCACTCGTGTATTCTCACAAACAGAGATGATATCAACTCACCAATCCCTTTTCTCAATTCTCTTAAAACTAATCTAAACCACACCAAATTCTTCCGTAGAATTCAAGAACAAACTCTCCGGGCTTGGATTTTCCTTTTTCTTTCTTTCTTTTTTTTTGTTTTTATGCTCGTTCTTTTATTTTCATTCTTCTCTCTCTTTTTTTTTTTGTTTTCGTTCTTTTTTTTTTTTTTGTAACAAGATTGATAGAATGAAACCACACTACTCAAGAGACAATTAACACTATGAACTTGAGTATGAAGCGATGGTAATACGAAACTTGATATGAACGACTAATATGAACGATTGGAGTTAGGGTTTTGATGTTACCTTTTCTCAAACCGAACTGATGTTTAACAAACCTAGGCTCTGATACCAAACTGATACGAACCACGCCCACATGTGACGAAACCCTATACTAATACGTTTGGAATTGCAACCCAAGATGCCAAAACAATCAAAGTGAAACTGTGACCCGTTGCCTATAGATGAGGCAAGAACCTTGGTATATTATGTTAACGCCACAATCGGGATGAAAGACCGATTGATAAGTCTGATTTGAACGCCATGGATGAGATCTGATAAGTTCAAGAGAAGTTCTTTGGAGAACCAAGAGAGGAATTCTCTCAAATTGTATTAAACAATGTTGTATCTAAGTTCTATCTTCTGTTTTCCAACCCTAGCAGCTATTAATAGGGTTTACAGCTCGTAAGGAAAAAAGCCCAAAACGACATAACATAATAAAGTCGCGGAAAAATAACAAATAGGCAATGTACGCCGGCGTAGGATGTACGCCGGGTATATACGCCGGTGGAGTAGTGGCCGGTGTAGTCCCTCTGTCGTGCTCTAATTGCAACGCCGGTTCAAAGCCGGCAGCGTTTAAGGCAGCGTTGTCAAGGCCGGTAGCTTTGATCTCCTTGAATGACTTGTACAGATGCAAGTTCATTCTCATGGTTGCTCTAATCCTTTTCGGCTTCTTGGACATCCTTTATCAACCCGTTAAGTGCTTCCTTGAATCGTTTCGCTCGAGTTCTTATGATCGGTCCAGGTGGCACTTCAAGAGGATCTACATTTCACCTTCTAGCTTGGTTCCCATCATGGCTTTCATCAATGGTTGAAGAATTTAGTCACTAGGCTGTGTGTTGTCGATAATATAGAAAGACCGTTAAAGATATATTATGACAATAAATTTGCAATGCTATATTCTAACAACAACATGAGCTTGACAAAGTCAAAGCACAAAAACATCAAGTTCCTTGTTGTAAAAGAAATAGTTCATAATAAATAGGTGTCTATAGAGCACATAGGAACAAACTTTATGGTTGCAAATTTGTTTACTAAAGCATTACCGCCCAATGACTTTCATGTGCATGTCACTCATATGAGTGTTATATATTTTCAAGATCTTTAGTTTCAGTGGGAGTTTATATTTACAATGCTTGTATGTTAGACATATATTAGTTATTATTTTGGATACAGCCTATGGTTACAATAATCACAGTAATAAAGCTATTTTCAGTTATTTGATATTTTTGGTTAAATTATTTCCGCACTTATAGAAAATTGATCTCACTAAGGTATAATTTAGGACCAGTAGCAAAAAGGCATGTCGAATCACATTACATGTATTTTCCATACTACACATCCATACTTGATACATGTCATTTAATTATTTTAATATATGTGATCATTGATAGGGCCAACTACAATATATGTAGCAAAACTTACTTTAATCCTATACTGATATGATTGATAGACCAAATCATTTGGAAATGTATTCGGTTTTGATAGAAAAAATTTAGTGAGTACTTATAAGGATTATACACAATTATAAATGTCACACATATGACCCAAGTGAGAGATTGTTAGATTTATTTTATAAATAAATCGTATAGGCTTATATATGTAATTAATAATAATAATAATTGTGTAATAAAGTTATCATATTAAATAGAGTCTAAATAAAGTGATTTAATAAAAATATGGACTTTA
Organism: Laguncularia racemosa; assembly: GCA_037954665.1. Taxonomy (NCBI): domain Eukaryota; kingdom Viridiplantae; phylum Streptophyta; class Magnoliopsida; order Myrtales; family Combretaceae; genus Laguncularia; species Laguncularia racemosa. Next base: position 4,609,431 of record JBBMOL010000030.1, on the reverse strand, counting down.
ATACATTTCTAAAGGATATTCTATTGATTTGAAAGGTTACACCATCACATCAAATAAAGAGTTTTATAATTTATAAATTTAGGTTTGTTTTCATTTATTACTTTTATATTTTATGTCCTAATTTTATAAATGGATTGTTCCTAAATAATATATTTATAAATATCATTATATGAAAATTCTAATAAATCAAATCTAAATAACTCAATAGGATATAGTTCAAGCTTATAGGATACTACACATCTAATGGTATTTGAACTTAAAAATCTAAACATAATTAAGCTCTAGTAAAAAAATTGAACTCGAATTTGCTATTTTATTCTCTCAATTTGACTTGGTAACATTGAATAGAGTGATATATAAGGATGTAAGCGGGATGGGTATTGTCGAGTTCTCGACCCACTAGTCCCACTAAAAACCCTATAGGATTTGGGAAGGGTATGAGACAAATGCTAAACCCGTTGGAAGCTCAAACCTGTTAACATATATATATATATTTATATAATTTAGTTAATAAATATTATTATATATTTAATAAAAATTTTTTTAAAAAATCAGACCAAGCCATAATCCAACATCCATTTTAATTTTATACATTATAATTATACTTTACACAAATGACTATCAAACTTATTCAATTACTCAAAGTGTCAAACGTAATTACATAAGTTATGTGTTGCTGTATGTTGTTGCCTAATGCTTAACCATATAATTCCATACACAGTTACACACTAAAATAGTGTAGACCAGACAAGACGTCTACGGTCCACATTCCTCTACACACACAGAGTACACCTATAGTAGTTAAAAAAAGAAAAATAAAAAAAGCTACAGTAAAACCTTCAGTCACTCTCACAGTCTCACCCATCTTTCTCATATGGTCTAACTCGATCTCGTCGTCGTCGTCCTCCTCCTATGCAAGCTGCCGTTGCCCGTCGCACGCATCATCTCGATCTCGTCTGTCGTCTATCGTTTGTCGCAAGCATCGTCTGTCGTTTCGTCTCATGGTTACCAGTTAGCAACTATGCAATTTTTGAGTTTTTTGAAATGAGATAGGTGAGCTCTAAAAGGATAGAAGCAAGCTTTTATATTGTTAACAATAAGTTGATAATTACTATTACCGAAGAAGGAAAAAGTTAATTGTTGCTGAGCATTATAATATACATGATAGGCTTTGTGGATTTTTGGGTCGACTTCTACTTCCTTTTTTTCTTTTCCCCTGAGTGAGTTTCGTTACAAAAAATTTTTGATCCTAGGCTAGCACTCCCTGTACTTTTAGAACAAACTCAGTATTTCAATATAAAAACAAATGGTCATGTTAGTCGGAACACCATGAAAGTATGCAACCACTTTTTAAGCATGTTAGTCGGAACACCATAAAAAAGGAAATCATGAACATCTATAATGGGGAGAAGGAAAAATTGAGAGTGCTGTTGAAAGCACTAAATTCTCGAGTTATGGTAACAATGGATTTATGCATATCAAATCAGAAAAAGAGATACATGACTGTCACAGCACACTTCATTGATCATAATTGGAGGCTTCAAAATCGACTCATGGAGTAAGATTCTTTACTTATATTATCTTTTCATAATAAATAATGGAAAATTATATTATATTGGCGTTTTTTATATTTTCATGCAGTTTTTTATATGCTCCAACATTATACACAAATGAGGTGCTTACCGATTGTTTTTTTAACTCATTGATGAGATGGATATTAGATAAAAAATTATCTACAATTACTGTAGATAATTATTCTACGAATGATGCAATGATTACAACTTTGACCATGAAACTAAGAAGAGATGAGTTAATTCTTCGGGGAAAGGTCCTGCACATATGTTGTTATGCACATATTTTAAACTTAATTGTGAAGGAGGGTGTGACCGTGATAGAAAGTGCGATTGAGAAGATCTGTGATAGTGTTGCATTTTGGTCGGCAACATCATCAAGAGTTGAGAAATTTAGAGAAGCATGTAAACAATTGGATATTCGATATGATAGAAAGCTTGCCTTAGATTGCAAAACTTGGTGGAACTCTACATATGATATGTTGATAATAGCCATTGAATATAAAGAAGTTTTTTATAGAGTTCAATTTATGGATAGATATTATAAATGTCTTTCTACCAACGATGATTGGGAGGTAGTAGAAGAAATTTACAAAAAGTTAGCGATCTTTTATAAGGTAATCAATATTTTTTTCGGTACCCAATATCCAATTGCAAATTATTATTTTGAAAAGTTTTTTAATATTAAAGAATCGTTAGTTAGAAAGGCTCTTCAGATGAGAATACTAGAATCATGGTGGGGAAAATGTTTGATAAGTTTGAAAAATATTGGAGTGATGTACACATCATTATGGCTGCTTGTACTATTTTGGATCCATGTTTTAAGATGAAGGCCGTGGATTTTATGTTTCCTTCTATTTATAAAGTAAATGCATTTGTAGAGATTCAAAATATTAGCAACTACTCAATTTGTTCCTTTTGATTCTTCAAGAAAATCAAGATTGGTGCAATTCTTGAGCACTATTAATACTGATGGCCAAGTTAAGTCAGAATTGGATCACTATTTAGAAGAAGTTGTGTTACCTTGGACTGATGATTTTGATATTCTTAGTCGGTGGAAAGTAAATGGAATTAAACATCCTATATTACAAGAATTAGCTAAAGATATGTTGGCTATTTTTGTGTTTACGGTTGCTTCTGAGTCTGTATTTAGTACTAATGGATGAGTAATTAACTCACATAGAAGCAGACTAAATATTGATATAATAGAAGCATTGATGTGCAGTCAAAGGTTGTTATCAAATAAGATGAGAGGTAAAAATTTTGATTATATAATAATGAGTTCTTTTATACATAGAACAACTATTATTTACCTAATGTCTAATGTGTTTTATGGGTTTTTTTCCTCATTTCGATAGGTTCAAAGATAGATAATGAAGAAGATGGGATTTGAAGACTATAAGAGTTAATTGTCAAGTAAGAATTCCAAAAAATATAAGATTAATACCTTTATTATATGTGTTTAGAATTTTTTCTATTTCTATTAAAACTTGTTAACTATATTTTATTTTTTTTGTCATTTATTAAGTTATATGATTTGTCCTATTTTATTATAATTAAAAATGCTTTTATGTCGGTAATTTTATTTATCAATATGTAGATTTTCAAATAATATTAAAATAATATAATTAAATATATTAAAAGTGTAAATATTATTTATTTTAAAAAACATAAGATATATTTTATAAAAATAATAATAATGAATAAGTAAAGATTTTAAACTAATAATAATTTTTTTTTATTTTAATAGGTTTATGATGGATTTCGAGTTATTTATTAGAATCCTGTAGAATTTGAGATGGATAGTTGATATTTCATAAAAAAAAAAACTTTATAGGATTTGAAAATTCTCATAAAATAATAGGATAAGTAATGAGATTACTGAACTTGACCCAAACCAGTTACATCGCTAGTGATATATGAGATTGGCGTTACCTAAAACTACTCGACGATGGTTGAATCAAATCGTGGCATAACGACAATGACATTGACCCAAATCATTGACCCTGATCTGATCCATGCTGACCGACGAGTAAATCATAAAGCTGGACGACCTATAACACTAATGTCTGATATTAAATGAGAAAATACTGAAGAAAATATTGATGGGGCTAAAATTTTTAATCTTTTTTTTTTTGTTAATAATAATATTAATATTATAAGGTGTAAAAAGTAATCTTTAAAAACTTTAAAAAAGTATCTCTAATGCACCCATAATCCGAATCCAATTAAATAAGCACACACAGACATAAATGCTCAGATTCGTGAAGAAGGCACAACTACACTGTCCCAAGACATACACATGCAATCACGTTAAGTGCTGTCCCAAACTGATACACTCATTTATAATATACCTAAAGCTGCCTCTCATCTTCTCTCCCTTCTCAGACCAAACACCCATATATTAAGGTTTGTCATTATTGCCGACAAGTGCAGTAAGAAGAGAGAGAGAGTTTTTTAAAGAGGTTACTGACATGGCTGCATTTATTTTATCATGAAATCATATGCAAATTTCATGGAGTTGCTCCTGCTTGCACATGGGTTGATTCAGATAAGATCTGAATGATATGTGTCGTTTTACTGGGGATGGAGTCTTCTGTACCTCGATCTGTATCAGTTTTTTTATATTTTTATTTTTAATTAGTCTTTTCGATGAATTAATATTTATATTATTAAACCACAAAATTTGGACAATTTTCAATTACTTAAATCTCTTAAATAATTACAAGATAAATTTATACATATATCAAAAGAAAGCTAATGGAGAAGGGTTTGGTGAAACAATACGAAGAATACAATAACTGGATAAAAATAGTAGAACAACATTTATATATAAGAGAAAAGTATGCATTTTTTTTAAGCATTTAATAGTCCAAATTTTTGGAAGGAAGGTAAAGGCCATCTTTCTTGAATTTAATTTATAATAATAGAAATTTTAATGGTTATTTAGTTTGAAAGAAGATGAAAATTATGTAAAATCTTATTAAACAAATTAAAAGTTCACTAAAATATCCTTTTTCAATTATAACATGTTTACATTGAAGAGTTTTTTTAGTAAAATAACAAACTAAATACAACATCAAAACGCTAAAGATGCTTAAGTGTATCTTTGGTTTGAATAATATAGACATTACGTGATGAAGATATTAAAAACTTTGATTGTATTTTGCTTCGTCTTTTCTCCATAGATCACATTTCTAATGTTCCTTCATTGTGCATTAGTATTTAACAAGGGTAGACACTGAATTACACTATTGGAGGGTTGCGTTTACAATATTAGAATACTTGTAAAAAAATATTTACTTATCATTATAATTATAACATATCTTACATACATAGAAATAAATAGACTCTTAACACAATCTAATGTTGAATAGAAAAATAAATTTAAACTTTTTTCTAAATATCGATTATAGGTACTTGATAGTTGATATACTTTATAAAAAGTTAAAAGAATAAACTTTTTAGTATTTCATTGATCATATATATTAGTTGAAATGTTATTATCAATTTATAAAAAATGAAATCAAAATAATGTTTTACTGTTAACAAAAATAAATCATAAGTATTTAAACAAAAAATTATAAGTAGAATGAAAATGATAACATAATATAAATAATGTAGTATTTTATAATTTTTTATAATAACTTTAAAAAATTATTTCATTAGTAATGTCATAAAAAAAATATTTATGTATATATGTTTTTTCCATATAAGTAATTAGACAATTTATTATTCAATAATACTCATTCTTTTTCATAATATTAATGGTAAATGAAAATTTTAGTATTTTAAGTAGTATAAACCGTTATTATTTACTAATATTTTATGCCATATGATTAAAACACTTATAGTATTGAATATAATTATTATCCATCGTAAAACTAATATTAAATAAATAGTATCTATTGAGAATTTATTTAGTTAATTATAATCTTTTTTATTAATGAAATTAATTTTACTAGTAGTGGCAAAAAATAAATAAATAAAAAGAAAATAAAAATCATTTATTGAAAGATAAATAATAAATATAACTTGAAAAAGTAAAAGTGATTCTAATAAGAATTGAACAATGACCTTGAATATGTCAAAATAGCCATCTAATTGTTAGGCCATATTAAGTTTCCTAATAAAATTTATACTTAAAGATATAAATAATATATATATTTATAAATTTAAGATAAATTTAATTAAATAATTTATCCTAAACCTCTCTCGACTCTTCTTTTGATTTTCCCTTAGTATTTATAAGGATGGTATAAACACTATCAAAATTCAGGTTAAACCTGTGACTTGGCCTAGAACTATGACTCAAAGTAACGGGTTTTGAATCACATAGGAACTACCGGTTTCACAAGTCTATATCGACGGATGGTTCTAACACATAAAGTTAAAAGAAAAGAAAAAACGATAAGAATTATAAGAAATGGTTATTAACATAACTACAAAATATATCTAAATTTTAATATTTTTAAATATAAAGTAATTGTATTATAAAAAATAGTTATTAATAATTGGTATAATAATTTAATTTTTTTATTTATAAATTTTAGAATGACGAATTATATTGAAAAAGAAAAAAAAATAAAAAGTTGAAAATTTTAACAAAAAAAAAAAAATGGTCATAGGTCCAGAACAAATCCATGACCCACTAGTTTTAGTGAATACCTGTGAACCTTCTACGCAGTTTTGGATTCGACTCTTTTAATCTTCGACCCTGACCTAACAATTTCAGGTCGGATCTGGACCGATTTAGAATCATGACGGCGAATAACCGGCGATGTTAAAAGAAAGATTTTATTATTGGGTATAAGCATTTCCATAGTCAAAAAGCCTTATTAACTCGTTACAAAACATTCAAAGGTTTTGTTATAAACCTTTTTACAGCATTGTTTTGTGGAAAACTTTTCAATTGTGTTGTAATTGAAGTTTTAAATATAAAAATCATTTTTTTACTAACGTTTTCCTTGAGAGTTGACCACCATTACTGCTATCAACTACTATCTATAGTTTCCTCTATTATTTATTACTAAAAATTATTAGTAACTGTATCTCTTGAGAATTTCAAAATTTTAATTACAACAATAAATACCAAAAAATGACCAAAAAAAATCCTTTTCTGCAAAATAAGTACATATTTAACATGTCGTATATCATTTCCAAGAAAATTCTTAGGTAAATTTGATATATTATACTAAGATAAACACAATTCAATAAAACGTGTGTAGAAAGATTAATGGATGATAAAAGATATGAATAAAACCAAATATTGTTGTTTTATTTATTTTATATGTTTCGTTGTAGACAATTGTTTTAATTCAATAAACCGATTCTGTCCCAAGTATTTCCTATTCACAAAAGGTGAGGTTACTAGGAAACGATACATATATTAAGATTAAGTTGATATCTTTTAAACAAAATAAAACAATTAGATCGACTATAATACAATCCAATAATTGAAAGCATCCAAATCTCTTTTAATTATTCGAATTGATGTTGGGCCCCAATCACCTTCATGGAAGATAGCAAGTTCTTAAAGTCGGCCATGTGCATGTTATGGTTCCGACGTGTGACCACGTACTTCGTCCGGATACAAATGTTGGTATATATCTATTTCTACAAATGATTTCGTTCAGCTCATAATATATAACCTTTTTACCTTTGATTTTATACAAATTTTTTTAGTATTTTTTATTATTTTATCCATAATAAAATAGTAGAAAAGGTTTTTAAAAGTGCATTTTCAGGTTTGAAGCAATCATAAATATGCGTTCTACACATTTTGAGAAGGTGCCAAATGGGTAAAAAAATAAATCAATAGTTAAAAATGTGAAAGCAAAAATTATCTCAATTTAATCATATACATTTCTAGGAAACCTCATAGAAATTACATCATCCTTATGAAAAAGGTCGGGCATCAATTAATATTTTCCAATATGCATGCTAGATCTTCTTATATATATATATATATATATATAAAATTGTTGGAGAAAGTTGTTAGAAATTGCAATCCTTTCGACTCTTCTATTTATTTTCTAATTGTGTAACATATAGTTAGCTAAAAAGAAAAACAAAACAATATTTTTATTATTGTTGATGGGCCTTTTTGATCGGTTTATCTTTGATTCCATTTGTTTTGGTTTTGTCTTAGAGCTTTTTTAAAATCTCTTATTCAGTAAAATAAGACATCAAAAAGATTAAACTATAAATGTATAAATACTTATTTTACAAATTAAATAGATAATAAATCCTTATAAAATTGGATTTATTATCCTTTACTTTACTTAGTTTTATAAAAGTGTACCAATTATAATTTCTAATTCTAATAAATAAAATATAAGGATAATGTTAAAATCTCTACTTAAAACTTGGGTTTTTTAAAATTTTACATGTAAAGTTTGAAATTATTAAATGTTATATCCAATTGAATTTTAGCTTATCAAATTTTACCGTTAAAATTTTAATTTATTAAATGTCATGCCTAATTAAACTTATAATTAGCAAATTCACTACCTTATAAGATGTTTTGACAAACACTTTATAATTAAATAGTATAAGCTAGAAGTAAGATAGTAAACTTAACAAATGAAAATTTGATCAAGTATAATATTTAACGAATTCATATTTCAAGTGCAAAATTGAAAACATACTTAAAATTCAAATAGTGATTTTGACATCGTCAGTAAAATATAATTTATAATAGTTTTACTTCTTGACTTTCATTCTCTAATCTTTATCTTCATTGTAATTATAATAAGATACAAAATGGATAATTTACTAAATTTCAGGTTCATGATAAAAATATATATATATAAATTAGATAGTTTTTCAAATACTAAATTCTAAGCAATTCAAATCATATAATATATATATATATATAAATAAGGTATAATATTTAAAAAAGAATCCGAAAGGAGCCCCAAAAACTAGATTATGGATTAAATAAATAAAGAATAATCATCGGTCAATCACCATGTTGAAATCTATAATCTAAGAGCATGTGCTCAGTTAAGCCTTCCCCGAAAACACTATGCCGGAGATTCTGAAGAAACTTCAAGCATTTTCTTACGGTAATGAAAAACTTAATGCTTCATTAACACGCTGCATTAAGGATTAATTATGCATGCCCCAACTCCCAAGAAACTCTAAATTGCCAATGTTGTTGTCTTGTTGCATTTCAAACAAGATAAATGAGTGGAAGAAGAGAATAGTCTCGTACATGTGCCCCTATGGCAGCCAATAAGATAACTATATGTTGCTGACCTTGAAATATTTTATAAGCAAATTATATGCAATTCAACCCGTATACTTCTCATATTTTGGTTAAAACCCTAATCTATTTCCTCGTGTTAAATTAAAAATAATAATAATATCATTGCTCTTAAATGATCTATATCTAAGCTTTGATATTTATAACGAAGCCCTAACTAAGCTTTACAAGTAAGTAATTATTTTATTTTTTAAAATTTTACTTTTAGAATTAGAGTATAATTAGAGATATAGAGAGGTTGAGCAGCATGGCCATTGCTGCTTGACTAGGTGTATTTGCTTGGGACGTCCTTTCAGATCTCCAAAAACTCACCACTGTAGACTTCTTCTCCCATCATTAGAAATTATGGATTTTTAAAGCTATAACTTATAATTTGGGGGTTTTGGGACTTTTGGAAGAATAATGGCAGGGAATGTCTTATTAGATGATTTTGCTAGAAAAAATTATAAAAAGAAAACTATTCGATTCATGTCTTGAAAAACTGATGAGTAGGAATGCAAGACAAGCTCAAAGCCAATTCCACTGGAAATCAAGTCTGGCTCTTGGTTATAAAATTCTAGATTGCGAACTGAACATTCTTACATGTCATCCACCCTTCAAAAAAAACCAAAACTTCGACTTATATGCTTTATTTTTATCTTGTACTTTCAATATCTGTGAATCTAAATCAACTATAATAATAATAATATGTAACATATTCATATAATCAATGACTCTTTTTTGAAAATTTTCACAACCAATACTTATCCTTTCTAGGTTTTATATGATTATGAATACGTAAAATAGCAAATTCTCCAATATATCTTAAAATCATCACAAAACCAATCATTCCAATTTCAAGCCAAGGTTTCAAAATATATAGTGAGTAGATTTTCAATTCTAAAATTCTTAAAACCGTCTATAAATGAAAACTTCTAAATTCCATACTCAAAATTAGCATACCAACCACATAAAATCAAAGTAGAGAGGGCCTTACTTTCACGCTAGGCAAAGTTGTTAGCTACAATTTTTTATTTAAATATATATAGAGGTCTTGCTGTATTTTAAACTCAATAATGGGCGTGAAACATTATTTAATGCTACCTGGTTTTGGGACAAGATCTTTAGGACCTTCAACGTCGCGTTGTTATTAAATAGAAGTTAAAATCGAAAATCCAGGTTGTCCTACTTTTTACAGCAATGGCAAGAACGTTGATTTCTTCAACTTCAGTGGCATTCACCCTCAACTAAACACATAAAAGCCAGTGCTGACTCTCTTTCCCCTGCCCATCACAACACTTGTTAGCATCCTAGTACTCACTAGTCACTGCACTTCCCCTCTCTCTCTCTTCTGGTGCAATGCAGAAGGCTACTTTGCTGGGGTTGGTGCTCCTGTGTGCTGTTTGTTATCCAGCCTCATCCCTTGTTGATGGTATGATCTTGCATACTTGAGTAATTCATAATGTTTTTTTCTTCTACTTAATGTAATTTGGTGTCATCTTTTTCATTGATTCATCTTGTTTGATTTTCGTAGTTAAGTTAAAAGTAATACGTTTCCAAATATTAATATAAATGAAACATGAAATAATGAAATGAGCTTAATTATTCTAGTTTTTAGTGTTTATTAAGATATACTACTCATGACTTTATCAAATTTAGGTTTATCACTAACTCATTCAAATGTTTAAGCTGCTGCATGCATGGTAGCATCCCTTTTTTACATTTTCTATTTTAAATATCAAGCGAAAATGTCTACTAAAAAAAATGGGTTTATGTTAAATAGTTTAGATTTTATTGTAATTTTTAGTTATGACTTCAGAAAATAAATTTGAAAAAGAAAAAAAAAATCCTAAAAATACGATGTAAAATGCAAAGAGAAAAAGAGCTGGGAATGCCCCCAGCCCATTGTGGGTAATCGTCTATAATTTCGGGCATAGCAGATAGACGAGGAATGGTCCATCAGAAGTACAAAATATGTCACGTAAATTAATTAATAAATTATAAATATTAGTAAATTTTTTATATATGATGATTTTTATAAAATATGTGATGTATCTTTATTTTATTCTTACGTGAATAAAAGTTTATGACAGCAGTTTTTATCAAGCAATCGTAAAAGTTTATTTATTAAATAGGTTTATCGGCATGCTTATTAAAGTTTTAGAAAGGAAAATTTTACAGACTTCTAATATAAATAAAATACTTATAAAAGGAAAAAAAAAAGTGATTTATAAGTTGAAAAGTTTATGTATTTAATATCTTAACATATTAGACATCTATTTATATTGATTTTATAAAATAGCTATCATGCTTTTTAATATAAACTTCACATTTGGATAGTGACACTTATACCCAAAAAATTTGAGAAGTTAAAACACTTAAGTGTGTGAAGACATTTTTTTTTCTTTTTCTTTTTTTGTTAAAATACCACTAGCTTTCGTACACTTGGTACTCGATACGTCGGGATGGACAAGGGTGGAACGAAAAAAATATTATTTTTTTTAATTTATTTAAGAAAAGGAATATTATATTATATATATAGTTTAAAAAGTAAAATTTAATAAAATGTACCTAAGTAATTAGAAAAAATGGTTTTATTAATATGAGATTTATATTCAAATCTCATAATAACTATTTTACTTTTTAAAACAATATTTATTTTATGTTACTTAAATGGTTTTTTTTTATTACATTAATACTATATTTGGGATGAGGGAAAGGGAAGGAAATGAATGGGCAAGAGAGGAAAGCATTACAAAAATATTGGAATTTTTATGTTTGGATAAAGAGAGAAAGTGGAAGGAAAGAGAAAATAGGGGAAGTTTTATATTTAGGTCCTAGGTTATTCTTTTCTCCTCAAATCGGAAAGGGGGGGGGGGGGGGGAATTTTAAAATGACCAATTTGTTATTTATTTTATTTTTTTACTTGCCTTCGTCATGAGCATTTTAATAATCATATATTATATTTTGTTTTGTTTTGTATAATGATTAAGATTCTTTTCACTTTCTTTTCCTTAATTATGTAAACACATTGCATAGAATCAATTTTTCCATAATTCCTTTCCTTTGATATTTTTTCTTTTCTAATTCTTTTCCTTTTACTACACAAAGTGTAACTATTATAATCAACTATAACGGCGACTAAATAGAACATAAATAGTTTTCCATTCTTAACCATAGACATAGTCATAGGGCGGTTCAAAATTGTGACCCAAAACCGTAAACCATCAAGAAAATTCATGACCCATTATGGAACTGCTAGTTCCACCAATCAGTAGTGAATTAACCTATCGAATCCATAGAAACCGATGGTTATGACCTGTCTAAAAAAAGAAAGAAATTACAAAAAAAAAAATATTAAAAATTTGAAGTATTTCCATATAAAATAGAAAAAAAAATTAATTATGGCTCACAACATCTAATATGTTGCTATTGTTAACAATACAATAAGTAAATACACTAAAAGAATATATGTGGTTAGATATTTATAAAAGTTAATAAGAAAAAAAATCTTATTTTTTAATAATATGAAATTAAAACTAATTTTTATTTTTTGATTTTTTTATAGACTTTTATCATATATTATTAAAATAAAAATTCTACTTAAAAATTCTACTTAAATATGGTTTATATAAATAAATATAAATATTTAAGTTTTTACAAAATAAATTAAAAATTATTAAACATTTCGAACACACAATGATTTTAAAATTTAAAAATATATTTTTTAATTGAAAAAAAATTAGAGGGTTCATTAGTTTGGAGCCAGATCCCACTCGAAACCGAGTCCCACGGCTCCGGAAGTGATTTCAATTTTAGGAACTTGAAATCGACGGTTGAGGATTCGTTCAATCCTATAACGGTGTCTACTCAACCGTCCATTTTTATTATTATTGGTTTCCAAAGTCTATTCTAAACGTACGACTTGCTTTTAATGAATTTCAACCTGCCTTGTGAGCTGTCCGCATCTTATGTCCGACACCGACTCTGAAGAATCTTGAATTTCGTGGTCTGTGAATCCTAGATATTGCAGAATGATAAAACCTACCTTTCCGCCGGAAATTTATTCCAATCACAGAAAGTATCACCCACTTGGCACACCCCTAATTCCCTCGTAATGGGGTTCCTTAACCCAATTACCAAAACTAAAGCACCATTGCTTTGCTTGCATTTTCTTTTTCTTTTTCCTTTTTTTTTACTGTATAAATGATAAGGAATGAAGTCTATACAATAACTCATTAATAAAACAAAAAATTCCTTAAAATAAAGAGCTATATAAAATACTAATTTGACAATCTAAGTAAGTCTTTAAATAACCCATCGTCTCTTAACTATTTAGTCCATCCCTATATAGTATTTAGTTAAGTTCCTTATTGAAAGAACAAGAACACACCATGTGACTTTCCAGTTGCAGGTTCGTAGTCAAAGTAAGTCTACATGCTTGCACAGAAAATTAAACAAAACTGCTGCTTTTTTGGCACGAGTAATATAAGAATACAGATTGCACGTGAATGTCTCTAGAGAGTACAGGCTTGCAGAGGTTGAGATGCCCCTTCAAGGACGCTTCCATAGCCATATTCAATGATAATTTATTTCTTTCCCATAAAACGTTTTCTAAATATTTTTAATAATAACAATATAAACCAACCAATCACTTTTAGTCGTCGTTTGGATGGTGAAATAACACCATCAAGAACGTATCATAATCTGTCCACATTGGATTATTAAAGAATGCCATTCGAAAAACGACTTTGGACCCTTGAAATCACTAGATAGATTTAAGAACTTATTTTAGAAGAAACTGTCAAAGACTATTTTTGCACTTTTCAAATTAAAATATAGTATTCCAAGCTATTGCTTATTAGTTAGAGTATTAATGTAGATGGCAATTTTTAGTCTAAATTATGATTGTGAATAAGTCGAGTAGAATTAAGTCAAAACAATATGATATTGAGTTTAAGTTTTAATTTAAGCTTGATTTAAAGTTTTAATATTTAAGTTTTACCTAATTGAATTCATTGAGCTTCGATTCATCTAAAAAGAGTATTATTTTAATTATATTAGTATTAATATTTAAGTTTAATTATGCTCACAAGTTAGTTGAACTTGAATAGCTCAATAAATTGCCATCTAATCCAACTTGAGCATTTTTTAATGGGTTTAACTTTTTTATATCCTGGTTTCGACTTGATTGCTCCTCTCAAAACAGCCTTTAGATTTTTAACCAGTTAATCAGTCGTGTTTAATCGATTCCAATTGCACCATATGATCACAAACTGTAACAAGTTGGAGGAAAGGATCACTAATTTTGAACCATACACAAATTTCTTGAAACCATGTGTAGTAAGCAAGTTTCCCTGAAATATGCTTATGATGTCACACAATCTTCTAAATGATTTTCGGCATCAATTCTAGGATTATTACCGAATGGGAACTTCGAGTACGGTCCAAAGCACTCTGAAATGAAAGGCACTGTAGTGACAAGCAAAACGGGCATACCCAAATGGGAGATCTCCGGCGTCGTTGAGTACATAAAATCAGGTCACAAACAAGGTGACATGCTGCTAGTAGTGCCTGAAGGAGCATTCGCTGTGAGGCTAGGAAATGAAGCTTGTATTAAACAAAAAGTGAGGGTAATGAAGGGCATGTTTTATTCCATTACCTTCAGTGCTGCTCGCACATGTGCACAGGAGGAGAAGTTGAACGTGTCGGTTTCGCCGAGCAAAAAGCCAAATGATTGGGGAATGCTTCCGATGCAGACAATGTACAGTAGCAACGGTTGGGATTCTTATGCCTGGGGTTTCAAAGCACATACTGAGGAGATTGAGTTGTCAATCCATAATCCTGGTGTTGAGGAGGACCCTGCTTGTGGCCCTTTAATCGATTCGGTTGCATTGACGATTCAGCACCCACCAAAACGTACTAGAGGTAACCCCCAACCACCCCCGGTCCACCATGTTGTGTTTATTTTACAGAAAATGTTTTCCCGACTTTTTCGATGTTTGCCAAAATAAAAATTTTAGAATTTTCAGATATTATTTAGCAATTTCAAGAGTTTGGTATAGGGGTTACGCCTGTCAATCCTTTTATGGCTGTTTATGCCATGCATGTCTTTGTGCAGCCAACTTGTTGAAGAATGGAAACTTTGAAGAAGGTCCATACATTTTTCCCAAGTCAACATGGGGGGTTCTAGTTCCACCCAAGATTGAGGACAGCCACAGTCCTTTACCTGGTTGGATCATTGAGTCCCTCAAGGCAGTCAAATACATTGATTCGGCTCACTTTTCAATTCCTAGCGGCAGACGAGCAGTGGAGCTTGTCGCCGGAAAAGAAAGTGCCCTTTCTCAAGTGGTCTTTACAAAGCCCGGCAAGGTCTATGTCCTGTCATTTGCTGTAGGAGATGCTAGAAACTCATGTGAGGGATCATTGGCAGTAGAGGCATATGCTGGAAAGGAGTCTGTTAACGTTCCGTATACTTCTACAGGCAAAGGAGGCTATAAACGTGCATACCTACGATTCAAAGCTATTTCAAAGCACACCAGGGTCATGTTCCTCAGCTCCTACTACACCATGACAAGTGACAACTCTGGTTCACTTTGTGGACCTGTCATAGATGACGTGAAGTTGCTTAGCGTCCGTAGTAGGAAGCTGGCGTAAGTTCTTTCATCATTTAAAGCAGTATAAATTATCAATCCAGTTAGATCATCACGATACGGAATTAAGTTTAATACATTGATTACTTGTAATGAGACTCAAGGTTTTCCAACCGAGTCATCATTTTTCAATTCATGTACCTACCGTCCACACATTAAAGTAAGCACCCTGCTTCCAGTCAGAATTCCTAGAACACTAAAAAAAGGTGGATGTTCATTGCCCTCACATGGTTAGCTAGATTACGAACTTCGGCAGCAATAGCTGGAAGTTGTGTAATGCCTAAATAACGAATCAAACTGCTCTACCTTGAAAAGGTTGCATATTCTATATTACTTAGACGGTCTCCATCTTTTGCAACAATTCTTTTATTATCAATTCTTGTCGACACACGGACAATTCTCGCCACCTTCCGGTAAACACACAGCTAAGCTTTAAACGGATGTGGTGCTAATTTCCGTTCACTGAAAAAGGATGGCCTAGAATAAGATTCCAGCAATGGCTTCTACTTGATATCATGTCAGAAACTTGCATCAAAGTTTTAAGTTAGTGAAAAAAGTATATGTTAACCAAAAGTATATAATATTTTAACTTCAGTCAGCAAACTAGATCATCGACTGGATTTCTCCATTCAATGATGGTGCCATAATTTATTTAAAAAGAAAAAAAAAGGAAAAGAAAAATGAAGCCTCATTTCAACAATCTGTAAGAACCATCCTCGCTGTGATGATGCCCTGCAGACAGTGCTAGTTCCCTTTTCATACATATGGCTCCACCATCTGCCCACTGCACTCTTTCAAATATAACCAGCATTTCTTCCATCAAGTTTTATAATTCCTTGAAGAAAGCTGTAAGCGTATTCAAACCAGTAAGTTCACTTATTAATACAGCATTCCACTGGCCAGAAATCAATATAAGATAGGCAGCAGCTAAATATGTATTACCTTTATCAAATCCAACATTCCTACTTCTTCAAAAGGGATAAAATAAAAGGCATGTCCAACAGAATGACACAGCAGTAAAAATATTAAAACCAAAGCTCTAAATGTCATCCCAGAGTCTGTTGGAAGTATGAAGGTCCCTCCTTGCATGGGGCCTGCAACAAACAGCCAAAAAACAAAGAAAAAAGAAATATGCAGCAAAATTCAAGAAGCTACATTTGGTTTACTATAAAGCAACATCACCAATAGTTTTTATGTCAAGCCTTGGAAGCTTCTAGATGATAACTCTTCTCAAAATGAAATGCCAGCATGTGAACTCTGTAGTTTTAGGATCATCAAAGGTGAAGCACGACACAGAAAAGAGGAAAACAGCTATTAATCTGAGAAGGAACTTCACAGCAAAGTACTTGTTGATTTAAGAATAACTATCCTCCTTCTACTACAGTACACTAATTGTTAGCAGTCACTTTAATCACAATGCGACCACCTGTTCAATGTAACAAAATTCCACATCATGAGTATATATCCTAAGTCTCTTCCTTCTGACTTAGAGGAAAACCACCAGTCAGTTTCATCACAGTTCTTCTCTGTATAGGAATAAGAGGGAAGAGACGCATCTCTTGGCATAAGAGAATACATGATAAAATGAAGATGATCCTGTGTACAACACTGAAAGACATTTGAGTCTAGCAAACAAAACTTCAAATTCCATGTGAATTTCTAATGTACTGCTTTGTTCAGTTATTATTTATTACTGCATTCTTGCATATTTATCTAGATATGGTCGAAGCACAAAGTGAGGATGCAAATACTCCAACTCCCTGTTGCCTTTCCAGGCTATTCTCGATGGTGGAAAAGCTGCCTTTAAATTACATTCAGCATGATGCATCATATTTTCACGTAAATGGTTCCTAGTTCATGGATGCTATACAGTCAGACCAAATTCATCATAGTAGAAACTCTCTTGGCTGCATGAAAAAGCTTTTGTCCACTAACATAAAATGGAATCTCTCAAAAAAGAAATGAAAATATCTTGTACTGAAAGAATGTCAATAGGATCAAAACAGTTATCCACCAATTATCATGGCAAGACTGAAAATTGATATCTTCCCAATTCACATCTGTTTCTCATGAATGGCAATGTTTCAAAAGGAAGCATCACAATATCATACAAAGAACCTGAATACCCTGCAATTGACGAAGAGGAGAGCAAACTGCCAAGTTCCATCTTGGTCAATCAGCAGAAGTTGGAGCAAGGTGATAAACCTCCAACAATGGTCAAGAGATGTTCCTTATGAGCACCAACCATTGATCAAAATGAAAAATTTGTAGTCTGTAATATATATGAACAAATTTAGCACATTGCAAGAATGGTAATAAAACAGTTGGAGAGCAATTTAAGATGCACAAAATGCATCAAAGCACTTCAGCTTTAATGCATATATAAGAAAGAAATTTGAACTCAGTACACTGTACAACAAGCATTGCACTTTACAGCTGTCTGCTCCATGTCATAGCCGACGCAGAGGCTAACCTATATTAATTTCGTTTGCAGGGTGAAAAGGATGTAGAAATTAGAAATTATGCTTGCAGATTTGCTGATTTAGCAAAGTAGAATGATCTTCAGCTTAGAAAAGTTAAGGATAAGCAAATATCACAAAGTTTCAGCATTTCTGAAGTCAATGTTCTTCAATACCTTCACTATAGATCGATTAGGTATGAAGAAAAAGAAAAGAGAAAGCACATATAACTCTCCTATCAAAAAACATTCACATAAATTTCAAAGACAAAATCTGGATAAACCTTTTAGATGGCAAAGGTCAAATATGGAACAATTCCCTTGATTCTGTATAATCAGGTTAGTTAGGACATAAGACCTAAGAATATACCAGCTGAATCAATTCTAAATGCTACAACTAGAAGAACCCGTATCTATGTACATCAACTCGAACTATTGCTTTGCATGAGGTAAGCCAAATACAGAATGCTTTTCCCAAAGGCAGGGGACAACTGAAACAAACCAGATGTGCTTAAGTTTAGCTATGATCATCATCGAATGGAAGGCCTAGAATCAACTGAAATTATGTCTCTTATCAGCATCAGATGCTCATCATTTGAAATGCCAAGTGACCTGCGGAGATCTGAAATATTTGATTCTGCTTCCCAAGTAAGAGGACCGGAGGCATATAATGCTTCAAGGACACGGCGATAGGTGTCAAAGTCTGTCCTATCGGAATGGGACACTTTTCTTTTTCTGTCTTTGCTATATATCCCTTCACCGACATATTTCTTGCCACAAAATGATTCAGCATCACTGTAGTGGTCACCACAATCCTCACCGTGGTGGCGTGCTGATCTATGTGAAACTTTATCTCCATCAGAACTACAGCTACCAACAGATGATACACAACTATGGGTATCTACTGGTGATGTTGAAATAGGAAACTTTCCTCTATAATCAGCCTTAAGAAAAGCAGTTCTTCTATAACTACAACAGGAACGCATGCAAATGTCCTTCACTATTTTATTTGAAGAAACAAATGCGCCTACCTCTTGAAAACAACAGGATGTAGTCTCTGGAAGCATCTTAGCATATTTATCAATCGTTGTTCCCTGCAGTTCTACATCTCGTGCTTGAAAATCAAATGATCCAAGTAAATCCTGCTTCAGAATAGCCTTTGGAACCACCTGAGGCCTTTGAATTTGAGTATTTCCCTCAGTAAGAAAAGAAATACTTCCATCAGGTCGCTTTATCCTTTTTCCTGCAAGTCCCTTTTGCTGTAAATTTGCGCACCTTCGAGAGACCTGCAACATAAGCAAAATCAGTTTTGCAATTGTACTCTCGAAGAAATGGTCTGATACACTATATAAATCAATGCATAAGAAAAAGAAACAGCACAGAAGTTCTTGGATTTCTAGACATCCAGTCCATCTAAGCAATTCAAAAGCATGCACAGTGGCTAAAAATGTAAAACTCTCATGAAGCATATGAGATAAAAACAAATGGAGATAACAGTACCTTCCCAAAGACAATCCATTTTCCATTGTTCCACACTTTTCGAACTCTGGTATGGAATTTGTGAACAACTAATTGTACAGAACAACCAGTCAGCCGAACTACATAATTGTTATCATCTATGACCTTCAAGACAGTCGCAATTTTCCAAGATCGGTGGTGAAAAACCTCAATGATATCACCTGGCTTCCAATTTTCAGTACCCTGTGAAGGAGGAGGACGTGGCCTTATGACTCTCCTAGGCACCCTCTCTACTTCTGAACCGTCTGAGGAAGGAAAACCATCATACTCGACAATGTAGGTGTGCCCATTGCCTGAAAGTACTTTTGCGGAGAACCAGGATCCAACAGAAACATCATTCTTCCTCAATACCTCCACACGGTAGCCTTTCCTCAATCTCATTGTCACTGTAGTGTAATGAATAATCCAACACAATCTGTCATGGAAAAAAAAAAGGTAAAATGAGCAACCTTATACCAAGGCAAAAAACCGATAACATTGATTTACAAACCAAATGTAGAAAACGGGAGTAGATAGTATCCTTTCACAAGCAACAATGTACTAGATAGGGCCGTACACTTCCAATCTTAAAATCTTCTCTCATCAGTAAAACTGAAGTACCACAATGCATATACTCAGTGCTTCTTTGAAAATCATACCAGGAAAAGAGACAGTTATTATTTCTCAGGAGGTAATTTCATCTCTAACGCAGTTAAATCTTCGGGCACAAGATTACAGTAACATGCATACACTTTGTAACTCTTCTATCACAAAAATTCTATCAATTACATACAAGACCAACTGATCAAAATCGGATAAAAACTATTAACAAATGGCCATTGCCTAAACTCTTAAAGTTTAGCACAAACACATAAAAGTAACTGAGGGTAAACAAAACTCACCAAAAGATCATACCAAAACAAAGAAAAATCATCAATAACCGCAACTAATTGCATGATGATCAAATGCATGCTAGAATTTGTTTAAGAATGAATGGAGGACCTAATTCAAACAATCATATGATCACATGCAAACCAAAGCCTAAATATTGAATAAAAATAACTATCCTCCCTCCCTTTTTCCCCCAAATTCAATCTCTCTATTCTCAACCTTAACCATTAGATTAAGACCTAACCAATAATCAAAATCACATACATGAACAACAATTACCAATATATTCAACATAATGAATAAAACTCAACGATTTGACTCTAAAACATTAAAAACTAACAAAAAATAATCATCAAAAGATACGGATACATGCATTAAGAATCATCGTAATAACCTGTTTTATATCCTAAAACCCTAGCCATTATACTAAATCACCAATAATAAAAGATCGTAGAACACGTACATTAATACATTTACATAAGACAATATAGCCACAATACTATGAACACCCGTTGTACAAAACTCAAAAGTTCAGCACTTATCGTCAAAAGATATCGAAACACAATGATGAATCATCGCTAACCTATTCAGTATCCTAAAAACCCTAGCTAATGCACTAAAATACTAATAATAAAAAATCCTCGAACACGTATATCCCTCTAAATAAGATAATATAACCACAATCCTGTCAAAAGCTGATACGGATAACTCAAATAATGCGCATGAACAGACTGAAAAATGATCAAAACACAATCATATTCATCAAATTACGCACGAAACAAGATAAGAGAGAGAAGGAAAGAAAAAGAACGAGAGGAAGCGAAATTTGCTTATTATCACATACCTGTTTCTGGAGAAGGACGATTATCGAAAAGCGAGAAGAATAATGCGAAGAAGAAAGTTAGGAACTACAAGCTTCTTTCAATTTTGGAGTGCTGAAAACGAATATATCTCGTTGAAGTGAATCTTATACTGGATTTTGGGGATTGTGATGATGTGTGGTGTGCTATATTGATGAAGTTTGTGTTCTTGAATGATATATGCGCGCGTGTGTTCTTCCAGGGTCCCGGAGTTTGTTTGAAAGAGAGAAGAGCCAATCGTGTTTTGCCACGTCTGTTTCAAATATGAACTGAAAGATACAATCATTTTAGATACGGATCTTGGTAACGGTGGGCTTCGATTAGGATTAAATAATAATATAGTATGGAGACAAATTTTAGTGTATTTTATTTCCATGTTACTTTCATAAACAATAGTAAATATATTTTGCATATAAAATAATTGTACCACACTAATTAGTTAAAACAAATTGTTAAGTTGTTAACTAAAATCATTTTGAGATTCTAATACTTCTTGCAATTTTTCAATATGATCTAACAAAAAGAGTACATTTAAAATTCTCTCTCTCTATATATCTAACATGGTTCTATTCACCTTTTTCTAAAGCTAATATAATTGCATATAAGCAAAACACGCCATCACTGTAAAATTGGTTTCCACTGACCATTGATTATTTTGGCTAGTTAAGACTTAAGAATCGTTAGTTAATGGTACATCTACTTGAAGATGATAAACAAAAACTATTTCTTCTTAATTTTTTTTTTACTTTGTTTATTTGGAAAATAAGGAGAAGATTTTTATTCTTAAGTTTTTTTTTTTCGCTCAATTAAAAATAGATATTACTTAAGAAAATGCATTATGACCATTATACCCTTATTAACATATTAAATTGACAAAACTAAATACTACAAGAAAAAACCCTTTTCATTTCTTATTTTATTTCCTCTTGTAATAAAAGTTATTTTGAATTTTTTTCCCAAAATGTTCCAATCTTATGTGAATCACTACATGTATATGTGTGTGTATAATATATATGTAAGAAAAGTTAAATACATTTTGGTTATTTTCCAAAATGACCAAATATGAGCAAACAAGTAATTTTATTTGTATTTTCAACTTATTACTGTAGTTAATGTAGTAAAGTAAACATTAAAATAAGTATTTCTTACAATAAAAAGTTACACGGAGTAGATATTAAAATAAAAACTCTTAACCTATTTCTAGTAATAATCATTTTGTAGACTTAACTTTTCTATTATTTATATATTTCATTCTAAAAAGTAAATTGGCAATAAAAGTTTGAATGGTGATTAAAATCACTAGTTAAATTCCTTAGTTGAGAGTTGCCCAAGAACTCCAAACCGAGGATTGTCATGCAATCTATAATGATTAATTATATGTAATTTTTTCTACCAAATTAATTATATGTAAATTAAATTTAATTATTTATATCCAACAATGATATATCATATTAAATATAATAAAAATTAATATTGTCTAAGAAATATAGATTTTAAGAATTAAGATAAGTGAAACCTAAAAGCATTAGCTTGAGTACATATTATGAAATACTATTACAATACAACTTGCACATTAACTAATCAATTGGAATACAACTCTATCCTACTAACCAAGCTTATGTGTTGCATAATGGCTAATCTAGATGCCTTTTGGGTAAGGATGCTTAAAGGCATCTACTTTCCTAACACGCCTTTTTTGCAGACCACTAAAGGATCCTAAGACTCACAAGGTTAGGCAAGTATCCTCTATGGTAGAGAGATAATGTCACAAGGTGTACTTTAGCAAGTTGGTGATGGCTTATCTATAAATGTAGGGAAAGATGAATGGATCCTAAGCCTATGCAGGAACAAGCCCATTTTCAAGCTAAGTATGTTAAATGATAATCTGCTTGTAGTAGATTTAATCAATAGAGAGAATGAAACATGGAATATTCATGAATTGAATAGATGGTTTAATAGACAAATAGTTAGAGCCACATTACATATTACACTCCCTTATGCCACATTGAATGACCAACTCATATGGCCACAAGAAAAGATTGGAACTTGAAATGTACGTTCTACATACAACTTCATTAGATGCAGCTCATATCAAGTAAACAAGGGAGCCTCCTCATCCCACCAAATAGATAAAGCCACATGGAATTGTTCTTGCTTACTTAAATTCAAGCGCTTTGTTTAAAGGGCTCTAAATAATATAGTAGCCACACAAAGTAATTTAGTAAAGAGATATGTTTCAAGTAACAATGTTTGTAAATTTGTGCTTTTAAGGAATCAATCGAACATGTGTTACTGTGTTGGCATAGGACAAAGTTATTACGGTTTACCACTTTAGGTATGCGGGGCAAACTGATCATGTGGCCGCGTTAGATCAATGGATGAATTCCATCCTTAAAGACGCGATGTGTAGCAAATAAAAGGCTTTGGACCTGTTTGCAATAGAAAGTATAGTGATGAGGAGTATTTAGAAGGTCGGGTCTAAAGCTATATTCAAGTCTAAGGAGCTCGAGGTGGAGACTGTTGTTGGTTGTTATAAAAGGGCACTTGCAAAAATTCAAACTATCAAAATGAGAAACAACAAGTAGCCTCTAGTCAAGTCTAGTGAGACAAAGAATGATCTGATAATGGCAATTGCTGATAGACATCAAGAATCTTCTTTTACTATTAAGCCTCTACTAGATACTACTAAAGTATCCACAAGTTCACCTAGTAATCTGCATGTAACTTCAGCAAGTTCTATAGATTTTGGCACAACTTCACAGCAACTGGCTAACCTGAATGGCATCCATTAGAGAGCACCCATAGGTATATGTATTAAGCTAAACTTTGATGTAGCTTTTGACATGTCAAGTGGCCACACTACTATAGGATTTATCACATGTAATGCATATGGATATGTATGTGGTGGTAGAGCTAGGTAAAGCCTAGCAAGTTCTATTGAAGTGGCCGAGTTCATGGCCATTGTTGAAGCTACTAGGTATGATATTATAAGGAGATGGACATATGTTGTGATTGAGTGTGACTATGCTGTTGTTACCATCTAAGGCACTATGGCTTTTGCAAACCTTTATTTATGACATGGAGTGCATGTTGCCAAAGTTTCTATCTTATACCTTCAACATGGTTAAAAGAGGTGCAAATGAAGCAGTGCACTGGATCATGACCCATAGTATGGTTGAGCCTCTCTCAAGCTCTTGGTCGTTGCAACCTCCTTTAGCGTTGGAATCAATTCTTATGTCAAATTCTAATTGTGTTTATGAATCCTATTGTTGTAATGAGATTATTGATGTACTTGGAAGCCTTCAAATTTAATATCAGTTTTCTCTTGGCAAAAAAAAAAAAGAGAAATAAAATATTAAAATAAGAAAATAATACTATAGAATCATTACAACTTAAACAATAGAAACTAGATAGTATGTGTAAAAGATTATTAATCCCTTGTAAGATACCCTGTACTCATGTCCATCAATATCCAGTATACGAATAAGTTATATAAAAAGATTCATAGATATTGGGCATGTAACTCATGTTGACAGGTTGTGCCCATATTTTTAAATCATGTTTAATTTATGTCAATGCAAAAAAATTCATAAAATTTAATGTAAATGATAAATAATCAAGTTATATTATAACCGTACTTGTTTTGTATCATAATTGTGTTTTCTTATCATGTGTTATGTTGTATCTTGTATTTTCACTCTATAATTAAGTTCTTAATTGTGTCGTATCATGTATCATGTTGTTGTGTCATATCAACAATTACTAGGCCTACTTAGATGTCATATATTGGCCTCATCCATGTTGGAAGGTATAAGAGTTAAATCTCAAAACCAAGGTTTAGCAAACAATTGGGGGAACTTAATTAATAAAAATACCGCTAAAAAATCATTTATTGTCATAATAATATTGTATCTTATATATACATATAAGATACAATAATCTCAATATAGGATTGGAACTCAAATGTGCAACACAGTTAGGTTGCAAAAACAACTTAAGAAAGAAAAACAATTGAAAAGGCAAAGCCTTGGAGAATTCTGTCAACAGTATGATCCATCCTTTGTCTTTGATAAATCAAAATGTATAAATTGTAAAAGGAAAACAAAGAAAAAATCTTCTAAATTAAAAGATGATAAAAGAAGAAATTTTCTAAAAAATCCTACAAACAATCTAAAGAAAACAATGAAAATCCTAAAAAAGGTAAATCTAAAAAATATAGAAAACCTTTTACGGGAGTAAGATGTTATCTATGTAACAAATTTGGTCACACAGCTGACAAATGCAAGATCAAGAAAAAATTGAATTCCCTTGATCTTGACGATAAAAAGATAGAAGAAATCCTCGAAATATTCGAAGGATATTCCTCTTCTGAGTCTTCTTCAACGGAAGAAGAAGGACTCCAATGTAATGATCTTGAATCATCCTCAGAGGAAGATTCAATCAATGTCCTAACTAAGGAAGAAGAAGAATTTCTTCTTAAGTTAGATTCAATGTCCGATTCACAGAAATTAAGATGGTTGGAAGGAGCCAAACCTACTTCCTCAATTTCTAATAATCTGACTTACAACCTCAATGAAGTCCTTAACAAAGGCAAACAGAAGAAAACTAAGCCCATAACACTTAGTGATCTTCAAGGGGAAATCAATTCCCAAAAAAAAGAAATTCAAGAATTAAAAGCTATGCAGAAGGAACTACAGCAGCAATTCTTAGAATTCAAAATGTCCAGAACAAAGTATTCGGATGAAGAAGCCGAATATGGAAGTTCTTCTGATATGTCTGGGAAGGAAATCAATCCAGAATATCTAGTGCAGCTAGTGGAAGTAACCACTAGAAAATGGGTAATTCCAATTACCATCAAGATAAACGAAGAGTTTATCTTAGAAACTAATGCCCTGTTTGATACTGGCGCAGATCTAAATTGCATTAGAGAAGAGTTAATTCCAACAAAATATTTTGAAAAAACAACCCAATCTCTAAGCTCTGCTTCCGGTAACAAACTAAATATTAGTTTCAAATTACCCAATGCAGAAGTTGTAAAAGATAATGTTTCCTATAATACTAGCTTCATTTTAGTCAAAACTTTGAAGCAAAATGTTATTTTAGGAACTCCTTTTATCAACTTAATTCAGCCTTTTAAGGTTACCAATGATGGAATTGAAACTGATTATTACGGACAATGCATCTGTTTTAACTTTGTTTCAAAACCAAAAACCAAAATGATTGATATGCTTAAACAGAACTCAGTTTTCTGAGTTAAACTGTTTAATTAAAGCCAAAGAGGACCATCCATCCTTCTTAAATGACAATTTGGAACTTCACAGAATTGAAGACCAAATCCAAAGGAATCCTGTAAGGACACAGGTTTCTAAATTAGAAAGTGAGATCAGAAACACCATCTGTTCCACTCTTCCAAATGCATTTTGGGATAGGAAATCACACTCAGTCAGATTACCTTATGAAGGTAACTTCGATGAGAAAAACATTCCCACGAAGGCTAGACATTCACAAATGAACAACAGTGTTTTAGAACACTGTAAGAAAGAGATCAATGACCTGTTAGCTAAAAAGCTTATTCGCAAATCCAAATCACCTTGGAGCTGCTCTGCTTTTTACGTTAACAAAAATGCTGAAATAGAAAGAGGTGTACCTAGATTGGTAATAAATTACAAGCCTCTTAACAATGTTCTTAAATGGATTAGGTACCCAATACTTAACAAAAAATACCTGCTTGGTAGAATACACAATGCAAAAGTATTCTCCAAGTTCGACATGAAGTCTGGATTTTGGCAAATCCAGATTAATGAAACTGATAGGTATAAGACAGCATTCACTGTACCCTTTGGACAGTACGAGTGGAATGTTATGCCTTTTGGATTAAAAAATGCACCCTCCGAATTCCAGAGGATAATGAACGAAATCTTTAATGATTTAGATTTCGTAATAATTTACATAGATGATGTTCTATTTCTTCAAGCTATCCAAGATAGGAAGAAATCATTAAGAGGAAAAATGAAAATGGAATCGGTTGAATCTTTAAAATTAGATACTCCTAAGTTTAGGAATTTAATTATTGAAGATAATCCTTTTGATTTTGCCAGGAAAATATTTCCTGAAAATGTTTTTTATGTACCG
The DNA here is from genome assembly GCA_037954665.1 of Laguncularia racemosa. Taxonomy (NCBI): domain Eukaryota; kingdom Viridiplantae; phylum Streptophyta; class Magnoliopsida; order Myrtales; family Combretaceae; genus Laguncularia; species Laguncularia racemosa. The sequence continues at coordinate 4,582,120 of JBBMOL010000030.1, read as the reverse complement.
TATGATCTATTGAAAAATATGGATTTTTACGAGAAAATCTTGGTTGATACAAGTTCTGTGTCAATCAAACATTTCCAAAACAATGGAGTAATTTCTTACTCAACCGCTAGAATCCACAAGGTCATAAACCTATGTGATTGGCCTGGCAAGCCGGCTAGCAAACAAAAACTCAGCTTCAATCCGCTGGGACCAATGGAACCTCATTTAGCTACTTATAATTATTTTGATTATAAGCAAGCTTGGTTCAATGCCTTTTTAAGAATGAATCAGAAAATGTCACATACATGGCTGATCTTTTTTGATAAATGTTCTTCAAAAAATCTGCCCTGTTGGTTTGCACACTGGTGGGAAGAATATGGGGCAATTGAAAATATTGTCCATGAAAATGCTAAGAATGGATACTTTCTGTTCTTAAAGAATTATGAATGTAACAAACATGAATATATGTTCGATAAAACCATGATATACTACATGCATATAGGAATATCATGGGTAATGGCATGGAGCTTCGGTTACAAGCAAGACCGAAGAACCCAAACTCCGGTGCTCACCAGGACGTTCAAGGTCAAATGGTGGGACGGATTCAAGCTCTGGGACAGGGTGACTGAGTCAGCAATTGACAAATGGCTGGCTAAATAGAAATTCCTGACCCAAGGACGAACTCAAACCCCTTTCCTCCACGACAGGGGTTTCCTAATGTCAAACATGGCAAAGACGCAGAATCCAGAAGACATGAAAAAAGTTCTGGAAGCTGCTCTAGCACAATTAAAGAAATCCGAGGATGAAATGCGGACTAATGAAGAGACCTCTTCCGCCTCTACATCAGCCGGATTGCAAAGCAATGAAGATGTATATAAGAATTTTATTAATGATTTGAGCTACACCAATTCCTAAAACTTAATAAGATGATTTTTTTTTAAAGAAATAATTAAGGGTGATTGGTGCACATCATAAGAAGCTAAAACAATAAAACCCTTACCTTTTTCATTATGGCATATACATAAACTAAAATTTAACTATCAATTGATAAAAAATAAATATATAAAACTTGAGTAAGTTTTATTTTCAACAAAAATAGATTAATAAAAAACTTGAATAGGAAATTGTAAGTAAAGCAAAATGAGTAAATTGACATAAACATATGTATTATACTATTTCTTTTTGTGATAACATTGCATATATATATATATATATATATATATATAATTTGAATATAAGTTATTAAGTAATCAATTATTCAATAATCCACATTTATTTTCATAACTTTAGTTATACAAAAATGTTTCTAAACCAAATCATATAATTATTGTTATTTACCAATAGTTTATATAGTAAAATCGAAATATTTGTAATGTGAACAATGTAATTATTATTTATTGTATACTACTAATAAAAAATAACAATTAATAAGAATTTATTTAGTCAAATATAATTTTATAATGAATGAATTTAATATTATTTGTTATTGTAGAAAAAAAAATTTTAAAAAAGGAGAATGTTATTCAACTAATAAATGCGTATGGAAAAAGCAAAATGACTCTTATAGGATTTGAATATAAAACCTCATGTTTGTAAAACCAAACATCTAACTACTTTACTATGTTTATTATTATATTATAATTTGCTCTTTAAAACATACATTTAATATATTTTTTCTTTTTAAAATAATTTAAAAATTAACTCTCTTTTTTCCAAACTTGCTAGGTTAAGACCCCTATCAGCATTTGGTTTCGTTCTTAGCAATCCATAATGCTATTGAGAAAATGGTACCTATAGAGACCTTAAAATTAGGTTTGTAGAGATGAGAAATGCTTTTAAATAATGTATTTTTTTTAAATTAATAAATAACATATTTGGAAAAATTATTTCAAAAATAGGTTGCAAAGGCAAGAATTTGGAATGCACCTTCAATTTTGCGAATTTTTGTAAAACTGAAGGCGTGGTTCACGCCTTTAGTGCTATTTTTTTCTTTAATCTTTGAAAAACAATTTTTTTATGAAAAATCATGATTTTACACCCCTTTTATATTTTATCTTATAATATACAAAAAAAAGAAAAAAAATGATGCTGATGCAATTTGCTTTTCCAACTTTGAATAATCATAACTTTTTACTCATGTGGAGTTACGTAACCAATAATAATATATATATATATATATATATATATATATATATATATATAGGCTGATTTGAGTCTACTATAGCTGAGATTAAACGGTGTTATCGTTTGGTATTTTCATGAGGATGAAATTGTTATGTTTTCGCAACCTATTGGTTACTAGATTAATTTTTTTTAAAAAAGGAGAGAGACGAAGTTAATGAAAAATTATGATTTTTACACCCCTTTATACTTTATCTTATAATATACCAAAAAAAAAAAACTAAGTCTACTATGTCATAATTTCTTTTTTTTTTTATCAATTCGGTAACCAATAAGTTGTGAAAACATAGTAATGTCACCCTTATGAAAATACCAAATGGCAATGCAATTTGCTTTTAGGTATAATAGACTCAAATCAATCTTTTTTGAGATATTATGGATTTCGTAATTCTACATAAGTGAATAGTTATTACCCTTAAAAGTTGGTAAAACAAATTGCATTAGCATTAATTTTTTTGTTTTTTATATATTATAAGATAAAGTATAAAGGGGTGTGAAAATCATGATTCTTTATAATTTTTTTTTCAATGATAAAAAAAAGCATTGAAAGTGTGGACCCAATACATGCCTTCAGTATAAATAGCCAAAAGCACAAATTTAACTCGCGCCTTCACAACCTATTTTTGAAATAATTTTTTTAGTTATGCTATTTCACAATTTTTTTTTCTAAAAAATATATTATTCAAGAGCATTTCTCTTGTAGAGATAAGGGATCTTATTATGGAGTTACATGTAGGTAATGTGCAATCATGCTTTACATAGACTTAAAGTAATATGAAGATGAAACATAGAGGAATGACTTAGAAAAAATGATGGGGATGAGGAACAAATGGTCTTGGAATCTTGAATGCATAAGTGAAAAACAAGGAAGTTAGGGTGTCGACTAAAGATGTGCAAGCGAGTTAAATGGACCAATTAATCTTGACTCACTTTAACTCACAAGTTAATGGGCTAATTTACTATGCTCACTTAATAAGCAAGCTAGAATTTTATACTTAAGTTGCTCCACAACAAGTTAATGAGTTAAGCAGGCCAACCTATTAATCCGCAACATTTAATACATTTCTATAATTTAGTGGTTAAACTGGTGAACCCATAAACTCGCTAGGATGTAATATATATAGTTGATAAAAAAAATAATCATAGCAAACTTTTATATATAGTTAGTGATGCATTTGTATTCATATTTCCATCAAGCATGTAGTTAAGAACAACGATTTTCTATTTCTAATTTAATTTATTTTTTTTGTTAGATAATTCTATTTTAATATAAATATAGTGTAAAAAATATATAATAACTTTATCTATATTGACTAATTAATAAAGTAGTAATTATGATTTCTTATGCAGTTATATATCAAAAGTAATTAATTATTCTATAGTTAATATAAAAGTATTATATGAAATAGGGATATTACATAAATAATTAATTTCTTTTTTTTTAATTTTTAGTTTTTACAAGTAGGCCAACTTGACCCATTGTAGGTTGGCTCACTTTAACTTGCTTTCACCAATGGATCAAGTAGGAAAGATTAATGTGACTTGCTTTTTAAATGGATTGAAAATTTTAATCCTAACTCTTTTTTTTCTTAAGTAAAACAAACCGACCTACTTGACATGACTTGCTTGTATAGCTCATGTTGACCTTGCAATTTTTATGCAATTAGACTTTTTCTTTATCTTAATCGCCATTTGATCTTTGAAAATAGAGCTCTTATAATAGACTAGTATTTTGCCGGTCCCTTCCAATGTGATAAATGAGAAGTCGTTGAATAAATAACTTCTTTTTTATATATAGATAATAGTGTATGTTTTAAGATTTATTCTTATATACTATATAAAGCTTTAAAGATTTTTCTACCAATTTCATTTTTTCTTGTTAATTTAATCGATTTTTCATTAAAAGTTATTATATTGCACCATGATCATTATTAGGATACCACAAACTCCCTCAAGCAATTATGATAATAGCTTTGCGATAGTTGGCATTATAGTACAATAGTATGATTAATTTATGACCATTCTCACTCGTAATATGGTTTTGAACTTCTTTACTATTAAAACTTATTTTCTATATTTTTATGGGGGAAATTACAATTAAGGGGACCAATACTTGATGTTAAATTTAAACAGAAAATCTAATTTTAAAGTGATTCAAATAAAAAAATCAATATTATGTTGAATAATTTAAACTAGAAATCCTATTATAATATTGTTACAGACTGTAACAGATTCTCTTTTGAACTATTAAGTATATTTATGAAATAGTAACAAATATTTTGTTTAAATTACTTAACAAACTATTAATTCTCTAGTTTAACCAAGTGAAAGTTTGATTATTTATTTTAACCACTTAATACAACGTTGATTTTGTATCTTAATCATTTGAAAGTTTGATTTTTTATTTAAACTTAAGTAAAAAAAACCAATTTCCTTACTTTTAATTTTTCCTATTTTTTATGTAAATGATGGTATTTATAAAGGTTGCAATCTTTGCATTATTTAATACAAGTAACGTAACATTTATCAAATGGTGTTGAATTTTTATAATTTAAGGGCATTTTCCTTTTTTTTTTCCTTTTTTGGGTAAAGCTAAATTATTATTAGATATAAAGCAAGTAAAACAAAGGCAGGAGTTGTCCATCATCCGTATGTAGGACTTGGATACTAGAGCGAAGTTTCAACATATTATTAGTCTCTAGATGAAATAGGCTAAATTCTATTCCCTTCTTTTTTAAAATTGTATTATGATAGTAATTGCCTTACTCCTTAAAAAGAATTGTATTTTTTTTATTTTAAAAAAAATAAAATAAAGTCAATGATCATATAAAACCAATGACCAATGGACATTTACATTTGTAACCAATGATATTATAGTAGTGATATAAACACCACTTCTCGAGGGATAGGCACAATTCAACTCTCCTCTTCCTAAAGAGAGAGAGAGAAGAGTTATAATTTTAACAATTTATAAACATATTCTATTACATCGTTAATCATGATTATTATCTAATTAATCAATTATCATTGCAATATTTAATATGGTATACGCTTTAAAATAAAATCCGGGATTTAATTAATTAATTCTAAATGAGCTCATGGCAGTTTGGCATATATATATATATATATAGGCAAAGTCAGCAGAAACTGTGGGCTGCATTCGAGGGTTTCACCGTCCACTTTGCTTATCATATTCCCATCATTTTCATTGTCCATAGGCATGTCTATTAACATATATTTTTATTTGTTGTCACGCTGTCAAGGTCAATCTGTTCTTTATCGGCCTATTGTTGACTGTATTTACAAGAACATCTATGCCTCTTCCATTCTCTCCCGCTATATATGCAGGATTTTAAACGGCAGTATTTGAATTACAATGCTTTACAGTATAAAATAAAAAAAGTAAAATAATATAACTCTCTTATACTATATATCCATATTGAATATATAAAATATTATACTAAATATGATATACAAAATAATGATAATTTTTTTTTATATTTTTATCGGTAAATTTGATTTTTATATTATATTTTATATGGTAAAAATATAATTTTTTTTTATAATACTTTAAGAATATTTTTATCTAATAATCGAGAAAATAAACAAACCAAACAAATAATAAATTTTTTTTATCTAATTTAATACCATAATTTTTTTACAATCGAACAATATCACATATAAATAGAATTTTTATAATTTTATATATTTATTTTCTTCGTAAAATATATAATTAAATTCAAAACATACAAAATGTTTTTTTTTTAGACTTTCAATAAATGTTCCAAACATATAATTATATATTATATATTAGTTTCCAATTGCGCACACTTGTCAAACTATTATAAGAACAAGAGAACATTAAATCCAATCGTCCATATTTTATAAATTTCATAGTGGGAGTGGAACTTCATCTTGTGGTGTAGGACTAGACAATAAACTTTGAGCTAAATCGCTAGGAAGAAAGAAAAACTTTAAAAAAATATTTCAGAAATATCTCCATTTTAATATAAAATTTGTGTTGCATTCCTACTTATTTTTAACTTTGTAACATGCTTAGATAGAAATAAAGAATAATTGCCGTTATAAATTATTTTTAGTACGGAAGTGGATAGCCGCATTTTAGCTACAACAAAGAAAGCCCTTAGGGTTTGTTATCTTTTTAACTTTTGTCATAGTTTCTCACTGAGAATGAAGTGACTTATACATATTTGGTAGAAGACTTACAATTTGAATATTGTGATCATTGGATAAGAATGATTATAATATTTAAATTACAAGAAATTAGAGATAAATGAGTATATGATAGGTAGGATATGGGATTTTAGTAAAATATATATTATCAAAATTTAAAATTACATTACACTTATAACATCTTGGAATCACAATATATCCTATAAAACCTATAAGATAAAGAATGTCTTATGAAGTATGTAAATTTTTCCTTTATTCTTATAAATAAATCTCAAAAAAAAAAAAGAAAATTAAAGTAAAGTTAGATAGGAAAATGGGAAAAAGTAAGGAAAAGAAAGAAGGATGATATTAAGTTTAACCAATTATATTTATTAATTTATGAACTTATACTTTCCTTTTTTTTTTCTTTTTACTAAAATATCTATTACATATATATATATAATATTGTCATTTATTATTTATTTTATTAATATTATTTGATAATATTTTATATGGTGAGTACATTGTACCATAAAATTTATACCTTGTATATCATAGAATACAAATTTCAAAGTGAAATACAGGATTATAAGATATTGTACTTGTGTCTTACCTTGTGAGAGCATATTTAAAAAAATTTATATTTGAAATCTATCATGTGATTCTTAAAACCTAGCTAAAACATATTTTATCAAGTAAGATATGAATGGGTATCTTTTATAATAGGACTATACGCTCATCCCTATTAGAAACTAAAAAAATGCGTACTTGAAACTTGTAGATTTAATTGCATATAGCTTTAAGGATAGTTTTAAAGAATTTTAAGATAGGTTTTGATTTTGAAGTTATAGAGATTGCCCATTTTGTATTACTCATCTCTCATGGTGATTCCTAGTGATTTTTATATATATATATATATATAAAATTGATGATGGGAGATAAAAATTATAGCTAATAATGGTTAAGCATTATTGAAAATTTCCGTAGAAAAATGATGTAAATGATTTTGATTCCTTTAAAAGAGAATATTGTTTATGTGATTGTTAAGCATAATTTAAAAGGTTTGATGCTATTTTTGTATTCCTCTATTACTTATTCAAAAAGCTACTAGTAATATTTTCCTAAGTGCAAATGTTATTTATAAGAATTAAAAAAAAACTTTTGTTTTGTTTTGGTTTTTTTTTTTTTTTTTATTGGCCAAATGTAATTATTTTGATTTGATTTTATTACCCTCTAAATCCACACGCAGAGCACGTGCCCGACTTACCACGGAAGCCAAACAAGCGCAAGTAGACATTTTCCTACAGTGAAAATGAGCCTAGCCACCATTGATCTTCAATCATCCACCGTCCTGCTTGCAGTCTCCTTTCTCCAATAAACGATACCAGTAGAGAGAGAAAGTGGAACAAGATTTAGAGAGAGAAACCAAAACCAAAACCTAAACGTAAGCCAGGGCGTGACCTGAGATCTCAATCATCACGTCTCACGATGTGGAGAAGACTCGTTACTTCACATCTCAAAACCCTAGCTCTCTCATCCTCCGCTTCCGCCGCCACCGCTAGCCGATGTGCTCTCACCGCTGGGGGTCCGCTGCTGGCGAATCGATCACTCGCTGCTTCGTCAGTTTCCTCATGTATCATCTGTCGCCTCTTTAGCTCTGAGTCCGGTAAGCTCTTATCATTGTCCCATTTCTGTATTGGTAGGGTTATGCTTCATTTTTTTAGCTCAATTTTGATTTCTTGACGTTGAAGAGTGATACGGAGTTTGATTTTGTTTAGTTATTTGATATTCGATATCATATAGTTTCCCAATCTCTAATTTGGAGCTGGTTGGATAGTCTTCGCGTGCCTATATTGTAATTTGTAAGCTGTAAGAGATTCATGGAATGGACTCTATTTTTTGGATTCAAGATTTTTGAATTTGCTTTAGTTTGTGTTAGATAATGTATTAGTGGCGCTAATGTTCAGTCCAATTGAGCTAAAGCGGATTGAAATACTTTGGTTCAAGATTTTGATTTTATGAGGTGATGTAGAGTGAATGTTTGAGTTTCATTTTGTTATTTGTTATTTGATATCACACAGGTGCATTATTGGAATTTGGCGGTAATTGGATTGCATTCATGTATGTAGTGTAATTTGTAAGCTAGATTAAGAGATTTAGGATTATAATTATGAAATGCACTTTTTCTCAGACTCAAGATTTCTGCATTTGCCTTATTTTTGTAGATACGTAATTCTGATGGTAATGCTCAGTCCAGTTAAGCTAAAGTGGATTAAATTTTTGTGGAAATGACGTAGACTTAGTCCTGAATAAATGTAATAGAGTCTTGCGCTAGTTTTCAATCCATTCATTCATTTGAGTCCTTGAATAATTAGCAATTTTCATTGTGGTTCCATCAAAGTCCGCTATAATTAATGTCCACATGTCCACTGAAGTATCTTTATAGCAGATTTGGATGGAAACTCCAATATGAAAGTATTGTTAATTTTTGTATAGATGTCTACGCTTTTCTCAATATTCTTGATTTTGTGCTTGGCATATAGTGTGGTGATTCATCGTGATTGGATATATATATTTAAATTTGTATTATTGGTGTTATGTCAATGTTATGTAGAAAATGTATTGGTGAAGATACATGTGATACTATTGCAGAAACTTCTGTGAAGAAGAAGATTGAGGATGTAATGCCCATTGCAACTGGGCACGAGCGAGAGGAGCTTGAAGCTCAGCTAGAGGTATTGAATTGAATGATGAGTTTGTGATTGATTTTGAAACTCTAGCTTACTAAGTACTATAGCATTTTGAACTGCCCCACGAATATATGCTGAAGTTATTGCTTTCTCTCTCCCTCCTATGCAGGGAAGAGATATTCTTGAGATAGACCATCCTGTAGGTCCTTTTGGTACAAAGGTTAGTCTTTTGCATCCATCTGATTGTTTGTTATTTCTTATACATTACTAAAGGTTCAGGTTGGTATTTTCATAATCCAATGATATGAATAAGCCACTTGTGTTGATGAATGCTTGACTTGATTAATATCATAGGGCTTGTCTGTGGAGGATTTTGCAAAATATTTAGCATTTTTCTATTGCTGTATAGCTAAAAGGAAAACCTGAATGACTAGGCATGCATCATGGGTGATGCTTAAATTTACATTGCACTGAATAGTATATTGATATCTTTTGTGTCCATTCAACTCCCAGTAGCAGACTACGAAAAAAAGAAATATTGCAGTTGAAGAAATTAGGGAACAGAGCATCAGGAAGTAAGGAGCATTTAACTCAATAATTTTGCACAATCTCATAGGTTCTCAAATTTTCTGCATAACATGTTCTACATTTTTTTTCCCTAACGAGGCTCAATCTAGTTCCACTGCCTAATCCTTCTATTTTGATCAATCCTGATACCATCTCTTTGTGCCTTGGAGATTTCTTTTTTTTTTTTTATCAGAAATTCCTGGCAACACACATAAGAAATTTCACTGAGTTGCAAGGATTGTCAGGATATCATGTTGGATGCATTTTTGTTGAACATTTGTTATTGCTGACCACTTCTATTACATTGGGAAGTATATAGAATTTTAGTTCGGGTAATTAAGGTGAGAAAGATATAACTATTAGGTACCGTTTGGTTACTGGTACTGGACAGAACAAAAGTATTGGACAGTACTAAAAAAGAAGGACTGGACAAAAAATATTTTTGTACCACGTTTGGTTTGTTCAGTACTGAACAAGGATTTTTGTGCTGTTTAGTGTTTGGATTGCAAAGTACTGGACTGGACATAGTAAATTTGACAGTTTTGTCCTTTTTAATTACTGGAGAAGACTTTTTGAAAATGATAATTTTAAGGAAAAATACTAATTTTAGATTTATTTAAGAAAATGATTTTTCTAAGTGCTAAAAATTCTTTTTTTTTTTTTTTTCAACTCATTTCTACTATTATAAATTTTTATTGATTTTTTACTTAATTTATTATGATTTTTATAATTTTTATTATTTTTATTAGTTTTCATAATTTTTATTGAAAAATTTTCTTCTAGATTTTTATCTATCCTATTTCAAAATCTAAATCTTTATTTTTATTTTTCTAATCTTTTTATTATTTTCTTTATGAATTTTTACATTTTTATCATTTATTATTATACTTACTATTTTTATTTTCTTTCAAGGTAAGTATGAAGGGCAAATTCGGAATTTAAAAAAAATTACATTTAGTCCAGTACGAAATTTTTAGTACCGAATTACATGCGGTACTAAAATTTCTGATTTTGTCCAGTACGTAATTAGTGTTTAGTCCAGTACTTCCTTCATGTGTGGTAACCAAACGAGGGATAAAAAATTTTGTCCAGTCCAGTGCCGAATTTTAATGCCAACCAAACGCTACCTTACGGGGTGTTTGACAAATCCCATAGTTATGTTTCATTTGACATGATCTGGCTCTTGATCTAGACTTTTTGTTGTAAGGTTTCTCCCTTGGTGAAAGTTCTTTTGCTAGTAATCTTGCTCAAGTACAATGTTTGTCATATTTGTTAATTATGGCTCAAAGTATGCAGGCTATGCCACTGCCACTCTTCCTGGAAATTCCTATTTTCTCCAGTTTTCTTTTTTTGTTTCCATTTTAATATCATACCTTAATCCTTTTGAGTGCAGGAAGCTCCAGCAGTTGTTAAGTCCTACTATGACAAGAGAATAGTTGGATGTCCTGGTGGTGAAGGCGGTAGGTCCTCATCACTCTCATGTCCCATGTAGGTTTTATATACAATGGAAAGCACATATAAACAAACTTGTCTAGACAACATACTTTCATGGATAATTGCATATATCATATGTGCTTGTTTGATGTTTACTTTTTTCTTCTTACCTGAAGAGGATGAACATGATATTGTATGGTTCTGGCTGAAGAAAGGCGAGCCCTACGAATGCCCTGTGTGCTCTCAATACTTTGTGGTAAGATAGCATTTAAATATTGATTTGCAATTTTTACTCCCTCATGCGGTATTTTCTACAATGGAGATTGTATTAGATCCTTTCTTGTTGGAACCTGGAATTGAAGTTGTATATTTGTGCACATACAATAGAGAAGTTAGTTTAGCTCTTACAACCACATGCAAGTGTAATCTTGTGCTTGCAAAGGCTATGAGTGGGCTTTGTTCATAGAGTTTGGAAGCTAGCTTGCTAAGTATCAAGCGGGAGTCACTTTTTGTCCTCTTTTATTGGCCTTAGAATCCTAGGCATCTATTTTGATAAGTTTGCCAGTGCTAGGATTGAGATTTAAGGCAAATTGCTTGAGCAAAGCAAAGTATTTGCTACCTGCTCTGTGTTTTTTCCCAGACTAAATGATTGCACACAATAACCATGCCATAACAGATGCGTTGGAATTGTTACTCTTTGTGTTAGTGATATGAAAATCTAGTCTGATTCATAACTATTCATCAGTTTTCATGCTGAAGCGGTAGAAAAAGTAACATTCGACATGTTCGTATATAGTTACATAAACTTGCAGGTCGCATCAGGGTCTGTATGTTCTTTATGGATAACTGCTACTGGGTCACCTAATGTTTTGTCAGATGAGCTTGCATAATCCATCTTTGCCATGCTCAGCTTTCACTTTCTCAATTACTGCAATTTTATGATGGTAACTTTTTTTAGACATTATTGGAGAATCAATTGTCTAGTGAAAATCAATAAAATGGAAGTCTTGAGGGCTCCACCCCTCACAAAAAGTAGTAAAAATAAAGGGTGCCAATTGTCATATGATGACTCAAAATCAGTCTTTTGTTTAGCCCCTCTTCAAAAGAATTTGCATTTTTTTTACCCAAAAAAAAAAGAATTTGCATTTTAATCGGAACTAAAATTTTCTTATGTCCTCTATGTTCTTAATAAGTTCAACAATGTCTACAGCGTTAAAGAATTGCTCCAGATAAGGGGTTTAGGTGAGCCTTTTAGTGCGATGTCATAAATATTGGTAACTTGGTTGACTTGCTAAGGAAATTATTTGGAGCACATCCGTATTATTGGGAGCTTATTTGACTTATTTAAAATATAGAAGACTTAATTGAAATTTACCCCAAACATAGGGGACAAGATTGTATCTATGTATACATATGTGACGCATATTTCTTTGCTGGTTCTGCGGTACCCTTCTTCTTTTTCTGAAGTGTTGTTCTTTTTTAGCAAAATTAGAATGATATTCGACTTGACTGGACATATTATCTGAATGCTAGTCTTGTCTTAGCCAGGCATTCCTCTAGGCAGTGTTCGATTGGGTTCTACTTCTGCCCTTGTTTTCTTTGTTTTCAACTTCTTATATGCCTTCCTTGAATTGCAAACTAGGCTGCAGTCACAACGCTTTGGTGAATATCGTTATATTATTTGTTATTTCTGTGTGGCAGCTTGAAGTTGTTGGCCCTGGGGGACCTCCGGATGGACATGGAGATGATGACGATGACCACCATTAATTCGGATATCATTTCAAGTTGGAATAAAAATGGGATATGAGGAGTCAGCCTCTTATTCTTGTACACTGCAGCATCAGGATGAAAGGGTCACTTGTCCTGTTTGTTACTTTCATTCGTCTGGGTTCATGTTCCTGTTGCGTAATTTGCTCATGGGAATCAGGATGATGGTAATTGCGACTTCCTGGAGTTGTGAATTTTTAGGTCTATCTTCGGTACAATGTGAAATAATAATAATAATTCGATGATACTTGCATGACAAAAGTATCCAAAGGATGCAGAACGAATTTGATTTTTGCTGCATTTTGAAGTTCAACAACATTTATGACTTTTCGACTTAATTTTTCTGTGCATATGCATGCTTCTTGGAGTTCTAACACCATCTCGGATGAGAGCTCTTCTCTTCTAGGGTTAACAACTTCATAAAACAACAATTTGGATGAGGATGAACGCTGTTTCTGTAAGTATTCAATTACTATTTTCCTCTATCTAATAAAAAGGAAAAAAAATAATTGTATTATTAATATTTACTTAACATGAATAACTACTATTAGGTGGGCCGAAAACCCAGTCAAATGTTATATAGTTATTCATGTGTTAGTCTCTACAAGTTAATCCGAGTATTAAGGTTTACCGATTTCCATTGCTGGAAGGGCTTCTCAAATTATAGAAATAGAGAGAGAGAGAAGCATGAGAGGTTGATGGAGGAGGCATCAGTGGCATGGCATGGGCCGAAAAAGTATAGCAGTGGTTAGGGCTTTTAAAAAATATGGTAAAAAATGTCATTTCGACTCTAATATTGAGACTCTTATTTTATTTTTATTTAAATTATACATTTTAGTAGGCTATTATAGCTTATTTCATTTATAATGAATAAGAATTCTATTACAGATTTTATTAATTCAGTAAAATAAACGGATAGTCGAAGTTGTCAAGGAGCCCTTGTACCAATTTTCCTGCATAAATTGTGAGGCCAGCCTCATCGGCGGATAGCATGAGCACGAGTTGTGAGAAAGTTTAGTGGGATGTTGGAAGGCTTTGTTTGTGCCTGGTCGAAACCAACAATGAGCAGCTGCTAAATAAAAACAGATTTCTTTACTTCCGTTCCATTGTGATTAGTAACATCTATTTACTTCATTATAACGGTAATTCCATACAGAATTGTTATAAATTCAAACCCATAAGCAGCATTCAATTTTAGAGTTAATTTTTTTCCTCAAAATATCTTCATTAAAATTAAAGTTAACAAATGATAGTTTTATTACAATTCTATTATATTCTTTGATAATAATTATTATGTTACAGTCTCATTTCATTAAGCAAAGTAAACTAAAAGTAAATCTATTACATTATGTAGTAGATTGTGAATCACTCACTGTACATGATATAGTGCAATTGATATATATGTGATAGATAGAGTTTGAACATTTAAACTAAGGATGTTTATCAAATTGAATGATTTCGTCACCAGCGGATATGTTGCCACTTGCATTCGACTGGCTCACCATTCAATCCACTACCCTCTCTCGAGTACTACCACACCTATCTAATAATCACATTTTCATTTGTCATTGAATACTGATGGTCGAATAGGCACGATATGAACCTAATGTAGTGTTTGGTTGTTAAAATAGGGTAACACAAAAAGGATAGTATAGTATAAGAAGAAGAACGTAAAACAACCACACGTGTAGTACAAAATTAGAACTTTTATAATGTGAGAACTCATTGGAAGTTTGCAATTGAGTTTTACTTGAATTATATGGTAAATAATTATGATTTGTCCGTAGAATATAATTCGGTATAAGGTTATTTTTGAAATTTGAAAATATGTTTATTTTGTTTTACAAAATAAATTTTTATTTTACCAAATATATAATACAAGTTTTTTAGTTTTAATCTATTACTTTAAGGCCCTTTTATCCACTAACTTAACCTAATATATAAACTAAACAATGGAATAAGGGTTTTAAAAAATGATTTCAACTAAACAATAGCTAAGAATCACTAAGATCGCGCAGGCCAACTTTGTACTCTTGTCCCCTTCATGGTCCCGTTGTTTAACAATGGTGGATTTGCCTCTTGATCTCTTCCACCGTAACTCATGAAATACTTTAGTGGCCCGTTCAAATGTTAATGAAACCCATAAACGTACACACACATTTTATTCACAATAAACTCTTGAGCCCATTTGTAAAAATCCCCAACCTTGGGTGTTTTAATTACGTTTTAACTTCTAAAGCTACTTAGCCTCTCTTATTCATGACAACCATAACAATAAGGTACCGTTTGGTTACTGGTACTGGACAGAACAAGAGTACTGGACAGTACTAAAAAAGAAGGACTGGACAAAAAATATTTTTGTACCACGTTTGGTTTGTTCAGTACTGGACAAGGATTTTTATACTGTCTAGTGTTTGGATTGCAAAGTACTGGACTGGACATAGTAAATTTGACAGTTTTGCCCTTTTTAATTACTAGAGAAGGTTTTTGTGTTGTATAGTGTTTGAAATTACAAAGTACTGAACTGGACAGAGTAAAATTGACAATTTTTCCCTTTTATTTATATCATAGTTATTTATATATATTTGATATTATTATAAAAAAATGACTTGAAGGTTTAATATATTATATTAAATATTATAGGAAAAAGAATTTCGTTTTATTTTTGGAGTCGCCACCTAACTGTTGTTGGGAAAGATTGAATTAAGACTAATGGAGCGGATTAGTCCTAATTTGGACCATTAGTCATCGTGATTTCCTCTTCTCTTTTTTTTTTTTTTTGTGAAAAGAGGAAATGGGAAAATCGGAGTTTCTAAGTTTAGAGGCTAACTTATTAAAACCCTAAGGTTACCACCTAATCTCCTAAAATTTACTTTATATCAAAATATCTTTTATTTTATTTTTGCCGTCTTTTATTGTGTTTTTAAGTGAATTATGCTAGGAAAATATTTTTTATTCCTTTTTTAGGGTTGCCCCAAATGGGTGCCTACGTACCTGCTATTCAGGATCAAATAAACTGTAGTTCGCTTTTCTTGAAAAACTTTAGTGTGATTGTGAATTTTAATTATGAAATTTCTTTTAATTTATGTTTTTACCATTTTAGGATTTTTCTAAAAAATCTAAACCTAGGCTTGATAATTTGATTTTTTTTTAAATGATAATTTTAAGGAAAAACACCAATTTTGGATTTATTTAAGAAAATGATTTTTCTAAGTGATAAAAATTCATTTTTTTTTTATTTTTCAACTCATTTATACTATTATAAATTTTTATTGATTTTTTACTTAATTTATTATGATTTTTATTATTTTTATTAACTTTTATTAATTTTCATAATTTTTATTAAATTTTTATAATTTTATTAAATTTTTATTGAAAAATTTTCTCCTAGATTTTTATCTATCCTATTTCAAAATCTAAATTTTTATTTTTATTTTTCTAATATTTTTATTATTTTTTTAATGAATTTTTACATTTTTATCATTTATTATTATACTTATTATTTTTATTTTCTTTCAAGGTAAGTATGAAGGGCAAATCCGGAATTTCAGAAAAATTACATTTAGTCCAGTACCAAATTACATGTGGTACTAAAATTTCTGATTTTGTCCAGTACGTAATTGGTGTTTAGTCCAGTACTTATTTCATGTGTGGCAACCAAACGAGGGACAAAAAATTTTGTCCAGTCCAGTGCCGAATTTCAATGCCAACCAAACGCTACCTAAAAGTAAAGCTCCATTAAGGAAGAAAACATGGATTTCACAATATCCTAGAAAAAGAAGCTAGAGAAAAACCAATGAATACTAAGGTAAACACGAGAAAAGACGCAATAATCCAAGCTAACTTTAAAGGAAACACAACAAAGAATGCTTATATGCCTATACAAAAATCAATGCAAAGTGCCAACTCGACTAGTGACACTGCTAGTACAACAATGTACACATGTACCTCTAAGGGTATTGAAATACTACCCTTTATTTCATCTCTCCGGAATTTTTTTTTTTTTTCATCTCTATCACTTCTCCTCCTTTTATATTGATTTAAGGGATAATATAAAAGCGATTATCTGAACTATCCGTGTTTTTAATTTTATATTTAAAATTTAAAATTTAAAATTAATAAATTTTATATTTAATTAAACTTATATTTAATAAATATTATATTCGAAGTATAAATTAGTTACTAAATTGAATGTATGTTTTTTTTGTTGAATTGACTATGTCCATCGTATGTAAAAAATGACTTGGCTAGGGAATAAAAATGTAAATAAAGGGAGGTAAGGTATAAGGTTTAACAAGTCGAGAGTTCGATTGAGTAGATTTAAAACATTAGGTGCAAAATATACTGCCTCTCTCATCTTCTCTATTATTCAATCAATAACCATCTTTCAAAAGATCATAAAAGTAAATTTAATAAATAAAAATTCGATTATATAGCTAGTAGGCCTTCACATCGTAGTACTTTGCTGGTGGTAGATGCTCTTTCTCCCGTGTACCAACGTGGTTTTTTAGCCCGCCAAGACAGATCGTTCGTTTTGAACAAATAGATACAAGCTGTATCCTCCTTGGTCACCCTATTTCCATTGCGATAAGATTCGTCACTCGTAAAAATTTAGCTTCTTTAACTCACGTTCATTCAAAAAGCATCCTTTATTTTCAAAAAGGAATTAGCCATTTCATGAACATTACATCCTATTTTATGCGAGTCTCATCAATTAAAATTAATTTTATCATCTGTGATACATTATATAAATTACTATATATAATCGATAAGAATAAATAAAAATTTAATATATAAGATTATTTATAAGTATTTATGATAATTATCTTAACACGATACATGAAGTATCAAATTTTTATTAATTATACTTTCCACTAAATATTGCACACGGTATCTTACTTCCTACGGATCTTTTTCCTCTATTCAGTGAAACAACACAAATGCAACACCCTTTATTCATCATCCTAGTATTAGCTGTAACCATTAGTGTGTCGTCGATAGGTAAATCATAATTTATTGCTTTGAGAGTAGTTCTTAGGCAGGTTGTTTGATTTAAATATAATATGATTATTGCACTTTATTCATATCTTTAGAAGCTCGAAAGTTGACGCCACTTTATTACATGTGCTCTTACCTGAATTATTATTATTCAAGGAGCGCAGCACAAAATTATTAAATTCATATATAATTGTCGGGTGAGTATCTCAAACGATGCACCTTCATATTACATTTTTGCCGGGGTTGTAATTGTGGATTAGGTTTTAGCTAGCTAAGAGCATCAAAACTTGATTTTATAAAGAATGAAATGGACCATTTAAAGTATTTTATTTAAAGTAGGTGCACAAGATTCATATAATGTATTAAAATTAGTAAGTTAATTGATCCAATTGATTTAGATTCATAGAAATTAGGTTGGGGAGCAAATTGGAGAAGATGAAAAGATATTTGCGATAGAACAGTGGAGTACATGGCTAGGTACAAGCCCATGTACTTGCCTATGTTGAATTACGAATTGTGAAAGTTCATAGAAAAGTACATGGCTATAATACACAACCGTGTAGAAGTATATGACCAAATATACGATTATATAATTGGGTGTACTAAAAAACTATTATACATAGAAAGGTATATAGCCATTAGCATGACTGTGTTCCCTCTTGTGTTCCTCTACACGACTATTCACACGATCGTGTTGTTTTGGAATATCGGTATTTCACATCTATATTGTTTTTCTATAATTCTAAACTAGGATTATGCACAATATTATAATGGAAAGGGAGATTCTACAATTAGGACATAATTTACCAGTTATGAACTTAGATTAAGTTATATGATAGAACTAAACTTAGTCCTTTATACTTGACAAGCCAATATCCTTTTGATTGTGATGTAAGAGAAATCATGGACCACTTTCCCAGATACGTGTTTACTGTGTTTGCTGTTTGTGATTATTAGCATAGTATATAAATGAATTTAATTGAATATTGGGTCTAAGTATATGTGTTATTTGTGCTTGGTTTGACTTAGGGGCCGAAGGTAGCAAATCCTTAGGGAATACCCTGATGATCATTATATCATGTTGTCCCTAGTAGAGCCATGTACTGAAATGATCTGAGGTAGATTATGATTAGACGATGCCTATAGTGATAGTTCCTAACCTAAGAATATATATATGTATAAATATTATATGGTGTGATAGGGTCATAAGTACCTCTATGTTATATGTTGATTATTCTAAGATAACAATCTTATGATTGTAATGACATATCTCCTACATTTATGTGAGTCGATATGGTTGTTAATGTGGCACGCTTATGTCTATGTGATATTCACGTACTGGGCTCAAGCACATTCTACTTATTTTTTAACTGTAGGTGAGTATGACGAGCACATCGACTATGATGAGAACAAAAATGTAGTATATTATTATCAAGACGAGAATGGAGGAGAGTATCACTATTATTATGGTGATGAGTAAAGTGGAAATAGATGAAGGATTCCTTTTTGTAGAATTTGAGGATGTTTGAATAGAGAACTTGGAGATGGTTTATAGATTCTTGGACACATCATTCCTTTATATGTTGATGGATTTTTATCCTGGTATTTGGATTTTGATCTAAGTGATTGGAATGGTTTGCTTGTAAATCATTTATGTCATTGGAGTTAAAGGTATATTAATTTATAGTAGAGATGAATAGGTTGATGTTGAAATGGAGATAGAGAGTCTTACCCTGTTGCTACTTAGTGGGGACATACGCAAGGTTGTAGTGTTCCAGATTCCGGGGCTTTACAGCTTAGGTGGTATTAGAGCTTAGGTTTTGATCAATAGAGTATAGATTTGTGATCCATAGAGCTTAAGTTTGACAATCCTTAAGTACTAGGCTGATGATAGCTAAGTATAGGTTTCAATCAGTAAAAAGTAAGTCGAGATCTTTGCATGGATTAAAGATTGAATTTGTAAAACGGTAAAAGATGAAGAGGGTGGGTAAATTGCAGGTCGATTGCTTTTGTCCAATAACTTATTTTATTTCAATTACTATCTTGAGTTGTAGTTTCTTTTAAATTTCTATTTTACTTATAGAAGAAGGTGGGTAAATTATGAGTCAATTGCTTTTGTCCAATAACTTATTTTATTTCAATTACTATCTTGAGTTGTAGTTTCTTTTAAATTTTTGTTTTACTTATATATATGTGTGTGTGTGTGTGTGTGTGTGTGTAGACCTAGGTATACATAGATGTATACCATCATTAACTCTAACTCTCAGATCTATTCGATTGCGTCCTCTCAAACAAAATGCCTCTTAGAAGAATTACAGGACAAAACTCATCTAGTGATAAATAAGATAGGAATGCCCCAAATGAAAGGTATCCTTCAAGACTACCTTAATAGGGAGCTCCAACTTAGGCTAATATCATGACTACTCAACTACTAGAAACTGTGAATGCCCTAGTAGGGATGATAGCACAATAGTAGCAATAGGCCATGAGACCTACTAAGCTTGTAGAAGACTAATTAAGACTGAACAAGTTTGTCCGGTTGGCAAAAGAATTCAACCCACGAGCTGAGAATCCAATAGAAGCTGAACATTGGATCATTGAAATTGAAAAGAAATTTGTTACATTCATGGTTTTAGAGGATAGAAAGGTGAATTTAGCAACATTTATGTTAAAAAGGTCGGTTGCGGACTAGTAGGCTAGTGTGTCCAAATTAATAGGAGCTCCTATCCATTAGAAAAGGTTCAGGAAGTTGTTTTATGAAAAATATTTTCTCAGTAGCATCAGAGATAGAATAGAGGCAAAGTACTATAACTACTAACAAGGTAACTAGATTTTAGAGGAATATGAAGCGAAGCTAAATCGCTTGATCAATTTTTTACCTAAAGCAGTCCATATGGATGATGTGTCTAGGGTTAGAAGGTTTATGAGAGGCTTGGAGCCTAACCTTTAGCATGAGGTGGGGTCTTTCCAATTACCCACCTATGCAAAGGTTGTTGATAAAGCCAAATTCCTAGAGTAGAGCTGGAAGAGAACTGAGGAGCAATTGTCTTGTAGGTTGGGAATTGCTTTAGGGAAAAGACTTGCCTTGAGTATTTCATATGTAGATAGAGGAAAGAGGCCAGTGGAGTATCAAGCAAGATCTGTGGCTTTCATGCTTAGACCTATTTAAATTAGGCTAGTGCCTGTAGCATTGCCTCTACCCCCACAAGCAAGGCCAAGGAGAAGATGTCCTAAGTATTTGGGATCACATGATTTGCATTAATGCAGTTGGCTAGAAGGGGCATGCTTTTCCTATGGTAAGACAGGACATTCCGGCAGGAATTAGATAAAGAAATCTATTCCTTAAACCTTTTGCTATACTTGTAAGTAAGGGGTCACAGATCCTTTGAATGTAGTGCCACCCTTAACTAAAAAGCTACAATACCACAACAAATTCCAATGTAACAGTTAGTAAAACCTCCTTCTAAAGTACTAGTGGATAGACCCCAAAACACTAGATCGAGGCAGGGCGCACCAGGCTGTGCATTTGCTTTACAACAACAACAATAGTAGGATACTCCGGACTAGGATACCATTGTAGGTACGCTGCTTGTAAACTCAACTACTACTTATGTACTATTTGATACGAGTGTGATACATTCATGCATATCATGTCTTTATGCATATGTGTGGCTTGAAACCTATGTTGTTGAATGATGCTATGGTTGTAAATACTTCTTTTGGACCGAGAGGAAGATTAGATCAAATATGTGAGGATGCTAGGATTAAAATATAAGAAAAGAAATGCCAGCAGATTTATTTGTATTAGAGATGATGGAATTTAATGTAATTTTAGGGATAAACTAATTGTTTAAATATTATGCCACTATTGCTTGTTGCAATTTCATGGTCTATTTCAATTTCCTAATTGAAGATCCCGTCATATTTAAGTTAGAAGCACAAAGGCTTGCAACTCTTCTTAATTATGAGTTGTGGGATAAGAGTAGAATATCGGCACGATCAGTGGAGAATAGACAAGCCACGAAGCTAGAAGACATATACATTGTGAAGGAATATGCAATTTTTTTCCAAAAATTTGTCAAGCTTACCACCAATCAAGGAAACAAAATTCTCTATTAATTTGGTACCGGAAACGACACCAATATCTAAGGCGCCCTATAGAATGGTACCCACTAAATTGTCAAAGTTGAAGACTCAACTTCAAGAGTTGCAAGATAATGGGTTTATCAGGCTAAGTGTCTTGCTATGGGGTGCTCTAATGCTCTTTGTTAAGAAGAAAGATGAGAGCATGAGATTATGCATTGATTACAAGGAGTTAAACTGAGTCACAATCAAGAATAAATACCCTCCTTCTTAAGATAGATGACTTATTTGACAAATTATAGGGAGCTTAAGTCTTCTTCAAAATCGACTTAAGATCAGAGTATCATTAACTAGGAATCAAGGAAGAAGACATTTAAAAGATAGCATTTAGAACTTGGTATGAGCATTATGAATTCCTAGTAATGCCTTTTGGATTAACAAATGTTCCAGCTGTTTTTATAGGTATTATGAACAGAGTGTTTAAGGACTTTTTGGACCAGTTTATAGTAGTGTTCATAGATGATATTTTCATCTATTCTAAGAGTAAGGAGGAACATGAAACACATTTGAGAGTATTTTTAGAAAACTATGGGAGGAGAGGCTATACACAAAGTTCAACAAGTGAGTTTTGGTTAGAGCAGGTATCTTTCTTAAGACATGTAGTAGATAAGGATAGCATCTTAGTAGATCCTAAGAAGATAAAAGTGATGATTGATTGACCAAGACCTAGGATTGTGATAGAGGTTAGAAGCTTTATGAGACTAACTAGCTATTATAGGTGCTTTGTGAAAGGGTTCTCTCATCTAACAACTCCTTTGACCAAATTAACAAAGAAGAGGGTCAAATTTGTGTGGAATGACAAATGTGAAAATAGCTTCATAACACTAAAGAAGAAATTGATAATAGCTCTAGTGTTAGCTTTACTTAAGACAGGGGAAGAATTTAAGATCTTTAGAGCCTATTTACTTTGCTAAATGAAAAAGTTTGTAATGGAATAGCTATTACTGGAGAATAAAATAGGTAATGAATTGGTACGATGATGTTTACTTGGATGTAATAGAGTTGAGATTACATTGTTTACTTGAAGGATTAAAAAAATGAATAAGGGTAGAATAATAAACGGAATTGTCACGCCCCGAAAGGGGGTCTAAAAGTCTCCACTAAAATCATCATGACACGTGTGCACCTATTATATGATAATCGTCTTACAAGTTAGAGATCGTAAGACTCTAAGTAAATAATTGCATTTACGACTTATCATAGTACATATAATTGGATATTAAAATACAACTATGGATCCCGTATCCTATGGTTAACTATAATCGCAGAGAATCGATATCCCCTACCAATCAGTAAAATAGGATAAATTCTAGGTTTCTAAAATTCAAAATGATACTTACATAGGGGTCCTAACATTTCATCTAAGTAATCTATCATTCACAATTCTTACTTTGTCATTCTGATCTTCCAAAATTCTCGATACTTCACATCTTATCCTATCCTGAGCTTTCGTAATTGCTACCTGCAAAAGAGTCTGGAGGGGGGTGAGCATATTATGGCTCAATGAGTGGGATGGTAACACTTTTAATGCTACATACACACAAGCAATTTCAAATCAAGTTATCAAAACATATGATATGCATGAGCAACCATATGAATGCAGCATCTCATGTGATCTTCCAGTAACCGACTTGAAGTCTAGAGTTTACGCCCCCTTAACCTTAGGTTGGGGATTCTAAAGCCATCATTAGTGGCCAAGTCATTACCCGATTTATTTATCTTATCAGTTTGCTAATTATGATATCTTTTCAACTCAATAGTGAATGCTCCCGTGCTTCTCTACATCAGACAGAGCAAAACCTTCAAGGACTGACCAGCTCGGAACCGTCAAGGCATGACAATACCCTAATCACTTAGTTCGCACTTGGTGGAACAATAATCCTCTTGATACCTCGGCGAGCCCTGTAGTAGTGATGACCTTTAATCTCATGCAATGTCTCGTGGAAATGCATGTCAAGTTTTTAATTAGGTCCACTCCCCTAATTAATTGATTTAAAGTGTCCAAACAACATATACACTCACAATCAATTCTCATTCAAGCCAATGAAGTAACTACCAAGCATTTCATTTCACACTTACCACAACAAACAAAGATCATGCCTTTCTTATCACACAAAACAAACACTGAACCCAGACCTCATGGATGTAGACTTATCTAGCTTTACAATAGGTTAAATTAACTCAGCACCTCTCTGTGCCATTTCTCTTAAATGTCAAACCAACCACTCGAGGTTGCTTTACAATCATCATATCTAACACCTCTGTGTCATTTGTCTTAGACGTCAAACTAATCACTCGGGATTGATTTACTATTGTCATACCTGATACTTTTGTGTCATCGCACTTCTCAAGTACTCTATCATTCTCACTTTCGAGAGCCAACAAAGTCGTCTCGTATTTCCTTTTTAAGTCCTCAAGACATATATATATACATATCTACATATATATATATATATATGTTCGTGACACATATTTAATTAAGGATAATTTACTAGACACATTCCCTTACGTACTTAAAAGGGCAAGAAAACAAGATTATTAAGTTATAAAAACCAAGGTTGCACTCATGATTTGCATGATTGTTTTCTTGAGTGTATTATATAGATATAATAGAAAAATAAGCTTACCTAGTATATATACACATTCAGGAGCTAACTCTGATATGTATACATAATGACATCTATATACCCTATTCCAACTAAGCACCTACTTGGTAGCTATAGAAGGAAAAGCTAGGTTACTATATTTTTTGTTTGATTTGAAGAAAACAATTTCGAATCACGGGTTAGGCCTGTGGTAATAGCATTAGCAATATGGTGCTAAGTGCTATCGTTATGGTAATGACATCTATACCCTCGGACCATTCATTCCTCTACACTCTTTACGATTTCTTTCCTAACTCATTAATCCTTACTACATAACTCAACTTAGCAATAATCACAATCAATTGCAAATACAATAAACAACAATTTCATATACATAGCAATCAACATACAACATCACATGATAGCATATCATTAAGTTTCCCACTTACCTGTTTAGGGTTGTTATAGTCCTAGCTAGAGTAGAGCAATTCAAGTAGGTAACCCCTTTGCTTTCCTCTTGAAATCAGTGTCCTTGTACAATGCTTCCTCAACCAACCATAGAAAGCAGCATCTACACTTAACTTTGGTACTTTCCTGGTACCTGATATGTGTACTCCACTCATCTTGCGTTTGATGGCAAGGCGTGAAGCCTCTACCTACATGGTTTCCTGTCCTTTTTACTAGTTTTCATCCTCACTCACGCTTCCATCGCCATACATACATCAACCACTCTTTATACACATTCATACCCACCTCCATCGTAATAACGTCATATTCATATGTACATGCAAACTTCACCTACGTACATACACATGATCAATACTTCCTTGCCTTTATTTTCCTAACTCTTCTTCTCCTTTCCTCACCCTATTTCCATCTTCAATTCTCACTTTCTCCTTCTTTCAACCTTCCTTTTCCCTTTTCCTTATTCTCTTCTTCCATTTTGACTCCCTTACCATAACTTTCCCTTAGTTTCCTTGCCAAGCTCCCCTCAACCCCTCGAACTTCTCCAATTTCCCACTTCTTCTTCTCATTCTTCTTTACTTTTCTCTAGCCCACACTTATGCATGTGTATATTTCAATTCTTCCCTTTTAATCCTCTATGTTTTTCCTCCTTTCTAGATATCTTCCATTTTCCTTTTCTTCTCCTTCATTTCCCAACCCGATTCTTTTCCCTTTTTCTACTTTTTATCTCTTACACACCGAACCCCACTTACAGACCTTAAACCCACACCATACACATATACACCCACATATTCTTATTTATATATATACACACTCCGCACACCATGAACACTCCTACACATACATACACATAACTATACCATGCACCTAATTACATGCACACACAACTACACTTTATTATTCTCCTTTCTCCTCAAGTCCACATACACACATGCCACTAGTGCACACATATACACACTATCCGTTCACTTCTCACACCGCCGACACACATACACATACATACTCCACATACACTTCATGCTCCAAATACGTACACACACCCATGTGCTCCGTATACACCTTACACCCCATTACATACTTACCCACATACTCCACACACATTACGCACCTCCTACATACACACACGCATGTTCACACACCACTCATCATCTTATACGCATACATACATATTCCATATACACCATACTCAACTTCCATATACATATCACATAACCACACACCACACGTCTTTCGTACATATACGCATATACCACATACTCCACATACCATCCATATACACACACTTACCGCACACCCCACATCTTCCATACACCTATACACACTCCATACATCTCACACGTTCTATATATACACACACCCTCACACACCTCACGACAATCTATACATACACATACAAACTGCACACACCACACACCATCCATAGACATACACTCCCTTTACACACACCACATATCATTCTACACACACATATCCTGCATACACCACAAACCCTTATACACATACATGCCATCCACCTACATCACCTCATGCACATACGCATATACTCACATGCATTACACACACAGAGTTCCTCCTTCCCTATACATACACACGTCCTTACAACACACTATTACATACCCATACACACATCCTTGCATACACCACACATCATCACCTGCATATACACACATCCCTACACACACCACGCATCATCACTCGCACACATACATACCTCTCCACATACATCACACCTACCTTCTGTATCCACACACATATCTGCACCGCACACCTTTTCAACACGCATACATACATACTCACCTACCGCTACATACACCTATCTCCACATACACCGCACACCCCCATTCACACACACACACATACACATACACATACACATTCCCCTGCATCCACACATCGCCACACACTCTTACACGCACTACACCTTCACTTGCACACACACCACACACCTTCCATACACATACACACATACCTTGCTCCTTCTCCCCTTTCCCCCTTCTTACGTTGCTGCTATGGTCATCATGGTTGTCATTGCTGATGTGGTTGTTGTCGCTGTTGTTGTTGTTGTTGTTGTAGCTATTAGATTGTGGTTGCTATCCTCCTTCCTCGCACACCTACACATTAAACACCACATCTACACACACGTATCTCCACTCTTCTCCTTCAGCTGGGTGTTGCTATCATCGTCGTTGCTATAGTTGTTGGGTCGTTGCTGCTGTGGTTCATTGCAGTCGCCGTTGTTGAGGTCACCATGGTTACTGTTGCCGCTGGAGGCTTGTGATTGTGTACATCAGCATTGATGAGATCCACAATGAGAGTCAAGCCGGAAGAAGGAATGTGGATCCTCTTGAAGTGCCGCCTGGGCCGATCACAAGAAATCGAGTGAAACGACTCAAGGAAGCACTTAACGGGTTGATAAAGGATGTCCATGAAGCCGAAAAGGATTAGAGCAATCATGAAGTTGGAACGGATTGGAAT
This sequence comes from Laguncularia racemosa, assembly GCA_037954665.1. Classification (NCBI taxonomy): domain Eukaryota; kingdom Viridiplantae; phylum Streptophyta; class Magnoliopsida; order Myrtales; family Combretaceae; genus Laguncularia; species Laguncularia racemosa. The sequence continues at coordinate 4,554,663 of JBBMOL010000030.1, read as the reverse complement.
AACCATGGGAAGAACCTTGCTCTTGTACAACTCATACCGGATATGGGGTGAAGAGGGCGTGTATTTACAAAGCACGGCCGTGTGGGAATCTCAAAGTTACATAGAATCATACACGGTCATATACACGGCCAAAGGTACGGCCATGTATGGAGTCAAGAAAATCCACAGAAAGATACACGACCAGAAGTACACGGTCGTGTATGTTGCCAGAATTTGCACAGAAAAGTATACGGCCAAAGTACACAGTCATGTACACGGCCGTGTATCTCCCCGACGCCGGCCTTTTGTGTTGTTTTGTTATTTTACGCACTTATTGAAGTGGCGTCGTTTTGGGCTTGTATTTTTACGAATTGTAACCCTATTATAAAGCTCCTAGGGTTTAGAATAGAGTCATAACATACATCTTAGAACATTAACAACACTTTTGAGGGGCTCCTCTCTTGGTTCTTCAAGAACTAACTAGAACTTATCGGATTAATTTCCGTGGCGTTCATCCCGACTTATCAATCGGTCTTTCATCTCGATTGTGGCGTCTTCATATTATACCAAGGTTCTTGTCTCGCTTATAGACAACGGGTTGCGGTTTCCACTTGAGGGTGTTTGGGCATCTTAGGTAACGAATTCCGAGCGTATTGGTATTGGGTTTCGTCACAGGTTGGCGTGGTTCGTATCAGTTAAGAATCCGATCAAACCGATCTCGTATCAGTTTGGTATCAGAGCTTAGGTTTGTCAAAACATCAGTTCGGTTTGAGGAAGGTAACATCAAAACCCTAACTCCAATTGTTCATATCCATTGGTAGCATTCAATTTCGTAGTATTAATTATCTATTGATAGTGTAGTATCTACTAGTCGATTGTTACAAAAAAAAAGAAAAAAAGAAAAGAGAAACGTGATCAAGAGCAACAACAAAGACAAAAAAAAAATTCGGATAAAAAAAAAAAGAGGAAAAAAAATTTATGAACCCTAGAATTGTTTTGAATTCTACGGAAGGGAATTGGTATAGTTTGGGTTAGTTCCAAGAGAATTGAGAAGAGGAATTGGTGAGTTGATATCATAATTATTTGTGAGAATACACGAGTGACTGTGTGATATCATCATTTGAGCGAAACACGTAAGGGAGTGTATCGTGAGGTTTAATCATATATATATTTGTGTTAGTACTAATCTTTTCTACATGAACTATGTCGAGGCAACATTCTCCTGAAGCTGAGAGGGGAAGGTTTGATGCTAGGTTAGTGATTGAGGCGTTGAGGGGAGAAATGAAGAGAATGTTTCAGGAGGGAATGGAACAAATTCATGAGACGGTAGAGCAAAGACTAGAACAATCTACAAACGTCTTCCAAGGGCGTAAGAGGGAGAGTCGTTCTAGGAGAGTACAAAGGGGTGGAGATGAAATGTCGGATGATGACTTTGATGAGCTTTCTATTGGGAGTTATAAAGGTTATAGTGGTCGGAATAGAGGAATTAAGGATTAGGAAGATAGAGGAGATATGAATAGAGAGGATGATCAATTGAGTAGCATAAAGACAAAGATTCCTCCTTTCCAAGGGAAGAATGATCCCGGAGCGTACTTAGAGTAGGAGAAAAAGGTGGAGATGGTGTTTGATTGTCATAACTATAGTGGGAGAAAGAAAGTGAAACTTGCTGCCATTGAGTTTTCGGATTATGCTATAGTGTGATGGGATCAATTAATGTTGAATAGAAGAAGGAATGGCGAGCCACCTATTGAGTCTTGGGAAGAGATGAAAATGGTGATGAAGAAGCGGTTTGTGTTTGCGTATTACTATCGTGAATTGCACAACAAGTTGCAAACTCTTAGGCAAGGAAGCCGAAGTGTGGATGAATATTTCAAGGAGATGGAAGTTACTATGATCAGGGTGAATGTAGAGGAGGATAGAGAGGCTACCATGGCTAGGTTTCTTGCTGGGTTGAATAGAGAAATCCAAAATGTTGTAGAATTGCAGCATTATGTAGAATTAGAGGATATGGTTCACATGGCTATAAAGGTTGAGAACCAGCACAAGAGGAAAGGTAGTAGTAATGCACGGTTTCAACAGGGTAATGGTTCATCCACTTAGAAGACTAACCAATGGAAGAAGGAAGAAAAGCCTTTACCCACCAAACCAAAAGGGGAGCTGAGGCAAGCGGGTACTACTCCGGGTAACCAAGGTAACCCTGATTCTTCTACTTCTAGAAATCATGACATTAGATGTTTTAAATGCCAAGGTAGAGGCCATATTGCTAGTCAATGTCCAAATAGGCGTGTTATGATTTTGCGTGATGATGGAAAGTATGAGATTGGGGGGGATAGTGAAGAAGGCGATATGCCTCCATTAGAGGATGCTAGTAACGATGAGGAGCCTGCAATAGGGAGGTTAGTGGCGGTAGTGAAGCGAGCTTTGAATGTGCAGGTGAATGAAGAAAAGGAGGTGCAAAAGGAGAATATATTTCATACTAGATGTTATTTAGGAGATCATATTTGCAGTTTGATCATTGATGGAGGAAGTTGCACCAATGTAGTGAGCAATTTTATTGTTGAGAGGTTGGGGCTCAAAACTGTTAGACACCCTAGTCCATATAAATTGTAGTGGTTGAATGATAGTGGTGAGACTAAGGTGAGTAAGCAAGCCTTGATTGGTTTTCGCATTGGTAGGTATGAGGATGAGGTGTTGTGTGATATAGTGCCAATGCAAGCATGTCATGTGTTGTTAGGGAGGCCATGGCAATTTGATAGGAAGGTTGTTCATGATGGTTTTTCTAACAAGTATACGCTTGTTCACCAAGGGAAAAGCTTTAATCTTAAACCGTTAACACCTAAACAAGTGTATGAGGATCAGTTGCAGCTACAACAGTCTTTTGCAAAACATAAGGTGAGTGAAAAGCAGAGGGAGAGTGAGAGAGAAAAAGACAATGAGAAAGAAAAGGAATAAAAAAGTCAATATCAAAAGGAAAAAGAGAGGAAGGCGGAAAAGAGTGTGAGAGACCAAGTTGAAGGGGAATCAACTTTGGTGGTGAGTGAAAAGGAGAGGGCAGCCTTGCAAAAGGAGAGTTGTGTGGCAAGAGCGAGTGTAGTGAGGAGAGCATTAGTGATGAAGCAACCTATGTTGTTGCTGGTTTTTAAAGAAACATGTTTGACTACTAACGAACTATCTAACTCTTTGCCTAGTGTGGTTGTGTCTCTTGTGCAAGACTTTGAAGATGTCTTCCCTGAGGAGATTCCAAAGGGATTACCACCTATTCGTGGTATTGAGCACCAGATTGACCTTGTACCCGGAGCATCGATTCCAAACAAGCCAGCTTATAGGAGCAATCCAGAGGAGACAAAGGAACTCCAAAGGCAGGTCGATGAATTAATGGAGAAGGGGTACGTGAGAGAAAGCATGAGTCCATGTGCAGTGCCTATGATTTTAGTGCCTAAGAAGGATGGGTCATGGAGAATGTGTGTTGACTGCCGCGCCATCAACAATATCACGGTAAAGTATCGTCATCCCATTCCTCGCTTAGATGATATGTTAGACGAGTTACATGGGTCTAGTGTCTTTTCCAAAATTGATCTGAAAAGTGGATACCACCAAATTATAATGAAAGAAGGTGATGAATGGAAAACTGCATTCAAAACAAAATATGGATTGTATGAGTGGTTAGTAATGCCTTTCGGTTTAACTAATGCACCTAGTACTTTTATGAGACTTATGAACCATGTTTTGAGGACTTTCATTGGAAAATTTGTGGTTGTCTATTTTGATGATATCCTCATTTACAGCAAGAGTTTGGAAGATCATATATCTCACTTGAGGGAAGTTTTAGAAGTGCTTCGAAAGGAACAATTATATGCTAACCTCAAGAAGTGCACTTTTTGCACAGACAAACTTGTGTTTCTTGGCTTTGTTGTTAGTGCACAGGAAATACAGGTTGATGAAGAAAAGATTCGTGCGATCCAAGAATGGCCTAGTCCAACTACTGTAAGTCATGTGCGGAGTTTCCATGAACTAGCGAGCTTTTACAGGAGATTTGTAAAGGATTTCAGCACCATTGCAGCACCACTTACTGAGGTAATTAAGAAGAACGTAGGGTTCAGATGGGGAGAGCAACAAGAGAAGGCCTTTCAAATGCTTAAAAATAAGTTGATTCAAGCGCCATTACCTGCTTTACCTGACTTTGCTAAAACGTTTGAAATTGAGTGTGATGCTTCAGGATTAGGTATTGGAGCAGTGCTCATGCAGGAGAGAAAACCAATTGCATTCTTTAGCGAGAAGCTAAGTGGGGCAACCTTGAACTACCCTACTTATGACAAGGAGTTATATGCCTTGGTTCGAGCATTGGAGACTTGGCAACACTATCTTTGGCCAAAAGAGTTCGTGATCCACACTGACCATGAATCCTTGAAGTACTTGAAGGGACAACACAAGCTAAACAAAAGGCATGCTCGTTGGGTGGAGTTCATCGAAACATTTCCCTATGTCATCCACTACAAGCAAGGTAAAGAGAATGTCGTTGCTGATGCACTTTCTAGGAGGTATGCTCTTATCTCTACTCTTAGTTCTAGACTGCTTGGTTTTGAGCACATTAAGGAATTATATGCTGCTGATCGAGATTTTTGTGAGGAGTATGTGCATTGTGAGAAGAGTGGGCATGGTAAATTTTATAAACATGAAGGATTCTTGTTTAGGGATAGTAAACTATGCATTCCAATTTGTTCTTTAAGAGAATTACTAGTGAGAGAGTCTCATGGAGGAGGTTTAATGGGACATTTTGGAGTAGTTAAAACCTTAGGGGTATTGTAGGAACACTTTTATTGGCCTCACATGAAACGAGATGTTGAGAGGATTTGTGAGCGATGTGTCACGTGTAAGCAAGCAAAATCTAAAGTCTAGCCTCAAGGGCTTTATACCCCACTTCCCATTCCTCATGAGCCTTGGGTAGATATTTCCATGGATTTTGTGTTAGGATTACCCAAGTCTAGACATGGTTGAGATTCTATCTTTGTAGTTGTGGATAGATTCTCTAAGATGGCACATTTCATTCCTTGTCACAAAATGGATGATGCTTGTAATATTGCTAATTTATTCTTTAGGAAAGTTGTGAGATTGCATGGTATGCCTAGAACAATCATATCTGATAGAGATGCTAAGTTCTTGAGCTACTTCTGGAAGACCTTGTGGGCTAAGTTAGGAATTAAGTTATTGTTTTCTACTACTTGTCATCCACAGACTGATGGTCAAACTGAGGTAGTGAATCGAACTTTATCTACTTTGTTGAGGGTTGTAATTAAAAAGAATATTAAAAGTTGGGAGGATTGTTTGCCGCATGTTGAATTTGCCTATAACCGTACAGTGCATTCTGCTACTAAATTTACTCTTTTTGAAATTGTGTATGGTTTTAATCCACTGACTCCTTTGGATTTATCACCTTTGCCTATTTCTGAGTATGTTAATCTAGATGGTAAGAAAAAAGTAGAATTTGTTAAATAGATCCATGAGAAGGCAAGGCTAAACATTGAGCGACGAACAGAGCAGTATGTGAAACAAGCCAACAAGGGTCGTCGACAAGCTATTTTTGAACCTGGAGATTGGGTTTGGGTTCATATGCGCAAAGAGCGGTTTCCCGTGCAGCGTCGATCTAAACTACTTCCTAGAGGCGATAGACCATTTCAAATTCTTGAGCACATCAACGATAATGCATACAAGATAGATTTTCCTGGTGAGTATCAAGTAAGTGCCACATTTAATGTTACTGATCTGAGTCCTTTTGATGTAGGTGATGATTTGAGGACAAATCATTTTCAAGAGGAGGGGAATGATGAGATCCATAATGAGAGTCAAGCCGGAAGAAGGAATGTGGGTCTTCTTGAAGTGCCGCTTGGACCGATCACAAGAAATCGAGCGAAACGATTCAAGGAAGCACTTAACGGGTTGATAAAGGATATCCATGAAGCCGGAAAGGATTGGAGCAATCATGAAGTTGGAATGGATTGGAACAACCATGGGAAGAACCTTGCTCTTGTACAAGTCATACCGAATACGGGGTGAAGAGGGCGTGTATTTACAAGGCACGGCCGTGTGGGAATCTCAAAGTTACACATAATCATACACGGTCATATACACAGCTAAAGGCATGGCCGTGTATGGAGTCAAGAAAATCCACAGAAAGATACACGACCAGAAGTACACGGTCGTGTTTGTTGCTAGAATTTGCACAGAAAAGTACACGGCCAAAGTACACGATCATGTACATGGCCGTGTATCTCTCCGACGCCGGCCTTTTGTGTTGTTTTGTTATTTTACGCACTTATTGAAGTGACATCGTTTTGGGCTTGTATTTTTACGAATTGTAACCCTAGTATAAAGCTCTTAAGGTTTAGAATAGAGTCATAACATACATCTTAGAACATTAACAACACTTTTGAGGGGCTCCTCTCTTGGTTCTTCAAGAACTAACTAGAACTTATCGGATTAATTTCCGTGGCGTTCATCCCGACTTATCAATCGGTCTTTCATCCCGATTGTGGCATCTTCATATTATACCAAGGTTCTTGTCTCGCTTATAGACAACGGGTTGCGGTTTCCACTTGAGGGTGTTTGGGCATCTTAGGTAACGAATTCCGAGCATATTGGTATTGGGTTTCGTCACAGGTTGGCGTGGTTCGTATCAGTTAGGAATTCGATCAAACCGATCTCGTATCAAGCATCCCCACCTCCACTCGCGACTTCTTCTTGTAACTCGACAGTGACGATCCGGACGGAACTGAGGACGAGACGCGACAGACGACAAGGTTCCAAAATTGCTGCTATTGCCGTCGGGGTGAAGAAGACTGGGTAGACACGCAATTTGAAAGCTATTATTATTGTTGTGTGGCTGTAGTATAGGGAGGGAGAAAAGTCGGCAAGAGAGAGAGACAAGGAATGATGACTACTCTATTTTGACGTCCAAAAATGGGGAAAAGGGAAGGGAAAATGAGGAAGGAAAAAGGGAGTAAGGGTAGGAGCTATCAGGGATGATGTAAGGAGTGGACAACGTGACCATTGCCTAATGTCGTGAGAGATGAGCCGGACGGATGCGACTTAGAGCTGTTGAAGGAAACGCAGCTAGGATAGAGAAGAAGAAGAGAAAAGAAAAGGAAAGTAAGGGAGGTAGAAGGGAAAGAGAAGAAGAAAAGAGAAGAAGTGAAAGGGAAGGATAGTGAAGGTGATGCAGCGCGGAAAGCGTAACGAAACGAATCCGAGATTGGATTGGTTTCACACAACAAAGAAACGATCTTTGATGTAAATCTGGTTGCGCACAACCCAAAAATTGGAGAAAACTCTCTCTCAAAGTGTATTCCAATATGATAATAAAACGTAACCCTAATCTATCTGACAAAAAAGTATTTATATATCCCCGTAAAATATCTAAAAGGGGAAAATCTAAGCGTACACGTGGGAAGAAATAATAAAATACACGCATAGTACACGGTTTAATACACGGCCGTGCCTCTAAGCCGTGTATGTTTCTGGGCATGCAACACGCATAGTACACGGACTCATACACGGCCGTGCCTCTAGGCCGTGTATGTCTTTGGACATGCGACGAGCATAGTACACGGTCGAATACACGACCGCTCCTTTAGGCCGTGTGGGCATCTGTGTATATGACGAGCACAGTACACGGTTTTCATATACGGCCGTACCTTTAGGCCGTGTATGATTCTATGAGAATCCTACTGAAGCACACGGTCGTGTCGCTGGGCGTGCCCTGTGCCCGTGTAAGTGATACACGACCCGGGTAAAATTATACACGGCCGTGCCCTTACGCCATGTAAGCTGCTGTGCCCTCCACGATGTCCGCATCATTCTCTCCCACCAAGGTAGAACTCGACCCCGAGTTCGCTTCTGGGTAAAGGGGTACGTCATCCATGTAAAATGGAGATAAATCCGCCACATTGAAGGTCCGAGAGATTTTCATGCTTTCCGGAAGGCCAACCACATAGGTGTTGTCATTGATTTTGGCCACTATTTTGTAGTGCCCATACTTCTTCGGCTGCCACTTGCTATATGTACCCACGGGGAAACGCTCTTTCCTTAAGAACACCATCACGGGGTCTCCCACCTCAAACAACTTCTTCTTCTTATGCCTATCAGCTGTCTCCTTGTAGCGCTCATTCACTTTCTCGATTTGTTCTTTGATCTCCGACGCTAGGTGTTTTGCTGCTATGTTGGTTTCCACACCTTTGGGTAGGGAAACTAAGTCCAGAGCGTGAGAAGGTGCCTTAGTATAAACCACTGAGAAAGGTGATTTACCGGTAGTTCTGTGGATCGAGTTGTTGTAGGCGAACTCCGCTTGAGACATTGCCAGGTCCCATTGCTTTGGCTTCTCGCCACAGATACTTCTTATCAGATTGCCAAGGGTCCTGTTCGTCACTTCGGTTTGTCCATCGGTTTGTGGGTGGGCTGTGCTGCTGAAGTTGAGGGACGAGTTGAACATGTACCAAAGCGTTCTCCAGAAGTGGCTGAGGAATCGAGTGTCCCTATCAGAAGTGATGGATTTGGGAACCCCATGTAATTGGACCACCTCCTTAAAGAATAATCTGGCCACGTTCTGAGCATCTGCCGTCTTCTTGCATGGGATGAAGTGAGCCATCTTAGAAAATCTGTCCACAACTACAAAAACAGTGTCAGCGCCTCGTTGGGTACGAGGCAAACCTAAGATGAAGTCCATGGATAGGTCTTCCCAAATATTCTCAGGTACGGGTAAAGGAGTATATAGTCCCGTATTCTAAGAGTGGCTCTTTGACGTTTGACATATGTAGCAGCGTTGCACTATCCGACTGACATCCCTGCGCAAATGAGGCCAATAGTATCTTGCAGCCACTACTGCTAATGTTTTGTCTCGCCCCAAATGGCCAGCTAATCCCCCTCCATGGAGATCTCGGATCACCTTCTCTCTCAAGGAGGATGCAGGAATACAAAGTTGGTTCTCCCTCATCAAATAACCCTCCAGGATATAATAACTGTCAATGGGTTCCTTATTAGTGCACTTTCTCCAGGTAGCTCTAAAATCCCCATCCGTTTCATATAGCTCCTTCAACTGTTCAAATCCCACTACTTCAGCTCTCAAAGTCACTAGCAAATCCGCTCTTCGGCTTAGTGCGTCGGCCACCTTGTTCTGAACCCTAGATTTATGCATCAAACGAAACGGAAATTTCTGCAAGAATTGTATCCATCGGGCGTGCATGTCTTTGCATATGCGGGTCTGATTGCTCAGGTGTTTCAAGGCAATGCAATCAGAGTATAATACGAACTCCTTGCCCACCAAATAATGTTCCCACATTCTCAAGGCCCTGACCACGGAGTAGAACTCCTTGTCATATGTGGACCATTTCCGCCTGGCCTCACAGAGTTTCTCACTATAAAATGCAACAAGCTTCTTCTCTTGAGAGAGTACCGCCCCAATACCTACACCACTAGCATCGCAATCAACTTCGAATAATTTGTCGAAGTCCGGTAAGGTCAACACTGGTGCGCTACATAGTCGCTCTTTGAGCACGGTGAATCCCGCCTGAGCTTCCTCGTCCCAATGAAACCGCCCTTTCTTTAAACATTCGGTTAAGGGAGCCGCCACCGTGCTAAAGTGTCTTATAAAACATCTGTAGAACCCTGCTAACCCTAGGAAACTCCTCAGCTCGGTGATTGTCTTGGGTGTAGGCCAATCTCTAATGGCTCGTACCTTATCCTCATCCACCATGATTCCTTCCCCACTCACTATGAACCCCAAAAATAACAGCTTTGATGACAGAAACACACACTTTTTGATATTAGCATAGAGTTTGTTCCCTTGCAACACCCTCAAAACATCTTCAAGTGTACTAGATGCTCCTCCCGAGTCTTGCTATATATTAATATGTCATCAAAATATACGACAACAAATCGGCCTATGAAGGGTTTAAGTACCTGGTTCATCACGCGCATGAAGGTACTCGGTGCATTGCTGAGTCCGAATGGCATGACCATCCATTCGTATAGCCCCTCTTTCATCTTGAAGGCGGTCTTCCACTCATCCCCATGTCTGACCCGAATTTGATGGTACCCGCTTCGAAGATCTATCTTGGAGAACACCACTGCCCCACTCAGCCAATCCAACATGTCCTCAATGCGAGGTATGGGGAATTTGTACCCAATTTTGATTTTGTTGATCGCTCGGCTATCCACGCACATCCTCCAACTCCCATCTTTCTTAGGTGTTAGTAGTGCTGGTACGACACAGGGACTCAAGCTATCTCGAATGAATCCCTTATCAAGCAAGTCCTGGACCTTCTCCTGTAAGATCTCCGTTTCCTTGGGACTCATCCGGTAGTGAGGGAGGTTGGGAAGACTAGCTCCCGGCACCAAGTCAATGTGATGTTGGATGTCCCGCAAGGGAGGTAATCCCTCCGGTAAGTCTTCCGGAACGACTTCTTTGAATTCATCTAGTAATTTCTTCACTTCTTCCGGCATCTCCGCGTTACTCATGTCCTCTCCCGCCATTTTTACTACTAGGGCATGCATCAAGCGGGACTCCTTGATGTCTTCAGTCATCTCCCTTTCTGATTGGGTGATCGTAAGAAAGGACTTCCCTTCCACCTTCTGGATTTTTGGTCGCTTATCCGTTAGTAGCATTAGTGTATACTTCACCCCCTCATTCTCCAACCTATACTTGTTCTCCTTTCCTGCATGTTGGGCATCTACATCAAATTGCCAAGGACGCCCGAACAGCAAGTGACAAGCATCCATATCGACGATGTTGCAGTACACTTCATCTCGATATTTGCCGATCGAGAAAGGAACTCTACATCTCTCCTTCACCTCTATTCGTTCTGCCGCTTTGATCCATCCGATGGTGTACGGACTTGGATGCTTCTCTGTAGGTAATTGGAGCTTCTTCACGACTTCCTTCCCAATGATGTTTTCACAACTCCCATTGTCGATGATCAAGTCAAACACTCTCCCACCAATCATGCACCTAGTGCGAAACAATTGGTGTCGTTGTGAGCTATCCTCTTGTTTCGGTGCTAACATCATCCTCCTAATTACGTAATTAGGTTCTACCCCATCATCAACCTCCTCATAGTACTCTTCACCACCATCTGGTTCACAACACACTTCTTCCTCTTCTTCCCTCTCGACAATGTTTACGATGCGTCTATTTGGGCACTCATTTGATCGATGCCCCGGCTGATTACATCTATAACATTTTCCCAGTATCGGCTTGGCATATGGATTGTTTTGCCTTGGGGTGTCTCTATTCTCCACCGGTCTCTTTCCTTCTGCCTTGTCTTCTCTCCTGTCCATACTTCTCGCTGGTTTCTCAACCACTCCTCTAGGTCTCTCACCAGTTCCTTTACTATTATTACCAGGACTTTCGTAAGTGTAGGTCCTTTTACTACCTCCAAACCTTACGCTCTGTTCTTGTATCATCATTTCCGTTCGGAGAGCCAAGTTCTTTGCTTCATTCACGGTTCGGAACACCGTCACCCCTATCTTATCTCTTATCTGAGGCTTCAACCCGTCTACAAACCGTGCCACCTGTTGACCCTCAGTTTCCCTTAAATCGTTTCTCTCCGCTAACCTCATAAATTCCACAGTGTATTCATGCACCGACCTCTACCCTTGTCGGCACCGCTGATACCGTTGGAAAAGAATTTGCTCGTAATCAGGTGGCAAGAAATCCCGTTGCAGCAGATTCCTCATGCGGTACCATGACCTAATAGGTTGGCGCCTTTCCCTTTGTCTACGGTGCTGCAATCGATCCCACCATGCAGACGCCCCGCCTTTCAATCTGCAAGCAACCATTCTCACCCTTCTCTCCTCAGGAACTTCCATATAGTCGAAGAACCTATCGACCTCCGCCAGCCAATCCAAAAACTCTTCTATATTCAAATTGCCATCAAAAGAAGGGATGTCTACCTTAAGACGGAAGTCTCCGCCATCAGCATGGTCAAACCCTTGGTGATTGCGTCGATATCCACCACCATAGGCCGGTTCATTCCGGTCATCCATTCCATGAAATCTTCCGCCGCCAGCGACACCACCCTTTTCTCGGTGGTTATTCCCTCCTCTGCAAAATTCCGTCCTCTTCCTCAGAGGAGCTTCCATCAATTCTCTGGTTCCATTGGTTTCCGGCAACAAAGTCATTGATAAGGCCGCCGCGAGTAGCTGCTACCCCCGGTCGATTCCCAACAACACCTCTGTGACCGTCGTGGTCCATCACCATAGCGTCGACCCGCGCCACCAGATTCTCCAGGCGTTGTTCTACACGCCCAAGCCTCTGCTCCATGGTTTCAACCACTGCCCTCGGAGCCCATTGATTGGCTCTTTAGACTTTCGCATCTCGATCAAGGTCGAGGACGCGACCGCCATCAACACCACCGTTAGCCGACATCTCCGTAGGAAATTGCCTTGCTCTGATACCAACTGACGCAGCGCGGAAAGCGTAACGAAACGAATCCGAGATTGGATTGGTTTCACACAATAAAGAAACGATCTTTGATGTAAATTTGGTTGCGCACAACCCGGAAATTGGAGAAAACTCTCTCTCAAAGTGTATTCCAATATGATAATAAAATGTAACCCTAATCTATCTGACAAAAAAGTATTTATATGTCCTCGTAAAATATCTAAAAGGAGAAAATATAAGCGTACACGTGGGAAGAAATAATAAAATACACGCGTAGTACACGGTTTAATACACGGCCGTGCCTCTAAGCCGTGTATGTTTCTGGGCATGCAACACGCATAGTACACGGACTCATACACGGCTGTGCCTCTAGGCCGTGTATGTCTCTGGACATGCGACGAGCATAGTACACGATCGAATACACGACCGCTCGTTTAGGCCGTGTGGGCGTCTGTGTATATGACGAGCACAATACACGGTTTTCATACACGGCCGTGTATGATTCTGTGAGAATCCTACTGGAGCACACGGTCGTGTCGCTGGGCGTGCCTTGTGCCCGTGTAAGTGATACACGGCCCGAGTAAAATTATACACGGCCGTGCCCTTAGGCCGTGTAAGCTGCTGTGCCCTCCACAATGTCCGCATTAGAAAGGGGGGCAAGATAGGACATGACTAAGACTGATGCTGCGGCTGCTGTAGCTGCTGTGCTGCCATGCATCACGTCTAGTCCAATCAATTGTCTCTTCTTTTTTTCTGTGTGTATATATATATTTATATTATATTATATTATATTATATATTGTAATGTCCCTATTTTTGTATTTCGCACGCATACAAAGATATCTTTAAATTTTATATTTTTAGCATTTTATTACGAAAGCTTACGTCTAAGTTAATTTGATAATTCCAAATATAAATATTTACTCTGAATTTTCATTTCAAAATCCTAGATCTATAATTTAAATTAATTTCATTATTTAACCTAACATTGTTTGAAAATTACGTTTCGGAGAATTTATTTTTCTATTTGTTTAAATTTTTAAAACCTATTATTATCACAAAATAAAATAATATTTATTATTCTATTTATTTTCTATAAATGTTCATATAGCTTTTCGAAATTTTTAGGACTTTACAGGAATGACGAAAATACCCCTTTAATGCAAGAAACCCTACCTAAATCTTTTTGCAAACAAGGTTGGAAAAAAAAAATCCCAAAGCAAAAGATAAAGCAATGGTGAACAACAACAATGGAAGAAAGGGATGATGGAGAGATGGAGATCCGGACAATGGAGTTTCGGTCTACAATAGAGATCCGAACGATGGAGTTCCGACTAATAATGGAGATTCGAACAACAAGATGTTGCAACAACGACGGAGAGATGGAGATCTAAACAACGATAGAGATCTGGACAATGGAGTTCCAGATGATGATGAAGATCCGGATGATGGAGTTCTGGCTGACGATGGAGTTTCGATCTACAATAGAGATCCGAACGATGGAGTTCCGACTAATAATGGAGATTCGAACAACAAGATGTTGCAACAACGACAGAGAGATGGAGATCTAAACAACGATAGAGATCTGGACAATGGAGTTCCAGATGATGATGAAGATCCGGATGATGGAGTTCTGGCTGACGATGGAGATCCGGATGATGGAGTTTTGACTAACAATGGAGATCCAAACGACAAGATGTTGCAACAACGATGGAGAAAGGGATGATGGAGAGATGGAGATCTGGATGATGATAAAGATCTAAATGATTGGAGATTCGGACGACAAGATGCTGCAACGTCCCGGCGAAGTCCGCAAGTCAATAGAGCTTTGATTCGTCCCTTTTCTCTTCACCAATCCTAAGGACAAATGGGGAACAAAAATGGACCTCCTATGAATTCCTACTCAGAACTTTTCAAGAGGAATTGTCATTCAACGAATTAAGTAATGGTTATTCTACTTTGAATCCCTATTCTATGTTTCTGGTGAAGTAAATGTTGTAATCCCTATTCCATGAATAGGGCTGTAATACAATTCCCATTACTGTGAAGTAAACAGGGCATTGGTGATGCATCAACTTAAGGTTTAGGATGTGTGCTCATGTAGAATGAGAGAATCATCACATATACCTCTTGTCCATTGAAACCATATGAGAGGAACTATCCCAAACATGACTTAGAGTTTGTGGTTATAATCTTCGCATTGAAATTGTGGAAACATTACCTATATGGTGAGAAGTGCAAAATTTTCACAAACCATAAAAGTCTAAAATATTAATTCACACAGAAGGATCTAAATATGAGACAAAAAAGGTGGCTAGAGTTGATAAATGACTATGATGTAGATATCCATTACCACCTTAAGAAAGCAAATGTGGTAGCGGATGCACTTAGTCAGAAGAGGCAAATTAATATAACAACTCTAATTATCTCTTAGAGACAGATATTGGAGGACATGCACAAGTTAAAGTTAGAGATGGTGACATGTGAAGTGGGGACTAGATCGGCTACTCTTTGTATTTAACCAACCTTACTTGATTGAATTAAAGCAGCACAAATGGGAGATAAAAAATTCAAAAGATCAAGAGTAAAATAGAACAGGGTGAAACAACTAAGTTTAATGAGGATGCTGGAGGTGTAATTAAATATGGTATGAAATTGTGTGTACTAGATAACATTGAATTGAAGAAGGAGATTATGAAAGAAGCTCATTACTTAGGATACACGGTACTTATTGGTGGAGAAATATGAAATGGGAGGGTAGAATTTATATCCAGATGCAAACATGCCAGAAAATCATAATTGAATACCAAAGACCAGCCGGTGAATTACAACCACTTCCTATAGTTGAATGGAAGTGAGAACATGTAACTATAGACTTTGTTATAGTTCTCTCAAGAACCAAGGATAAACATGATGTAATATGGGTGATTATAGATAGATTGACCCCAATTTGGCCAATTTTCTACCAATTAAGGTGAACTACATATTAGAAAAACTTGCTTAGTTGTATATTAATGGGATTGTCAAATTATATGGCGTGCCAACCACTATAACTTCTGACAGGGAAATCTGGTTCATGAGTAGGTTCTAGAAAAGTCTACATCGGATTTTGGGTACTAAATTACATATTAGTACTATTTTTCATCCTCATATAGATGTGCAGTTTGAAAAGACTATTTAAATTTTAGAAGACCTATTGCATGCATGTGCTTTAGATTATAGGGGGTAATTAAAGTGGTCACCTATCTTTAATGGAGTTTGCATACAACAACAACAACTATCAAGCTATTATTCAAATGGCTCCATGTAAAGTACCATATGGTAAGAAGTGTAAATTGCTCTTACATTAGGATGAAGTTGGTGAAAGACAAATAATAGGACTAGTGATAGTGTAGGAAGTTGTAGACAAAGTGAGGTTGATAAGATAGTGAATTCTTTCAGCTCAAAGTCACCGGAAAAGTTATGCAAATAAAAGGCGGTATCCCTTAGAATTTCAAATGGGAGATAAGGTCTTATTGAAAGTTTCTCCAACAAGGGGGGTGATCAGATTTAGTATGAGAGAGAGGCTAAATCCAAGGTATGTTGGTCCATTTGAAATTCTAAAAAGAATTGGTAATGTTGCTTACAAGTTAGCTCTATCACCAAGGGTACACGATGTATTTTATGTATCTATATTGAGAAAGTTTGTGCTAAATTCAAACCAAATAATGGCTTTAGAGCCTTTAAATGTATAGCCAGTTTTATCCTCAATTTAAAGACCTATAAGAATTGTAGACACTAAGGAACAAGTGTTGGGAAGAAGAGTGATTTCCTATGTCAAGGTATAATGGACAAATTAGATAGAACATAAAGTGATGTGGGAGCTAGAAGAAGATATGCAAAGGAAGCATCTAGAGCTTTTCTCAAACGCAGGTAACTTTCAAGGATGAAAGGGGGGGGGGGGGGGGGAATAAGGTAAATAGTTTAAAATTTCGAGGGCAGTTTGGTCTTTCAAGGTCAAGGTATTTAAGCTTCACTTGACCTATTGCCTCCTCTTTTCTCTCATTTACACAGTGAATACCCAAGAGACACCCTTAGACACATACTAAGCGACTTAACAGAAATACATAAAGATCAACCCACTTTCATTAGGTAAGGACTCTGATAATTAAGGTGCATTCTTCTAATTAAATATTCGTAGGTTTAAGTGAATTTGGTGACATGTTGATAGAGCTCGGAACAAGGAGTGAGATGGAATGAGCATGGGATCAGGCAATTTGAGGATTCTGATTGCAAATCAAAGCAAGTAAGTGTATCGGATTCATATAATATATTAGAATTAATAAGTTAATTGATCCAATTTGATTTAGATTCTTAAAAATACATTAGGGAGCAAATTAAAGAAGAGAAAAAGGGATTCACGATGAAACAATAGAATATACAACCAGGTACATGCCCGTGCCGAATTATAAATTGTGAAAATTCACATAAAGGTACACAACCATTAACACAGTCATATTCCCTCCCGCGTTCCTCTATACAGCCACTCATACGGTCATATTGTTCTAGAACGTTAGTATTTTAACATCTATATTGTTCTTCTACAATTCTAAACTAGGATTATGCACAATACTACAATGAGAAGGGAGATTCTACAATTAGGACATAATTAACTAATTAGTGAACTTAAAGTAAGTTATAGGATAAAACTAAACATAGTCCTTTATGCTTGACGGGTCAATATCCTTTTGATAGTGATGTAAGAGCAATCATGAGACCACTTCTCTATGTACATGTTTATTGTGTTTGCTTTTTTTTTTTTTTTGTTAGCTTAGTATATAAATGACTTTAATTAAATATTGGGTTTAAGTATATGTATTGTTTATGCTTGGTTAGGCCTAGGAGTCGAAGGTGATAGATCCTTAAAGAGCATCTTAATAATTAGTATACTGCATTGTCCCTAATGAAGCCATATACCAAAATGATTTGAGGTATATTAGAATTAAACGAGATCCTTAGTAGTAGTTCCCAACTTATATATATATATGGTGTGACGAGGTCATGAGTACCCATGTATTGTATGTCAATTAATCTAAGATAATAATCTAATGATTGTAATGGGCATATCCACTACATTTGTATATGTTGATATTGTTGTTAATGTGACACATGCATATTTATGTGGTACTCGGGTTTAGGTTCATTTCACTTATTTTTCAATTGTAGGTGGGTATGACGAGTACGTCGACTATGATGAGAATGGAAATGTAGTGTATTATTATCAAGATGAGAATGGGAGAGAGTATCATTATTATTATGGTGATGAGTAAAGTGGAAATAGATGAAGGATTCCTTTTTGTAGAACTTGAGGATGTTTGAATAGAGAACTTAGAGATGGTTTATAGATTCTTAGACAAGTCATTTCATTATATGTTGATGGATTTTTATTCTAGTATTTGGATTTTAGTCTAATGTATCTTTTCTAAATTTATAGTGATTGGAACGATTTGCTTGTAAATCATTTATGTCATTGGAATTACAGGTATATTAATGTATAGTGGAGATGAACGGGTTGATATTGAAATTAAGATAGAGAGCCTTAGTGTGTCGCTACTCAATAGTGACATGTAACAGATTTAGCATTCCAGGTTATGGGGCGTTACAACCTTAATGGATGGGATTCTAGTCAGGTTACTATGAGGTGATGTCAAAGCAATATACTAGCCAGAAGTAGAGGAGCTAAGTGCCACGTAAGGCAAAGTGCCATAGTATGAGGCAATTCTTGAGCCTCCCTACCTAGTATGCAGTCTTGGATCTATGTAATGGAATTGACAAGGATATTAGTTTCGTAAGAGAGAGAGTCTGACATCCTTCAACTAGAAGATAACGAAACTTTAATTATTGAGGTAACTTTTGGTGTAGTGACATATAATTTGTTAGAACTTTGAGGTTAAATGTACTCAACTTGAAGCACTCCTAGAATAGTAACCTTGTAAGAAGTTGCTGCACAAAAGGCTAAAATTGTGCGATATGTTATGTCAAAGTGAATAATACCTCGATAAGTGAAGTTCCAATTGATTTATTACCCTCAATTCATTAGCATCCCTAGTTTTAAATTATATTTTTATACATGAATGTGAAAGCGGCAATCCCTTGGAGTATCAATTAAGAGACTTCAAAATTACTTTCTTTTAGCATATGCGGCTTCCAGCTTTTTGCAACTGAACAAAACAATTCTTCATCTACACTACACCTTTACGATAAAGCTCCAAACTCTCAAACTTTCTGAATTATTTATTGTATGGATCTTTTTATAAGCATTAGTAGCATACATCGTATGTTACATTCACTTTATCACCGACCATTTAATATTATAATCTTTCATTAACACTGTAGTGTTTGCAAGCATCTATGAGTGTCTTATAGTTGTTATGAAGTTAAAGGTTGATTCTTGGAATCAATCTAGTTTTCAAATCAATCACTTTTTTTTTTCATTTTTCCTTTCCCTTTTGGGGATAAATTATTCAATCCACAATTTTTTATGATTTTATACAGTGTAAACTAGAGCATCCGGAATTCAAATATAGAGTAGTTGGAGTACAAGCTTAAAAGGTGCCTGAGAATATAATCGTCTATTAAAACTCAAAAAGCTAGTTGATGAAATAGAGGTTTTAAACACCGATGAGGCAATATTAGGATCTAACATCCGTCACCTACATACACTTAATATTACAAGTGAAAGAAAGCTGACTAAGTATGACGATGCTTGAGTTACATGCACTATATTTCAGATTGGTTATGGCAAGAATTGATTGGTACCTTAAAAAATGTAAACCCTTCTCAAAAGCTAGTTGATCTAAATAATTAGCCAAGTCTTGTAGGATTTTTTATGCATTTGAAGTGACCTTGCAAAATATGATTAATCGACCTATCAAGTTCGTAGCATCAATTATAATTTAATCGATAATGTGATTCTTTATGCTAGTGTATGTGGGGCAGGGAAAGGAGTTGACAAGAAGAGAAACGATACTACTTTTCCCAGGTAGGGGGAAAATCTGCCCTAAATATATGTTGACTATAGGAGGAAGCAGATGCCACATTAACACTCCATTGCCAACCCAATTATTTCATATTTACCTAAATATCTTTTTGAATAGAGGCTGCTATAGGTTATAGTGTGTAAAGAGTTGAGTTTGGGGACATAGAGGTGCTGGCTGTTAGTTCGCCTATTAAGGCAAATTCCAATTTTTAGTGATTTTTTTTTTAGAAGTACTTGTTAAATTATTAAATAAAAAAAAATCTTGTATATTTTTATGTATTTATTTATTTTTTCATAAAGGATTTAATGGTATCGATAGTTTAAAATTTTTAATTTTTAAATCCTTAACGAGAGTGTTTCAAAGCTTCTATTAATGGGCCCTTTCCAATTAATAGACCTTAATGAAAGAGAAATACTGTGGAGAATTAGGATATATGCTCCTAACAATGCGAATCAATTTTATATAGAAGCCAATTGCATGTATTATTGGGAGTGGGGATATTCTATATAATATGATTATTCTTTCCTTTGGTTTAAAATAATAGGTGATGTATTGGTTTTTAACCTACTTAATTTCAACATAAAATAAAAATAAAATTACTATTCTATCTTTATTAAGTAATGAGTGCTCATTTAAAATTTTGGGAAGGGAGAGAGAAAAAAAAAAAGGAAAATAATTATGGGAAGGGAAAGTTTTAGGATTACGGAGATAGAGGAGAGGACAAAAAGTAAGAAAATAGGAGATGGAAGAGAAGACAAGTAGGATTAAAGAGAGAGACTAATATTTCCCTTGGTTATGCTGGTTAACTTCAAAATAATGATAAAAATATTAGCAACCATAACACATAATTACATTGTAACAATATATATATATATATATATATATATATGATTATTTAATTTTAGAGTTACACTGATTGTGTATAGAAACTAAATAACTGAACATGATTTGCTCATCAATGTGATAAAATAATTCACAACATATGATATATATGCAAATGACAAAATTTCATACAAAACTACATTCACGATGAATATTTTTATTATAATGTCTGGGAAATATGAAAAAGTAAATAGCCATGACCTTATAATTACTGAAAAAAATATTATGAAGGAAATATTTGTTTGCGATTTCTATGTTATTCCTTTGATATTTTTATTCATTGTTTCAAGTTCATAAAATATTTGCGAGGAATTCAATTTGTCAATTAATCGAGACCCAGGCTTGCCAATCAAGGATATTTGGTAACATATTCTGGTTAGATGCATTTTGTCAAGTCAAATTGTTAAAAAAAAAAAAAGAATCAAATATAATATAAATTCTTTCTAAATAGTGTTCAGCCTTACTTATTTTTGAAAGAGTTATTTTGGGTCAGATTGCCATGGGAAAAATGATTTTCTTAAAATGGACAAGTTAGGTAAAGTCATTTATCAAAACAAAGCATCATTTACTGATTTAGTTTCACTTGTTCCAAATGGATTTGAAAATAACCAACATTCTCCTGGAATTTAGGTAAAGTCATTTATCAAAACAAAGCATCATTTATTGATTTAGTTTCACTAGTTCCAAATGGATTTGAAAGTTACCAACATTCTCTTGGAATTATAAAAGAAGAAATCATTTTCTTAAATGTCTCAACCAAACATTTTCAATATCTATTGATCAAGCATTCTTGTTTTAAAAACTTATCTTGGAACTATAAAAGAAAGAAAATAATGTTTTCTTAAATGCACTAATCCAATTCACAATTGTATGTTGATGATAGGGCATGGACGAGCTAAGCTTTTGATAAATTATTGAAGTTTGGCTCGATAATAGTCTAGTCTATCTTGAAATCTAGTTATTCTAATAGATTATCTGATTGAACTCAAGTTTTATAATATTTGATTTAACTAATATGCGAGTCTAAATTGAATTTAGATTAAACTTAAACAAGATCTAATTGAGTTTATTGATATTATTTCAATTAAAATTTTTTTTAGATAATTTAAATTTAAACGAGTTTAATTAATTACTTAATATTAACTTTGTTTTGTTTCATCGTATTATTTAACACATACAATATAAGATCTAATTAATAAGAGTTCTTAAAATGGTACGAGATCATACTCATATCTTATATTATATTTTTAACATTTAGTACTTACCATGGAACTTGTCTGATCATGAAGCGCTTCATAGATTTCATGCTATCACAAGTTGTTATGTTTACCCGTTTCCAAATACAAAAATAAAACTTCTGACCTAATGTTATGATTTATTCTCTCTCAATATAATTATCTATCCTTACTTTTAATCCTTATCCTATCACATCCTAAATTTATCTTATTCGAAGCTCTCGCATGTGCAGTAGACATCCAAAAATGCTGTCTTATTGGGTCTGCAAAAAAATTGTGAGTTGCTAATAATATTGAACATGAAGACTCCCATCTTACATGGGAACAACACTTAGTGGTGGAAAATTAAGTCTACACCCATTTCAGTAGGTTCCAATATGCTCCTATTGGATAGCCGGCGAACCAAAGCTTATCATATGTAGGCTAGCTAGGCTTTACCAATTCTTGGATAATATACATGGTCATCATTTACAGGTTTGTAAACTCAGTAGGCAACTTTTAACCTAAGGAAATCTTAGGTATAAAAAAAAAATTATATATTATTTACATGTTTGGACTTTTATGATATGTTTTTTTTTTTTTAGATTTTTATCATTATTTGTTATTGATGATAGGCTATTTTAAATATAAGCCTTTATGCCTAAATCGGCCCTTTTAGTACTGATGAGCTACTAAAAGCTCTTTGACACTATACATGGTCATCATTTTAGATAGATTATTTTAGATGTAAGCCTCCATGCCTAGGTTAACCCATTTAGTGCTAATGAGCTACTAAAGACTTAGGTCTTCAAGCCTAGGTTGGTTTGTTCAAGCTTAGGCTTAGGCCTAGGCTTTATTGACTCTTGGACACTATATATGGTCATCATTTATCGATTTGTGAAATCAATGGGCAACTTTTAACCTAAGGAAATCATAAGTATAAAAAATATTATATATTATGTACATATTTGGATTCACATAATATATTTTCTAAATTTTTATTGTTGTTTGTTATTGTTGATAGGCTATTTTAGGTGTAAGCCTCCATGCCTAAGTCAACCTATATAGTGTTGATGAGCTACTAAAGACTTTGGGTCTTTAAGCCTAGGTAAATTTGTTCAAGCTTAGGTTAGCTTGCTTAGGCCTAGGCTAAGCCTAGGCTTTATTGATTCTTGGACACTATACACAGTCATCATTTACCAGTTTGTGAAATCAGTGGGCAACTTTTAACCTAAGGAAATCATAGGTATAAAAAATATTATATATTATTTACATGTTTGGATTCAAATCATATGTTTTCTAGATTCTTATTGTTGTTTGTTATTTTTGATAGGCTAATTAAGATGTAAGCCTCTATGCATAGGTCGGCCCATTTAGTGCTGATAAGCCACTAACGACTTGGGTCTTTGAGCTTATGTCGATTTGTTCAAGCTTAGGTAGGCCTAGGCTTTATTGATTCTTGGACACTAGACATGGTCATCATTTACCGATTTGTGAAATCGGTGGGCAACTTTTAACTAAAGGAAATCATAGATATAAAAAATATTATATATTATGTACGTGTTTAGATTCGCATCATATGTTTTCTAGATTTTTATCATTGTTTATTATTGATGATAGGCTACTTTAGACGTAAGCTTTTATGTTTAGGTTGGCTTGTTTAATGTTGATGAGCTACTAAAGACCTAGGTCTTCAAGCCTAAGTTGGTTTATTTAGGCTCAAGTTGGCTTGCCCAGGCTTAGGCTTTATTAGTTTTTAGGCATTATACAAGGTAATTATTTACCAATTTTTGAAATCAATGGGCAACTTTTAAACTAAGGAAATCATAAGTATAAAAAATATTATATATTATGTACGTGTTTGGATTCACATCATATGTTTTCTAAATTTTTATCATTGTTTGTTATTATTATTGATAGGTTATTTTAGACACAAGCCTCCATGCCTAGGTCACCTCATTTAGTGTTGATGAGCTACTAAAGACATGGGTCTTCGAGCCTAGGTCGGTTTGCTCAAGCTTAGGTTAGTTTGCTCAGACCTAGGCCTAGGCTTTATTGATTCTTAGATACTATACATGGTCATCATTTACCAATTTGTAAAACTAGTAAGCAACTTTTATCTTAAGGAAATCATGGGTATAAAAAGTATTATATATTATGTATGTGTTTAGATTCACATCATATTTATTCTAGATTTTTATCATTGTTTGTTATTGATGATAAGCTATTTTATATTTAAACCTTTATGTTAAGCTCAGCCTATTTAATACTGATAAGCTACTAAAGACTTAGGTCTTCAAGCCTAGGTCGGTTTGTTGAGGCTCAAGTTAGCTTGTTGAGGCCCAAGTTGGCTTGCTCAAGTCTAGGCCAATCGATGTAGTCCATAGTTCAAATGAAGTCAAGTGGGAAAAGCTTAGCAGATAAGGTAAGTCAATAGTCTCATAACTTTCCTAATTATTCTCCATTAAAATCGAAGTCAAAAAAGAGATCTCGAGGCATTAATTACCCTCCTTATCTAACTCATCCACCCCTCTATAAACACCACATTAGGTTTGTAGGTAAAGGATTGACACTTTACTATCTTATATAATGTTTTTGCTTCTCACCATCACTTGCCACTAGAAATTAATAGTATTAGCAACCTTTTTGGATTCTTATAATATTATCTAATAGTAGTAAAATTTTAATTATAACACAAGAAAGGTTTTCCATGGAAGAAACACATAGAGAAACTTGTTGAAGAACTAATTCCTCTCTATTGTTGTGTATTTATTCATTTTTAATCAAAACGATATTTATTATAGAGATAGATTGTATATTTTATTAATAAAAAGTATATATATCTACTCAAGCTTTGGACGGACAAGAGTTATGTCTTACCCATGCCTAACTCGAAACTAGCTCGTCGAGTCTAGAGCTTACCTTGACCCTATAAAGGTGATCTCTTCTATAGAGCCTGCATGGAAAGCACGGGGATCTAATGGGCCTCTTATCATTTAAAAATTGAATTAAAAAAGAAAAAGAAAAAGAAAAAGATAAGAATGCTAAAGAAAAAAAGAGAGAGAGAGAGAAAGACAATTAATGGGACCCAAGACTTGAGAGCTGGCTCGCCCAAGCTCGGTTGGTCCAAAACTTGCCTTGATCATGTCCACAAGTCAGGCTGATTATGGGTGCTAGAAAACCTGACCCAAGTACTTGAGACCAGGTGGGTCCAAATCGGAACCTGGCAAGTCAAGGACCTGCCCCGTGGCTTCTTTAGACAAGATGTGTGTTAGACTTCATTTCTCTCTTGTTTCATCTTCATAAGAAAAATAAGGTAAAATTGGACTTAAGTGGCAGGCAAGCAAGAAAAGTTGATTGAAAAAGAAAAGGAGGAGAAAAAAAGTTCAAATGCTTTTTCATTAATGCCATATCCGCATTGAAAATCCAGGTTATTTATTAAAAAGACATACATATTCCCACCTAAAGGAATGCAAAATGATATGTCCAAGTTTTCAATATGCTATATATGTGGTTTGGATTTCACTGTCCTTAATGGGTGCATACATTCTATTTTGGTGGGAAATAAGCAAAAAGGACAAGATCAAAGTATCTTAGCTTGATGTCCATTACTGACAATTCGCAAAGCTTACTTTGACATTATTTCATGCATGCATTCACGAAAGAATCTAGGGTAATTTGTTTGGCACTCATAAAAAGGCAGATTGACTAAGGCTTCTATCATATAAAATGTGTTTGATTTGATTTGATTTTATTTGTTTAGTATACTCTATTTATACCTTGTCATAATTTTCTTAATACCTTGTTTGTCATTCCATTATTGTTATATATTATATTCTGCTCTGCTCCATTCTAATATTAGTCATCAAACTCAATTTATAAGCTACATTCCTACAAATATGTGAAATTGTTCTGGTTTGATTTCATTTGTTTTTAACTAATTACGCAACAATGGTTTGAAAATGGTGTCAAATGGAACCATACGGGTAAAAGTAAAATCCAACCCGTTCCGACTACTATATTGTCCTTGGCATATAGCTATTTTTTTTTTTTTTGGTCAACTATGTTTTGCTCAATTTTAATTTATTAGCTGTTATTGGATATTTGGTTGGAAGAAAAATAGGGGAAAATAATAAATTAACAAATGCAATGATGAATCAAACACATAAATATTTACTTTACTAAAGGTGTTTAACAAAGAGGCAAAGGTAAGAAAGGCTACAAAATTCACTATAAAATCGACCAGATACTTATGTCAAAAGGAAAAAAGTTCTCAATCAATTTTGATAGCATAAAATCGAGCAAGAAATAGTTAATTTTTTATTTGGTACTTTCGGAAAAGGAAAATGACAAGTGTTTCAATTATTCTAGTGAATATATCATGAGAAGACTTGGTAGGATTGTTGGATTACAAATTAAAACTCCTGTCGACTCTTTTTTGAAGTGATTCTATGAAGATATATATAGTCAAAATCATATATATAAACCTTAGTGGCCCTCTCTAAACCCCTTTTCTTTCTTATCATCCTAAATGCATAGATCCATACATATTGATTTTTAAGATCCATAAATTTACTAGCACCGATATTAAATATCGGTTTTTTAACTATTTCCATCATCATTGATTCATCAATTATATGTTTCCACTATCATAAGTCTGCATTTATATATTTGGTTAGTTTAAAAGTTGTGGTGATTGAGTGATATTAATTTAACAATAGGATCTAGAATAAATAGATTTTATGTGTTTGTTATTTTTTTATTTTCATCCCTTATATGGAATTATGATATCCCTTTTATGGGATTTATGTAACTCACTAATTAAGTGAGTTTTGTCTTTTTAGGAGAAATAATAATATCTCTTATGTGGAATGTATTGGTTTTAAAATAATTTATTAATATATATTTTTTTCATTTAATGAAATTAATAAAAAAAAAGCATTTTTATAAAGAACTTCGTTTAAATACCAACTAGGATAATATATACATAAAATGGAATAAAAATATTTTTAAAAAATTTAAACAGATTTCATTGGAATGAACCATCGAACCGTTCGAATGAAATCGAAGAAGAGTTCTTGAAGCTTATATGGGAACCTCTTTCGCATGGCCATTTAGACGTTCCAATAAGCTGTCGGACTTTTCTCTTTTTTTGTTAGTACTCAATGAGGATCACAAGGCAAATTAGCAGGAACTTTTTGCGACGTCTATAAATACTCCAGAAGAGTAGTAAATAAAAAATTGATTGATTTCATTGTTAGACCTTTTATTATCTTGTAATTCAATATTTGCATTTATTCTTCAGAAACAAAGTCTAACGTATTTACTGAGCCGAATTTTGCAAACCGAAACTACTAGACTTTTGAAATATTCAGTGTGCCAAATTTATATATCTGGTTATTGCAACATTTTTGAGAATTAACAAAAAGGAATGTGTAAAGATATCTTGGAAGTATTGAGAATAGTAGAGATTAAACAACAGTATCAAACATTTCAAAATGAGTATTTGATTATTTTTTTTATATTATAGTTATTATCTTGTTGAGATACATTATGATGGAGGTACAAGCGACACGAATACACACGGTCTCTACACACGGCCTGAAACACAGCCGTGTACTCGGATAAGGCATTTACGTACTGGAACAGGGTAGCTACACACGGCCTGAAGCACGGCCGTGTCGCGAGCAGGATAGCTACACACGGCTTGAAGCACAGCCGTGTACGCAAACAGGAACATTCACAGAATCATACACAGCTTAAAGGCACAGTCGTATACTCGAACAGGAACATTCACAGAATCATACACGGCTTAGAGACACGGCCGTGTATTCATTCAGGAACACTTACAGAATCACACACGGCTTAGAGGCACGGCCTTGCCTTCGACCGTGTCCGCGTAGATTTTCCTTTTTTTTGATATTTTAAGTAAGAGTATATATACCTTTTTGTCAGACATGTTAGGGTTACGTTTTATTATATACTTTGAAATACGTTTCGTGAGAGAATTTCCTCCAATTACGGGTTGTGCGTAACCATCTTTGTAATTGTGTGTGTATGTGATTCATTCGTTGAGTGATTATCTTACTTCTCTATGCTAACTCGCTGCATCACATTAATCTTGCATATTGTTCATTTTTTTATGTATTAATATTAGGAATGCAAGTGAAATGGGTTTAGACTGCGTTTAATAAACTCGATATCTATCTCGTTATCTTATAAGATTATCCAAACCTATCTTAAACCCTGTAGAATTTTTTATCAAAGATTTGAAATATGTCTCAAGTTTTATAGGGTTTCAATAACTAACCCAATTCCCGACTCATAACCTATTATTATTATTTTAAATATATTTTATTTTTAGTGTAAGGCCGATGATGACGAGATTAGAGAGAGTTAGAGAAATGAGGGTTTTTTTTATTTTTTTTCCTTGTTAATTTTGGCCAAAGTTGCGTTTTGTATTTTCAATTTGCGTTGTTTTGCTTTTGTTTTCGTCTACTCGGTGACTTGGTCGGCCTACCGTTTGCACTTCTGGTCTTAGAATCCTACACTCCTGCTGCGTGACGGTGACGTGAGACGCGACTCGGCACTTGGTCCAGCTTTAGCCATGCCTCGCTTGTGCCTTCCCTGACTTTATGACTCACATTGAACTGACAAGTTTTTTTTTTTACTGAAAACTATTTAATAAATATATAGTAATATTAACTTTCTTAATTATAAAAAAAATTAACGAGTTAAGTTCTCAACGAATTTAATATTTGTTCTATTATTCATTTCAAATTCTATAAGATATTTAAAAAAAAAAACCATAACCTATATCAAATCTTATAGAATATTATCTTATAAGGTTTTTAATAGGTTGAAAGAATCGAAAATCCGACAACAATCCATCCGGTTATATCCTTAATTAATATGATGAAATTCTGATAAAATTCGACAAAAACTCAAAACAACCACCAAAACACTCAAGTTACCTAGTTAGTATCTAATATTTATCTTTGTGAAATACCACATCTTGATAGCCCAAATCTAAAGAAATAAATAAGTTTGAAATTGAATTAAATAATTTGAACATCAATCGTGGCCCACTGTAACCTCTTCGATGGCTGTCTCAGTTCAGCTGGTGTATGGGATGGGCGTTGGCGTATTCATGTTATTGTACAAGCATTCACATATGAATGGGACTAGGAAACATAATGTCCACATATAATGGAACATGACGAAGACGATCTTTGTTGTCAGAGAGTGCCCATGTTAGCCGGTTCGACACTCACAATGCTCACGGCAACATGATGTCAAACAGTATCATTAAATACACACGATAAGCTATAGTATGCTCGATGAAATTTTGATGTCTGTAGATGGTGGTGTTTCTTTCCGTGTGTTGCTAAAATACACACAGCCAATCATGACTAAAATTGAAAAAAAAAATATTAACACGATTTTACACTTTTAAAAAAAAAATACATGATAACATGATATTAGAAAAAATACAAATAAAAATAACTACCAAAACAAAATAATCTCGGAATGATATACTAATGCTAATGCTTTTGGTAGTAGCTTGTGGCAATATGAGAATCCCACATGACAACTATATAATCGGATGTGATACAATAATAATATTGCATCTTATACGGTATGATCCTAGGCATCTTCTTTTTTCATAATGCATGCATTTAACATTTATATGTAATGTTTATGAACTCCCAAAACCCTAATACATAAAATTACTAGTTTCTTAGATAACAAGAAAAAACAAATCGGGAATTGCCAAAAGTCCCATGTAGACATTGGAGAGGGCTGATTCAGGCTCGTGAACTGACCCTTTTAAGCTATTGGCCCAGTGGGTAGGAACTGTTGGGCCGACGGTTCAATGTCCAAGTTGCATTACGTAACCTGGCGAATCAATGGGCCTTGAACTAGTCGTTGGCCTACTGGTTTACAGTTAACTTGAACCAGCAGATCCAACCTACTGCATAAAAAAAAAATTGAAAAGCAATCCTTGGTTCCTAACACACGTTGAAAGCTTGAACAACATTGAGGAACAATAGAAGAAGGTAAACATTAAAAAACAGTACCCTGACACACAATAAAAAAAGAAGGAAAAAATTTTGTCAAGAAAGCAGGAACAGAGTGAAGAAAATATTGAGCTTAAAGACTGTAACATTGTGGTCGAAGATAAAATAAACCCGTTAATTATCCATAAGTTAGTAAACTATCCAAGTTAATCTAATTACTGGGCTGCATCTAGTGATTGACATAGTTTTGTACGATTCAATTATTCCCTCTGAATCAGAGCAAATTGTGAAGTACACTTCCATTTTTTATCATTTCAAAATGAATTGTACAGTTGAATTTAAGAATTTTTTAGAATCATAAAAATCAAATTGGTTTGATTTATAGTTTAGACCCTATATATAATTACCACAGTTTTCTTTTCAAGTTGTGTGCTGATTGGAAAAAGAACGACCTCCACCAAAGGTAAGATCCTAACTTTAAAATCATAAGAAAGTTGAGAAGAAAAGGATTCATCCATATGTGGTTTGCTGTGTTCATGTATGCATGAGGTGAAAAAACAAATTCTAGTCGAAAAAAGTACCCACGGAGTCCACATTCCACAAACCGAGATTTGATAATGTATTATCTGAAAATTTTCAAATTGGTTTAGAATTATAAGATCAGAAATGCAAATAAAAGAAAATAAAAATAAATTAATTAATAAATTTTTGGTACTTATGTTTTTCAAAAAAGATGGAAGAGATTGCAAATTATGTTTGATTATCTGATTAAAATAATATAAGAGACAACTTTTGTTTTAATATGTTATTCCATTGGTTTTTATCAATTTAAAAAAGAATATTATTTTTCTAAACAATTTATTTTGATAGTTTTCATTCAATTTAGTTCTCCTTTATGAACCCATTGTAAATTTATGATGCTATCTGATTTAGGAATTTTTCCTATACAAACCACAACAAAGGCTATAATTATAAATTAATTCAATTTGGTTTGATTAGTCATAGAAATTGGGTCAAATCGGCTCGAATTCGCCAGCTCTTGAGTACTAAAAAAAGAATTGAGATCAACTATAAATTTTTTTTTTTATCTAAATTTAACTTACTCAAGTTGAATTACCGATTCAATCCTCATTTTCTATGTCTAGGTTTGACAATACCCAACTCCAACTCTAGCTACAACCTATCAAGTTTGAGGGGTTAATGATACTTTTATTCGAGAAGGGTCCAAACGGCTTTAAAAAAAGGTAAAAGGAACTTGACCTAATTAGTCTAATATAAGTTTTGTGGTTATTCGTTACAATTATCCTAACATATTGAGTGGAGTGTTAAATTTTTTTGATCATACGTTTATCACTATATATATTGGACGTGGTGTCTCAATCCTTTTCCATCCTTTATTTTGGGGCCATAGACAGCCAACAGAAAGGTTTTAAGATATTTTTGTTAAGAGTATTGAAAAATGTTAATCAACGTGGATTCCCTTCCCTCCTCTATATTTTGCAAACAATGAGTGAAAAGCTGGATCGCTCAAATCAATGGGTGGGTATGATTGTTCTCTTCTGCCCTAAAGATATCATTCTTTTTCACTTGTCTTTTCAGTGATGCTCTAAAACCATTAATTAGCCCCATCGTTTTCACCCAAGAGGACAGGACCATTATATTAAAATGGGCGAGGTTTTACTTTTCTATATCCGTATCAAAATTATTTATAAAATAAATTAACTTCTTTTTATAACTAAAGTATATATTAGAAGACATTTTATATATTATATAATTATATTAAAGTGTAGCATAAAGAACTATGAAAATAACCACCAAATTACTAATAACGGGAAATGGGGTTTCTCATAGGTGTTGTGTTTCGAAACATATTGAAATAGCTATGCTATAACTGAAAATAATAATAATTAAAAAAAAAATAACCATACCATAAAGACGATTCCAATGAATGCAATTACCAAAAAAAAAAAAAAAAAAGGTTTGTTATAGTTGCAAGAAATTACATGATTAGGCTTTTTTTTTTAAATATATATATAAAAAGTAAGACATGCAGTAATATATCATAAAATGTTTTATAGATGTTAAAAATAATCATCAATGACTTGTAAATGTGAAAATAAACTTCCTAATAAAATGCTCTAATAAATCGCTTTTTATATTTATAAAATATTTTATTATTAGCGTTTTGAAAAGTAAATTCATTTGATAAGTAAACATGATAATTTTTTTTACTACACAAAATTTTGGGAAGAGGGATAAAAGGTGCTATGCACGTCACTCGGAATGAAATTTGGCAACATGGATTCTGAATATCTAGTATTTCCCCCCCTTTTTTTTTTCAATTGTGTTACTCAAGTTAATATATACCCAAATGTGTTAAATGGGTATAGATAGCTATAAATATATTGTAAAAATTGGCTAGATACAAACACAAACCTTCTAATTCTTAGTATATAATTACTTTCCCATGCACATATCTTCTAGATTATCATTAAAGTCGTCCCAAAACCATTCTAAAAGGCCATAAATGGTGATAGTTTTTAGACTTTAGCAATGGTTTGTAAGGATACATACACAATTTCAAATGTTATGGAGCAACAGAGCAATAATTTTAGAGCATTCAAAATTTATGCAAAAATTAAAAAAGGTGAATTCAATACTTAAAATCGAATGGATTTCTAGTCCATTCAACAATCTAAATTGAAAAAAAAAAAAAACTTAAGTAGCAATATATATCTTTGATGATTCTTGTGTTTAGTAGTTGGATTAACTTCATCTAAAGTAGTACTAGCTCCTTTAATAAGGCTTTATTATTTAATTTTGAACTAAATTGACACTTTCAAATTACTTCAGATTAGTAGCAGAACTTATAAAATTTAGGGCAATTTGTTCCATATGTCTTTGAAATTAAGTGGTTAAATCCCCTTAATCATCAAAATGTGCTCTTTTAGATTTCCTACATGATTATTTTGCTACTGATAAGGAAAAAGGAAAAAAAAAAAACTAAAACTATTCACCAAAACTAGAAGAATTGCATAAAAATAAACAAAAGAGAGAGAGAGAGAGAGAGAATTCCCCACTTTTTTGTTTTAGCTTTGAAATACTTTATCACACTTAAAGTTATTTGTATTTTTTATTGTTATCTCAAGAATAAAGTAGTTGTATAGAATTTGAAAGCACATGTTTAAGATTTTATGTTTAAAAATTCAATTTCAAAGAAGTAGAAATTAGGCCCACAAAAAGTATACATCTGTAATTTACCTAAAAATTTAGATCGAGTGGTAACTTATAAACCTTTTAGGCCTCCCCTCAACCAGGACATCACCTATTACTACTAGTACTACTGTACAAGCACTAACTATATGCACCCATACAGTTCTGCATATTCAGAGATTCTATTCCCTTTACTTTCACACCCAACTTCACTATAAATTCAAACACCATCACGAGTATTGCTCATCAGCCATCACATAGTTTCTCTTCCCACTCACTACACTAAGAGCCTCTTGAGCTTTGGGCTTTTGGCACATTTTGTATCATACACCAACTTCCAAGATGAGTCATCCTCATTACAACATGAATTATGGTTTGTTTCTTATAGTACTTCTTATGTTGTCATTAGTTATGGTTTTTCCCTGTATGCAAAGCTTTAGTGCCTTCCAACCCTTTTTTAAGTTTTTAGAACTTTTTGAGTTTCTTGTTTCATCTCAACACTCCTGAGATAGTTCCTTCCTTTTGATCTTAAAGGGAAATTTTGGCCACCTTATAACATTGCTAACTACAGTGCGGTGTGAGAACTGTCGTGTTCTTGGTTTACGATACAATTTTCACATCCTTAAATGGTGCTCCTATCGGTTTATTTTCCAATCATATACTAACACATATTACGCCATAATGTTGACATTAAATATTTTCTTACATAAAGCATATGATTAGCAGTACCACAAATAGGAGTATCATTTGGAAAATACGAAAGTTTGCTCATCATTGTGTTGGTATCTATTCTTGTATTTTCCTCTTTTTGTGATTTTTTTTCCCATTTAAGTTCGTATTTAAAGTGCCACGTTAAAATAGACCGGAAAATTGTAGGAGACAAAAAAGGAATCACTGTGCATAACTCTACTGGATATAATGAAGTTTCTGTCCTACCGAGTGATATACTTTGTGATTGGAACGAGTTGTAGGAAGTAGAACATCAAGAAGGTCAGTGGAGTTTGGAAGGACACATGTGGTGAGGCCAAGAGGGAGACATCAAGCCACTATTGTTTGGTTGCATGGCCTTGGTGACAATGGAGCAAGGTACTACATACTTATTCTGTCCATTCTTCTTAAAGTTATCAATCATATTCCTATTGCTAAAAAATAAATAAAACTTACTAATTAAATATATACATAAACATGTTAAGATAATAGCTAAAAGCCATGGGGCCAATTGATATCTACTTTTTTAATATAATTAAAATTTTCAAAATAAGGCATGCAATTAACACGCGAAAAAATACAGACTCTTGAGTAATCGGACTACCTGTCATATATTTCCACAAAACCATTAAAATGATTTGTGTAGATATTTTTTGAGCACTGAGCCTCATGGGGAAGGGTGGACTTCTGCCCTGCGATTACTAGAAAAAGAAAGAGAGAATTAAAGAATGTCAAATATTCTTACAATATTTGTTTTTAACTTTCAGGGGGCACGTGGTCCACACATGTTAAATTCCTTGCTTAGCTTTAGAATAAGATATTAATATGGATTGATAAAAAAGGGGAGCATATATAGGACAGCCGTCTTTAATCATTAATTTGATCATATATTACTCTTTTGGTCCTACTTGAACTTTGTAAGAAGACATATAAAGGAAATAATACATGTTCCATGCTTATCCATAGGGGCCACATGTTTGAAACAACTTTTAAATCCGACATTTTATAATAAAGTTAGAACTATGGTATAATGTAACTCCTCTAACAACACCTTGATTGGTATATTAAATTTTCTGCGCACGACGATGCAATTATCTAGGCGTGTCCCACTGTTGAGCAATAGCCACAGCTAAATCAATCCATCTTAATAGCAACACTCTCTTGTGTCTTGTCATATTGAATGTTTTTCTTCACTGATTATAATGGAAAGGGATTTGAAATCAATCCATTTTACCCATATTATTAAATTGTAAGAATTTTGATCTATATTAAATATTTTATACATGAATTTAGCAATTTTAAAAGCGTTAATAAAGAAATGTATGAATTAGTGTTCATTACCCACAAATTTTTCTTTAATTCTCAATATAATAACTAAAGCTATGTATTTATTACTTTTTTAACTCGTCGTTATCAAATAATTGGACCTATAAGTGGGTCTCACCTTCTTCTTTTTTTCTTTTCTAGAAGGCCACCCCAATTTTCTATTTGTAAAATTTATATATATATATATATATATATATATATATAGTAGATTTACTCAAAAGTATGTACAACTCGGTATACTTATCTACATTTTCCTTGTTAGAAGACTTTTTTTTTCCTTTTTCGTTCTACACTAAACACATGAACTATAATGTCTCACATGATGCATCATTTGAATTGCAGCTGGTCTCAACTTCTGGAATCACTTCCCCTTCAAAACGTAAGCAGCCATAAAATTACATTATGACTAATTCCTTTATCTTCAAACTCCTTTGTCTTCCTAAATCACAACATAGAAAATATGTTTTCATTTCATCAATCTCCAAAGCTTGTTGAAAAATCTCACCAATTCTTCTTGCTCATTTTCATTTTACTTCTTACTGTTCCATCGATCAGATCAAGTGGATTTGCCCGACCGCGCCAACCCGCCCGGTAACATGGTTTGGTGGATTCCCATGCACAGCATGTAAGATCAACATTGAATCTTCTCTATTTTCAATTTTTTTATTTTATTCCCACTTTTTTTTATATGTATTTTAGTAATGTATTATAATTCGGAATCATTATTTGTAGGGTTTAATGTTAATGAGCTCTCTGAAGATAACCTAGAGGATTGGGAAGGATTAGATGCTTCAGCTGCGCATATTGCAAACTTATTATCAGCTGAGCCATCTGATGGTAAGAAGATGCTGAGAATTATCCTGATGGATATAACATATTCATGAGGATCTTCGTAAACGTTCCTAAGTCTAAGAGAGTAGGGTAAAATTAGTTTTGTTTGGCCAAAAAAAAAAGTAATATGAAGCTTTAAGTTCACACAATTATGTGCACTTTATATTACATAGTTTGATAATCTCCCTCTTCTCTCGATGTATGGGCCTGTAAGCTGAACAAGATTTATCATGTGGAAATAATTAAATCAGCAATTAAATGAAAATACAAGGAATTGAAATAAAAACCTTCCAATCGAATACTATTTTACTTTTAGCAGCACAACTAAGAGATCTAAAAATTTATGCATATAGACTGGTGTGAGCTTTTGTAGCTTATACTTCAACACCACCTCCACCTCAGGTCTGAGCTTGGACATTGACCGAGATGCATGAGATGGAAATAATTAAATGTGGGATCAAATGAGAATACAAAGGATTAAGCTTAAGAATTTTTCACTCTAATACTATATTAGATTTAGCATTACAACCGATCGATATAAAATGTGGCCATTTATATTTTATACTTTAACATAATCTAAACATTAATTCTTGCATAATCACATGATTGATCTTCATCTCCAACTTCACATACTAAATTTCGTGATTGGGAAATAACGTAATGATTATATGATTGCGAATTTTGACAGTTAAAATTGGTATTGGAGGCTTCAGTATGGGTGCTGCAACAGCTATGTACTCTGCCACCTGTTGGGCTCTAGGAAAATATGCAAATGGAAACCCATATCCCGTCAACTTAAGGGCAGTAGTAGGTTTAAGTGGTTGGCTTCCAGGTTCAAGGTATATGGTCATAGGAAATTTTTTATGTTTTCTCTAACTATTTTTTTTAAGAGTCTCTCAGACACTTGCTAACAAACGACGTATTTCAATACATTTATTTTTATTTATAAGTTTCGTCTATGGTCCATGTAGGACATTAAAGAACAAAATAGAAGGATTTATTGATGCTGCAAGACGAGCTGCATCCCTTCCTATTTTTATTTGTCATGGTACCTGTAAGTATTTTCTCTTTTGCACATGAAGTTTGGGATAATTGCAAACATACTCCTATTATTGGTCAAATACAAACAAAATTTCTAAACTTTGAAACTGTCCCATGACCTTCTCATAACTTGTTAAATTATGCAATTACTTCCCCAACTATCGCTAGAATTTTGAATCATCACTAAAAGCTCAAAAATAGTAATGCTTACCTTTTCTTGTCCATATAATATGTTTACGTCAAAGTAGAGGAAGCATTACACATTGCTCCTTTTCTTGCAGGTGATGACATAGTTCCCTACAATTATGGGGAGAGGTCAGCACGCTACTTGAGCTTAGCAGGCTTTCGCTATCTTACATTCAAATCCTGTGATGGGTATCCATCTTATTCCTATCATATACTTAAAAGCACAACGTGTACATCGCAAACAATCTATAGTTAAAGAACACTCTTCTTCTTCTTCTCAATTTGGAAATTAAATGTGCAGGATTGGACATTATACAGTTCCTAGAGAAATGGCTGAGGTTTGCAGCTGGATTAGCCTCAGGATGGGGCTTGAGGGGTCGCGCACATAAAACTACGTGGCTAGCACTTTGAATTTTTCCCACGAAGATATTGAGGATAGAAAATGAAATCATGGTAGGCAGAGAATAAAGAAAATAATCACATTCCCATGCCAAAGATTATTAGATGGACATTAGATATATATGTCAAGAGTCATATCATATGAATCTTCATATTTTGTTCTAGCCCTAGTTTCTCATAGATTTCAATTTCGATAGATGTGCTTCTTCTGGTTGTATATTTAGATAATATTGGGAACATGGTCTCTGATTTTGTAGCATTTTCTTGCTTATATAAAGTAAGACTTCACCACATTTGTTTTCAATTGCTTTTTTTTTTTTCGTAGATCCAAAACATATGTGACCATATACTAACTAAAATGACAACAGTAGATTTTAGTCATTTACTTACTAAAAGAGCAATAGTAAAACCAAGTTCTTGTTGCAAAACAAAAATCCCTTTTTTTCAATAAACTGACAGGACGTGCTAATTATATTATGGGGAAAATTAATATAAGTTTATCCCCGCGTATTGATACGAAAATGGAAAAGGAAAAAAAAAATACATAAGAAGAAAGCATATCAGAAAGATAGCAGACGAATTTATTATAACATTTCATAACATGTTTACTTGATAAAGCAACCTAGGCTTTGCATTTTCCTATTCAACAAAAACACAGACTAGAAAAAGCAATGCAACATGTCACAAAATAAAGGTAGTCTTGTTTTAGTCTCTAAAATTGGCAGGATCATCCTCATCATCCCTACGCTCCAACCCAAAAGTCCTCTTCACAGCATCAGCCGCACCTTGGGCCATGCTCTTCACTCGCTGCCCAGTATGTTGGAGCATACCCCCAGTCTTTTCCTTCCCTGCTTGGGCCGTTTCACGGGTCGATTCCACAGCCTGAGACGCCTCTTGCTTTGCTGCCTCCCCCGTCTCCCCAGCCTTCTGCTTGGCGGCCCCGGCCTTATCGGAGAGGTAGCTGCAGGACTGGTCCTTGGACTCATGGGCTTTGTCCTTGGCTGTTTGGGCTGCGTCAGGGGTTTTCTCTTTGGCTGCTTGGGCCTTGTCCTTTGTGGAGCCCATCATTTGCTCGGTTCTCTCCTATAAACGTAATATAATATTTTGAAGAAGAAAAAAAAAAGGGAAATTCGATATATGTATAATTTGCGTAGCAAATTTAGAATAAGAAAAAAGGTATTTGTTTAGTAAATCAATCTCAAAATTAAACCATCCGTTACAATCACTTTATAGCATAGTTGGATTCGAAAACCTAACCGAATTAGGTTGCTGAAGTACAAGAAGTAGCTGAGGAAAATGATTTGTTTAGAAGAGTACATACTCCAATTTCTATATTATTAATTTTTATCTATCCAATTTATTTTACTTTAGATTGTTCAAACTCTATAACCACTAACATCCATATAAAATGGTGCAAAATTTCTTGTATCTAATGAATAGATAAGCAAAATATTTCAATTTACATTATAAACAATAGAATGATATAAAACATACAATATAGTTAAAAAACAAAAACGTGTTCCGCAAAACAAACACGTAAATACATTTTAGTGCACCCAGCTGCTATCATGTGTAGTTTACCTCAGCATGGGCTTTAGTTTCGCCAGCTCTGTAGCTCTGCTCGTGGGAAGCCATTTTCAGGATGATTTTGATCGAAAAAACAAAAGCTATAACATATAAAGGAGCAAATAAGCAATTGCCATTTTCCAAATGCAAGAAGACTTCAGTTGCTAAATTTGAAGTGTCGATGAAGAGTCCTATGACATGGTGGCTAGTTCATGTAGAGTTGCATGGATAGCATAAAGAGGACACGTATATAAATTTTAGACAGGTGTACGACAAGTGTCGAGCTCCAGTAAACAAGCTTCTGACCTACGCTAGTACTTGTCGGATTGGACAATATTAATATGCAGCCTCATCCACATGCGATGTCATTGAAACGGGTTTGAAATTTTATCTCATTTTTAGCAACCCCAAAGATTCGCGAATCCACCAACTCTGATTTGTTGAACAAAAACCAGATTTTGTATATATAATTCAAAGAAAAATCATTAATAAATATTTTAGATATTTATTAATAACATTTTATGAATTTTTACACTTCTTTTCTACTATGAGTATCATCAATATGAGAAAAAACCCTCATTATTCTCTCAATTTTTTATGGAAGCCTTATACGTAGGGGTAGGGATACAATTGGACTAATTTTTATGAAGTACCTGATTCATCAAACCTAATAAAAACTTTATAGAGTTTAGGATTATATTTTGGGATTTAAAAAAAAAAAATCTGACAAGAAGTTCGATTAGATAAAATATAATATATTAATAATAATAATTATTCCTAACTTATGAAATATTCACATTCTATATCAATTTTATATTATACTATATATTTAATTTTTAAATTTTATTTTTATATAAGTTAATAAGTATAACTTTAACTCTATCTAACTATTTTTTATTTTATTTTCTCTTTATCTTGTATGAGCAATATAAAAACCCAATTTGTCTCTATAGGGATTTTGACCCTATAAGGTTGAATTTTGGATTTATGAATAAAAATTATAGGATTTTTATAAGATTTTAAAAAATACTAAACCCAATAATGATGAATTAGAATTTTATAAAATCCATCCCAAATCTCCTTAAGTTATGTTCCTATTTATATACTCTCCAAATTCTATCTTGAATTTGGTGCCAAACCTAGATCGTTGAAAATTCGGAGAGCCAACTCTTGGCTATAAGTGTTAAATATAATATTTAAATATTTATTATTAAAAAAAAGTGAGGATAAGAAATAAAAATTTTAACCACATTTTGAAGGGAGGAGATATCTTGACGAAATCATTTGACACGTCATATTCAAACCTACATTCACGAGAAACCCTAAGCGTCGGTGATAATTTATTGATAAACCTACATTCACGATCTATTGTTAGACTTCATTTAAATGGCATGAAGTCACCCCCTCAGACTTTTATTTAAATCCTCTAATAATGAAGTGTTAAATGGAGCACGATTTCGACTTCGACTTCCACAAGTGTGTTGTCTCACTTCCTCATTCGAAATTCAAATGGATGAAGTGTCCCAATCTTATAAATTTCTAGAAGTTTTGCAATCCTTATAATTTTATATGTTTTGAAAGATATCTCTATAATTTTTCCTCAAAATGTTATTTCACTATTTTTACCATATCCCACAACATATATCCTTCTATACTTTCTTTCACAAAATCTCGTATAATTTCCGTTTATAGAAATAATATTTTGAAAATTTTATAAATAAAATCCTTAAACTTTAACTTTAGTATGAATATGTCCTTGAACTTTTATAAATTGGTAATGTAAAAGATCGTTACTCTTTTTAGTTGAAAAATACACTAAGTTTAATATTTATGAAGATATTATAGTATATTTTGATAAGTTCAGTGAATATTTCAATACTAAGTCAAAGTTTAAAAGGGTTATTTATAACTTTTAATAGATTATTTATTAATTTATTAAAATTTAAAAAAAATTATTTATAATATACAAAAATTAACAGAATATATTTGCACTTAGTTTAAAGTTATAAGGATTATTTTACATTTTTCCCTAATATTTTCTCTTTGAGCCTAAGCCTTTTGAAATACTTTGTATGGAGATATATGCAACTTTCATAATAATATTTTGAGTGGACAAAATCATTATAAAAGATGGGAGTTGACGTGGTCATCCGTTGATGCAGTCTCTTCTCACAATTTAAAATGCTCTTTTATTTCATCTTATTTTCACAAACCAAACACACACACACACGCACATCATCTTTGTGGTTTCGATTTATTTGAAGACTTCTAAACCATTTGATCCCAGTCAAATGACTTGATTTCATTCGACAAGTGTCAATAAATACATAAAATTTGGATCACAACAATTTTCTAAAATAGGTAATTTTGCATCTATAAATTAAATTCTTAACAGACTGTAACTCTTACATCACTAATCTAAGAATAAGTAAGGTGTGCCAGTAATTTCATAGCTTCAAACTACATCCAAGTGAAGAGAAAAGTTAATTCGAGGAAAATGGCAAGCCGTGATGTTGAATATAATGCAAACATTGGCCAGAATATGGGGTATGATACAAGTGAACTCTCAGGTCAATCTCAGGTATGCATTTTAATTACTTTGGATCGTTGTTATGTTTAATTAAACTATCTTTTTTATCTGTATTCTATTCGTACATTTTTAGGGAAAAAACATTGGGATATAAATGGACTCAAGATGGACTAGTTCAAAACCGGTCTAGCTTTGATTGTAAAAGAGGCCTTTTATAGATTTAAGTAAATCAAAACTCAAACTAAAATTTTGGCTGAATCAATTTCCATTTGGCACTGAAAATCATTGTGTCCCAATAGTTCTAAGCACCGGTCTAGGGGAGCCGGCTCGTATTCCATGTTCTTCGTATCAGGAGCCGCTAGATCAAGAACCAGACCCGAGGTGTAGAACCAGCCAGGAGTAGACATTGGCAGTGCAGCTTAATCTCTCTCTCTCTCTCTCTTTTCCAAAAATATTGTTCAAAAGCTTGGCTCTCTTATACGTATTTAAAAGCATATAAAATATTATACGTATAGTAAATGTACTTTGAACCTTATTTGTATTATGCATTTGCATGTGAATTTCATAGAAAGAGATGAATATAAGATTATGCAAATGGACTCATATATGTGTAAACAGTTTTATGAAAATATTTTCTATCGCTAATATGTACTTTTTTTTAATCGATAATGCAGATTAGAAGAGAAGATTGGGCAAACCAAACATCCAACCCTTACCACACGGTTCTGGACAAGGCATCTGATAATTATAATCAGAATTCTGGCTATGATTTCAAAGGACAAGCCACCAATTTTCTTCATCAGGCAAACCACTTCTTTCCTTTTCTTTACATTTGCAATTACTTGTTATGCCCACTTCTTAATTTCATCCTCTTTTCCAAGTTTTCTCTAAAAGGCATTATATTATATTATATAAATATAACCAAAACATTTTATTTGACTCCACAGTTTTTGGTCTCACTTCAAATATATAAAAAATAGAACGTTACAAAGAGTATTTTTTTAACCAAATTTTTCATATAGGAATATTTTGATATATGCATGATGTGTACGTAATCTATCAGATAGAATAACAAAATGTTAGCACGGGTCTATAAAATAGGACCGATGCTTGAATAAACAATCATTTTTATCATGTAAGAAACTCCCTATAGAGATACTCAACCTAGGTCGCTGTGCAAGAGATCCTAGGATAAAGGTGCTGTTAGTAAAATGTTGTGTGTTTATTTGATTATTTACATACAACGGTTGAATGTAGACCGGAGAGCAAGTTAAGCATATGGCACAGGGAGCAGCTGATGCAGTTAAGAACACATTAGGAATGAACAATACCGACGATACCGGCATACCGACCAGCGTTAACCCGCAGAACAAGACCAGCTACCCCAGCAGCACCAACCCTAGAATTTGATCGACATTGCTTCTTGTTTTTTTTTTCAACCTTACCATACAATGTGCTCTTTTTGAGTTTTCTTCCCTTTTTTTTTGTTTTTTTTTTTTTTTTTGGTTTTTTAATGTTTAGAATGGAGTGATGAGTTTAAGAATCTCTCGTTTTATCTATGCTACATGTTCATTGACAAACATTTCCTTGCTCCAATTGTTATCGGTGGCTTTCATTGTTAATGAAAAAAATGTTTAGTTGTTTATACATTTTTTTTTGGGGTAAAAATGAAATATATAAAATTAAAAGCGGGTTACATGAAGTAAATCAACTTCAAGCTATCTAAAGAAAGCTTCTTCTACGGTGGCGGTTTGGCTTCTCATCTGAAATTCCCCAATGAATATTGTGCCTCAAATATGTTATATCAAACTATTATATTAAAAGTTATAGCCGATGGTAACGTATAATTCAAATCATTTCAATTGTATAAGTCTAAATATTATATTCGATGGTGGCTTGACTCATCATAACCTCCACCGCGGACGAGATGCTATTTCATACGAGGTTATTAGCCCCTCCCTCTTGCTTGTCCACAAGAAATCGAAACAGATAAATCTTAGTTTCTCAAATCCTAGCTCTCTAAGCCATCCGAGCCCTTTTCCTTCCTCGCGCGATTCCTTTTATTCTCCCAATACGATGCACATGCAATTGTCGTCTAAAAGTAATATCTTTTTCTTTTCCTTAGTTAATTCGTTACACTAACATTAAATTCTTTCCTTTCGTCACAAGCAACCGCGCTTAACTGTAAGGATTTGAGATGCCTAAGTGCTTCTTGGGTGAATATTTAACAGATTTATAACACTTTTATTAGGAATTGAAGGTGAGAGAGAAGTTACCTGGAATAAGCCCTATGATAAATCTAAGAATTTCTCTTCCATCTTATGCTAAGGTAAATGCATTTGAAAACTCTTCCATAGGTTAACCAAGACCTAATCGTTACCCTTAAATCACAATTAAAAAATGGAAAACCAAATAAAGATTGATCAAAACAATAGATTTATATATTATTGGAGTAACGAGATGAGTCCATAATATTATATATCCATTAGATGACTAAGAGATAAAAGTATGTCTATGAAGATTCTAAAAACAATAATTTAATGGAAGAAAGGTGATAGAAATCATAAATCAAAGTAAGGAAAGACTTATGATAAATATAGGATGAGTTTAGAGTTAAAGGTGGTAAATTCTAGAGAAAGAAGCATGAATCGACAAGTTCAAGATATAAGAAGGTCAAACCTAGGCTTAACTCGATCAATTAAGTTACTAGGGGGGCAAAAGTCCAACTAAGCTGCTCAACCCCTAACCCTAGTTCACCCACACACCTCTAGGTTGATTGAATTGCCCTTATAGTTGCTTAAAACTAATTGTAATGAGGCCTAATTAAATAATTAAGCGCAAAAACAAGCAAGTAATAGACTTAGGATATGTAATATGTAGTGCATTTGATATTAATTGGTATTATGTTATATGCTTTACAAATTTATTTTGATCACTATCAAGATTATAAGTGAAATTTAGGCATGTGAACTTCTATTGTATATTGGTTATGCATGCTAGGTAGTGCATAACTTAACTAATTATGGTTGACTATTAATTCTAATGATTGTTGTACGTGCTTGTTGAAAGAAAAGTTATTTGCAAAAGCTTGGAACCATTACATACCTATACTTTTGAAAATGAATTTAGAG
This sequence comes from Laguncularia racemosa, assembly GCA_037954665.1. Taxonomy (NCBI): domain Eukaryota; kingdom Viridiplantae; phylum Streptophyta; class Magnoliopsida; order Myrtales; family Combretaceae; genus Laguncularia; species Laguncularia racemosa. The sequence goes on along the minus strand of JBBMOL010000030.1, from coordinate 4,510,188 downwards.
ACTTAGCTCTACACTTTTAAAGTGACTCATGAACCCTAAGGATCGTATGAATTCACACTTTAAGAACAATTAATGGACTCTAAAAATCATACAAACCCATGTTTTCAAAATGACTCATGGGCTTATTGGATCTAATGGATCCACTTTGTTAAAATGACTTATAGACTTCAAAAGATCATTAAGTTACTTGTGATATGTCATTTGTGTATACCTACATATAGTAGTTTTACTGAGCTTTGCTATTCACCCATTTGGGTTTGATTTTAGGTGATAACCATGAAGATGCTTACGGTAATAACTATTTGGGATAATGATTTTTACTTTAGTGGAGGGAATGAAAATAGCTCATGTGAAGAAAACTAATAAAGTCTTAGGTGTTAGGAAAACGTATAGAATTGATCTTTTTTTTTTTTAAAGACTAATTGATATGTCCAGCTGATTAATATTTCTACTTCCAAAGATTCTTTTTCCACTATTATGTTGAACTAAATTTTCCTTTCTAAGTAGTAATGAATAGCGAGCTCAATGATTGAATATAAATTTTGTAAATTGTGGTTGGTTTCTGAGTTTTATGTGCTCATATTACGTTATGAGTTGCAATGGAGTTGTCGCACTCTCGATTTGGAGACATTATGTTTAATCAATAGTGATTTTTTACATCTATATAAATAAGTCTTGTTAAGTATAGAAGTTATCAAATGCACACAAAGTAAATGAGAAGCATGCTGAACGTAGAACTTCTAGAAGAAATGAAAGTCATGAAGATTACGGGAGCTAATAGTTCTTGTAATTCTTTGTTTTGTCCTTTGATGTTTGTTCGTGAATCACAGCCTATGCAGCTTGTTTGTCATATGCAACAACAGTAATAATAGGCAACAAACATATACGACAAGAGTTTGGTGAGTATTTTGATTGAACGAGAATAAAAATATGATATAACAATCCCATTACTCATTTAATTCCAAGTTAATCGCTTTTTTCCATTTATATTTGAACCAAGAGAATTAACTGCCTTGAGTTACATCATTAACAGAAGTTCGAGGTCCTTGGTTTAGTCTAATACCGCAGATCTTGTCCGCTTAAAGTTGTAGTACAATGCCTTGATCAGTGCTACATTTAGTTATCAATAGAATAAACCCAACATCGAATACAATTTCAAGTTCTGATTTGTTTTCTATATTTGGATATACTTTTAAAACTTAGAACTGTGGTTATTCAAAATGGTGAGTTTCATCTTCAAGAAAGAATATAATTTTATTTTTGAGATAGTAGAATCATAATTTTATTTTGATCTTTTTAATGATTACTTATTTTTTCTTCAGTCTCGTTATAACATTTAATAATTAAGGATACTTTATTTTGATAGATATTATTTCATATACATATCATTTTGTGTGTGGCTTCAAATACAAAAATAAATTTATTATTTCATATCATTTCTATATACCAAATATGACATAAAAAATATATATGAAATTAAAATATATTGTATCTAAAGAAAAATAAAAGACAACAATTAATCGCATGTACTTATCTCTATATATAATTATGCACACGGGATTGAATAAGGAAAAGGCTGAATGAATAGAACACAGTTGGCGGGTTGGACTTCGGAGATATTAGCATTTTAATTAATTAGTATATGAAAAATATAGACCAAAGCCAGACCGTCCCACACTTCTTTGGGAATAGGGTCCTATAATGGCATGGGCAACAACGGCATGTGATACTTTCTACTCCCCCACATTTTGACACTATTTTAGTCTTAGATTATTATTGATGGGAATACTATTGAAACGTCGAATTGAGGACGGAAATACTAAGTACAGTCTAAGATCGACATTGGACATCAATCCAAGCATGAAAGCATGGATTTAAAACAAACTCCGGAGGAACTATATTATATAAAATATGATTCTCACTTATGTTTTGAAAAAAAATATATATTGACATCACACTTTATGAAAAGATAAGTACATAAAAAAAGTTTATTTATTTGATATATTAACAAGTGTTTCTAGATATCCATTAAATTATTCAATAAAACTCTAAAAAAAAATCATTAACATATAGAAATGAGAGAGAGAGATGGATATGGCAAATGGCTGTGGCTATCTTTATTCTTATATTATAAAGAGACTCCAACCTTGAATTGAAGGGGAAAAAAATTTTGAATTCATTGCATTTTGGGACCAAATGTCATTGCTCAAATATTAGTGTGTTATCATGTGAAATTGTGAAAGGAATAATTCATATTTTAAATTTTGTGATTTTTTTTATAAAATAAAGCTAAGGCAGTCGTCAAAACTTAAGAGCACTCGTTAATAAAAGTGTTAATATAAATATCAATAGCCTAACTTTGCATTGAATGATGGAGCTAGAGCTACAAGTATTTGCCTAACTCCTAACTTCTATGTCCAACAATGTAGAGTCTCCAATGTCCTAAGTAGCAAGTTGACCATCCTAATGCATCTCCAATTACAACTTATTACATTAACTATTCATCCAATTATTTTAATTGGTACAATGCTGAGTGTCTGATCGAATTGATCGGGTGGGAATTTTATTATTCTTTTCTTTTTTATTTTTTGTAATTTTTATTATTTTTATTATGTTATTTAATTAATTATATTTAATAATATTATTTTATTAAATTAATTATTATAAATTAATCAAAAACCAATATGTCTCCTTCAATTAATATTTATAGACAGAGATAAAACATGAATACATAAAGTTCAAAAACAAAAATATAGGTATATAAAGTGTAAATTAGTTTTTTTTAAATTGTTAACAATATAAAATTTCTCCTCAAAAATGCAATGTAATGTAAAGTAAGTTTTAATACTAGTGTGCAATCGTAATTAATTTTTATGTTAACTCATTATTTGGTTCAGGATTTTTTTTAATGATATCACGATTTACCTATCATCAATATCAAATTGAATAATGAATAAATAAAAGAAAATAACTATTATGTTATATCAACGTAGAAAACTTAAAATTGCAATAATATGGGAGAACGTTTGCGTTGTGAGCATTTTTTTTTTTATGGTATAAGTGCCCGTTTTATGAAATTTAAGGTGTTGTTATAATTTTGATATTTTTAGGGATTATAATGGTAACTTTCGCATCAATAATAAGATACTATAAGCTCATACGTAAAGTAGATATTGCAGTGCTTTACGTGTACATATAAAGATCTTGCTACTCTATTTTCATTTTTGTAAGACTAAATATAATATTATTCCTATTTACCAATATGTAATAACATTAAAAGATGGATTCGATAAGAATATATAATCTAATCACTATAAACACTAATCTTTTATAGAAATAAAATAGGTTTGGATATACTCTTTTATCAATTACATAATATATAATTGAAAGATAAAGGATTAACCTAGAATTCATTAAAGTTAAATAGGAGTATTTTGCAAAAAAAAAAAAAAGGCATGGAGGAGTAAACTAGGAGGTTGATTTGGAGTCTAGTTATTGGCTCTATTAACTTGAATTTTGTAAGCATATAGGGCACTCGCAATTGCTAATGATATATAAAACCAATCCAATATATTTAATTTTTTATATTTTTCATATTGGTGTAAATTTTTAACACAAAGAAAAAAAAGTAACGAAAGCCACCTGTTAATACAAATTCACATCTCCTACGTTGTTAAAACTCAAAAAGGACGTGTATTGTCGTACACACGTACCTATTATGACGGAACTTACAATAATTTTCTTAGAATTCTCCCTGCCATTACATGATGACACATATGTACAATACATGCACCACATATGTTGGACCTTCATTGACGAAGTTTTCAAAAGGTTCAAATATTCTGTCGTCTATGGCTTCTGGTGAGTCTCTTTCAATCTTATACTTTATTTTAGTTTTTTTTTGTATTAAATAAATCTTGCTTTCCTCTGTCTCTAGATGATTTTATTTGAATTAAGGTGCATTTGTAGTGATAGCAGCAGCTAGCTAATGGTCGGAGGAAGTAATGGTTGATTGTGCTTAACTTTCGCATTGAAACTATCCAAAAATGATGTCAATTCCTCATTTTTGTAATGGAAAGTCTCCATCTCAATGAAAATTATCTTCCATTAATCAAGCTTGGAAACATTCTTGACGATGAGCATTCAGAGGATTACACTAAACGATGACAGGAAAATAAATCTGCACTCCTGAACTGTAATGTTTGTGCATTTACCCCTATCTTAGAAGTTCTTAAACAATGTATTTACCTTTCCAAACGGCCTCTAGAGGGCTATAAATCTTCGATGTTTTAGCAGCAGTTTATAGACTTTAGTGCACGCCATGTGAAAGTAAGGACACGGGCAAAGTGCAACATCCGAAAAGTTTCGAGATTTAAGGGCATCTTGTTTTGATTTTGCTTCCATATAACTCTAAAGTTTTTACCAATGATCTCTGCAGGTGGTCTTGGAACTTCAAATATTAAGAACTCAACTGTTTACTTAATAAGCAGCAAAGGTAACGGATTACCAGAAACAAAGATAGCCAGAGTATGCTGGATGACCAGAAAACAGAAGTTGTTCGTAGGCTTGATAGTTTCGGCACAATCACATAAATTACCACCCCTACGCTGCCATTCATCGCCTGGAAGGCATCGTAAGCACCTTTCCTTAATTTACTTGTTGCATCTTATCAGTTTCTGTGAGTAGCGTTTGCACTCTTACCATGGAGAAATAATCTGGAGAAAGGTTGCATGTGACATTGAAGATAAAACACAGTGAAAACAATGAATTTACATGAATTTTTTATCATCATATTTGTTTTGCTAATCCTTCTATAAAAAAAAAAAAATTATATTAGAGCAATCAAGATAGTAAATATAAGAGTCTGTACCAAATTTACAAGTTTTAACTTTTATATTAGATGGTTATGATGCTAACCTTATCATAGAATTGGAGCAAGAGTTGCTAGATTCAAACCCCTATTTCGCTCTTCATTCCTAATCTAATCAAGTTGTCTACTTGATGATTTTTAATTGAAGTACTTGAAGATAAATGTCAAGCGATAAATATAAAAGTTTATACTAAATCTATAAGTTTAAACTTTTAGATTAAATAGTTCTGTTGCTAACTTTATCGAGTAAAGAAGGAAAACCATAAACTCAAGTGTGTGATGATTTGATACATGGTCAAATTACTCGGTTTTGGTCATTAACATGTATTATGTAGCAGAAAGGCAAAAGTAAAAGTAGCCCTGCATTTTTGCAGCTTTTCCTGCTTGCTTCTCTTCTATGCATACTCTTGGCATAACAAAGTTACTTTTCTTCACATGATTGCAGGGGATAGTAGGATAGATGGTTCGGGAGTCTTCAAGGCAGCTAATTTTAAGAATCGGAGCATACCAAATGCATCCCAGGTTAAATCTCTTATTATTGATTGCTCACGCATAAATCATGTAAATCTTTTCCAAGTAAAACTGCAATCTTCTATCTGTGCCACATGCACATTCAATGTGAACATCAATACTTAAGTGGGAAATTTTCTGATCATGATATTTGAACTCGTCCAAAATCAAAACCGCTCTTTGCTTCTGTGATGTATCTTATGATTTCTTATGCGACTCAAGAGTACAAATAGCTTCTTCTATGGCCTAACATATTTATGCTTCCTTTTATGTCTCTATAGTGAAAAAAAAAATGCTAGGAAAAGCACGAAATACTTCCTATTTGTTTCATCGGGTATCATCCGTATCTTATCCGTATGTATCCTGTATATGTTCATGTCTAATTTGTATGATTACATATGGTATGTGACTGTTTATTTTTTTTATATGTGAATTAATCATGTAATTTCTTTGATATTTTATTTTTCCAAACTCCTGGCTTTAAACTGGTACCAAAACAATATCAAAACGACAAGCCAAACAGGTCATCTATTTGATAAGTTAGAACACATTCCAAAGTATCTTTACTCTAGAGCATGGTACAATTCCAATTAAAAATGGATGAACTTTCTTGATACCTTTTACAGATGCAAGGGTGCCTATCGAAACTGCGTCTGAATCATTTTTAACTGTTAAGATTCTTTGCTCCTTGCGCTTGAATTAGAATCATAGGTCTCTTTACATTCAACTTGTAGGTTGAATCTCTTATCACAAACATATGCAAAACCGATACGGTTGCAGAATTAGAACTGAAGGTGAGCCACTTCTTCTCTCTATATTTATGGAAATAATGACATATTGCTTAGATCTCCTCAACATAACAATGCTGACCATCTTTTCCTTTTGTCTCATTGTAATAATAGCTAGACGGCTTTCAGCTATATTTGAAGAGGGATTTGACAGAAAAAAGTGCAGATCCGCCTCCCTTATCACCTGGTCCTATCTATGCCGATACATCCCCTGAAGAACTTGGTAAAAATGGATCAGTACCAGAACCTGCTTTAGCTATTACAGAGTCAGAGATCTCTCCAAAAGGAATTCCATTATTGCTTCAAAAAGCTGCTGATGAAGGCCTAGTAATAGTCGATTCCCCAAAGGTAACTCTCTTTTCCTTCTACCTCGGAATAAGTTTGTGGTCACAAACTAAAATTTCTTGCCTCAGGTGGGATTTTTCAGGCGATCCCGGACCATCAAGGGGAAGCAAACTCCACCTGCATGTCAACAGGTATATAAGCGGGATGTCAATGAAGTCAACTTTCTTAATCATATATATCAACTGTTCATGAGATATATTGAAAACCTTGTAATATGCAGTGCGCCTGTTTTTTGTTCGGTAGTAAATATAAAAACTCATATGATATTCGTAGCTATAAACTTAACCTTGTATCAAAGCAGGAGTTTTTAATTTTGACCATGCATTGTTATTTTAATTTCATTCAATTAAATTGTTCACTTGATGAACTTTAGTCAAAATTGCAGCTCACAAGTGAAGAGTTGTGTTAAGTTCATCTTTAAGCTTTTAAATTAAATTGGCTGTTGAGCTACACTCAATAGTTATAAATGGCTCTATGCGGCAATCTTCGTGTTGTTGCTAATCGGTTCATGAAAATTAACAAGATCAAAGAGATATTTCATTATTTATCAAAAGCATCGTCCGTTCATCAGGTGGATTATGCTAAAATGTAATTCATGTCTATAAATTAGCTCACAACTTCAATGTTGTGGCAAGTTTTTGGGTATCTTGCTAATCTCAAATTTCCACTCATTACAGAACCAAATGGTGAATGAAGGGCAAGTGATTTGTTATATTGAGCAGCTTGGTGGAGAGATCCCAATTGAGGTTATAACTTGAACTTTCTCGCCTAGTGCAGGTCAATATGAAGTGAAATTAGCACTATCATATCTAGGGATGTGAAGGAACTAAGTCCAATTGCAAACTACTTAAGTTTGAGTATAATCAAGCAGCTTATCAAACTAAGTTTGAGTTTCAACCTATTTGACTTGATGAGTTCACAAGTCCGATCAAGCTTTGCTTGAACTTAAGGATGTTGAGTTTTGTTAAATTTGAGTCAAGTTCAAACTTAGATTTGACTTTAATAAAATAAAATAAAATATAATTATTTCAAATGACAGAACATAAACAGGTTTAGTTGAGTTAAGCTTGAACTCGTTGAATAACACTTCAAGCCAAGCTCAAGCATAATAATCAAAGCTTGATTAAGCTCACTTTAAACTTTTGAGTTGAAAGCAAGTCCAAACCTTTTCATTTCACTTCGGCTCATTTACATCCTCGGTGATATAGCAACTTTCTAATTCTTTTTTCTCATTCTCTCTAATTTCAGGCTGATACAACTGGTAAGGTCATCAAGATCCTACTACAAGATGGAGGTATTTCCACTTTGAAATCTGTTGTTGCATCATTACCCTGGCCTTGTTAGAATGTGCTTTGTTATGCCATAATTTGAAAAAAATTTTCTTTTTTTTTTTTATTTCCCTTACGCGAGACAGATCCTGTGGGATATGGAGACCCCCTTATCACAATTCTTCCTTCCTTTCCTGGAATAAAGTATTTGAAGTAGGTGATTTTCATATACTTGTCTAGAATTCCAAAGTTTCTTCCACTAGCTCAAAGGCATATCATTTTTGCATATGGGGTATTTCTATTCATGTTTTGCGTTTGATATTGTTTTTGGTGGCATTTGAGTGTTCTGTATCTTAGTACATATTTCTACAGTTTCTTCTTGACCTTGCTTCTTGTTTCCTTCACTTTTTTTTTTTTTTTTTTGGGTTTTTTTCCTATGGAAAACGATGAGACCATCGAGAATTGGCTGAGATGTATCAGCCGAATTACTTATCTTTATTGATATGCCCTAGATGTTATTTTATCAATTTCTGAAGAAAACTTGGCAAAGTAGTCGATCCAGATTCCAGAATGCTTCATATTGCTTTTCGGTTGAAAAAGTTCCGCCCCGCGTATCACAGCCCTTCATTTCTACCTGATTAATGGGTAGTATCTCCATCTGAGAAATAGAAGTCCCCCTTAGCTGCATGAAGCAATCCTAGACCTCACTTTTGGGCTGACAACTTGTTAGTGGATCAAGTTTGGAATCTAGTAATGGGACGAATATAATTGATTTCTTCTTGCAGAACCTATATGTCCTTCTTCTTCCTTCTTAAATGACGTAAGGCTACTTAAGAGAGAATCTTGGATCTCTAGGAAAATTCAATCTAAAAATTTCTTGAAAATAACTTGGACATTCCTATCCATGTGTTTTATTATTTATGTAATAATTCCACATAATAGTAGTTGAGAAACTACCTCCAACTGCTTTTTCTAAGGACACTTTATAAGATCTTGACACATACACATCAAATGCACATATTCATGCCATGCAATTTGCCACTTGGACATCCTAACATGCCTTTTGATTTTTATTCAAATAGAACATATCTGATCAAACACAACCACATACTAACTACACATACAACATACTAACTACTTTTGTTCTTCCTAGAATAAACATAAGGAAATAACATTACTCCCCCTTTCAAGAACGCACGTGACCTCAGGTGCAAAAATTGGATAACAAAGTTTAAGTTGATTGGCATCTTCCCAAGAAGTGTTTGATGGAGAGTAAACTTGCCAATGTGTGAGCAATTCCACTAATGCAACAGTTTTACGCATTTCCAAGATGGCTTGTGTATTAGGAATTACACGGTCATAATCCATAGTGGGAAGTGTAGGTTGAGCTAGAAGTGGACCATGAAATTTCTTGAGGGAAGATGCATGGAACACTGGGTGGAGTCAAACTAAATCTAGAAGTTGAAGACGATAAGCTACAGAACCAATCCTCTCTATGATTACAAAAGGCCCATAGAACTAGAGAGACAATTTTGTGTATTTTTTTATGGTTAAGGAGTGTTGTCGATGTGGTTAGAGCTTGAGCAGGATAAGATCTCCTTTTTCAAACTAAACATCCTTATGTTTAGAGTCATAGCTACGTTTCATGTGTCGTTGAGCTTGAAAAAGGTGGTCTCGAGTTTGTTAAACTACTTGATCTCGATCCAACAAGGCATGTTCCACTGCTCCTAGCTTAGCAGATCCTAGAGAGTAGTTGAGGAGATGTGGTGGAGGTCGTTCGTACACAATTTCGAAGGGATTGGCTTTTAAGGTAAAGTGATAACTGGTGTTGTAGCAATATCCCACCCATGAAATCAAGTCAATCCACTGCTTAAGATGATCACCTACAAAACATCTCAATTGTTCGATTAGTAACTTCCATTTGACCATCACTTTGAGGATGGTAAACGGGTGAAAAGAAAAGTTTGTTGCTACACAATTTGAAAAGTTCATGCTAGAAAACACTTGTAAAGGCGACATCTCTATCATTGACTATAGATTCAGGAAACCTATGAAGTTTGACAATATTATCCAAGAAAACTCATGCTACCAAGGTGACAGTATAAGGGTGAGACAAAGGCACAAAATGAGTATATTTGGAAAAGCGATCGACGACCACTAATAATACTGATTTGCCATAAGATGAAGACAACCCATCAATGAAATCCATAGATATATTAAACCAACCTTAGTGTAGGACTTGGAGAGGTTAAAGAAATCCAGCCGGGTGCATATGTTCACTTTTATTACGTTGATAAATCACACAAGTGCGGACAAAATTCTGAACTTGCTTCTTGATTCTATGCTAAAAAAATCATGTGTCACCCGAAATAATGTCTTCTAGAATCCTTCATGAGCTACATTGTAAACAGCTTCAATAATGGAAGAACATCGTGTAGATGTTTGAAGAACAAAAACCTTCTATTTATAAAAGAGCAAACCCTCCTTAAAAGTCCATTCGAGTCCCAATTCCTAACGTTGGATTTGCTAAACAATCTACTATAGATCTGGATGAAGTTAAACCTCTGTTTAATTTCTTCAATGATCTGTAATTGTAGGCAAGAAATGGATAGCAACATTTCCTCTTGTTCATTCTTTCGTGACAATGCATCAACTACCCAATTTTCCCTTGCCGCCTTGTATTCAATGTGAAAATCAAAACCCAAGAATTTGCCTATCCAATGCTATTGTGAAGTAGTAACCCTTTGCTCAAGTAAAAATTTAAGACTGTAGTGATCAATTCATACCTGAAATTTGCGACCTCATAAATAGGCTCTCCAATGTTGAATGGCTTTAGCTAGTCCAATCAATTCCTTCTCATAAGTTAGGAGCTTTAAGTGATGTTAGGCAAAAGGTTGGCTATAAAAGGCTATAACATTTGATTCTTGCTACAAAACTGCACCAATCCAAATGTTTGAAGCATCACACTAGAAGATGAATTCCACATCAAAATTTGGAAGAGCTAACACTAGCGCTCTAGTCATTCCATCCCATAAAGTTAAGAAAATGGTTTCCGCTTGATCATTTCATTGAAAACTATTCTTTCTTAAAAGTTATGTAAGAATGGCAACAATGAGACCATAGTTCTTCACAAATTTCCGATAATAATCGGTGAGCCTAAGGAATCCCTTTAATGCCTTAACCCAATTAGGTCTTAGCCAAGTCACCATAGCATCAATCTTTTAAAGATCTACTTAGATACCATTTCCCGAGATAGTATGACCCAAATATGACACCCATGTTTGTGCAAAAACACACTTTGATTGCTTCAAATATAACTGGTGTTTTAGGAGGAGAAGGAAAACCATTTTAATGTGTTGTAAATGTTTCACTCATGAACGACTATAAATAAGAATGTCATCAAAAAAAACCAAAATGAATTTCCTCAAATATCCTTTAAACACTTCATTCATAAGTGCTTGAAAGGTTCATGGAGTATTAGTTAAACTGCATGGCATGACTAAGAATTCGAAGTGGCCATGGTGAGTCCGAAACGCAATCTAATCAACATCTAGTAGATGCATTCTAACTTGATGGACTTAGAACATAAATCTAGCTTTGAAAAATAACATACACCATGTAATTCCTCTAACAATTCATCAATAACAAGTATAGGGAACTTATCTTTGATGGTCTTCTCATTTAAAGCTCAGTAGTCTACACAAAATCTCCAAGTTTAATCTGCTTTCTTGACTAACAAAACTGGAGATGAGAAAAGAGATTGGCTAGGTTAAATCACACCTTTAACTAACATTTCATCACGTTGTCTTTCAACCTCATCCTTCTGGTTGTGTGGGTAGCGATAAGGCCTTACCATAACCAAAGAGGCCTCCTGGATCAATCTTATTCGATGATCATGTGCTTGTTGTGGTGGAAGACTAATTAGACTATCAAAAAGTTCTAAAAACTGTACCAGCATTCTCTTTAAATCCCTTTCACAGTCTACTTCCTTATGTAATATAGCAATTTCAGATGGTAACTCCCTTCTAGCTATTCCACGTATTACAACTAGCTTCCTATTCAACATAAACTTCATCCTCATAAACGAAAAATCCCAAGTGATTGGACCTAAAGACTTAAGTCAATTCACCCCTAACACTACCTCCACTCCACATAATGGTAATGCATATAAATCTAGAAGAAACAAAGTTTCATCCACCTACAATTCAACCTTTCAATAGATTCCATGACTTTGCACCCTCTCTTCATTTACCACCACCACTCTCAAACAATCTTTAGGTTATATTCGCAAGTGTTTGGACCAAGCCATTATTCACAAAACTATGAGTAATCCCATAATCTACTGGAATTGTTATCGAATGACCATTAATTAATCATCGTACCTTCATCGTTTGTGGTTGAACTAGTCCCACCATGGCTTGTAAGGAAATTTCCAATTCTCCTTCAGCATCCTCCTCTTGAGCTAGTTCTTCCAACAACTTATCTAAAATGGCATCATCCTCCATTTCCAACCAGAACAAACGTTTACATTTGTGTCCAACCGTGAATGGCTCATCACAGTTGAAACAAAGCCCTTTTCTCCCTTCTACTTTCCAATTTTGATCAACTAAGCCTACACACATACTGACCCTTGCTACTCGAGTTGCTGTGCATGGACTCTTGCTTCAAAAAATGAATTCCCCTCTTCTCGTACAAGCATGCTAAAGCCATGGCTTGACTCAAATTTCGAGGCTAATGCAACTCAACTTCTACAGCTATGTACTCCTTCAATCCACTGATAAAAATTGCAATTTCATCCTGAGGCAAAAGAGAGATGGTATGGGTAGCCAGTTGTTCAAATCTTCACTAGTATACTTCCACTATGTCAGTTTGCTGGAGTTTGGCGAGTTCCCCTAATTTATTAGCACTCAAGGGAGGACTAAATCAAAGATTGCACGTAACCTTGAACTCATCCCACGTCAAATCTAGTTTTTCTCTCTCTAACTTCAAAAACCAGAGTTGCGCATTGCCTCCCAAGTGAAACGCTACTAAGTCCACCATGTTCACTGCCATAATCTTCTGATGCCGAAAGAAATGTTCACACTTGTTTAACTAGCCAACAAGACCAATAGTTCCATTGTATTTTAGAAAATCGATTTTGGAATATCTCGAAGTGAACAATTCATGTTTTGGTCAAGCTCCATGGCTACCCTCACCTTCCTTTGTCCCTAAATAATCAACCCCTATGTCTAACTAACCTTCAACGGCTCGAGACCTAGACACTCCTCATGTCCAACTAGCTATTTCCATACTTAAGTGTTGTTGTTTTGATTCCTTCCTTTCCCTGTCTTCCTTGTACATCGTCATGAAGGCTTCGAACTGTTGTTGTAGTTGTTTGATTTCGCTTATGAAGCTTGGCTTCGATACCAATTTGTTAACGGATCGACTTTGGAATCTAGCAATGGGACAAATATAATTGATGTCGTCTTGCAAAACCCGTATGTCCTTCTTCTTCTTCCTTCCTAAACGACCTATGGTTAGTGTGTGTAGGACTACTTAAGAGAGAACCCTAGATCTCTAGAAAAATTAAGTCTAAAAATTTATGGAAACAACTTGAACATTCCCGTCTATCTATTCTATTATTTATGTAATAATTCCACATAATACCAATTGAGAAACTACCTCTAATTGCTCTTCCTAAGGACACTTTACAAGATCTTGACACACACACCAAATGCACAGATTTGCACCACACAATTTGCCACTTGAACACCGTGACACGCCTTCTAATTTTTATTTAAACAAACATATCTGATCAGATACAACAACATACTAACTACACATACAACATACCAACTACTTTTGTTCTTCTTGGAATAAACATACTTAAAGGGAATAACACCAGTTCCAGCAAACTGGCAGTTCCCGTTTCTCATCCCAAGGAACCGAAACCAAAACAGGCTCCCATGGTTCTGGGATACTAAGTGGATCTGCCAAGCCAGACCGATTTCCAGTTCCAATTTCTGAACCAGTTCCAGCCGTTTTGCATTGAATTTTTTTAAATGCCAGGGGACCAGAATCGGCACCAGGAGCTAGAAGCCTGGAACCCCTGGGCAGGTTTGAATTGGCCTATGGCCATCCTCCCTCACAAACCAAAATGCGAATGAAATTAGCAACCCAACTAACTTGCAGAGATTACAAAACAAAACGCAAGGGCTGAAAATTTCGTATTTGGCTGCCACCGTTTGGTTTGATGCCTGATCAAACAGCCGGTAGCAAGGCTGAAGGAATGTGAGATGAAATAATGCCCACTATTAATATTACCGCATAAAAGATAAGTGAAGCGAATGAGGAAAGTTTCCACATTAAAGAGATAGTGTGCTTCAGTGAACTACAAAGAAACATACGAGACAGCAAGGGAGGCATCACACAAAACTAAATGCCTCCAAAAACAATGAAATAGGAAGCCCAGAAAAACATACAACCAAAGAAATGTCTACTCAAAAACCGAATATTCCAGTGAAGCTTTCCTCTTGTATGTAACTTCCTATCTATGTACAGTCCACTTCTGCCTAAAAAGAATCATTTCTATCATCCCTTTCTCCTACATTTCAAGCTTGTACAAAACTGTGATCTCTACCATCCTTCTAGGTATTAAAATGCATCTTTTGCCGCAATCATATGTATTTCTCTTTCATAAAGATCCGTCTATGGTGGTCAGCTTGCTGTTCTTTGCAGAACCTTACTATCTTTCTCATGTCCCTTCTCATGGAGCAGAAAGCAGAAACAAGGGCTACAAACAATGTCAAGTGACAACATATTCCACTTGCAGGTCCGGTTTGAGCTATTTTCCCAAGCATGATTTCCCTACCAATCCCCCATATTACCATAAGTGTCCCAAATATGCTCATCTTTACAGGTTTTACGAGACCCAATGCTGCTCCTGCCAGCATAAAGTAGCAGCCTGCTAGAACCTGATGTGAATCAATGGAAAAACTGAGTTTTAGTTCAGGACTTCACAAGACTATATGACAATGCCTCGATAGGCAAAGGGACTCATTTTGATTATAGGCATTATCAAAGAGATATGTGATAAGTTCTTGATGAAAAGGACAAAAAAAAAGGGAAAAAAAATGGAAGAAAAAGGGGGGGAAAGGACAGAGACAGAGAGAAGGAAAAGAGAAATAGTCACTCCTAAGAAATTCAAAGAAATCAATTTAATTCTTGGTAACATTTTAAAATATGTTTTCACAGGACGACGAGAGACTATGATAAGTAGAAGGAATATAGTAGCAAATGCAGAGAAAAACAAGGAATATATACATACATTTGGCTGCGAAAGCCAAACCAAAATATTGTTTGTTCCACAAAACACGATTCCAGATCTTTTTCTGATATTTGTTAGAAACAAAGCTTTAGAACTGCCACGTATTATCACAATAATCTCAAGAGACTGCATTTTTTAGTGGCTTTTATAGACTAGTTGTGTTGGAAGTCGAAGGTGGCAGCCAGTAATTATTTCCATTTTCACAAAAAGAGGAAATCAGTTTCTAATAACACTTTTGGTTGTTAGCCAAAACCCGAAATGCCAGCCATTATATCATTTTCCATCACCATTTACTGCCAAAAAAACATTTGCATCTGCAATTTCCTAAGCTTATCACGTTAATATTTAATTGCAAAGCTTTAATTACGACAAATGTAATAAGAAGTCCAAAAAACATTTTCCAGAAAAGAAATACACTCGTAATGCATTTCATTCTCGCCTTAAAACTCATTAACAATAAACATTTCAAACACTGCAATCAAGCATATGCATCCAGACAGCCTGATAGGCATGCCACATGACTCATATATGCAATATGTTATTCCTAAACTTGAAAAATGGCCATACCTCGAGGCGCTGAAGATCAATCGAGGCCGGGATATCCTTGATGTCAGTGAACTCGTAGAGCTTAAGCATGTCAGTGTGGTGGGGAATCTTCTGATTATTAAGAACAGCCTTAGCAGCAGCTCCAGGATAGAGAAGAGCCTCGACAACAACTTGAGGAATGAGTTCACTAGCAATCAACTGAGAGGATGTCACTTGTATGGGCGTTGTACACATTCCACTTCTGCATGGAATTCTATTGACAAAACAGAAAATGTTAGACATGTAACATGTTATTCACATAATTCAACTCAATTAGCTCTAGCTGCTTTGAGATATGCATTAAATAGCAAAAGTATTGCAAATCCTTGAATTTGGAGGAATAAAAGCTTAAGACCGTTCTCCTTCTAAATACTTGAGCTAAATTTGATAACAAGTCGTGCTAACAAAGCAATGAAACTCAATCCCTATTCCCACTAAATGGGATCAGCTCACTTAGTGCTAACATTACAAAAAGTTCTATTTTTCCTAAATATCAAAAGCAGAAAATTTTCGCTTCACTATAAGTTGCTCACTAAAATCGTTATGCTAGTCTTCTGCAATGCAGCTCTAACTCATACATGCCATGTATATTACCAAGGCCGACATGGATCGAAGCATACAGTTCTACTTATAATTTCAATTATCCAAATTACAACGTATTAAAACGAGAAATTGACTGAACAAACACAAAAAGATCCCCCAATATTAAATTTGTCAGTCATAGCCTAAGGCATTTCCTTTTATCTCAAATTACTAAAAACCAAGCATACGAGCAGCAAATTGCCAGAAAGAGCAAACAACAACAACACTGAAGCCTTCGTCTTAAAGGTCAGCAACACGAATCCTCTTTCATCATTCCTTCTTATCGTAAATCCATATCCAATTCCAATTTTCAGAATCATCATATTATTTTGTGTTGTTTCATTCACATTTTTCTTCCTTTGTCTCTCTTATTTAATGTAAGTAGTCCCCAAGAAATTTCACGAGGCAGAACTTGCTCATAATTAAATCACATACGTTCATTATTACCCAAATAAAGAAAATACCCAAGACACTAAAACAAGCATCACGATGGGCCTTCTTTTCTTCTAACAACCAAAATGCACCACACGGTACATCTCCACATGACGCGACACGACAACGGCAGGACTCTTTTCGTTTTTATACCTTTTTGGGAAATATAAAGACAACACAAGTTGAGGAGAAAGAGGAAAATGATGATATCATACAACTTGTGTCCTTAGCATACTACTTTACAAATAAAGATCGAATCTTTTTATCTTTAGGAAATTTATTCTTTAGAGAACAATCATTATCATCTGCATTAATTAATTCACAGAATAAACAAGCATTATTAATCTTTTCTCTTAATAAAATTACATTACACAAATGGGAAAATAAGTATATGCTAAAACAAAAAGCAAAAAGAAAAAGAAAATGATTACCTGAAAAGGGGTACTTGTAAGAAGATGATTAAAATGTAGGTAATGGAAGCAATTGAAGAAATAAACCGCGCCCATTTTTTTGAAGAAGCCATTCTTATTGTATTTGCAGCAGATGGGGGGGAGAGAGAGATTTTGAAGGACCCACGAAAGGGATTTTGTTTTTTTTTATTTTTAAATCTTTTATTATTAAAGCTGCCGTCTCGTCTTGTCTGATAGGGTGTCTCAGATTTTGAGTGGTCCATGTTTTTTCAGTCGTTTACGAGTCTGGACGACTTGTCGTTTTGTGGGTTTAGGTGACGGTGAATTGGTGACTCGCCGTGGGGGAAAAACAACCTAACGGAGCACAATTTTGCGTGGTCCCGGCATCAGCTATTTTTAAATGATATTTTCATTAATTTTTAATAGATAGAATAATGATCCGTAGCAAAGAAAAAGGGAAATAAAGACCTATAAAGTGTTCTATTTTAGATTTGTCCATTGAAAGTTTTAATTTTTTTAAATAATGTACGATATAATATTTTTATTAAATACTAAATTCAAAGAAATTTTAATATTAAATTACTTAAATCTAAAAATAATAAATATATTTTTTGTACTATTCTAGCTAGTATACCTATGATTTTTTTAAAGCAAATTACATATGTGAATATATCCCCTAAACTTTCAAATATAGCAAATAACTCCTCTAAAGTTCGATAAGTTAGTAATAAATGACACTTGCTTAATTTTAAAATGCACACCAAGTTGAAAGTTTATGAAAGTATTAAATCACATTTTAATAAATTTAAGGGAGTGTTTTTACATCAAAATCAAAGTTTAGAAGTATTATTTACAACTTCTATGAGTTATTTGCCAATTTATCAAAATTTAAGGAAGTGATTTGTAATATTTCAAAATTTATAGATACATCCATACCTAAATTAAAGTTGAGGAGAGTAATTACATTTTTTCCATTTTTTTAACTACGATTTTCTATCTAGCTATTGTATGGCACCCTCCTATGATTAGCTTTTGGTATCTAAATTTGTTGAGAAATACTTGCAAGTGCACCTAAGAAAGCCACTTTGTACCAAGGACTGGGTTATGGTACTAGTTTTTATTTAATATTAAAATTGCAGCTTATGTTTACAATTATCATTTTATTTTTCTCGAAATCTATAGGATTAGTGGATTGCTTAACCTAGACACCAAAATAATTCAGAACCAACCTCGAGCCTAGCCTTGACCCGATGGGTCACAGGTCGAGGAGGAAGTGGCCCGGCACCAACTTAGGATAAGAAGGGCCAAGCTGGTTCACATGAATTGACCCTTGTTGTATTTTTTTTTCTTTGTTTTTCTTATCCATTTGTAATTTTTTATTGACGTTTCTTTTCTTTTTCTTATCCATCTATATTTTTTTGTGGGTTTTTTTTTTCTTCCTTTCTAAATTTTATTTACATGAAAAATTAATCCATCGTTTTTTTTTTACAATGAATGAGGATTGCTTCATTAATTGTTGGTAAGCATGCCAATCCCAAATTTTATTAATTAATTAAAAAAGTACAAAAAAAAAAGAGAAAGACATTTGATGTTATCTCTTATACACAATTTTCAAACTCTACAAGTAAATAACAAAAATAAATAAGGAACTACTACTCTTCTTATAAATTATCTCTAACCGAGTATAAAAAATAAATAAAATAGTACTACTACCTTTATAAATTAATTTTTCTTACAATACAATTACATAGCAAAATAGATGCCATTTAACCCATTGTATCTTACCTAAGATTAGGAGTTGAGCCGGCAAAGCTTCCCTTGGATAAAACAAAGTTACTAAAGTATTCATCTTATTCACTAGATGTTTCGTACAACTCTTGTGTTATACTTCTTACCTTCAACCAATTTTCTACGCAAGCCAACGGCTTAACGTTAACAAGTGACAATCTTGATTGTCGTTGTACTTAAATAAGGCTTGTTGTACTGAAAGTTTGTTCAATAGTTACTATTGATATAGGAGCAACAAGAACTTGGCGAGCTATTCAAGAGGCAATCAAATAAGTCTTCCTATGCCTCCTCTACCAATCCAAGATATTAAAGTTTGTGATACTACTGTCACCAAATTCAAAGTTCATGTTGAAATAATGGTCAAGTTCTATGTACACACTTAAATCGGTATGGTGTCGCTTCAACCTTTGTGCCATTATTCATTGCGCGAGAGAGGGTATGACCATACGTGGCACCATGTAAGCCAAGGGACGATGAGAGAGTTGCAGGAACTTAACCACCATATGCAATAAAAAAGTTTAAAAAATAAGTCTTCTATTACCTAGATTTCTCATCGTTGTGTCATAATAACAACATAGGTGTCCTGTGTCTTAGAAAATATATCAACAATTTGATAATACAAATTGAGATATTCAAAAAGCATGTTTTTTCACGACACGGATCTAAAATAGAAACAATAACATAAACAATAAGAATTTATCTATAATATAGTAACCACTTTATAACCATTTTATTAACAGCTACTTGAAAAAATGGGTTACTTTAGGCTTCAAGCAGTACTAACAGTATGTTTACGACTTTCATTAGGAAAAAGTGAACACTTACTTAGTATACTTGAGAAAATGTTAAAGTACACTTATGAAAAACTCTAAGTATATTTAGCATTATATTGCATACATCAAATTGTTAGGATGCAATAAAATGTCTAGGACATTCATCATAGTAAAAAAACACAACACATCTTTATAGAAATAGTACTTTCCAAAAGTTAATAAGTGAAATTCCACATATACTTAATGTCTTTTTTTAAATTTTTAGGTTGCATTCCGTTACCAATACAAAATTTCCTTCATGCTTTATTTACAAATGAATGATCAATTAAAAAACTAACTATTTGTCTTATAGGAAACATCTTAAAATCTAAATAATTTATACTATCTCTAACGCAAAAATTTAAAATATGACAAGCACATCATATGTGGAAAAAAGTTCCACCTAGCGTGAGTAGCATAACACTTCAAGTTCATCAATGAATATGGTGTTAGCAACCACATTATCAAAACCAATTGAAAATATTTTTTTAGTCAAGAATATTCACCTAAAATAATACTTATTAAACAAAAAAAAAATTGTATTTGCCATGCATCATCTATACAATACAAATGTAATTCTCATATAAGAATCATCCTGCCATGAACCGATTCATATACCGACACAAATAAAAACTTGCGTATTAAGAGAATTAAATATAGCAGTTAATTTACGCTTACCGTTGTGATATAATTTCATAGTGGTTTGTTGTATCATTTTCAACTTGTACATTTGTGAGCTTGGATACAAAGTTTTCCGTTTGTATTCCAAGTGGTAAGTGGAAGATGCATAACTCTATGATATGTGACATTTGGTTAAGTATTTTGTTAGGACAATTTTTTGTCTCTCAACAAAATACCAAAATAGGCTTGATGATTGCGAACCACCGGATTAGGATATTTGTTGTTGTGACTTATCTATGCTAAACTCTATTGGATGTTTCAATTGCATGTGCTTGTTCAAAGTTTCATAGCCTTCCTCTCCTTATTTCATGCATAACTTGATTGACAATAGTTGCAATATGCACGAGTACTCTCATCTTCCCCTACAATTTTATGAAAATATTTAGTAAAAATATTATATTTAAGTGATATAGGTAGCTTACCTGTGGAGCCGGCTTTGCCATGTATATGGCTCAGTACTTCTTCCTCCACCACTCCTTGGATATTGTCTTTCTCTTCTTCTTCCATCTCCTCCTCGCTACCTCTCATAGCAACGGCTCACTTTGTCCACCAGGAGTCATGTGCTTAAAATCTAGGGTTAGCATCATTAAATCCTCTAAACGTTAGTTGGTGAAATTGTGGAAATTGTAATCCTCCACATTAAAAAATTGCTTAGGTTCATATTAAACAAATTTTTCCTTATCACCTTTCCCAAAACCCCTCTTCTTATTGGAAAATGAACCACAAAAGAAACTTACCATTTTTTCGATTAGTATAAAAAGAAAATACTGATATGGGAAGATGGTGGTTACTGGAATATATATATTCGATGGAAGATACTTAAATATAGGCAACAAAAATGATATAGATATCAGAAGTACTCGCAAGCTAAATAAATTAAAGAATCTGAAAGCACAAAAGGAAGCTAAGTGTAGAATTGAGTAGATGAGAGCATAGAAGCAAATAAATGCATAAGAGAATGAGTAAATTTTTTTTCCGTAAAGAACTATATGAATGTATAGGCACAAATATATATAATGTTCTCGCAGAATGTTTGAAATTTCCTCTTACCTCACAACATTTAAATTCGAAAATTTTCAAGTGTACCATTTTCAAAGTCAACAAGCCTACTACCCATAAATTTCTACATGCTATCCATTTCATCTTGCAACCTACTTCAAAACTCAAATTTGAAAATTTTTCAAGTGTGCATAAAGTGTATAATCCTATTATTTGCTTTCTCACGTCTTCGTTCAAAATATTACCTTATTTTATCAAAGCCTGCAATCCTATTTCGCCTTTTGAAAACAATAACTCTTGTGAAATTTTCTTCCTTCACTACTTTTCAAATGTCAGGCATTGTTTGTCTTTTGCTTCTTCTTCTTTTCTTTTTTTTTTCCTTTTGGAAGGGCAAGCTGTGTTTATCTTTTTTCTTTTTTCGGAGAGAACCTGCCAACCCACCGATTTGAACCGAACAGAGTTGGCAAGTTGGTGAACTGACCGAACCACCGATTCACAACCCGTCTAAAACCCATCTATCTAGCAAGTTTGATGCCGGGTCAAATCGGCTCCCACAGTCCGGTTCATAGTTTGTAAATCAGTCGAACTGGTTTGAACCAGATCAACAGTTCAACCCAACCCATTCCTTTATCTACAGCCTAACCAACCACCACAAAAGATCAGGCGAGTAAATTATCATTCTTATTTTCTTTATAGAAGTAGGGTATCTCTAGTATATTACTTATCAAGTTGCACGTTTGGTCTCAAGTGTGACATTTGTAAAACAAAACATGTACTTTCCATACAATTCCATAGAGGCAAAGAGGAAGATGAGTAAAAATATATTTTTGAAGTTTAGGAGTTGTACTCATGGCTAACAAATAGATTAGAGGTAAATTGTAATTTGCCAAAAAGGAAACTACAATTTTTTTTTTAATACTTTTATCTTTTTCATATATTTTAGTATTTCATAAGCATATATTTCCTTAGTGGCTCGATTTTTGGGATACTCACCCACTAAATATAAATGAATATTCTTTACAATTTTCATTGTTTATTTCATCGGTTCTAACTAGTCATTATGACTATTCTATTTTGTTTATGTACTCATTACCCTAAATTTATCTTATTTTATAACAATCAAAGCTTTGTGCGTTTTCTAATCCTATGTGCTGATTGAGGGCTATATTATCCATCAAGCTCATTAAAATTCCTTATCCCATAATTATATTTACTTAAAAAGAGGTATAGACTTTTAATCTCATTTATACATTAAAGTAAATTTTTAGAAACAAACAAAGGTGTTATCTGAATTACCAGGTTTTTATTGATATATATTACATCTATTTTTATTTTTATTTACACTTGATTTTATATCTAGTTTACCATTCTTAACGGTGGCTAAAACTTCAATGTCATCGGCTATTTATGATCGTTTAATGATGGCTTTGCAAGTTTTAGTGGCGGTTGAGAAAACAAGTGCATTTTCTTAAGATTCTAAGTTTGGATAGGTGTAGGAATAGGATGATAGGAATGGAAGGATATAATATATCTGGATTAGTGTAGGAAATTAGAAGGAAATGTCATATTAGTTAACTTAATAAAGAGTGGAAATAGGTAAGAAAAGAATTAAGACCTCAAAATTCGTTTCTTTTTTTGTCTAAAATTAAAAAGAAACCGGTAAAAATAGATGAAAATGAGATCATAAATAAAAAATTATCACACATAACAATGCTATTTCAAGAAAAAAAATTGAGGCAGCTTTAACCAACGTAAACTTTACTTCTTTTTGTTTATTTTATTTCAAATTAAGGAAATTTCCTTCGATATTCTTTCTATGCTCACATATACAAAATCAAAATTATATTTCTTTATA
Organism: Laguncularia racemosa; assembly: GCA_037954665.1. Lineage (NCBI taxonomy): Eukaryota > Viridiplantae > Streptophyta > Magnoliopsida > Myrtales > Combretaceae > Laguncularia > Laguncularia racemosa. Next base: position 4,486,957 of record JBBMOL010000030.1, on the reverse strand, counting down.
TTTTCACTTATTTCCACAATTTCTCTTTTTCTAAAAATTATCAAACAAGACAGTAAAATCATGTTTTTAAGAGTTCAAATAATTTATCCACATTCCCTTAATACTTATTGTATAATCATGCTGATTGTGATACTGGAGACTCAGTTTAGCTAGTTACTCATTACCGTCCTTGGCATATCATGATAAATTAAAACTCGTAAACAATGGCATCCTTAGAATCATAGTAGTACCAATTGGCTCATTCTCTATTTCTTTCCCAACGGTCGTACCAATTTTCTCTTGAATTATGCTTTATTGGCCTTTGAGTGCCTCCAACAACCACTCTTCTTTTTTTTTTTTTTTGCCAAAAGGACAAGAAGACATAAAACTATTCGCAGACTCCCATGTGGGTCACACATCCCAATGCCATGTTATTCCGCTTCACTATAATGTCTCAACCAGTAATTTCACCACCAATAATTGCATCGGTAAAACTTGACTGAACTTCAAAACAACTTATTACGTATAAGGATATAAAATGCATTCGATTGATAGAGTCTTAGATTTGTCGGATCCATTACTTTTTAGGTAAACCATTAGTTAACTGATAATTGTCAGAATTTACCATGCAGTTAAACTTTGACAAGATTTTTGTTGAAATTTACACTGTACTATATATATATAGTTGCAGCTACCAAGACTAAAAGAACCTTTCGATAACCATGTGGAGCAACCTTCCATTTGACATCCTAGCAAACATCTTCTCCTTCCTATCCCCTGCCTCTCTGGCTAGTGCTAAGTCGGCCTGCACCAATTGGCACAGGTGTGCGAGGACTTATCCACCGAGCATCACCCCGGCCGTGGCACGGCTGCAACCACCCTGGTTCCTCGCCCTGCCTGCCAGAAACCGTAGTTCCGAACTGTCCTGCTACATAAATAATCCAATCGCCAATAATTGGTATGCTTTGTCACTTGATTTCTTGCCTGGCCCAGTTAAACCTATTGTTGCAATAGGTGGTCTAGTCCTTTTAAGGCCTACAAGTTCCACAGTTCTTCAATTATACTTATGTAACCCTTTCACCAGGCAATTCAAGCAACTTCCTACGTTAAACACACTCAGGACAAATCCAGCAGTCGGTGTAGTCATGTCTAGGCAGAGTCAAAATCCTCAATTTCCTAGTTTTCGGGTGTATGTCGCTGGGGGAATGTCAAATTCACCTCGCGGTGGTGCCTCATATGAATCTACAGTGGAATTCTACGATTCCTCGGATGAAAGGTGGCAGATTTTAGGACCAATGCCAGTTGAATTTGCCGTGAGGTTAACTGTTTGGACACCTAATGAAAGCGTGTACTCCAATGGGGTGTTGTATTGGATGACATCCGCGCGGGCCTATAGCATCATGGGGTTTGAAATCAGTACTAATGAATGGCATGAGTTGAATGTACCGTTGGCGGATCGGCTAGAGTTTGCAGCCCTTGTGAGGCGTAACGGGAGCTTGACACTCGTCGGTGGCACGGGGAACGGGGAAGTGTGTATTTGGGAGCTTGCCAAGAGGGGTGGCTCGAATTTGGTTGAGGAAGTTGCTGGTGAGCTGGTTATGAGGTTGTCGGTGGATAAGAGGGGTTGGAGTAGTACTAGATGTGTGGGAAGTGATGGGGCTGTGTGCTTGTATAGGGATTTGTGGTCAGGAATGTTGGTTTGGAGGGAGACAGAGGAAAAGGGTATATGGGAATGGTGTTGGATTGAAGGATGCTGTTCCATTAGAGGGAAACAGGTGCGGAATTTTCCATTGAGAGCAGTGCTTCTTCATCCAGATCTTACTCCATCGAGGTTGCTAATGGAATGAATCGGAGTCGGGATTCTTTGTTTTGATCAGGCATTGAATTGGCTTGAGTTGATCTTGTAGATGTTCTTATGTCTGTTTTGACAGATTGTTAGCAAAAAGTGCTGGCAAGAACATGCACCACCCCTCCCCCTATCTCTCTCTCTGCTGATGGCAAGAAGCCAAGATGCCTTCATCAGAAATGGCAGAAGATAATTTTCAGATGATGTAATGCACTGGCGAGTTGTACTGGATTCAAGGCTCAAAAAGATTTATACAAATCGGAGCCGTATTATAAATATTTTCTTTTTCTTCTCTCAATATATAAACCACCTTACAATATTCATACAATGACTAAATGCATGTTGTATGGATATAATCTTCAAGAGGGGATATATATATGATCCTAAGGACTACATATTTCATTTAATTTATGACACATAACTATTTTGCTCGACCCCTGTACACAGATTACAGCATGTCATGTCATGAATTCTAATAAAAGGTCTATCATATGATGGTCTTAGACCACTTAAGTAGGGACAAATATATAAAATTGAAAAATTAATTAAACTGAATTTTTGTTTGGGTCATTTTTTATTTTTCAATTTTTGTTTGATTTTGTTATGGAAATCTACCAAACCAAAAAGAAAAATCGAACCCATCCGAAAATTTATATATTCTTTAGAAAATGAGATGCAAAATTGGAAGATATATGAGGATAAGACGCAAAATCCGAATCCATGATGCAAAAAGAATGCAAAATTTGAGCCCATGATGTAAAGCATGACATAAAATGCAAAATCAAGTTGCAGAATGAGCTCCGAACTAAACATAAATACTGTTCTCGTTAAATTTTCTTACAATCTTAAAGGATATATGTATTTTAAAAATGTCTCTTTATCATGCTAGTAAAGGGTCCTTTTTATAAATCAATGAAGCATATATTTAAATTTTCATTTTGCTTGAAGAAAATAGGCTAAAGACCTCCTTTTTGGTTAATCTTTAACTATAAATCGTTTGATAATTTCAATTAAAATTTTTGTTTGGCTTAGTGTCAAATTATCTTAAATCGAAATTTTCCATTTGGTTTGAAAAAATCTTCAGTACACCTACAACTTTAGGGTTAAGCTACCATTAAGACATGAAAGTAGAAACTAGAAATCCTGCACTGTGGTGTGGGCGCCATCAGCCAAATGACAGGGGCAGCTCTAAACCTCATTTGTAGATGTCTACAAGATTGTGAAGTGTGAACGAATGCACAAAGATAGTAGCTTTTCCTAATCCAAGTTGCGTTGCGTGCACTTTTCTATGCTATCCAAACGTGGGCATAACGTTGACAGCTACAAGTATGACAACCACAATGGACTGTCAATTGAAGACGAAGTCTTACAGCTGCTTTGCTTTTCAGTTAAGCGATTAGCTAATGGTAAATGACTAGATAAACAAACTACTCAAATTCAACTTAATATTTACTCATATACTGTTTAAATTATAACCAAGTCAAATTTGAGTCCAAACTCAAGCTGCACAAAATAGTTTATTAAGTTAGGCTAGTCTTGAACCTCGTAATTTTTTTCTTAGCAAGCTTGCATATTGCAATCCCAATTGAGCTTGAGCTGAATTTAGGTATAAGTTGAATACAATTGAAGTTTTGCCATTAGTATCATTTTAGTCAAAGGAAATATATATAGTTTTGAACGAAACTGAACTTATAAATTTGAATAATTGCATTTAAATGTAAGTTAAATTCAAATTAAATTTGAATATAGATATTATTTTAGTTATAAGAAAAATATTTTTTTATTTTTCAAAGTAAAATGAGTCTAAATAAGCTTAATTATATAAAACTCAAACCTATTGAGTACAATTTTGAATTGATCCCAAAGTCAAAATTCTAAACTCAATCATAGGGCTTAAAATTTGAATTTTACGTCTAACTTGTACTCTGTCTGGCATTAACTGACTTGCTTAATGCCCTAACAAATGGTGAGCAATGTCAATAGCCCTAAACAATGTACCCCTGATAGTTGTGAGATACTGCACATTTCCCGTCAGCTCAATAACCCAGTCCAGTAAAATCAAGCATCTTGAACCTCACTAATAGCAAAAGTTAAAAGATACTGGAGCTTTATGTTGAGAACAAGTTTCAGTTCTAATTAAATGGCTTAAAATGCAAAAACGATCAAATGAACACACTATTATAATTATTAGATTGTTTTATTCCTAATTAAAGTAAAACAACATACTATCATCCCTGAATTGGTAATATACTATTTGCTATGGTTATAACTTAACTTGCAAGTCTAAGCTGCTATTTCACAGCAAATATTGAGCAAAACATTGTTAGTTCACGAAAGACCAGCCTCTGTACTGGATCTATTCCTATTCCTAATTGAGAAGTGAAGACCTAATAAAGGGAATGGATGTAGTTACATCTGCTATTACACAGATTGCTTTGCAATATTAGAAGCCACCAGCACCAATAAACTTGAATTTCTGCCTACTCCACGGTTTAGACCCAATCACGGCTAGAGATCATGCAACCATATCTGTGAACTGTGAACATTAGCAAGCAGGTGGGTCTTCTCATAGCAGACTAACATTTCCGATCTAACATTGAAGAGCAAAGATTGTATTGAATCAGCTCACAAGTTCCTCCATTAAACCCTGTTCCAAAATGTGGAGTCAATTAAACACCAAATAATATGGAATGTGGGATAAAGTAACAAACAACCCACCTGAGAGACATACGGTTCAGCATCAGTTCGTTTTAGAAAGTGAATTGAGTAGCGAGCCAGATTGGCTGACCGATCTGTGAGCAAAACTTCACCAATATTATCAAGAACACGAACCTTGATATAGGGATCTTTTGGTGGCACCATATCCTATAGAAACACAATACATACTTAAAAAAAGGAAGTGCAACATAGATACAGGCCATGATATACCTACAAATTTTCATTGTAATTTCTTAGATTATACATAACCAAGTAACCATGAGCTTATTCAAATTTTAACTCGTCGGTTACTTGAAAGTCTTCCAGCTGATATTGATTAAATAGAAGGCAAGATATGCATGCAAAAAACAGGTGTAAAAAACTATCTTAGGATTCAGGCAGAAAAAAGGAGGAGAGAGAGAGAGAAACTAAAGTTCCACTATGCATCAACTTCCTAATACACCAGATTCCATATACTCTATCTTTGCTGCTACTCTATTCACACAAGGTAAAGAAAATGCAGTCTATAACATAAATACAAGGCTCCATAACATTCTATTGCTTCTAAAAGAACTAAAATGGCAAGTCCAAGATCTCCTTTTAAGGCATGCTTAAATTAACTTTCACCTCAATTGTTCCAGCAATTAAACTGGGGAAAGGGATGCTTACCACGGTCAAGTCAAGATTCATTTCATTCACATATGTGTCTAGAGTTGCCGAGTAATCCCTAAAGTACTCCTTCTCAGAATTGTTTAGCTTGCTAAGAATTTCTTCTGGAAGCACACGACCTAACTTCCATCTCAAACTTCGAATAACTTCAGCTCGGTTGTACCTTAAGGAATATGGAACCACTTTAATGTGGCTGTAAAATCAAGACCTAAGCAGAAATGATTGCTGTAAATAGCTCAAGAAACTGAAAGGAAAAAATGTCCTTTACATGTATGCCATCAAGCACCGTTTGTTGTGACTGAGAGAAAGATGATGAACGAGTGCCCCATAGTAATCTCCATTTCGAGTAGTTTGAATATCCAATCCTTCTTCTTGTATATTTCTGTTCATAAGTAACAGATTCTGAGTAGAGAGAAACAAGGAGAGATGTGACAAGGCATAACTAGCAAAATACAGGAAATAGTAGTCATATAAAAGTTGCAATCCCAACAAAATTGTAACCATCAACAGTTTGAGAACATATAGATTTTGGGATGCATACTGAAGACAGATTAAGCCATAATTTGTATATCCCAGCTATACATGTCTGTGTGAGAATAATCTAACCCATCTATGTTGCAAGGGCCAAAGTAGTTCGCTTAGCTGACAACATGGATAAGACCAACTGTAACTCTGACAAAGATTTAAAACTAAGAAGGCCAGACCAGTAAAGATTGCTGAAAAATGCAAAATACAATGTAAAAATCTCACCAGTCAATCTACAAAGCATTTAAGTTTAATGAAGCAGCATGTAACCATAAACTTGCAGGTGGCTAAGCAAGCCTTGCTTTCCATAAAGAGAATATGTTTGATAACTTAAGTGTTTAATAACAAGCAACCGGTAAGACTGTAATAGTCCTTAAAGTTCCCCTGCTATCTAAGTTGCCACGAACAATAATCTAATGTTTCCGAATCAAAGATACTGTCGTTGTGTCAAGAATAGCCATTCTCAAATGCAATGCAAAAAAATAATAGTTTAATAACAACCAATGGAACTTGCAGGAACTGCTCCATTAGTGAAGATCTCAAACTATATCCTTTTGTTCGTAAATAAAAAACTAAGATCATGAGCTTTTATTAGCTTGTCCATTATACTCAAACTTGTACAAAATATGGATTGGACAGGTTACTTCTGTGCCATATGCAAAAATAACGATCAACAGTGGTGATGGTGCCCAGTTCTCAGAATTTTGTTTTTGTCAAGAGAACAATTGCATTAAGAAATATTTATGCTACAAAAAGTCTAGACATTACCGAATCAACATTTGAGTTGAAACCACAATGATATAACTAGCACAGAACCTCAGCTTCAAACTTCAAACTTCTCAGATGAGGCATTGAGCTATCTATGCAACAGCTTGGTTTTTTCTTTGACACACAGTGTAAAGGATGTGTAAAAATTTGTCATAAAAGCACATAGGAGTAAAACATCTGACTGAGGGTATTACCTAAACAACAACTGCAGCCCAAGGTGATGCGTCTCACACTCTTTAATTACTTGATTGTACAAATCATCCTACAAAAGCACAACCCAAAATTTTCCCTTATATTGCAAAAAAAAAAAAAAAGAAAAGAAGAAGAGGTAAAATAAAAAGCAAAATCAGGAAAGAATAAGATTATCAGTATTTCAAATGGCTGCTGAGCATTGTGGTGCTTGATTTAACCAGAAGAGGACAATAAATAAAAGGCCATCGAGACAACTTTTGTAGAAAAGTAATTGCCAAATGATGCCAGGATAAACAAGAATGGGGAGCAGGGTATCTCTCACTTGGTAACTTCAGAAAATAGGATCAACTAAGGAGCTAATAAGCAGCTAGCAGCTCTAACAAGCAGAAGCAGCAAGGACACATCTGGCTTCGATTTGCAAACAGAAAGTTTGTAAATTTTCAACAGAATACAAGTAGCAAGCACCATGACATCTAGCAAAAGGCCAAAAGCAAAGGCAATGCTCATACATATGATGCAACCAATGGTATTACCATTGCATATATCAGGCCCCCAAGCAATTGCTTGCAGCCACTTGCCTATCCTTGCTTTTTGCCACAGTGAGATAAACTACTTAAGCATTGTGTAGAAGATCTAAGGGAATCAAAATAACAAACGAAGCCTAAAGGAGAAACTTGGATGTATCAGTAAAATGTGGAGACTGAATAAACAAACCACCCACATCTTGGACTCTTAAGCAAGTCTATAGAACAAAATTCCGCTCATACCATCTCCGTGCTTTTCTTTTTATTTTTTCGCTTTTCACAAACAAGTTGGGACTAGGGTTCAAATCCTAAAGCAATTACAAAGAGCATAGCAAGCAAACACTAGTGACAGGTCTATCAATGCTTTAAAACTAATCCTTTAATAAAATCATACCAATTCAACAAAAGAGAACTTTCTGGAAAATAGACCATTTTCTCTTAAAAAGCATTTAAATATAGAACTACCTCAGCAAGTGCAATACAACTTCATTACACCATGCTTTTCTTTCTATTTTTTCATTTTTCACAAACAAGTTGGGACAAGGGTTCAAATCCTAAAGCAATTACAAAGAGCATAGCAAGCAAACACTAGTGACAGGTCTATCAATGCTTTAAAACTAATCCTTTAATAAAACCATACCAATTCAATGAAAGAGAACTTTCTGGAAAATAGACTATTTTCTCTTAAATAGCATTTAAATGTAGAACTATCTCAGCAAACGCAATATAACTTCATTACATAATTTAGTTTGAAGAAAAGGGTATCCATAACTTGATTCCCCAAAGGGTATCACATGAACATATATAACCGGGCAGATTACAGTAACACCCCCCAAATACTATCAAAATTGCAGCGACAAACCAAAGTTTCTAAATACTGCACTTATACTTGGCATTTCAAAATTTCTCATCCAATACAATACCAAGTCAATCCCTTGTATCAATATACAACTGCAGTTATTCTTATGGCAATCCATCACCTGCTTTTGACTCTATTACCAACTAAAACATTAAATCAGACAAGATTAACCTCAAATCGAGTGATAAATTGGTCCCTACTCCCTAAGAATATTACATGTGTACATAAATACAAAAGATTGATTTAGTATTACAGATGAAGAAACATTTTAAGGTGTGAATGGCTTTCAGGGAGGCAAGTGAGTTGTTTTAGGAATTCAGAGCGTGGCGGCAATTCTGATAATTTTAAGTTGGAAGTGTAATTTAACCTATAAAATACATAATTTGAGGCATAAAATAATAAAAAAAAAAGCCCCGATTCAATGCAGTAAAGAAAAAAAGAAGTTAAAAACTTTACATTGAAAGGTTTGATTTGCCCTTTATCGGTGCTAGCAAACTCTTTCACCAGCTGACAAGCCTTCCTCCCATACATCTTTCAAGCTAAGAAAACCCACTTCGCCGCTGAATAAAAGCCTGAAAAAACAACAGAAAACCCTTTCAAGCGTTTCATCGAACAGTTAGAATGCAAGAGGAGTAAGAATACATCGTACATACCCAGGGATATCTTAGGTCAAATGTGTTTGCAAGATTCGATCTTTAAGTGTAACTATGTGTGCACACTGATCAAATTTCAATTTTTTTTTTTTTTTCTAGTCAATGGGTAAAGGAGGAAGCAAAAAGAAAAAGGGTATACCCAGTGGAAGAAGAATGTGGTGAAAGGAAAGAGCTTTTATGGGTCTGTAATAAGTATCGATGAGAATGAAGTTTGAATCGAAAAACGAAGGGAAATGGAGGATTGAATTTTCGGTTTTTGGCGGGTAAATGTTTCGCAAATTCCAAATTCGGGGCACTTTTTGGTTTTTACGTAGGTAGGAATGGGAAGAGCGTCTGAAATAAAAGAAATTAGACCTGATGATAATAATAATAATAATTAAAAAAGTTGTTTATATGCATTTAATTCTTTAGTTTTTAAATCGAGCATTTTAAATCACCAAATCTTAAAATAATAATAATAATAGGCTTTTAGAATATTTTACTGTTAGATAAAATTTTAAAAACTTCTTCAAAATTTTAAGAAAAAAATTACACAAAATCAAAGTAAAGTGATTATATAAGAATCTAAAAGCTTTTTTTTTTTAATTTAAGATTATAAACACTCAGTCTTAAATTAGAGGAACAAAGTATACATAAAATAAATATAAAGAGGGTATATTTATAATTTACCAAAATTTTTAAGGGATAAAATTAAAAATACAACAGTAAATAGATATAAGTAGACTCTTTAAATTTTTCATTTACCTTCTATAAACTTTAAAATATATATAAATAATTCTAAACTATTATTTATGCCCTTAAAATAGTAAGAACTTAGTAATAGTTTGAACTCTATATATATGTTGTTGAAAATTATAGAAAAATAAAATCACAATTTAAAAGTTGAGAATCTATTCACACTTACTATTGATTTAAGGTATTTTAACTTTAATGTTAAGGGTTTTTGAGTTTTTGAAAATCCATAGAGTTAGCTGTAATTTGAGCCTTTAACATTAGCACTATCATCAAATCTTGCAATTTAGAGAACAAAAATTAATTGATAATTTTTTATTAACTTTGTGCCAAGCATCTAAATTGTGCGTTAGATAATGATTGTAAACACCTCATTTTTTTCTCATATATTTTTTTTTAAATAAATAATAAAAATAATAGTAATAATAAAAAAGGATCTAGTTTATGAGTTAGTAAAAATTAAATGAAAATTAATAAAAATAATAATAACAAGTAACAAAAAATAATAGTAATAAGATTTTCAACAAAATTAAGAAAATATGGGTCTCTAAATTAAGTTTGAAAACTTCAAATCAATAAAAACTAATTAAAGATGATAGCTTATATGCAAATTGATTACATATAATGAAGGAGAAAAAGGACCAACCTAGCTGGTCCACACCCATGCCCGAACAGTAAAGGAAAGCCACAGGTCGTGGGACTGAGTCACATACAAAGCACTTGCCCATTGGTTTTTTTTCTTTTTCTTCCCTTCATCTGGGTCACATGTGGCGCACGTGGTCATCTTCCCTAGCATGCCAACAACTGCGAACAAAAAAGAGAAGAAATTGTGAGAAAATCCGAGTGCACCATAATGTTTTTTTTTTTTTCAAATCTTTTCGGATTATCATCAACTTGTGACTAAAAAAATCCATATAAATCACAAGAATGAATTTAGTTTAAAGGATGTGTATCGATTTTTCAAATCTTAAGAAAATAGAAACAAGTCTCAACCGTGGGCATGATTCAAGCTTATCAATGTGATTTTTTGCAAGTCTATGAATAGAACTCGACCTTGCAAACTCGGGGGGAGAGAGAAGAATCATACAAAATCACTTCCAATCTCTCGTTCTTTAATTTTCTCTCTCTAAGACCTCCATGAACATGCTTCAACTTCTCTCTACTTTTACTCACTCCATATACAATATCAATGAACGCAATTGGCATTGCTAGATTTCTAATGTTCTTCAAATCAAGAAAAAGTCGATCTTTTACTTCAACTTAACCGAAAAAAAACAAAAAACCTTCAAAACCCATTTCTAACCACCACTAGTGTTTTCGAACTACCACACTCCAGGCAACTTAGGTGTAAGTTGCTGCCATGATCGAGTTCCTCATCCTAGCAAAGGCCAAGCTAATGTTTTCGCCACCATCGACACCCATCGGAGAGCCACCGCCAACGAAGGCCCCCAATTGTTGTGCTCATAACCCAAATCATGATCCTAATCTGACTTGAGTTCAACCTAAACTGACCTGTAATCCAAACCCACAAATCCGACTCGTGAATAAGCAAGTATTATTATTATTATTATTATTATTTAGATAAATTAGTTTATTTAATCTTGTTAAAACCCAATTGATAAAAATAAAAATAAATATGATTAATAAAAATTAACGTAGATATTAAAAATTAATAATATAAATAATTAGGTTAATAACGTTATCTTAATTTATTTAATTTAGTTAAGGATAGAGTATATTAAAAACTTATGAAAATCTATTAGGAAAATTAATAAACTAAGTAATTAGGAAGTAACCATTGTGTAAGCCTTAGGTGCTGTGGTGTAACTATCGCCTATGGACGATTAGGTTCCCAATTATTATTATTTTTTAAAATAATGAGTAATACTTAGTTTATAAATATAAAAATTGAAAAATTTAAAATAGTGGTTTATTATCTTATATATAGTTTTAAAACATAAAAAAAGGTTTTGTCACTTAGAAAAATAATTTTCATGAAATAAAATTTTAATTGATGTTTTCAAAATTAAAGGGTTTTAGTTCCTTTTTTTCAAAATGGGGAAATAAAGTTTAGGTTTGGAATTTTTATTTTAAACTCGGCCTGTTTTCATAATTAAAATTAATCGATCCACTAAAAGCTTTATGAAAATAGAATTACGTTGGTTTGATCCTAATTAGCAGGTACATAGGCACTTATGAGGCAACTGCGTATAAAATAAAAAAACATTTTATTCTTTTCCAATTTCAATTTACCATATAAAAAAATTACAAACAAATATTTTATCCTTTTAAAATTTCAATTATAATATAAAAACATAAAATATTTTATCCTATTTTTTAGTTCGACTTTAATTAAAGCGGAAATGCAAAAGTTTTATCCTCTTTTATATCATTTTTAAATAAGAATAGAAAATTCATAATTAAAAAAAAATGATTAAAAATTTTCCATGCTATTTTGATTTTTTTCATGCTCTATATGAAGAATATTATGTTTTGCACATGTGATAGTGAAAAGAATTGATAAGAAGCTTTTAATTCATTTTTTTGAAAAGAAAATAATAAGTGGCAACTATTTAAGTTTTAATAAGATAATCCCTAAGACTAGATTTTCTTGTTAATATTTTTCCAAAACTTAAAAAAAAAATTGTAAACTAGCAGCTAATTAAGGTTAATCTACCTAATTAACATTAACTAATCTTATTTTATAAATTAAATTGGTGATGACTCCAATTTTCTTTAAATAATTAAAAATAAAGTTTTTCCTTAATTTTACTATCAAGTAGATTATATTAAGTGGGTTGGACTTAATATGGGTTAATTAAGAAAAAAATCCAGAATTAGGCTTGACAATGATAAATCATTTTCTAATTGATTTCATAGTTAATGTTTAAAAATGAGCCATTAGTAATGGAGCAAATGAATTTAATCTATTTACAAACTACTTAAGTAGAGGCTATAATTACTCAAATTCAAGCTATTCTAATAGTTTATGAAACTTGTTTTAGAATAATATCTAACTTGATAAACTTGATAGCATAATCAAACTTAAGTTAAGTTTAAAAATATATTAAGTTTTATCGAATTTTTTGCTTCATTATAGACTTAATTAAAAAATATAGTTTCCTTTTTAAAAAAGAATCAAAACTTAAAAGAGATTAATCAAACAAAGATCTTGATCATTAAGTAACAAATTGATTAAAGCTTGAACTATAAAATATAAGTTGGGTCTTGAATTTAATAATGTTTAACTTGCTTTAATTTGTTCTTGGCCTTAACTTTTTACCCAGCAAAAGAACCCCAGTCGCAATATCTTACATTTTCGGTTCACAATCTAAAGCCTAAAAGAAAAAATTCTACTCCTCTTTTTTCTCATGCAATCAAGATCTCCATCTTCGTTAGTGAAAATCAAGGAGGAAGACCCTCCCTTTTATGTAAAATTATGGAAGTTATGTGGCGTATAGATGGATGTAGTTATGTGACTGCAAGCAATTGCATTTTTGTGTCTACAATTGGTGTTCATTCCATGCAATTACCATCATTCACATGGTTTGATTTGTAATATTAAGTTGGGTAATCATAAATTTCTCCTAAAAAATCGTTTATATGTTTCTATACTTTTTAAACTTTGAAACCATACTTTTATCTCTCGTAAATTTTGCAACAAAAATATATTGACCTCTTTAGTTCAACACCAAAAATATAAGGATACAAACAAGATAAGTTTGAGATAAGTTTCATAAAACAAAAACCTATCCCGATATCTTATTAATTATCCCAAAACCTATCCTAAACCTTATAGGATTTTTTGCTTGTTGCTCAAATCCTACCCACTAGACTAATAGGATACCCACAACTCGCTTGCTACCTTCTTGTAGGATTAACAACATTTTACTTAAAATACTTTAGAATTCATACTTTAATGAATTGAAATTAAACAAAAGAGAATCTTAACTACTAAAATAGTGTTTAGCAATGTATTAGCCAAAATAAATAAAACAAAATGGATTAATTAATATTTTTAACCTAAAGGCACCATTGGAATTCCAAGAGTTAGGCAAAGATTTATTTGTCTAATTGATAAGTTTAAAAGGTTGTTTTATTAATGTATACTCCTTTCCTACGTTATGTTTCTTTCTTTTCACCCCCCCTCTCAAACCTCTTGTACCCTTGGCAGACTAATAACCCAATTTACACATGGATCCGCTAAATGAAGGTAAGTAAATGCTATTTTCCTTGTCTTTTCTTGTATTCTTAATGTTTGACTTAAATTAAAAGCAAGGGAAATGTTTTAGAAATGGATTTATCACACAATCTTGGAGAAGAAACCGTATAGGAGCAATCTGGTGTTTAAGATAAAGGGGTATGTTGTCTGTAAGTGATACCGAATGTTGTGAATTCTACATACTTATTAGAATCGCTATTAAAACAATCATGTCGAGATTGATGAATTTAGTAGAAACTTGTGAGGTTATTCAAGGGATGATAATTGCAAGTAAGTATTTTGAGCTAGTGTGGTTTTAATGAAATTGAAATATTGTTGTAGTGAATTAAGAATATGATTACGTATTTTGAAGTGTAAGTATAGATTTGAAGGTAGAAGCGATCGAGGAATTGGAATTTTCAAAGGAAAACTGCTATTTTCGTGAATGTGACAAGATTTTGGAAGTTCACGGGCATAACACGATCATGTGTGCACCTATGTACTTCATGTTCACGATTGATCATAGGTATTACATGCCTATGTTTAACAGAATAAAAAAGTCAAAAATTGTATAGTGAGGTTCATAGGCAAGCAACACGACCGTGTTATAGCTCATGTACTAGCTTGTGTTGAACCTATGTCCTTTTAGAGTTCAATTTTCACCAAATTTTGATCCATAGCCTTTTCTAATCCATTTAAATATCTAAAAATAAATTAAATTAGCTAATATAGAATCCCTAAGCTTATATGTTTATAACTTTGGATTGGTCTGTGTTTTAAGAGATTAGAAGATTTTGAAGAGATCATTTTGTTAAGTACATGTATGTTATATTTGTTGATTGTGCCTGTTAGATTATAATAATAAACAAACTTAAAATCATGCTTAGGAAATTACATGTTTATTGCTTGTGCTTAGCTATATTCGAGGAACTGGGTGTACAAATGATCTTGAAGTGGTGCCCTAATGATCAATTGTGTGACGTTATCCCTAGTAAAGTCATACATTGAAACGAACCAAGTAGATTTCGGGCTCTTGAACCCATGAACATTAGGGAATAGCTAATGTCATATATGTGTGTGTGTGAATGGGGTCTTGCATAGCCCTAAACTACGTTGTTTGATTTGCCTAAACAAAAGATAATAAACTAGTGTTTTGATGTATCTATTACATGTTACTTGTGAATGTGTATCCGCATGGCATTCACGTATGTTTGTTGGTATATACTATATTAGGCTTTAGCTCATTCCTCATGGAACTCTTTTTCAATTGTAAGTTAATTTGGTGAGGTAGTAATGTATGACCAGATTTATGTAGATGTAAACCAGAATATGAGGGAGGACATAGAATGTGTACTACAACAAGTGACTTGAAAGCTAGAGGAAGAACATTTCCAGTGTTATTGTGCTTAGTTATGTTGAACATGAGACTCAGTTATATCTATAATCAGCTATGTTACTGTTTCAATTATTTGTAGGAGATAGACTCCAATTTTATTCTTGCGAATTTATGTAGTTGTGGATACCAAGTGAGACTTTAGAGAGTCACTCACTAATGTATGTAGAGAATCTGTTTATTGTGTATGTGGAGATTTTATAAGCTATGAAGTTTTAATCAATTTATGAGCCTTTTCGTGTTGTCATATAATGAGGACACGTGATGAGCTATATTCATTCCAAGTTCTAAAGCATTAAAACTAAAGTCAAATGCCACAATTATATACTTCTACTTTAAGTTTACAACAAAGTAAACTACATTCATTAGCAAATATAATAACATCATTCATTAACAAAATAAAAGCAAAAATATTAAATAATATACTATGTAACATTTATAAGAATATAAGTAACTTAAAAGTATATTTGTAAATGTAGAATAAAATAATAAATAATAATTTTAGCGAGTTTAAGTTTTCCATTAGGTATTGACCACATCCCACAACCTTACTAAAACCTTATAAGGTTTTAAAAATTATCCTAAAATCCATCCCAAGCCTTATAGGATAATATACCATCGAGTAAATAACAAGTTCAAATAGGTTGGAAACCTTATAATGGCCCACCCACTTGTATCCCTATAAAAATGGTTACTTCAAAAATGCTTTGAAGCCTTAACTATGCTTTGAGGATCGTAAAAATACAAGTTATGAGTTTAAAAAATGTATCCACACCTAACTCATAATCTACAATGAAATTGCAATTTGCCATATTAAGTTTGTTGATTTTGTTTAAAAAACAATGAAGATGATATACTATGTCATATAATTGTCCAACATGCTTCAGTACCTTACCATATGAATACAATGTATATAGTCAAGGTCCTTATTGCACATATCGTACCATTGCTATTCTCTTATGGACATGGTTTGATGTCCTATCCTTTAAAGATATCCCATGTCCATGTCAACAATATATGCTCTAAACCATTTGATTATTAAAATTATTTAATAATATATATTATTAAGCTAGAATATACTTTTCAACTCTAAATTATTTAACGTACAATTTTTGAAATTGAAAATAATGAATAGGTGTCAGTAATTCTTTATAATCACACACGTTTTTTTGATAAAGTTATGTAATCATTTCACATTTGATATCTATAATTTAAATCTTTTTTAGTTTTACAATATGTATCACAAGTATATATCTCTCTAATGTGATATGTGACTGTACTCTTTTGATATTTTCCAGTCAATTGTCAAACTGAATTGCATCAAAGTTACATAATTCTAACATTCTTTTCAATAAAATCAATTTGAATAAAACACGCGCTAGATATGAAAATTGTCCATTCAAACCAAATAAAAGGGTAAGAAGCAGGCGCGAGTCCTTCGAGCATAACAAACATCATCAAAGAAAGGAAACAGTCAATAACAAGTCATGACATAACATCCAGCTGAAGGGTATGCCTAGAAGAAATGTGTCACTATATCCACCATTCTTAGGGAAGTCCAAAAGGCAACATACGTTTGTTGTTAGATATATGAGAGCGTCATAAACAGCTAGAATAATGAAAGAGCAACATCTAGAGTGGTTCAAGTTTCAATGACAGGGTTTGAGAGCGCTAAGATGATTGTAAATTGCAATCCCTCGTGCTTGAGCAAAAGGAGGATAGCGGGTGACTAAGGTAACTGTCTAAGGCTCAAGTGAGATACTAGTTAATCTAAATCAGTAAGTTAAGGGAGTCAAAACGAAGAAGACTGTTATGAATTCAAAAGGGAGGAAAGGTTAGATCTATAATAAAACCCTTTTCTTCAAACATGAAAATCTTATTTTTTAACACAGTAGTTTTTATTGTTGGATGTACTTTTATCCAGAAAGTTATCTTTTATATGAAATGGTAAGGTAATTCCTCTACTGTTTACTTGTAAATTCACTCTTGCATGAAACATTTGTCTTACGGCACCCATGCATTGTAATAGTTTCGAAGTAAATTTTAGCCTTTGTCACAAACCTTGACTTCTTGCTTTTATGGTTTATTTTGTTTACTATTGTTGCTTAAACCCAATCCTAGGACTAGGAGTGGGGCTAATCTAGCACATGTTAAGTTACTCAATTGTCAATTTGTCTTAAGGCTTCAAGTCAAAAAAAGAATTCATAGACCCTGATCGGCATCGAACAAAGTCGTTCCATACGTGGCTTGTACGACTTAATCGCAAACTGAATTCATCATAATATTATTTTATTGTTCACTGTCCATTCCATCTTACTCCATCAAAACACTTGCTTACTCGATATAAATTACAAATTCCGTAATTTTCTGCATTAAATATTGCAAAAACAAGGGTTTCCTCATCCATGGCGGCCACAAAAAGAAAACACCACGAAATTTCATGGTATCTAGTTGGAAAGGTTAGCTGTTAGCAGCATTGTATGATCAATAATTGCTTGCCGACTGCTAAAAGACTTTATCTGACGCCTGAAAATCGCCATCTAGCGTGGACAATCCTAATCACATGCTTGAGTAAAAAGGGCTTGAATCTAGGCTGGTTTTCGGACCCATAAGGTGTGTCCAAAACTATTTTCCCACTTTTTCATTTTTGGGTTTCATTAAAATTCAGACTCTTTTGTCTTATGGCTTCTTTTGGGACAATTAACAAACTCTTCAAAAGTGTCACCCCTTATTTTCTGAATATATGATGAAATATATTTTTTTAATCGATGCATCACTAGTTTCAAATGATCACATGCTATTATATAGTAAAAAACTATAATCTAGAATTTCCTCGACTTGCTCAGTAAAAAATTGTCTTACTAGTAAAAAACTTTTTCTACGAAAGCTTTCACTTTTTTTTCTGGAAAACGACTCGTTTTATGTTGATTAATCTAGCAAAAATGTGATTAAAATTTTTAGCTTGAAATACAATACAACGGTCTAATAATTTCAATAAATGTAAATTAGGATATTTATTTTACAGTATTGCTTACATACTTAAAATATAAAATAAAAATTCAAGATAAAATAATTACACATATCACTAAAAATACGGCTAAAAAAAATTTTTGCTTATATAAATGAGTAACAAAGGTAAAAATAGATAATTAACAATGTAAGGTATTATATTTGGTTAAAACTGTAGTTGCATAATAAAATGGGTACTTTATTAACGGATGATAAATATTCTATTATTCTATCATTTTATTTTATTTTTGCTAATATGTTAGTACATGTTAACTATTAATTGTTTATGCATCCTATATTATTTTGTCATTTTCTAAAAGTAAATATACATTTTATGGTATTACGAATATACATTAATATTAATATGACAAGTACGACACATGTAGAAAATTATTTTCATATATCTGATATTTTACATCGGACTATTGTTAATGTTTTGCATAAATATTGTTAAAAAACATATACTGTATACAGTCATTAATATAATATTCTTACTGAAGCCATATGATGTAAAATCTATTCTTACTATTATTTTCCGTATTATACTACTTTTATACGATATATTACTTGTATCACTTTAATGCATCATATCGAATATATTATTTTTGCAATTTTACAAGTGAAATTTGCAAATCAAATTATAAAAATGGAAAAGAAGAAATATATATATATATATATATATATATATATATTTTAAGGAACAGCAGTTGAATTTTTTGCTTGATTAGGAAAATAATTTTCGTTGATTTAAATATAATTTAGCAGACAGATGTGGAGGAGTTGATGTCTCGATGATGATTTGATGATGCATGCCTCGAAAAGGTCCCGGTGGCTTTAGAATCGTGCATGTGAAGGAGACGGACCCAATATTATAGATGGGCCCAATGCTTTGATGTTCAAAAGATTCCTAAATAAACGAGTAAATTGACCCTATTTATAATGTGAAGTTGTTTACTTTTTTCTTTCCTTTTTTTTCTATTTAATATAATTGTAAATAACACTTGATTAAGTATTATAGACCCTTAAACTTTCAAGCATGTTTTCATCTTTCTAAATCTTTGAAAATATACACATACTCATCAAAAAGTTGCAAAAACTTTTAAACCTATGATAAAATGACTATAAATGGCGATGGTTTTAGAATTCTAATGACAATTTGTGGAATAAATACATCGAAGTTATGAAAAGGTGAAAGTGCCTTTTAAGAGCTTAAAAGGTTTGTTCATACTTGGCCAATGATGTTAGAAATATATTTATAATTCATCCAATTTTTTTAATGGGCAACTTTTTATGTGATTGTTAAAACATGAGATATGTTGTGTAAATCACCAGATGATAAGATTATATTAAAATTACTAGATAAATTACATTGACACCTAAAAACTATCATTTTATAACTAAACACCAAAAAGATTATCCTAAGGCACATATAATTTTTAAAAAATATTGTAGGATAAATTCTCATCTAATATAATATAAAATCAATCTTTTATTTTATATATAATTTCATCTTTCTTGCTAATTTATCGCCTAATTTGGGGATTTTCTTAATGAATTTGATACATATTAATAGTTAATGTGAAATCCAATTTTTTTTTTAATGTTATAATTTGTTAAACCATGTTAGGAACATATAAATTACTCAAGAAAATAAGATTACACTTGATAACGAGTATTAGGCTAAATGTTAGAAGAGGTTAGCATATCCATTTTTATCTTCTTAAATGGTAACCCTTTACACCAATCAAGGAGAGAGAGAGAGAGAGAGAGAGAAAGAAATAAAAAAAAAAGTAACCCTTTACTTAAGTAATTAATTGTTGTTCTTTGGAATATTAGTAGAGAGAAAATAGAAACCTTGTCCTCGGTTCATTTAACTATGACTTTATAACACTCACTCTAAAAGATATCAATAGTCTAACTAATATGTGACTAATGTTTATGGTCTTTTAAACCATTAGATCCAAATTTTTTTAACTTGTATTGACTTGATATTTACTATCTCAACTTTATAAACCATACTAACACTCTTTCATAATTCATGTTGTCACCTTTAAATAGGCAACATTCTTGTCACAAAATCTTATAATCAGGCCAAGTCCCCCCCTCTCTTTTAGTGTATAATTCAATTTATTTCTATCACTCTCTACTTATACATCAAATTAGAAGCTTGTGTACCCTCGTGGGCCTCTTTTCTAAATTAGGTCAAAGTAGGTATAATGACTAGAGTTTTAACAAAATAATTGTTTCTATAAATAAGGTCACTTTGAAATTTTCATTTAAAAAATAAAAACATTACTGTATTTTTCCTCATTTAAATCTCCCCTACTATCTTTTCTCTCTCTCTTTTCCCTTCTTACATTTTTTCCTATTCGTGGCAATTTCCTCTCCTCTCTTGCACGCTACAACAGGAATGGAAGGTGAGTCAAGTTTTTTCTTTGATTCTTTAAGGAAAATCAACTGTAGTTGTCACTAATGTAGGCTTCGAGTGGGAAAAATAAGGAATTCCACCATTTTGGAAGAAGGATAGTAGAGACATCAAGGTTTTAGAGAATCTCCTAATGGTGAGTATGAATTTCTACACAATAACAACAAAATGACTTTGTTTTTGACTTTTGGTCATGTAATGTAAAGGATTAAAAGTGGGAAAAATGGTTGAAGTGTACAAGTTTAATAAAGAAGTTTAAGAATTGCAAGCAAGGTTATTAACTCTTAAGTTACTAGTTAATTTTATGGAGGTTAAGAGAAATTTGATTTAAAAATATGTTTTACATGGGGAAAAAGTATTATTGGGTAGGGGAAGGCATGTTAGGATTGTTGAAGTAAGTTTAAAATGCATAGGTTTGATGAAGGAATGAATTTGCGAACTTTCATAACAAAAATTGTAGAATTTGCAACCAACATTTTGACGCTAGCCTATAAAAAATTGTATGAAAGATAATTTCTATTGGTATCCGAATGCTAGAAGAGTTAGCATCCAAATGCCAGTTGAACACCAATACTTTTTCCATTTCTTTTATTTTCCTTTTAAGTATATTATATACTTGATTGTAGTATTAATTCTTATGATAATTTTCACTACCTAATTACTTATGTTTTGAAAAATTAACTTTATTATATTTTGATCAAGTTTTTCAACTATTAAACACTTTTCCTAAAGCTTTCCAAAAATAATCTATAACTCAAATACAATACATAAAAGGTTAAGATCTGTTGATAGGCTATTTCAGACTTGGGCTTTTAGGCTCAATTTGACTAGCTTAAGTCTTAAGTCGAGCTCTAGAGGCTGAATTCGAACTCCACGATCCTTCATTGAGCTCTTGAAGTAGAAAGTACTATCAATAAAACTTGGACCAAATGCTAGCGAGTTCTACAGACCTATTTTGGGGTTAGGTCAAGTTACCAAAAGCAAAAGTTTAGGTGTTTGGGCACCTATGGACCTAAGCTACAAAGCTAGGTTAGATCAATTCAACCAAACCCTTAAATAATGAATGCTCAATAAATGAGGAAGGATTATGGTCAAAGATATACATTCCACTAAATCTAAAGTGGATCTCAAGATGATTACCCCCTTTCCTAAAATGGCTCAATATCATCATCTATAAATAGGGGATGAGGCCATTTAGTAAAAAACTTTTGATCTCTCTCTCTCTCTCCATTCACACACATGTATTATCTCCCTCATCGTTATGCTAACTTATGCATTGAAGTGGTTGTGCTGGAGCACCCTCTAACATCCCCATAGCCTCATATATATATATATATTTTGTATTGTAGGTGACCTTGACCACCCCTCAAAATCTCCAACTCAACAAGATCAATAATTAAAAGGATGAGTTGGGAAACTAGATGGTAGATTATAGAGTAGTTCAAAGGGTAGAGTATAATAAGGTTAAGGGTTATAATTGATAGTTACTAAGATTATTGTTTATAATTAATTGTTAGGACATAGAATTAGACAAACTTTAGTGTCATTTGTGGTTACCATTTCACATACATGTTTACCATGTTTATTGACCATGCTTGTTATGAAATAATGAATTGAACTCAACAATATTAAAATAATACTTGCTTGTTGCATGTGTATGGTTGGGTCTAATGGACTGAGAGTACCAATGACCTTAGAATGGCATCCTGATAATTGATATGTCACAATGTCTTGGGTAAAGTCATGCATTGAAATGATCTCAGTTGATTTAGGTTAACTCATGAATTTATGAGTGTTGGGGAATACCCAACACTATATAGGTATATATTATATATGGTGTGAATGGGATTTTGTGTTACCTAAATCTTAGGAAACCAAAATTGTGTTGTATGTGCAACTAAATTACAAGATAATTAGATATTTAGTGTGTACTGCATGTTGTGCATCTATTTATGTGCCTGTAATATATTAGACATGCGCATGAGGTTATGATATTCACGTGTTAAGCATTAGCTTACCTCTTATGGATTTTTTTTTAAGCTACAACTACTTTAGATGATATGATGATGAGGCTAGCGTTTAACTGTACCAAGATTTTTGTGTTGATGTCAAGTTTTCGTACTACTATGATGATTAGATCATGTGGGAAGTGGATAGCATATTGTGTTTATGTTCCTTCTAGTTTAGTTGTTAGAAAGCATGAATTTTCATTTATTGAAGCATATTAGAATACAATCATATAATAATAATAAAATACACTAAAAGAAATGAATACTAAGTTTCAATTTGAAAACGTACACACCTTTTATATAAAATATAAGTGATATTAACCTTGAAAATTCTTCAATAATTACCAAAAAAAAAAAAAAATCTAGGACTCTAGTTCGGGAAAATTCCGTACAATGATGACAAAAAAAAAAAAAAAAAACAGTTCAAAAACTTGGAGCTAAAAACATAATTCTAATGCAATTTTTATTTATTGGGATGGTTAAAGATTTTTTAATATAACTCAAGAAGATCTCTTACTGTAACAGTCGTGCAAGACAAGGTTAAAATACGATGGCCACCTCCCAAGCTTATATATGTATATATGAAGACCCATGGAGAGAGATTTGCCCATGTTAAAGAAGGAAAAAAGGAATTAATTTGAACATGACAGAGTTGATCCTTCATATTTAGCTTTCTCTTCGTCTTACTCTTATCCATCCCTTTTCCTATTTTCATAGATAATTCACTATTTTTCTCTACAACTACAACACGATAATATTTGTTGACGGAAAATTTTGTATATATATTATATAAAAACTTATTTTAGTGATAAATACATTGAACTAAATAAATCTTAAACTTTTTCTTTCCCCTTTACGTGGCTACATATGATGACGCTTGATATGTTATATCAATTAATCCCAAAAAAAAAAATAATAATTAAAAACACATTACAAGTTGTTTGAAATGAATTTGTACATTTTGAGAAGAGTTAATTTCAGCCGAAAAATGCCGATGACCGCGTTTGAAATATGTGTTTACCCCAACTAACTATGTTAGCTTTATCCTATTCGAATAATAATATCTGTACTTTGTACCGACTATACTCTAGTAAATTAAATTCTACGGCTAACGAAAGTATATTTCTTGGACTCATCAACAACGAGAAATAACATTTTAGGAAAAGAAAAAAAAAAAAAAGAGGAAAAAACGAGGTGACATTCGTGATAGATGAAGATCAAGACTATGCTCTAAATGCAACATTATTTGAAATAATCAGCATTAGGAATATAGAAGGAAGATACAACTCGTTTTTGGGGGGTCTTAAAGATTGTTATGGAATTATCTTAAATGTTTGTAATTACTTCATTATTAGCTTTCGTGTCAGCTTTAGCATTGTACATAATTTATGATCATCCTCGTTTCCAGACGTAGTTGTATTTTCATGTTCTTTTTTTTTTTTTATCGTTTAAATATTTCTTAACGATAAGCATTTGAAATGTTATATTTAGAATTTGGAGTCAAACATATCCTAGTTTTAAGTGCAAATTTTAGCGGTCAAATCCACTTTACAAAAATTAGATGAAAAATAAAGAGCAGTGATAAGCATATAGAATATTTATTATGAAATTATAATAAATTTATTATTTTTTAATTTCCGAGACTCTTTTTTCATTTTCAAAATAAAATAAAATAATATAATGCTATCATGTCATTCAAAATTTACTTTTGCAATTAATTATCGGCAAAAAAAAAACATTTTCCAAAAATAAATGAACAAATTATCAACAGTTTGAAAAAAGAAACCCAGAATATGGCTGTGAATATCCCAGTCAAGGGAAATTAGAACAACCCTCATTTCAATTTTCAAAATACTCTTACTTATCCTTTAGCTTCAAATATAATCTCTACTATTGATAAGGGGCCTCCTTTTTTAGGATGAGCTACATTTGAAATTACAAAAACGATCCTATGAAATTAATTGATGCAATTACTGGAATTCCAAAGGAAAAAAAAAATACTTTGGAATTACTTATAAGATATACAAGAAAGATTTACAAAATATCCGCTTCCATATTTAAGATACCTGTGTTTTTTTTTTTTAAATGTTTGACGACGATTGCTTTTAGAAATTTATTTCATACCAAACAAATGCTTGTTTGCCTTCTTGTTCTTGGATTACTTCATATTAAACCAATCATCTTTTAAATTCTTTCAATTAGTATTCATTTTACCATCACGTTTTACTTTATTTATATGTAAATAAAGTAAATGTTTATTCATGATCTCATTGCAAAATTTTCTTATTATTAGCCTGATCTAATAGTTTTCTATATAAAATTGTTATTGTTGCTGTAAAACGATCTATTAAATCTCTTTTTGTGTTTTTCCTCTTGCCCCAAAATCTTCTTTATGCAAATAAAAATTAGAATCAAAGTAAATAAAAATAAAAAGTAACAACAAAGAATGTAGAATAGTTAAGTTCTGCTCAAATATATTTATGGCCAAATTGCAAATATGTTCTATAAGGGGAGGCGCAGATAAACTCTAAATTTTTAAAAATTTCATTTCATTTTTTTATAATTTTTACAATCTTTAATGAATTCTCATAATTTTCAATCTTATTAATGATTTAGAGGTTATTTATATATTTTTTAAAATTAAAAAAATTAAAATAATATAATAATCCTATATCTATCTATCTATCTATTTATTTTTTTTTATTTTTTTATACGCATCGTTAATATATATATATATAAAACCAAAATTCAACACTCTTAACACCCCAAGTCTCAACTCCTACCATAGAAACTGTCCCCCACAAAACATAATAACATCCCTAGAAAAATCTATAGAGAGAGAGAGAAACCAACATCAAAACGACAGCAACAACATGGCTGGTTTACAGAGATCTGCAGTTTCATTCAGAAGACAGGGCTCTTCAGGGCTTGTTTGGGACGACAAGATTCTTCTTGGCGAATTAAGCAACGGCCAAAAAGCAGACAACCCTGAACAAGACAACCCAGGAGACAAAACACAAAACAGCAAAGAAACTGAAGTGAATAAGGACAGTGCTGTTGGCGCTGCCGTTCATTCTAGCAACGGTAGTGGTACTTTGGAGAGAAACCGATCTAGCGGCGGTGGAGGAAGAGGGTTCCGTACAGGGAAGGTGTCGCCGGCGTTAGAGCCGCCGTCTCCGAGAGTATCGGCTTGCGGGTTTTGTGGGGCGTTTGGGAAACAAAATAAGAACCGTCGCAATAGTTTCAGTAACGGTAAGCGCAGTAGATCTAGGTAGCAAGGCGGACAAAGCTAAGCTTCCCATGCCGAAATAGTGCTGCGTCTATATCTACTCTAATCACATATTTGTGATAAAATGGAGAAAGTGATCATCATGGTCCATATTTTTTAAACATGACAGTATGTGATTGGATGAGATCCGGACGTGGAAATCGAATGGGATTGTAGTCTGTGTTTCCATGTGGTTTAGCGACGAAAATGGAAAATTCAGTTTGATCTTGGTGTATGTTATATTATTAGGTTTCTCAGAGAGAAAAGTATATATATATATATGTATTTATGTTACTTACATTTAGTATATAGTATGTAATTGAATGAAGTAAGGCTTAGGAGTTCAAAATTTAAGAATGGGATGGATGTTTTATGCTCTTTTTCTCATTTTTGGTGTTTATTTTCTGATTTTCTTTTCTTGAATTAAGTATGATTCTATATGGAACTAAAGTAGAGCCAATAATGCAAACCATGAACAAAACAAAAAAATTATTTGTACAATTTTCATTTCAATTTGTATAAGATAGAGTAAGTAAATAAATAATAAAATGGGCTTCAATTTTTTTATATTGTTAATCAGCTGAAGTTTATTATCCTTATTAATAATTGTTGTTATTAAGATCGTAAAAAAGAAAATTGTTTAAATTATATGTTTATGTTTGCAACTATTAATCAATACCGATTAATTTTACAACAGCTGATAATGGGCTAATTAAGGGCTTAATTAATGGATTGAACGACTAGAATTACAATTTGAAGGCTAATTTAGGGCTTAATTAATGGATTGACTGACTAAAATTACAATTTGAAAGATCAAATCCAAGAAGAATTCAGTTAATAGATACTTTACGGTATTGATGAGGATTTGGGAAATAAAAAAATATTTTATTTAATATATTTTACAAAAAGCAAGTGTATTAAGAAATAGAAAAAGGTTTTTATCTATGAATAAAGAATTTTCTAATCCTAACAATTTTAGATAAATTTCGAGAACTTGGATTTTGTATTTTCTGAGTTTTCAGTTTTTCCTAGGAGGTACTTCCCATGGTCCACTGGAAATTCTCCGCGATCGTTGATGTTATCCCAATTCGTTTACTTTTTGTAAATCTGATTTCTGAAACCTAAGTACAACATCGTATTTTTGGGAACAACACCGACTAGAAAGTTACTACATTTGATGTATAAATAGGTAACTAGATTTGAATTCACTGACATACTGCTGACACGCCTGCTACCTAATCGAGTCTTGGTCCTTTGCTCACTTTCCATGGCAGCGCCTGTACACCTGTGCCCGCGCAGATCGAGACGGACACCGCAATTGTTCGGGTAAGATAAGATGGCTGCAGTTGGTCCCGGATGAGATGGTATAAGCGTTAAGGAGGAGGCGGAAATTTTGAACTTGTTTTGATTTATTTGTGTTTCCATCATTTAGTATTTATTTTATGTTCTTTCAAATATGAGTTTTTATTTTAAAATAGATAATAAAATTTTAAAAAATAATTACAAGGATTAGATTTAAATTAAATAATTAAATAATTTAATGATTAGATAATAATAGAAGTTATAAAATCATTTTATGATAGCCATGTTAATACTCATAGAGCTAATTAAGCTATTTAGAAAAGAAAATTTTATGTACTTATAAATGATTATTCATTGTTGAAAAAGTAAATACCTAGAATTATAAAGTAATTACATTTTCTATTGGTACAAGCGTTTAGGGTTGCTCCTAAACATTTGCCAAAATAAAGTGAACATGATATTTTATTTTAAAAAACGTTAACATACACACTAAACATGTATTAATATGTCAAATTAAGAAATTTTCCATTTTTTTGTTTTTATGCACTTGTTCTTCCCTAAAATATGTTCAAGTTTGAAAAATATGAAAAGTTATCTTTTCTTCTTCTTCTTCTTTTTATGCTTAAGAAGATTTATTAATTGATCAAATTTGTTTCATTTTTCATAAAACATGTCAAACTTGGAACACATGAAATTTTTTCTTTTTTGGGCCTTTTACAAGTGATAAATTATACTGTATTTTATAGTGTAGTAATTCCAATTCACTCGGTATTTTCCGAGTCCTATATTCAAATATATATTCTTAATTCCAATTGGTATTGTTTAGATCTCTACCAATTAATTTTGCACCGGCCCTTATTGGATAAATGGTCCTATTTAATTTGTGGTAAATTTATTTAACTTGTTTCATAGTGGTTTTTAATGGATGAATAAAGAGATAGAAAAATCCTAACTAACCCTTGATCACTTTTGTTGGATTCTATAAATCCAGATGGGACCCTCAAATCCACAACAAACCCCTAGATTTGATTGAAATCTTACAATAACATATCTTATTAGAATTATTATACACTGCTAATGCATTGGGACACTTAAATCTTATGCATATCTTATCTATCATCCCTTTTGTTACTTTATTAGTGCTTTTTGCTTCTTCTTTTTTTTTTTTTCAATTACTATTTGTTACAATTAGTGGAACTCAATTATAAGGAGCCTTGTAATATTTATCCCATTATATGATGATATCTTGTAAAAAGTTCGACTGGAATTTTTTCCTTAAACTTTTTGTTTACTTTGATACACTCGGTCAAACTACTAAAGGTAATTATAAGAACTTATGCACATCAAAATATTGTTAATTGATCCTAATACTACGTAATCGATGTGACAAGTTATTTATTAAGGATAACTCTATTGTATAATAATTTAAAAGTGATTATATGATATATATAGACTTTGATTACAATAAAGTATCTTAAATTACAGTAAAAATAAAACTTATTAATAATAAAAGAAATCATTGATAATATTTGATAACTTTTATGTAAATTGTTGATAGCTCTCTTTTCAACTGTAAATTATTTTTAAGTTATAATAAATAAAATTTATTAATAATAAAAAAATTATATATCAAACTATTTTTAAATAATTACACTGTAAAATCCTTCCATCATCATACTAGTGGAGTCTTTTTCTATGTATATCTGTCATAGAGGTCGTGTTGAATTCAGTGGAAGAAGAAAGATTATGTACAAAAACAATGAAGTTCAATTATAGGAAGTTTTTGGCCAATTCTTTTTTATAGCCTCATTTCAGTAAACAGATTACGCATTAATTGATTATTAGAAAAAGTTTGCCTCGGTTCATATTTTAGCTTCGGTTCGGGCTTCATGGTCATCCGTCCCGTCCGGTCCTGGGTCCATTTTTTGGGACTCAGCATCACCCCGCCTATGGAAGAACTTAGGACAGGTCTATTACCATTGAGTTCAAGAATTTTCTATAAATATGTTATTTTACTCCCTTTTTTATTTTTTTATTTCTAATAGGTATAATCATACATGAATTCTCTATAGTTCGTATTGGTTTTTTAATAGACCTGTGTGGTCCCGGGGCCTATAAAGAGGGTCTTGGGATTAGCAACTCCACGTGGTAGAGATAAAGTTTGAACTTATACCCCTATTAAATGAGACTGGGTCCGAATGAACATGACTATGCCTGGTCCTCACACATTTATATCATAGAAAGCTTCCACTTCTTTTTGCTCATAAATTTGATTAGCTAGGCTCATTTACTACATATTTACATTCGGTTGCCACACATATAGTAAGGAGTTATTCTAATAGAGGTGGAAGCAAATCGTATTGATTTGGTTTTTTTCTTTAAACTAAATTAAATTATAAAAATAGAGTTTGATTTTGCATTACTTCAAATCAGATCATGCAGCTTGGTTTTATATATTTTTTATTAAATTATATTTTATTTTTTAAGAAAATATATTTATTTAACATGTATATCATATGAGTAATATTAAATTTATTTAATAATAATATGTATTAATAACATATAAGATATTAAAAAAGTTAATATTTAAACAACTAAAAAATTTTTAAGTTTTAATATAATTAATTTATTTCTCAAATTAATATATAATATGAAATTTGAGTAAACATATATATATATTTGTTAAATTACGTCATAAAATTTAAATATATATACTTTTCAATAAAAGTAAATTAAACTCTTTTAAATGTTATATTATAATAAAATAATTTCTTTAGTTATAAATGAAATATTATTATATATTTTTTAAAAATAGTTTAGTTCAGTTTTATGATTTGATTCGAATTACCTCTCAAAACAAATTATAATTTTTTTGTTTAGTTTGAATTGAAAATTTTCTAAACCAAATTAAAAAAGAAAACTATATTTTTTATTTAATTTGGTTTATGGATTAGTTCAATTAGATGGGGTTTTTTTGGCCTTCCCTACTAATTATACTCATTCCAACAAAACTTGAGCAAAGTAATAAGGCGTTTCTTATTATGTACAAACCATTATGCAAAAGAACCAATATGTACCTATAAAGCCATTCACGAAAGCAAACACGAATTGTTTTAACTGATCCATGTGTGCATGGAAACGATGAAAACGTAATAAGAAAACAATGAATCGCCTTACTTTTTATTTCCGTCCTGTGTTTTCATTGTTTCTTTGCAGTACAAGTATAGGGCTATGACAATTTTTGTTGGCTTTTGAATGGCTCCGCAATGCCAGGCATTTCCTTTTTATGATTGAAAATTACGAGTATAATCGAATCGAATCGAATAGAAAGTCATACACAAAACTTACTTAAATTATAAATTTTGACTTGATCAGGATCTCATTAAATCAATAATATATATACCTCTAATCACAATGGTTTTGCATGTTGAGTATAAGTGCACCTAAAAAAGGTAATAAGAATGTAACCTGTATTTTTTAGTTTTGTCTCAATAATAACTAATGATATGTGTTAATATTCTACTTGTTAGTAAAAAATTAATTAATAAAAATATACAAAAAAATTGTAGAAAGCCAAAAGGAAAGGGAAAATGAAAAAATAAAAAAAAATAAAGCACCTAATAAAATATTGTAAACATTATTATTTATTATTAATATAAAATTAAGAAATTTATCTTTTTGTTAAGAATAAAATATAGATAATCTCTTTATAAATAACAAAAAAATAAGTTATTTTTATATAATATCAAAGCTCTAAAGATTTTACAATCCACATTACTGAATAATTGCCTCGTGCAATCATATAATTTCCAAGAAATGGGATCTAATCGGGTTAATCCTTATAGGAGAACAACACTTACACTGGTCAGACTACGATAAAAAGAAATTAAACTGAGTAAGAAGTCAACAATCAAATGATTCCATATATGTAGCCCACAATCTTTCTATAGTGTCATGGCATAGGCTATTCATGCTTTTACACTTTCGCAAAAGCCGTTGATTTATCGTGATAAGGATCAATTAACAAGCTAACGTTGACGGGATTATATGGGACGCAACTCAAGCGGGACCACCGCACACACCATATCCTAGGGTTCCCATATTTTCATGGCATCCATTGCGTCCTCATCCAAACCCGACCAGATGTTGAGAGGACATTTTGGGTCACTTCACAAGTTCACATCACATCGCTCCATGCAAAGCTAGGTATGTAGTCCCTATATGCTTTTGGGACCTTTCGTGGATGACAATCCAATAGCAATATCATTTAATTCACCTTTCCCGCTTGCATACAATATTCAGTGCATGCAGCACTTCAATGATGCTGAATAATTGAATAAATAATTATAAGGCTAGGTTGTAAATATATCTATTATACTCGCTTTATGTACTTTACTCTTTTTTTTTTTAAATCGACTATTCAGACATTTATTTATTTCTTTAATTATAATAAAAAAATTTAAATTTAATCTATCTTATTTAAAAAAATAATATTTATATTATTAAGTTATAAAAATTTTAATAAATATCTATATCCTTAATGATGATTTTGTTTATGTTAGTAGTTACAGTGATTTAAACTATTTTATGATAATTTTGTTCTCTTATTAAAATAATAAAAAAACAAAAAATACATAAAATCAGAAGAAAAAAAAAAGATAAAATCCCTTTCCTTTCTTCTTCTTCTTCTTAAATATATAAAATATATATATATAGATTTCAATCTCTATCAAGACGAAAGGTCCTGTAGAGATCTAAAAATACATTTTTGAAGGTTCGGGGTTAAACACTTTATGTAAGGACAACAAATTAATACATAAAATAAATGTAAAAGGTTTATTAATAATTTACACTAATTATAAATGTGGCTGGTTCATGTCAGTGGACGTGTCTCCAGGTAGACAAACTAGGTCCGGACATACAAACCACTAAACAACTTTAATGCATTAATTAAAATCCAGCTCAAAGACAGCCATAAGAAATGTGTTTAAGGGAGAATATGAAACTTATGACTTCATCTAAGTTTATTGCTTTTTGTGGGTGCTGAAATGATTAGATCCTCGAGTATTTATGACTCTATTTTGCTTAAGATTCAAGAGAAATTAAGAATAATAATGAATGACAAGGAAAATATAAAGTAGAATTTGGCAGTTGATGTGATATGAAATTTTCTTATAAATTTTTATAGTGATGAATAATAAGGATGATTGATTCTAAAAAAAAAAGAAAAGAAAATTATGTACATAATATGCAATTCCCTATAGATAGTGTTAATAGAATAAGATCTATAATGAGAACTTGACAGCATAGAATAGCAATAAGTCAATATAATCATTTTGTATCATGCTTGGTATATTTAATACTTGATATAAATTTTTTGAATATATCATTTATATTATTAAACAGATAGATATAAAGAAAGAAAGAGATGGAATATGTTGATGATTTAAGAAAGTATTATAATATATGGCACAAGCTTTTTCTGTTTTAATTCGTTAACTCAAGTATATTTTTGTTTTGTAAGTTAGATTTATATGCAAACTAAATAATGGATTAAAGAATTTATTTAATACTTTATCATGAAATATAGCAACCAAACAATACCATAAGTTTTCTCAATTTCTTTATTATAAAACTCTGGGTTTTACACATGGCAGTACCAACATCGAGAGACAACCACTATGCATATATAGGGGTGGGGTTGGACTTGCTAATAGTAATCAACTCCTCTACTACATACATAATTGGTTAGGCTGTAGATGAGAAAAAACTTATACATAAACTACTTGAGTTTTGTTAGATATTTATTTGATTTCAATTCAAAAATAGTCAAATCAAGCTTAAGCTTGACTTACTTAAGTAGTTTATCTAATCAACCTTGAACTTTATAATATTTAACTCAAATAACTTGTGAACTTAATTGAGTTTTAGTCAAGCTCAAATATTAGTTGAATTCAAGTCAAATTTAAATGTTTATATTATTTTAATCAGAAGAATAATATTCTTTTAGATAATTGCTAAAGCGAGTTTAATCTAGCTAAGTTTGGTCTCATGGACGAACTCACTAAGTTTCACTTTGAGCTTTGAACCAACTTTCCTAGCTAAACAACCAATGGATAGAAGGTACCGATTTGATAACCTTCCATTGCCAAGAGTTCATATCTACCATTAGGGATGAATGAGTATAAGATGTTGTAGGGTATGAGATTTTATTTGTAACTTACTCTATATAGTACAAGCTCCCAAATTTTAAAATTAAAACTTAATCTATAATACTTTATAACCACCTTATACCTTGTAAAACCTATAAAGCATGAGGTATCATATGAAACATGTAAATTTTACTATTCTTCTTATAAATTTTAAGTTTATGTGATATTGAAAAAGTAACTCAAGTGATATTACAAGTTTTTAATATGCACAATTTTTATAACTTGTGGCAAAACATGTAAAATTAAAAAAAAAAATAAAATTTTCTCTTTTCATTATTTCAAGTTTATATGATTTTATTATTTAGCAAATAGAAAAAGAATAAGGAGAAGAAATGAAAATATAAAGTTGGAAAAAAATGGAGAAAAACAAGAGAAAAAATGGTAAACATAAAGTGAGAGACATAGTATTAGTTTAGCCATTTAGGATATTAATTTATGGGCCTAGGCTCTTTATTATTCTTTTTACTAAAATATTTATTAGTTGAAATATA
This sequence comes from Laguncularia racemosa, assembly GCA_037954665.1. NCBI lineage: Eukaryota > Viridiplantae > Streptophyta > Magnoliopsida > Myrtales > Combretaceae > Laguncularia > Laguncularia racemosa. The sequence continues at coordinate 4,453,203 of JBBMOL010000030.1, read as the reverse complement.
CAATGTTATTATTTATTTATTAATATTGTTTAATAATTTTTTATAAGATGAATGTAGAATATTTTGAAACTTGTATTTTATATACTTTAAAGTATAGGTTTTATGATAGATATATGGTATGAAAAAATAATACTCGTACCCTACTTTGTAAAAGCAACTTACGAAAAATCTATATCCAAAACTAATCTTGTGACTCTTAATACTCGTCCCGAACCTATTGGGAAAGTATGATACAAATAAATACCTAATAAAACAAAGTTACCCACTCACTCCTGTCTACCATGCAATTTAAGACTTCATTTTTTGAAGGATTCACAACACCTAGATTGAAAGCCATTTATTATCTTTATTTAAAGTTTGAATATGGCATCACTTGAAGAATACTTGATTATGATAGCTCCAAACCATGTACATTGAGCGGGTAAAAATACAAAAATCAATTCCTAATATTTTTTTTTACTGCTACTATTGTAACACCTCGAAACTCAGGCCGCATTACCGTTCGCCACGTGTCCTTATCACACAAGAACATAATAAGGCTTTAATCTATTTAGATACCTCTTCATCTTGTAATTCTTATGTAAAGACAATCAATCCATCCCACAATCTTTAAAACTAATATCATAAATCTATATTCAACATCTAATGCAATTGGAATTTATAAAACTCTAAATTAATATTCTCCAGATAATATTAACTATTACATTCAAATAACATAATTTCCCTAATTTCTAATCACCATAATAATAATGGTAACCATCTCCTTTCTCTTTTTATGGTTCACCCAACTCTAAGTTATCATTTCTCTCAATACCTGCATCTAAAAAAATTTTCTTGATGAGTGAGCTAATGCCTAATACGTATAACACAAGCACACAAGTATGCACAAATATGAACATATATCACATGCATCATGCAATATTAAAACACAAGCAACTGTTTCATGATATGATTTAAGTCTACAAGCAATAACAAGGTATTCATGACACCCTTAATGTACTTAAACGATTGGAACATGAATTGGTAATGAGAATTACCATTATAGGCTCCACACTCGTGATACACCTAATTCCCTTAAACTTGGTGCTAGGAATTATCACTACAGGCCCTACACCCATATCCACTTAAGCACTCAAACTTAGTGATGGGAATTACCGCTACGGGCTCTACACCCATGATACACTTAAACCATTTAACCTAGATTATTTCCAAGCATGACTCCACTAGGGACAACATCATACTAGGATCATTGGGGTGCTTCCTAGAGATTTGCCACTATGGGCCCTTAGGCTGAGTTAAGCACATACAATAACAACTTAAATACTTAAGTCAAACCATTCAACTAAATCAATTTCAATACATATGCTAACTTAAACAAGTATAGAACAACACACAAGTTACACGTACCTTAAATCTTAGCCTTGAGCACATTTGGTCTTGAACTTAAGCTGAATCTATACAACATTAATACCTTCTTCTTAGTACTAATCTAAGAATGATATAATTTCCTTAATTTCTCTTAATCTATTAGGTTATCTAAGGTTTTACTAATTATCTATAATACGTAGAAATTAGTTTAATTAGGAGTAAAATAAATAAACAATGAAGTTATGTTTCACTTAACACAGTTGTGTTGGAGGCTGTGTAGCTCAACATAGGCTAATATACGACCATGTTAAAGGTCATGTATCTTTCGATGAGTTTTAGGTTCAACATGGCTGTGTAGACAGGTCGTATATCTCTCGGTATGTTTTGTATTCAACATAGTTGAAACACGACCATGTAGATAGGTTGTGTATCCCTCGGTAAATTCTCATGAACCCTAATTTTCTTCTACCAATTCATCCAATCTCCACATTCTCTAATCTTAAGCTCAAGTAAATCCTAAAACATGAATTTGCTAATTAACTAACATGGATTAGAATACTTACGTTGGAATTTCTGCGAATCGAGTCCTTGATCCGCTAACTTTCTTGTTCTTCACGTTCCCTCTTGAATCCAATTCTAGTGAAATCATGTAGCAATAATACATTTTAACCTTGATTCTATATTTGTAACTATTTCATAACTCATAGAAATCCTTACCTCGTATGACCGGATCAAATGTCAATGAATTCCCCTTAGTCGCCTTAGGTTTTTTTGAAAGCGTTTTTCCTTTTGTTTATTGTTTCACTAAGCAAAATGGCAAAAGATGCTCTCTATGTTAATTAGATGTATTTATATTCTTCGTGTGAAATGACCTATTCGCCCTTCATTTTAAGTACATTTTCCGTTCTTAGCCTTAACTTTATGTTAAACATATATTGATAAATTATTAAAAATTTAGGTATTACATTCTCTCCCCCTTATATAAACTTTCGTTTTCGAAAGTACCTGATTTTGGAATAACTCTGCATATTCCTTTCTCACCTCTTCTTCCAGTTCTTATGTCACTTCCCTTTTTGTTTGATTGGTCCATTGTACTTTAACATTAAGGATTGTTCTTTGTCTTAGCATATGTTCTTTGGTATCTACAATTCTGATTGGTCTTTTCATAAACGATAGATTTGGTTGTACGTTTAATGGTTCTAAAGCTATTATTTGATTTGGGTCTAATATATACTTCCTTAGCATAGATACATGAAATATATCGTGTACCCCAACTAAACTTGGTGGAAGGGTTGACTTGTAAGCTACTGTACCTATTCTTTCTAATATCTCAAATGAGCCTATATATCTTGGGTTTAGCTTTCATCTCAAACTAAATCTGATTACTCCTTTTGTTGGGGAGATTCTCAACAAGACCTTATCTCCCACTTAGAATTCTAAAGGGAGTCTTCTCTTATCTGCATAACTCTTTTGTCAAAATTGGGTTGTCTATATTCTTTATTTGATTAGTTTCACCTTATCTACTGTCTCTTGTATTAATTCTCCCACTTTATCCCAGTGCAGTGAGCATCTATACTTTCTTCTATAAAGAGCTTCATATGGAACCATTTGGATGGTTGTGTAGTAATTATTATTATAGGCAAACTCTACTAGAGATATATGCTCATTCCAATTGTCTTTGAAGTCTAATACACATGTTCTTAGCAAATCTTCCAATATTTGTAGTCTTCTCTGACTGACCATCCATCTAAAGGTGGAATGTTGTGCTAAATTGCAGTTTAGTGTCCAAGGCTTTGTGTAAGTTATTCCAGAATCCACTCCCAAATTTTATGTCTCTATCAGAAGTGATAGCCACTAACACTTTATGTAATATGATTATCTCTTGTATGTATATCTAAGTCAATTTCTCCAACTTGTATCTCACTTTGGTAGGTATAAAATGAGCAGACTTGGTTAACCTATCAACTATAACACAAACCGTATCCTGCTTCTCTTTGGTACTCAAGAGGGCTGTAATAAGGTTCATTGTCACATGCTCCCATTTCCACTCTAGTATTGAAAGAGGCAGTAATTCTACAGCTGATCTTTGATGTTCTATTATGATATGTTGGCATGTGAGGCATTTGGCTACATACTCAACTATCTCTCTTTTCGTGTTTTTTTCCACCAGTGATGACTCTTCAAGTCTTTGTATATTTTGGTGCTTCCAAGGTGTATTATGTAGGCTAAGTAATTTACCTTTTTCATTATCTCTCTCTTCAATTCTGCATCATTTGGCACACAGTCTCATTTTATATTTGAAGATCTCCTTTGTATCCAAGTAGAATTCCGAAGCCTTATCTTATTCCATTATACTCTTGATCTTTTAAATATCTTTATCTTTTATCTAACTAGCTTTGAGTTTATCCATTATGGTTGGTTACATTTTTGCTCCCACTTCTTGTGTTAAGATTTTTAGTTTCAATTTACGTATGTCTTCTAGTAGCTCTTTCAATGAATTGATGAAAGCAACTATATTACCTTATTTCTTTCTACTAAGGGTATTTACCATCACATTAACCTTTCTTGGATGGTATTGTATCTCTAGGTCATAAATTTTTTTATCAATTCCACCTATCTCCTCTGTCTTATGTTTAGCTTTGTTTATGTAAATATGTATTTCAAGCTTTTATGGTCAGTAAAGATTTTGCACATTTCTCCATATAGGTAATGCCTCTATAGCTTCAAAGCTAATACCACGGCTACCAACTCTAAGTCATGAATTAGGTAGTTCTTCTCATATGACTTCAATTAGCGAGATGCATAAATTATTACTTAACTACCTTACATTAACATACACCCCAATCCTTGAACTAAGGCATCATTATACAATGCAAATTCTTTCCCACTCTTGGGTAAGGTCAAAACTAGCACTGACACAAGTTTCTTATTGAGCATATAAAGCTGGCTTCACATCTGTCATCCCATTTGAATATCACATTCTTCTATGTTAGTCTAGTGAGAGGAGTTGTTATCTTGGGCTTGCCAAACCCAACAAACTTCTTACCTCTGTAATTGTCTTTGGCATGTGCCAAACCACTACTACTCTCACCTTTTCAGGGTCTATAGATATCACATCTTTATTAACTACATGACTTAGGAAAATTACTTATTTCAGCTAGAATTCACACTTACTGAACTTAGCATAGAACTTTTCTTTTTGTAACCTGCCCAATATTAGTCTCAAGTGCTCTTCATGCTCCTTAGTGCTTTTGGAGTATATTAGGATATCATCTATAAAAACAATTACAAATTTATCTAAAAAATTCCTGAATACTTTGTTCATTAAGTCTATGAATGCAGTTGATGCATTCATTAGTTCAAAGGGCATCACCAAAAACTTATAATGACCATATCTGATCCTGAATGCTGTTTTCTAAATGTCTTCTTCTTCAATTCTTAATTGATGGTATCTTGATCTCAGATCTACCTTTGAGAATACTTGAGCTCCCTACAACTGGTCAAACAGGTCATCTATCTTGGGAAGAGGATATTTGTTCTTGATAGTAGCCTTGTTTAACTCTTTGTAGTCTATATAAAGTCTCAAGCTTTCGTCTTTCTTCTTCACAAATAGAACTAGTGCATCCTAAAGAGAGACACTAGGTTTTATGAAACCTTTATCTTATAGATCCTGTAACTGTTTCCTCATTTCTTCAAATTCTATTAGTACCATCCTATAAACTGTTTTGATATTGGTACTGTGCCCTGTACCCAGTACCAAATTAATGTTAAATTCTATCTTCTTGATTGGGGGTAAACTAGGAAGGTCTTTTTGAAATTCCTTCACTATAGGTACCATTTCCATCTTAGCTTCTTCACTAGCTTCCACAGATACAGTTGCTAACACCTTCGTTCCTCACATCTTATAAGTAGGTAATCTAGTAGGTCTTTGCACTTCCAACTTATACTCAAAATATTCTTTCTTGGGTATATTAAATTACACTACCATGTTATGACAGTCAATGATGGCATGGTACTTTGACAACTAATTAACATCCAAAATTATGTCAAACTTTACCATCTCTAATATGAGGTGGTTTGTTGGCATCACCCTACCATGTATCCCTATTCCCACTCCCCTGCATATCCTACTTATCTTCCCTCTAATTCCCAAAGGAGTATTAACAACCAGACCATCATTCATATGTTCAACATTCAATGTACATGTGCATATAAAATTCTCAAACACACAAGATACAAATGCATCGATATGAAACAGCATATAAGCATTGTAGGAGTGTATTGAAAGCATACTTGCAATATTGTCTACGTTAGGGATGTCTTGGTATTGCTATTGCTGGATAATAAACACCTTGGTAAGAATTCTTTGTCTAGGATCCCCTGCCTATGGTCTACCTCCTTATCGTTTCACTAGAGGTTTAACTGCTTATTGGACTGGGCTTGTTTGATTTCTTATTTGTCCTTGAGGATAGTTGATTACCTTGTGTCTCTTCTAATTGCACACATGACAAAAAATTAAAAGAACTGACATCTCAGTGCAGTGTCTACTAATATATCCTATCTTTCCACGGGAGAAGCATATTCCATCTGGCCATCTATTCTTTTTCAATTCATGAGGCCCATAGCATCTATAGCATTTAACATTTATGCCTGCTATAGAAAGTGTCAAGGGCACTTGTCTGATCCGTAAGGGAGGGGTTGCAACACTATGCTCTACCTTGTTGCACATGGTGTCTTTTGCTCTTGTCTTGCCCTATTTCACTTAAGGCAAGTTTTTTTTTTCCTAAAGCTATTGCTGCTCTACGGCTCCTCTATTCTTCAATGATCTTTTTATTTTGTTTGAGGTACTTAGCCTTATCAACTATTTCAACATATGTATTTAGTTGAAAAGGCCCAACTGCAAGTTGTAGGTCTAAGTTCAAGCCTCTTAGAAATCTCCTAGCTTAGGACCTATCGTCATTACACACATTTTCAGAGGCGGTTCAGTTCTACTTTATATTCTTGAACTGTTATGTCTCTTTGTTCATAATTGTAGTATTTGTTTTCCATCCGGTCTCTGGAGTTGCTAGGGAAGTACCTTTGATAAAATAGCTCCTTAAACACAATCCAATTCATGTATTCCCTTGCAAATCTAGGAACTAAGGCCTACCATGTTGCTGTAATTCCCTTTAACATGAATGCAGCATAATTGACCTTTTTGTCTTTTAGTATCTAAAAGATAGCAAATGTCTTTTTAATTTCCTATACCCAATCCTTAGTTTTGATTGAGTCTAGCCACTCTAATGAGCCAATCAAAGTTGATGGGTTTATTGATATAAATGTGATGTGGGACATTAGGGGCATGGTGTTGTGCTAACAGTCTCACTAGGTGGTTTATAGTACGAAGTAGCTGAATTGTCTTTTCAGCCATCTAACCCCTTTCTCCTTGTGGCTATTGATTCTGAATTTCCTCCTATTAGGGTTATCATGTCCAACACTTCTTTCAGCTCTTGATCTAGTGATTCTTTTTGAAGGCATTCTATTTAAGAAGAAACAACAAGATCTATTTAAGTTAATATCAGTCAAGGTTAATGTCATAGTGTGTAGGTATACAAACATATACCACTACACACAATGTATACTCATTTACATAACTTAGCAATTCGGACAAACAAAAATAAAATAGTAGCATAATAAAATAAATTATTGAATAAATAACGTTCCATATTTTCCCCCTCTCTTCAAGTCTTACCTTTTTACAGATCAAACACTTAATTTCTCTAAAGATCATAGCTCATGCTCTACTGTTTAAGACTTATGTCTATTGATCATCACTTAGTTCTAAAGATTATTGCCTAAGCTCTTTAGGATCAACAACCTATGCTCTATAGATCAAAACTTAAGTCCTAAGAATCATCAACCTATCCTTTATAGATCCGAACTTAAGTCCTTAAAGATTATAAACCTAGGCTCTGATACCATTTAAGCTGTAATGCCTCGAAACTCTGCTCGCTACGTGTCCTGATCACATAAGAACACGTCAAGGGTCTAATCTACTTTAATACCACTTCGTCCTGTAATTCCTATGTAAAGACATTCAATCCATCCCACAATCTGCAACAAAAGTCTATAAAACTCTAAATTAACATTTTCTATATAATACTAACTATTACATTCAAACAACATAATTCTCTCTAATTTCTAATCACCATAGTGATAATGGTAACCATCTTCTTCCTCTCTTTGTGATTCACCCAATCCCAAGTTATCTTCTGGGTTATCATTTCCTTCAATACCTACATCTAAAAAAAAGTCCCTTGATGGGTGAGCTAATGATCAGTACGTATAACATAAGCACACATGTATGCACAAACATGAACATATATTACATGCATCATGCAGTACTTAAAACACAGGCAACCATTTTATGATATGATTTAAGTCCACAAGCAACAACATGGTACTCATGATTCCCTTAACACACTTAAACGATTTAAACATGAATTAGTGATGAGAACTACCGCTACGAGCTCTATACCCATGATCCTTTAAATGCTTAAACTTGGTGATGAGAACTGCCACTACGAGCCCCACACTCATTTTCACTTAATCCACTTAAGCTTGGTGATGGGAGCTACCACTACAAGCCCTACAGCTATGATACACTTAATCCCCTTAAACTCGGTACTGGGAATTGCCACTACGAGCCCCACACTCATGTCTACTTAAGCACTTAAACTTGGTGATGGGAACTGCCACTACAAGCACCACACCCATGATATACTTAAACCACTTAATCTCACATTCAACCCAGATCATTTCTAAGCATAACTCAACTAGGGACAACATCACACAAGAATCATTGGGTGCTCCTTAAGGATCTATCACTACGAGCTCCTAAGTTGTGCTAAGCACATACAACAACAACTTAAACACGTAAGCCAAATCATTTAACTTAATCAATTTTAATACATATGTTAATTTAAAAAAGAATAGAATAACGCATAAGTTACACGTACCTTGAATCCTAGTTTTGAGCACATTTTGGTCCTAAACTTAAGTTGAATTTGTACAACATTAATACTTTCTTCTTAATACTAATATAAGAATAATATAATTCCCTTAATTTCTCTTAATATATTAGGTTGTCTAAAGTCTTACTAATTATCCAGATTGTGTGAAAGTTAGTTTAATTAGGAGTTAAATAGATATACAATGAAGTTATGTTTCACTCAACACGGCCATATTGGAGGTCGTGTCGCTCAACACGAGCTAATATACGACCGTGTCAAAGGTCGTGTATCTTTTGATGAGTTTTGGGTTTAACATAGTTAGAATACAGTTATATAGATAAGTCGTTGTTGAGTCTAATTTTTGAATTTTCCCATTCCTAATCCGATCTAGACTAGACCATATGCTCATCTAATATAGATCCTCGACTTGAGTTAGGAACTTTGTTTAATTTTGGAGTCGCCACCCAACTGTTGTTGGGAAAGATTGAATTAAGATTAAAGGAGCGGATTAGTCTTAATTTTTGACCACTAGTCATCGTGATTTCCTCTTCTCGTTTTTGGTGAAAAGAGGAAAAAGAAAACCAGAGTTTCTAAGTTCGGAAGCTATCCTATTAAAACCTTACGGTTACCACCTAATCTCCTAAAATTATCTCTATCTAGAAATGTCTTTTATTTTGTTTCTGTTGCCTTTTATTGTATTTTTGAATGAGTTATTTGAAAAAAATGATTTTCTTATTTCATTTTATGGGTTGACCCAAACGGGTGCCTACGTACCTGCTATTCAGGATTAAACAAGCCATAGTTCACTTTTCCTGAAAACTTTTAGTGTGTTTGTGAGTTTTAATTTTTTGAAATCCCTTTTGATTAATGTTTTTTACCATTTTGGGATTTTTTTCTAAAAATTTGAGCCTAAGCTTTAATCTGATTTTTGAAAATGATTTGAAGGGAAAACATCAATTTTGGATTTATTTGAAGAAAATGATTTTTCTAAGTGAGAAAACTCATTTTTATAATTTTTGAATTTTTATATTAATTTTTATGATTTTTTGTAATTTTTATGATTTTTTATGATTTCTATGATTTTTTTTATTCTGCTACATTTTTTTATAATTTTTCTGAGTTTTTATGATTTTTATTATTTTTTTATTATTATTTATTGATTTTTATAATTTTTGTAAATTTTTTGTTAAAAATTTTATCCTAAATTATTATCTATCATATTTTAAAATCTAAAGTTTTATTATTATTTTTCTACATTTTTATTATTTATTATTTTTTAAAATTATTAAATCCTAAAAAAATCTAATTTATAATATTTTCCTATTTATGGAAATGTAAATAAATAAATAAATAGATAAATAACAAATTAATAAATAACTAATAAATTAATAAATCAAATAAAATAAATAAACAAAATTCGAAAAAATCCGGAAAATCCGACTTACCTGGATCCGGGTCGGGTCGAATCGGGTCAAAGCGGATCGGTCGGACACGGCGGCGAGGAGTGCTCGTTGACAGCGTTCCGGCGGCCTTTTGTAGCGAGTAAGGTGTCGAATCCTAGGTTATCGAGGGTGAGGAATCCAATGGTGGCAGTGGTTTGCTCCAGAAACGCCTCCTGGTGGTTGCTTAGCTCCTGATCGGTGGTTGCGGCTTCGATTTCCTCCAGTGCTCTCCGATTCACTCTTTTCTCTCACTTTCTCTCGCTTTTTATCTGTGATTTGGCTTCCTCACTTCATCCTCTATTTATAGGCTTTCGAAATCGAGCTGGATAAGCTCGGATTTCCACCGATCGAGGCAAATCGGATCGACGGTTAAATGAACCAACTCCGATTCGTGTAAATCCTTCGATTTGTTGAGATTTGATTCCAATTGGATGATGTTTATCTCAATTCTGTTGAAGATCTGTTGGATTTGTGCAAAAAATTGAATCGAAACGGCTGAAATTCGAATTTTTCCCCTCACCGGCGATCTCGGACCGAGGTTGAAGACGATCACGCGCCCGGTGCGTGCATTCCCTCCAGCCAATCAGATGCTGCCACGTGTTCTAGGTAAATGAAAAAAACGCAAAACGCGGAAACTGTTTTCCCCGCATTTCAAACTCGCGACCTCGCACCCGTACACACCCACTTAGCCACGACTCGAACCAGCTGAGCTAGCCCATTTTCCTGATTTTGTTTATTTCGCAAATTGCATACATACAATGCAATTTTTTTATTTTTTTGTATTTTTTGAAATTTCAAAAATTTGCAAAAATTATTTATTCTTTATTATTGCCATTTCTAAAATCATTTTTCAAAATTGATGTGTTTTCCTATTTATTCTTATTTTTTGAATATTTTTATTATTTTTGCTAAATTAGAGAAAAATTGAATTTTTTTTTAAAAAAATTGAAAATTGATTATTATTATTTATTCTTAGGACAAAAATGGGGTGTTTACAGTCGTATATCTTTCAGTATGTTTTACATTCAACTCGATCGAAATATAGCCGTGTATCTCTCAATAAATTCTCACAAACCCTAATTTTCTTCTACCAATTCATCCAATCTCCATATTCTCTAATTCTAAGCTTATGTAAATCCCAAAACATGAATTTTCTAATCAACTAACATGGATTGGAATACTTACATAAAAATTTCTACGAATTGAGTCCTTGTTCCATGAATTTCCTTATTCTTCACGTTCCCTCTTCAATCAAATTATAGTGAAATCATGTAACAATAATACATTTTAACCTTGATTCTATATTTGTGACTATTTCGTAAGTCATAGAAATGGCAAATGAGGCTCTCTAGATTAATTTAGGATATTTATACTCATCATGTAAAACAACCCATTCACCATTCATTTTAAGTACATTTTTCGTCCTTAGCCTTCACCTTATATTACAACACACATTAATAAATTATTAAAAATTCAAGTATCACAACTATTCTATTCGAATTCTTTACCACTATAAGTTTCTTTCTTTACTCTCAAGTCCTAATAATCCCATAAACAACTAGAAGCAAGCCCCTATTAGTTCTGTCTCATAGTACTAAAGACCTATATCGATTCGAAAAATGTCTACCCTATTCATTAAATAAACCTATGTAAAATGTTGAGGGTATCATTAAACAGAAATGCCACGGAGGGATAATTTCTACTCGTTTTTAAGAAGGTAGAGTACTTGAAATGACTAGTTAAAAAAAATAAAGAAGCGGCATTCTTTGCTTGTTTTATAATTTTTTTTTAAACATTTGTTTCCATACGATTTTCATATAATTATTGCATAAAAGGTTATTAAACATGTCATATAAAGTTCTTATTAGGGCACTCGTTACTGTAGCCGTAAAAAATGATATCCTTGGGGTACTAAATTCCGACCTACACGACAATAACACAAAAGCCTAATTCCCACTAGGCAAGATCAATGTATTATCTCTATTATTCCTATTGTGCCATTGCTCTCTATCACAACATATATCTTCCATCAGACAAACAAATACATGCATCCTTTTCCTTGGTGAATTCAAAGTTATGAACTAGATCCATCGTGAGCATCTCCCTGAAGGACAAACCAAGCAGTAAAACATAAAATATCTAAACCAGCTGACATAACAATGAAAGAGATTGGATAATCCTCGATCTCAACGCTGCAAATCCCTAGAAATTGTCAAAGAAACCACAAGTGGAGTATATGTGTGAAAAGCTTGTGAATCGGCATTTTCGACGTATTAGCAGGGAGAAGGATATGACTAGCAGTTATAAACAACCATGAGAATATCTGGTGCTTCTACTCGATTCACTCTATATGAGAGACCCGTGTTCATGGAGCCTTCAAGTTCACTTTTGCTTGCTGTAAAAGAATCTGACATAGGTACGGTAGAAGAAGGTAATGAGTCTGAGAAACAAAAATGACATTTATTACTCAACAGCATTGGCACTGCAAAGAAATGAAAGGGGAAAAAATTCTATCAAATTACTCATTACTCATTAATGTAATATAAGAATTGCATTCTAGTCAAGAAGCACCAAAATTTAGTACTTCTGACAGAATTATTCCAGATACTTTTTCCCTTGGAATGCTCAAGATTCTACTATCCAGCTTTTAAAAGCGACCAGATTTGCACATGAACAAGAATATACTCTCCACTGAAAGTTCTCACAGCAGGCACTTTCTTTGGAGAGTAAGATATTATGTATTTGTTTTGCCAAAAAGTGCTGCAGAATTTTTTCAACACTTCTTGTAATCAAAGCCTTGCAATTGCCAAACATTATTGCAATAATCTCAAGAGTATGTGAAACTAGCAAATCAACTAAGTGGCTTACCCTATAAGTGAGAGCGGCTAGAACCAAGGCAGTAATTAAAAGCTTTACTTATACCACAGTAAGAATAATGTGTGTGACTATCATAAGTTTTACCCTTAACCTTTGGTAGCTTTTCTAAGAGTTGAAATTTGGTTGTGCTTGTAGCTTGATCTCTCGGAGCTAGAGGGCACTTGGAGCCATTTTCACTTGGATGGAAGAGAGACGGTGGTGACTTTTCATCTCTGGTTGGCAGACTTGTGTGAGAGCTTTGCTGCGCTAGGACACCCTAAGACGTTTGAACTTCAAAGGTTCAATTAGCAATGGAGATTAGGACCATCGTGGCATTGGAAGATGATGTCAAATGGCTTGAGAGAAAGTAAGGGGCCTAGGTTTGATGAGTCTATGGTGATTGTTCCATTGGAAGACTTCGCTTGGGTTAGAGGAATGCCTAAGTTTGATGAGCATAATTTGATTATGCTGGTTAAGTTCTGTGAGAAGACTATTTTGTGCTTAATGGAGATTCCTATTGCACTAATGCCTTATGTATGTCCCTGGAATTACGATATCCTTCAGGTTATCTATGTTCCCGAGACATGCATGGCGGACCATTATAACAATGGTATCTTTAAGTGGTAAGTGGTGATGGAAGACAACGCTAGGAACCAACTTTCCATTATGGTAGTTAACAACTACGAAAAGTACCTATGGAATTAGTGGAGCTTTCCATAGAAAGTTTATATAATGGTTCATTGCTATGCGGTTGGTGCAAGATCTAATTAGGGGATGATTGACACCAAATTTAAAATTAGTGGAGCTTGTATATTTCTCTATACAAGCCAAGCACTGATAAATTTTAAAAATAAATAATATTCTACTAAAAATATGCATATTAGCTTCTAAATAAGAAGAAAAGATTTTTTCATAATATCAACTAAAGAACTAAAAGACTCATAATAATAATTTCAAAGGCTCGTAATAAAAACCTGCCTGAAATAAAAATGACAACTTATTTATTTTTATTTCCTAAACAGCATCCCTAACATCATCAATAGCCACCATTGCTATTGGTTGCTATCTCATCTTTAACTATCACTTGTTGCTAGAAGTTATTACTATCACCATTGGCCATTGGTCCCCGAAAATATTTTCTTTGAAACAAAAACACCATAATTAATCAATGACTCCACATTCAAATAAAATCAACTCACATCCTGCAACAAAATGAAGCATTAACAATATAACATTGAATTTCTAAACCTTTTCTTTTCCTTTATTGTGTCAGAGACGTACCGTGTTAGGATTTACGTACACCAAGTTGGGGACACCTGTCAGCTAGAGGCAAATCCAAGTTATCAACAATTCTAAAAGTCCTTGGGACCATCTTGTCAACATAAAGAGTTCCATCTAGATGGTCACATTCATGCTGAAAGATCCGAGCCTGCCAACCAGAAGCCTCCACTGTAACAGGATTACCATCCCGGCCCAAACCTGAAACCTCAACTTCTAGATATCGCTCCACCATAGCTCTATATCCATCAACGCTGAAAACAGTCATGGAAACTATGAGGACCTATTTTTTTTTATGAATATGTTATATTTATTCAAGTTTCTTATATTATCATCAACCCATTAGTCAATTTGTCAAAAGGATTTTTGATAAAGTTGCCCCTCCCATTTCCAATCATTATCTCCACAGAACATAACATCAAGAGGAAGCAGGAGCAACATTTAAACAGTTAGTTCAGGAAACAGCTTCACTCTGTTCTGCTAATTTTTTTGCTACATAGAGAATGATGTCTACATAGCTAAAAAACCACCACCCTTAAGGCAATGCACTAGCAATCCAACATTACCATTGCTTTATGTTTAACTAAATGATGCTCTTCCTGAAATAATTATTCTCGATTTGCTACTGTTAAGGCCCCTGTTTCTAAGAAAAGATATGCCATTTCAGTAATTAAGACAACAGAATTACTAGTAAAATTAGAGGAACACAATAACATGAATTCTTATTTTGAGGATTCTCCATGTTTTCATCTCCCCAAAAAGAAAGGAAGAAATAGAAAAATAAATGTGACATCCTAGCACAAAATCTCACTTGATATATACACTTTTTGATTCTCTATTTTTTGCATACTTGGTCCAAGTCAGTAAATTAATACTAAATACTACAGTTCAGCAGTCTACCTTAGACATCCCTCAAAGAAAAAAGCAGTTTGGTTGCTCTTCTTTCTGAGTACAGGGTTCAAGATCACCTGCTTAAGGAGAACTTGTAAATTTCAAAAGCAACATGAGATTATTACGTGAAGTCATATGCTTCTGTCATGTATAAGAATTAGATCTTCTCAATATATGAAACATGAATTATACCAATAGATCAAAAGGGCGTCTATCTTGTGCTCCAGTTTCTTCCTTGGGGGCATAACTAATGTACTCCTTAGTGTCTTCCAAAACTATTATCTGCAGAGTAGAGAAGATAACTTAACAATAGCACATGCATAAAAGGCGAATTAGCAGTACAGTGATCTCCCCCCCCCTTTTTTTTTTTAAATAACATGGGATTTTATTGATATGGAAAACATATTTCTCACTGCAACCAGTCTCAGAAATTCATAATGCTGGTTAACTACACTAGCATAATCATTTGAGAAGTAAAATGGACTAAGATGTGTAGATAATAAAATTCTCATAGAATTGGGAATGAGGTTTTCAACACAAGAATATTCATATTCAAACACCTATGTTAACCCATATTTGGATAACACTAATAACCAGAGAGAGTAGCTAAAGAAACACATGAATTTCAATTCTGATCCCATCCATCAACTTGGCAGCTGAGCAGTAAGTTCCAGCAAATCAAGGAGTTTTACAGCTTCCATTTTGTTGCTATCTCGTTAAGATGATTTCAAGCAAATTTAGTATGAACTAAAGAATTTACTACAAGTAAAAGCAAAAGAGGCACTGATGAGCACTGAGTGGTTGAAATGGCCTTTCACTACATGAACCACCCCACAAAACTTACACTCCACTATGTGAAGTAGGTAGCTGGAGAGATGGGAATAGAATCCAAGGCTCATCAGACAAGCTAGACTCAAAAAATTCTAGAAAAAATTTGCTACTTGGGCCAAAAAACAACTTGCTTTCACTATCCATGCATTTTCCACAGTTTTTTATTGTTGAATATCATCAAAGCATAGTCAATATCAAGTCCAAAGATGGTACAGTTCTAAGCTCACAAGTGACCTCAAATATCATCAAAGCATAGTCAATATCATGTCCAAAGATGGTATAGTTCTAATCTCACGAGTGACCTCAACTCTGAAAATCCATAAATGCTTTATCTTGATTAAGCTCAATTTCTAGTGCTTGGAAGCTCAGCGAAAAAGAGACTCAGTAAGCTTAAGCTTGGATCAATTACACAGCTATTTTCATGAAAAAAAAGGTCTTACTTTAAATTAAAATTGCATAAGAGCTTGGCTTTGCCTAGAACTTGATTACTCCCAATTAAGCATTAAATTATAACTTGAACTCAAGCTGGTTAAACTTGCAAGCTTGTTGAACCAAATTTTAACCAGCTTATTTGCACTTGGCTCAATAAGCTACTCAAATGCTTCAATCATAGACTTTATTGTAGTCAAATCAATTTCGAGTAAAAATCATGCTGGGTTTGACTAGATCATGACTAGCTTAACCGCATATACACCCCTTAATAGTTATGCCACTAGCCTAAAAGAAGAGCATTGGCTGCAATCCTCAATAACACAGAAATTAAAACACACATTTCATATACAGATATCATATACACTCCAAATAATATATCTAAGTAGAGAAACAAACAATCATATCACCGTAATCACAGAAAGTGGACACAAATAATCCCATCATATTCATGTATGACTAAAAATCATAAAATGTGGTCTTCATTAAATATTTATGTACATAACAGTAGAATGTAATTGGAAGGAATATGGACAGGGATAAGGCAATGATACTGCGCAAGGTATTTCATCCTAGGAAATTGCAAAAACATGAAATAAAGGTTGAAAACCAACCCTTAAGGGAATTCCAATTTGAGGAGCAGCAAGTCCAACACCAGGAGCATTCCTCATAACCATAACCATATCATCAATTATCTTCTGGATACGCTCCGACCCTATTTCACCCGGGTCAACCTCCTGTGCTCGCTCGTGCAGAACCGGATCGCCCGCTTTCACAATGTCTGGCAAGCTCGTATTTTTCTTCCTGTTCCCTCCAAGACCCAGAAGCCATCCTGCTCTTGCAATCCCAGAAGATGAAGAGGAAGAAGATGAGCTGAAGTGTTTCCAGGACGGGGCGGGTTTTATAAATGCAGCATCGGATATTCGGATGAAATTGAACTTTTGGGGTTTAAAGGGTTTTGAGGAGAGAGAAAGTGGGAGGAGACGGAGTGAGAGCTTGTGGAGTGACTCCATGGCTGCCACGTTACTGTACGAAGGAGAAAAAGTTTCGGTTTTTGCTTCAAGCCAACGCTAAATCTAGTATTGGCAAAAAGCCGGGCCGCGACCGCCATTTTCATGCTGGACCGTTGAATCCTAGCTGCAGCGTTGCGTTTTCGTGATAGTCCAATTATTAGCTTTTAATAGATCCTCCGTTAACTTTCACGGGGGGGAAAAAAAAGTAATTATTAAATGTTATGCTCTTGTATCAACGCTTGTCTTCAAATAGATGAACCATTGTAAAAAAAAAAACTGTTACATGAAATAGCCAAATCTATTATTTACTTATCACAAATCTTCGTAAGGAATAGCTATTTCATCATTTCTATTATATTATTATATGAATTGAAAATTTGATAAAAATAATAATACAATTCAATTTGATAAAAAAATTTATTATCATTTTTACCACTATAAATGCATCACATGCCTCACCTTACCATCACCATTACCAGCTCACTATCATTAATACTATTACCACTACTATGATTTCATACCAATACTGATGTGACCCAAACCGAGGATTGATTGAATGATCAAAGATAATTTGCAATTGAATCTTTTATGGTTGTTAAATGGTTTTCAATAACAAGAAGGAGTTTTTAGGGTTTTGTGTTCAAATGAATGAGTAAAAATGAAAGGGTACGTATGATTTATTAATTAGATTAGACACATCAAATTAAAAATGGAATTGGATTGAATTGATTTCTTAAGATTACTACACACTATCATAGAAAATAATTAAGCGCCTAGTAAAAGATAGATGAAGCTCAACTAACTAGTAATTTCTCTAGCTTATAAAGATTATTGGTATTACTCATATCAACCTAGAAACTAAAGGTTTGCTACAATCGATAATATTCATTGATATTAATAAGATGTAATTGAGAGATTCAATTAACAATCAATATAGAGAAGTCTTAATTCAAGAATGATGATGTTTGTTGTAAAAAGAAATCATTAAGTACATACCCCTTAGTTGATCGACTTCCCCTATTCAACCCCTCAGTTAATCTTTAACCCTTTCCAATACACCCGGATTTACCTTGGCCTCTTTTTCAGTTCTCTTAATTATTGTTCTTTGAGCTTGGCTTCCCATTAAACATTATCTTTACCCTCATTACACCACCACAAACAACTACCATCACTGTATTACTACCATTGATGCATCACCATCACCACTACCTTGTCAACCATTTTTATTTTTCCCAAGCCAATAACATACTACCAACATCATGATAATAGTGAGCTTATGTTATGGTGTCAATGTTAGTATAGGAGTTGGTGGAGGTGGTGGTATTGGTGTAAGCATGGTGGTAGTTCGGAGTACTAATAATGGTAATGGCACTATAATAGTCGTATTAATGGCAAGATTATAGGGATGATGGTAGAAGTAGAGAAGATGATGGGAATGGTAGTGGTGGCAAAGTAGGTGCTTCAATAATAGTAGTGATATGGTGGGATGTGATGGTGTTAGCGATATAAGGATATCAGTGGCGATGACAATATCAATGATGGTCGCCGTGGAGTGGTGATATGGGATAATAGGCTGATGGTGGTTGATGTAGCGCCCTATAGCAAAAATAGTTAATAACTAAACTAACAAACACTAATGACTCTTTTAAATCACTTAGTCTAAAAGTTTGTTATTAGTATTGATATGCTATTCACTATTTAACCTTATATATCACCACTCAACATCTCCCACATGGGGTTTTACAATCTTCTCCCCCTTCCCCCCCCCCCCCCCCCCCCCCACTTTTTTTTTTTAAAAAGGTGATGTTTTCGCCATGTGACCTTACAATTAGGTCTAGATCTTCTTATTTTTCAGTGTTCAAACCTTTTCGATTATCCTTAAATTGGACACCTATTAGTAAGGGGTCGACTCTAATATCATTTATAATGTTCCAAGCCCAAAGTAGCCAATAACTAAGTTAATAAACACTTATGGGCCTTGACACAAAAATTTCTAGCTAATATCAATATGTTATTCACTATTTAACATTGTATACCACTATTCAACATTTCACATAACCATGTGGGACTTTCATTCATATAAAGTATCATAATCTCTCCTTTAAACACATATGGTATCATGATTAATGATGATGTAACAACAATGAAGATAATAATAGCAGTCATGTATTGGTGGTAATGGTGAGGAGTTGGCGATGCTAACAATGGTGGTGGTTATAAGTGGGTATCGGTGGCAACTACAGTAGAGTTTATAGTGATAGTGATAGTAGTGTTAGTAGTGGTAACAATAACAAGAATTATGTTAATAGTGCACAAGTGTCAGTGATCGTAGAGATGTGATGGTCATAATAATGATAAGGTGGTGGAACGGTAGTAGTGGTATGATGGTGGCGGTGTAGGAGTTAGGTTTACGACTATGGTAATGTGATATTGAGATGGCAATGGTGCTGAGAACATTGTGTTGATGGTATAGTAACAATAATGGTGGTAATGGTGCGTTGGGGGTGTGACATTATTAAGTATGAAGTTGTCACGCAATCATAAAAGCCATCCTCTATCCACAAGAATGATTAAAATCACCTAATAGAGGTTAATAGTTATTCATTACGGAGAAAGAGTAGAAAAACCTTATTAAAAAGTAATTTCTTAGTAAAATTTTAAGTATATGAAGGAACATATGTGCATTTTTGGAAATAGTTATTCTGTTTACTTTTTATTACCTTGAAGTAAACAAACCACAAGAGTATATACCTTATACATGGTTGGAAAGCTCAAAATACTTAAATTTCATTTATCTTCTTGTATTTTAAACATTGTTTATGTGGACCCTTTTTATTTCTTGAGAAGTGTATGCATTAATATTTTTACATTATCAAAATGAATAAAGAATTTACATTTTATAAGATACTTATCTAAGGTAGCATTAGATTAGCAAAACTAGATAGTACAAAGAGAACATGATAGGACAGTATAAGAACAAATGTACAATATAATCTTTTTGTGCAATGTTTAGTTTGTATAATATAGAACAAGAATATTTTTTATGATATAAGACTATTTTAAGTGTTAATGTGAGAACTTGCTCAAAAATATATGGTATGAGCACAATAGAAAAAAAAATGATGATGATATGGATATAGGGCTATGTTTTGGATTTTGAAATCGAGATAATTTTGTTTCTTGAAATAAACTTTTGAACTATAAAATATATAATACAATTTTTTTTGGATTTTATTTAATACATTAAGGTTTTTTTTATCTAATAATTTGATTTATTATATAAACTAAACAGATAATTAAGATTTTATCCAATCCACTATAAAATGATCATAATCAAATACTAAAAAACAACACATATGTCGTACCCTAAATCTTGGGAACTTATACAGCTTACGTATCACTATATCACCGCTTTGTTTCATTGACATAAGATGAATAATAGCTATGAAAATTATAAAAATTTCTTTCCCCAAATAATCAAAGCACCATTCAACACCAAAGCAATCATGGGAGTATCTAAATAAAGATTATGTTAATCGGAGAATCCTATTCCGGAACTTAGACAAAAGCCTAAAATGTTGCTAAATCTACAGTTTAGGTCACTCACATGCGTGACAGGTTGTAACACCATGCCATTGCATGCCAAACCAAACCACACAGGATGATATGTCCTATTCTTTTATCGGCAGACACACAGATGCATGAACTATGGTTTACCAAATGTCCTATCTTAATTCCAACATTCAGGTATGAGAATGGGATGCCTCAACACCGTTGGATAATGCCATGCCCCGGGGTGCAATACCCATGAGGGTTTACTCCAATTCCATACACCTAATTATTCATGTAACTCGTCTTTTATATTTTACAGCCTAAAAATTAATGTCAACTTCTCCCTCATGTGTAGGAAACTTTAAAGAGACTTATAATTTGAACTTTTAAGAAAGTTAGGTAGTTTATATTACTAAATTAAAATAAGTTATATCCTACTGATTTTGTATCAACTTACTATAGCATAATTTTCTTTTCAAAGTTAAATTAGGGAATTTTAGGAAGGTACAAACTTAAGTTTATTTATTACCTAATTTCTTATTGACAATTATTATATAAATATTATGTAAGTCTAAGTTATATATAATCAATGCATTGAAAATATATTAAGCTCTTTTATTTCGAGGACGTTTCCCTTTCCTAGTTCTAGAATGGAAAAAACTTATATACTGAATTTTTGTATATTTTTGCTAAGAATTAGGGGTAAGCAGGTATAAGATGAGTAATGTATATTTTTGCTAAGAATTAGGGGTAAGCAGGTATAAGATGAGTAAAGTGTAGGATCTTATTTGTACTCCGCCCTATAAGGTACGGGTTTTTTAAATTTTGAAATCAGAAGCTACTTTGTAGTATTTTGAAACTATTCGAAACTTGTACCTTATAAAACCTACATAATACATGGTAACTTATAAAACTTGTAAATTTTATTATTTTTTTTATAAATTTGACGTTTATATGATATTAAAAAACTAATATATATAATATTACAAGTTTTTTATATGTAAAAACCTATGAAACCTATCGCAAGATTTGTAGAATTAAAGAAATTGACTTTTCCAACCTTCGTTCTTATTACTTAGCAAATGGAAAAGAATAAGGGAATAGATAAAAACTATAAGGCTAGAGAGAAAAATGGTAAAGAGTAATGGAAAGATTGAAAAACATAAATCAAGAGAAATGATATTAGGTTTAACTATTTAGAGTTATTAATTTATGAATTTTGGTTTTTTTTTTTGTTTTTACTAAAATATTTGTCGGCTAAAAGGATAATATTATCATTTATTACTTATTTAATAATTTTTTATAGGAAAAATATATACCTTAAAACTTATATTTTATATATGTTAAAGTATAAGTTTCAAGGTAGATTAAAGCTAAGAAAAACTTATATTCATATCTTATCTATATAATCAAATTATAAAAAATTTATATTAAAACTTATTTTATAATTTTTAATACTCGCTTAAAATTTATTTAATTGAGTAGAATATGGACGAATACATTCTACTCACCTTTAATAAGATTTTTTTTTTTCAAATTTCCTAGAAACTTCTGCTTGAGTTGAGTCTTCACTAAGCTTCTTCCATCCACAATTTCTTCGCAAAAGGCATGGTATGGGTATTACGTGCAAGTGGAAATTGATCAGATAATGGCAGACTTTGGCCGACCCTTCCACGCCTTAAGCCGCAAGTTGACTAGAATCGTCTAATTAACATACGTATGAAGGATAGATACAAATACATATGTGTAGTTTCCTGGAGGGTCACATTTAAGCTCTCGCCTCCGGTGTGGACTTCAAAGTCAACATAAAAACGTAAACCAACGACTTAGTATTGCAATAAATAATAATATATTAGTTAGCCCTGGATATATCAAGCACATGGCAGATTTAGGGAGGCGGAAGCAGCCTGGTATTTTAAGATTAAAAAAATACTAATTATAAATTTTTTTAAAATAAAAATTATATATATTATATATATTTTAAGAGTAATTATTAATGAAATATAATGTATAGTTTAGTGATAAATATAAAGGTTTTTCTATTAGGGGTCATTAATACAATTCTTATAATGGTCATTTTAATTTATCTTTAAATTATATTTATTAAAAATTCTTTTTTTTTCTTATTTCTTTTATTTTTTCTTTATGGTAATTAATATCATTAAATTTTATTCATTATTAGTACTATATCATAAATAACAATTATATTAATATTACAAATATTTTAGTTTTATTCTATAAAATATTAATAAATAATAACAATCATATCACTTGATGTATTTTTCTTATAATTAATATTATAAAAATAGTCAAGACTAAATTAATAATTTTTATAGTATTTCTAATGATATAATTTTTAAATAACTGATTGTAATTAATCATATGAAATTAATAATTTTTATAGTATTTCTAATGATATAATTTTTAAATAACTGATTGTAATTAATCATATGAAATTAATAATTTTTATAGTATTTCTAATGATATAATTTGGTAGAGTTATTGTTTCTATAAAAAAAATCAAATAATACTCATATTTATATCATGTTGCTCTTTTAGCTCTACTTATAATTTTTTATTTAAATATTTTTATATTATATTTTTATTTATAATAATTTTTATTAAATATTAAAAAATATTGTGTCACTTGTAGAATCTCTCTATCTATATAATATGTATATTTTAATTTTAATTTAAATATGATAAATATGACTCTCCACACTTATATTTCTGTATCCGCCCCTGATCAAGCACATGATCTCGAAATTGAAAAATTCTAATATAAATCTCATCTATATAGATTCTATTAAAATATAATATATATACCATATTTATATAGCAAGGTTACTGTAAAAATGTTCAATGAATCGATAAAGTCAATGGATCAGTAGAAAAAACCATTTTAGTCATGAATCCTATATAATTATAGAATGCATTTTGTCTTGCTTAAAATTAAACAACTTTTTCGAGACTACTTTATATGCCCTAGAAGAAGATGTGATTGTTAGTTTTTCCAACGAAATAATGATAATTTATAAATCTTCATTTAAGACCTTTATATAATCTAATACCGGGTTTAGTCATATTTATTTTATTCTTCAGGTCAAGGTTTATTTAATATGGAACCAATATAATGTTGGGTAACTTGCTTTCAAAAGGGACATATCTTCTCTGCCATTTGCTGGACAATAAGTGATTTAAAGATTAAGAATGGTGAAACAAGAATCTTAACGATGGATGAGATTTTAGAACTATATTAAAAAAGGGGATTAATTTGCCCATAATTTGTCACTAACATTTCCCATAAATAATACTCACTAATAGTACAGTCTATTTATCAAATATAAATAGACTTTTAAACCGTCGCTAAAATGATAATACATAGCAATTGGTAATATCGTATAGCTTTAGCGACGGTTTGATGCATATGTGTATATATTCATAAATTATGGAAAAATGAAACTCTATTTTGAACATTTAAGATTGTATTTGCATTTGATTAATAATTTAAAAAATGTATTTACAACGACTTAAAAAAAATTAGGACCTCACTTTTTGTCACGTCTTAATCAACAAGAATCAAAACCTAACTATTATGTACTATATTAAATTATATCCTTAGAATGCTAGTGGCTGAAAGGGAAGAAAGAAAAATGTTCTAAGACGCTTATCCAAATTCAAAAATTAGGAAAATACCAAAACTTTATGATTATAGACCAAGTCAATTTCAAAATCCTACATTATAACCCCCCCTGCCCGCTGGTCCTATAAATACGTGTATCAATATTCGCAAAGCCATCATCATAGCATCCCTTGGGTTCTAAGAGAAAAAACAAGAAGGAACTCATCATCACCATGAAGAATGACACCATGATCAACTCCATGATGTCCTTGGCCATGCCTCCTCCGCCACCACCTCCTCCATACTTAAGTTCTCCACCCGGTTTCGACGAGCACAAAAACTGGGAAAAGAGTACTTCTGCTGCAACTGATAATAATACCAGTGCATCGTTCCTGAAGAAGGGTGATGATCCTAAGTTCCATCAGATTGAGGGAAATCCAGTTCCTCTAGCAAGGACTAGTAAGGTGTTGGAAAGGGTGCCATCGGAAGATATAAATGAAAGTGCGGAAGCATTCATTAAGAACTTCAGGCAACAGCTTGCCCTGCAGCGGCTTGAATCATTGGAGAATTACAAAAAAATGTTGGAAAGAGGTCTATAATAACTGTTCTTGATGGATTGTAGAACTATTTTTTTTTGGTATGCATAAAATATTGTTTGATTATTTTTACTTGTAATAAATATTTTCCACCCTTTGGGAAAAAAGAAACGTATGCATGTAGATCTCGCTTTATTATGTATCAAAAGATTTATAAAAGTTGCATTTACATCTACATACGATCAAGCTCATCTTTGCTTTTTGTCCTTTAATCTGATGGCTTACTTGTGAGATTGGAGAGGTAAGCATGGACAATGTCTTTGTATTTTTAATGCAGAGAAAAAAGGTATTTATGTTTATTGAAGATTCGTGATGGACATACTCATTATAATATAATCCAATAAGTACCAGTTACAAGGCAAATAAGATGATGAGTTTTCCTTCCCTAAAGGATCTCACTAGATTTGTTGTTATGAATCACAAAACACATATAAAAAGAGATGAATATTTAAAGGTCGCTCTTTATACTGCAGGCACCCACAAGCCTTCCATCACCCTATATCCAGAAGTTGTCCATTTAAATAAAAAAGCATGTACCTAGCTACGAGTGTTCACACTGGAGAGACCGTTAAAAAATTAATTAATTCTCATAAGAATTTAAAATATTAAACTCTTATGTTAATACGGATTTTGAATATAATAACAATTAGTTAGATATAAAAAAATAAATTATTTATTTTGAACATAATTTAACATGATTGAGAGTTTTTTATTTTTAAACTTTGATAAAACTGATTTTTCTTTCTTAACACTCTTATAGTAGCAAATAGCTTGATAGATAGGCAAAATATGCTCTTTTAATTTTCTTATAACTACTAACCCTAATAGGTAAAAAGATGATCGATTTATATATCTATATAAAAATAAATAAATCTAATATGTTCATCAAGTATCTATATTAACAGCTAAGATTTAACATACGATTAAATACAAGAAATCTTAAACCAAATTTAATATGGGCTAATATAAATATCAGTCAAGATATCAAGCTATATTTCTTACATTCTCCCATATGAGCCAAGACATCAGGCCATATTTTTTACATTCTCCCACTTGCTGGATGCTCTATCATTACATTTAATAGTATAATATAGTGTAGCAAAAGTCAAATATTTAAAAACATTAATAGTCATAAGTACCTTTACACAACAAACCACGTAATGAGAATTATGGCAGTCATACTATAGTCGCATACTCCCATCCATGTATCACTGGAATAAGATTTATCATATTATGTTTGTAAGTTGTATATAAACAACATAGACACCACATACTTGCCATAAAGACACATAATTTTTTTTTGTTTTTTATTCAAACAATCAAGCATGCACAAATATAATAAATAAGAAAATTCAAAATATCAAAAACATATTATTATTGAGCTCTAAAGTGTTATAACATCATCATCAAACATCAATACAACCAAGACCCATTCATTCTATGTATAGGTTCCTTAAATGTCTTTAACTGCAAACTCTTAGCTAAAGGATCTACAATCATGAGATCCATCCTAATATGTTCAATACACACTATTTGTTTTTGAATCTCCTCTTTAATAACAAAGTACTTTAATTCCATGTGTTTTGCTCATTTGAAAATTTATTATTTTTAGAGAAGAAAACTGCTGTAGAGTTATCACAATAAATTTTCAATGGCTTGCTTGTAGTGTTAACAACCTTAAGTTCTGAAATAAAATTCTATAGCCATAATGCATCAACTGTAGCCTTATAACAAGCTATAAATTCTACTTCCATGGTGGATGAAGCAATGACTGACTATTTGGCACTTTTTCAAGAAATTGCTCATCCAGCTAACAAGAATAAAAAGTCAAATGTTGACTTCCTATTGTCAATACATCCAGCAAAATATAAATTTAAATACCCAATCACTTCTAAATGATCAAACCTCTTATAAGTGAGCATGCAGTTGTTCATTCTTTATAGATATCTCAACACTTTCTTTGCAGCTTTCCAATGATCAATACTAAGATAATTTTGGTATCTACCTAGCATTCCTACTACAAATCTAATGTCAGATCTAGTACAGGTTTATAAGTACATCAAACTACCCATAATAGATGCATATGGAATTAATTCCATTTCCTTACGTTCTATATCATTCTTTGGACATTAATTACACTAAACTTATCTCCCTTTTGAATGGGGACTATATGCTGAGTGCTTACTCATATTGAATGTCTCAAGAATTTTCTTGATATAAGTTTTTTTGAGATAATCTTATCAATCTTTTAAGATAATCTTATCAATCCTTCAAACCTATTATGAAATATTGAAATTTCAATAACAGAGGATGCCTATCCCATATCGTTCATTTCAAAATTCCTAAAAAGAAATTCTTTAGTCTTATGCAACAAACCCAAATCATTAGCAAAAAGCAAAATATCATCAACATATAGAACCAAAAACATAAACTTACTCCCACTAATCTTTTGGTAGATACACCAATCGATAAGGATTTCTTCAAAAATGAAAGATGCGATGGTATTATTAAACTTAATATACCATTGCATTGAAGCTTGCTTAAGTTCATATATTGATTTCTTCAATTTACATGCCATACTTTCTTTTCCTTCCATGGAAAAACCTTCAGGTTGATCCATATAAACTTCCTCTTCAAGATCCACATTTCGAAAGGTTGTTTTCACATCCATTTGGTGTAGCTCTAAATCAAAATGAGCCACTAAAGCCAAAATTATTCTCAACAAATCTTTTTTTAAGACAGGTGAAAAAGTCCCTTTATAATCAATGCCATCTTTCTGTGTATAACCTTTGGCAACAAGTTTAGCTTTATATCGTTCAACATTGCCTTTTGAGTCATGCTTGGTCTTGAAGACCCATTTACACCCAACTCGTTTAGAACCTTCTAGTAAGTCTACAAGATCCCAAACATTGTTTCGAACCATTGATTTGAGCTCCTCTTTCATAGCATCAATCTATTTTTCAAACTCATCACTTTCTATGGCTTGTGAAAACAAAATAGGATCATTATCAATGCCACAATCAAATTCATACTCTTGCAAATAAACCACATAATCATAAAAAATAGCTAACCTTCTATCCCTTATAGGTTTATTTAAAGCTATTCCATATAGTTCATTTACATTAGCTAGTAGTAAGTTAGGTTCTTCATGGGGGTATTTCTTCATTATCTAAATTTGGTCTTAACTATTTTGTTCTTCTATTACAGGAATAAAATTTGGTGTGGTTTTAGATTTACGAACATTCAAGGGTAATGGAAAATTCTCCCTTATTTCATTAATATCCCTAACTCTATTTTCAACACTTTCACTAACCTCACAATTCTCTAAAAATTTGGCATTTACTATTTCTACAATTCTAGAACTATGGTTTGGATAGTAAACCTATACCCTTTGGATTTCTCTAGGTAACTAATAAAGTAACCTCTAATTGTTCGAGAATTTAATTTCTTTTCATGTGAATTATAAACCTGTGCTTTCGCAAGATAACCCCAAGCATGTAGGTGTCTTAAACTAGGTTTCCTTCCAGTCCATAACTCAAAAGAAGTTGGAAGAACTACCTTACTAGCAACCTTGTTTAACAGATACATATTAGTTTGAAATTTTAAGTGCATACATCCACAAACTTTTAGGTAAAGTAGAATTACTCATCATACTCCTAATCATATTCATTAACGTTCCATTTTTCCTTTTTGCCACACCATTTTGTTGAGGTGTGCCTAGCATAATATATTATGCACATATGCCATCACTTTTAGGAATTTTATAAATGGACCAGAACACTATCCAGATTCATTATACTTTCCATAATATTCACCACCTCTATCAGATCTTACTATTTTCACCTTTTTATCCAATTGCTTTTCAACTTCCTTTACAAACACCTCAAGGGCATTTACAACTTGCGATTTTTCATGCAGCAAATAGATATAGCCATAACATGAAAAATCATCTATGAAGGTGATGAAGTACTTTTCTCCATTGAAGGACGGAGTGTCAAAAGGTGCACATATATCGGTGTGTATTATCTTAAGAAGTCAGCTGCTTCTTGTGGCTCCTTTCTTGTTATGTGTGGTTTGTTTTCCCTTAATGCAATCCACACATAAACAAGATCAATAAAATCTAGACTGTAGATTCTCATTTTTTACCAATCTTTGTAGCCTTTCTTTAGATATGTAACCCAAACGTTTATGTCACAAGTAAGCTAAGTTTTCATTCACCAAACTATGTTAAATAAGGATTTAGAAAAGACATCATCAAGTCTTAATTTATATAAACCATCTACAAGCATTGCATAACCAATGAAAGAGTCATCTTTATATAAATTGAAACAACCATGTCCAACCTTAAAAGTATATCCACTAATATCAAGTCTAGAAATAGAAACTAAATTTCTAGAAATTGAAGGTACATAGAGAGTATTTATTAAATCCAAGTGATAACTAGTATCTAATGTGAGCTTGTAAATCCTTATACCTTTAATTGGGGTCTTCATGAGGTTTCCCATAAACAGAAAGTTGTTAGTTGAGCTTATGGTTTGGATTGTAAGGAATCCCTATATAATATTAGATACATGAGTAGTGGTACTAAAATCAAACCACCAAGTATTAAAAGGGACTTCATATAAGTTTGATTCAAAATATACAGAAACATAATGTATACCTTTCTTTTCAAACCAAGCCTTGCATTTGAAACAATCATTTTGATAATGTCCTTCCATTTTACAAAAGTGACATTTATCTACCTTTGGTTGGGTTTTTTCATCATCAACATTTTGTGAAGCTTTAGCATATCCTTATTTGTTAAAATTCTTGGCCTTTGGTTTGAATTTCTTTCTAGCTCCCTAATCGACTAAATTAATAGAATGAACTCCTTATTTCTTCAATCTCGCTTCCTCTTGAATAAGCATATTGGATAGTTCATTGACATTCCACTTATCTTTCATTCTGTTATAGTTTATATGAAACAATTCATATTCAGTAGGTAGCAAATTAATGATGAATTGCACTAAGAAGGAGTCCTCCACAACCATTCCCAAGGTCTTAAATTTTGCTGCAATATCAGTCATATCAAGGGCATGTTGCTGCATACTTTTTGACCCATCAAACTTCATGGTCGTGAGTTTAGCCATAAGTGTCCTTACAAGTGACTTATCAGCATAACAAAATTTATCTTCTACAAGCTTAAGAAAATCTTTAACAGTCTAGTTTTCAATTGTTGGAAGAGTAGACTTAATGTTGTTGGCAATTGTCATTCACATGATGTTTAAACTTAATCCATTATAACTTGCCCATGCCTTATGGTTTGCCTTTTGAGTGTACTATTTTCAATAAGGTCAACAAGCTTTTCCTCTAATGAGGCCAAGTCAAGATCCAAAATACCTAAGTGGAAAGTGACTTGTTACTTTCATTAAGAGAAAATTAAATCAATGAACAAAGTAACAGTGAAAGCTTGAGAGTGAAGATTAACAACAGAAAATATACAATTGCTTACTAATTAATAAATTCAGAGAACAAGTACATAAAATATATATTATTGGTTTCCTTTGGGTAAACACAACAACATATATCATCATCATTATAATTGAATGTCAATAAAACTTAATGGAGTAATTAAACACATACCATCTCGTATATATAGCATCTTTGGATACATATATGTACTAGATGAATGAATGCTAATTTTCCTTTCTTTATATTTATTAATCATAAAATATCAATTTATCTTTAGGTAAATCCTTAATTTCTATCAATTAATAAACTTCACATAATAGGCATTGCAAGATATTATTTTAAATGATATGACTATAACATTTAATTAATTTGGTCACTTTGGTGACTAAAAAATTAATATTAACTTAATGTCATGTAATTAAAATATTAAATTTTATAACACTTTATGTGTAATAATACTTAACATTATAGTTCATAAAATTCATTACAAATAAAGCATGATATTTGTAATATTATAAAACAAACATAATATTATGAAATAAAAATGTAAAACATAATAATTATACTCAAAACCAAAACGACCTTTCGGCATTATTTATTTATAGCTTAAATATTCTTATTTCATATTTTGCTAAACTCTAGTTTGAAATTGATGCCAAAAGTTATAAAAACGATGATGAACCAAACATCAAATGCAAATAGGAAACATAAAGAATTCAACGATCCATGATCTTCTTTTACCAATTAACTATTATATATATTATTATCGTCTCAATTTCATTGAAAACAAACTTCATTGATTTAATTCCCTGACACATATAAATACCTCAAGCAAATTTATTCTCATTCAAATGTGAATTTTATATTATATATATTTTCTTAAAGGTCAAAACCATCATAAACAATATAAACATTAATGTCTATAAACAAATCACATCATAATCTCCACAAACATAAATACCCATATCATAATTTTCATTCTAATTGATCATAATCATCATAATTTTTCACAATTATTATAACCCATAATTTTAATTATCATTACAAAACCTAATTTATAATTGGTGTATCATAATATTAATCTAAGGATTATTATTTATTTAAAACCATGAGACCTTGATACCATATATTAAAAAATTAATTAATTTTCTTAAGGATTCAACACCATTAATATTAAACTCTTATACCCATATAATCTTAAATATAATAATAATCACTTAGATATAAGAAAATAAATTATTTACCTTGAACAAGATTCAACATAATGGAGAGCTTTCTTTTTTTAATCTTTGATAAAACCAATTTCTCTCCCTTAACCCTCTTATCAAAGTAGATAGTTTGATGGATAGCCAAAATATGTTCTTTTAATTTTCTTATAACCGCTAACCTTAAATGGTAGAGAGGGGATCAATTTATATACCTATATAAAAAATAAAAAAAAAATCTAATACGTCCATCAAGTACCTATATTAACAGTTAAAATTTAATATACTATTAAGTACAAGAAACCCTAAACCTAATTCAGTATGAGCTAATTTAAATATGAGTCAAGACATCAAGCCATATGTCGAGTTATTGAGTACTTTTTAGCCTTCTAAGCTCTACCTTCCTCCAAACTCTTTTCTAGGTCACCAAGTACCCTTTGAACCTCTTAAAACATTTAGATTTCATTAGATTCATTCACTTGCAAATGTACTACCACCATATCCTAATTGTAGCCTAACTATCCTTGCTCACCAGATTGTCTTTAGAACTCACAAATTGAAAACACAAGATTGCACATCATGATTATTACAAATCTTCCACCATCTTCTCTAGCAATATATCCCACATAATACTAGCACACAAACTCAGTAAGATTTCTATTTACTACCTTCATAAGTCTAACTACACTTAGATCCTAGTAGCTATAAACCAAATTGATATCTCCATCAAATTTCTTAGGGTCAAACTTCAAACTCCAATCTATAAATCACAACTTTAAATCCGCAATCTCCTTGCACCACTACCAATTCTTAATACATGACATCAACA
This sequence comes from Laguncularia racemosa, assembly GCA_037954665.1. Lineage (NCBI taxonomy): Eukaryota > Viridiplantae > Streptophyta > Magnoliopsida > Myrtales > Combretaceae > Laguncularia > Laguncularia racemosa. Next base: position 4,420,848 of record JBBMOL010000030.1, on the reverse strand, counting down.
ACCATGAGCCCACAACACTTCCACTAAGCTTTAACTTGTTGCTTGGCTCTAGTCTCTAGCTATTGTAGCTTGAAACTTGCCATGATCCCGGTTTGCTAGGACATTACATAAACTTAACACCTATTTGTTGAAGGGCTTGCTCTAGGTTTATGGTGAACTGAAAAACACATAAGTAATAAATATATAAATGGAAAAAAAAAAAAGAGAATGTGATTTACAGGATCCAAGGATGTTAACGGGCTAGGTTTGAGACAGGTCAATTGAAACCTGAACTCAACTGACGCAGCGTAGAAAGCGTAAAATACGAGGTCAATTCTCGGATTGAACCTCATAAATAAACAAAGAAATTCTCAATTGCGCACAATTGAGGAAATAGAAAAAGCTTGTCTCTAAGCGTCTGTAATTTTATAAAAGATTAAAAGCTAACCCTAAAAATGACTTAGGAAACTATTTATAGTCCTCCGGAAAACAATTAAAAAGGAAATATATATGTACACGTTGAAATAAATATATGTATACACGTTCGTAAATTGGTTTATACACGGCCGTGTATAAGACCGTATATGTTTCTATGGATCTTCTAGACTCAACACACGGTCGTGCCTTCATGCCGTGTATAAGGTCGTGTATGTCTCTATGGGTATTCCTGACACAACACACGGTCATGCCTTCTTGCCGTGTATAAGGTCGTGTATGTTTTTGGGAATCATCCTGACACAACATACAGCCGTGCCTTCTGGCCGTGTATGTTTCTGGGAACTTCCAGACACATTACACGGTCGTGCCTTGTAAAAGACACGCCCAATCAACCCATGTCAGTTACGATGTCCGCATCATTCTCTCCCGCCAATGAAGAACTCGACCTCGAGTTCTCTTCAGGATACAATGGTGTGTCATCTGGATGGAAGAGAGATAAATTCGCTACATTGAAAGTGCACGAGATGTTTATATCATCTGGGAGCTTTACGATATACGCGTTGTCATTGATCTTGCGCACTATTTCATAAGGGCCATACTTCTTTGGTTGTAATTTCCCATATCTACCCATAGGGAAACGTTCTTTCCGAAGGTATACCATCACCTGATCACCCACTTCAAATAGCTTCTTCCACCTGTGTTTATCAGCAGCCCCTTTATACCTGGTATTAGCTTCTTCAATCTTCCGTCTAACGTCTGCTGTGGTGGCATGGCATTGTTTAGCCATATTCTTAGCAGCGATGTCACCCACCATTCCCTTGGGTAACTTGATCAGGTCCAGCGCATGTTGTGGCGTTTTGGTATACACTACCGAGAACGGTGATCTTCCAATAGTTCTATGGATAAAACTATTGTAGGTGAACTCAGCTTGAGCCAACGCTTGATCCCACTGCCCTGGCTTCTCACGGCAAATGCTTCTAATTAAATTCTCGAGGGTCCGGTTGGTCACTTCTGTCTGACCGTCAATTTGAGGGTGAGCTGTACTGCTGTAATTCAGGGATGAGTCAAACATGTACCAAAGAGTCCTCCAAAAGTAACTGAGGAACTTGCTATCTTTGTCGGAGGTGATGGACTTTGGAACACCATGTAGATGCACCACTTCCTTAAAGAATAGTGGTACAATGGCCCGTGCGTCAGCGGTCTTTCTGTAGGGAATAAAGTGCGCAATCTTGGAAAACCTGTCAACTACAACGAAAACAGAGTCAGCACCCCGTTGGGTACGAGGCAAACCAAGTACAAAATCCATCGATAGATCCTCCCAAATGTTCTCAGGCACTGGTAGGGGAGTATATAGGCCAGTGTTTTGAGACTGTCCCTTCGACACTTGGCAGATATAGCACCTTTCCACAATTCTATAAACATCCCTCCTTAGTCGAGGCTAAAAGTATCTCTCGGCAACTGCAGCTAAGGTCTTGTCTCTGCCCAGATGTCCTGCCAACCCACCACAATGCAAGTCTCGAATAAGTTTCTCCCTTAAGGAAGACTCAGGAATACACAACTGATTCTCTTTCATTAAATATCCGTTGTGAACATGATAATCATCACAAGACTCCCTGTTGGCACATTTACTCCATGTCTCTTTAAAATCTCCATCCCCCTCGTATAACTCCTTCAACCTTTCAAAACCGACAACCTCCACACTCAGAGTGAGTAGTACATCAGCTCTTCTACTCAAGGCATCAACCACTTTGTTTTGCACACTAGACTTGTGCATCAATCTAAAGGGGAATCTTTGTAGGAACTCAATCCACCTCACATGCATATCTTTACTTATCCAAGTTTGATTGCTCAAGTGCTTTAAAGCCCCACAATCCGAATATAGTATGAACTCCTTTCCGACCAAGTAATGTTCCCACACTTTTAGAGCTCTTATAACGGCATAGAACTCCTTATCATATGTCAACCAACTCCTCCTAGCCTTACACAATTTCTCGCTATAAATCGCTATTAGCCTCTTCTCTTATGACAACACTACACCAACCCCAACTCCACTGGCGTCACAATCCACTTCAAACAACCTGTCAAAATCAGGTAGCGCCAATACAGGGGCACTACATAATCTTCTTTTCAGGTCTACAAAACTCGCTTCAGCCTCTTCACCCATCGAAATTTCCCTTTCTTTAAACATCCAGTTAGTAGAGCAGCGATTGTACTGAAATGTTTAATAAACCTCCTGTAAAAACTGGCCAAGCCTAGAAAACTTCTTAGCTCAATGACGGCTTTTGGAGTAGGCCACTCTCTAATCACCTTCACTTTCTCAACATCCACCATCACCCCCTCACTACTAACTATGAACCCAAGGAACAATAGTCGCCTCGACAAAAATAAGTATTTCTTTAAATTAGCATATAATTTATTTTCTTTCAACACAGACATAACACACTTCAAATGTTCAAGGTGTTCTTCCTCAGACTTACTGAACACCAGGATATCATCAAAATACACTACAACGAAGCGACAATTAAAATGTTTCAGTACCTGGTTCATCATACGCATGAAGGTGCTTGGTGCGTTACTGAGACCAAACGGTATCACCAACCATTCATACAACCCCTCCTTGGTTTTGAATGTTGTTTTCCATTCATCTCCAGGGCGGATTCGAATTTGATGGTATCCGCTACTCAGATCTATCTTGGAGAAGATAGTGGCTCCGCTCAACCTGTCTAACATGTCCTCCAGGCGTGGTATGGGGAATTTGTAACCTATAGTGATCTTGTTGATAGCCCTACTATCAACACACATTCTCTAGCTCCCATTTTTCTTGGGGGTCAATAACGCAGGTACCGCACACGGGCTCAGGCTATCCCGGATAAATCCCTTGTCCAATAGCTCTTGGACCTTCTCTTGAAGGATTTCGGTTTCCTTGGGGCTCATTCTATAGTATGGAAAATTGGGGAGACTTGCCTCAGGCACCAAATCTATCTGATGCTGGATATCCCTCAAAGGCAGTAGACCCTCAGGTAGGTCATCAGGAGCCACCTCCCTATATTCCTCCAGCAAACCCTTCACTTCTTCAGGAACTTCCACACTAACCTCATCTCCTCCAACCGTCACATCCTTCACTATTAGAGCATGAACCACCCGTGATTCCTTTAAATTATCAACCAACTGGGTGACAGTTAAGAAAGAACGACTTTCCACTCTCTTCTCCCTCGAGTGTCCCTCATTCTTTAGTGGTAACAATGTATACCTCACACCCCCTTTCTCCAGCCTGTACACGTTCTCCTTTCCAGCGTGTTGTGCATTCACATCAAATTGCCATGGTCTACCAAATAAGACATGACATGCATCCATGTCCACAATGTCGCAAAAGGCCTCATCACGGTACTTCCCCATTGAGAATGGTACCCTACACCTTTCCATCACCTTGATCTTCTCTGCAGCTTTGATCCACCCTATGGTGTATGGATTTGGGTGTTTTTCGACAGGTAGCTGCAACTGCTTAACAACCTCACTCCCAATGATATTTTCGCAGCTTCCACTATCTACTATCAAATCGAACACCTTCCCAACAATGGTACACTTAGTAAGAAACAACTGGTGTCGTTGGGTAATCTCCTCCTGCTTTGTTGTCAGCATCATTCACCTAATCACATAGGTCGGTTCTACCACTTCTTCCTCCTCCTCATAATAATCATCCTCCCCATCAGGTTCACAGCATACCTCATCTTCATCTCCTCTATCAAGAATATTAACACTTCTCCTAGCAGGGCACTCATTCGACTTGTGACCAGGTTGATTACAACGAAAACACTTACCCAAAATCGGCTTAGCATATGGGTTGTTTTGTCTCTGGGTCCCCCTAGGCTCGATAGGTCTCTTCCCCTCACTCTTGTCTTCCCTCTTGGTGTTTTCTTCACTAGGCTTGTGTACAATACCTTTGTTCTTCTCAATTCCCAACTTACTACCACTGCCAACGACTTCATTGACATAACCCTTTCTTCCACCTCCGTACCTACTACTCTGCTCCTGCAACATCAACTCAGCCCATAGGGCCATGTTCTTCACTTCAACCAAATTCCTCACCTTTGTGACCCATATTTTATCCTTGATCTAGAGCTTTAGTCTTTCTACGTATCGTGCGACTTGTTGGCCTTCACTCTCCCTCAAGTCGTTCCGTTCGGCCAATCTCATGAATTATGCAGTATATTCATGCACAGATCGCTGTCCTTGATGACACCGCCGGTATTGTTGGAACAATATCTGCTCATAGTCTGGAGGAAGGAAATCATGTTGCAATAGCTGTTTCATGAGATACCACGTCCTCACCGAATGCCTACCCTCTCTCTGTCTTCTGTTCTGCAGCCTCTCCCACCATGCTGAGGCTCCACTCTTCAGCCTACATGCCACTAATCTGACCTGGCAGTCTTTAGGAATTTCCATATAATCGAATAATCGATCCACCTCGGCAATCCAATCCAAAAAACCCCCGATATTAAGACTGCCATCAAACCATGGGATATCGACCTTCAGGCGGTAATCCCCCATCTCCTTGGTCATACCCGTAACGATTTCTTCGATAACCACCATCCCTCTGGCTGTCCCCATATTGAATTGGGCGATAACCACCCTGTCTTCGTTGTTGTCTACCTCTATATGGGACCTCGTACTCATCGCCAGAATCATCATATTCTACCATTCTCCACCTGTTTCCGACAACAGGTTGAACCATCTGGCCACCATAGATATCAGCTGCCTGCGGCTGATTTTTACCAACACCCCCTACCCTATCGGGGTCTACTGCCATGGCGTCGAAATGCTCGATCAATTCCTCAAGGCGTCGTTCCATACACCCAACCTTTTGATTCATAGCGTCAAACTCCGCCCTCGGAACCCACTGATTGGCTCCTTGTGATCTCGTATCTTGAACACCATCAAGAACATGATCGCCGTCGTCACCCTGATTAGTTGACATCTCAGCAGGAATTCGCCTTGCTCTGATACCAACTGACGCAGCGTAGAAAGCGTAAAACACGAGGTCAATTCTCGGATTGAACCTCACGAATAAACAAAGAAATTCTCAATTGCGCACAATTGAGGAAATAGAGAAAGCTCGTCTCTAAGCGTCTGTAATTTTATAAAAGATTAAAAGCTAACCCTAAAAATGACTTAGGAAACTATTTATAGTCATCCGGAAAATAATTAAAAAGGAAATATATATGTACATGTGGAAATAAATATATGTATACACATCCGTAATCTGGTTTATACACGGCCGTGTATAAGATCGTGTATGTTTTTGTGGATCTTCTAGACTTAACACATGGTCGTGCCTTCATGCCGTGTATAAGGCCGTGTATGTCTCTGTGAGTATTCCTGACACAACACACGACCGTGCCTTCTTGCCGTATATAAGACCGTGTATGTTTATGGGAATCATCCTGACATAACACACGGTCGTGCCTTCTGGCCGTGTATACGGCCGTATATGTTTCTGGGAGCTTCCAGACACATTACATGGTCGTGCCTTGTAAAAGACACGCCCAATCAACCTGTGTCAACTACGATGTCCGCATCACCGACCCGATAAGGAATGAAGTCCTAAAACCCAACACGGGTTTTTTTATAGCAAACCCGAACCTGACTTGAAAATGGATTAATTTTTTTAATTACTTTTACTTATTTTCATATATCGTCTTTTTAATTTATTATTAATCTACATGTGATAGAAAAATTAAGCAATAAATATAATATACATTATATTAATTTATGTGAAATCATAATATACTAAATAAAAAATAACATAAAACAAAATTAATTTATGTCATGCACTACACGTCTGCTCATCTGCTGCATTGCTGAGAAGTGGAGAAGGAGAATGGAGATTCAGATGACGAAAGACGAATTGGAATTGAGATTGACGATGACGAGATGAGATGGGCTAAACAGCGGTAATGCTGTTCTATTGAGCTTGACAGCTGAAGTGTTGTTGTTGATAATATTTGATAATAGTGAATTGACACCGTTAGCTGTGATAGACATGAGATGAGACATATATTTGAATTTTGATAATTGATTTTATGTATTATAATATGTTATATATGTTATTAAGTATTTAAGTTTAACTATTTAAGTCCATCTGTTCAGTTCAAGCGTGAGGTGACTAGGTGAGGCACGTCGTCTCGTCCCACGTCCAGCAACCAGCACTCCAATCAGTCTCCAGCTCCAGGCTCCAGCAAGGCAAGGCAGCTGGCAGCAACATAATAGATGGAAATTAGGAAATGGAATGCAAATTGTAATCGAAAAAAAATTCAAAAAAAAATTAAAAATAATAAAATTATGAATTTTAAATTTTAATTTTAATTTATTATTAAAAAATAAATGAGTCAGGTCGAGTTTTCCATCAGGTTTTTCTAAATCTCCTAACTCGATCCTATATCTTATCGAGTTTCATTTCATATCTCAAAACCCAATTTTAACCATATAAGGTTTTTATTGGGTAAGTCGGGCGGATATCCTATTACGACCCGCCTCAGTTACATTCCTAACAGGATCTAACATAGAAAACCTTAAAAGTGTTAGGTTTATTTCATAAATAAATTATATGAACTTATATGTGTTAATAATAATTACAATTATGTAATAAGGCTATCATATTAAATAAAATCCAAATAAAGTGATTTAATAATGTTATAGACTTTAATGAATTAAGTAAGTATGAATTATTATGTATGGAGAATGTAAATATTGTTTCCTGTTTTATGATAGATAAAATTGAAAATAATAAGAATTAATGGGTAACTGACTTATGGATATATATATCATGGTCTTCAAGTTATAGATGATACTATTCTATTCTTTATCATAAAGTACAAAAGATAAGACATTTCTAAGAGACATGTAATGACTTAGATGGTTGCTTATCTTTTTAAGTAATGAATCTCTCGAGTTATGAAATTAGGTACACTTTTATTTACTACTTTTATATTTTGTTTTCTAATTTTACACATGAATTATTCTTGAGTGTTTTAATAGTAGGAATTATTACATATAAATCCCAACAACCGTCTTATGTCATCATTTTGTCTTTTTATTCATTTCTTCGTCTAGCGATTCTCAGGAACTAGTTTTGTATAAATTTAAGACACAAATGCAACGATGTAAAGCATGAAAATCATGGTGAATTACCAAAATTTATTTTTAAAGCATCACAACCAATTTGGAAAATTAAATTAAAATGTCGAAGGAATTGAATTAATTTGACATTAGATATGGAAGTCAAATTTGGTAGGAAAATTGACATTAAATCACATCTCTAGGATACGAAATTGTAGCCTATCTAAAGCTCTATTAATAGGGGCTATAATCTTGTTTTACAGCTCACCCCGACAAAGAGATCATTCATTGCAAATGGAGGGACAGAAGTCATTCCTAACCACACCATACTAGTTGATATAACTAAACCCAATATTTAAATTCTTTCTTCTACGAGTTGTAATCACATAAATCAACATGTGGAGTAATTGCAATCTAAACCAATATACCGAAATGGGGCAATTCAAATTTTTTTTCGAAATAGATTGAGCCCCAAGGTCTATAGCAGGAAGAAGTGAAACTTTTGATGCAATCTTACAAAATGATTCCTAACCCCTTGAATTTTGACCAAAACTGCCGAGACCATAAAAACAAAATACTTGATAAAAAACCTAGGAACGTAAGTCGATTGTGTACACAACCACCAATTAACACGAGAATGACCAAAAAAAAGTGGAGAAAATGATTAAAGCAAGCCGCCATAATCGATCACGAGGTGGCTGGCGATTTGGATCCAATTGGATAAGCCCTATTCCACCGGCAAATTTTCGCATCTCAGTAGTGACCACTTTCCAATTCGACCTCCGACTCACCCGGTTTGAACACTACAATTTATTTTGGCTCAAATCAATTTTAAGGAATTGTTAAGAAAATTTTATAAAAATCCTTAGTACTACCTCTTGCCCTAAATACCACATAAACTTTTTAAGAAGCTCTTTAATTTAACGATCTCTCTAATTTATTTAAGGTACTTAAAAAGATTTTCTTAACATTTACTGATATTATTTATGGAACCTACTAGGGATGCAACAAGATAGGTCATTATAAAATATTTGACTCGATAAATTACCCTAAGCTTTGAGGTTGCGTTAAAAAAAAAAAAAAGGAAAATCCAACTAAGCAAAAAATACTATATAATAATAATAATATTTACTTTTAACCTATCCATCACATATGCTTTACATTATATAGCATATTTAATTTTCAAATTTCATTTATTTTGAAGTCAATAACCTTACCTAACCGCTTTCTATTTTACTCCTTTATCTCATCTAAATTAGGATTGGACAAAAAACCGACTAAACTATGGATCGAACCAAACCATAAAACTAGGTTTGAATCTTTTTTTAGGTTAAAAAAATTATAAATCGAACTGAATAGTTTTTTTAGGTTTAAAAAAATAAAAAACCAAACCAAACTATTTTAAATTGAATTAAATCGTAAAGAGTAAAGAAAAAAATAGCGATAAAAATCTAGAAATGTATGGCTAAAAAAAGGATTTCATAATATTTATTCATTTTTTTCCTCTTATTTAGCTTTCATTGAATAACTTACTACTTTTTATTTTGTATTTTTACTTATTTATTAATGTAGAAATTATAATTATTTTGAGAGAAATAATAAGGTCTCTTTAAATATATCAAATAAATATTGAAGATAGTAAGTGATATTAAAAAAATGATAATAAATTAAAATTTTCTATATCAAGTATAATTTTTTATAATTTATTAACTTGTATATAGAAAAAAATTAATAATACGTATAAAAACTATTTAAATAGTGAATCGAATCAGACCAAACTGTTTCTTTTAAATTCAAAAAAAATATAAAACAAACCATATAATTAAATTAAATTTAAAAAAAATCAAATTGCAATATTTAATTCAACTCAAGAAACAAATCTTATTCAAACGAACCACACATCCTAATCTAAACCTTTATGGATAAGTGTTAGTATAGGAAAAAAACTAAACCTCGTTAAAATTTTATAGAACCTATTTCAAGGGTAACATTCTTAAATATGGTAATTTTTTAAAAATATTTTATAAATATTGTATCCAAAATAATTATTTCAAAAATAGATTTTGAAAACGCAAATACAGTTTGCGTTTTCATAAATTTGTACTGTGTCTGCGCCTTTAATGTAATTTTTTTTTTTTTTTATTAAAGGCGCTTTTTGATGCCTGTTTAAGGGCCTCATGCATTCTGAATGAATTCTGCGGAAACTGAGGAACCACCCCCCAAAAAAGATCGTAAACTCTTAGAAAATGCGCCAAACATCTAGAAAGCCCTTCAAAAATACAGAGGTGGAAAGAAACTTTAATGAACTCGCCAATAAAAATAGCTTTGACAGTTTGAATCCCTAACGAGTCATGACCGACGTCGACGGACCACGACGTCTCATTCATTGTACCAATCGGAAGTATGTGATTGCTGTGCGAGTCTTCTTCGTTTGCAATTACGTACTGAAGTCTCTGCAGTGTATCAATGGTGCTCATCTATATCCCAGACTCAATTTAAAATGCTTCGGAAGGAAAGTGGCATCTAATGCCAAGAAGAAAACATGAAAACAGCAGTCCTTAACGTGGACACAACAGAAAACGGGGATGCATTATTAACCAAGTTTTAGTGCCCTATCGCATTTGGATGGAGTACACACACGAACGTGAATGTGATACGCGTTTCTGTTTGAGCATAATCTTTTTAAATTTGGGATAGGATGGGGCCTTTCATTAGGCCAAACTGACAACTATTAGTACATATACGTTGCGTAAAATACCTAGAGATTTCGAGAGCTGAACTGACAACTACTAATAAATACACATCACGTGAAATAGCTAGATATCGAAGCCCAAATTAGCAACTATTAATACATACACGTCACGAAAAATACCCAGATATCGAGGGTCCGACGGGCTGCGAAAAGCAGAGGATGAAGATGAACAGAGGCAGTCGCAGAACGATGAGTCTATTGAAGCAAATGGGGTGTAAGTTTTAATAAAAAGGCTTCATCTATAATATTTAAAACTAACCCTTGAAAGCAAACATATTGACAACCCACTTATCAATTGATAATTTTTGCAATCTCTTATTACAAATCACAAAATGACCCAAAAACTAAAATATACAAACAAATGCAAAGACACAAAAGACTCACAAAACCATCACAAAATGTTCCGACACCACTACCTCTTCCTCAGGTTTCTTCTACTGCTGAACAACCTGCTTGATCTGCTGCTGGGATTGCAACCTCTGAAGATTAACACGAGAGCACGATCTAGCCATCTCGCTCGCCAGCGGTACCACGGGGAGGTTATCGCAGTTGCATATCTCGATCATGAAACCATCCGGGTCGTGAAAGAACAGTTGATCCACATGGATTCCTCCTTCCTCCACCATGGACCTTACGTATGCGATTCCCATCTCCTTCAGCTTCTTCTCTACTGTTTCCATGCTCTCACACTGGATTTACAAGTAAACAATTTACTTAGACGACGAGAATCATGGTCCGAAACATAGGATATGAAAATCCAAAATTAATGGAGCAGAAACTGGGTTAGGTTTTATGAATATGGAGCAAATACGATCGATTCGAGTTTCGTAAAATCGAAAATGATATTATTCCTGGTTAGGGTTCGTGCCTGAAGATAACCGATCTAATTTAAAGCTTCCTTATTACGAAGATCGATTAAATCAATATAATAACTTCAGAAAAGCAACCTCAGTTTTCCTTTGAATCTTCGAACTCAACCCTGCCCAAAATAAGTAGGCAAAAGATTTTCGATTCTTTCAATATATTCCGCATCATAAAATCGAAATGAAAACGAATAAGCGATGCACCGATTGCAAAAATGCAAACAATATTGCTGGATAGAATATTACTACTCTGTTTTACTTCGTTTTAGTTCTTTACAAATATTTCAGGTAAGTTTTAAAAAATGGAATGTTTTATCAGATACAAAAGATTAATTCTACTTTTAGGGGAGGGAAGAAAAAAAAAAAAGTGAAAAATTATGGCTTCTACAGCAAATAATGAGTATGCTGTCTTCTTCCTTCAAAATCAAACGTCAGGCACAAATCAACCATTGCAGTCTCTTTTACGAAAAATTCTAATTTAGACCCGATCCATAAATGACTGCGAATACAAAATAAGGGTAACTGTGCATGGTACCCGTGCCTTCCCCCGATACGGTCTACATAGACCGGTCCAAGGCAACACCAGGATTACTCCTCTTCCACCTGCCAGCTTTCACCACTAACAAGTAACAACACTCAAGATATAATCAAATACTAACAGATTAAATTCAAAATCTCTGCTCTTTAAAGCATATTCCATCAAGAAACTCAAATACTAACAGATTCGACTGTAAAAAGACACTCACCTGAAAAGAAATATGATCATCCTTGGGATTGATTTCGGCCTTTTTAGCCATATTCTCCGGATCTTCAGATTGCAAGAGATGGATTCCGATACCGTACCCGAAAAGCCTACCACAAAATTAAAATTAAAAAATGTATACTTCTATAATACTATAAAGATATTAGATATGCATCCGCGATATATATATGCAAAATTTAGACATAGCGGTGTGATCAAATCTAAAACACAAATGTAGTGATTAGAGAAAGAAAAAGATTTACTATAATTATACCATGCGCCATCGAAATCGAATGATCCGGGTCGTCTTATAGGAAAAAATCCAAGAACATTCTGATAAAAATTAATGGACTCCTCCACGGATTTACAAACGTGAGAAATGTGGTTAAGAGAAGTCAAATGCAAAGGATTCTGCAAATTTTCCCTCATCTTCCTGGAGATTTTTCTTTCTGCTTCTCACTAAGAACAAAAAGGAAAATGATCACAATTCAGGAATCAAAGTTTCTGGAATAAGAAAGGCACGCTACTCAAAAGAGAGAGAGATAAAGACGATAGGAATAGTCCAGTCTAGGTTATCACGGTAAGTCCATGAACTGTACGAGATTTATGGTTGTTACGGGTGGTGGTATATATAAGCCATGGCGTGCAGGACAGGTGTTGTTTTAGTCATGATTTGGTGACACGTAGGTTAAATGCTGACTCGATTACTTTTTATGGTTCTATCCATTATTTTAATAAAATCGATCTAATTCTTAACTTTATGTTGAATTATATATAAATAGCATTTGAATTGCAGTATTGAATAGTACAAAAAGAATCGAACCATGCAGAATAAAAAAAAACAAAACAGGATCATTTTTTTACACTATATTTGATGTATGTAATACTGAATAAGAAGTTTTGCGATGTTTAATATTTAAATATATAAAATACTATATCAAACATGATATATAAAATATTAAATAATTTTTTTTATATTTTTATCTAGTAAATTTGATTTTTATACCATATTTTAAATAATAAAATAAATAAACATTTTATCTAGTACTTTAAGATTATTTTTGTCTAGTAACTAAGAAAATATGCAAATTAAATAAAGTACAAAATATTTTGTCTAGTTCAATACTAAAACATTTTGATAATCAAACGATATCATATTAAATCTCTATCATTGATCATTGTTAAATATCTATAATTAATATATAAATTAATTTTAATATTGAATATTAAACTAATTCTACCAAAAACACAAGTGGGACCATCCTAGATTGTCATATGTGACAACTTCGAATAATGACGTTAAATGGGAAAAAAGAAAATAGTTCGTTTATCACAAAAATGGAAAAGAAATTACAAAGTAGCCATAGAATGTAATGATTACGAGATATTCACAATTAATGAGAAACGCAAACATAAAACTTTTAATGGTAAAATTGGTTTTACTTGAGCTAAGTTGGAATGATATATATAATATTAAAATCAATCTTAAACTCATGTTAAAATTTTGAAAGTATGAGTTCGATTGAAACTTGATTGAGTTTAGAATTTCAAGTTTAAACTTGAAACAAAGTTGTACACGACTAGTTCAAACTTGATTCCTTTAAACAGGTCTAAATTTGATTTATCAAAAAATTATAATTCTTTTAATTAAAACAATATTAACATCCAAACTTGGCTTAAACTCTACCAATATTTAAATTTGACTCGAACTCAAACTCGACTAAGCTTGAAAGTTAGTCTAGCCAAACATTATGATGTTCAAGCATCATAATATTTATCTAGCCAAACTATTTACAAGTTATGGAGCAATTCAATGATTAGAATTAGAAAAATTAGAAGATTTAGAAACTTCAAAAGAAATAGTCAAAACAAAAGTTAGCCAAGTACATTTGAAAGGTGGAATTAATAAGTCATTTAAAACAATGTTGGTTAAATTCCAAAGGAGCTAGAAACTATTGAAATCCATCAATAGAAGTCAAAAGCTACTTTATTTGAAGAAGAGGCTTAATTTTAGCAGTTTAACTTTAAAAAATCATAACTTTTCGCTTATGAGTTATAGAGTCCATAATATGTTGATGAAGATTTATTCGAGTCTACTTTGAGCTAATGTGACTTGCTTTGATGTTTGGGGGCATTTTGGAGGTTAAAATCATGTGTTACCATTATGTACTAAAGTGTTAAAAAATTTTCGTCTAGATTAAGTAAACATGTTTTGATTGATTTTATTTCCTATTATCTTTTATTTAGTTTTCTTAATAGTTTGAGTTTTAAAATTATAAATACTCAATGGATAGCAAGCCAAGGATTAGGGTTGATAATTACTAATTAATTTCCCGATCATATTTTATGTTATCACTCTATGCTGCATTAATTACCAGTATTGAGCCACTACCATAGCTAGCACACCATGATGGTAGTGATTGTCGTGCTATGGTGGTGACAATGACAGTAATGGTACTACTGCAAGGGTGATGGGAGGGGTAAGGAATAGGGATAGACCTAGGGGGGTTAAAAGGGGCCCCGACCCCCTAGCTATGGGAATAAATCATTTAATTAAATTTATTTTAAAATTAAAAATATATATTATATTTATATTTTTAAGTGTAAATTTTATCATAAAACTTAAAATAGTTTAGTGATTAAATGGTTTTTTTTGCATACTTAAGGTCATGGTTTCAATTTCCATTAGAGTTATTTTTATTTTTTCAAGTTGCATTTGTTGTTTGTATCTCCATAAGTAATTTTCTTTTTTTTTTTTTTTGCTATAACATATAAAATTGAATTTCATTAATAAAAAAGATGATAGTTAACTAAATAAATTTCCAATAGATACTATTTATTTATTAATAGCTTTATGATAAATAATGATTATTTTTAATATTATAAGTGTTTCAATCATATTATATAAAACATTAATAAATGATAGTAGTTTATATTACTTAAAATACTAATATTTTCTTTTACTATTAATATTATAAGAAGGAATGGGCATTATCGAATAATCAATTGTCTGATCACTTATATTAAAAAATATATATACATATATTTTTTATGATATTATTAATGAAATAATATTAGAAAGTTAGTAAAACAAATTTTAAAATACCATATTATTTTTTATAATCTTGTTCAAAATTTTATTTTTTTAACATTTAATAAAGCATATTAAGTACTCATAATCAATATATACAAAAAAGCTTAAATTTATTTTTCTATTTAGTATTAAATTGTATTGAAGATACATTTATTTCTATGTATATAAGATGTGTTATAATTATAATGATAAGTAAATATTTTGTTTACAAATAATTCTAATATTGATTTTAATACTATATATTCGACTCCTCAATAGTACAATTCTATGTTCGCCTTTGGTAAGGAAGGCGGTTGTAATGATAATAGTAGCAATGATGGTGATTAAATGGAGGCAAAAGTGTAGTGGCTATATGAAGGTAGTAGCAACATTGATGGTGGTCATTATAGGGTGATGTGGTATGAACTAGTAGGTTGGTGGTAGTTAGTGGTTATGTATGACAATTATGGTAGTGATAATGGTGGTGATGTTAACATTAGTGTGAGGGGGAGATAATGGTGGTGGGTAGGATGGGGTGGTAGGTATTGGTTGTAGTAGTGTTGAGATTTCTAATTTTTATGATATATGGTAGTAATAGAAGTAGTGATGATGATAGTGTTGAAGCTATGGATGTGTTGGTGTTGGTGTATATGCAGTAGCTGTAATACCCGTACATTGGTGATAGTGTTAGTGGTGGTTAAGTTGGTGGCATAATGATAAGGTTTGAGGTGGTGATGCAATGGTAAAAGGGATGGTAATAATGGTGGTGTAAATGTAGTAGTGATGCTAGGAATGGTAGTGCTGATGGTGTAGGAGGTGGTGTGTTAGTTGTGATAAACTAGTGGTAGTGGTAGTGTATTGGTGTTGTAAGGATAACTTTTTTGTTAGCGAAACAAAGAGTAATTCAACTACTAGTGATTCTCTTAGCTAATCTTTCTTATGAGGATAAGATTATCGCATAATCATAATTCATAAAACTTATTTTTTACTTAAAAAGAATAACTAAGACAAAATGATAGAAGGGAAGAGTTATTTATTATAGAGATTGAACAAAATAATCTCTCGGTGATTTCCCTATAAAGTTTCAAGCAAATAATGAAATAGATACTATTTTAAGAATAACTATTTTATTCTCTTTCTATTACTTAAAGTAAGTTAACTGTAAGTTTTTTTTTTTTTTAAATCGTCCCTCTTGAATTTAACTTTATTAAACCTATAGATATGATACGAGTTCTTATATTATTACTTGTACCATTAACTCATTTGTAGACTAAGACATTAACTAGAGTCCATCAAATAAATCTAAGACAATTAGTATTGACAAGCCATTATTTGGTATCCAGTGCATATTAATGTTAGAAGTATATAAAATCAAATAAATATAACAAATAATTAGTTTTTAATAAAGTCATATTTAGTTTGCATTATCATCATATTTGTCATTTTTGGTTTAGTGTTTGTCACCATATGTAGTCATGTTCATGATCGTGCCATTCCATCTTCATGCCATCTTGTCGTATTGCAAAATGTCAAGTTTAATAATATGATTTACTAAAGATGATGATGAAATAAACAATGCATGATTTCAAACTCAAAGAACCATGCTCGAATATACTTGAATTTAACTCAAAATTTAAGCTTTTATATTGGTACGTTTAGAGGCGGGAAGGGACCTGACTCGACTAAAACCGCTCGGTCATAGAGAAAAAAAAAATCTAAATAACTGCGGTTTCGCGTTTCTAGGTCATAGATTTAGGTTTTGCATATTCTCAACCTTAGTAAAAATCATATTGCTTAACATTTTAAAAATAGATTACCTACTAGTTTGGATTATCTCATTGAAGTTTAGATTATTAGTTATGAATAACATAGATACATGGAAGTCATACTTCTTTTGCATAAAAATACAAATTAGTCTACAATAAACAAAATATTATAACTACTATGATATGAAACAAAAAATAATAATAACAAAAGGAATAAAACAAAGACATTAAACTATTTGCTATCCAATCCACTCGGTTCAACCACTTGCTTGAATTTTAGCTTTAGTTAAGTTTTTCTTAAGTGATATAGATATTAATATAAATTAAAAATAAGCTAATATAGCAAGGTAATTTTTACATGAACTATATTTTATTTTATATTATCTATGTTAGATATCATTTTATTAATATCTTTTAGTTAATTAAATTTAGTTTCTTATTTTTAAGATTTAGTTAGGTTGGTATCTTTATTTTAAGATATCTATTTTTTTTATATTTCCTAATTTTCTAGAATATTAGGTATTGTTATGCTTATAAATTGGCAAAGCATGTAATTGCTTTATAATAGAATGTCTTGATATTTAATGAAAGAACTATTTTTCAAAGTAAAGTATGATACTTTCTTTTTCACCAATGGTATGACACCATAAAAAAATTCACTATATGATGTAAAGCCATACGAATCAAAGGTGGTTTAGGGCTATCATAAAAATACGCTGTGTGATATAAGACCATATAAATCAAATGTGGTGCAAGGTCATCATCTAGATTTAGTAGTATGAGGCTATTGGATATATCAATTTCAAGTTATCATTTTCTTTTATAAAAAAAAATTCTTATTGATTCTCTTAACATTTTTAATATAATCATTGTTTGGATTAAATTTTTATTAGTTTTTGTGTTTTTTTTACTATTTTCATATTTTATAATTTTTTCACTTCCATTGTTCCACATCAGATATTCTAGCAATTCATTGCACTAGAATCTAATTAGGTAGTAGCTAGTTCATGCAAGTTGAGGACATAAAAAGCTTAGATGAATCTAATGCAAATAACACATAAAAATTGCTAGTAAAAAATAATTACAATACATATTTATCTCTATTTTTTTTTTCATACATTTTTTAAGTTTAGAAATATTGTATTCCCCAAAAATGAAATAAATAGAATATTGCAAGAATCCTTATTTTCATCTCTCTTTAACTTATGAACTCTTTATTTTCCTTTATCCCAATCACCCATTTCATTTGTAAAGATTAAAATGAAAAAAAAAAATACAAATAGCACTACATAAAAACATATTAGTAATAAACGAGTTGAAATGTTCAATAATATATATAGAAAATATTAAGATGTGATATATTTTTTATGCTGTGTAGCATAACCACTATATATGTTGCGTTTGTGGAAATTGATTACACATGAACCCTTCATTTTGTAGTCATGAATTGGTTCAATTTGTTTTTTCTTTTACTTGGGGCATGTTTGCCCATATGTATTTGCGTGCATTGCCACAAGTTGAGTAATAAGCCAGCTAAATTATTGTTTGCAAATTGCAGGCTTCAGATGCTTTGTTGGAATATTGTTTTATATATTTTTAACTTTGCATATTGAATTAGTCGTAAATCCGTCAGGTTCATAGGCCTGCGTGGCCAAACTCTAAACCATGAAACCGACTTCAAGACCAGGTCAAGAGCCAACTATCAAGTCAGTTCTGGATCATCGATCGTTCGATCCAATGGACCGATTTAGTGCTAGGCATGGCTCCAAAATCCAGATCGTACCCGGCTCCTGTATACCTAAATTAACCACTGTCAGATTCATAGAACAAGGACAATCCTATAGAATTTTTCGAAAAATACGAAGACTTCTTCTGTGAAGTTTGCCAAAATACAATACGTCCACTCGTGATGAGTAAGAGTGCTATATTTTATGTACTTTTCATGGGACATGGACGACAATAGTCCATTATATTCTATTTATCGTTGTCTTGCATGTTGTCCATGCGGCTTCCACTAGGCCTATCCAGCTTCCAAGCACGAGAGAAGACATCTCCTAGTTTTCTATCAATTTATTGAAAGATTGGATCAAATCCCTCGAAACTCTCTGCTAGGTACCATGTGTTAATCCAGCTAGTCTTATTAGGAATAATCTTTTAGCTATATTCAAAGTGGAAATAGTTGTAAAAGAAATTCAAATTTGACCTGTTTAGATTCTTTTAAATTCGATTTATTTAAAAATTAATTAAAATAATTCAAGTTTAATTAATATGTAAATTTAATTTGAGTTTAATTATCTCGCACGTTAGTCTAAGTATGTACATAAAATTTAAATTTAACTCGATAAATCATTTAAGTAATTCAAATCAATTATTAATAAATTAAATTTAAATAACATATGAGTATATTTAACTTATTTACGATCTTAAACTTCTCTATCTAAAACTTTCAGATCTGTGTGGAAAGTTTCAACGATAGATATTAACGCGATCCACATGTTGATTGGTTTTAACACCATAGACATCCGTGCTTTGCATTTCATGACAATTGAGAAATAATATTTTGTATTTCTAATGTAATCTATGTGCTGATAGGCATTTACCAGGTATATATATTCGTATTGTGTACTTCCATCGTGTACGACCATGAGACTGGGCGAGCCATACTATAAGAGATCATGAAACTAGGAGAGAAATTGCAATCCGTGTTTGTAGGTTGTGTTTATACTTTATTCTATTTCGATTTTGTTTTTATAAGATAATCATTTTATATTTTATTTCAATAGTCGCATTTTTAATTATATTGTGCCTTTACATGGTGATGATTTTATATTCTATCTCGATAATCACATTTATAATCATGTTATATTTGTGGTCTTATTGATATGTTATATAAATATTGTCAACCCTAAAGTATGGAGTACACATATACTTTTCTTGTTCCCTTGAAAAGTCATACTCTATTACATTTCTCATAACCAACAAACTGTAAAAAAAGAAATAAATAAATACATAACTAGTAAAAGAAATGCATTAGAAATGTTGAATGCATGCTTACGGTTGTATATCCTTAGAAGAACTTACATTTCTTGTATGAAACATGTGATCTATAGAGGATGCATTTTGTTATTCTGCATTTAGGGGACCTGCTTCTATTTATATGGGTTTTGGGATAATTGTAAATATATTTTCTAAACTATTAGTCAGGTCTAAATTCTCTAAACTTTTATGATATTATAATTCATATCCTCATAGATTTTGAAAATATACGAATGACTTTTAAATAATTATTAGAATTTTAAAAATTATGGAGATTTAGAGATTATTTGGAATGTATATGTAAAGTTATACTTTTAATATTTTAAAGGTTAATCAAGAACTGAATAATAATTTAGGAGATGTATTTGCAATATAAATATATATACATATATATATATATATATATAATAGTTATCGAGAAAAGAAAGAGCAGATTATCAACTTTTTAATTGTCTCCTTTCTTGTAAGGAATCATACTTTTAATATTTGAAGGGTTAATCAATATCTCACTAATAATTTAAGAAATGTATTTACAATTTAAAGAGAAATTTATCAACTTTTTAACGGTCTCCTTCCTTATAGAATCCACATCAAAAGGCAAAACCACGTTAAGAAACAAATATAAGCCCTGGGAAGATAACAATAATGTCATACAATGCAAATTGGAAGGATAACTATAATGATTGAAAAGCTTGTTTGTGCAACCTCGGCTGGATATAGGATGAATGGGTGGTGAATTGTTAGGCAAAAGAGGTGATAGTGGTTTCACTTTGTATTCCACAAAGAATGTTAGTGAAAGGTTAGCTTTAAAAGTGTTGTACAGATTTCTTTTGGCAACACGTGTATGCTGTGTTCACCAGAAAGATCTTTCCTTTTCTTCACGAAAATCATACATTTCCACTGATTTAGGCGATTCGATTTGTTTTCCTTCCTCTTCTTCTTATATATATAATTTGGGAGAAAACCGTAGTATATAATTTCTACACCACACTTAAGCCCCATTGAGAAAATTATAACACACGTAACGAGTCGAGTTGAAGAAGGAAAAGAAGACAATAAGTAAGAGATATGCATATAAACGTCTCTTCTATTAAAATATCTACCTATGTTACCTGATATATGATGTCTAAGATAAAGAAGACCACAAGTAAGCAACTGAGAGATCGCACTTTGTGGTACAAAAGTCCAATCCTCAACTTATTTTAGTTTTATTTAGCATGCTTATCATCGAGATGACGTGAATCCTACAAGTAAAGCCAAGCTCGCATGAGCAATGGTATCACAAACAACAAATGAGAGTCTTTAATTTAAGCAAGTATCTTCGGAAAGAAGCCGCGTGCAGATGAGGGTGGGTGGTGTACTTTTTGTCTTGTCTATTGTCAGCTAATGTTTTGCATCACAAATTGCTTCTTTCTGGACGTAATCCTAATGGACTACACCTAATCCTTGATAGAACCGGAAACTTAAGTGATGGAACTTTTTAGAAAGCTTAGTTGTGGTTGCCAGTAGGGTGTAAATCAATCACGGGCTGCTTTTCAAGTTCAATATTTATTTAAGTTTGATTTTGTTATAGTTGATTGAGCTTGAGGTTAAATTACTCAAATAATTTATTGATTCAATAAGTTTGTGTACCTAAATAAGCTTAATTCAAGCTAAAAAATTTAAACTTGGTTAAGCTTATACCTTAACTTTCTAACTGAGTTTGAGTTTGAACTCAAAATTTAGACTCAAATAAGTTAGTTTATGCTACTAGGTGAGTACTCCTACGTTATTAATAGATGGCTACTTGTGGCAAGAAAAAGGGTGACTAATTGGATGCTTTTTTTAATGATATGTTTCTATCTAACTATATTTCCTCTTATATCCAATTAATTCTTTTATCAACAACACACCAAAAAGAGGTCTCCACATGCATCTAGTGGAGTTACAATTACAATATTTTTGGTTTTTGAGTTTAAACTTGAACTTCATGGATGAATTAGCTCAGTTCAACCTCTTTCATTTCTAGCTTTTGAATTTTGCTTAATCTTTCTTAATAAGGTCCATATCGTCTTTGTGTCTAGAGTAGATTTCAATTGATGTTGACTTAAATTGGAGCTTGTTTATAAGGTCCATCAACCAACAAATTAACTTAGATATTTTGAACAAAGTTATTAAGTTGTTGTTCAAGTCACAAGTGGTTCGAATCCAGATAGCTTATAAGCCAACCTTTTTTTTTTCCTTAATGACTCACATAGATGCTATGCAAACAAAGAAGAGCAAAGATTTGGATGTGAGGTTTTATTTTAAAAGATAACATTGCATCTATGTTTTCATATTCCTATGCAAATTGAAGTGATTAAGAGTTGTATTTTGGCCATTCGACCATTTTTTTGAAACCAATTGACACTAAATCATGAACTAAGAGTCATTATAAGTGGAAAGAGGTTCGAGAGAATTCCATAAGAAGGTTCTTGCATTTATATGATAGCAAACCTATATTAGTAGTATTCACAATCAATAACTACAACTACCCATTTTCTTTCCGAATTCCAATATCATCTTAACAGATGGGGTAACAATTTTTGGTAAATGGTTACTTTTATGTTTCAATTCGGATTGAAATTATAGAAAATATTGTCAAAAAAAGGATTATCGATGACCATGAAATACCCTAAAGTCAAGAATGTTTCTTTGTAAATCCTCTTTACCTAGGCTTTTACCATGAATAGGCAACAAAGTGAGTTTTCTTGCTTAATACCTTCATTCACTTTCGAAAATCCTAACCTAGGTGCACTCCTCAATCCTAAAAGCCCAACTAACATAGATTTTCTCTCAAAGAAGCTTCAAAGCTACATATCCCAAAGTAAGAAAAATCTATTATCGTTAGATCATGCATGTGCATGTGGAAGATAGTTAGTTGATTTTCCTCTTTTAGGAGAATTAGAATTAAGATATGTAAAATGAAATTCGATGGCTTAAAAGGCAAATTTTAAGTTATCCATTAAAGAGGAGAGATTAGATAATTATAGAACTTGTCCATTTTACTTGTGTCAATTATGTTTGTTGGAGAAAATTAACTAAGAATTTTGAAAGAATCTTAAATATGTTGAATGGATTTGATGTTAATGGAATATGGTATGAATGTATGGACTTTAGGATCGTTTAGGGTTTTTGGTTAAGGCTCGTCGGTGAGAGCAAGTGTTTATGGATTAAACCCTAGCCAAAAGTTGAATTGGGAATCTAAATAAGGGGGCGGTTGAGTCATGAGTGGCAGAGTGGATGGCTACCAATCTATTTGATAATATTATTATTTTTTTATTAATTAAACTATTATCATCAATCTGAAAGTGACATGCATCCACTAACTAACATAACAATTGTTCATTAAACGAAAAAAAAATTCAGGATATAATTTTGCAAAATAACCAAAATATAGGTTATATGTATTTATCATTTTTCTTCAAATATATCAATAATATATAAGAAGTATAAGTGGGTTCTGTGGATCAATTCAGGTCATAACTTTTTTACAATTATCACATAGAAGAAACATATCATTTTTCTTTCTCTCCTTTTTTTTTTAAAAAAAAAAATCATATCCGTAAACGATTAATTTTTAAGAGGTGTGGTACAAAACTAGCCTTTTACACTTTAGTGGGGAGCTCACTATATTTCAATTCGAGTCCTATGACTGTATCACACGTACCAATTTTGTTACGCAAGCCGAAAGCATCCATTCATAAATAACATACACCTGGAATGGAACCGTCCAAAGTCTACAAAATATGAAACTTGCACACGTAAGTACCCACCTTTCCCAGATAATTAATTTATGCATGGCTTCTTTTTGGGCAATATTAGTTTATGCATGGTTTGCAGACAGGCTTTCACGAGCTATTTGTATTATTACTGTTGCGAAAGGACTTTCGTTATTGTCTGACAATGACTGTTTTAAATGCTTACGACGATTTTTTATGTTTATGTTTGGTGATATTTATATAAAATCATTAACATTGTCAACTATCCTAAGGAGGATTTTAATAATAGAGTTAAATAAGTTTGGTAAGTGAATAGAATATAAGTGCTTTAAGGTATGTTTAGTTATAAAAAAATTATGATACAAGATTGGATAAAATATTTTGTTTTTTATTTGGTTATATATATATATATATTTTATTATTAAATAAAAATAATTTTAAAATATTAAATAAAATACTTATATTTCATACCATCTATAACATGGTATAAAAGTTAAATTTACTCTATAAAAATACAAAAATCTTTATTTAGGACTCTATATATCATATTTAATATAATATGTATATCCAAAGTGAATATCATAAAAATACTTATCCAATACTATATATATCAAATATGGTATAAAAGAGTTATATTATATAATATTGTATCAAATTGTGGAATTATAACGTTATGACTAGCTTTCTGAATTAAAATTTTAAATTTATAAAATACGGTGCTAGATATTATTTATTACTTAACAATTTTGATTGAAGCCCAAGAAGTGAAGGTTTAAATAAATGGGCATTAATTTATGTTCTTACATTACAACCATCTAATCTAAAGGCTTAAATTTATAGATAACATATGGGTTATTATGTGCCTATTTGGTTTGTCTATTTGCCATCTATTTTACATCAATTCGAATATAAATGTTTATCTTGAAACAAATGAAAAAAAAAATTAAAAAAATAATTACACGTATCAAATATAAATCAAATACATATCTAATTTGAATTAAATATAGACAATGAGTAGTAAAAAGTTTGAGAATATTCTTAACTAAAGAAAAAGAATTGTTAATATATATTTCTATTAGTATTTTACATGAAACACATTTTAAAGTAAGGTCAACAAGAAAAAAAATATATTTGGATTTTTGTGCTTTCTCAATTTATATACCGAGTTATTTCCTTTTTTTTTTTTTTCAATTATTAACTTAAGTTCTCGCACTTATTCACTTTTTTACTATTTCTTTTTTAATTATATAAAAGCTAATTAAAATAAAACTTTACTAAATGCAAAGTGTTTTAAAATTTTCTTTTACTCATCTTTTTAAATTGGTGACCAGGTTGAGGTTATAAACGAATAATAATAATAATAACGGTATACGCAAAGTAAAAAAAGTACCAAAACTTAGATTATGTGATTTAAAATAGAAATAGTATAGGGAATTAAAGCGTACAAGCATGAACACTTAGGTAATTATCTATTGTGATATCGCTGAGCCAAGCCATATGCAATCGCACATGCTTTTCATTATCTCCCGACGAAAGCAAATTAAAGGACGGAATTTCCAGTTTGTTTTAATTATTATATGACTTCAACCTTTTTCCAAACACTTATTAAGAATTTTATAAAAAAAATTACATTTTTTAATATTAATTTTTTTTATTTAATTTCTAACAAGTATTCCATCCACCCATTAATATTTTAATTAGTAGATTTCATTTCAGGGGCTGCTTAAGCATATATAAAAATATTCCGACGTTTCCATTCATGTGGTGAAAATGATAGCAAGACCTTTCGTGAGTTTATTCAATATATTTCCTAAGTCAAGCATAGTTGGAGTAGTAAACTACATAATTCTATGTATTTCAAGATCAACTAACATGCATAAAAAAGTTAAAATTGCTAGTTTTCTAACCTAATATTTCTCACAAACACGTAGGACGAAAATGACATTTCGTGTGCTTCCAAAATGTTTTGAGTGATAGGTAGAGCTTGATTAGGATTTAGGACAAACTTATTAAAGAAAATAACTTTTTTTTTCCAAAAAAATTTGCAAGTGCACACTATTTTATATGTGTTTAATTCTTATATTTTTAAATTGAATGCTTAAATATACAAACCTTTAAAAACTTGATTTTATACTTCTATTTAACCATTTCATAATTGATTTTATATATTTTATGGGTAAATTGTAAATACATCCCCTCATATTTACATTGAGAGCTTATGCCCTCTAATTTAAATATATGTATATATATACTTTTAGATCTTTTTTACCATTTTTTCATTGAATAAAATAATAAAAGTACTTAAAAATGCATAAAACTAATGCCAAAATTGTCATGTAGGGTCCAAATGTGCTTTTCTTATAGATTTGGAGTTTATTTGCCTAATTTCAAAATTAGATTGGCTAATTGCATATAATACAAATACGAGGAGGTGTATTGCAATTTATCTTTTTCTATTGTAATTTTTTGTTTTATGTAATGGCAAGGTAGTAAAATAGAATTTAAAAAATATTACATTTTTTTTTAAATTTAGGGATTTGAACATACAATTAAAAAAATAAGAAAATTAATTAATATATGAAATAAATATACGATAACGTATTTGCAATTTTTTTTTCCTTTGCTTCGAGAAATATTTCAAATTTTGGCTGGTCATATAGTGGATTCAAGTGGTAAGCAAATGATGTGAAAGATAAGAATTTTAATTTTAATTTTTATCAATCCGTGGGCGAATACAACGAGCAGAGTATCAAGTTCCAGCTGTAAGGATATGCTAAAAATATAGAGTGATTACAACTAATGAGTTCAGAGAAGTGCTCATTTTTATGGAAATGACATGTAATTGGAATAACTCATTCCGATACATATTTAAACTGCGCATCCAGTAAGTTTCATGCCACTAATTGAGTTACGTAATTAAGGTTTTAAGCATGTTTTCAATCAAAGTGCTTAGATTATAATATTAGACAATATAAAAAATAGATAATATAAAATAAAAAATAGTATTATTTAATTTCTATGTATCACGTTTAACAAGAATTTTTTTGATGTCAATTATTTGAATATATAAAGTATTATACTAAACATGATATATAAAATACTGGACAAGGATTTTTGTGCTTTTATTTAGTAAATTTAATTTTTGTATTATATTTTAAATAGTATAAAATATAAACATTTTGTAGAGTACTTTCAGATATTTTTGTTTAATAATAAAAATATATACAAACCAAATAAATAATCAAATATTTTATCTAATCCAATATTACAAATTTTTAATAACCAAACAACACCTATATATTTATTTACGTTCAATTTTATATAACTACAATCAAGTTCAAACTTAAGCTCAAGCTAAAGTTAAAGCTACTCAAAAAAATTGTGTAGTCCAATAAAAGCATCATCATATTTGGATTAATAGGCACGTGAACCTAATCAAGCTCAATTTAAGTTTATGTGTACATGAAGAAATAATCCAATCTATATATCAATGTCATTCAAGTTAGAAGAAAAATATTTTTTAAATAAAATAACCTTAAGCAAACTTAATTAAATCGAACCCATGATTACAGAGTGACACTTCAAATGTAGCATAAATTTAAAATTTAAAATTTAATTGAAATTAAGTTAAGTTGAAATTTTTTTATATTTCCAAGCTAAACTTGAGGTTACACTTAATTTCAAATCGCCTTCATCCAACTTATTGATACCCCATGTATAGCTAGCCATTAGGGGCAATCTTTACGCTTGATGATACTTAAATCAAAATGTTACCACGTATCATGCTACATATGAGGAAAGCTCATTGGTTTTAACCATTAGACCAACATTTTTAGTCTGCCCTTAATTCTCTATAAATGTTGTACTTTTGTAACTTTAACATTGCAACTAATCGTCACAAGTCCTGCAATAATATATAACACAATTGAAAGAATACAAGATAGCTAGCATACCTCTATAATATCATTGGGGGCGTGAATGGATGAAAAGGAAAAATATGATTGAGAAGAGATGACAGGTTCAAAAACTAAAAAGCAACCTCAAATTTTAAGTATAAAAAATAAACACGACCATATAAAAATAACAATATATAGAGCAAGGTGTGATGCAATGTAAGCTTGCTAGGGCCCACTACTGTTAAGCCCAGTCCACATCTGTTTACAGTCAAAGACCCACTTGCGTAACTATGCCCAATATGCACTCTAAGCCCTTTTATAGACTAGGTTTAAATTTAATGTTATGAACCAACACTTTGCGCCGGTGACAGCATTAAGGAAGTAAAGCTCATTTACTTAGAGATATTTTAGGAAGATTTAATTTGATAAACTTAGGACAAGCATCACCAAACTAATTTGATGGTCTTTCTCAATTAGTTTGCATGCTTAATAAGCTTGTCTATAGGATCATTCACAACTTTGTTCATTTAGATTTAAGCTATATTAGATCGATAAAGGATAAATTATATATCCAAACCCTACCAAAGGAGTAACAAGTGTAATAATGAATGTTACATATCATTCATTGATCATCCAAACAATGAAATGGATGTCATAAAAGACTCATTTTTTCCATCAATTTCCAATATTAGGATTGGCAATTTGTGTTATCATCTCATATATTATATCCATGTTTAAATAGGCTCGTATCTAAAAAACACACAACCTATAACATAATCCGTTTATTAATTATATAAGAAAACTTAGACTCATAACTTGATCCACATATCTCGTGTCAAGGTTAGACTCATTTATAAATTAAAAAGTTATAAATAAATTTATAAAATACTTATATATTCAATGTGTAAATACCTCATTTTCACCACCTTTTAGTTTTAGGTTTTTCCAAAAAAAAATAAAAATGAAAATGCAAAATTTAAAAAAATGGGAAAATACAAAAATTTTAGGTCATTGAGTAGGCATTGGGTTTCATTCAATGGTCCTTTCCAATTTTTTAGGATAAAAAGAAGTCAAAATATACATATATAATTTGACAATTTTCAAGCTATAAGCAAGAATATAAGTTTTTCTAAAAACTTAATTTTTTTACCTTAACTTTAGTTAGTTATTTTTATTTAACAAAAATGAAGTTAATTTAAATTAATCATGACTTCAAATGATGCTTCGATTGGATTTAAATTAGCTAATTTATAAGAAAATTAATTTTTGAATTAATCGGATGAGCAATGAAGCTCGTAAAATCGTTAAATAGAATATCAATTTGAAATTTATTGTTAAGATATATGTAATTGGCTTTATTTTTAAGAGCATTGTATTCTCAATTTAGCTTGAAATGAATTTGGCATGTAAACCTGATTAGGTTAACTAAAGAGTTGAGTATTTGATGTTTGCAGTTAAGATTGAGAATAGAACCAACTCAACTAGAAATAGTCATGCATAAGAGATAATATTCTTAAATATAATATTTTTAAAAAATATTATATAAATATTATATTAAAAATAATTATTTCAAAAATAGTTTTTGAAGACGTAGATGCAATTCACGTCTTCGTAAATTTGTTTTGAAGGAGCAAACGATGTCCGAGCCTTTAGTAAATTTGTGCTAAAGGTACAAATAGCGTTCGTACCTTTAGTATAATTTTTTTTAAACTAAAAGCACATATTTAGTATACTCCTTAATAATCAATTTTGAAAATAATTTTTTTGAATATAATATTTATAAAATATCTTTTAAAAAGTATTATTTAAGAATGTTATCAATGTATATAAAAGGAGACTCATGTTCGATCACTTCTATACTTAGAACGTGCTATAATCTTTCCTATCCATGGACTCGTGCCACCACCTCATTGTGCCACATTGATATGTGTCAATAATTGATTAGGACACATGGCATGAGTTGCCACGTCTACCATATGTTGTCTATGTGGCTCCACATTCCGATCCAGTGTACACAAGGTGTTCTGCATATAGTCCACGTAGCGACACTTCAGCTCATCTTCAACCTCTAGCACCGGATCTCCAGCCCTTTCCCATTCCGTCAAGCACACTTTGAGGCCCTTTTTCATTAATTTCGTACAAAAATTACAGCCATGTTAATGCTAGATTCATGAAGATGATGCTTGTAACTTTGAATTAAGATGAAAAAATGCTGCCAAAAACATTTGTTTAATTAATCAAAATTGGCCTTGAAGTTCTGGAAAAATCACGATTCCGCGATCTCTGCGCCCTATCTAAACTGGCAAATTTAACATTTTAGGCAAGAATGAAAGCTTCTTTTTGCAAATTTATTAACTTTGGCCTCTCCTTCACGCGCAATATCACTGAAATCACGTTATTTCCCCTTAAATCAGAAGAATATTCTCGGAACATCCTCCGTGAACGTCATTCGAATCTCCCCATAATTGTACATGCCAAGCTCGTTTCGAGTTTGGAAAATATAAATAAGAGGTCATATTCTTCGTTTCAACGGGGGGTCCAAGCTTGAAAACACTTTTACAAGTTGATTCAATTCTCTCTCTATGATTCTAAATTTGCATCTCTCATTCTCTCTCTAGAAATACTCTCTTTCTGGGCATTTTGGAAAAGAGCAATTACACCCGTATTCTTCACCAATCGTTAATCAACCATCCTCACTACCCGAAACGTCCTTTAATAGTGTCCACCGATACCATCCGATCAAGCACCACCTCCAATCACTGTAATCCTCTGTGAAGTTGCTACCGTACCACCATTCTCATGTGATTCGTTAAAAACCTTCTCGCCGACGTTACGGCCCCTCTTGGTTGTCAGCAGAAGCACGCGTGTGCCACCAAGAACTTGTCTACTCCGTTTGCCAACAACAAATCGGAATCCAGCCTGCGTTGAGAAGTCGTCCACAACTGACAGGTGAGTTCGTCGTTTTCATTTTTTTATTATTTTTTTCTTTCGTTGTTTAGTCTCTTTTCTTTTCTTCGTTTTACGCTTACTATTTCGAAACAAAAGAATGTACATAACAATAAATAAATAAAAAATTCCCTTTAATCATTTATTTTTTATTTTTGTTTTTAGTTCTTAACTAAATAGCATGTAACAATAAAAATAATAAAACATATATATATATATATATATTTAGTATCAAAATAAAATAAATATAGAATAATAATTTAGAAATTAGAAAATGTGAATTATGACAAATCTAATCCTAAATAGTGAATACACAGGCATCCACAGTGCGATCTCAATTGTAAATAATAATTAGATTCATTTTAATTTAATAATTTTCTTTCTTTCTCTGCTTTTTTTCAAATAATAAATTTAAACTTAAAAGGTTAAAATAACAAGCATAAGGTTTTAATAGGATGGCTGTCGAATTTCAAAATATCTTCTTTTTTTTTTTAAGTTTTATGCAAACCAATAGCTAAATTAAGACTGATTCGCTCAATTAATTCTAATTTAACACATTTTCTATTCTCGATCAAATGACAACTTCTTTTTCTTCAAATTAGATAAAATAAATCGAAATTTTCCAATCTTATTGAGGGCTCATATTAAATGAGTATAAGGTTTAACGTAAATTAAATTAAAAAAGAATGGAAAAAATTAGGCTTGACACAATGTAAAAGGGGTGATAATAAAATTAACTTCCACCGGATATTAATGACATAGGATATTGAAGATTAACTACAGTTACAACCTAAACAATAGTTGTAGTGAAAATTAAATGGCAATCATGATGAATTGCACAAATGAATTTACTTTAAAAAATATGAGGATTTTTCTTTTAGAACTTAAAGCATAAGAATACTATGAATTTGTATCAACACAATATGTTCCATATATTTGAATTGGGAAAATGCCGTTCACATATAATTCCAAAATAAGAAATTATAACATATCTTCAAAACATATGGAAAGCTAATACTAAAGTTTCAATCTATTATCATTATCATTATCATTATATTATAATTTAGTAAGAAAGTAAAATTTAAGAACACCTCATTTATTTCCTAAATACCCATCTACTAGTTTTCATCATATTGAACCATAAAAAAGAAGAAGAAAAGAATAAAGTGTAAAAGAACACGTACATGGCTGGGTGTAAAGTTCACAATGATAACAATTACTTATTTAAACTTGTTGCACGCGGTGATCCTGGTGTTAGAAAATCCAACCTTTTATTGAGGTTTACTAGGAATGAGTTCAATCTAAAGTCTAAGTTTAATATTGGCGTTGAGTTTGCTACTAAAATTTTGAATATTGATTAAAAAAAAACATTAAAGCTCATATTTGGAATATTGCTAGACAAGAAATATTATATTTTTCTTTTTTTTTTCGGGGTTTGTTTCTTTTTGATATATAAGACAAACTGCTAGCGTTTTAACATATTCAAATGAAAAAAAAAAAACACAAAAGAAAGAAAATATGAGATCTTTAGCAGAACTTAAGAGAAAAAAAAAAACAATAAATTTAATGGACTAATGTTGAGTGAAATGAGATTTTTATATAAAAAAATGAATTGATTTGAGAGAAGATAGAGAGGATGAGTTTGATCACTTTTCCTTTTATTGTGCAATTGTTATTAAAAACAAAACAATAGGAACATGGTTTGAGGAAATCTTTTCCCTTTCTTTTCTCTTGATCTTTTTCTTCCATATGTTGAATAAATATATATACACGAGAATGTTATCTATTCCTTCCTAAACTTAGTCCTACACATTCGCTAAGTTAATAATAAGAATATCTCCAAATATTTATCTACCTAAATTATAAAGATTACAGATATCACAATCATGGAGAGCCATCAGGAGATACACGACAGTGTACACGACCGTGTACTTTGGCCGTGTACTTTATGTATGTTTCTGTGCATATTCTGGCAAGGGATACACGACCGTGTACACGACCGTGTACTTTCTGTACGTTTCTGTGCACATATACACGACCGTGTACTTTGGTCGTGTACTGTTCTGTGCACTTTCCTACCACATACACGATTGATATCAATAACATCATTCTCAATACCCTCCCTCAAGGTGGAGCGTGAGGATTACGAATGCCTATCTTGCGAAGAAGAAACTGAAATTGCTCTCGTCCTAAAGCCTTTGTCAGAATGTTTGCCAACTGCTCATTGCTGCGAACATAAAT
This sequence comes from Laguncularia racemosa, assembly GCA_037954665.1. NCBI lineage: Eukaryota > Viridiplantae > Streptophyta > Magnoliopsida > Myrtales > Combretaceae > Laguncularia > Laguncularia racemosa. The sequence continues at coordinate 4,388,260 of JBBMOL010000030.1, read as the reverse complement.
GGTTTTGATCAATCCAGCTTGTAGTTCATCACGTACGAAATGACAATCAACCTCAATATGTTTTGTGTGTTCGTGAAAAATAGGATTTGCAGCAATATGCATTGCAGCTTGACTATCACAAAACACGGTAGCAGATTGACCATGATGCACGCCTAAGCACAACAACAATCCTTTAAGCCATTTTAATTCACAAACTGTGGCTGCCAAAGATCGATATTCTACTTCCGCTGAAGAACGAGAAACAGTATGTTGTTTCTTGGTCTTCCATGAAATTGGAGGGTTTCCAAGGAAAACAAAATACCCTGTAAGTGATCTTCGAGTCAATGGACAACCTCCCCAATCCGAATCACAATAGGTTGTCAACTCAAGATTGCTCTCAGCTTTCAGAAGAATACCTTATCCAGGACTGCCTTTCAAATATCGAACTATATGCAATGCTGCATCCTAGTGTTCTTTTCTTGGTTGTTGCATAAATTGAGCTAAAATATGAACACCATACGACAACTCAAGTCTAGTGATAGTTAAGTAAATCAAGCGTCCTACCAGCCTTCGATATTGTTCAGGATCACACACCAATTCACCTTTGGCAAGTGCTAGGTGGTGATTTTGCTCCATCGGAGATTGTGAGGGCTTAGCACCTAGCAACCCAGCTTCATTAATGATGTCTAAGGCATATTTTCGCTGACACAAAAACATGCCTTTGTCATTTCTAGCCACTTCAATACCCAAAAAATACTTCAAAGCACCTAAATCCTTCATATGAAAACAGCGATTCAAATATGCTTTTAACTCATTTATCAAGTGTGATTCACTTCCAGCAATAATGATATCATCCACGTACACCAAGACAGCCAAGTTCACTTTATCTTGTATCAAAGTAAACAAAGAATAATCTGAACGAGATTGACAAAAACCATACCGTTTTAGTGCTTCAGCCAATTTTGCAAACCAACATCGCGGTGCTTGTCGTAAGCCATAAAGAGACTTCTTCAAACGACATACTTTTCCGGGTTGATGAGTATGAAATCCAAGAGGAATTTTCATATAAACTTCTTCTTCCAAATCTCCATGAAGAAAGGCATTGTGGACATCCATTTGATGCAGTCCCCAACCTTTAGCCACTACGATAGAAAGAAATGTACGCACCTTAACCATTTTTGCTACTGAGGCAAAGGTTTCATTGTAATCTATCCCTTCAACTTGATTATTTCCGAGAATAACCAAATGCGCTTTGTACCGCTCAATTGTGCCATCATAATTATACTTAATCTTGTATACCCACTTGCTACCGATTGCTTTCTTCCCTGGTGGTAAGTCAACTAATGTCCATGTTCTATTCTGCTCAAGGGCATCAATTTCTTTTTGCATAGCTTCTCTCCAGCATGCATCCTTCACTGCCTGATGGAAGAATTTTGGCTCCACACTGCCTGTTATGGCTGCTAAGAAACCTTGATGACGTGGTGAGAAATTTGTGTAATTTATATGTTGAGCTAAGTCATAGGGCATACCTGAGGATGATGTTGGTTTAGCTGAACCTGCAGAGGGGCTATTACTGTGAGCAGCATAAGTCACATAATCTTTTAACCGTGTAGAAACTTTCTTAGACCGAAGGCCACGACCAAGGACCGACGAACCTTGTTCTACACTCTCCAATCTGACCTCTGGTGATATATCACCCTCCCTGACTTCAGCACTAACATTTTGAGCATCATTCAACTGCTCAGGTGTTTCATCAGCAAGTTCTATGAGTTCCTTTTCTTCTGTCCCAATCAAATTAGTTTCTCCCTCGTCAACGCACTCATTTATTTGAGAGTGCACTGCAGTATCCTTGTTCATTTGTACACACGCATCTACATATGGATACTCATTTTCATGAAAAACTACATCCCGAGACACAAAGTAGCGTTGTGTTTCCAAATCATACAATCTCCAACCTTTCTATCCAAATGGATATCCCACAAAAATACATTTATGACTTCGACTAGCAAACTTATCCTTTTCACGATTCAAACTCCTTGCATAGCACAAACACCCAAATGTACGAATGTAACGATAATCAGGTCGTTTACCATACAAAATTTCATAAGGTGATTTTCCTCCTAACACCTGAGAAGGAGTGCGATTGATCAAATATCCAGCTGTCAACACACATTCCCCCCAAAACTCAATTGGCAAATTAGCTTGAAATCGCAATGCTCGAGCTACGTTAAGTATATGTCGATGCTTTCTTTCTACTCGCCCATTCTGTTGTGGTGTTCCAACACACGAAGTTTGATGTATTATCCTATTGTTCAAGAAATAATCTTTCAAGCTAATGAACTCACTTCCATTATCGCTTCTCACTATCTTAACGTTCTTATCAAACTGCCTACGAACCATAGCAACAAAATTTTGCAGGATGCATCCTACTTCAGTTTTAGCAATCAGCAAATATATCCACACACATCTAGAAAAATCATCAACAATTGTGAGGAAGTAACTTGCATTAGAGGAACTAGAGATTCTATAAGGTCCCCATAAATCACAATGAACAAGTTCAAACAATTCACTAGCTCTACTATCGCTAGAATAAAACATACTTCTGGTTTGCTTTGCTTTGAAACAAGCATCACAAGTCTTATTTGAATCTAACTGAGTCTTATTTTCAGTAATTAAGCCTACAATCTTTGGTGACGGATGCCCCATTCTTCTATGCCAAAGTTCATCAGAAGTCAGCGTTCGAGACTGAAGTGCTCGAACTGGTGGCTCCTTCTTGAAAAAATATAGCCCCTTGCAACGTTCACCCACTCCAATCACCATCTTCGAAGTGCGGTCCTGTATCAAACAAAGCTTATCAGTGAACAATACATTACATTCCGATTCATCAACTAATTGTGACACAGAAATCGAATTACAATGCAATCCCGGAGCATGAAGAACATTATCTAGTTGAATGTTCTTCCCTAAGTAAACAGACCCTTCCTGCAGCGCCAGCACTTGTTCTCCATTAGGCAAGCCAATTGGACAGCCTAATATGTTTCTTAAGCTACATAAACATTCTGAATTCCCTGTCATATGTTGCGTAGCTCCAGAATCAATTATCCAAATAGTATTTTCCTTACCAGTCATCTTCTCACTATTACTCCCTGATTTGTAAGTGTGCAGCATGCTCATAACTGCTGCCCATTGTTCATTCGTCAACGTACCAGGAGTCGCAACTTCCTTTTTTTTCTGTGTTTAGCTCCTCAATCACTTGAGCAACATTAACTCGAGCACCGCTTCGTCCTCTTCCTGTCATCTTTCCTCGACCTCTGCCTCCCAACTGTCTTCCTCGACCTCTACCAACTGCTTTAGGCCGATCACCCCACCAAGCGAGATAACCTATAAGCTGAAAGCATCCCGCGGAGTCATGTCCTTCTCTATTACAATGTGTGCAGACAACGCTTTTGTCCTTGGTTCCTTCATTGGTTTGGACCATAAAACTGGCAGCCTCATTCGTATTCTCCTTTTCCTTGGAGATATTTCGAACCCTTTCCTCTTGGCACATTAACGAATATGCCTTACTTACACCGGGCAACGGTGTTGCGCTCAGGATATTTGTCCTCACTGTGCTGTAGGCATTGTCTAACCCCATCAGAAATTGATGAAGTTTTTCTTCTTCTCGTTTCTTAGTTATTTCAGTTCCGATATTGCACTTGCAACCCCCACATTTGCACGTAGATATCACATCGTAATTTGCCAGTTCTTCCCACAATTGTTTCAATTTGGCATAATAACTCATGAGTGACATTCCTTGTTGTCTGCAATTTGCAAGTTCCGTCTTCAACTGCTGCACTCATGCACCATCTGTCACAGAGAAACAATCTTTGATGTCTTCCCACAAGTCCTTTGCAATTTCCATGTGCGTCAATGTGGATCGCACCGTTGGCTCGATTGTATTCATTATCCATGATACAAGCATGGAATTCACAGTCTACCAATCTTCCAACTCATCCGAGTTTTCGTTAGGCCGAGTCACAGTTCCATCGAGAAAACCAAATTTCTTCTTGGCTCTCAAAGCAGTTCGAATAGCTCTAGACCATTCATCATAATTGTCTTCTTTCAATTGCACCTGAGTTATTATATTTCCAAGATTGTCATTCGCATACAATGTGTATGGTGACAACGATTTCTTTTCTTCTCCTGCAATTATTGTGTTCAAGGCTCTGATACCATATTAAAAACAGAACAATAGGAACATGGTTTGAGGAAATCTTTTCCCTTTCTTTTCTCTTGATCTTTTTCTTCCATATGTTGAATAAATATATATACACGAGAATGTTATCTATTCCTTCCTAAACTTACTCTTACACATTAGTTAAGTCAATAACAAGAATATCTCCAAATATCTATCTACCTAAATTACAAAGATTACAGATATCACAATTGTGGAGAGCCGTCAGGAGATACACGACCGTGTACACGACCGTATACTTTGGCCGTGTACTTTATGTACGTTTCTGTGCATATTCTGGCAGGGGATACACGACCGTGTACTTTGGCCGTGTACTTTCTGTACATTTTTGTGCACATATACACGACCGTGTACTTTGGTCGTGTACTGTTCTGTGCACTTTCCTACCACATATACGATTGATATCAATAACATCATTCTCAATAATTATCAATTGGAATAATAAAAAATGAGAAAGATATAGATGAAAAGAATAGTAGAAATGATGAAAGGAAATCCTAGATTCTATATTGAAATCGTGAAAGTGTATTGTGAGTATAAGTTAGAGTAAACTATTAAAGAAAAGAATAAAAATTTAAATAAATTCAAAATATTATTAATATTAAATGGGTTCACGAGTTGAACTTATGACTTATTTATAGAACTTGTTTAATAAATAGATTTGTAAATGGGTCTATGTGTCAAACCCAAACCTGGACACAAATGTTAACTTGTCATTTTCAGGTTTGACCTCTGTATTATTCATATCAATTTTGGCTAACTTGAATCCGTTTATATTCATGTCATGTCTAAGTTTGCGTGTTGGATCTTAAATTGCTAACCTTATCCAAAATTATTCAACGATTGAGTGAGTTTCGAAGTCCATAAATAGAGACTCCTTCCCCTCATTTGAGACATTTTTAAGATTAAGAAAAATGCCTTCATGCCCTTGAAATCTTTTAATGAAAAGTCAAAGCAACAATCTGATTAAGAATGATGAAGAAAACTTAAGAATAATCATCTATCACACGGGTAAATGCGGATTCACTTGCTTAACAAGTGGGCTAAAATTTTTTGCTCAACCCTCTTTTTTTTTTTTTTTTTTTTTTTTTTTTGCGAGTTAAGTGGGTTGACTTGCATAATCCGTTGGTTAAATAAGCTAATCCATCTTGACCTACATTAATTGATAGGTAAATGCGAGTTGAAATTTTGGGCCTAATTGGTATTTTTTACCAGTTAAATAGGTTGGCCCATATGACTCACCTTACTTGCACGGCTCAAATCATGTGTGCTTAGAAGCTACTAAGATCATTTGTTTCTCTTCTCACACTTGTCTTTAATCACACTATTTGCATCACTTCACATGTAATTAGATTAAGGCTTTTCAATAGTCATTAAAACACAACATCCTAAGATATGTGCATGATCAACCACCATCCCTATGCTAATTGCACATTAAGTATGAATAATAATATAAATAAATCCAGTAGAAAATAAAGAGGGAAAGGGATAGAGAAATGAAGCTGGGGTTTAACATGGACTACCACCTCCTATTTTTCATGACCTCAAATTGCTTCCTCAAATGGTCTTTTCCTCAAGGATCAAGCTTGTAAATTACAAGTTCTCAATTTCAAGCATAATACTTAGAAGAAATTCAATAAAAACACTCAATAGCATTAGACTTTCTCTTTTTAGAAAATAAGCAATTTTACATGTAGAAGAGATGAAATTAATGATTAAAGTAAAATAATAATTTATAGGGCTATATGAATAGGTTAGGTTTGGCAAACTAATTCGTTTATTACATTTAAGATTGAGAGATTATAACTCTTTTTTAAATGATGTATATTTAGTATTTGTAGTAAGAAACAATTTATAGATATATATTATCAATATTTTTATGTGATAATTTTTCGAATAAATTTATTATTATCTCGTGACTTAATCCAAAACCCGTGAAAAATGCATATATAAACTCCGAACGGATGAAAATTTTCCATTGCAATATTTATTTCCCAACCAAAGCCCAACTCAAAAGTACTCTACTTGGACCTTGGGCCTCTTACAATCAACCTTCAACCAAACCACACGGCGTACGATATATACTACCAACTCCCCACATATAGAACCACCTCCCAAACATCAGCAAGTTGAAGTGAAAAAATTGGGCTCGGAATTAGGGTTAGGGTTCCAAACTTGTTCAGTTTCTGCAGAATTCTATAATCAACCGCCATGGAAGAGATTACAGAAGCAGTTAACAACATTAACATCACTGATTCACACAAAAAGAACCGGATTCAGGTCTCTAATACCAAGAAGCCCCTCTTCTTCTACGTCAATCTCGCCAAGGTACTTCCTTTAGCTTCTTAAATTTATTTTCCAAGTTTTACTTTTATTTTTACACATGCCCATTAATCTTCTGCGAAGGAAGTTCGTTTTTTTGGCGTACCCGCTTTGTCAATTTGATGTTTGGCTTCGTTTATTGGCTAATTAGTGTTGTTTGACAGTAGTTAGGCTATTAATTTTGATTCGGTTATGAAATGTTCGGAGCTTCATTATTTATACAATGCATGATACAGGTTTTAGGAGTTACCCAAAAAATATATGTTTATGTTATTGACTGACGTGGCGGAATACGATTGGATTTGAAACGCAATGTGTCCTTGGAGGGGAAGTTACTTGTGTGTGGAGGGGAATTATAGACTTGGCAACAAACGGTTTGCGCTGTGAACGTTATTGACATGTGACAAAACATGTATTCCTAGTACTAGATAGTATGCCAAGTGTTGAACCGCTTGTGACCAGGTCCTTGTGTGTCAGGTCTGCAGAAAAATTTTTCCTTCCAAATTCGTGGAGGATATAGGCCGTAATTCTAGGACCTTTTTGTATAGTGAGGAACACAATGCCCAAATTGAGGGTTATGCCTGTATTCTGCTTTAATTAATCAAGTAACACAATCTCCAATGATGTTGTAGTGTAAGAATCCCAAGTGGTAGATTGGGCATAATCAGAGACTATATTGATGCGTATGAATCTTGGATAAGTTGTTTTCCATGTAACTGGGTTACTAGGATGGGGAATTTAATTGCCCAAAAGGGAAATGTTTCATTGAAATGGAAGTATAATCTCTTCTTGATGAGTGGTTTTTCTTTGGGCCTGTATAATGCTATATTAATTATCGAATGGTGCTGATAACTGTTGCCTCTTTTTTCTATTTGCAATTACCATCCCAGATTGGTGTTATTGCCATTTGGTTCTCCTGTGATATTCTTTTGTCACATGTTAACTTTAAATCTGAGATGCATTTTAAAGCTAAAAATAGACATGTGAAGGGTCTTATTCATGCATTATTGCTCTTTGTAGTGCATGCTATTTGTTTAGAGTGTTCAGGTTTATATGTTAATGAAGAAGCCTTTTTTGCTAGTTGAATTTGTTCCAGTTTGTTTCATATATATAATGGTATTAAAATTGGGTATGATGGATTGGCAGAGGTACATGCAGCAGCACAATGAGGTCGAGCTTTCAGCTTTGGGAATGGGTACAAATTCTTGGCCTAACTATATTGGATCATTTTTAACTTTGTACAATTAGTTATTAAGCCTGTTTTCTTCTTCTGGGTGGATATATTGATGATGGTGATTTTATCCCCTTTGCAAATTTAGTTGAGTTAATTAAATAAAATTCCTCGATCTATTTGAATATGTGAAGCTTAGTGTCTATTTAAGGGTACTGAAGAGTGGCATTATCTTATCTTTATTTTTAGTGGATGATGTCCTGTCTCTCCATACTTGCAAATTGTCTGCCTTTTGACCAGAGATACTTAGGATCTATAGTAGATAAGTAATGATGGCATCGGCAACTTTAGAGTAGCAATCCTCTGTTTTCCAGGATAATCATCAGCCTTCCTATGAGGAAATTTTTAACAAAAAGAGTGTGATGGGTGTACCTTTACTGTTACTAAACCATCCTTGTGATGTAGCTCTGATGACATTTAAAAAAAAAGAGAGAGTGATGAGTGTATCATTACCATTACTAAACCGATCCTGTGATGTCGCTCCGACTGTTGGAGCTTAGAATGATACAGTAAAGTGATATATATTATATTTTAGGACATGTTCTCAATTAAATTATTGTTTTTTCTTGATAATATTATTCTAATTTTTATGCAGCCATAGCTACAGTGGTTACAGTTGCAGAAATTCTGAAGAACAATGGCCTGGCTGTTGAGAAGAGTAAGATACATTCTCGTGTAGTAACATATATTGGAAAGATAAATTTTGCCTACCGTAGTTTAATGATTATGAACCTTAATGCAGAAATCATGACATCAACTGTTGATATTAAAGATGACTCAAGAGGAAGACCCGTTCAGAAGGCCAAGGTAAGTCTTAAATATATATCTTTGGGTGATTAGCCTTTAGTATATTTTCTTCATGGATTCTCCATTTTATGCAGCCATTTTGTTTGGCCTCTGTTTTACTGGTAGACATGTATCTTTGGTTTTAATAGATAGGGAAACCCCTTAGAATACTAAGTTGCCAATGATCCTTCATTTAATCTAATTATTCAGAGCGGATTAGAAGCTAATTACTGCATTGATGTTGGCATAACCAAATTTGGATTCATTGGTGACAGATTATTAGCAAAAATAGTCTGTACCCATCTTTTGTGTGGACTCAAATTCCAGTCATCTGCCCATTGATGGCGATGACCTCAGCTTATTCGGTTTTCTGAAAATGCTTTTGTCATACATTTAACATGTCATATGAGTTTTTACCACCCCCCCGCCCCCCAAAAAAAAATTAAATTAAAAGCATGTCTATGTGAGTCTAAAAGATGTGCTTTGTGGTCTTGAAATTGGAATTCTTGAAATATTGGGGGTACAAAGGGTGAATGGTTGGTTTCTTCTTTCGTTTTCCATAGGAGAGCTTTATTATGGCTGGCCAGTTGCTTTGTTTATGCTTGGTCTTTTTTAAGCAATAAATTTCTTGGTTGCCCTTGTCAATCTATCTGACTGATTACTTATGAGGAATTCATTCTCTGCTGAATCATCTTTCAGATTGAAATAGTACTGGGGAAGACAGCAAATTTCGATGAATTGATGGCTGCAACTGTTGAAGAGAGGGAAATTGCAGATGCAGAGGAGCAAAGCTGAAAAGTTTTCACTATTCCTTACTTGGGGTTTCTCTATATGTATGGTTTTGAATGCTGAACAAATGCCGGTATTTAGCAGTTGTTCTTAATTTGCTGATATTGTGAACCACCATTGTGCAACTGGGCAAGTTTTGGAGAACACTTGTAGCTTTGATTTTTTTCAACCTTTGTAGTTCTTGTAACAAGCTTCTATCATGCAAGAGTGTTTGCTTTGTTGCCTAGGATTTATTCAATTAGTATACCGTTATCCTTTTTTTGACCTACGGCCTTATGTTTTATTTTCTTCCTTAGCCTCCGGTTGGTTCTGAGCTGCTTTCACATTGCCCTTGTTTCTGCTGGTCTTAACCTAACCTCCATTCATGGAAGCTTATTACTATTAGGGTACATTGTAAACCATTATCCTTTTATAACTTTTAAAAATGGGTATAAATATTTTAAAAACTGCTGATATTTATGGTCTTCTTAGTAAGGATTTGATTTTGTAAAGTTATGAAAGAGACTACTTTAGAAATTTAGGGATTTGTTTGGATTTGACCAATTGCTTAAGGGGTATCCAGGCATACCTTCACTTTCCCAATGACTTTTAACATGAGCATAAACATCCTAAACCATTGTGAAAACTTCAAAATGATTAATTCTTTTGGCAACGGCTTCGATTTCAGCGAAGGTTTAGGGTGTGTGTATATTACAACTATGTAGAAATGAAATATGCTTTAAAAATTTACCTAAATTGGACCAATAATTTGAGAAAAGTATTTGTAATTATCGAAAAGTTTATTACAGGTAACTTATTCTAGAACTTTTTTCTATTGGGGAAATATTGTGGGGGATAGAACTTAAATAAGAGGAAAAAGAAGTGGAGTCAAATAGATAGGTACTAAAATTTTGACTAATAATTATATACGTTTTCTTAAATAAAACAATCAAGTCTAACTAAGTCCAATCGATGAATAATAATATCATAATAGTTTTTAATATGAATTTTAATTTTTAAAGAGATGTATCAGTTTCTTCAATTAGATTTTAATATTTTAAATTCTTCATCTATGAGTTCTATGCAATATTTTTTCAATGAATAGAATTTATCATTACAAGTTCATTAAAAAAAAAAAGCAATGGTTGAAAACCTAGTAAAATCATTCATACACTGTTATTTATTTGAAAAAAAAAGGGTACATTGTCCACCAATTATGGACACAAGCTAAAGTTAGACCTCAAACCTATAGGAATCCAAATGTGTTTTTTAACCCCAATTATAAACTATGGTTTAGAACTAATTTGGTTAGATGTTATTAATACAATAAATGTCTTATAAACATCCACATTAATACCTAATTTAGCAATATTTAACAAAATTATAATACCTTTATGGAAAAAAAATATATAACACACATTCTTTATTTATACTATTTTACAATATTAATTTTTCCCATTCTTGTGTTTACATATTTTATAGGATTAAATTTGGTTTGTAGGCTTTTAATATAATATTTTAATAGATTTGACTTTTTAGGTCAAGATGATAGAACATAGAAAGTTAAGTCAATGGTTTAAAATAATAAGAGAAATTTTAGTATAGTGGGCTTGGCATAAGGAATGTTAGCTCGATCGATTTGATTCAATCCTTTTCGATAAGACTTATATATTAAAGGTTATTAATAAACCTAAATTCATAAAAAACTTATATCAGCTTATTTATGTAAAATCATTAATTATTATTGTTATTTAATTGACAAAATTTATAACTAGGTGCTATAAATATCTAATACATTTCTTAAAAAAATCAAAACCCAGTATTCTCAAGTTCGCCCGTTACCATAGCGTATGGTAAAGGACTTGCACACGGTCCGATTTGGATTTAGTTTGTTCGGTGACATAACTTAACGTTCTTTGCCCAACCCCGACCAGACCACTTGCAATACGGCCTCTAATCTCTCTCCTCATATGCTAAAGTTGGCCTCCGTTCCCTCCATCTCCGATCTCCGTTCTTCTTGAATCAACTTTGACTCCACAAAAACCCTAACGCTAACCCTAAACCAGACCACAAAATCCATCAAATGAATCAGATCATTTCAGTATCAGTAAAACCACTATTCATCGCCATAGTCTTCACACTCTCTCTCCTCCTCTTCATCACCCTTCTCTCTTCTCGCTCCAATCTCTTTCTCCCTTCAATTTCTCCACCGTGCGTTCTCTCTCTCTCTCTCTCTCTCTCTCTCTCACTCTACATTGGATTTGGAAAATGGGTTTCAATTTTGGAGCTTTATTTCTTGTTTATATTAAAAACTTGAATTTGTTTTTTTTTTTTTGATGAATCAGCTTGATTTTGGGTGGAAGGTGTAGTGTTTAATGTATGATTCGATGAATTTGCAGGGTGGAATCTGATATATGGAGTGTAAGGAGGTTGGTTGAGTGGAGACCTTGCAAATGGTGGCTTCAAGGACACTTGAACGGTTAGTTGGTTTTTCGACTATTGGTGTTTGTAATATGTTTCTAGGATGATTTAGTTGAACTTGTGTGGCGTGGGATGTAGTTATGCTGGTGTGTTGGTCTCGCCAAAAGTATAAGGCAAAATATACAAATAACCCTTTCAAACTTCGCACTGTGCATAGTGCCTGAACTTTAGTCGTCTGCAAATAAGCTCTGCATTTTCACATTTGTTTGAGTAAGCTCTTGAACTGTTCTGCGATTGTCATAAATTGAATAATTTTTCCAGCAATGTTGAGCTTTGATTTTTTTTAGTGAACCTCTGATTAAGTTTATGAAGTGATCTTTTAAGTTTTTTGACTTCTATTTCCTAGAAGGAGCTATATTAGAGATGTTGTGACAGAATTCTTCAATTTGTTACAATTGAAACTCCATATGCCTATTTGAACAAATATATAAGGTGGTTCATGTGCTCAGATCTAGCTAGTCTAATTGTGGTCATAGCCCTCCTCAGTCCTCTGAGAGGGGATGAATGCCAACATGGGGACAGAGAAACTTAATATGGACAAAGTTTTCAGGTTCCTATGTGCTTTCTTGTCAGTGTCCTAGCCAATGACAAGCAGTGTTAACTAGCAATGACGAAGAACCATGGTGCTATTAATAGCTGCATTGCATGTGCTTACAGATAGAAGTCTTTTTTTTTTTTTTTTATTCTCCAGTATATCATTTCCAATTGTTGTTTTTTTGTCTCCAGCATTGCATGTGTTTTTTTTTTTTGTCTCCAGTACATGATACTCTTTTCATAGCAACAAATGTACTTCATGGAGAAAAGCCAATCTAATTGATATTTAGAAAAGTCTATAAGTTAATTTGGATTTAGAAACAAAAGTGAAAGGCTGGTGATTTTGATTTTCTGAGTACATTTAATTGACTTTCATTGCAGACAATTGCATTGGTTTTTTGTTGAATTGCTGCAGCTCTACTGGCACAGAGCAATGGATATATTCGTATTGATTGCTATGGTGGCCTCAATCAGATGAGAAGAGATGTGAGTGCTCTGAGATGCTTTTGATTTGTTTAAACAATTTTTTGAATTCAGTTATGATTCTTTTGACTTCTTTCTCAGAAATACGCAAGATGTTTCTTGGGTTTTTCTAATGGACTTCTTTACAATATGTATGTATTCTTGATTCTTGCAGTTATGCGATGGGGTTGGGGTTGCTCGATTGTTAAATGCGACTCTTGTTTTGCCTAAGTTCGAAGTAGCTGCATATTGGAATGAGTCAAGGTAATTTAAAAATTCATTGTGATGAAAGCACCATGACTAGTTTATCTGACCTATATTCTGTGGCACCAGTGGTTTTGAAGATGTATTTGATGTGGAATACTTCATTCAACAAATGAATGGCTTTGTTGAAGTTGTCAAAGAGTTACCAGAAGAAATTGCATCGAAAGAGCCTTTCCGCGTAGATTGCAGCAAGCGTAAAGGGCAATTCGATTACGTTGAAAGTGTTCTTCCATCATTACTTGAACATCGTTATATTTCAATAACACCAGCAATGAGCCAAAGACGGGACAGGTACCTAAGTTTCCACTCTATAATTTCTTTTTTCTGCATGAAATTCAAATGAGTTTAAAGGAGGATAAAAGCTGTGTTCTAGAAAATGATAAGGAAGGCGCAATTCATTGTGGAATCATCTCCCTAATTAGTGATGAATCTTAAACTGTGGACAAATAGAAATTCAGCACTTTCAAACTTAAATGGTGCACGTGCGCCTTAGATTTTGTTGATTTAAGCTTCCCTGTGATGATCCTAGGTCCTTTGACGATTGAAAGTGAAAATTTCTTTTGTTTGAATTATTCTGTTGTAGTTTGTGGTTTCTCATTTTTCCGGTACTTACCTACTCCTTATGGTATAGGTATCCTGAATATGCAAAGGCTGTCCTCTGTCAAGCCTGCTATAACGCATTACGTCTTGCAAAATCATTGGAAACAAAAGCTACTTACCTTCTGGAGGCCATACCAAAGCCGTTTCTCTCACTTCACCTAAGATTTGAACCTGACATGGTTGCTTACAGCCAGTGTGAGTATTCGGGACTTTCTTCGTCCTCAGTGAAAGCCATCGATGCAGCACGTGGAGAAAAAAAACCATGGACCGGTGAGTTGGCTCAGATCTGGAGGAAGCGGGGGAAATGTCCTCTTACACCTAATGAAACGGCCTTTATACTTCAAGCTCTACGTATTCCTACAAACACAAATATATATTTGGCTGCTGGAGATGGTGTGATGGAAATTGAAGGGTTAACTTCTATTTATACCAATGTTGTCACGAAGTCTTCACTTCTTAGTGGTGAGGATTTCACCAATATGCATGGAAACACTAAAGCTGCTTTGGACTATTATGTATCAATAAACAGTGAATCGTACATGGCTACATACTTTGGGAACATGGATAAGATGGTGGCTGCTATGAGAGCTTTCAATGGCTTATATAAAACTCTCTTCTTAAGTAGAAGAGCTTATGCAAAATATACTTTCCAGGGCTTGAAGGGGCAAGAACTGACGGAAGCCCTCTGGAAGGCTCATAGAGATGATTTTGTAATGGGAATTGGCTCGGCATTGCCAGACTGCTTTTGCGAGTTCAAGTTGTAATGCCTGCGCCTGTCCTCAGAGAAATTTTTGTTTACTTGAGCATTTTCTTGCCTCCATGTAATTGTTGTTACAATTCTTTTGTATCGTTTCACTAGGCCTTCCTCTTAAGTAGCTTATTACAGCCACAACTAGATGTGAAATGATATTTGAAATTCTAACACTATTAATTTTGATGTGCCCTTTATTTTGGGGGTTAAATTGCAAAGCAGCGTATGCCCTCTCTTTTGTTTGATCAAATGGTGATTTATTTATTTATTTTAAGTACAATGGGAACATGAAATGCATGATTGACTGTGTTGAGCACCAGTCACACAACATTTTGGAGTATATCCTCCATAACCAGAACATCTTTTATTACACGATTTTAGAAGCTGTTTTTCATCTATCTTTTCATTAATAATACCTCTGCAGGCTCTATAGTTTTTCGTTTGTAACTTAATACCATTTCATTATTAATATCTTTCAACTGTTACTTTAATTATTTATAATTTTTTATTACTAAGTACATCTTTATCTGAGGTCCTTAGGATTGCCATGCTCAACATTCCAAAGAGCTTTCCCTTTTGAAAACTTTTTTGCTCGCCGTATGCTTTCGAAGAGAATTCGTTCTTGATATTTTTCTAAAGTTTTTCTGCATCCATGTTATTATCATATAGTTTTAACATTTTTAAGTCAAAAAAATTTTAAAAGATGAAAATTATGTACATGTATTTTTAATTTATTATTTTTGTTGAATTAACTGAAAACATGAAATTAGAAAAATAAACAAATAAAATGTGACACACAATCACCCACAGACTGACAACCGATTCCTCTATGAGGATCAGTGCATTAGGAAGGAACTCACTTGATCCCCAGCACAGGGACCCTGTGATAAAAGATACCCTAACTAATACCTCTTTGCTATTGTTGATTCTTTTTTATTAGTTGTGTCCATAAAACATATCATTTATACAAACCATGTTACCTGTAGAGGAGTCATAAAAAGTGAAAGTTTTCCAAATTTAATTTTTTATGATTTCTTCTAAATGGAATTTTATTTTACATTATATGTAGAGAGACAATACAAAGGCTATAAAACACTACATATTTATGTAATTAAACAATAGTATTCACATTATATTTAAAATTATTTAAGAACATCATTGCTGAAATGTCAATTGTGAATTTTTTTTTTTTTAAATATTCTATGATCTCATTTATATGAATATATTTTGAACCAAAATCAACCGATTATTCTTACTTGGTTTGAGGTGACCACAACTTACATTATGAAATAGTAACCGTGGTTGTTTGATAAGTCATATATAACACTAACAACTCTCTTTCGAGTTCATATATAGCGGTTCCCATTAAAGAGGGCTCTCTTACTCCTGCCTCGGCAGTTAAATTTATATCCCAAGTCGTGGGATTGGGAGCTGTGTGGCAGAAGTTCCATTTTTTCACGACAAATAATGCAACATCCGTCACAGGAGTAGGACTTCTTATTCTTATCCATATGTCAAGACCAAATCTACTCGACAAGAACGAGAGCGGTGCATATAAGGAACATCGATGCAGCAAAGAGCTACCTGAAATTAGTCTCTGAAACATAGTTGACTCATGTAAAGTTACAGGCTTAAATATCCATAAATGTCTTTCCTTCTAGAGTCACCATGAAAACAGTCTAGCTTGCTTTAGTCTATCAATTATCAATCTAGATTTTCTCTTTCTTTTATGCTGAAATACACAAGAATAAATTTGTCAGCTCCAGCTAACCCTGGATTGAACTGGCTCTTGGTCCTTTGAAGTGATAACAAGAAGCAGACCCAAGGCATGTCAGCTCCAGCTAACCCCGGATTGAACTGGCTCTTAGTCCTTTGAAGTGATAACAAGCAGTCCCAATGCACCGATCAATATGTACTGCAATAAAACAAAACCATTATGTTTCATTTGCCCAAGCAGTCATGCAGCTAGAGCTTCAGAATATAAACGAGCCGCATCAAGCAAGCACAATACCAAGCTCAAGCTTGACTTAATTAAACTTCTCTATGCTCTTACTATTTGAAAGAGCAGTAATTATTTTCCAAACTAAAATAAATATTGCCCAAACTTGCTTTGAACTCAACTTATATTAAAGCTCCACTCAAAGATGGATAAAGACTCACGAGCTTATCGAACCAAATATCTTGTAGTTAGAATATCACAAGATAAACTATTGGAATAGCTCTAGCTCAGTAGTCAAAACAAACTCTAATAAAATTCAAGCTGAACTCAAATAACTAGGTTTAGTTAATTTATGCCCCTAAGCTAGAACACGTCTACTTTCAGAAATGTATACTGCTGGATGTTATGAAGCAAATCCCTTAGCAAAACAATTCCAAATTGAGAAATAGTTGTCTTACCTTGATTATAGGTTTTTCAGTCATAATGATGGTGACCCAACCAACATATGGCAGAAACCTGAGAGGCAATAGGTCACTTAATCTTAGAAGGCCAATCCATAATCAATGTCAAGAGAGTTAAGGTCATTCTCTTGAAGAAATTAACAAAAAAGCTTTAAGCTAGATCAGTAGAAGTACAAAATAAGAAGGCACAAATATTAGATGACATACCCAACAGCTCTGCCCATAATGTGGTTCCTCTGAAGCCAAAGCTGTCCATGGGCATAGAGAAGTCTATCATCTCCATAATTGTTATCGCCTGAAAATGGCAAGAGGTAAGCACAGGAACCACAGTTGGGTGAGGACAAAATCTCCATGCTAGAAGAGACCAAGAAAAGAGAGTTTATCATTCTAAAAGTGAGCTTCTTTGTTTCATAATCAGTACCTTTCGTTAGGACATCAACTTCTCCAGTGTCTTGTCTCTCATGTACCTGCAAGAACAAATATTTATCAGTCTCTCTTTCTCCTGACCATCTATAACAAAAATTCAGAGTTTGTTATCCTTTCTTCTCTGATCATCCAATCAATGATCAAGGCGGACAATTATTATCAAGTAAGAAGAAAGTAGTTGAACCACTACCCAATCTAAGGTTTGCTAGACTTGCTAGGATATGTGGGAAAATCAGAATAAAGAGATAAGAGTGTGTCAAACATAACAAACGATTATACAGAAATCTCCAGAGCAAGTGCCAGGAAACATATAAACAGCAAAATGGTATGTGATTATAAGAACTAGAAGAGAATAGCAGGGTTTCAACTTTATGTAGTTTAATAGAAAAATATCACAGGAAAAATACTAATGGATAAATATGGACTATCCCATGCCCACTGAAACCATGCAGAGGAACGTTTGCCAGACACTACACATATTGCATTCCCTTGTGTTCTTAACCTACAATCTAGTATGGTTTTGTTTTAGGGATAAAATCACCAAAACTAGTCAAAGCAGCTGATTATGAAGCATTGTATGCCGGCAATGTTAAAGGGAAATAACCAACAATTCGAATATTTCATTTAAGTTGATGTGAGAAAGTAAATAAATTGAGAACACTTATTGTGAACATGCTATAGATAAATTAATCATGAACAATAAAGGATTGACATGTTTGATAAAGTCAAGAGAAGTGTTTACCTTAATTACACGGTGGACAATTGGAATTTCACGGCCCTTAACAAGTAGAAAGAACAATTGAAGCAAAAGTTATTGATTGATAGTAAACAATAAAAAAAGAGTAGCAAGAAAAATTGAAAAGATAATGAAATGTGATGTGATGTGATGTGAGAGAGCAAAATGATAAACCTTAATTTATTTAAAAAAAAAAAAAGATAAACCTTAGTTCACTATTAAGTCCCTTGTCCATGAAGATAATTAGAAAGGGATAAAAATATTTAACGAATCATACTACTTGATAATTCAATTGAACTATCAGCTGTATAGTAGAGCAGAAGGAGATTCTTTTGATACAAGCTAACTAACTAATTTGAACAGATTCTCCCTTTCTTTATTTATCACTTTTTGGTAAGTTTTCTTCATTTATTAATCATCACGTAAATAAACAACTTTTGTTCCAATAAGAAAGGCTAAATGCCAGAGTAAAAGAGCAGAATAAAGTCTCCAAAAGTCGCAACATAATCAGCTCTATGAAGCTTTCACTCTCCAATTCAATAAAATTCTCATTCTGTCAAATTGTTTAGAGTGTTCTCCACGTACTATTGTTATGCATTCTTTTTTGGACAAAAATCGTTACCCATTCTTCATACCAAACTAACTAAAAAAATGTGACTCAGACATGCACCACACAAACTTGAATAACTTAGAGAATTGGTTGCAAGAACAATAGAAATACACAGTATTTGAGGCCGTAAGGAAGGATGGTAGCATTAAGCCTGTAGATACATTCATCAAAAGAAACACAATGACCACTAAGAGTATTAAGTGTCTGAAAAAATAAAATTAGGATAGAAGAGAGAAGGCACTTGCATCAACATTGAAAACAACAATTTCCCCAGCTCGAATAGGATCCTTACTCATGTGTAAGAACAATATATCACCCTGCAAAGTATTGCAGAATCATATAAGTGCATTAAGAGACCAAAGTCAAAATGTGAAATCTATAGTCTAACAATAAACCAAACTTTGAGTAGAGTATTATGTTATAATGCCAGTTTCTGCAGTGAAAGAAATAAATATCCAGACTAACCCTCTTGAATCCAGGCTCCATGCTCCCAGAAAGAACTACAACAACTGGAGATTCACTTCCAGTAATACACATCAATGCCTTCCATATGATTAAGGCAGATGTAACAATCATGCCTAGTAACAAAAAGGCACAATTACCGAAACAAAAAAAAAAATGAAAAGACACAATAAGTAATGAGATCACCAGCAAAGAAAACTAAGAATGTAATGTCAATAAGAGCTCACTTAAGTAAATTAAATTAACATATAATAGGTGTCAAGTTTAAACTGGCTCATTTATGAACTTAAACTATAAATGGCACTATGTTCCCATTTCAATATAAATTTTTTATCCAAACAGCAAAAGGGATCATGGTAGAAAGTTCATGATTATACATGGTTTAGTGACTTTTATAACATGTTGATTCCAATATCAGAAAATCAAAGAGTATGCTGCTGATAAAAAGGGAAATATATCTCACTAGTCAAAGCTGAAAACGACAGAGCAAGAATAACAAACCGTCTTCAACTACCAATCCCTGGATAATAATATAATGTGTCCAAAAAGCAAAATGCATTATTTTGAATCTCACCATTCAAGCAGCTTCAAGCGCATTAAGCCCATAGTCATGAGGGCATTCCCTAATAATGCCATTAGTAAACCTACAAGCCTTGTTTGGTTAATTCCACACAATAGTATTTTATGGTGTAATGATAAAATAATGTGCTTTATCATGATATACGGTAATGTGATTACATGGCTCCCAGTTTTCTTTGGAATTTTAATAACTAATCAGAGAAAAGGATAACGAAATTTGGAGCTACAAGTCACATTTCTGGATCATCACACACTACATCCGCATCAGTCTCTTATGATAAAACAATTGAAACGTAATTTTTTTTTTTATAAATACCATAAAGAATGGATCCCCTAAAGCACAAATTCATTGGTGGGATTGGCCGCATAGGTCCCAAAAGCATAAATTCATTCGTACCTACATGTGTCACATTTTTAGTGTTCCCAGCCCCTGCTTTATGTTAGTCGCCATTAAAGTGTCGCTCCTATAATACATTCACCAAGATTGAGACTTTTTTTTTGGTAAGTGAAGATTGAGACTTTGTTTGGTTAAAGATTAAAACTTTCCAAAACCCCAACCAAAATATCACTAACCACCAAACCAAACATGCATAACAAGAGTGTGAGTGTACCCATCAATCATCAACAACATTTCATCCTCAACACCACAAAAAGTAGTATAAACGACATATATTTTGCATATGATCTATGCAGACGCATTAAAAATCGAAACTTTTGAAAATCCTAAGCCCCAAATCACTATCCAATGAACCAAAAATTCCTAAAGGACACAAACCAACAACATTATCACCAAAAAAATTTATCTCCAAACTCATTAATAATAATGGGTCACACTCAAACGCGGTTATCAATATTAAACCCTCAAAAACCTAACAAAATTGGGAGAGAAAACGAAGAAATAGAGAGAGAACAAACCGAGACTGACGGCTTGAGTGAGGAGCTGACGGATCTGAATGGACTTGATCGAATCTACGGTTTCTCCTATCCAACCCATTTTGATCTGATTCAATTTATCCTTCCTTTTCTTCCGATTTTCTCAGTGAAATTTACTGCCACTTCCTAGGGACTTTGAACCAATTAAGAGAGAGAGTCTCCAAGTGCTCCGTTACAAGTTCTCAAAACCCCTAACCCCTTTGTCTTGTCCGTCCACTGCAACTTTGCACTGTACTGTTTTTTTATTTTCTTAATTTAGCTTCATTTCTCAATGTTAAAATTGGGAAATTATTATTGAAAATATCTTTTCCTTTTTGGCAATATCTAAATTTTATACTTGTAGCAGACACTGTGTATATTTTTATTTTATTTATAGTAATTGATATAATAAAATAATATTATAAAAAATATTTAAATTGATAATATAATAAAATATAGGTGTATAAAATGATAAATATAAAAATAAGTTTTTTGGAGTCTTTTCTTTTCCCTTATAAATATAAGATAAATTTATTTTATGCTATAATTATCAATAATATTTCCACAAAAAGTAAATAAACATAAACAAAGAGATTTATATTCGTGTTCCAACCAATCGTAATAAGACATCTGGACAATTAAGCTATCAAATGCGTGTATACATTGTTTCGATTTCTTGGCTATAGAAAAACACTCAATTGGCTTGAATGTTGGAATATAATTGGTGGAGATGCATTGAATTTAGAATGACAAATGTACACTAAATAAGTTTTTTTTTAATCACAATTTTAATATTGTGGTAAAATGTTTTCTATTTTTAATATTTTATCAATATTTTTTAATTATATATTATCACATATAATTTAAAATAAAAAAAATTATATTGCTATTTATATATGTATACAAAGTAGCATTTAATTTGTAAATACACATACAAGCACACAATGTGCAAAACTTATTTATGAATTATGATTTTGTTACCTTTTACCATATTCAAAGCTAATATAAAAAAATCTTACTCAAATTTCTTATAATAATTACAAAAAACATAAATCTTCAATAAAAGAATTATATATATATAATCAATATTTTGGATGAAATTTAAATAAAAATATAATTTTTAAATAATTAAAATAAAATAATAATATTATATTGCATAGTATAAATAAAGGAGTCTATTATAATTTTCACTAGTTGGATTTGACATGGCATTGACATGCTTAGCTCATAGATAGATGTTTTTGTAGAAATAAAATGTCGAAATATATAACTTTTATGATTTATTATAATATTTTATTTCATCAAAAGCTATATTAGTGTTCACTTATGAGCTAAATGTCTATTTATATAGTATGTTCAATTGATGAACTATATGGTATCTTGATGTGATTTTTGATTAGGCTATATATTATAATATTAATTTTTATTTTAATTATTTTAAATATTTAAAATTTATTTTAAATATTGATCTTATTGCACATAAAATTTTCAATTTTCAATTCATTATTATATTTGTTGAATATAATTATAAGTCCGTAAAATTAAGTATTTTAATTTTTTTTAAGCCTTGACTTATTTTAACGATTCCCGAGAAATATACGAGTTTTTTATTTCGGCATTTTTGTGGTTCAACATTCTCTTGCTGAGATTTTGCTTCTAAGCATCCATTTTTTTTCAAATTTATATATTTCACTTTAGAGCTTTGTAAAAATGAATAAGGGCTCATTTCATTTAAGGGAGACTTCAAATTCACTTTCTAAATTTTTAAAGTAAAACTTTAGCAACGTTGTAAGAGTTATTGATACATTATTTAGGGTTTATAAAAAAAATCTAATGGCAAGCATGTTTCCACACATATTCTTAACTCCACAACCACAAAATATCAAAACTAAGAATAACCAAAAAAAAATAAAAAATCAACCAAGCCCCAACATGGGAGTCAAATATACACGAACGGGCCCCTTGCTATCCTTCTTCTTTCTCCTCGATCTTCTTCATCTACACATACTTGTCCTGTACATCCTCAATAAATAGCTTCAAACAAGACTTCATTCTTAAACTCCACTAAACCATCACCTGAATTTTCCTTGTCAATACCATGCACTCCTTCTATTAAACTAGAGGCTGAACTTGGTTTTTGATTTGTTATATTGTTCTTTCATGGCACTTCCTGTTCCTAGTGGTTTCGTAAGATTAAGAAGCATATCCAATCCTACGTGCACTAATCATAAGTTCATAACTACCTCAGCCACACTCTCCCCACCAAAGACACAAACTAAGGTTGGAAATATCATAGACTGGATCGAGGCAACTTCATCTTTTTTTGAACAAGACTCCAGGCCTATCATGTTATTTGACGGTTGGTCCTTCATTGATTTATTTATCTATTCAGTTTTTTTTCTTGCAGTTGCAATGCTGTTACAGTGGTTGTTTAATTATGTTTCTTATTATTGTTATGAATCAATTAGTATCCTGAAAAATTTGCAAGGTTCTATTGATGGGTGCTTTCAGGAGACTTGTTAATTGATATTTTCCAATATTGATTATATACTTTATGGAAAAGTAAATAGATGAAAAAGTGAAAGTTTTCTTATTCGACATGATTCCAGAGGCACCCCTTAACATTTCCATGCCGGAAATACTAATAATTGTATTGATTGCCATAAATTTGGACTGTGGATATAGCATTGGCGGGTTGTTGGTTTTGACTTCTCTGTTAAACATGGTCTGGCTAGATGGATATGTGAACAGTCTACTTTTTATTTTGGAGAAGTGGCTAGATGCACTCGGCTCTGGATGCAATTTCTATTAATCTTTCAATATATGGGAGATTTAAGCCCATATATCGAATATGGACCTCATGTGAGACCCATCTGTATATGCAAAAAATTTATAAAAGTAGGAACTCATAACTGTGAATTTTCGGAATTCTCATAACCGTGGGAAGAGGAACCAAATTTTAAGTAATTGGGAGCCAAGAGCTTCTGTTTTCATATCATCGTCCTTAGCCTATGATCAAGTTTTCATAGGCTGTGATCAAGGTTTCATCGTAACCACTGAGAAATTGGAATTCACAACAGCGTATTGTATAGAATCAATCAAACAGGCCTTACTGGAGTAGCACAGCTACTCAGCAGATAGCTTGATGTGTGTCATGTATTAGGCAAAAACAAATGGCTAGTCCAATAAAACTTCAGTCTAGTTTGATGCTAAGTGTTCAATTTAACTTTCCATACTAATCACTAGCTAACTAATGAGCTGTCACTTTTACTACATATGTTTGATGCATTCTGTTTTTGACAGGTGTATGCAACTTATGCAATGGAGGTGTGAGGTTTGTCCGAGCAAATGACAAAAGAGGGTTGGTTAAGTTCTTCTTCTTCTTTGAATAAATGTATGAATACACAAAATCATGAGGTTCCATGAGAAGTTATAAGCAATGCAGCTGTTTTTAGTAGTTTGAAGTGAAGGGAACTCCTATCTTGCACCTTATGCTGACAATTGATCCTACATTGAGTTGTGGGGATGTACAAGTTTTTCATTGTTTTGAGCATATAATTTAACTAAAGAGGGAAGAACTTGATCTTGTGATGTTGGAAGTGCCTTGTTAAATTATATCTTGGATTTTCTTAGTAGATTCATCTTTGCTAACTGCTTGCAACAAAGTTGTTTCTTGTAGAGTTATCTATTCGGTTTCACCCATGTGACTCTATATATATGCTTTTATAGCATATTGGTCAGTTGTGAAAGCTGTTTAAAACTTTCAAAATATATTGTTGATATAGTTCGTAGTTGGTTGTAGTTTCATTGAGATTGGATTGGGTCCTGTCACGGAACAAGCATCTCCCTATCAGCAATTTCAGATGGGATATCGTCCGAATTGAGATAGTAAAATTTCTGCAGAGAAACGGTCACAGTCTTCATCAGTTAATGCAAGCTATGCTTAAGCAGCACCGTAATACCATGATTTATCCGTTTTGTTCATTGGTTTTAGCATGGAAATAGAGATAGGTGCTTGGTTCTGCTTGTTCTAGCTTTCCTAGCTAAGCCTTTTATCATGGGAAGTAAATAAAATGCAGTTGTTCTGTTTATATATTCCTTTCAGAATTTAATATCTACTTTTCATAATCTTCATGAATCATAAAATAAGAAAATTTTAACTCCTAGATAGTCCTTTCTTCTTAACTTCATTTTTCGATCAACAGGAGAATTAGGTATGAAGCTCTCCAGAGCGAAGCTGGCAAGAAGCTCTTGCAGAGGTCTGGCAGAGATCCGGATGATATATCTAGTGTTGTACTGGTTGAGAAAGGAAGGTACAGCTACAGCCCTCATTATTCAGGAGTTTGTGGTATCATTCTTGGATAGGAAGTGCCCACACACATACACTTGGTCAAATTTTAGTCAGTTAAAAATGGATAATGTGAAAACCACTATCTAATTTTAGTTGTCCTTTCGATTAGTTTAAAATTATTAAATACCATACTCATACTCAATTGAACTTTAGCTTGTTAATTTACTACCACTGTCATCTCCCTGACATCTATCATCACATATGTACTCTTTGACTAATTAGTGGTTGTTATGGCATTTTTCTAAAGATGATGGAGGCAATAAATTTAACAAATAAAAGATTAATTGAGCATAGTTTTTAGTAGCTCCAAACTTCAAGTATAAAACTTAATAAACTAAAGTTCGGTTGAGTAAGACATTAAATTTAAACTTTTGGTCCAAAAATAAAAAAAACCCTAAAATTTAGGTAGTGATTTTGACATCATCTCATAATAGAAATCACTAATTGTCATCTAGACCAAAAAAAAAGAAAAAAGAAAAAAAGAAAGGATTACAAACTGATACGAAAATTACGGC
Source organism: Laguncularia racemosa (assembly GCA_037954665.1). Taxonomy (NCBI): domain Eukaryota; kingdom Viridiplantae; phylum Streptophyta; class Magnoliopsida; order Myrtales; family Combretaceae; genus Laguncularia; species Laguncularia racemosa. Next base: position 4,362,857 of record JBBMOL010000030.1, on the reverse strand, counting down.
ATTCTGAAATAGTTTTCAGAGTCAGGAAACAAGTTTCTGATGAAGTGACCAGGGATTTCTGAGATATTGTGGTGAATTTCAGGTCATATATCAAGTCGGATGCAGTTCTGAAGATAATGGAGTACATAGATTTACCATTTCCTCAGCTAGCATTTCTAATGCAATTTGTTCCTGTGTATGTGTTTCCTCATCTAGTCCTTTCTACCTTATTTTCCCATAGATTCCAAGCAAGTTAGGGAACCTGTGTTACATTACATTTTTGGGACTGCTACACTCCAGTTGATCGGGTGATCCAGTCAGCCATCTCGTCATCAGAGTTAGCTATCGGGATTTAATAAATGAATTTTAATCGTTAGATGATTGACTGGATTGTCTAGTTGCCTGGTCTGTAGACTAACCCACTTAATCCAATAGTCTATTAACTATGACCAATCTATATAGGTTCATCCGCGACTTTGTATATGACAATGTGGCAGACAACCGCTATGCCTTTTTTGGCCGCTCGGAATCATGTGAGATAGAATTCTGAGGTATGTAATGTAGATCATCAAGGAATAAATTTCATACTTCCAACCATGGGATGCATATATGACAACAACAATTCCAGCAAATGTAGGATATGTGGAAATTTTTCAAGTTAGATTTTCCCATAGCAATTGAAATGTTAGGAATGCAGTAAAAGATGATCTATAGGCCTCATTATTATTATTATTTTTAATCTTCATAGTATTTCTGGCAGTGATGAATTTTTGAAATCTAATTAAGAAATCACAAGTAGTGTAAATAAATCACATGCGAACAGAAGAATTGCTAGCTATTCCAACAGGCAATTTAATGTAGGCTTTGTGAACTTTACAAACAGAACGCTGACAAAATCGGATGTGAAATCTTTTCCTTGTAATGTCTTTCTGTCAAACTTGATAGGAAAAACGGAAACCTAGAATGGGAGTGTGGTGCATATAAGGAACACCAAGGTGGCAAGAGCTGCTTGAGATTAGTCCCTGCAACATATTTGACTCATCTAAAAATTACAGGCTTAAAGATTGATGAACGCGTTCCTTCTAGTGTCACCATGAAAACAAAGTCTATCTTGCTTTAAGTCTATCAATTATCAGTGTAGATTTTCCCTTTCTTTCATGTGGACATGCGTAAGAAAAAAATTGTTAGCTCCAACTAATCCTGGGTTGAACTGGCTCTTAGTCCTTTGAAGTGATAATAAGCAATCCCATGGCCCCAATCAGTATGTACTGCAATAAAACAAGACTGTTAATGTTTCATTTGCCCGAGCAGTGATGCCGCTAGAACTTAGACATGTCAATGAGCTAGATCAAGCCATCATATTACTAAGCTTAAACTTAACTCAATTAAGCTTATCCAAGCTCTTATTGTTTTGAAAAAAAAAAAAAAAGGACAGAAAATTCAATTTCATTACTAAAATAAGATTGCTCAAACTTGCTTTGCGGTGGATTTATATTAAAGGTTGAGTTAAAAATTGAGAAGATTCACAAGCTTATCGAATCAAAGATCATGAAGTTCAAGTTTGATTTGATAATCTACTTGAATAACTCTAGCTTAATAATGACATTGAAATATAGCAAATTTCTAGCCGAACTCTAATAGTTGGTGCATTTACACCCCTAAGCTAGAACGCATCTACTTTCGCATATGTATACTGCTAGACGTTAACTCGTTAAGTGACTCCCTTGTTAAAACAATTCCAAATTGAGGAGTAGCCGTCTTACCTTGATAATTGGCTTTTCAGTCATTATGATGGTGGCCCAACCAACATATGGCAGAAACCTGCTGAGGCAATGGGTAACTTAATCGGGCATCATAAACATCTTAGTATCAACGTCAAAAAGAGTAAGGTTCGTTTCTTGAAGGAATAACAAAAAAGTTCTCCATGTCGGATTAGTAGCAGCACAATGACTAGATGACATACCCAACTGCTCTACCAATAATGTGGTTCCTCTGAAGCCAAAGCTGTCCGTGGGCATAGAGAAGCCTATCATCTTCTTCATTGCTGTCACCTGCAAATGGCAACAGGTGAGCACAGGAACCACAGTTGGGCGAGGAGAAAATCTCCTTCGTGCTAGAAGAGACGGAGCTTCATTGTTTCATGATCAGTACCTTTTGTTAGGACATCAACTTCTCCAGTGTCTTGTCTTTCATGAACCTGCAAGAACAAACAATTGTCAAAATATCTGAAATATTTCCTTTTCCTGATGGCATATAACAAGAATCTGGAATTTGCTATCCTTTCCTTCTGTTCTCAGCCAATCAATGATCAAGGAGGACAATTTGTCATATCCCGAGTTTTTTGAGTTACTGTGCTGATTTAGGGTTGGGTCGATGTTCTTAGATTTGAATTATACTTTACAATAAGGGCTTGAAAGTTACTTTTCTCAAAATAAATAGCATAAATAGAATAAGTTAATTATAAATATGACTAAGAATTTTTATTCGTTATTTATCAAAATCTTAGATGGTAAGTTTCGGAATATAACGTGACACAAATAATTTAATTTGTAATAGATAATAATGAAAATGTAACTAGAAACTACATAGTCTCATTAAATATACAAGATACATAATATTTTCATACATACAATATTAAAGTTATAAATTACAGGTGTTCATGTACTCTTAACATAATGTATTTACTAAATACAAATTTAAAAAGAAAAGTAGCTTCCTTTTTATCTTCACGTGGCTGGAAATTTCCAGCATGTTTGAATGGAGATTTTATTGAGTTTAAATGAGAATTGGACACCTAATTGATAAAGCTTGAGTGGCATAAAGGAGCATTACTATGAGTAACAAAACAAAGGAAGTTAAAAGAGAGAGAGAGAGAGATAAATGGAAAAAAAAAAAAAAATTTGGAAGGGTTAAAGCCTCCCTCTCTTCTCGACCATTGTGAACACACGGTGACTCCCAATTTGTGATAAAAGCAACTCTACTATCTTACTTTCTTCCTCACAACCAACTTCAACCCCTACATGCACACTTAGAACAATAGCAGCAACATTACACGTAATTACACGGAGCTTAGAGTTACATTTAGAGATCATCGGCAGCTGCAATAAGGAGCAACAATGTGAGCCAACATTTTTCCCCTGTTCTCATGCGCTTAGGGAGGGAATGGAGCATTGGTGCCAACTGCTTGCCTTGGATAAATAAAACCTAGGCAGACTTGCACCGTTACTTAGAGTATCGGACTTGATACCTAAAGAAAAGAAGGTTCTAGTATGGTTAAGGCGAGAATCTTAGCTGCTATGATGAAAATGTGATGGTTGGAAGTTAGATTCTTTAAAAAAGCAGAATAAGAAAGGAAATTTTATGATTTTTTGTGGTCTTGATGATTTTCATACTTAAACGGTTCTTGAAATGGCCATCATAACAATACATAGAATATGGAAAATGGATGAGAAATGAGAAAGCTATGACTACTTAAAGTCATTAGTATAAATGATTAACGATAAAAAGTAACTTTCATCTATATATATATATATATGATTATGTATTATGTACTTAAATTCAATAATTGATGATATAAATATGTGTATATGATAGGTGAACTCAAGTTTGTTGGTTAAATAGGATTGGTGGAGCCTAGGTGAGTGCCTCGCTGATTTGATTGATTGTGGTATGAGTGGCCAATAATGTAGACCGCTTGCTTATTGATTGTCAACTTTGTATAATCACTTGTTGTGACCATTATAGGAAAAATCTAGAATTTATTCTTGAATTGAGGTTGTATTGTTGATTATGAGTGATCTTGAATAATAAATTAGAGTATTATTAATACACAAGGTAGGTGCGAGATTTGATTTTTCTTTTAGTTTAATTGATGATCGAAGTGTGGCTATGGATGGAGACACGCAAATGATTGTAAATTAGAGTTGTATCTCGGTTGTCCAATTGTTCTAGATTAATCATTGGCTTGAATTACTAGTGTATTCGATTGTGAACTTGTTTTGGATTAATCATTGACTTAGTGTAGACTAGATGAATGATATCTAATGAACTTTTGCGTACTAATCTAAATTGCTTAAATTAAAGTAAGTCCCGTCCCCTGCCCGATAAGTTTGTAGTATGATCTCTAAATTAACCCGGTAAGTTTGTGGCACGGTTGATGAATCGTTTTGATGTTAGTGACTTATGGGGATTTGATCATCCCATTTATTTGTGGCAAGTGAAAGGCACAATGAAAACATGGCTAACATGAATGTGAAAGCTTATGAGGGTAAGAGTTTGTTGAGTATTTACTAGGCTTGAGAAATAATGTGTAAAAGTAGGTTTCGTACTGGATGTGGGGGCATCTTATGACAAGTTGTTATAGATTATGATGGAAAGCCTAGATTAAGTAATAAGTTGAAGAGCTATGGTAAGAAATTTTGATTGTTTTGCATTTACTCTTAAATTATATCATGCCATTGCTTCTAGTTAGAAAGGTTTTTGATTGAATTGTACTGTTTTAACATTTTCATTTTACCGTTGGTACTCACTTTACATCTTAAGAAGTTAAAGGGTTAGTGTTTTCTAACATTAGATACGAATGTAGAAGATTAAGACAACATCTTGGCATTTAATAGATTACCATGCTACATTGCAAATAAGCTTGTTGAGGAATGTAGGTATAAAGATAAAGTAATTTTCCTAGTCATGGTTTGCAATTATGATACAAGTAATGTGAATGGCTAGTAAATTCATAAGATTTGGTAAGTCAAAGGTTGACTAAGGGGCTCGGTCAGTGGTTTGATCAAGGTTGAACAGTTTAATTTTGTAGGCGAGCTCCACTATCTGTCGTTGGTATGATAGATGTGAGTTCACCAAGTAGGGATGAATTTTTGGAATGTGGTATTATTATAGTTGATTGTGCGATACACATTGTGTGTGTATGTTATTGGCGTTTAAGTTGCTATATAATGGTATAGTTGTGAAGAAAAGGTACAAGTTTTAAGCATTAAATTTTTTTAAGGATGGCATAATGTTCCGTCCTTTGGATATCAAGGTTGAATAGTATAGGATTATTAGGTTAATTAGGCACCTAAAAGATGAGGCGTCACACAATTATTATCAAGTAAGAAGAAGGTTATTGAACTATTATCCATTCTCAGTGTTGTCTACACTTGCCGGAAAATGTAAAATCAGAAAAGAGATGAGAGGGTGCCAAACACAAGAAATGGATCTACTGAAATATCAAGTGCAAGCGCAACATATCAACAACAAAATGGGTATGCAACTATAAGAACCAAGAATAGCAGGGTTCCAACTTTATGTAGGTTAGTTGAAATATATCACAGGAGAAGTACTGATGGATAAATGTGGACTATCCTATGCCCACAGAAATTATGCAAACAAATGCTTACTAGACACTATACAAATTTTATCCGTCGACATCCGGGTATGGTTTTGTTTTAGGAAAATAAAAACACCAAAACTTAATCAAAGCAGCTGATCATGGAGTGTTTACCTTAATCACAAGCTATGGTCTATAAATCAATCGAGAATGATAGAAGGATTAACATGTTTGATAATGTCAAGAGAAGTGTTTACCTGAATTACACGGTGGACAATTGGAATCTCACGGCCCTGAACAAGAAGAAAGAGCAATTGAAGCTGAAGTTATTGATTGACAGTAAACAATAAAAAGAAAAAAGACTAGAAAGAAGAATTGAGAATAAGATGAAGAGAAAAGGCACTCACATCAACACTGAAAACAACAATCTCCCCAGCTCGAATAGGATCCTTACTCCTGTGTAAGAACAATATGTCACCCTGCAAAGTATTGCAGACTTATATAAGTGCATGTGCATTAAGAGTGCAAAATCTATGATCCAACTCAACTCATAATAGACCAAAGTTTGATTAGAGGATTATGTTATGATGCTGGTTTATGCGGTAATATATATGTATCCAGACTAATATACCCTCTTGAATCCAGGCTCCATGCTACCAGTAAGAACTACAACAACTGGAGATTCAGTGCCGGTGATACACATGAATGCCTTCCATAGGATTAAGGTAGTTGTAACAAGTATGCCTAGCAACAAAAAGAAGAAACAATTACCAATTCAATAAAGGAAACAGTGAAGATGGGGATTAATGGGCCTTTTTTTATCCATTTGACTAATAATTTCTAACTAACTTATTCATTACTCCATTTTATATATTATTATTCAACATTTTCCACAATCTTTGCATTTAAATACATAAGTTTTTCTAATACGCTCTCTAGTAGTATTTTATTTTTCTTTCATAATCACGTACTTTTCTTCATGATTTTTTTCCCTTACAATTCTTCCTACTTCCATTCTTTTTTTAATTCAATAGAATACAACAAAACATTGGAAAAAAAAAATTCAAAAGATTGAATTAGATAAATCAATTAGGTCATAACATCACAAAAATCGTAACTCTGATACCACACGCTAAATATATTGCAGATTATACATATGTAATATCATAATACCATGTTAATATTAATAGGAAACTCACTTGATTGAAAAGACATGGTTAGCAAAGTAAATAGTTAAATCACAATAGACTAGTCTTCTTTTTCTCTCTTCCTCTCTATACCAATTTCCAATGAGTAGATTTAAAAGCGACTTAGTCACATAGTACGAAACTTTACAAAACCCAACAAAACAATCACAACCCACCAAGCCTAACATGCACAACAAGCGACTGTGAGTGTATCATCAAGCAATTATTACCAAAAATTCATCTCCGACACCATGAAACTCCTAACTGACACCAATCAATGTCATTATCACCAAAAAGCTACCCTCAGACCCAATAGCAATAACGGGTCACACACAAAAACGGTCATTTCATTTATATGTGAACCTTCAAAACCCTAACAAAATAAAGGGCAAAAATTGAAGAATTAGAGAGAGAGAGAGAACAAACCTAGACTGACGGCTTGAGTGAGGAGCTGACGGATCTGACTGGACCTGATCGAATCAACGGTTCCTCCGATCCAACCCATTTTGATCTGACTGAAGTTGGCCTTTTTTTTAAAAAAAAAAAATTATTTAATTTTCTCTGTGAAATTTTCTGTCAGTTTCTGGGGATTTTGAGCCGATTAAGAGAGAGAGAGTCAAAATTCAGGAGCTTATGATACTTTTGTCAGGAAGGAGGCAGAAGCAACTGCTGCCTAGAGTTTGACTTTTCCCAACTCTACACGGAAAGCTTGAAATTACTTTCAAAGGTTATACACTTAGTCAAAATATTTTTTATCCGGAACTTGAAGCTGCTAAAGATATTGCCGTAAGCAAACTTCAAACCTTAGTTATAAAATTTGACAAGATAAAATTTAATAGCATATAATATCTAACGATTTCAAATCACAAAACTGTCTTCTTGTATAGAACTTATGAATTAGCGGACTGATAGGGAATTCTAGTATATTGCAATCGTCTTCAATGTTGCAAAAGAAGTTTCTTGTCATATTGCGGAAACTAACAAGGATTTCTGAAAAATTGTGGTGAATTTCGGGTCGTACATCTAGTTGGATGCAGTATTATTGAAGATAATGGAGCACAAAGACCCAGCATTTCCTCAACTAGCATTTTTGTTGCAATTTGTTCCTTGTTAAAGCATTTTTTTATTTAGTTCTCTTGATTGAATCACCCAATCAATTGAACCATAAATTAATCCAACACACTCAATGATTTAATCAAGCTTCTTTTTTTTTTTTTTCATGCTTTTCTTGGAGATTTGGAGAAAGCTGCAATCAATAAGATTTTCTTAATTATCCCTTTCCGAAAGAAAGAACGTGAAATTCTTTTTTCTTGTTTGCATGATTAGGAGATTTGATCTAACCATAAGAAGAATGCTTTATTGATAAATAACTTACTTTTTTGTTTTTGACCCCTCAATCCCTATGAACACCTCGATCAGTGCAATGGGATTTTTTTATTGGTAGAGTCAAGTTGGATCGTCCACGCCTATTTTGTATTAACAATTCCATGTGCAGTTATTCATATCGAAATTCAAGTGCATTCCATTACATTAAACTTTTCCTTTAAAAAACTTTCCACCACACTCAATAAAATCGATAAAACAAAACAAAATCTATTCTATAGAACCTTTCTATTAACCCCAATGAAAACACGAACACCTATTCTGGTAATCTTATCGACATTCTATTCTGCAAATCGCAGAACTTCCTTCTGTCCAACAGAAGTACTTCTTCTGAATTGACAAAAGCGAAGGGCAAATGCACGTATTATGTACAATAGAAGATTCAATATGGCAACATTTCTATTAAATGTAGAGCATAGAAATACAAGAATGTATTATATGATCGATAAGTTCCAATTCCTACATCGTCATAGTAGAACTTGATTTCGGAAATTACAACATGTTTACCTAAAATAAATGTAAGACTATGAATTACTAGGCTATTCCAACAGGCAATTTACGTTAGGTTTCGTGTGTTCAGCTGTTCCATGAGCATTAAAGCAGTAAGAATAAGCATTCTTCCCAGGTACTGTGGAAGATATGTAGACATGATCGAACTTAATGTTGGAGCATCCGAAGTTTTGATCGCAGCTTAAATCAATCACCTTGTCAGTCGTTGATGAACCGTGTATGAGTGAATACGATACATCACTCACTTTGATTGCCGAAGTCTAAAAAAAAATATGCAAAAAGATACAAAATACAAAAGATCATGAATTAGAATCTGCTTATGAATAATGATATAAAGATAATAATCTGCTCACAAAGGCCTTTGAGGTCAAGCTTGAAATGATCTGACTCAATTTGTTTATCATCTTGAATATAAACAAGTTGAGTTAAGGGTATAATATTAAATTCAAACTTGACTTGAAAATATATAGCTCAAGCTCGAATGTTGAAAATATATATCCGGGTTGTTATTGCAATGACCATTCCTATGTCAATTTTGATGCTTGAGCTGTAAAGGTGGAGATATGAATGGAGTTAAAAGTGCAAAGCACCTCGTTTTTGCAGTCGTCTCGGTTGGGACAATAGAATTGATCGATAACGATGGGGCTCTGGACTCGGATGAACTTGATTTTCCTAAAGGAAATGTATCTTGCACGTCCAATACCTCCCTGCAGCAGCCAACACGTCAAAGTTACAGGAATATTTTTAAGCTTCTAATCACTTATTAAGGACTTTGAAATCTTTTGATGTTGATTACTTTTGAAAAAAAAAAAAAAAACTAAAGAAAAAGAAGAGTATAAAAGTGTGAAAACATTTTTTGTTTTAAATGTCTTAAAGAAACTTCCTTCTTTTTTTTTTTTATTAATTTATTTACCATTTCAATAGTGCCTCAGGGAATTTATTCGAATTTTCTTCCTTTCTTCTTCTTCTTCTTCGTGTGATTGCCTCTCAATTCTTCAGGTTGAATTCATAATTTTTATAGGGGTAATACTATCTTGGTCCGACCACATTTTAAGAGTGAGGGAAAAAAGAAGAAGAAAAAAACACATTTCTTACCATTAATTACATAATTTTGAAAAACAAATGCATAAAATAATTAAAATATATTTTATTTAGTTGATAGGGACTTCGTAACCTTTATCAATAAAACTGTTTAACTAATCATCTGACTATTGAAATGTTGAAATTTTAACCATCAGTTGATCTATCATGCAAAGTAACATTGAATAACCTTTGATTTCTTAACCAATGCCCTAACTTTTATAGAATAAGAAGCAATAAACGAGGTACCTGCCATGTCTTGATCCGGGCTCCAGTCGTTGTGCCTTTTAAGGTACAATTTTGCACATTTACGTTTTCCACCGTATCGTTTCCTCCGCTTTGACCCAACGATCCAATGCTACGAAATAAGTCTCTCTTTATCACTTCTTGACGAAGTAAACACAAATTGAATAACAAAGAGCTATCTCTCATTCCTATTTAATTTGGACCAGACATCATAAGAACTAATTTATATACTAATTATCATACCAATTATTTATGCCATATTCATATTAGATGTACTTTATTATATAAATAATTAAAAAATAAAAAACCCATCATATTATTATGTATGGGTTTATTGAGATAAAAATCATGCCTATTCTATTTTCTTAGATCCATTTTTATAATAGCAGTTTATGTACACATGAAGAAAAGGAGGCTTACTGTTTTTAGGTCGACCCTTTGTAATAATATATAATATAGTCTCATCAGTCTCGATTGGAATATAATATAGAAATTATCATTATATCTATTATAGAACTAGGAGACGATCTAAGTTGTTCAAGTGCATCCAATAAAATAACCAGGCAGCACTAACAGCACACGTATACTATATACATATAAACTTATATAAATTCTGAAAATTGAGTACAATATGTTGGTGGGCATAATTGATTTCTCAATGTTGGATTTATATCCTCTCACTCACCTAAGTCCATGACCAGGTCCACAGAAAACACCAACGATGTTTACATGAAAAGATCCAGCGCTAATAGCAACACAATCATCCCCTACAAATGATGAAGAATGAAGATACAGAATGAGATTAAAAACCCTAATAATTTGTCTATTTCAAATTATAAAAAAATTAGGTAAAATAGAATGGCATGCACCCTTGAAAACCATAAAATCACAAGGATAACACAGATTTTTTAGAATAGCACATTTACAATCTCTGAAAATTTTTAGAATTAGAAAACTTCATCCAAAATTCAGTATCAAGCCCTTTTTTTTTTTAAAAAAAAAAATACACTCATAATTGTTATCTTAAGCAAAATTTGTCATCTGATTTGTAGTTTTTCTTAATTAATTTATTATTTTAGCAATCAATACATATTAAATCACAAAATGGATTGAGTTTAAAAAACAAATACAGTCGTAAACCGATAAAATATTGACTTAATACTGAATTGAAGGAGAAATCTTTTGCAATCTCAACATTTTTGTATAGAATTAAAACGTGTTAGTTTTAAAATCGAGATATCTTTTTATAATTTTGATAATTTCCCGACATAGCTAAGTCACCATTACCTGTCCCGATGAAAGAATCTCGGATTTGGACGTAGGAAGACCCAGAAACATTGATTCCATCCGTATTAGGGCTTGTTCCAGGGGCAGAAATATGAATATCGGATATGGTTATATATTTGCAGCTGGTTAGAATAATGTGTGTTCTTGGGCTGTTTCTGTGTGTCAATCCCTTCAGTACCACCCTTTTGCATCTATAAAATGTGAGTGCCTATGAACCAATACAAACATGTATAGCTCATTTAGCTTGTTAAAGTTAATTATTAATCCAAATCTTAACTAGTTAACAATCGACTTTTAAGAAAAATATTAACACGTTAGGTTTGACATGTCGAGTCATAATATAAAAGTGAGAAAAAGTCTATATATTCAAAATTATCTATTGAACAGTTGTGACCTAACATAAATATTGAATATAGTTCTCCTAAATATATGAGATGAATACAACTTTGCGTTCACATCGCTTACACAATATATGGGAAGAGAGAAGACCTCTAATGTAGTTTTCCTATTTTAATAAGAAATAAAATGTAAAAAGCAAAAATGAAGTTGCCAAAATCTCTTACCGCCGGTCCTCTGCACGTTGGGCCCTGAAACATTAATAAATTACGGTTACAAAAATAGTTAATTTTTGTTCTTTTAGGGTAAAGTATATTTATTACATTAATATGTAATATCTTGAATAAATGAGAAATTAACTTTAAATGTAAAAAAAGAAGAAGCTAAAAAGCTAATATATAGTAATAATATATATTAATAGAGAGATAAGACTTGTTTATTTTATTTTAAAAATGTTGAGGATTTAAATAGAAAATACTAGAAATCAGAATATTCAAACAATTAGGGTAAATGTTCGAAAGCTTTTCTTAGATTTTCTCGTAAAATAAACTCAACCCATGTCAAATACACCATTATATTCCCTTCTAAACCATGAACATAAGCATAATTCAAAGATATACTTACACCATTTTCCTTGCTCATGCATGGTAACGACCACCAGATCGATCCTCGGCCGTCGATCGTTCCCGATCCCCGGAGTACGAGGCCATCGACGTACGAGAAAGCAAGCCACTTATCGCCCGAATTGCTACTCCAATCCGCCGTCGATCTTGGTCCAACAATGTTTCCTAGCACCTAATAATATGGATATATATATATATATATATATAGAAATCATGATTTCATTGTATATATAAATTATCAAATTCACGAAGAAAATCAACTAGTATCCCGGATGCACTGGTTAAGAGGTTAATTAAATAAGACCCTTTTATCTTTTAAAATTTTCGGTAGTGTGTAATAGATATTGCAAAAACGTAAAAAAGTTTTTTTTTTTTTTTGGTTTAAATCTTTAGCGAATTGCTAAATACCGGTCACCGAAGCATCATCGAAAAATAAAAGGAATGGTAACATTTGTGTTGTAAATCACCTGAACAATCACGTAGTTGGGCTTGCAAGGACCACTGAAAGTCACAGGTTTAAGCAAGAAGCTCTTCTTGGTTGGTATAATCAAAGTTGACTTGTCTGGTGAAGAAGATGAGCATGCTTCTTTCCATGCCCTAAGAAATGCCTGTACATTTTTATTTTTTCACATAATTAAAACTACTAAAATCACTTTAAACTTGAAAAATCAATAAATAAATAAATAAATCCTCAATGCTTAAAATGTGCATGTACTAAAAAGAACGTGTAAACATGCATTATTAACTGGAACTTAAATTAAATAAAACTAAAAACAATAATATTTAAGAAACTTTAAAGTAGTGGGATTACTGGGGAATCGTCCGTTTTTCCATCACCAACTGCTCCAAAATCCAACACATTCAACGTAGTTTCAGCACTAGTCAGTTCCAAATTTGCCAAGGAACCTAATAATATCAGCAGAATTGCCTTGGCGATTCGAACCTGCATTAAGAGCATAACAAGTAAACAGGCATATTTTCCCAATTTTAGAGTTGCATAATTAACAATTCTATTAATAAGACTGTTTAATCTATCATTCGATCGTTAAAATTCCTATTGCATCGATTTGTATCGCCATTCGAAGGTGATAGCGGTAGATTCGAATTAGATAAAATAAAGTTATCCCTTTCAGTGCTCGGCAAGCATCAAAGTTTAGTGGCACGAAGATTTACGTTGGTTAATCGAGTTAAATCAAATCTAAGTCAGCAAAAACAAAAGGAAAAATTCAATCTAATACATGTTAACTTGTGAAGACCACCCTAGTTTCTAATGGTGTTTCCGTTCGTATCCTTCTAATCACGAGCCTTAATATGTAAGTATAAGAAAGAAAAAAATCGAATACTCATTGAAGATTAAAAAAAAAGTAGCATGATACGATTGTTTAGACGTCATAAGGAACACCATTCGAAGACACGAAAATCTAATCTCACAACTTTTGTTAAAGAATTCTCACCATTTTATCGGTCGGACAAGTCTATGCAATTGTTGTCTTCTCAGGTGCAAGATCTGGAGCCAGAAATGGTGAAGCAGATATATGAAAATGGTGGCATGGTTACTTCTGAATGATCATATTGTATATATAGAAGATTTCATGTAGATTTCTTGGCTTTCTTGGTTAATCAATTAAGTAAAGGAATGATGTAAAGAAAGTTTCCGTACGTGGATGTTGTTAAGTTAATGCAGTCTAAGTACAAGTTAAGATATTAGGGTGGCACGTGAAGAGCCAATAAATGTCCCTTATGCTCATTCATTCCTTGCTTTTAAATCAAAGTCTGATAAGACTAGTAAACTAATTATTTTATATTTGGTCTAAGTTTGTTATGTTGGATTTTGTGCAGTATTTGGAAGGATTTTTTTTTAACTTCTTCGTCTATTTTATTAAGAGGTTACGTTAAGACATTAGGAAACATACAAGTTTAGGAGTGGAAGCAAATCAAATTTTATAATATACTTAATTAAATCAAATTCAATAAAAATTTAATTATTTTTTTAAACAGCTTAAAATAGGGTAAGGATTGATTTTAGTATTGTATAAAGTTTGGATCTAGTTTTAGGATATGCAATTTTTTACTGGATTGAGTTTGGACCTCAAATTGCTTGTCAAACTCAAACAAATTTGTATCTCCAAGCACTTTATTGAGTGAGGCTCACAATATTCAAAAACTGAAGAGAATTGTTTTTATAATAATTTTGTTGTTGAGTACAAAAATAGTGCCCCAAATATAAAGAGAGAGAGAAAAAGAAAGAAAACGACGATCAATCTAAAATAATTTGAGATAGAAATAAATGATGTGTTATTCTAAGTGAACCTAATATAGTAGTACATATGGGCCTATATAACCATAGAATAAATTGATATAGAAGTAAAATACATAAAATAGAAAATCGAGAAGAGGGACTTTACTCATTGGTCGATTGATGGTGGATGTTCGTTGACTACAGAGGTCTTGGCTTAACATATCACGTTGCATTGGTTGACTATATAAGCCTTTGGTTGATTGATTATATGGATTGTTAGACAAAATATGTGATCACTTTAGCAAATCATTTGGATCAACCTTTTAGTCAATTGAATTTCATCTTTCTTGATGCCTAGGTCTAGCCCTTAAACTTAGGATATAAACCTCCATTATAATAGTCTTATGAATAGTTGCTTAGGTACTTGTAAAGATTGCTTACTAAGAAAATATACAATATTTAATATATCAATTACACATATAATGAATAAGACACTTTGTGATTTCTAAGATATAACATAGAGATGACTATCCTATCCACACTGTTCCTATAGCCGCTCACTTAAACTCAGTATAAGTCATGAATTAAGGGGTACGTAAAGAACCAACTGGGGTCCCTTAAAATATACAATTTTCATCCGTTCCTTGCTTCTAAATAAATGGGTCACAAGACTAGTAAACTATTTTATTTTGGATCATGTGCATAAGTATTATTTTAAGGTTAAATGGTTAGAGGGCTAGTAAATTAGTAGCTTCGTCAAATAAGGCTCATCACGAAGTTCAAAAAAAATATATTTTTAATAATTATTTAATGAATTGATTGTGCAAAAATGTTAACAAAAAATGGAAAAGAAAGAAAGAAAACTAAAAATTTGAATAAAATTATAAAAAAAAACTTAAAAAAAATCTATTTTTTAAACTATAAATATATCTATTTTGAAATATTATATTTAATTAAATTTTGATATATAATCGAGACTTCTTATTCAATTTTAGATTTCTGGGTCGTCTTTTCATTAACATATATTCATCTTCTATTCTAGTCCACCCTTCTTACTAATTAGTTATGCAAGTATTGAAATATAATTTTCCTTTGTGATAAATGTTGAGTAATTGTTTTTATGAAAGAAACTTCTTTGTGATGCGTGTGCATTGGTGTTCACATGGGCTATGGATAATCTTAATTCCAACTTCTTAATCACAACTAACTTGTATTAATTCTAATTTTATTTTTAGTATATTTGTTTTATATAACGGTATAAGATAAAAATATAATTATACTTGTTAAAAAAAGAAAGATAGCGCAAATCATGCATAACAATATAATTTTATATGAAAGAATAATTATTTAATGCCATCCTTTAAAAGATACATCAGACTTGTGGCCACCCTGTTGCTTATTTCACAAGCATTGGAATAATTTTGTTTATGCCCATCACATACGGCCTCTTATTGAGTGTGTCCTCTCTGTGTCTAGTCAAGCAGCTATCACCAAAAGACGCATATCCTGTACTCCATTTAATGAAGGTCATTTAGTAAGCGGTCGACTTCTATATTATTTACGGACTCCGAGGAATCCGATTTCTTATGCGGGCTAGAAGGTAAGGTTACCCTCTTTCTAGGATGTTTGAGGTCATCTCCCTCCACTATTGATTGAACCTTCAGAGTCAGTCTGAAGAGTGCAAGTTATGGTGGTTTCTCTTGAGCTTGAGAGCTTCACTTGCCCTAATCAGTTCAACTGGTCCTTACCTCCATCTCTTTGCTTTGGACAAGAGTGCTAGTGAATCAATGAAGTAGTGGCCCTCTTTTTATAACTTAGGCAAAGGATAAATTTTTATTGGATAAAGTTTTTTCTTGTATTTTTAGGTAATGTTTAGTTGTCATCTTTTTTATAATACTTAATTAGGTAAAATTTGTAATCCATTGTTTGGTTTACTTAGTAAACTAAGTTATTGGATAAAGAGACTTTAAGATATTAGATAAAATCCAAAAACTTCATATCATATATTTTGCGGTACAAAAATTTATTTCAATAGATAAAATAAGCTTATTTTTTTAAAAAAGAAGAAGCTTGTATGTTATTATTCTTTTTATTATTATGTCTCCACTAGAGCTCTTCTTATGGGTTTTCAAGTTGATATAAAAGATAACCCTATATTATCATAAGAGTTTATATCATGAATGGTGTGAACTAAATATGATACAAAAAAAAATTGTATTGTACTGTTTTTCATATACGATGCTATTCTATTTTTTTTTTTATATTGTTCAGTTTTACTAACCAAACACTACTTTGAACTCAATTTTACCGTTAACAAATTCCAGAAGAATTGGACCAAATCGTAGAACTAATTTTTTAACATACTGAATAGAATTTAATTGATTAGAACTATTAAGTAAGTAATTTGAATCCAATATTTCTTTCTTTCTTTTTTTACATCTAAAATTTTTTATGAATAACAATACTTTTTAGTTAATTTATACTTGTGCCTAATATAGAGAGATGAAAAAAAAACAATTGCATTTTAACCAAGCAAGAGAAGGAAGTTCTTGCCTAAGTCAAAAGCTTCAGAGAGGAAAAGATACTCCTCCACTCATACTTCTATAATATGCTTAATTAAATCAAACTCAATAAAATTTAATTAATTTTTTTTAAATGGGCTTAAGATATAGTTTAGATCTAGTTTTAGGATATGTATTTTTTTATTGAATTGAGTTTAGACCTTAAATTGCTTGCCAAACTCAACCAAATTTGCATATCCAAGAACTTTATTGAGTGAGGCTTACAGTATTCAAAAACTAAATAAAATTGTTTTATAATGATTTTGTTGTCGAGTACAAAAATAGTGCCCTTAAAAAAAAAAGAAAAGAAAGAGAGAGAGAAGAAGAGTAAAGAAAGAAAACGACGATCAGTATAAAATAATTTGAGATATAAATAAATGATGTGTTGAGAATTTGAATGCTTTTGTCGAAAAATATTTAGATAAATTTGACTCCATTCTAGGTGAATCTTAGCACAATGGTACATGGGCCTATATAATCATAGGATGAATTGATATAGAAGTAAAATACATAAAATAGAAAATTGAGAAGATGGTCTTTGCTCATTGGCCGATTGATGGTGGACGTTCGTTGACTATAGAGGCCTTTGCTTAAGTTATCATGTTGCATTGGTTCACTATATAAGCCTTTGGTTGATTGATTATATGGGTTGTTAGATAGATTATGTCATCACTTTAGCAAATCATTTGGATTAACCTTTTAGTCAATTGAATTTCATCTTTCTTAATGCCTAGGTCTAGCCCTTAAACTTAGGATATGAACCTCCAATATAATAGTCTTATGAATAGTTTCTTAGGTACTTGTAAAGATTGCTTACTAAGAAAATGCACAATATTTAATATATTGATTATACATATAATGAAGAAGGCAAGTGTATTAACACGATGGAATCTTTGTTTTGTATATTACAAGTTTCAAGTTTAGAAAATGTTGTGATTTCTAATATATATGCAAAGTACTATAAATTAACATGTACAATATTGTGAGTACATATAATTTAACTTGATAAATATAATGGAAATTCAACCATACCTAACTTATAATGCATTGTTGAAAGTGGCAAATCTATTTTAGATTTCCAAATTAAGTTGATATCTAGGTTTAAGTGTATTGCAATTAGTTATTATTTTGTGTTTTAATTGAAGATTGTTATAATTATATTAATAATAATTTACACTTAAGAACGATATTAATTTACAATTTGAATATCATAATTTATTATGTAGATAGTTGATAATATTTTAAATTAAGAAAATATTATTAAAAGAATTTTTTTTATAGAATAAGGGTTTTAAAATGATTTTAAAATGTTGCAGTTGTTGAATTCTAAATTTGTAGAACAAGTGTATATAAGCTGAGATATAACATAGAGATGACTGCCCAATCCACACTGTTCCTATAGTTGCTCACTCGGACTCAGTATAAGTCATGAATTAAAGGGCATGTGAAGAACTAACTGGTGTCCCTTAAAATATACAATTTTCATCCGTTCCTTGCTTCTAAATAAATGGGTCACAAGACTAGTAAACTATTTTATGTTGGATCATGTGCATAAGTATTATTTCGAGATTAAATGGTTAAAAACTAGTAAATTAACAACTTCGTCAAATAAGGCTCATCACCAAGCAAGAGAAGGAAGTTCTTGCCTAAGTCAAAAGCTTTGGAGAGGAAAAGATACTCCTCTACGCATACTTCTTTTGTAAGAGTGTCAATTTGCTAAATTTAGTATGGAAGAGCTCTCAAGTGAATCAATTGGGGAGAGTTTTGTTTCACAAGAGATAGTACAAACACATCTTTTAAGATATTGGATGGGATAAGGCCAATTATGTTTGATTTACATTTTGAGTTCAATACTAGATAAAACTCCATCTATAGTATTGAATATATTTAACAAATTTTTATTATTGAATTTGGTGGTAGAAAAACTTGAGATAGGACAAAATAAAAACTCTTAAATTAAAATCTAAACTAACATTTAATTTTTCAAACACAAGCTTATCATCCCTTGCCACAATTACTATCACCACCACCATCTACACTTCACCATCATTGCCATCACCACCACCATCAATATAACATTAGTAATTATCATCACATTATTATCACAACACCACCATCACTCGCACAACCTCTATTATGCTTTTATCACCATTATTACCATCTTAAAAATTTTATATACCACTATTACCAATACTACCATTGCATTATATCACCACTACTACTGTTGCCGCTTCATCACCATCACAACCTTTGTATTCGTTACAAGTGTTGCTAAATTACACCTTTACTACACTAAATCATCATTGCTACTATTGTCTTCACATAGTCACCACCTTCCCATCACCATTGCTATTACCAATGGACTAATGTATGTTATTATCACAACAATGGTTCTATTGCAGTGGCAATGAGTCAACGATGTTGGTGTTATTACAATGGTAGTAGTGGTGCAATGATGATGTTGGAGGTAATACTAAAACAAAATGGAAATTAGAAGATGTAATTAAAATATTTATACCATAACATAAATAGTATAACAATCAAAATCGGTATTCTAGTATAATACTTGCACATAACAAACAATTTATTTTTGTTCAATACTTAACACACATAGCATGATACAAGAAACTTGTATTATACTATTATTCTTATAGTGTACTATGCTATTCTCCTTATCCAATATTGTATTGAAAACCAAACATTACCTATAAGTATGAGATAAAAGAAGACACTCTCCTAGGTTAATTCTAGATGCTCAAAGATCCTTTTTCAAATATGCTCCCATTTAAATTCTAAAAAACTTCACTTTATACATGTATTTTCATCCTTTATCATTTTATCTATATATGTTTTCATTTAGACACTTGTATACCTATGACTTCTTTGTTTTTTATTTTCTATTTTTAATATATTTTTATTTAATTATATCTAAATAGAAAGAAAATTCTTAAAGAGTGAATAATTTATAGATTTTTTTTTTTCAAATTTATTGTGTTATTGGATTTTTTTTTCACCGAAAGATAATTTATTGAGAATAATTAGAATGTTTCATATATAAGATGTACATCAGATTAAAGCATCTTGAATAAGAGCATGACAAAGTTTTAGACTTAAAATAGTAGTAAAGGAAGAGGGGATAGAAGACATCCAGCTTGGAGAACACAAATCTTTCAAAGTGTTCTTCAATAACCAATTCGTAGCTAAGTTTGCAATTTGCTTGACAAGCCAAACTTGAGCTAATCTAAAGGCACTCATAGAAGCCTTAAAATACTCCATCTAAGTATAGAGATGTCAAGGGTTGATTTTTTAGTAGCAAAGATGTCAAAAAGTTGAGCACTATCTACCTCTAAAATTACATTATGCACCTCTTTTGTTTTGCTAGAGTTAAAGTGTTCATGAAAGCCCCCACCTCCACTATTAGTGTTGACTTTGCTATAATTTTCTTGTTGGAAGCACCCAACACAACTCCCTTACGATCCTTCTTTGTAGCTCTAATGGCCACAATCTCGAAGTTTGGAAAAAAAGCTCCATCAAAGTTGATTATTGCAAAAGGTTCAAGTGGCACTTGCTAAGAGGAATCTATAGAGTGGTCAAATTGAGGTGAATCAACATGAGGAGAAGAAACAAAATGAGTATAATCATGTCCTATCCGTTGTGCATAAGTAACATGAGAAGATGTGTTAAAATGTGATACTTGGTTATCAAGACAACTTCTATCTGCAATACAAAGAACTTCTGTCAATGGGGGTAGAAATAGACTCCACCACTTGGCTAGCATTTATTTTTGTTCCATTAAAAACACTATCACACCTAACTATCCAAATAGTCCATAATCTAGTGCAATTTTTTGCCAATAGGATTTTTCTTTCCTTCTTACTACCATCAAATATGTCAAGGCAATTCATCATCTAAGCATCTAAGATTGTAATACATTCTGGGTTAATCATAAGACCTACTATTGCGAGCCAAATTGGCTGTGTCCATCTACAACCTAAGAGAAGATGCTCTGTAGTTTCATCAAATTGACAAAAATTGCACTTAGCTGAGCTCCTAGTTTTTTTTTTTTTTTTTTTTTTTTTTTTTTTTTTTCTGAAAGAGGTTATGATAGGTGGATAAATTGTTACTCAAAGCATGCCAAGTAAAACACTTAATTTTAGGCAAACATAGACAATTCTAAACCTCATTCCGTATGGCTTTGTTCATTTGGTGTGAAGGGGAAGTAGAGTTGCTTATCTACTGATCACAACTTCTGATGAAGTTATAAACTGATTTAATTGAGAAGACACCCATTTTGTTGTGAGGCCAAACTAGCCTATATTGCATCTGTGTGCTAGGGATTCGAATCTCTTTAATAGCATTGACCGTTTGTTGGTTAAAATCACATGTAAGCTTTTGCTTGTTCTACATCCTGATGCTTTCCTCTATTAAATCAACCACCAATAGGTTTACATTGAGAATATTCTATTTGAAAACTGGTCGAAAACCTAGTAAACTTGAATCCAATTGTCTGATGCAGCTTTTATGGTATGTTTGTCACCCACCTATAAAAAAGAGCCTTTTAACAGTGTTTCTTTATCGTGTAGTATGCTTGCCCAACCCTAAGAATCACGGTTGCCTTTGGATGCCTATAGGATAGAAACATTTGGAAAATATAAACCTTTGAGAACACATATCCACAATGCATCTTCATTTGTGGCTATCCTTCATGCTAATTGGGATAGCAAAGTTGATTTAAATGAGACTACGTCTTTAAAGCCCTAGCCTCCATGGGATTTTGGGAAGGTCATAGTTTCCTAGCTCATCTAATGGATCTTCCTTTTACCATCAACTTGCCTCCATTAGAATTGTGCTATCATAGAATTAACTTCCTTACACCATTTAGCTGGAAATTTTAGGTAGTTCATAGAATATGTTGAGATTGCATTAGCCATTGCCTTTATGAGTATCTCCTTCTTGCAATTGATAATAGACTTTTTTTTTTTTTTTTTTCCAATTCTTAATTTTTACCTTGATTTTATCCTTTACAAATTTCAAAGAGTGGGTAAATCAAGATACTTTCTAGGATTGGTAGATACCGAGATTTCCAAAATTTGACTAATCTAATCCTTTCTTTTTTATGACATGTCCTTACTGAAAAAGACGTTAGATTTCGGAAAATTGATCGACTAACTAGAGGCATAGCAATATCCTATATGGGGGCTTTAAGAACTTACAAGTTAGTTGTGGAGGCATTAACGAAAAAAAAAATAAAAGAGTCATCAACAAAAAATAAATATGATACAATTGAGCAAGTGGATTTCATTTTCACTCCTTTTAATCTTTTCTCTTCCATGGCCTTAGATACACATCTAGATAAGACATTTGCTACCAAAGTAAACACATGAGGAGAAAGAGGGTCACCTTTTCTAAGTCCCCTTGATGGCCTTACACTTCTTGCTACCTTCCCATTAAAAATGATCCTACATGTGATAGACATTATACACTCCATAACCTAATGAACCCACACCTCTCCAAAGCCCAATTAAATTAGAATTGCTTTTAAAAAATCCCATTATATTCAATCATAAGCTTTAGTCATATCTATTTTTAGATCATATAAGAATTTGTTTTGTTTTTGGATTGCCTAGTCTTTAAAAAATGGAAAGCTTCATGAGCTATTATGATATTAACATGGATTGTGCAACCAAATAGATAAGCACTTTGTTGTTTTGACATCATAGTGTTTAGACAAGAATTCAAACGATTTACAAGGACTCTTGAAATGATCTCATATACAAAATTATATAAACTAATAGGATGGAAATGATCAACTTCTAAGGAGAGGGCATTTTTGGAAAAAAGGCTAACATCAGTATTATTAATAGAGTTGGAAAGTGTACTTGTTCTAAAATAGTTTCTACAAAGTATCCACCACACTACCTCCAACTATTGGTCAATAGTACTAGAAAAATATTCCTAAGAAGTCGTCTGAACCAAGAGCCTTTAAAGCGCCCAGTTGGGAAGTTTCACTTTTGATTTCTTCCAGGGTGACCTGCCTATGTAAAATTTCATTTTCTTCTCTACTGATAAGGTTGGGACTAGCTTCAAGAATTCTCCCCCAAGATCTCTGCCCATTTGTAGCAAGTAGACTTTCATAATGTTTTTGGAAAATTTCCACGATTTCCTCTTCTGTGAATCAATCCAAATTTCATTTCATCTTTCACTTTGAGATCTTGTTCCTTTGTCTTCTCATTTCAGTAGATTGGTGGAAAAACCTAGTATTTCTATCTCCTTTTTTCAACCAAGCTATTCTTGATCGCTGGTGCCAATACATTTCTTCTCTTTTCCATAAAAGTTCCAGCTTTTCCCCAGCAATTCAAATGCTTTGCTGACATCTTTATATGGCCACCCAGACTTTGCAAGTCATTCAATTCCTTCCGAATCTTTGAAATCTCTCTCCTATTATTTGGAAAGGCTTGCCGACTCCATTCTATCAGTTTGAATTTACAATTGTTCAATTTGTACCCCAGCTCAAAATGATTATGCTGTGCCTGGAGCCATATCCCAAACATTCCTTATACCCTCATTGCACTCTTCTAATGTTGTCCACATGTATTCAAATTTGAAAAATTTCCTCCCCTTTCTATCTGTATAACAGGTATTAATCAGTAGTGCTGCATGATTCGAGCCTATCATCTCACTGTGTGACCATTGTCTATGGGTATCGGAAAAACCATTCATTTGAGGCGAAGGCTCTATCTACTCTTTCCAATACCATTTCGTCACCTTCTCGTTTACTCCACCATGTAAAGGCCGGTCCTAGGAATCCTAGATCATTTAAATTAGTATTCATGACCATATCGTTGAACCTGTTCATCAATCTGTTGCACTTAGGAACACCTTCTTCCTTTTCATAAAAGAACAAGATATCATTAGTCTCCTACACACATCCAGGTTGATTGGGGGCTGCCGTTACCAAAACTCTCTAGTTGGTGCCACAATTCATGCCACTCATAAGGGTTGGACTCTCCATAAACCCAAGAGATGTTTGCAAAAGGTGAGGCATCTGTAAGTTCAGTGGAAGAGAAGATGTGGTTCTTAGTTGCCTCATGAATAAAAAATTGACACATCATTAGTCCACCATAAGGCCAAGCCACCCGATTCTCCATCTGCAGAAGCTTTAATAGGCAAAGCTCGAATCCAAGGGCTAAAAGATTGATTCGACCCTTTTAGTTCACACCCTGTAGTCTTATGCCCTAACTTCCCACATTTAAAATATATGTCCCCTAATTTCTCATATCTGACCTTCATGAAATATCTTTCATGGCCTTCTTTGCTGACCTACATCCCTGCTTTAAATGGAGAGGTGATGTTCATTTGCACCCTTATTCTTAAGAAACCCTTCATTACTCCTCTTAATTCCATCAGTTTCGTCTCAAGGACCTTCCCAAGTGTATCACCGATTTTCCTTGCATTTTTTTACGTCATCTGATCCAAGCGAAGCCCATGGACTAGTATCCAGAACGGATAATAGTCAAGATTAATATCTTCTTGTTTTTGATGCAGTTCCCAATGTCTTACTATCAACAGTTCCCCAAAATATTCTACGGTTCATCATTGATAACCTTTGATGCCTGCTCCAGATTATCAAATGTGCAAATATAAGCATTGGCCTTCATAGCCACCAGCTCAGCATGTTCGTAGCTTAGCATTGATTTTTCTAATAACTGAAATTGTGCCGCCTTATTGTCAACCTTATCCGAGACTAACCTAGTAGAGTATCTCCCAACTTCGTTTCCAGATCCAGAACTTGCGAGAATTCTATTCCAGCCTCATCAGCCTCGTCGGAAGTGTACTCGTGACGCAGCATATCCATTCTAGAAAGGCACAAGTTTGGGTAAGATTGACAGTGCAACTTTAAATCCCTTAAAGAAAGAGAGAAAAAATAAGTTGGGCGAAACACCACAAGAAAGGAAACACAAGAAGACACTTTGTTGTACATACCGAAAACAGAAACGACATCGACTAGTGGACCAAAACTAAACAGAACAAAGAGGCTCGTATAGACCCTTTTTACTGCAAGACGAGAAAAACAGAGAGCAAAGGATGGAGTGAACAACCAAGATAAAGTATCACGTGAAGTCCCTTTACTTATCAGAAACGAACATACACAACTAAACGGAAACTAAAGGAAAGCTGTACATAAAGAAACGAGACATCAATGCTCGAAGAAAACTATAAGGACCAGACAAAAGACCTACCAAGAGACAGGGAAGTTGCGTGACTTATCTCTAGGAAGGTAATGATCAATCGCACACTAGAATTGACTAGGCAACCCATCATAACAACGGATTTGAACTTCTCCATGAGGCCATGATATCTTCTGGAGTAAGTGAGAAGAGGACATCCTATGACTGGATTGTGGCTGGCACGTAGTGTTTAGGGTTTCTAGTTAGAGGTATTTCACTAAGAGAGGTGGAATTGCAGAGCCTTTGGTCTGTAGAGGCGAGGGTTTTTTGGGATTTGGAATAGGGGTTTGAAGTTGGAAAAAAACAGAGAAACGGCTTGAAAAGGGTTAGGGTTTTTTTTTTTTTTTTGATAAATAAGGGTTAGGGATTAGGTAAGAGGTGGGATGCAAGTAACGAGAATGGGTTGGGGTTTCTACATGAGGAGGTTGGGTTTGTGGATTTGTGTGGCTCTGGTGGAAAGAGGACAAATAAGGGTTAGGGTTTCGCAAATTGAAAAAACCCGCTTTACTGGGGTGGATTCCTCGCGACACAAGAGAGAGAATCAAATCAGATATGGAAAAAGATTCAATTTGCATCATTAGATAGAATGCCTTTTATTGCAGGTTATCAACCTGCCCTTAATACTAAAATGGGAATTTTACGAGAAAATCACTACCAGTGTTTGATTGCTATAAAAATGTGGTATTGGATAAGATAAATTTTTATCTTATGTTTGATTGCCATTCATAAAAAAAGTATTGAACAAAAATTCAACGTGGTACTAGATAAAATGGCAAATTTTTGTACCATATATAATTAGGTACAAAAAATTCGGTACTAAATAAAAATTTATTTATTTTTAAATCTCTAACTTGTCCTTCATATTTTTCTCTTTACAAACAAACCCTACTTCCCCAAACCCTTTTTATTCGAATATATCCGCGCCACACTAGCTTACCTTTCAAGTGCAGTAAGAAAACCTATTGATGCCGCTCCAATAACGGGATTCATCGTACAATCGACCGCTATTCAAATGTTGCTATCGTCATGCTAGAAGTCGCCGTCAAGTTTATATCACTCTGTTCTTTCTCACATTCTTGCTTGCTTTTTTATGTTCTCCACATGCTTTATCTGTAGTTGTCGCCGTTTGTTTAGATTTCCCTCGCTTGCTTTTCTATCTTCGTCACATGCTCTCTATCTGGTTGTCGCTGTGCGTTTAGATATCTGTTGAAATGGGACGGTGGTGATGAATCAATTTTTCATATATAAATAGATCATCACGTGTCCCAACTTGGTTCCAAACTCACGTTTTGATTTTCAGTACGATAAGAACAAAGAAAATTACATAGTATAAGAAAAATAATATAACATAATTTTTTTTTTTAAACCATGTTTATTTCTAATTTCAAGTTAAGATTTTTTTATATTATATATTATTTATCATGTATATATACTATATCGGAACATCATTTTTAAAATAAAAGAAAAGTAAATAATGTGTTATTTTATTAAATATAACATAAATTATCGTAATTTATAATATGAATTATTAAATTTTTTCAATCAATAGATTTACACAAATTATTTTATATAATTTATAATCTCTTCAAATTATATTTTCTTATCATAATATCAAATATGTATAAATAACTATGATATAATTAAAAAAAGTATAATTATTAAATTTACTATATTCAACCTAGTACTTTACAATTCTAAACACTGAACAATAAAAAAATCTTTGTCCAGTATTGTATAAACCAAACGTGGTACAATTTTTTTTTTTATCCAATCCTTTTTATTTTATACTGTCTAATATTCCTTTTTTGTTTAGTATCAGTAACCAAACGCTATCTCACTGTCTTTTACTTCTTTTGATGGGTGATCAAGTATTAAAATTGTTGTATTTTCAGTTACACCATAAAGAATTTGGATTAATTTTTCTAATGAGCATCCTTAGCTCTGCGTCTTTTTTTTTTTTTCCTACGTTAATGAGACATTAAAATTCAATATAATTCCTCGAAATGAAGCCACAGAACATCTCTATTTGCCACACTGTAAGTCAACAAACACGATTAATTCATAATAATTAACTTAATAAAATAGTATTATTAAACATGTATAACTAAATAATATAACAAAGAATTGTGGAAGTCACAAAAAAATAAAAAGAAAAAGAAAATAAAAAAGATTGAAAAAAAAATCATCCCATTGCATATCTATTTACTTGTATGATCCGAAGAATCACCAGTTGCAAAGGTTCTATCAATTACCCAGACACAATACATCTATTTTCCACGTTTCATGGCATGGGGTTCTTTACTAAACGAACAGGCTGTTATGTTAGTGTAGTTTCTATACAAAAGTTGTACAACAAACCATGCCTTGGGTAAAAATCGCCAGCAAGCATCAGATATTCTATAGTCAACTGATCAGAGACTAGGATGCCGCAGGGTAGAGAGAACAACAAAAAGCCAAAGAATATGCACCAAACCATGGACGCCTGATGAAAGCAAAATCAATCACCATAAACTGAAACTTCCCACACGCCCACTTAGCTTTTTCTCCGAATATTAGCCTTCCCGTCTGATTTGTTACTAAAAGAATCACTAACACCGTCCTTGATTTCATCTGAAATAGTTAGCTGTTCTACTGACTTCCCTGCTTCCAGAAATGCCATCAATTCATTACGCTGCAAGTTGATAAGCAGATTTAATTGGTTATTAACATATTAGTATTATAAGGAACCAGGAAAGCCAAAAGAGCCAAAACGGAAGTAGCTTTTCTCACCTTTTCTTCCAAGACCTGTATTTTCTTGTCCTTCAATTTCAAAGCATCTCTCTCTCTGAAAAATTGAAACTTAGGTCTCAATTAGTGGCAAAACACAGCTGTCCTTATGCTAAGGACCAAATAATTGTAGACCAAATTTAAAAAATGGTTAACTGAATGCTAACATTAAAAAAAGAACGATCACAGGAGCCAAAGCTAGTCATTTTGGGTCCAAACCATACGTACCTCTCTTCAATTTCCAATATTTTTGCTTTCCATATTTCCTGATTTTTCACCAGATTCTCATTGAGCTACGTGCAAAGAAGAAACCATTATGTAATGAAAATGTGAAAAACAACTAATCCGAACTAAAGTAGAGGAGAAAAAGGGAAAAAACTATGAAAAAAATAATTACATCATCCAGAAATTTCTTCTCTCTGAGACATTTGTCTAGCTTAGCCTGCATCTTCTGCACTTTGGCACCAGCAGCTCTTTCAACTGCCTCAGATATTTCTTGTTCGGTTTCTTCCCTAGCTTCTTGCAGCAACGACTCATAATACTGCAACCAAACATAAAACATTATCAGGGACCAAGAACAAATTCAATTGAAGTAGGAGAACACAGACAACAAATTGATTGCTTAAAGAATGTAGGGAGTGCATACTCACTATTTTTTGATTTTCTAGCTGTGTAGCAAGTAGTTCGTTATACTCGTTAACAATCTGTTAATGGCAATACAAAAATTAGATGGGTGCAACACACAGAGAGACTCATCAAAAGGTTAGTGGACAAGAAAACCTTACAGCATCAACTTTGCTACTCAATAAGGCCTCATCCAGACCAGAATCTGCACACTTACAGTTCCCACAACCATCGGTAGGATGCATACAATGGGTATTCAATTCAACTAACTTGCCATCAGTCTTAGATTGAATGAGGCGGTGTACATAGTTGTCACCAACATAATCCCATACACGTTGAGTTTCCAAGTCAAGGGAATAGCAGTGCTGTGTTTCTCTCCAATGTATTATGGCATGCCCTCCTTTATACCTATCAAGTTTCCAGTATAAGGAAATGAAGGAAAAGAAAAGAGAAAAGAATGAACTGCAAGACTGGGATGGAAGAGCTAAGAAGGTAAAACGGCACATTACCTTCCACATCCAACAAAGCCACAAATTACACAGATCCAGAGATTCTCAGATGTCTGACAAATGAAACATATTGACTTTTCAGGCTGCTGCTGGCAATATCTACAAACCTAAAACAATGGCACAGATATCTCAACATGCTTTATCCAGGTAACTTTTATCCAAGTCAGTAAACAGCTTCAAGATTCTGATACAAAATTAATGTTTGCAATGCCAATCTAGAGTCTCAAGTCAAATTCCAAAAGACTGAAATCTCAAGACATCATGCAGGAGATGCTGTTATGGAAGTGTCCTCATAAAACATAAAAAGGCACTTACCCAAAAATATATTTAAAAAAAAAAAAGAGGCAGTAAGTATCCTCCAAGCCTATCTACTGAGACTAAATAGAGAATCAGTTTCAAGATGTTTGTTGGTCTAGGCTGAAAGGAGCCAACCATACTATCATAAGGTAAGCCAATATCCCACATGAAGTAACAATCTTAAATGACTTACCGGACATGAAGAATCTGTCCAATTTGAAATACAAGATGTATGGAAGGAATGGTTACAAATAGTTGTCAAAATTCCGCTAGTATCTTGGTCTAACTTTTCTGCAGTGCATACAATAAGGAAGAATCAATGATGGACAATAATGACAGGTCTTAGAATTTGCTAGAAGATTAAAGCTGTCCAAAGTCATGAAAGGTACAAAGAGGGGAGCACAACAATTAAATGCAGAAGAATACTTGAAAGCAGGGGGGAAAAATGGAAATCAAATTGACATACCAATTGCCCAGAGGTACAGAATGGAGATGAAAAACAGGGATATTGGCATTTCTTACCCTCTGACTATAAATCCCAAAGCCTAAACTATCCAACTACATTCTGACTGCAACTTTATTATTAATATATCATCTACCTTGTTATTGTGCACAAGAACAGATAGTTGTGGACCCAACAAAAAGAAAAAGATAAAAGGATTAATTCCAGAAAACAGTTAGGAAGGGCAATTATAGGCAAAATTAAAAACAAATATACAAACTTTTATAAAAATTTCACAATTCTATGAATTTCTTCCAAAAAATTGTGAAGTTGGAGTGTGGCCAAATGACTAACCCCTGGGAGTCTGTCCCTTACAAGGAATTTACTTGTCAAACTTTTATTTTTACTCTAAGGAAAACATAAATCTCTTCTTTCTGAATGCAAGTCCCATAGTAGCCATCACAACTTCAAAGCTTACTCATATGAAAATTTAATTTGACAGTGTTTCAAAGCTACGCAACAATGCCAACACCTGCAATAGAGATTGCCCCAAATTTATCCAAATATCAAATTCAACCAGTTGCGTGAAACTCATGCATAGATGTATGCTCTTTATAATCATAGATAGAAACCAAAGTGAAGCAAGGGTAGATGAAAGTTTATAATCCTGACAATGTTAAAAAAAAAGAAAAGTCAGGATTACTGCTGAAAATGTACTTCTAGAAAGATAAGCCTGCATAACCTAGAAACAGAAAACCAATAATACCCCCTAACTTCTGTGAAATTAACCATTGGAGGTTACAATTAGAAAGGAAGATGGCAAAGATAGGACAAATCCAAATGAGACAATAATGCTATGGGTAATTCTAAGGCATCTTTAACATCTACGCTCCTATTCTTTGGTGTTCTAACTTCATTGTAACTCCAAACCTTCTTTCATTGGTGCTATAGTAGAAAATGCTTTAAAAAACGACTCACCTTACCAAGCAAAACAACCTTTACTAAGTTTCAACTTTTACACATCACCTAGGCTTACAAGATTATATAGCTACATAAATGCATAAGGAGAAAAGGGAAAAAAAAAACAAGAATTGTAATATTGCCTATTTGGAACAGTTAGCTACCAAGGCAAACAGGACATGCAGGCTGCTCCGATGATGTTCCTGGGGAACTATGCATCTGCTCCATTGATCCTTTATAACCAGTATATTGTATGTCAACGGCATAAAGAATTCGGCAAACATCTACCTATATGATAGGAAGATGGATATAACAAAGTCAGGTACAAAAAAAGACTAACTAGTACAAAGAGGTTGTAGAAAAATCCCAACAAAAAATTCCCTTTTGACCATACCTCAAGAGAATTAAATCGCTTCCCATGAAAATAGTTGTAAAAATCATCAGCTGATTCCTGACTATCAAATCTTATTAAAACACTGTATTTGCCATCCATCCCATCATTCCTAATCCACATGAAGATGAAGAAGAATGTCATCATCAACCAAAATCCAGTACCTCCACCTCTAGAAATGATCATATTATAATCAGGGAGGAGAACACTCAATCTTCAGAATTCAACCTGACAATTCGCATCTCCAATATATGCTGAATGAATGAACCGCAAAATTGACAAAAATCTGCATACGTCATATGATTTGGCACACCCAGCACACAAACAAGTGGATTTCTTCCAACCTAAGCAGCACCACCAAGAGAACAATTAGTTTGCTGCTTCACTCTATATTTTACATCATGCTTTTATTAAATAATGGGAAAAGGCAGCTCAAACTTCTCCATGAAACAACTCAAATCAAAGCTGCTCTCTCTCAGCGGTCAATAAAATCGCACTAAAAAACTGACATGACAGTTTCTCGAATTATCAATACAAGACGCTCCAACAGATGCTAAAGGAGTTCATTACCCAAGCATATGAAATTGTGCACAATTTCAATGATTTGCATGATATTTCTGCCGACCACTCAAATCATCACAACAAACTCCAATTATTATTTTTTGATGAAAATAACAAACTCAAATTAGCTATTTAACAAGAACAAAATTTTCCTAGTCCTAGTCATATATGTCAGCATATGTAGAAAGATGTATCCTCTGAATGCTCAACCTATATAATGCATCCATCATTTAGACAAACTTTTAATGTTAGGCTTGCAAGTGGCTACAACTCATCGCAAAAAGCACTTGTTTCATTGATCCAACAATATCATGCACAAAACTCACCACAATTCTTCCAATCAGATGGTTAAGCATCACAATGCAGTGTGATAAAATAGCTCATCAACTATTTATCAATAATAAATCTTCCAAATTAGAGTAATTTAGTGCAAAATGCATTCGCAGATTGGCCCCATTAATGCTCATAATTGTCTGAAACCTTACTAACCTCATCCTTCTTTCAGATTACCTCCTTAACTTACTCAACAATCACATGACAAATTCTTTCAAAAAATTTCTCCTATAATTGAAAATCAAATTAACTTTTGAGCCTTGGAGCACTAATTAAGTTGCTCCACTCATGACCTGCATGCATTGAAGTACGAAAACAGCCTCTCAGAAAAATATAAAGACAAGGCTAAGTATATGCGTCCTTCCTCTCCCTACCCCGCACTGCCCGGTAGCATTTCATGATCGATCACTCTTTGCTTACACAATCATACAACTTAACTAGCACATATTATTCCATGAATACCCGTTCATATGATAAACAATTAATCCGAAAGTCCACACAACATCTATAACTTGAAGCTTTCAAATCCATTGGTTAAGAATCTACACTTAACTTGATATCAGAAAAGGGGAATCCCTGCACCAAATTCATGTACATTGACAAGCTTCGGTCAAAGTACTGGCAAACAAATGAGGGGAGTGTTAAGCCCGAACTATACAGATATTTGAAACTTTACATCATTACTTAAACTATTTGATTTCAAAATTTAGAGTCTTTCATCGAGTTATCAACAAATTCACTACAACTCTAATCAAAATCGCATTTCATAATTTTATTTTATTTAATTTAATGATCCAGGGAGGTTGTCTGCTCTCTAAATTCAACAAAATCATGCTCACAATCTACCTAAACCTAAGAGGCGCACAATCTCTTCAACCAAAACCTATCGATATATGATATAAAGAAAAATCTTCACTTACTAGTCAATTGATATAAATTAAACGAAATGTCGAAGTTGAAAATGGAAGTACGGATAGTTACAGGGAGATTTCGAGCTTCGTTCTCAGCAAATAAATGCATGACGCCTCGAATCTCTTCGATCCTAGGGTTTCCTGAAGAGAAATGAAAGGCTTGAGTGATCGCTGACGCATACGAAGCTTCTTCCTCGGCCAACGTTCCAGCACTGGCAGCCGCCGCGACGGTGCTGGAGCTCGTGGATGACATTGCGGTTATGACTCTGTTTAAGAGAAGCGAAAACGTAAGATGACTGGAAGGTTCAACTGGCACTCAATTTATATGGCTACGAAACAGTGGGCATCGGGCCGGGCACTGTCCGACCCCCATGGAGGCCCCTGTCCGGGTCCTTGATTTTCTTAGTAGCTTATTTATTTATTCATTTTATGGCCGGTCAGTAACTTGACCTTATAAGTTATATTAATAATGAATTGATATTCGGTATACATTTAATTCATGGAAATTGTTTGTCGTAGATCTTGCTGCAAGGGCTTCAAGAGATTTGTACTTTAACGTTCCAGTTAGAAAATTGATAGAATATAGTAACGGCAAGGAGTGTGTGAGTTTTATACTCTTTACTTTGGCGAAGTCATTATTTATGTATAATAAGAGTGTTGTGAGATATTATATGGTAAATAAATTTTGTATAAAATAATATTTATATTTATTTAATAAAATTATGATAGGGTATATCTAGAAATTAAATGGACATTTTATATCTATCCCAACTATCAATAAGCATATTAATTTAATAGTTTAAGGAGTCAATCGAGTTAGGTCTTAGGCTCATAACCAAAAGGTCTATTAATAGAATTTATTTTTTAAATTTGTTGTGATTAAATCTTATTGTACTAATTTCAATATTTTATGATTGTTAGTGGTTTTTAATGACAGTTAGTGATAAAAGATAAAGATAGCGACTTATGGTTGGTAATGATCGATAACTATAATAAAAATTATGATAAATTATGGGAAAAATGGTTTTCACTTTCTTATTGTCCATTGGCAAATTTTGTTTCTACAAACTACTATTAACGAATAATCACAATTATTACTTTTCATCATTGCATATATTGTTACAATCTATTTACATATACAGTATCTTAAAATTATTATGATAAGATTTCATAAGTATATTTTGATTGTGATAATTATCAAAAAAATTTCAACTAACATATTCTGCAAAATAAACACACCCTTAATTGGAAAAGATGGAATAATGATCCTTTAACTTTTGGCTTTTACTTTTTTTTTTTTTAACTTACTCACCTTTTAACTTTCTCCAATCGAGTCATCATTTTTATTATGGTTGTATTTAAATAATTCATATTTAATATATTTGATTGAGTTCTTATCATTAGAATAAATCTTGCCTCGTGCACTAACAATTTCATTAGAGTATGTATATGTATAATCGAAGGAGGGGAGAGTTAAATCTAGTTTATCTTACTAGGAAACTAGTATTTATATCACTAGGCCACAACTAAGACCGTAGTGGTTAATACATTATATTAATCAATTATTTTTTTTGCAAAAAAATTACTTTAATGTACATACAAATAAATCTTTCCTTACCATTTTCAAGATGGGGAAGGCTCAAATAAAAAGATTAAAATGTGAATGACTCCAATTGAAAAATAGCAAAAGATTTGATTAGTTAAAAAAGATAAATTATTGAAATATAAAAATTAAATTAGGTGAAAGGCCATTTTTATATTCTTTCTCTTAATTACATATATTTACTACTTATACATAGTTTCAAATTAATAGGTAAGGATTTATAATTTACAAATATTATTCTAATCTTTGTTCATTATAAAATTTTGCAAATGTTAAATTTTCTACTTTTAATAGAAAAAACAGTAGTTGAACTTGAAATACCCTTAATAATACTTTCAAAACTAAAAGTAATATAGACATTTACCCTTAGACAATCTATCATATGTAGGAACTAAATCCCTTCACCTTAATCCATTGGCTTGCAAACCTTGTGCCAACTTACCGTTACTGACTTACTTTCTCTGCTACCCATGACCTGATCAAGTTTCAAACCCCATCCCTCCCATTTCATTGATGCTTGCCTAATAACAATAGTTTGCGAAGGAATGTATAGGCCTTACTACTAAAAAGAGAGAGAGAGAGAAAAAAATACTCTTCTTACCAGAGTAAAAAGCTTGCTCGATAGCCTAGACTTCACCTTCTCCAGTAATGGCTTTCGTAATAGCTTTTTTAAAATTTATTCATTTGCTCAATGCCTTTTTTTTTTCATCTTACTTTAAAGGAAATCAAAGTGAGTCTCCCTCCTCTTCCTTTACAAACCTTAGAAACACACAACCTTCTCCCTCGTGACTCCCATGTATGTGCTCATTTCCTCTTCTAAAGTTGTATTCAATCGTTGTCGATAAAGGTGAATTGATAAATTCTTCTCTTAGTCAAATTCATTTTCTCTTACTCATTAATTAGGAAAACTAATGAGACTAATTCAAATTTCTTTCTTTTCTTTACAAGGAATGGAATCTCCACTAGGATTGGAAAGGTAAGAATATGTTGCCTTGTTACTCATTTCCAATCACAAGATAAGGCATTCCTAACATCTATAATATAGTATTGAAGGTTAAATCTAGTTGGTTGCAATTCCAAGAGGAGTTGTGTGATAATACTTGTAATAACTCTTCATTTTTGTGTTAATAAAAACCTTGATTGTTTTTCCCTTAAAACCTAAAAGACCTAATCCTAATAGGCATAAATCAATTTATAGAATAGAACTGTTTATGAATTAATTATTATAGTTAACTTAGACTATTGACTTCATAATAGTTATTAAAGATGATGAACTCATGGAGTAAGTAACCACAGTCGTAAGTTGAGACTCAATAGTTTGATCTAAGATGGAATTATAGTGAAAAACATGGTTTTCGACATAAAGAGAAAGGGAAATTTAGCCTACCATTTGGTAGAGTCAACTTAAGGCCTAAGCTCAATTCACCAAGTTGTTAGGAGACCCGTGAAAGACTTGGCCACTGGGCTTATCGATTAAGTAGCTCTTATTTATGTCTATAAGTGGGATTTCTAATCTAATAAGTGAAAGAAATCTAAAAATAAGCCTTAAATATGTAATTTATAACATATGTGATACTATGTATTAAGAGTTTAATTTGGATTTTACCAATAGTTAAGTGGAACCCATTTATGTGATTATTCTATGACTTGTTTGATATTGTGCTAGATATAGAATGGAAACCGATTGATAATGGTAGGGCTATTAATTGATTGTTTGCTAATTGTGTTTGAAAAATAATATTTATGAAAACCTATGGAATCAATATAGATCCATAATTAGGGACAAATGCAGCATTAAAAGGTGGTAGGGCCGAAACCAATATAATCAAAATCACTAAGGTCATGGCATTATTATATAAAAGAAAAAAAATTAATGATAGTAAAAGTTTGTATTCTAATATTAGAAAACTTTTGATATTTGATTAAGGCTCTTGGCCTTGGAAGATGCCTTTACACGTATGGAAGGGAAATATAATTTATAATTGATTGCTTAAAAAAAAAAGGGTAAAGAATGAATCAACTAAAGAGATTTTTTTTTTGCCAAAAAATTAGGTAAAGTAGAATGTGGTGGATATTTCTAAAATAACTATAGATAAGATAAGTTTCACACTTTAAGTGGGATTTGAACAAAATCAAATAAGGATAGTTTTTTTTTTTCTATTAATGAAAAAGGAAATTCGTTATTATTGTAATTCTTAAAAACTATTACAGATGGAATACCCTTACGTGATTAATAGTACTTGTACTTAAGCATGTATAGAAAATTTGAACGATGTCAAAATCTACTAACTACGCTATCTCGGGAAAGTAAAAATGAGTTTAAGTTTTAACAACTTGCAAATTGGGAATAATTTATTATTTTCCGGCTAATGCTATAATAGAAATGCAAATTGTAAATGATACGTGAACAGAAAACCTTTTGTTGGACTGCAATTTTTCCGAATGACTGGTTGAGGGATGACTTTGGTTCGAATTAAGCTTATTATTTGGTTTTCAATGCCTTTTCACTTATGTCTTTTAAGAATCTACACATTTCGAACGATTTTTCAAGTTAACATCATCATTGGTAAGCGCATCTTTTACATAAATCAGAATTCATAGACACAAGAAAGATCATTATTAGAATGATTGATAGAGTATTCCAACTAATTTCTCATATAAATAAAGTTTTTACGTCTCTAAAACATCATCAATAATACATTAGTTGGCATCTCTACTTGATATAAATAAAGGTACACAATGATAATATCAATATTGCATAAAAGGAACCATTAAAATAATCCAAATAAAACACATATTAATTTCAATTGACAATTGCTGATTACATTTGCATGTTGTTACAAAACCCTTAGATAACCTATTAATAGCTAAATTCCGTTACAAGTCAACCTTAATACTTATGACACTTGTGATAACGGGGAAAATTTACATGAGCGAGCACAAATATTTCAGTTTAAGTTCAAATAAAGGATAAAAAATTTTAATAGTATAAAAGAGGAGATGAACCTTATTAAAACTGGTATAAATAGATAATATTATTACATGTATCATTGATATGGCATTTGTGCCAAAATAATTGTTGATGTGGTTTGTACTATATAAATGGATATTTAAAGGAGATACATTTATTTTCTCACTTTGTATTATTAAAAATTTTTATTCTCTATTTGAACTTAAACCAAAACACTTATCCTTTACTATGTAATCGCAAAAATTGCTAATTCAAAGCACTATCGTTGAGTTTCCGCATTTCACAGGAGGACTTGTATTTTCATATTCACCTTGGGCATTGTTGCATATAGAGTAAACTTTCTTCCCTTTGCTTGCCGTTGAAATGTTAACACTATTTATTATAATTCCGGTGCAAGGATGAAGGCTACTGCAATTCAAAGTGATGGCATTTGGACTCTTGGATGTTCCAATTATATTATTGTATGTTACTTCGTTAATACTCACAGCTGAATTCTTTACCTGTGCAACATCATTTAAGAGAATAAGAAAGAAAGTATGTAATTACGTAATTAGTGAAATATGTATCCACGATACATGTATATCAAAATTAAGAAGTTTTACATCTAATACAATCATAAAAATGGAATTGTAACTTTCTTTTTAAAATCATTTTCGCAAGTAATTATGCAAAGAAAACTTGGTCATAAGAAAACTACTATTACTCTCAATTATCCACCCACATTAGCTTTACTTTGCTGTTAAAAATATGTATTTTGATTTAAATAATGTGAAGTCTAATCCCTAGTTTTGATTTAATAGTATAGAATAATGAATCGAGGGATAATTGCAAAATGCAATTTTAAAATATAGTTATGTGTATATCTATTTTAAACTCTTAAAGTATAATTTTACATCCTCATAACTTTTAGGAAGACATGTAATTCAAAATTCTTGTTAAAGCATCAAAACTATTGGTAAAAGGAATATAAATTGGAATGGATTTGGGCTTTAATAATAAAGTTATGAGTTATAAAAGCATGCCATCAAAGTTTAGAGGTTTATTTATATTTGAGTAGTTTTGGAGATGTACTTCCATTTTGCCATAAATCAATTATACTGAATTTAAAAAAAAAAAATGGTGCATAAACGAATAAAGGATAGATTAAATAAATTATGATGCACGCATGCATAGTTGACAGTTTGGGTTGCTACAAAGGTACAGGAGATATGTGTATATTTAAAAAATTATATAAAAAAGTAAAAATACGTTTTAAGAGTTTTTTCATCCATGCTTAAATGATAGTATTAGGAGCATATTTGAATGTCACCAAAAATCAAATAGAGAGTAGTTAT
The DNA here is from genome assembly GCA_037954665.1 of Laguncularia racemosa. Lineage (NCBI taxonomy): Eukaryota > Viridiplantae > Streptophyta > Magnoliopsida > Myrtales > Combretaceae > Laguncularia > Laguncularia racemosa. The sequence continues at coordinate 4,324,173 of JBBMOL010000030.1, read as the reverse complement.
TCTTTTTTCTGCTTACATGAGTGCTGCATTCTTGATTAGGACAATAGGACTGGTCAATGATAATGGGATTTTCCGTGTTAACAAATTTGATGTCCTCGAATTGGATATTCCTTGCATATCCGGAACCTCCCTGAGATATCAACAAAATTGAAGTAAATAAATACGTAAAATGAATTAGGTTTATGGATTTTACAATAAATTTTATTTTGCATTTACTGAATTCAAAAATACCTTCCAAGTTTTGATCCTTGCTCCATTTGTGGCTCCCCTGAAAATACAATTCTTCACAAAGATATTTTCCACTGCACCAAATTCTCCATTTTCCCCTAAGCTTCCAATACTGTGAGAGGAAAAAGGAAAGGGAGAACTTGATTCCATGTTTGAATATTTTCCCATATATGAAAACTAGCCACTCTCTCCCTTTCTCTCTACTAAATTTTAGGTGGGTGTCCATTATATATTTTTTTTCACTATTATATTTCGATCATATTGATTCAAATATGATGATCTGCAACTATTCCTTCTTTAAGGAATAAAACTTGTTTTGGAATCTTTTTTTTTTTTTTTAATGTAGAATTGTTTTCATTCTTTACTTTCTTTGTCATCCAAACACAGGATGCTTTAAAGCTAGAGTCTTAGGTTTCCTCCATTTTAAATTACTCGTTAATGGAACGTAGACTGAGCTCTTAAGCCTACGTTGCATTTGATATGAACAGAAGAGAAATATTTACAAACCTTATCCCATGACCAGGGCCACATTTCACGTTTGCTATGTTGATAAAGAAAGAGCCATTGTTGATAGCAATGCAATCATCACCTGAAGTAAAGAGAAAATTTCTAAATATAGAATTATAAAAGAAAAATCCACTAGCATACATAGAGTTGCCCAATTTTACCTTTACATATTCATGGATTTTTATGGATGGAAATTTTTTATAGCAAATAGAGAAATCACATACCATCGCTTTTGGTTATCTTGGTATAGCTAATTATAAATAAGAAAAAAAAATGAATATTACCATATATATATATAGAGAGAGAGAGAGAGAGAGAGAGAGAGAGAATAGTAGAATACCTGTTCCAATTGTCAAGTTATAAATCGCGATGTTGGTGGACTCGGAAATATCGATGCCATCAGTGTTTGGACTCGTTTCAGGTGCCTGAATATGGAGGTTTCGGATGGATGCATTGCTGCATCGATGTATGGAGATGTGATTTTTTTGGCTGTCGACGTGTGTCAAACCATAAAGACTGAGATTCTTGGCATTTTGAATCTTCAATGCCTGGCAATATAAAATGGCAGATACTTACTCTATCATTGAGACATTCACGTTATTTTCCTTATTTCGCATATGTGTTCTATAAGATCGCATTACTAGAATTTTAATACGAGCGATCCGTCTTACCGTGGGTCTAATGCAATCTTTCATCTGTAACATGAAGCAAATTTTTAATAAGTTTCATTTCAGTTCACCGCAATCGAAGTTGAAAAACCAAAACATGATTTAATTGTTGCAGTATATCGCACGACCTACCTCTAGACAAGACTTCCACCAAGCGGCACCTCGGCCGTCGATGGTGCCGGTGCCACTCAATGTTAGTCCATCGACATCCTCAAACAAGAGCCAATCATCTTGGGCTTCGCCATCCCAAACTTTTTCTGGTGCAATTATTTTTCCAAGGATCTTAAACATCATAAGAAAAAAAAATTTGTTTAAAATGCTAACAAGAAAAACAAAGTTACACAGTATTTGGAACAATAACTGACCTATCATAGTACATATCATGCGAAATGACAATATGATATAATAACAAAATGTATAATCGATTATATATATATATATAATCGATTATAGTAGATTGAATAGAAAATAATTGCTTGCAATCTTCTGTATTAGAATTGAATTTATAACTCGTATGATATTTGTATAAAGTATGTTATTAGTAATTCAATATGGTAATTACATAATATATGATGGTTTAAGAATATTCTATAAAAGCAATACTATATGTGATAGTTCCTCATCCATGACTAAATTTACAGTAGCATTTCCTGAAAGATATTAAAATTATAAAAAAAAATCTTAAATTTATTAGATATTGCATTTGTACCGTTTGGTAAATTTACCTTTCTTTTGTACAAATACACATGTGCAATTATATTTTTTGTTCATACTCATCATCTAGTTTGAGGTTTTCCTTAACGGGTAGTATGAGTTAAATTAGGCGATAAATTAGCCTAAAAAAATATTTACTTTTGTATATTGATATAAAAGATTGAGTTGGTATCATATTGGAAGTAGAACTTTTGAATCATTAACAAATCTTACGGGGTATGAGAACATTATTTTAGAATTTTTGAGTGACTTTATAATATTAACAGAGTTATCTGAGATATTATTATAATTTATTTTATCTATATAATTATGAATAGATAATAATTTTGTCATTTATCATTTGTTGATATGCATGTCAGAAAATATAAAATAGGACAACATGGACAAGAATATTTGGAAAAAAAGAAGGGGAAAATAGATAATTGCAGCATTATCTATTGCAACAGTCGTTACAGAAAATACTAAATATATAATTTTACCTGAAAATGAACACCACTTGTTTTACATGGACCTTGAAAGCTTATAGGATTCAACAAAAATACTTTTTGAGGAGGCACATTCAGCGTAGGATTGCCCGATGTAGTTTGACATACTTCTTCCCATGCTTCGCTCAATGCCTTTATAAATAAACATATGGATTTGATGAACTAGGAATGGGCTCCTTCTTTTGAAGTAGTAGATTTAATTAATCATTTTAAACGTCACTAATGATTAAAACTATTTATCTACTTGAAAAGAAATGTTAAGACATTATTTTCTTTGTGGAAAACATTTTCAATACCGTTTTTACATTTATCATAATTAAAACTTGTAATAGTTGAACAATTGAGTAATCTCGAAAGGTTGAAAATACTAGTGGTCAGTCAGTAATAAGTAATAATGGTGATTAACGATCGCAAAAATCCTAATTGAAAATCATGAAACTAATTTTTGTTTTCTAAAAATGATTTTTTTTTTCAAATTTTCCATAGACATCTTAGATATGCACCACCATTAATTGCTACCCTATCTTCCACTGCTACTTATAACTATGAACTTCTAATAATCGCAAATTAAATGATTACTATGATATATGACTTTAATAATAGTAAATGTTTGAAAAGAATCTAAAATATGCACTCTAAGAGCGAGCTACATCCGAAGCACTAAATAGCACGTGAATACTTTGGTATCATCAGTTAGTCCATCTCCGACAGCTCCATACTTCGTTACATCAAATATTTGCTGGGCAAGGGATGCTACCAACATTGTCATGCACAAAACCGACCAAACTATGAAAATTCCCTGCATAATATAACCCAAGAAGCATATAATTATTTACTTTACTAACTGCGTAATAATGATACATAAGCCGACATTATTCATATTCTGATTACAACAGAGAGGATGATGAGATAATATAAACTATATACTTATATCGAAATTCTTACCACTCTAGCCATAACAACAATACGATATGTTTCTTCTTAATTAGGTGTAAGAGTTATGATTTACTTAATTGCATGAAAATGAGAAATCAATGCTTGTGATTTATATAGATGGCCAAGACCCTCTTGTAGTAATTAATAATGAGATCCGCGTCCAATAGAATAATATTTAGACAAAATTAATACGATGATTGTGGAGAGATGTATACATCATATCCTTCAAGTATAATATATGAAATAGTAGACAATTTTTTTTTAGCTTCGATTTCTTACCAATGTGAGCCGATTTGCTGCTTATGGCTTGCAAAACTTTGGCAATGGTATGTTTTCTCTTGCTTTAATTGTTTTGTTTTTGGCCGATTGCTTTAATTAAATTTAGTTATGGTATGTTATCTCTTTTTTTTGGGGGAAGGGAGTTTGGCCTATGACCTTCCTTTTTTTTTTTTCTTTTCTTTTCTTTTTTTAAATAGACAATTAGGGTCTTTCCAACCTCTCATGATGGATTGCTTCACTAACCTCTACTATTTTTCTTAATTTTGTTGTTCCTAAATAAAAGTTAGTGTCATCTCACTATCATTTACATGATTTTCTATTATCTACTTGTAATAAGCCTACAACTGTTATTCTATTAATTTGCCAAATTTTCCATGCTAATGAATTATTTCACAAGTTCTTTTGTTTGTAATTGAATAGCGTAATTCCTATCACCTGCTTATCTTTTCTCTATATCTTATATTATATTTGCTTAATTTATTATAATAATCAATAGATTCTTCTTTTAATAATAGTTATAACGATTGTAAATGTCTTATTTATCTTTTCTTACCTCAATCTTAATATGAAATTCACTCTAGCGAAATGAATGTTACCTTAAAAAATTTAAAGGTTACTCACCAACTTGCGTTGATGTCATTTTCATCCTGTGTGCTTTTGTAGACTTATGATATTAACGCTTCTAGAAAAACTGCTTGCTTACTACGAATTATACCAATAATTTAACTAAAAAAAATAGGAATGAGCTAGTAACTCTATCGAAATCTATAATCCTTACATACTACATGATTAGGTAAGTTTTTGATGGATATTAAATATTATAAAATATATTTTAATTCTAATTTTTTGAAACTTAATATCACATAATAAAGTATAGATTAAACATTACCATATCCTTTACATACCTTATAATCACAAGACTTGTGTTTTTAAATTTACTATGAACATCGTTGCATACATTGTAAATTTTCTTCCCTTTGTTTACTTACCAAGTCTTAACATTCCTTTTAATTGAAGTGCAACTATGATGAAGGCTACCGCAATTCAAATTGATGGCAAATGGACTCGTGGATGTTCCACATATATTATCGTATCTTACATCGCCGATCGTCACAATCGAGTCATAAACCTGCACATCAAAATTTAAACGAATAAAATAGAAAAATTCCGTAAATATATATGTAACGAAGTGCGTGTGTCTCAAAATAAAGAAGGTTTATATATAATCCTATTGCGAGAAATGGAATTTTAATTCTCTTTCCGTTTTTCCTAGTAATACATGCAAAATGTTTTGATGTTACCTATTGGAAACGTGGCTATAAAAATACTATAACTATTTTTCACCTGTTCACCCACATTAGCTATATTTTTACTTAAAAAAAAAATGTATTTTGACATTGTGATATAGATTTTAATAGTCATTTTTGACTTAACAATATAAAAGATAATGAATCAAGGAGTATTTCAAAATTATTAGCTAGGTAGGGATTGATACCAAAACTTTTATGGTTCATTTATTTCGCCGAATGGAATAAGACTTTAATGAAATGGCTATACGACGAAGCCGTCAATGACCATAGTGAGGGATGATTGAGATCGGTGATGATTGGCGGAATGGGGAACAATGCACGAGGTCTAGTGGCAAATCCACGATGGTAAGGGACGAGCGACGCTACACGGGGACGATGATGATGGCAAATGCACGAGGATGAGGACGATGGTAGATGCATTATCAAGGACCAACGTTAGATCCATGATGGCGAGGGACGAGCGAGGTTGCACGAGGACAACGATGATGGTTGACCACAACGAAGATGCTAACAATGGCAGATGCACGAGGACCGACGTTTCCACCAGCAATAGGCCAATCGATGTTCACATCGACGATGGACGGTTGACGGCAAATAGCATTGAATTGCTATTGTGGGGTATGGGGGAGGGAATGGTGATTCGGGATTTTGTGGAATTGTGATTCCATGCGAATTGCTATTCCGGGAAGTAAACAACGTAATAGCCATTTCACACGTAATAGACCCGTAATGAAATAGTTATTAAGTTCAAGTAAACGTGCCATTAAAGTGTGATTTCATATCTTTATAACATTTGATAATACACGTGTATTCCTGAAATATCGCTAAAATGCCAAAACTGGTGGCACAAGGACCATAAATAGTAATGGATTTGAGCTTCGACAACAATTTCAAGCATATGTGAATATTTTCAAGAGTTACGAGAGTACAAAAGCATACCATTGATGTCTATGTACACTTGATCAAATTTTAGATACGGACTTGAAACATGCATTCAGTCTTGTAAAAGTTTGCGAAATCGAAGGCGCAGATGTTTGCACTTTCAATAAATTACTCTAACAACAATTTTTGGTATCATCCCTTACTATCCAATAATTTTATAGGATTTTGCAAATCTATACTACAAACCTATAAAAATTATTACAAAGTAACATTGCAAATTTGTATAGTATTACAACATATGAGCCAAAATGTGTAGAAAAAAATTTTGCTCCAACAATTTGTATTATAAATTTAAATCCTCAATTTCTTGATTTATTATTCAAATGTCTCTATTTCTTCTTTCATTCTTCTTCCTCCTCTCTAGTTTGTGCTTTTTGTTTTTTTAATTTCTATTTTATGCATGTTTAGCTTATACATCTATGATTTTAGGAATATTAAGAGGATATATTTTGGTATGTTTAGCTTCCCACAGTTTGTACGTTTTTTCTTATCACTTTATGGTAGTTGTTAATTGATTGTTAATATGACATTAATTAGTCATTAGAAAATTATTTAATAAAAAAATTACATATTGTTTGTAAATATAATATCTTAGTATATTATTGTGAAAATTGACGTGAAATTAAGTTATTATTAATTACTCATTAATTAGTAGATAATTAGTCGCTAATATATCAATAATTAATATTAGAAAATTAATTAGTAAAATATTTCGTATTAGTTGTAAATGATATGCCTTCAATTGTTAATTAGTAAGTAATTAGTTATTAATATGTCATTAATTAATCGTTAGAAAATTAATTAGTGAAAAAATTACGTATTGGTTGTAAATATAATATCTTGGTTTATTATTGTGAAAATTGATGCGAAATTAAGTTGTTGTTAATTAATTGTTAATTAGTAAGTAATTAGTTACTAATACATCATTAATTAACATTAGAAAATTAATTGGTTAAAAATTACGTATTGGTTGTCAATGTGATATCTTGGTGTATTATTATGAAAATTGATGTGAAATTAAGTTTTTCTTAATTAATTTTTAGTTAGTAGATAAGAAGTCGCTAATATGTTATTAATTAATATTATAAAATTAATTAGTAAAAAATTTCGTATTAGTTGTAAATGACATGTTTTTAGTTGTTGTTGTGAAAGTTGTTAATTAATCATTAATTGGTAAGTAATTAGTCACTCATATATCATTAATTAATATTAGAAAATTAATTAGTAAAAAAATTATGTATTTGTTATAAATGTAATATCTTAGTGTATTATTGTGAAAATTGATGTGAAATTAAGTTGTTGTTAATTAATCATTAATTGGTAAGAAATTAGTTGCAAATACATCATTAATTATCATTTTGTTTGTGCATAATAGATGGAGCTTGACCTTTTCATCATTTAGTTTTGACATAGCAGGAAGGACATCGATCACAAACCATTTAGGATGGAGTGATAAACCACATTTACCTTGTTAGGGGATTTATATTACATTGTCAATAGTACAACATTTAACTTATTACATTTTAGGAGCAATCATAGCTCGCCATCTGACAGCACGAGATATCACTTTGTCGCAATGAGAACATCATCCTTGTCGATCCTCAAATGGAGCCATTCTTGCAATTGGCGGGATTCCTAGTTATGAGCTGCTTGCCATTTATATAGTTGGATTGGCATATGATAACTTCCTTAGTCGAGCGATGGAGGCTAGAGATGCATATATTTCACATGTCGATTGGATAGTTCACTATCATCTTGTAAGATGTTGAGGTCCAATTAGGTCTTCAAGTTGATGGTCGGACAGTTACAAGGAATAGTTACTTGGATTGAGATGCAACATGTGAGAGATTGCTTGCGACAAAGTCGAGGTCTAGTAGTAGGGGGGGCTTCATTAACATAATGTGACTTCGTGATATGTACCAGATCCTTTCAACTTATGCTGATAGCGAGCAGTTTTAGTGTTATACGTGTGCATACATATTGTAGTTGTTGGGGAGATTTATTTTTGTCGATAAATCCAGTTCTATCATCCACATGTGTTTTTGCCTCCATTGGAGCATTTCGATGTTGTAGGAATGTATAACTGGGGGTTTAAGTGTTTGACTTGGTTATATCACCAACTTTGTGTTGCATTATCCTTGCATGAAATTGGAGGGACTGTGATATTCCTATAGGTTTGGGCATGGGATAGATTCCCACACACAACACTCCTTAGCTGCTACGAGCTTGTTATAGAGGTTAGAGCTCCTTTAGTTACCTGCTCGAAGATGTGGAAGGACATGCAACATTACCCGACCCATGTGTATGCACATATTGGGATGCTTTTGACAGATAACACGGTGAGTAGGTATTTCAATAACCATTTTTTAAAAAAAGATTTTCCATTTCATCTTATGCCTCATTAACCATGGATCTTATTTGCTACCTTTTAGGTTGAGTGGGAGTTGTACGTTGGGAGTCTGATTCATATCCTATCATATTTTTGCAGAGGTGGCGTGAACATTTGGATGACCCAGGTGCCACTCATATGTTTCTATATAGTCGAGTGGCATTACCTCAACTATGTTACAAGGCAGTCTGGAGAGTTTAATATATTTTATAAGATGTGAACACATAATTAGAGCTCCATCAAATCAATTTGCATGAGCAGGTTGATGTTGATTGGCTGATGTAGCATGCAACATACATATCCTTATAGGAAGAGTATATGGCTTGGTTGGTGTATATGTAGGGCCCTCATGGTGTTCATGAGGAATACATGAGGTGGTATGGATCTATCAACAGTCGATATATAGGACAAATGGGAGCAGTTCTTAGATATATGGTAAGTATAACATCAACACTTGCTGGGTGATTTATTGCATATCTATCACTAATTATTTAATTTATGATTTGTTCTAACATGTAGGCTAATATATTAAGACAATTTCGACTATCCTTGGATCATGACATGGCTGTTAGTATAGCTAGTCATGGTCTTGAAGGGGTTGGTGGCGCAAGCTCATTAGTAGCATGGCCAGAGGTTAAGGTTAAGTTCGAACTTGCTGATGTGTTCCAACAGTAATTGATTCCTACGTACCATAGGATCGTGAGATGTCAACGACCTAGAAATTTGGTTGAGGTACAAGAATATCCATCACAAGACCAATAGTTCCTACCATTTTAATGTGATATATGATAGCTCGGCTTCAATGCCTAACATGTACATCACACCACATTGTCATTCCATTAGTAGTCTTGTCCTTATACTGCTTGCTTTGTATAAGAGACGTTTTGGTAAAAAATTAATGTATTAGGGTGAATTGTCATAGCATGCTATAGAGTGTAGTCTAGTGCCTCCTTAAGACTTCGACGATACCACGCAACACCATTCAACATAGGAGTCACAAGCTCCTCTTACTTTACGTCCAAGGTTGTTAAGAGAGCTCTCGAACGCATTTGCTTAGCTAGCTAGATAACTCACTAGGGGAATGAATAATAAGGGATATGATTATACTTTTTCTTATTTATTTCAAATGTAAATGTTTCATCAAATTTTTTAGTTGATGTAAATAAATATGTGAAATTAATAATTTATTAACGGTGTCTAATAAATTATTTATGAAAATTAACATTGTCTAATAAATTAGCATTAGTTTCTTCTTCTTCTTCTTCTTTATATATTACAAAATAAAGTATAAAGGAGAGCTAATTTTTTAATAGATTTTAAATAAATTTTTATAATTTTAAAATTTATGAAAATTAATTTTTTTGTTATTCTTTATATAAAATTTTAATTTTGTTAAAACAAAAAAAAATTAATGTGAGAAAATTTATTTATTTTTACAAGATTTTTCATCAATTCTTTGCAATAATAATTAAAAAAATTTAAGCAATTTGCTTAAAAACATGAACACGGTTAATGTCTTTATAACCTTTTTTTGGAATAATTTTTCTAGACATACTATTTCACAATTTTTTTTTTAAATTGCATTATTTAAGAGTATTCCCCTATCTTATGTACCCCAAATTGTTGTTGAAATCCAAAACTATTGCTACTAAGAACATAAGTGAAGTTTTTAGACTTCAAAAAGTGGGTTCACTTGTTTAGGTGCAATCTATAAATTGAAATACGACTCTTCACTATTAAAAGACATCATGTATGGGTAGTAAAAATTTAGATATACCTTAAGTCAGTTAGCCCATCGAGACACTTTCCTACAATGTTGTCTTTTAGGATTGTTAGTTTGCAAAGATACTTCCTGTTATATCGTCTTTTAGGGTTGCTAGTATGTAGAAACGCATCTCATTGTAGGTTAGTCAGCCTATAGGGGCACTTTCCTAAAATTATCATTTTTAGGTTTACTAATATGTAGAAATGCTTCCCACCATATGTTTGCTAGCCATAGGGACACTAGACACTCCTAGTGTTGATTAGTTAGCCTATGGGGTATTGTCCTAGAATTCTCTTATTAGGATAGCAGTTCATAGAAAATTTTCCTAATTTGGTCGATTAGCTCATTAGAGTACCCTTTTCAAGCAAAAATGGTTTATCTTTTTGGTCTTTATGGTAAAGTTTTTCTCAAACTTCACAAAGAAGAGCGACAACTGTATACATCTCATTGCTGCCATTAAAAGAGAGAGAGAGAGAGAGAGAGAGAGAGAGAAATAATAATAATTTGCAAATTTTTAGGAAAATAAGTGGTTCGAGGTTATGTTTAGCTTGAACTAGGTTTATTATTTAAAACCAATTCAAGCCAATTTAGAATCTTAAATACAATTAATTTGCATTCATGAATGAGCTATATAAGCTAAGGGCTTGATGGAAAGGTATACACATCTCTTGATTGCATGGATTTGATCCTTGCATGTAGCGTGCTTGAACGCTTTATTTTTTAAGAATAATGCTACATTAGCTATCATTTGGTTAACTGTGGTACTATTCATTGTCTTCTTCCTTTGGTCCTCCTAAATTCTAGTTTTTTTTCTTCTCATTGAGCTTACTTTAGGTTTTTTTTTTTTCATGCTCTAGCGCATGATTTCACACTAATAAATTATGGAACCATGTTGGCAACATTTCCTACTATGAATTCCACCTAAAAACAATGCTTGATTCATTCATTTGCGGGATGGAATTGACCTTCAAAGTTTGGAAAAAAATCACATATATGTGATTTAAGCCTTTTGTAATTTAAAAAATATGAGCTTTGTGAGAAATAATCAAAACTTCTACTTAGTTATATAGGCAAAAATATCTTCATTTTTACACTCCAATCACTCGAATCAAGCTTTTTTCCTCATGAATGAGGAATATTCCAAGTACTATCTCCTTATCCACGTCTACCATATTTGTGCCATTATTAAGCTTACTAAGCTTGAAATGAACTTGATAAGTATAAATAGGATCCACCATTTTTCATCCTAGGATCAAAAGCTCTCAATATTCACTCTACATGTCCACTTCTTCACTTTATCAACCCATTCTCTCTCTTTATAAAATCTCTCTCGCTTTTGTAATTCTTGAAGCAAATCACTACCACCACTTTCACCCTCAAGCTCTAAGCTTTAAATTGGCATCAACCCCATTTTCTCAACCACTTTGACGCACCAAAACCACCACTGACTGAAATACCACCTACGACCATCCTCTAACCATCTTACTCTGCCGCAGCTGATGTCGATCCCATAAGGACTTCTATTGCCATTAGACCAAGGCTCCTTCTGCTTGATGAGGATGATCGAAGCACACGTGAAGAACTTTCTGCTGTTCATTCATCCTCATTTATCGCCACTTCTCCAGGTTAGATTTTTTTTTTATTATTTTCATTTTCCTTTTCCTTGAAAAAAAAAATATAATAATTAAAATAAAGATACTCTTTCTCATATAGATATAGTCTATTTAAATATATAGATATATATTATATTTTAAAGTATTTTAAAAAATAAATTTAAATTTGGAAGGTTAAAGTAGTATAAGGTTTTAATAGGATAGTTATCGAATTTTAAAATCACTATTTTTTATTTAAAAGTTTTACATGATAAGTAGCTATATTATGATTAATTCGCTTAATTAGTCTTAATTTAATATTGTCTTAGTCTTGATCTGGTGATGACTTCATTTTCTCCAAATTAGAATTTTTTTTCTTAATTTTAGTCGAGAATTTATATTAAATGAGTACAAGATTTAATGTAAATCAAGTTAGAAAAAATAAATCGAAAATTAGGCTCAACACTATGTATTAAGAATTTAATTTGGATTTTATTGGGAGTTAAGTAGAACCCATTTACTTGATTACTTTATGACTTGTTTGATATTGTGCTAGATATAGAATGGAAATTGAATTGATTGTTTGCTGATTGTGTTTGAAAAATGATATTTGCAAAAACCAGTGGAATCGATATAGACCCATAGTTAGGGACGGATGCAAGAGTAAAAGGTGATAGGGCTGAAATCAATATAATCAAAATCACTAAAGTCATGGCATTATTATATAAAAGAACAAAAAAACCATTAACGATTGTAAAAGTTTGTATTCTAATATTAGAAAATTTTTGATACTTGATTAAGGCTCTTGATCTTGGATGATGCTTTTGCATGTATGAAAGGGAAATAGAATTTATAATTGATTGCTTTAAAAAAAAAAGGTAAAGAATAAATCAATAAAAGAGATTTTTTTTCCCAACAAATTTGGTAGAGCAGAATATGGATGTTTCTAAAATAAATATAAATAAGGTAAGTTTCACTCTTTAAGTGGGATTTGAACAAAATCAAATAAGCATAGTTTTTTTTTTCTATTAATAAAAAGGGAAATTCGTTATTATTGTAATTCTTAAAAACTATTAAAGATGGAATACGCTTACGTGATTAATAGTACTTGTACTTAGGCATTTATAGAAAATTTGAACGATGTCAAAATCTACTAACTACGCCATATCGGGAAAGTGAAAATGAGTTTAAGTTTTAACAACTTGCAAATTGGGAATAATTTATTATTTTCAGGCTAATGCAATAATAGAAATGCAAATTGTAAATGATACGTGAACAGGAAATAAAAAAAAAAGGAGAATGCTTCAGCATTAATTGGTGGGCCTTATATATAAGAAATGGATGGGACCAAGTTCCTGTAGACAGTGGATGTAGAAAATGTAAAATGTACATTTTGTAATCTATGGACAGACAAATGCTAGCTACATCTCAAGTAGAACCGGAAATGTGGGTAACTTAGTTCATTTTGATTTGTGTTTGGCTTGTGGGTTGAAGCAGGTCGGTCTACATTGTTCCACACCTAATACAGGTCAAAAAAGTCTGTTTAATCTGTCCCATGGGTTAATGCGATATGCAATAATTTTTTTTAAATTATGTATTTTAAGAACAATAATATACTCTTAATACTTGATAATATATATGTTATACAATAATTAGAGAAAACCAACTACTAAGTAGAAATTTGAAAAAAAATAAAATTAAACAATTGTGTACTTCTAAGAATTGAGAGGAATCGAGAATTGTTGGAGGGAAGGAGGCTGGTGAGGGTTTTATACTTCTGTTCTGTTTCCTTTCCAGTGTGTCTCTTGAAGTCTCCAATGCTTTTGTTTTGTTTCATGCATCTCTCGAAGTCTCAAATGCTCCTATTTGCTTTTTGTTTCCTTTCATGTCATCATCTTGTCTCTCAAAGTCTCGAATGCTTCAGTCCAGGTCCAATGTCTAAGATGTTGGGCCAATCAAACAACGGTAGATGATGGGCTAGCTTTTTTGGCCCACACCTAATGCAAGTCTAGTGTTTCCTTTCTGTTTTGTTTGTAATTTTTGTTTTTAATCTCGTGGGCCAATGCGGGCTAACCCACTAGCATTAGGATAGCTTGTCGAGCAAAAAAGCTCACACTTTATGCGGGCTAAATTTTTTTGGCTCAACTTGCAAAAAATTACAAATTGAGTGAGTTGACCCACCTGGACTAACATGCATTCCTAACCCTAATCTCAAGTTGATTAATAAACGAAGGTAAAGAGGCATCGATTAAGAAAGGCCGAATACCCACAAAATATTAAGTTGGTAAGCTGTGTGATAGAAAACCTTTTGTTGGAGTGAATTTTTTCCGAATGATAGGTTGAGGGATGACTTTCATTTGAATTAAGCTTATTATTTGGTTTTCAATTCCTTTTCATTTATGTCTTTTAAGAATCTACACATTTCAAACGATTTTTTAAGTTAACATCATCGTTGGTAAGCGCATCTTTTACATAAATTGCAACTAATTTCTCATATAAGTAAAGTTTTTACGTTTCTAAAGCATCACCAATAATGCATTAGTTGGCTTCTCTACTTGGTATAAATAAAGGTACACAATGATAATATGAATATTGCATAAATGATGTAGACATCGTAGCTGACACCGGCTTCATGGGCATGTCTTTCAAAGGTACGGCCGTGTGTTGAGTCTAGAAGATCCACAAAAACATACATGGTTTTATACACGGCACCAAGGCATGACCGTGTGTTGAGTCTGGAAGATTCACAGAAACATACACGGTTTTATACATGGCATCAAGGTACGGCCGTATGTTGAGTTTGGAAAATCCACAGAAACATACACGGTCGTGTATAAGCCTCATGACGAGAACGTGCATATATATATATTTCCACGCGTATATATATATATATATTATTTTATTTGTTTCCCAAAGAAAGACTATATATAGTTTCCTAAGTCATTATTAGGGATATCTTTTATCATCTATTGAATTACAAACACTTGGAGAGAGTTTTTTCTATTTCTTTAATTGTGCGCAATTGAGAGTTTTAAGGAATAATTTAAGATTGTTCCTTGTTTATCCTTGAGATTCAATCCTAGAATTGGTCTCATGCTTTTACGCTTTCTACGCTGCGTCAATTTGGTATCAGAGCGAGGCGTTTTCCTACGGAGATGTCGGCTAACGACGGTGTTGACGACGGTCGCATTCTCGACTTAGATTGGGATGTGGAAGTCCAAGGAGTCGATCAATGGGCTCCAAGGGCAGTGGTTGAAGCCATGGATCGGAGGCTCGGGCGAATAGAGCAGAGCAGTGCTTAGAGGATCTAATTACGCGTTTCGACGCCATGGTGGTGGGCCACAATGGTAACAAGGACGTTGGTGGAGATCGACCAATGGTAGCAGTTGCTCGTGGTGGTCCTGTTAATCAACCTGCAACCGCAAATCGATGGAATCAACGGTTAGATGGGAGTTCATCTGAGGAAGAGGGTGACTTCCTACAAAGGAGAGGGCAACAACAGAGGGGAGGCGGTGATGATGGTGGAAGATACCACGGGAATGGCAACAGGAATGATCAGGAGTATGGTGGTGGATATCGAAGAAACTACCAGGGATATAATCAGGCAGACGGCGGTGATATCCATCTCAAGGTAGATATCCCATCGTTTAATGGTAATCTTAACATAGAGGATTTTCTGGATTGGCTTGCAGAAGTCGATAGATTTTTCGACTATATGGAGATCCCTGGGGATAGGAGGGTGAGGTTGGTTGCGTGTAGGCTGAAAGGAGGAGCATCTGCATGGTGGGATCGGTTGCAGAACAGGAGGCAGAGAGAGAGAAAGTAGCCAATAAGGACATGGTATCGTATGAAGAACCTGTTGCAAAGAAACTTTCTACCACCAGACTATAAGCAGATTCTCTTCCAGCAGTACCAACACTGCAGTCAGGGGTAGAGGACGGTGCATGACTATACCGCCGAGTTCATGAGATTGGCGGAAAGGAATGATCTGAGGGAGACCGAAGGTCAGCAGGTAGCGCGATTTATTGATGGGTTGAAACCCCATATTAGAGATAAAATTGGGGTGACGGTATTTAAAACTGTGAACGGTTAGATGGGAGTTCATCTGAGGAAGAGGGTGACTTCCTATAAAGGAGAGGGCAGCAACAGAGGAGAGGCGGTGATGATGGTGGAAGATACCGCAAGAATGACAACAGGAATGATCAGGAGTATGGTGGTGGATATCGAAGAAACTATCAGGGATACAATCAGGCAGACGGCGGTGATATCCATCTCAAGGTAGATATCCCATCGTTTAACGATAATCTTAACATAGAGGATTTTCTGGATTGGCTTGCAGAAGTCGATAGATTTTTCGACTATATGGAGATCCCTGAGGATAGGAGGGTGAGGTTGGTTGCGTGTAGGTTGAAAGGAGGAGCATCTGCATGGTGGGATCAGTTGCAGAACAGGAGGCAGAGAGAGGGAAAGTAGCCAATAAGGACATGGTACCGTATGAAGAACCTGTTGCAAAGAAACTTTCTACTACCAGACTATAAGCAGATTCTCTTCCAGCAGTACCAACGTTGCCGTCAGGGGCAGAGGATGGTGCATGACTATACCTCCGAGTTCATGAGATTGGCGGAGAGGAATGATCTGAGGGAGACCGAAGGTCAGCAGGTAACGCGATTTATCGATGGGTTGAAACCCCAGATTAGAGATAAAATTGGGGTGACGATATTTAAAACTGTGAGCGAGGCAAAGAATTTGGCCCTTAGAGCCGAGATGATGATTCAAGAGCAAAATGCAAGGCTTGGTGGGGGTAGGGGGGATTATGGATATGGTAGTGTTGGCAGTAACAACCAGGTGGTTGGTGAAAAGAATTAAGGAATAGTTGAGAAGCCTACTGGAGGTATAGAGAAGAAGGAAGACAAGGCTGAAGGGAAGAAGCCTCTTGAAGTCAAAGAAACCCCAAGGCAAAGTAATCCATATGCTAAGCCAATTTTTGGGAAGTTTTATAGGAGCAATCAATCGGGGCACCGATCCAACGAATGTCTGAATTGACGTACTATAAATATTGTCGAAAGGGAGGAAGAGGATGAAGTGTGCTGTGAGCCTGATGGTGAAGATGAATATTATGATGAGGTTGATGATGGGGTGGAGCCGAGCTATGTGATTAGAAGGATGATGTTGGCACCGAAGCAGGAGGATAGTTCGCAGCGACACCAGTTGTTCCGCATTAGGTGCACAATTGGTGGGAGAGTGTTCGACCTGATTGTTGATAGTGGGAGTTGTGAGAATATAATTGGGAGAGAGGTGGTGAAGCAACTCCAGTTGCCAGTAGAGAAACATCTGAACCCTTACACCATAGGGTGGATTAAGGCGGTATAGCGGATTGATGTGAAGGAGAGGTGTTGGGTTCCCTTCTCTATAGGCAAATATCGGGATGAAGTCTATTATGACATCGTCGATATGGATGCCTGCCACTTGTTATTTGGGTGATCATGGCAGTTTGACGTGAATGCCCAACATGCTAGAAAAGAGAATAAGTACAAGTTGGAGAAAGGGGGTGTGAAGTATACATTGTTGCCATTGACGGATAAATGACCCAAGACACAAAAGGCTGAAGGAAAATCCTTTCTGACAATCACTCAGTCAGAGAAGGAGATGGTTGAGGACCTGAAAGAGTCCAGGGTGATGCATGCACTTTTCGTGAAGAATGCTGGAGAGGATGTGAGTAGTGAGGAGGTTCCAGAAGGTGTAAAGGGGGGGGGGGGGGGGGGGGGTGTTAGAATAGTTTAAAGAGGTAGTGCCATAAGATTTGCCAGAGGGATTACCTCCATTGCGTGACATTCAGCACCATATTGATTTGGTGCCTGGGGTTAGTCTTCCTAATCTCCCTCATTATAGGATGAGCCCCAAGGAGACTGAGGTTTTGTAGGAGAAAGTCCAGGAGCTACTGGACAAAGGATTTATCAGGGATAGCATGAGCACGTGTGCTATTTCGGCGCTATTGACTCCAAAGAAGGATGGTAGTTGGAGGATGCGTGTAGACAGCCATGCGATCAATAAAATTACAATTGGGTATAAATTCCCAATTCCTCGCATTGAGGACATGTTGGATAGGCTGAGTGGAGCAGTGATATTTTCAAAGGTAGATCTTAGGAGCGGATACCATCAGATCTGAATCAGACCTGGGGATGAATGGAAGACCACTTTCAAGACGAAGGAAGGATTATATGAATGGTTGGTTATGCCATTTGGCCTTACTAATGCACCCAGTACCTTCATGCGTATAATGAATTAGGTATTTAAGCCTTTTATAGGTAGATTTGTAGTGGTGTATTTTGATGATATTTTAATATATAATAAGACTGAGGATGAGCACTTAGTGCATTTGAAAAGTGTATTAACTGTGTTGAAGGAGAATAAGCTTTATGCTAATCTTAAGAAGTGCATATTTATGTCAAAGAAGTTGCTATTCTTAGGTTTTATAGTGAGTGGTGAGGGGATAACGGTAGATGAGGAAAAAGTAAGGGCTATTAGAGAATGGTCTACTCCCAAGACGGTAACTGAGTTGAGGAGCTTTTTGGGGTTAGCGGGGTTTTATAGGCA
This sequence comes from Laguncularia racemosa, assembly GCA_037954665.1. Taxonomy (NCBI): domain Eukaryota; kingdom Viridiplantae; phylum Streptophyta; class Magnoliopsida; order Myrtales; family Combretaceae; genus Laguncularia; species Laguncularia racemosa. The sequence continues at coordinate 4,305,764 of JBBMOL010000030.1, read as the reverse complement.
CTTTATACGGCATTTCAGTACTGTCGCTTCCCCATTAACTAAGTGCCTGAAAAATGGGAAGTTTTAATGGGGTGAAGAAATTGAGTCTGGGTTTGCTGTGTTAAAGGAGAGATTGTGTAGTGTGCCGGTGTTGGCGTTACCAGACTTTGATAAATTATTTGAGGTAGACTGTGATGCCAGTGGGGTAGGTATTGGAGCAGTGTTATCTCAAGAGAAGAAACTTATAGCCTTCCATAGTGAAAAGCTCTGTGAAGCTAGGAGGAGTTGGTTTACTTATGATAAAGAGTTCTATTTTGTGGTTAGAGCTATGAGGATGTGGGAACATTACTTGGTAGGGAAAGAATTTATCTTGTATTCAAATTGTGTTGTTCTAAAACATCTGAGTAATCAGACACGCATTTGTAAAGATATGCATGCTAGATGGATCTAATTTCTACAAAAGTTTCTATTCCACTTGATACATAAATCTGGGGTTCAAAATAAGGTGGCGGACGCATTGAGTAGGAGAGCTGATTTATTGATCACCATGAGAGCTGAAGTGGTATGTTTTGAGTAGATGAAAGAACTATATGAAGAAGACGTGGATTTCGGGAGAATATGGGGAAGTGTCTTGATTAGGAACCCGGTGATAATTATTATGTCATGGAGGGTTACTTAATGAAAGGAAATCAACTTTGTATCCCTGAATCATCTTTGAGGGAAAAGTTGATTAGAGACCTACATGGCGAAGGATTAGCAGGACATCTGGGGCGAGATAAGACTTTGGCAGCAGCAGCTGCAAGATATCATTGGCCTCAACTAAGAAGAGATGTGGGGAGAATTGTGCAAAGGTGTTACATTTGTCAGACATTTAAAGGACATTCTTAGAATACCGGGTTGTACACTCTATTATCAATGCTTGAAAATATCTGAGAGGATCTATCTATGGATTTCGTTTTAGGTTTGCCTCGTACCCAACGAGGTGCTGACATTGTTTTTGTGGTTGTAGATAGGTTCTCTAAGATGGCTTACTTCATCCCTTATAAGAAGTCAGCTGATGCATAGGGTGTTGCTAAGTTATTCTTTAAGGAGGTGGTCAGGTTACATGGGGTTCCTAAGTCTATTACATCGATAGAGATACCAGGATTCTTAGCCACTTCTGGAGGACACTATGGTACATGTTTGATTCCTCACTCAATTTTAGTAGTATAGCCCACCCTCAGACTGATGGGCAGACGGAGGTGACGAATAGGATTCTTGGCAATTTAATACGAAGCATTTGTAGAGAGAAACCAAGACAATGGGATTTAGCGCTTTCTCAAGCTGAATTTGCTTACAACAGTTTCATCCATAGAACTACTGGGAAATCTCCTTTTTCAATGGTCTATACAAAAGCGCTATCTCACGCATTGGATTTAGCTCTATTGCCTAAAGGTGTAGAGTCCAATGTAGCTGCAAAACACATGTCTGAACAACATTAGGCGGTTGCATTTGAAGTGAAAGAGAAGATTGAGAAAGCTAATGAGAAGTATAAGGAAGCTGCAGACAAGCATAGGAGGGAAAAACTCTTTGAAGTGGGAGATCAGGTGATGGTGTTCTTAAGGAAAGAACGTTTTCCCGTGGGCACTTATAGTAAATGGCAACCAAAGAAGTATGGTCCTTACAAGATTGTTGCAAAGATAAATGATAATGCGTATGTGGTCGGACTTCCCGAAAGTATGAAGATTTCGAAAACCTTCAATGTAGCTGATTTATATCCATTCTATTCTAATCATGAACCTTTATATCCGGAAGAGAACTCAGGGTCGAGTTCTTCATTGGTGGGAGAGAATGATGTGGACATCGTAGCTAACATCGGCTTCATGGGTGATGCGGACATGGAGAACACAGAAGAGTACACGGCCTAAGAACACGACCGTGTATAATTTTACACGGGACACCATGGAGAGCACAGAAGAGTACACGGGTACAGGCACGGCCTGAGACACGACCGTGTGTCCTAGTAGAATTCTCACAGAAGCTTACACAGCCTAAAGGCACGGCCGTGTATGCGACCGTATATCCCAGTCGAATTCGCACAGAAGCTTACACGGCCTAAAGGCACGGCCGTGTATGAGATCGTGTACTGTGATCGCCACACGCCCAGAAACATACACGGCCCAGAGGCACGACCGCGTATGCGATAGATTATAGACGTGTATCTTTTTATTTATTTCCATGTGTACGTTTAGATTTTCCCCTTTTAGATGTTTTACTGGGAAGTATATATACTCTTTTGTCAGACGTGTTAGGGTTACGTTTTATTTTATATCTGAAATATATTTCGTGAAAGGCTTCTCTCCTTTAACGGGTTGTGCACAACCATTGTGTGTTTGTGGGATTCATTCATTGAGTGATTCTCTAGGTTCTCTACGCTAACTCGATGCGTCAGTTGGTATCAGAGCAAGGAAAATTTCCTGTGGAGATGTCAGGTGACGGAAGTTTAGGAGGCAGTCATGTTTTGGACGTTGCTTGGGATATGGAAACTCTGCGAACCGAAGTGCAGGCTCAAAGGGTAGTGTTGGATACCATGGATCAGAGACTCCGGCGTTTCGAACAGCGCTTTGATGATCTGGTTGAGCGTTTCGACGCGATGGGAGCCAATACAAACAGAGATAGAGACATAAGGGGAGTACAACCCAGGGCAAATCCTTGGCGTTCCTATCAATAGACCTATCGCTGCAAATCAAAGGGTCCAAGCGTGTGATGTGGATTCTGAGGAGGAAGATGATTGGCTAATCGGAAACCCGCAACCACAGCGGAGAGGATACGGTGGTGGTGGGTATGGCAGGAATCACCATAGCTATGATCAGGGAGACACCAGCGATTTCAAGTTAAAGGTAGATATACTCTCTTTTATCGGTAATTTGAATATCGAGGATTTATTAGATTGGCTGGCAGAGGTAGATCGTTTCTTTGATTATATGGAAGTGCCGGAGAATCGTAGGGTGAAGTTAGTGGCTTGTAGATTGAAAGGAGGGGCTTCGGCATGGTGGGAGAGGTTACAGAATAGGCGATATAGAGAGGGAAAACAACCGGTGCAGACGTGGTATAGGATGAAGCAATTGATTCAAAGGGATTTCTTACCTCCTGACTACGAACAAATATTGTTCCAACAGTATCAGAAGTGTAGGCAGCGCCCGAGAATAGTGTATGAGTATACGGTGGAATTCATGAGATTGGCTGAGAGGAATGATCTTAGGGAAAGCGAAGGACAGCAGGTGGCTAGATACCTGGATGGGCTGAGGTTGCAAATTAAGGAGAAGATAGGGGTTCATGTTTTATGCAATGTCAATGAGGCGAAAAACATGGCTCTTCGGGCAGAGATGATGCTGCAAGAGAAGACCAATAGGTTTGATGGGGGTAACCGAAGGTTTAAGAATGAGGGGTTCAGTACAGTAGGTACGGATAAAGGGAAGGCTGTCCCGGAAGTACCAGGTGGGGTTAATGAGAAGAGAGAGGAAAGAGGGGTAAGCAGGAGACTAATGGAAACTAGGGAAGCACCTAAACAAAACAATCCCTATGCTAAACCAGTTATGGGAAAGTGCTATAGGTGCAATCAACCGGGCCATCGTTCCAATGAGTGCCCTAGTAGGAGACTAGTCAATGTTATTGATAGAGAGGAGGATGATGAGGTGTGCTGTGAACCGGATGGAGGAGATGAGCTTTATGGTGATGATGGCTATAGGGATGATGAGGAGACATATGTCATCAGGAAATTGATGTTAGCACCGAAGTGTGATGAGAAGACCCAAAGGCATCAGTTGTTCCGTACTAGATGTACTGTCGATGGTAGGGTGTTTGATTTGATTGTGGATAGTGGGAGTTGCGAGAACATCATTGGTAGAGAAACGGTGAGAGTATTGAATTTGCCGACTGAAAAACACCCGAATCCATATACCATTGGATGGATTAAAGCAGCTGAAAGAATAGAAGTCACCGAGCGATGCAAGGTACCTTTCTCTATAGGGAAGTATAGAGATGAGGTCTATTGTGACGTCGTGGATATTGATGCATACCACCTTCTGTTTGGGAGGCCTTGGCAATTTGATGTAGATGCCAAACATGAAGGAAGGGAGAATGTTTACCGGTTAGAGAAGGATGGGGTGAAGTTCACTCTTCTACCTCTCAAAGCATCACACCGCCCTAAAGATTCTAAAAAGGAAGGGCGCTCCTTCCTCACTATCACCCAATCTGAGAGGGAGATGGAGGAAGCAATCAAGGAGACGCATACAGTCCATGCACTAGTTGTCCGACAGGTGATGACCGTGGAGGAAGGTCAGAGTAGTGATCAAGAGCTGCCTGACAGAGTGAAGGAGCTATTGGAGGAGTTTAGGGAGATAACATCCGAGGAGCTACCTGATGGATTACCTCCCATGAGGGACATCCAACATCATATTGATTTGATTCCAGGAGCTAGTCTACCTAACCTTCCACATTATAGAATGAGCCCAAAAGAGACAGAAATATTACAGGGAAAGGTGCAAGAACTACTCCAAAAGGGATTCATCAGGGAGAGCATGAGTCCTTGCGCAGTGCCCGCCTTGTTAACCCCAAAGAAAGATGGGAGTTGGCGTATGTGTGTCGACAGCAGAGCAATCAATAAAATTACCATTGGCTACAAATTCCCAATACTAAGGTTGGAAGACATGTTAGATTGCTTGAGTGGGGCCAAATTCTTTTCCAAGATCGATATGAGAAGTGGCTACCATCAGATTCGGATCCGACCGGGAGACGAGTGGAAGACGGCCTTTAAAACCAAAGAGGGCCTATATGAATGGATGGTCATGCCTTTTGGCCTTAGCAACGCCCCAAGCACCTTCATGCGTATTATGAATCAGGTACTTAAACCCTTTTCTGATCAGTTTGTAGTAGTTTACTTCGACGATATCTTGATCTATAGCAAAACTGAGAAGGAACACATTAATCATGTGAGGGAAGTGTTGAAGGTTCTGAGGGAGAACAAGCTCTTTGTGAATCTAAAAAATGTGTATTCCTCTCTAGGAGGTTGCTGTTTTTGGGTTTTGTCGTTAGTGGTGATGGGATTACTGTGGATGATGAGAAGGTAAGAGCTATTAGGGAATAGCCCATTCCTAAGACAGTAAGTGAATTGAGGAGTTTCCTGGGGTTAGCAAGTTTCTACAGACGGTTTATTCGGCACTTCAGCACCATTGCTGCACCTATGACTGAGTGCCTGAAGAAAGGGAAGTTTCAGTGGAGTGATGAAGCTGAAGGTAGTTTCGGGTTATTAAAAGAGAAGTTGTGTAATGCGCTAGTTCTTGCATTACCCGACTTCGATAAGTTGTTTGAAGTCGATTGTGATGCAAGTGGGGTTGGAATAGGGGCGGTACTATCTCAGGAAAGGAAACCCATTGCCTTATTTAGTGAGAAGTTATGCGAGTCTAGGCGAAATTGGTCCACCTATGACAAAGAGTTTTATTCAGTGGTGCGTGCTTTGAGGACTTGGGAACATTACCTAGTGGGCAAAGAATTCGTGCTATATTCCGATTGTGATGCCCTTAAACACTTGAATAATCAGACCAAGATTAGCAAAGATATGCATGCACGATGGATTCAATTTTTACAGAAGTTCCCGTTTAAGCTGAAACATAAATTGGGAGTCTACAATAAAGTTGCAGATGCTTTGAGTAGGTGAAGTTTGTTGGTGACACTTCACACTGAAGTGGTGGGGTTTGAGCATATAAAAGACCTGTATGAGACTGACAATGATTTTAAGGATACTTGGGAGATGTGTCGGGATAAACAGCCTAGCAGTGACTTCTATATTTATGATGGGTACCTAATGAAGGGAAATCAACTCTGTATTCCAGAGTCTTCTCTGAGGGAGAAGTTGATCCGTGACTTACATGGAGGTGGATTAGCAGGTCATCTGGGAAAGGACAAGACCATTGCTGTAGTCGGTGCTAGATACTATTGGCCACACTTGAGGCGTGACGTTAGGAGGATTGTGCAACGGTGTTATACATGCCAGATGTCCAAGGGTCAGGCCCAAAACACTGGCCTCTACACGGCACTACCTATTCCTGATAACATATGGGAGGATTTGTCCATGGACTTTGTCCTGGGATTGCCCTGTATCCAACGGGGCGTTGATTCTGTTTTTGTTGTGGTGGACAGGTTTTCCAAGATGGCCCATTTTATCCCATGTCGGAAAGTCGCTGATGTTCAGGTCATTGCCAAGTTGTTCTTCAAGGAAGTGGTACGCCTACATGGGGTGCCTAAATCTATTACTTCAGACAGAGACAGCAAATTCCTAAGCCACTTTTGGCGAACCTTATGGCAACTGTTTGATTCCTCCTTAAACTATAGCAACACGACTCACCCACAGATGGATGGTCAGACAGAAGCAACAAATCGAACCTTGGGCAATCTCATTAGGAGTATCTGTGGTGAGAAACCCAAGTAATGGGACGTGGCATTGGCTCAGGCGGAGTTTGCTTATAACAGTGCCGTTCACAGAACAACAGGCAAGTCTCCATTCTCTATTGTCTATACCAATACCCCTAACCATGCTGTGGATTTGATCAAGCTTCTAAGGGGTATTGAGTTTCACTCAGCAGCCAAGAACCTCGCGAATAGTTGGCAGAACGTTACAGCAGAGGTGCGAGCGAAGATTGAATACTCTAATGCTAAATACAAAGCTGCAGCTGATAAGCATCGAAGACGACGAGTGTTTTCAGTGGGCGATCATGTTATGGTATTTCTACGCAAGGAGCGGTTCCCTGTTGGAAAATACAGCAAGCTTCAACCTAAGAAGTATGGTCCGTACCAGATTGTGTAGAAAATCAATGATAATGCTTATGTGGTTGGTTTACCGAACACTATGGGCATTTCCAAGACATTCAACGTCGCTGATATCTTTCATTTCTTTCTCGACGATGAGGCTTTATATCCTATAGAGAACTCGGGGTCGAGTTCTTCCTTGGTGGGAGAGAATGATGCGGACATGGAGAACATAGAAGAGTACATGGCCTAAGAACACGACCATGTATAATTTTACACGGGACACCATGGAGAGCATAGAAGAGTACACGGGTACAGGCACGGCCTGAGACACGGCCGTGTGTCCTAGTAGAATTCTCACAGAAGCTTACACGGCCTAAAGGCACGGCCGTGTATGAGACCGTGTACTGCGATCACCACACGCCCAGAAACATACACGGCCCAGAGGCACGGCCGTGTATGCGATAGATTATAGACGTGTATCTTTTTATTTATTTCCACGTGTAAGCTTAGATTTTCCCCTTTTAGATATTTTACGGGGAAGTATATATACTCTTTTGTCAGATGTGTTAGGGTTACGTCTTATTTTATATCTGAAATATATTTCGTGAGAAGCTTCTCTCCTTTAACGGGTTGTGCGCAACTATTGTGTGTTTGTGAGATTCATTCGTTGAGTAATTCTCTAGGTTCTCTACGCTAACTCGCTGCGTCAATGGGCATGTCTTTCAAAGGCACGACCGTGTGTTGAGTTTGGAAGATCCATAGAAACATACACGGTACCAAGGCACGGCCGTGTGTTGACTCTAGAAGATCCACAGAAACATACACGGTTTTATATATGGTACTAAGGCACGGCCGTGTGTTAAGTCTAAAAGATCCACAGAAACATACACGGTTTTATACACGGCCGTGTATAAGCTGCATGACAAGAACGTGCGTATATATATATTTCCACGCATATATATATATTTCCTTTTTATTTTATTTGTTTCTCAAAAAAGACTATATATGTTTCCTAGGTCATTATTAGGGATATCTTTTATCATCTATTGAATTATAAATACTTGGAGAGAGTTTTATCTGTTTCTTTAATTGTGCGCAATTGAGAGTTTTAAGAAATAATTTAAGATTGTTCCTTGTTTATCTTTGAGATTCAATCCTAGAATTGGTTTAGTGCTTTTATGCTTTCTACGTTGCGTCAATAAAAGAAACCATTAAAGTAATCCAAGTAAAACACATATTTATTTCAAGTGACAATTGCTGATTACATTTGCATGTTGTTACAAAACCCTTGTAACCTATTAATAGCTAAATTCGGTTACAAGTTGAGCTTAATACTTATGACACTGTGATAATGGGAAAAAATTACATGAGAGAGGATGGACATTTCGGTTTAAGTTCAAATGTGACACTTGTGTCAAAATAGTTGTTGATTTGGTGTGTATCGTAGAAATGGATATATAAAGGACCTACCATAGTGGTTAATGATATCTACTTATTTATAGTATTTTTAATAATATTTATCTTCTCACTTTGCATTATTAAAATTTTTATTTTCCATTTCTACTTAAACCAAAACTCTCATCTTTTACTGTGCAATTGTATAAAACCAAAACGCTCATCCTCTACTATGTCATCGTAAAAATTGCTATATCAAAGCACAATCACTGAGTTACCGCATTTCACAGGAGGACTTGTATTTTTATGTTCACCTTGGGCGTTGTTGCATGTAGAGTAAACTTTCTTCCCTTTTCTTGCTGGGGAAATGTTAACACTATTCATTATAATTCCGGTGCAAGGATGAAGGCTACTGCAATTCAAAGTGATGGCATTTGGACTCTTGGATGTTCCAATTATATTATTGTATGTTACTTCGTTAATACTCACAGCTGAATTCTTTACCTGTGCATCATCATTTAAGAGAATAAGAAAGAAAATATGTAATTACATAATTAGTGAAATATGTATCCACGATACATGTATATCAAAATTAAGAAGTTTTACATCTAATACAATCATAAAAATGGAATTGTAACTTTCTTTTTAAAATCATTTTCGCAAGTAATATATGCAAAGAAAAACTTGGTCATAAGAAAACTACTATTACTCTCAATTAATCCACCCACATTAGCTTTACTTTTGCTGTTAAAAATATGTATTTTGATTTAAATAATGTGAAGTCTAATCCCTAGTTTTGATTTAATAGTATAGAATAATGAATCGAGGGATAATTGCAAAATGCAATTTTAAAACTATTAGTTATGTGTATATCTATTTTCAAACTCTTAAAGTATAATTTTACATCCTCATAACTTTTAGGAAGACATGTAATTCAAAATTCTTGTTAAAGCATCAAAACTATTGGTAAAAGGAATATAAATTGGAATGGATTTGGGCTTTAATAATAAAGTTATGAGGTTATAAAAGCATGCCATCAAAGTTTAGAGGTTTATTTATATTTGAGTAGTTTTGGAGATGTACTTCCATTTTGCCCATAAATCAATTTATACTGAATTTAAAAAAAAAAATGGTGCATAAACGAATAAAGGGATAGATTAAATAAATTATGATGCACGCATGCATAGTTGACAGTTTTGGGTTGCTACAAAGGTACAGGAGATATGTGTATATTTTAAAAAATTATATAAAAAAGTAAAAATACGTTTTAAGAGTTTTTCATCCATGCTTAAATGATAGTATTAGGAGCATATTTGAATGTCACCAAAAATCAAATAGAGAGTAGTTATTCTTTTTTCTGCTTACATGAGTGCTGCATTCTTGATTAGGACAATAGGACTGGTCAATGATAATGGGATTTTCCGTGTTAACAAATTTGATGTCCTCGAATTGGATATTCCTTGCATATCCGGAACCTCCCTGAGATATCAACAAAATTGAAGTAAATAAATACGTAAAATGAATTAGGTTTATGGATTTTACAATAAATTTTTATTTTGCATTTACTGAATTCAAAAATACCTTCCAAGTTTTGATCCTTGCTCCATTTGTGGCTCCCCTGAAAATACAATTCTTCACAAAGATATTTTCCACTGCACCAAATTCTCCATTTTCCCCTAAGCTTCCAATACTGTGAGAGGAAAAAGGAAAGGGAGAACTTGATTCCATGTTTGAATATATTTCCCATATATGAAAACTAGCCACTCTCTCCCTTTCTCTCTACTAAATTTTAGGTGGGTGTCCATTATATATTTTTTTTCACTATTATATTTCGATCATATTGATTCAAATATGATGATCTGCAACTATTCCTTCTTTAAGGAATAAAACTTGTTTTGGAATCTTTTTTTTTTTTTTTTTAATGTAGAATTGTTTTCATTCTTTACTTTCTTTGTCATCCAAACACAGGATGCTTTAAAGCTAGAGTCTTAGGTTTCCTCCCATTTTAAATTACTCGTTAATGGAACGTAGACTGAGCTCTTAAGCCTACGTTGCATTTGATATGAACAGAAGAGAAATATTTACAAACCTTATCCCATGACCAGGGCCACATTTCACGTTTGCTATGTTGATAAAGAAAGAGCCATTGTTGATAGCAATGCAATCATCACCTGAAGTAAAGAGAAAATTTCTAAATATAGAATTATAAAAGAAAAATCCACTAGCATACATAGAGTTGCCCAATTTTACCTTTACATATTCATGGATTTTTATGGATGGAATTTTTTTATAGCAAATAGAGAAATCACATACCATCGCTTTTGGTTATCTTGGTATAGTTAATTATAAATAAGAAAAAAAAAGTGAATATTACCATATATATATAGAGAGAGAGAGAGAGAAAATAGTAAAATACCTGTTCCAATTGTCAAGTTATAAATCGCGATGTTGGTGGACTGGGAAATGTCGATGCCATCAGTGTTTGGACTCGTTTCAGGTGCCTGAATGTGGAGGTTTCGGATGGATGCACTGCTGCATCGATGTATGGAGATGTGATTTTTTTGGCTGTCGACGTGTGTCAAACCATAAAGACTGAGATTCTTGGCATTTTGAATCTTCAATGCCTGGCAATATAAAATGGCAGATACTTACTCTATCATTGAGACATTCACGTTATTTTCCTTATTTCGCACATGTATTCTATAAGATCGCATTACTAGAAAAAAGAATAATAGTGACATCTATTTAATGAATATCTATATTATTAATTTTTATTTCATTTCTACAAATAGTCTATATGATTATTCCTTAAATTTTAATAGAAGTAATCCATCTTACCGTGGGTTTAGTACAATCTTTCATCTGCAAAATGAAATCAATTTTTAATAAGTTTTATTTTAATACTCTGCAATTGAAGTTGAAAAATAAAAGCATGGTTGTTGTAATATGTCGCACGACCAACCTCTGGACAAGACTTCCACCAAGCGGCACCTCGGCCGTCGATGGTGCCGGTGCCACTTAATGTTAGTCCATCGACATCCTTAAACAAGAGCCATTCATATTGGTCTTTGCCATCCCAAACTTTTTCAGGTGCAATTACTTTTCCGAGGATCTTAAACATCATAAGAAAAAAATAAAATGTTTAAAGTGTTAACAAACAAAACAAAATTACACAAAATATGGAACAATAACTGACTTATCATAGTGCATATCATGTGAATTGACAATATGATATAATAACAAAATGTATATATATATATAATCGATTATAATAGATTGAAAAAAAAAGGGGGGGAAAATAGATAATTGCAGCATTATCTATCGCAACAATCGTTCTAGAAAACACTAAATGTATAATTTTACCTGAAAATGAACACCACTTGTTTTACATGGACCTTGAAAGCTTATAGGCTTCAACAAAAATACTTTTGGAGAAGGTACTTTCAGGGTAGGATTGCCCGATGTAGCTTGACATGCTTCTTCCCATGCTTTGCTAAATGCCTTTATAAATAAACATATGAATTTGACGAATTAGGGTACAATAATAATTACTAGGAATGGGCTCCTTCTTTTGAAGTATTAGATTTAATTAATCATTTTAAACATTACTAATAATTAAAGCTATTTATCTACTTGAAAAGAAATGTTAAGACATTATTTTCTTTATGGACAACATTTTCACTACCTTTTTTACATTCGTCGTAATTAAAACTTGTAGCAGTCAAACAATTGAGTAATCTCAAGAGGTTGAAAATACTAGTGGCCAGTCACTAATAACGGTGGTTAACAGCTACAAAAATCCTAATTGAAAATCATGAAACTAATTTTTTTTTCAAAAATAGAAATTATTTTTCTAATTTTCCATAGACATCTTAGATATCCACCACCATTAATCGCTACTCCTATCTTCCACTACTACTTATAACTATAAACCTCTAATAATCGCAAATTAAATGATTACTATGATATACAACTTTAATAATAGTGAATGTTTGAAAAGAATCTAAAATATGCACTCCAAGTAAGAGCTACATCCGAAGCACTAAATAGCATTTGTATACTTTGCTATCGTCAGTTACTCCATCACCGACGGCTCCATACTTCGTTACATCAAATATTTGCTGGGCAAGGCAAGCTACCAACATTGTCATGCACAAAACTGACCAAACTATGAAAATTGCCTGCATAATGCAACCCAAGAAACATATAATTATTTACTTACTAAATGCGTAATAATGATACACGAGCCGACATTATTCATATTCTGATTACAATAAAGAGGATGATGAGATAATATAAACTATACGCTTGTATTGAAATTCTTACAATGCTAGCCATGAAAACAATATGATATGTTTCTTCTTTTCTAGGTATAAGAGTTATGATTCACTTAATTGCATGAAAATGAGAAACCAATGCTTGTGATTTATATAGATGGCCAAGACCCTTTGATAGTAATGAATAGTGAGATCCAATATTTTTAAATGTCCAATAGAATAATATTTAGACAAAATTAATACAATGATTGTGGAGAGATATATACATATTAACTTTCATTATTTTGTTTTTGGCCGATTGCTTTAATTAAATTTAGTTATGGTATGTTATCTCTTTCTTTTTGGGGAAGGGATTTTGGCCTATGATCTTTCCTTTTTTAATTTTTAATTTTTATTTATTTTTTAAATAGACAATCAGGGTCTTTCCAACCTCTCATGATGGATAACTTTACTGACGTTTACTGTTTCTTTTAATTTTGTTGTTCCTAAATAAAAGTTCGTGTCATCTCACTATTATTTACATGATTTTCTATTATCTACTTGTAATAAGCCTACAACTGTTATTCTATTCATTTGCCAAATTTTCCATGCTAATGAATTATTTCATCAAGTTCTTTTGTTTGTAATTGAATAGCATAATTCCTGTCACCTGCTTATCTTTCCTCTATATCTTATATTATATTTGCTTAATGAATTATAATAATCAGTAGATTCTTCTTTTAATAATAGCTATAACGATTGTAAATGTCTTTATTTATCTTTTCTTACCTCAACCTTAATATGAAATTCACTCTAGCAAAATGAATGTTACCTTTAAAAATTTAAAGATTACTTACCAACTTGGCTTTGATGTCATTTTCATCCAGTGTGCTTCCATAGACTTAAGATATTAACGCTTCTAAGAAAACTGCTTGCTTACGGTGAATTGTACCAATAATTTAACTAATAAAGAATAGGGATGAGCTAGTAACCACATCAAAATTTATAATTTGTTACATACAATAAAATTGGATAAGTTTTTTTTTTTTTATGGATATTAAAGATCATAAAAATAAATTTTGGTTCCAATTTTTCAAAACTTGATATCATATAATAAAGTATAGGTAAAACGTTATCATATCTTGCATATATTCTATAGTCACCTTATAAAAATTCTTAATTAATTATTGATATTGAATATATTAAAATATGATATATATATATATATATACTGAAATTAACATACAAAAGCACATTTTTCCATTATAGAAAGTAAACTCCAAAACATCTGACATTTTTCATTCTTCCATGGCCTCTCATTTTTTCCCATAGTACTGATACTAGCCCTAGTCACTCAACCCTCATTTTCTTTTTGGTCTCAATTTCTTTTTGACACCACTTAGTTTTTCTTGACTCAAATAATCTCAACTCATTTTATCTTCCATATTCCTTTATCATTAGTTAGGGAAGGGTTCCATCATTTTGCGCCACACTCCACCCCCCACCACCATATGTTGTTAGATTTAATTGGCTTATTTTTAAGTAGTTTTATAATAGGTTTTATTTGGTATAAATCATTGTGAACAAACTATTTTCTTCTAATAAAGAAAATGAAAAAAATGGCTATATTTAAGTAAAAAACATTTAAAGCTTGATTTATTTTATTATATCATACTTTTCATCACATGTTTATATATTAGGAAATACCTTATTTAAAGTAGTATTATTATATTCATGGTGTATGACCTCATGAAAATTATTGGTGACTATAAGTTGATCTATTAGAATGATCGACTTATCTATTATCATTATCTTGTTCAAGCTTATTGTGTCTTAAGTCTTCTAAGTATTTATTCATTGGCTACATTCCCAATCTTTTTTTTTTTTTAATTTTCAATTTTAATACTTGGCTTTCTTAGCCATTTCATTTTCTCTTTAGGAAAAGGATTCAATGCTTTCATGTTGATGCAAGTGGAGAATCGTAACAAGTAAGGCAAGTAAAGAAACAATGATTGCCTAATACAACAACCCAGAATGCCAGCACAAGCTGGTATTTATATATTTTCCCATCATTTTTTCTTGTGCTACAGAAGCAAAGTATTGATATATAGTAACAATTGCTCTTTCCCATGTGTATAGTAGGGAATATTCTAGTGACCACCTAAACCCAGCTACAAGACAATCCAATATTTATGACACTCCTGATGTTTGGGAAAATCATATCTAAAGATAAATAGAAGATAAATGATTAGTTTGGTAGTTTAAATAGAAAATGAATATCATTAAAAATAATATAAATAAAAGATGTTCATTACATATTACCATTAATATTAAAATGGATACTAATATAGCACGTATCACATGAGCTAGCAACCTCGGAGCTCCATCGTGGAGTTACCACACTTCACAGGACTTGTGTTGTTAAATTTACTATGAACATCGTTGCAGACAGTGTAAACTTTCTTCCCTTTGTTTACTTACCAAGTCTTAACATTATTCGTTTTAATTGAAGTGCAACCATGATGAAGGCTACCGCAATTCAAAGTGATGGCATTTGGACTCGTGGATGTTCCATATATATTATTGTATCTTACTTCGCTGATCATCACAATCGAGTCATTCACCTGCACATCAAAATTTAAGAGAATAAAATAGAAAAATTCCGTAAATATATATGTGTGACGAAGTGCTTATGTCTCAAAATAAAGAAGGTTTATATATAATCCTATTGTGAGAAATGGAATTTTAATTCTCTTTCCGTTTTATTTTAGTACTACATGCAAAATGTTTTAATGTTACCTACTGGAAACGTGGCTATAAAAATACCATAACGATTTTTCACCTATCCATCCACATTAGCTATATTTTTGCTTTTAAAGGAATATGTATTTTGATTTTGTAATATAGAAGATAATGAATCAAAGAGTATTTCAAAATTATTAGTTAGGTAGGGATCCGTACTCAAACTTTTAAAGCGTATTTCCAAATTATTGCTGAAATGCCAAAATTGTTGGCAAAAGTACCATATATGAATATTTTTAAGAATTACGAGAGTATGAAAGCATACAATTAAAGTCTATGTACACTTGATCAAATTTTATCTATAAATCAATTTATGCCATTTAGAAAAAAAAATTGTACACATATAATTAGAGGGATAAATTAAAGTATACATCATAGATGTGACTTATGAGGATCTTCGCATTTTCATTTCAATATCTATATTATGATGCAAAGATGCATTTAACTCTATTTAATTACCCCAAATTGTCGTTGAAATCCAAAACTGTTGCTACTAAGAACATAAGTGAAGTTCTTGGAGTTGCAAAGATGATAATAGATATACTTGTATATTCCGTTGATAAATTTTGAGGTATACAACCACCATAACTAAATACTACATTTATCGTCCACCATTACTTATAACTATAAACCTCTTGTAACTGCAATTTCACGATATTATTGCAATGTAAAACTTTTAAATGGCAAAAACATCCTGAAAATGTGATAAAGTACATACACATACACTCACCTCCGTAATTTATTACATCAGACATATGGTCGTTAGTGGATGCTACCGACATGGTCATGCTCAAAAGTGACCATGTCATGAAAATTCCCTGCAGAATAACCCAGCAAACATATAATATAATTACTTAGTTAAAGGAATAATTGTAACGATATACACCTGAACATCCATAATCCGATTAAAAAAAAACTTACGGTAAACACCTCATTTTTGCCTCTAATGATAAATAATAATCAATTTTCAATTTTTTCAATTTTTGTCCTAATTTAGCAAAAAATAAAAAAAATATTCAAAAAATAAAATAAATAAGAAAAATACATCAATTTTGAAAAATAATTATAAAAATAATAAGAAAAAGAGTTAAATAATTTTTACCTATTTTTAGAATTTCAAAATAATAAAAATTAATAAAAAAAATACAAGACACATATACAATTTGCGTAATAAATAAAATTGAGATTTGGGCTAGCTCAGCTCGCTCGTGGGCACACCTGGGACACGTGTGGGGAAGGCGAGGTCGAGGGATCGAATCCGGGCAAAGGCACTTTGTGCCATTTTGTTTTCTTCCCCCAGCTGCCACGTGGCATCGTCGGATTGGCCAGCCCGAGCACACGCCAGGCGCGTGCTCATCTTCTTCCTCCCTTCGACCGACGAACGAAAAACGAGCGAGAAGAAAGCGAAACAAATATGGGCGAACTTAAGTCGATTTTTCCTAATCTTTTTGGATTTATCACTATCACAATCTAGATAAATCCTAAAAAACGGCTCTAATCTAAGGAATAAAGATCACATTTTGAAGATAAGGGCAAATCCTCCACCGTGGTCGAGATTCAGACTTATCCACCATTGGGCTTCGATGCCTATTGTAAACACCCCATTTTTGCCCTAGGAGTCAATAATTTTCAATAATAATCAATTTTCAATTTTTCCTAATTTTTCCCAATTTTTCCCTAATTTAGCATAAAATAATAAAAATGTTCAAAAAATAAAAATAAATAGGAAAACACTTCAATTTTGAAAAATGATTTCGGAAATAGCAATAATGAATAATAAACAATTTTTACAAATTTTTGAAATTTCAAAAAATACAAAAAAATAGAAAAATCGCATTGCATATATGCAATTTGCGAAATTAGAAAAATTAGGAAAGTGGGCTAGCTCAGCTGGTCCGGACCATGGCTAGGCGCGCGCGCGGGTGGCTCGGTCAGACGTTCGAATCGCGGAGGAAGCAGTTTCCGCATTTTGCAATTTTTCGACTTATCCAGGACACGTGGCAGCATCTGATTGGCTGGAAGAAACACACGCGCCGGGCGCGTGATCGTCTCCTACCTCGAGCCCGAGATCGCCGGCGAAGAAAAAATTCGTATTTCGGCCGTTTTGATTCGATTTTTTTGCACAAATCCAACAGATCTTCAACAAAAATAAGATAAACATTATCTAATTAAAATCAAATCGCAACAAATCGTTGGATGGGCACGAATCGGAGTTGGTTTTTCAACCGAAAATCCGATCAGCTTCAATCGGAGGAAATCCGAGCTTATCTAGCTCGGTTTCAAGCGCCTATAAATAGAGGAGGAGATGAGGAAGCAAGAGGACAGATCAGAATTGCGAGAGAGAGAGAAAAGAGTGTAGATCGGAGGAAACCCAAAGTTGCGACCGCCGATCGGAGTTGAGCCACCGCAAGGAGACGTTCTGGGAGTAAACCGCCACCACCATCGGATTCAGCACCCTCAAGAAGCTAGGATTCGACACTTCACCCGCCGCAAAGGATCGCCGGAACGTCGTGAACGAGCCAACCCCGCCGCCGTGTCCGACCCGACCGACCCGACCCGCGCACCGACCCGGATCTAGGTAAGTCGGATTTTCTAGATTTTATTTTATTTTATTTATTTTGTTTGTTTATTTATTCTAAATTTATTATTATTGTTATTTTTTTGTTTTTGTTATTTGTTTAGTTATTAGTTATTTATTTACTTCTATTTTTAATAAATAGAAAAATGTAGAAATTAGGTTTTTTAGGATTTAATAATGTAAAATAAAAAATAAAATAAAATAAATTATAAAAATAATAAAATGAAGAAAAAAACAATAAAATATTAGGAAAATAATAGTAAAGTTTTAGATCTCAAAATAGGATAGATAATAAACTTAGGATAAAATTTTCAACAAAAATAAAAAATCACAAAAATCACAAAAAAAAACAAAAAAAATCATAAATATAAATAAATAAGTTTTAGCACTTAGAAAAATCATTTTCATCAAATAAATCAAAATTGATGTTTTCCCTACAAAATCATTTTCAAAATGAAATCAAGCTTAGGCTTAGAGTTTTTAGGAAAAATCCAAAAAATGGTAAGAACATAAATTGAAAGAAATTTCAAAATTAAAATTCACCAACACACTAAAGATTTTCAGAAAAGCGAACTACGGCTTGTTTGATCCTGAGTAGCAGGTACGTAGGCACCCATTCGGGTCAACCCATAAAATAAATGAAAAATCCTTTTTCTGAAATAAATTCAAAGACATAACAAAAATTAACAGAAACACAATGAAACACATTTCTAAAGATGAACAATTTTAGGAGATTAGGTGGTAACCGTATAGGTTTTAATAGGTTAGCCTCCGGACTTAGAAACTCTGGTTTTCCCTTTTTCTCTTCTCACAAAAACGAGAAGAGGAAATAACGACGACTAGTAGTCCAAATTAAGACTAATCCGCTCCTTTAGTCTTAATTCACTTTTTCCCAACAACAGTTGGGTGGCGACTCCAAAAATCAAACGAAATTCCTAACTCAAGTCGAGGATCTAGATTAGATGAGCATAGGGTTTAGTTTAGATCGGATTAGGAATGGGAATTCAAAAATTAGACTCGACACCTATAGATAGAGATCGGAGGGGAGGCTAGAGGACCAAGAGAAAGGGAGTGATAGAAGGCATTGAAAGGAAAGAAAAAGAAAAGCATATGCCGAGCCCTCGCTGTAGTTTTCTCGCTCAAAACCCTCACTGTAGCTCTTAGACCACCGTGTAGGGTGGTTTTCGATAGAAAACACCACCATCACTGGATTCGTCATCCTCAGAAGCTTCGAAAACGTATCTTATTCGACAAAAACGAACGCCGGAATGCCGCTGACAAGGATCCAGCCACCGTGACCGATCGACCCGACCCGCGTACTGACCAGGATCCAGGTAAGTCGGATTTTCTGATTTTTATTTTTATTTTTTTATTTATTTCCTATTTGTTTATTTAGTTATTTTATTTATTTATTTTGAATTTCTTTATTTATTTACTTGTTATTTATAATTCAAAAATAGAAAAAAATATTGGAATTTAGATCAGTTTTTTTTAGGATTTAATTTATGATGAATAATAATAGAAAAAATAATAATTATAATAATAAATAATAAAAATATAAAATTATATAAAGAAAATGATAAAAAATACATATTAGAGGAAATAGTAAAATTTAGATTTTAGTTTAGGATAGATAAATAATATAGGATAAAAATTTTCAATAAAAATTATAAAAAATTAATAAAAATCAATAAAAATTTATAATAGTAGAAATGAGTTGAAAAATAGAAAAATGAAATTTTTATCACTTAGAAAAATAATTTTCTTAAATAAATCCAAAATTGGTTTTTTTCTTAAAATTATTATTTAAAAAAAAAAATCAAACGATCAAGTTTAGGCTTAGATTTTTTTTAGAAAAATACTAAGATGGTAAAAATGTAAATCAAAAGAAATTTCATAATTAAAAATCACCAACATGCTAAAGTTTTTCAGAAAAAGAGAACTACGACACGTTTGATCTTGAATAGCAGGTACGTAGGCACCCATTTGGGGCAACCCTAAAAAGAATAAAAAAATCATTTTTTTTTTAGAATGGGTTAGTAAAAAAAGACAAATAAAAGACATTTCGGATAAGGTTTAGATTTCATGAGATTAGGGTGGTAACCTTAGGGTTTTAAAAGGTTAGCATCCGAACTCAGAAACTTTGGTTTTCTCTTTCCTCTTTTCACAAAAAATGAAAAGAGGAAATCACGACGACTAGTGGTCTAAATTAGTATTAATCTGCTCAATTAGTCCTAATTCAATTTTTCCCAACCACAGTTGGGTGGCGACTCCAAAATAAAACGAAATTCCTAACTCAAGTCGAGGATCTACATTAGATGAGCGTAGGATCTAGTATAAATCGGATTAGGAATGAGAAAAATAAAAAATTAGACTCGACAGGATGGCGACTCCATTGGGGACGCTCTCTAGTAGGCTAGCCACCTAAATCTCCTTAAATCACTTTTTCAATGAATGTCTTTTTGGCTTATTATATTATTGCTAACCTTTCAGGGATTTAACTAGATTTAGGGTCAGTTATTTACTTTAGTTGTTGAGTCTGCATGCAAATAATTGTGTGAGTAGATAGTCAAACCCAGGCCGTCTTAGGACCCTGAGACGGGGGGCCATTGTGTAGGTTTCGGGCGAAGTGATATGATCACCGTTCGAGACCGATTAGGCTATCCCACCCAATGATTCGATATGGCCTGAGATCCATTTCTCCAAGAATGCGAGAGGCTATAGAGCTTGGGGACCTGTTAGAACCTACCTATTTGCATACACGACATCATGGGCTGACAACTGATTGATGATGTAATACTTTTATTCTTTTCATGGAGTTCAGATACATTTCCCTGTAATGCTATCATTGTAACATAGTTCTTGTTGTAATTAGAAATTTCTGTTGTAATGGATTGCTAGTTCCATAGTTGACCGCCTCCTCCGCAAAGAGATCCGAGTATGCAAACCTCTGGACCTGAAATTGGTACTAGACCACTGGTTCACCCTATATAACCCAGAGGAGTAGGCCTTCATCCAACAGAAAATATGGCCCATCCTCTCATTAATGAAGATGGAGATGAACTTACCCTTGGTACGAGCCATGCTCCATCTACGGGAAATAGAGCCCGCGACTTTCTTCATCGGGCCACATGAGATTACTCCTACCCTGGAAGAGTACACACAACTGCTACAGGCGCTAGCACTAACCAACGAGGTGTATGTACCGGATCTTGAGGCCGGGCCAGCCGGTATCTTCAACAGACTCCTGGGTATCCGCAAAACAGCAATCAACAAGGCCCTAGCAGACTGTAACGGATACTGCATACGAATAGATGAGTTGGAAGCCTGGTTCATCGCTCGAGAAGATAACGAGGACAGGAAAGACATATTGTGTGGGGACCCCAAGAGTTATAGACAAAGAAGGGTGAGTGCTTTCATCCTGATAGCCTTCAACACCATGCTCTTCCCCATCGGAACTTTCTATGTCCACTACTGAGTCGTAGAACTAGTGGCCTAATTCCTGGAAGGAAAATCTTACATCCCGGCTCTATTGGCTAAACAGATCTGGAACTTAAACTTCGTCAAGAAAAAAGGCCACGGGATCCTCCGCTCAAATATCAACCTTATCCTGATATGGTTTGTAAGCCACCTCAAGTGTTTTGGGCTGAACATGGTTCGAAAAACCTTTGCTCAACAAGTGGATCTCGTGGACTCATGTATAGAGAATATAAAGTTGCTCGATGACTTTACCGGCCATAGTTGGGTAGAAGTGCTTAAAAGTTTCAGTGCTAATGACATTTTGTGGACAGCCGGTTGGAGTTGCTGTGACAAAGTTATCTTAACTTGCAGTAATTTTCAAGCCGTGCCTCTAATCAGTATCAGCAGATGTATAAGTTATCATCCCAACTTAGTGGTCCGCCAGTTCGGTACTATTCAAGACATAGTTTATCGGCCCTCGCTGGAAGCAGTCACATTCGAGTACCAAGATCCGAACTTATTAGTAGTTGAGAAATTTGCTAAGCTGGCAGAGGTTAAAGCACTATCGGAAGCCCGAATCGAGAGCCCAAATGTAGACCTCGGAGAGTTGGACGGCGAAGTGGGCAAACATCGAGCCACCAGGGAGTTCGTGATCTACCAGCTGTATCAGACGGGGGAAAGAGCATACCGGGTCCTAGATGTCACCGAACCTAAGCCAGACAATGTAAACCTGGAGCTAGAAATCTACCTAGAGCAGGTCAGGGCCTAGATGGAAGTATATTTTGAGGCTGCAGATTATAAAAAGGATATCTGGAAGGGCCGATTCAAGGAATCTGATCAAAGAAACAAAGCCTTGGAAGCTTAGCTGGAGTAGACCCAAGCCAGAGTCAAGGAATTGGAAGCCGTCATCAAAGGGAAACCTGAGTCTACGTAGCAGAAGACTAAGAGAGCTAGGAAATAGATTATTATTGTACTCTTTATTTTTTTTCAAGTATTGAACTTAAAGTTTCCAATATTAATAAAGTTTCAGTATTATGTCATCAATAAATTGTTAGCCCCTTTATTTTAGCATCCGTGTGACACATGCATCACATTTTCATGCATACATCATACTAAAGAAAAATGCGCACCAGGTATCAAAAATAGCTCCCAAACAACCAAACCCTCCTAGAAGCTCAATCTGCACACGTTCAAGAACCAAAATGGCAAATAGTGGCGACAACCACAATAACACAAGTGCTGACACTGCTTCAAACTCTAGGATCGTATCCCTAGAACAAACGGTCCAGCAGCTAGTTGCAAAAGTCCATCTCCTGACTGAAAGCATTGGCCTCCTTCGCACCACGCAACCGACTCAAGAAGAACATTCAAGGGCTAGAAAAGGGAAGGCAGTGGAGGGGCAGCCTCCAAAATATGAGGAAATCAATTCCCACCTCAACCTGGCCTTTGAATTTGAGCCGAGAGTCAACCGGGGTCTAACCTTTGATGACTTGAAGAAGGAGATGGAGGAGAGACAAAAAGGGATGGAAAAGAGACTCTTCTAACAACTGGCTGACAAAATGAAAATAATAGAGGGGCCTGACGGTTTCGAACAAGCAGGGATCACCAGCTTGCCAACATATGGGGAAGAGGTATACCCTGATAAATTCAAGACCTCAGAATTTGAAAAGTATGACGATACTGGATGCCCCAAGATGCACACAAGGCTATATGCTCGAAAGATGAGCAAGTATGCTCAATATGACCAACTGATGATCTAGACCTTCCAGGATAGCCTTACAGGTCTTGCATTAGTTTGGTATGCTCACCTGGATTTCAATCAAGTCAACACCTAGGAAAGGCTTGCCCGGTCGTTTTATGACCAATATAAGTCATCCTCTCAGTGATTGATCTAGGGAGTCTTCGAAAGAGACATGCTGGGTTTTTTAAAGAGTATGCTTAACGATGGAGAGCTCAAGATGCCAGGGTAGCAACCCCAATTTCTGAAAAAGAGTTGACATCCATATTCGTCAACACTTTGGACAAGACCTACTTCTCACATCTAGTGGGCCAGAAATCATCCAGTTTTGCAGAAGTAGTGGCCGTAGGGTACCGGATTGAAAGCGCCATCACAACAGGCAGACTCTAAACAATGGATCCTCCCAAGGTCACATCATCACAAAGGCCTTTGGGAGGTGACGGAGCCAAGGAGTCTACCGTCAGCACAGTCAACTTCATTAAAGCAGACAAAACTGGGACTCGTGTGACATTCCAAACTATGAGTGCCCCAGCCCAGCACTCCCCGGCAAATCACGCCCAGGCTGCCAGAGTCCCCGAGACAGTTCACCCCTTAATTCCGATCCCGCTCAGCCAGGTCTTCGCTTGGCTACGGGCGGATAATTTAATTTGATTAGCTTTGAGATCCCGAATGACCGGTACAAGCCTAGGAATTTCGAGTCAAGCCTCAAATGTGACTATCATATGGGCCAAGAGGGGCATTCCACAGACAGATGCTAGAGGCTCCGAAACAAAATCCAGGATCTGATTGACGCAAGGATTGTGCAGTTGGACTTTGTCAACACCTCGGCGCCCAATGTTAACACCAATTCGCTGCCCAATCATAAGCCCACCATCAATATGATCACATCTGAAGAGTCGGCTCCCAAAGAATCCTCCAAGTAAAAGGCGGCAGGCCAGTGGAAAAATCATTCCCATCAAACTCCAGAGAAAACCCCCAAATCACATATTAAAAAGAGATGGTTAGTTGGAGACCCAACAGTTAGTACCTTGGGAGAATCACACGGGAGATTTGAGTACCTAGTGAACTATTCTTACACCCCAACTGTATATGGGCTACCTAGCAGATGGGGGCCCAAGTTTGAGAAAGAAGACAACCCACCGAAAAGAAGGGGAGAAGTCTGTGAAGATGATCAATTCAAATCAAAAGCTAAGGGTCATAAAATGCTATGAAGGACAGTCAACTGAGATACAAATCCCGAAGAAGAGATATGTGTTCAATGTCCCAATACCTGCAGAGAGGTATAAGGCCGCACCATTTGACTATCAGACCCTCGAGCAAGAACGACCCCCTATGGTAGGAGGAATCACCCGCTTTGGGAGAGTTTATGACCCGAAATATAAAATCTCAACTGAGGAGCCTAACATGGAGATAGGAAGGGAAGAGGAAGAGGGGCTCGCTGCATTTACAAAAATGGTCAAGGCGAGTGAATATAAGATCATGGAACAACTAAACAAGGTTCCAACCCAAATATCACTCATGGGCCTCCTTACAACCTCTAAGCCCCACAGGGAAGTACTCTTCAAAGTGCTCAAACAGATCCGGGTACCAGAAGGCATCGTTACAGACAAATTAAGTCATGTGGCAGATTTTATCTTCACTATGGACTAGATATCTTTCTCCCCTGAAGAGCTAGGAGAAGATGGAGACCAACATATAAAACCACTAGTACTCATCGACAACGGGTTGTCCCTCAATGTTTGCCCATTGGCTACCCTCGACTTATTGGGGGTCGATTCAAGCAATATTAAACCTAGCTCGACGGTGGTCAGAGCTTTCGACGGGTCAAAAAGAGACATAGTAAGAGAAATAAGCTTGCCAGTAGAGATTGGTCCGCAAGTGTTCTACATCTCCTTCCAAGTCCTTGACATCCCAAGATCTTTCAATCTACTTTTGGGAAGGCCGTGGATACATACTGCTGGAGCTATACCCTCAAGCCTCCATCAGAAGGTTAAATTCATCACAAATGGGCAGATTATCACAGCACTGGGAAAACAAGATTATGCCATCTACAAAGAAACCGCTATACCATACATTGGGGATGATGGTTCCGAAGACCTTGGTCTCCAAATATTCAATGAGGTGAATATGGTGACCAGCAAGGAAGGCCATCAGTTTAAGGAGGGGCAGCAAGGGACGTTTGGACTAAGGTACGTTCCTACAGCCCAAGAAGAAGCACGAGCCGGAGGTGTCAAAGGCAGGAAGAAAGAGAAGCTAAGCCACACCCAGATGCGCATTCCACCCCTCCAACAATCATTCAGACAAGCAACCATCGTTCAAGAGCCAAGGATAAGCGAATATGACGTCAACAATGGGAGCCCAACCCCTCGCACGTCCAAACAACATCCAGCTCTCAATAATTGGTTATGTTATCCTATTGATAGCTCTAGGTCAGCTCAAGGATAGAGAACGATTGTTAAATAATTTTTATTGAGACTTCTTTACATAATTCAATAAATTACAAGTTTATCTTATATATATTTGCTTTCATTTTACTTCACCCAGATCTCCTACCATCGAACATTAGGGACATTTCTCATAGGTAGAAAATAAAAACGCTGATATCGTTTCCAACGCTACTAGGTCGGTTGTTGGAGGCGATATCCTTGACCACGAAATAATACAAGAAAATTGGCAAAAACATGAACAAAGCAAAATTTCAATTGACGAGCCAATGGAGATAGTAAATTTGGGAAGTGTTGAAGAACCAAAAAATCTTAAGGTCGGGACCGGTTTAAGTGCCGAGTAAAAACGTGAGATGACTGAGTTGTTAACTGAGTATGCAAATGTGTTCGCCTGGTTATATGGCGACATGCTAGGATTAGACCAATCAATAGTAGTTCACAGGCTTCCCATAAGGGAAGATGTCAAACCTAAAAAGCAGAAATTGAGAAGATTTAGGCTTGATGTCTTATTAAAGATAAGAGAGGAAGTCAAGAAACTATTAGAAGTAGGGTTCATCGAACTGTCCGACTACTTGGAGTGGATAGTGGATATAGTCCCCATTCTAAAAAAGAATGGAAAAGTACGCATATGCGTAGACTTCCGGGACTTAAACCAAGCTACGCCAAAAGACAACTTCCCCCTACCTCACATTGATGTTCTAGTAGACAACACTGTAGGAAAACATATTTTCTCATTTATGGATAGTTTCTCAGGATATAATCAAATAAAAATGGTTGAAGAAGATAAAATCAAAACGACTTTCATCACAACATGGGGGGACTTTCTGTTATAAAGTCATGCCCTTTGGCTTGAAAAACGCCAGGGTAACATATTAGAGAGCCATGGTTGCGATACTTCATGACATGATGCATCGAGAAGTCGAAGTATACGTCGACGACATGATAGCCAAGTCTAAAGAAGAAGAGAGCCATACAGATATCCTGAGGAAGTTGTTTAAGCGATTGAGAAAATTCCAATTCAAGTTAAATCTAGAGAAGTGCACTTTCGGGGTCACAACCGGCAAGTTGTTAGGGTTTGTCATAAGCTGGGAAGGCATCAAGATCGACCTTGACAAAGTAAAATCTATATTAGAGCTACCTTCCTCACGCACTGTCAAAGAAGTAAGAGGTTTGCTGAGAAGGTTGAATTACATAGCTCGTTTTATCTCACAACTTACAGATAAGTGCCGACCACTATTTCGTCTATTAAAAAAGAATGTAGCAGTAGAATGGGACGACGAATGTGAAGAAGCATTCAGGATGATCAAAGACTATCTCATAAAGCCTCCAGTCTTGATAGTCCTGAAGCAAGGGAAGCCTTTATTCCTATACCTCACGATACCTCTTAAGTTCATGGGATGCGTGTTGGGGCAGAAAGATGAAGAGGGAAGAGATCGTTCTATATATTATCTAAGCAAGAAATTCACATACGGGGAACATAGGTATTCAGAAGTAGAGAGGACTTACTGTGCTCTGATTTGGGTCATGCACCGGTTAAGGCAATACACCCTTTACTATCACATTGAGCTGTTGACAAAACATGATCATCTGAAGTACTTGGCAGAGAAGCCCGTTTTGATAGGGAGAATCTCTAAACGGAAAATGCTCTTATTGGAGTTTGATATCACATACATAAATCAAAACTTGATGAAAGGGCAATCTTTAGCCGACCAATTGGCAGAACACCCTGTCGAGGGAAATTCCCAAGATCCACAAGTTTAATTCCCTGATGAAAATATATTAACAGTGGAAGGTACATCAATAGAAGATTATGGGATAGACGGGAACCCTAAGTGGAAAATATTCTTCGATGGAGTTGCCAATGTATTCGGTTGTGGGATCGGGGTAGTGTTGATATCCCCAGACGGAACACAATTCCCTTCCGCAACAAGGCTCACATTTCCATATACCAATAATATCGCGGAATATGAGGCATACATCCTCGGCCTCAAAATGGCTTGCCATATGGAAATCCACGAACTAGAAGTGTACGGAGATTCATCACTTATCATATTACAGACGAGAGGGGAATATAAGTCTAAAGACTCCAAACTGGTACCATACCATCAGCATTTGACAGAGCTAATAGAAGAATTCAAGGCAATTACTTTCACATACGTCCTAAAAACTCAGAATCAGTTTGCGGATGCATTTGCCACACTAGCATCTATGATTCAGATAACAGGGGGAGCCGAAGTCCAACCTTTGAAAATAGACATCGAAAATCGGCCCGCCTATTGTTTGGTAATTGAAAAAGCATAAAATGATAAGCCTTGGTATTACGACATCAAAACTTTTCTCCAAGAAAGCAAATACCCTGAAATGGCTAGCAAGAATCACTAAAGAACACTCAGAAGGTTAGCAAGTCATTTCTTATTAAGTGGGTCTGTGCTTTACAAAAGATCGTCTGATACCACCTTGCTAAGATGTGTGGATAAAAATGAGGCATGTGAACTGATGAAAGAAGTACATGAAGGGGTATGTGGACCTCATATGAACGGCTACATGTTGGCCCGAAAAATCATGAGGTTAGGTTACTATTGGTTAACCATGGAATCAGATTGCATAAAATATGTCAAGCACTGTCATTTGTGTCAAGTGTACGCAAACCGGATAAATGCTCCGCCCAACGAGTTGCACTTGTTGTCAGCACCATAGCCTTTCTCCATGTGAGGAATCGACATAATAGGTCCAATCACTCTGACAGCATCTAATGGCCACAGGTTCATATTGGTAGCAATTGATTACTTCACCAAGTGGGTAAAAGCTTCATCATATGCCAATGTCACCAAAGGAGTAATAGTCCTCTTCTTGAAAAGGGACATAATAGCTTGATATGGAGTTCCTAAGTCTATCATCACTGACAACGATACCAATCTTAATAACAAATCGATGATAGGTTTATGTCAACAATTTCACATAAACCATAGAAATTCAACTCCCTACCGACCTCAAATGAACGGGGTAGTAGAAGCAGCCAACAGGAATATCAAAAAGATCATCGAAAAAATGACAACTACTTACAAAGATTAGTACGAGATGTTGCCGTTTGCCCTCATGGCTTATAGGACCTCAATTAGAACATCTACTGGAGCTATCCCATATTCACTGGTATATGGTACTGAGGCAATCTTGCCAGTTAAGGTCGAAATACCATTATTCAGAATTCTGTCAGAAACGCAGTTAACTGAATCAGACTGGGTGAAGATGAGACTTGATCAACTGAATTTGATTGATGAAAAAAGACTCACTACATTATGTCATAGCTAGTGTTACCAACAAAGGATGCCCCGAGCATTTAACAAGAAAATGAGGCCTCGATGTTTCAAAGAAGGAGATTTGGTGCTAAAGAAAGTTCTCCCGAATGCCCAAAATTCCAGAGGAAAATTTATCCCAAACTATGAGGGTCCATATATGGTGAAGAAGGTATTGTCAGGAGATGCTCTAATATTAACTCAAATGGATGGTCCAGAATTAAGAGACCCCATTAATGTAGATGCTGTTAAGATGTACTATCCTTAGGCAAGGGAATTGAAATTTTGCCGATGTTTATGAAAGCCAATATTCAATACAAATTTCGTTGAGTATAGTTTTCATTTTTTACAAGAAAAGTTAATGTCTTTGAATGGTCGATAATTCTAGCCAATTCTCATTAAAACAAACATTCCTAAACACATTACCTACCACTTCACAAATGAATGGTAAACATTGAAATGATAATGAATCTCAATAAATTTTGTAATATAATTCTACCTACTTTTGAGCATTAAAACCTGGTGCATTAGTAGGATAACACTATCGTCAAAAGAGCCATGCGTACAAGAAAGGAAGCACATCAAGATCTTCATACCCTGTTTTAAAGCAAGAGTAAGCGAAGGAGGAGCAAACCAGCACGAAGGTTCGGTTGTTTGGTTGCTATCCACGATAAATTGGCAAACATATTAAAATAAATAACTACCATCCACATATCATGAAAACATCAAATCATTTAACTTAGTCAGTAGAAGCATGTTCAAAAGCATAAGATTAGTCAGCCCACAATAGGGCACTTGTCTAAACATCCCCTTGAAAATGTCAGCCCATATTGGGGCACTTTCTTAAATATCTCTTCTTAAGGTCAACCTGTAGGGGTACCTTTCGAAGCATTTCTTCCCCAAGGTTGCGAGTCTAAAAAGACGCTTCCCACTGTAGGTTAGTCAGCCCATAATGGGGCACTTCCCTAAATATCTCTTCTTAAGGTCAGCCTGTAGGGGTACCTTTCGAAACATTTCTTCCCCAGGGTCGCGAGTTTAAGAAGACGCTTCCCACTATAGATAAGTCAGCCCACCATGGGGCACTTTCCCAAATATCTCTTCTCAAGGTCAACCTGTAGGGGTACCTTTTGAAACATTTCTTCCCTAGGGTCGCGAGTCTAAGAAGACGCTTCCCACCATAGGTTAGTTAGCCCACAATGGGACACTTCCCTAAATATTTCTCCTTAGGGTCATGAGTCTAAGAAGACGCTTCCCACTATAGATTGGTCAGCCCATAATGGGGCACTTTCCCAAACACCCCTTTAGAATGTCAGCCCATAGGGGCACCTTTTGAGGCATGTCCTCTCGCTACAGGTTAGTTAGCTCGAAAATGGGCACTTTCTTAGACACCCTTTCTTGAGGTTAGCTCAAACGAGCACTTTTTGAAGCTATCGATCAATTAGCTCATAAGAGCACTCTTCGAATCAACCAGTCAGCTCAGAAGAGCACTTTCAAATCTATCGACTAGTTAACTCATATGAGCACTTTTCGAATCTATCGACTAGTTAGCTCATAGGAGCACTTTTTGAATCTATTAATTAGTCAGCTCATGGGAGCACTTTTTCAAATTTGTCGATAACCGATTAGTCAGCTCATAAGAGCACTCTTTGGCGGTATCTCTCTTTAAATAGTTGTTAGTCTAGTCAGGCGCTTCTATTGACAGGTAACCAACTCATAAGAGCGCTTCCTAAGACAATCCTTTCTTCAAGGTTGCTAGTCCGATAAGACGTTTCCTATTATCAGCTATTCCACTTACAATAATACACTCCTAAACAATTCTTGAGATGTTTCCTATCGCCAATTAATCAACCCATAGAGCACTTTTTGGGAAGATACATTACTCTAGATTATTAAGTTGTTTAAGACCATTTCCTAAGCAATACCAACCATCACAAAATACTCATGGGGTTATTAGCTCGTTGAGCATTGTCCTACTAGAGACCAAATTTTAGATAACCAGCCAAACCAAGGCGTTATCCATTCGGTTTGGCCTCTTTCTTGTCTTTGTAGTTAAGTTTTGCAAACTTTATTACAAAGATGGGCAGCTGTAAACACCCCATTTTTGCCTCTAATGATAAATAATAATCAATTTTTAATTTTTTCCATTTTTACAAATTTTCTCCTAATTTAGCAAAAATAGGAAAAATGTTCAAAAAATAAAATAAATAGGAAAAATACATCAATTTTGGAAAATAATTGTAGAAATAATAAGAAAAAGGAGTTAAATAATTTTTACCAATTTTTAGAATTTCAAAATAATAAAAAATAATAAAAAAATACAAGACACATATACAATTTGCGTAATAAATAAAACTGAGATTTGGGCCAACTCAGCTCACTCGTGGGCATGCTTGGGACGCGTGTAGGGAAGGCGAGGCCAAGGGATCGAATCCGGGCAAAGGCACTTTGTGCCATTTTTTTCCCCTAGCTGCCACATGGCACCGTTGGATTGGCCAGCCCGAGCACGTGCCAGGCGTGTGCTCATCTTCTTCCTCCCTTCGACCGGCGAACGAAAAACAAGCGAGAAGAAAGTGGAACAAATCCGGGTGAACTTAAGTCGATTTTTCCTAATCTTTTTAGATTTACCACGATCACAAACTAGATAAATCCAAAAAATGGCTCTAATCTAAGGGATAAAGATCACATTTTGACGATAAGGGCAAATCCTCCACCACAGTTGAGATTCGGACTTATCTACTGTTGGGCTTTGATGCCTATAAACAGAGATCGGAGGGGAGGCTAAAGGACCAGGAGAAAGGGAGTGATAGAAGGAATTGAAAGGAAAGAAAAAGAAAAGCATACGTCGAGCCCTCACCGGAGTTTTCTCTCTCAAAACCCTCACCGTAGCTCTCAGACCACCGCGTAGGGTGGTTTTCGACAAAAAACACCACCATCACCGGATCCGTCATCCTCAGAAGCTTTAGAAACGTATCTTATTCGACGAAAACGGATGCCGGAATGCCGCCGACAAGGATCTAGTCGCCGTAACCGATCGACCCGACCCGCGTACCGACCCGGATTTAGGTAAGTTGGATTTTTCGATTTTTTTATTTGTTATTTTTATTTCCTATTTGTTTATTTAGTTATTTTATTTATTTTTTCGAATTTCTTTATTTATTTACTTGTTATTTATAATTCAAAAATAGAAAAAATATCGGAATTTAGATTAGTTTTTTTTAGGATTTAATTTAGGATGAATAATAATAGAAAAAATAATAATTATAATAATAATAATAATAATATAAAAATATATAAAGAAAATGATAAAAAAATACATATTAGAGGGAATAGTAAAATTTAGATTTTAGTTTAGGATAGATAAATAATATAGGATAAAATTTTTCAATAAAAATTATAAAAATTAATAAAAATTATTAAAATTATAAAAAATTAGTGAAAATTATAAACAAATCAATAAAAATTATAAAAAATTATTAAAAATCAATAAAATTTATAATAGTAGAAATGAGTTGAAAAATAGAAAAATGAAATTTTTGTCACTTAGAAAAATCATTTTCTTAAATAAATTCAAAATTGGTTATTTTTTCTTAAAATTATTATTATTATTATTTTTAAAATCAAACTATCAAGTTTAGGCTTAGATTTTTTTTAGAAAAATACTAAGATGGTAAAAATGTAAATCAAAAGAAATTTCATAATTAAAAATCACCAACACACTAAAGTTTTTCAGGAAAAATAAACTACGGCACGTTTGATCCTGAATAACAAGTACGTAGGCACCCATTTGGGGCAATCCTAAAAAGAACAAAAATATCATTTTTTTTAGAATAGGTTAGTCAAAAAAGACAAATAAAAGGCATTTTGGATAAGGTTTAGATTTTAGGAGATTAGGGTGGTAACCTTAAGGTTTTAATAGGTTAGCCTCCGAACTCACAAAACTCTGGTTTTTTCTTTCCTCTTTTCACAAAAAAACGAAAAGAGGAAATCACGACGACTAGTGGTTTAAATTGTGATTAATCTGCTCAATTAGTCCTAATTCAATTTTTTCCAACCGTAGTTGGGTGGCGACTCCAAAATAAAACGAAATTCTTAACTCAAGTCGAGGATCTACATTAGATGAGCATATGGTCTAGTATAGATCGGATTAGGAATGAGAAAAATAAAAAATTAGACTCGACACTTACATTGAAATTCTTATCTATCTATTCAAAAGAACAGTATGATATGTGCCCTCTTAAGGATAAGAGTTATAATGTACTTTATTGCATGGAAAAATGTGAAACCAACACTTATGATTTATATTGACGACCAAGCCCTCCAGGTAGGTAATGAGATCTCTCTTTCGCAAATGTCTAATATGATTATTGTGTTGTGACAAAATTAGTATATAGTTGATTTTGTTCGATTTCATACTAATGAGAGCAAATTTGCTACTTGAATTGAGGCTTACGAAACTTTAGTATATTATATGCTGTATTATTTTGGTGATAGTTTCAGCCTATTTACAAAGCATCTCTTCTTTTCGGGTAAGGAATAAAAAATATTACAAAAAATACAATTGAATTCTTGAATACCATATTTATTAATAATGCACAATTATTATTGTTATTATTATTTAATATTTATCTGTTTAGCCTGTCATTATGGAATACTCTTGACTAACTTTACTTATTTTTAATTTTCTTTTTAAATTTTGTTTCAGAAACTACCTCTTTTCTAAATAAAAGTTAGTATCATCTCCACTGTCATGTAAATTATCATGTAACGACAAGTTGCATCAATAATTTGACTAGTAAAGATTGTACATGGCGTAAAATTATAATTTCTCCCTCATTTGAATAAGTTAACTATTTTCTATCAACAATTTTGCCTTCAAATCAACGGCCTTCTTTGCCACTTCTAATCAAGGTTCTGTAGTTAGACAAAGAATAAAATCAAATGTGCATATTTGAGATAGCATATAGTGAGGAATCACCTAATTACATTTTCAAGGCATTAATTATTACAATTAATACCTATCCCCAGTAATTTTCTTCATAATTTAAACACCCCAAATATTTAAAAATAAATAAATAGATGGACACTAATATACTATTATATAAGTATGCACATGTAATAAATTGGATAGAAAAATAGTTTGTGTATCCCTAATGAGTAGGGAAAGGTCCAATTTATATCTATTTAACTTTTAATCTAGCGAGTTCATAACTCAATAATGAATTAGATTTTTGGTGCTATTAAGTTAATTATTAATATTTAAACAATTATAATTATTTCATAAATTAGACAGTTATATAATTGACCTTAATTTATGGGGTATCTTCCCATTTTTAGTAACTTCCTCTATTAGTAACTTTTCTTTATCAAGCCATATTATTTAAAAAAATTTCCCAACAGGCCAGCCAGTAACTATGGTGGTTAATAACTATAAATTTGATGTCTATTGATACAAAATCAGGAAAACCATTTCTATTTTCTGGAAATGGAAACCCATTTTCTTATATTTCATTGGAAATTTTGTGATAACCATTTCTATTTTCTAAAAGTGGAAACCTATTTTCTTATATTTCATTAGGGGTAGGCAAAAAAAACCAACCAAATTGAATCAATTTGCAAACCAAACTAAACCAAATAGAAAATATGGTTTTTTCTTTTTTCAATTTGATTTGAAAAATTTTCAATTCAAACCAAATCAAAATTTATAGTTGATTTGAAGAGATAATCTAAACCAAATTTTAAAACCGAAACAAACCATTTTGAAAAAAATATAATGATAGTTTACTTATAACTATTTTTTTATTATAACATAATATTTAAAAGAATTTTTAATTTACCTTTATTGAAAATTATATTTATTTAAATTTCATTATCATAATTTAACAAATACATGTATAGGTTAACTTAAAATCTTTATTATATGCTAGTTTGATAAATAAATTAGTTATATTAAATATTTGTAACTTTTTAGTTGCCTAAATTTAAAATTTTTTATATGATATCAATATATATCATTATTAAATAATTTAATATTATTCATATGAGATTACATAAACAAATATACTTTCTTGAAAGACAAAATATAATTTAATCCATAAATCAAACTGAAATTCTATGGTTTAGAAAAATATGAAGTTTGGTTTGAAACGATGAAAAATCAAATCGTATTTTTATGATTTGGTTTGGTTTTGAGAAAAAAACTAAACCAATCCAATCTGTATTCACTCCTATATTTCATTAAAAATTTTGTGAAAGACAACCACCGGAATTAAATACTACCTTTATCTTCCATTATTACTTGCTACTATAAACCTCGTAACCACGATCATAAGATTATTGCAATGTAAAGCTTTTATATAGCTAAAAATCCTGGAAATTTGATAAAGCCTAAATAGTACGTATATATATATATATATATATATATATATATATATATATATATTGCTGTCATTGGTTACATATGCTCGTCAGTGGATGCTACCAAAATTGTCTTGCACAAAAGTGACCATAGCATAAAAATTCCCTGCATAATAACCAGTAAACATATAATATAATTACTTAATTAAAGGATTAACTGTAATGATACACAGGCGCACATTCATAATCCAATTAAAAAAAAATGCTTACATTGAAATCCGTATTGATCTATCCATAAGAATACTATGTTACGTGTCTTCTGAAAAATAAGAGTTATAATTTACTTTATTGCATGAAAAGATGTGAAATCAACGCTTTTGATTTATATTGATGACTAAGACCTCTATGTAATGAGATCTATCATTTGTAAATGTCTAATATGATTATTGTGTTGTGACAAAATTAGTATATAGTTGATTTTCTTCGATTTCATGCGAATGCGAACAAATTTGCTACTTGAGTTGAGGCTTTCAAAACTTTAGTATAGTATATGTTGTATTATTTTGGCAATAACTTTAGCCTATTTACAAAGCATATCTCTTTTCTTGAGAAAGGGATAAAAAATATTATAGAAAATACAATTGATTTCTATAATACCTTACTTAGTAACAATATACAATTATGATTTTTTTAAATATTTAGTTATTCAGCCTCTCGTTATTGAATACTCTTTGCTAACTTTACTTTTATAATTTTTCTTAATTTTTTTTCTTAACTTTCCTCTTTTTCCTAAATAAAAGTTAATATTATCTCCACTATCATGTAAAAATGAGTTGTATCAATAATTTAACTAGTAAAACTTATACACTATGTAAAATTATAAATTCTCCATCATTTGAGTATGATAACTTTTCTTAAGCTTCTTGAACTTCAGCTTGATGCATGCATCTTTCTCATCACCTTCCTTTTAGTACGTCAACAATTTTGCCTTCATTCAGTAATGAATCAATAGCCTTCTTTGCCACTTGCTAAGGAAAGCCCTATGAGTCACTTAAACGACTGTAGGAGAGTCTTTGATCTATTAGTGGGAGACAAAAGGGGTTTTGCTCTCCCTTACAATATGAAGAAAAATAGCAGGGTCGATGGTAGAATATGGGATAGAAAAAGATAAGCTTGAATAGACTTGTTTTCTACCTTAAGTAGATTACTGGTTCTTAGGGGTGGATGATAGGTACTCAAAATCCAAGAGGGCTATCCTCTTAATCACTAATTGCTAGTCTTATTAGTTAGTCAAGTAGTCAAGGTCAGTTGAGTGAGAAGAAATTAACCAAACGAAGGATATTGAAACCAATGAACAACGGCTACTAAAAGAGTGACATCTGTTTTCCATAAGACAGTTGCGAGAGACCAATTCTCGATAAAGGAGAGTAGGTAGCACTGCTTCCATCCTAGAGTATGGAGTAGCACCAGTGGAAGTCTAAATGGAGGTCTGATAACCCTACAGGGCTAGTGGCAACTGGTAGTGGAGAAATCAGAAAGTATTCACTAGCGACGAATGGACATGTATGGGAATGGATCTTTCAATTTGACATAGAATAAATTCAATGTGTATATTTGAGATGGCATCTCTAAATCATAATTTTACCGGTGCATTTATACTATGTTAGGTACACCAAAATAGATTTATAACGAAATAACGATTTTTGATCTCATTCCATTTCTCATGTTTGAATGCATTAATAAAAGCTAGATTCGCCAACTTTGATTCTGCTTTAAAGGGGTTAGAATTGCGATTCCATTCTCCCCAAATTATTATACAATTATTTAAATAACCCTCTCTAAATCTAACCTCATTAATGTATACATAAACAACACTAAAGCTTCTAGGTATGTTAAATAAGATTATGTTCTATATATATAAATTATATGCTTATAGAGTATATGTTATATAATATATATATATATATATATATATATGTCTATGTAGTTTTATGCTCTTTATATGTAATTTATATGTTATGTATAAATATATGTAAATGGTTTATATACTTTTGTAATAGATATAAAGATTATATATACATCTACACATGTGTACATATGATACACGCATATAGATTAATATTATATATATATGTGTGTATGTATGTAACAAATATATAGATTATATGATTATTATATATGTTATATACATATGCATATATGAAATAATATATATACATATTTCTTACATATTATATATATAATGTAATCTTAGATATACATAACATTATACAAGTATAAATGTTATATATATATATATATATATATGTATGTATATATATCCATTGTGTATATATAACATTTATACTTGTATAATGTTATGTATATCTAAGATTACATTATATATATATATATAATATGTAACATATGTATACAAATGATAAGTTTGTTGTGTATATATAATTATATAAAACAAAACAAAACATACATTCACAAATTGGGGGCATTTCTGTTAAATACCACCATACACTCATTCTGTTCTATTTCAAATATAACACAGCCAAATATGATTCTGTTAATGTTTCTAAACATAGGAATAAATTGGTTATTTTGCTCCTAATTCCATTATACTTTTTTCCGATCTATTCTATTCTTGACCATTTTTGTATATTAAGCGTAACATTAGTAATTGCTCTCTTTCAATAGCATTGGTAGGAGTGAGAAACCACCTAATTGCATTTTCAATGCATTAGTTTATTACAACCAATACCCATCCCCAGTTCTTTCCTTCAAAATTTAAACACCCCAAATGTTTAAAAATGAATAATTAAATAGATGAATATGATTAGATAAATATCTATATGTAATTTGAAATTTGAAGGCAATTTACAATATGATAAGAAGCTATAATCAAATAGAATACAAAATAAGCAATAAATTTTCCATATAATAAAAGAGAGAATCATAAGATAGCAAAATAAAGTAAACGTCAAATCTAATAGATAAACTTGAATCCTAATAGATAAACATGAAATCTAATAATTAAGGTAAGCACCATATCTCTAAGATAGGATACCTAAGCCTATAAAGAGCTCAATAAATAGAACGATCAAACCCCTCTCATAAATCATTCCAACTAAAAACAACTTTCTATCAATCTATCAATGGATAGAGGAACGCCACCTTGAGGTCATAGAAATTCTAGGTTAGATCATTATATTGTTTTGTTATAGGATCTTTCATTGTCATGTTAATTTTTTTTTTTCTTTCCCCCAAAGATGAGATCTAAAACATGTCTAAAATTTTTGGGGATGAGCATGCAACCAATGCTATTCTTTAAAATAATATTTTCTATGCGAACAATTTCAAATGCACCATTTATTCTCAACCCAACATTATCAAAATCACTGTAGGTTGAGAAAAATTTACCATTTGATGCATATGAAAGGAGGTACTTGAGTCACTTACCCAATTATTGTCATGATACGCAAGACTATCATAAACATCATCTCAAGCAATAACATTTTTACCATTTACTGCTACTGTCATTGCATCTTTATCTTTTCTATAGCCTTCACCTTTAACCAACTTTGTTTTATAAATTATAGATTCCCACTGTAAATGTTATCACTTGTTGTAGTAATAGCATTTAATATTTTTGGTTGATTGGATTTTTTTCTTTGTATTTTTTAGATATATTAGATGAACCTCTAGTTTAGCTTCACCTCCTTTCTTGTTTGTTGGTCCTAATACCCAGAATGTTATAATTAACACCATACTCTTCTTCTAACTCCTTCCTTCTCTCTCTTTCTTTCTTTTTCCATTTCTTTTTATGTGCTAGAAGAATGAAAGTTCATTCATTTAAAATCAATTTATAAAATAAAATGCGAACACCAAACCAAAGAGATGGAGTCTAATGCCCCAATCCAAAAAGGATACGTCTCTTTTTACAGCTAAGAGTTGATAAATCCCTTCAACAGACAAATTCTCTTAATGAGAATGAAAATTGACACTTATGCTGAGATAAATCTTCTAATGGAGATAAAATAACCAAACAATGTAGAAAAATAGCAACAAGCCTATCTACCCCTTACATATATACTGGATAGAAAATGGAGATGGCGAGCAGCATAATAGCAAGTTGTTTAGTAGCGACGATGAGAAATGGCAGCGATGAGCGGACGTGTGAAAATAGTGACAATGGTGGGTCAAAGAACAATGGCTAGATTGAAATGTTGGTGAAGATATCTTATTCAGTATGATAAGATGGGGATAAGGAAAGAGAGAACGAGGAGAAAAGGAATTTGAAAAGTGTGGGTAGGGCCTGCAGCAAGGGTTAGCTGCCCCTAGTATTTTAGCTTGGGTTAGTTTTTCTTATGAAAAAGGAGATGAAAGGGGGAGAAAAGTTCCTTTATTCATTAGGCCATCTTTTACCATCGCAGTGGTAAGCTTGTCCGAACTATTATGTAATGAACATAATAACCATAGTGGTTGCACCTCATCATTAGTTACCAACTTAAAGGCGGTTAACTAATTTAGTAGACCCTAGAAATCATTCATATTTTGTCAAATATGATTCACCATTGTACTTCAAGTTAACCACTCCTCTAAGTATGAATGTTTGAGTGGTTTATCTCTACACAACCTCTAATTTCTTCCTACAACATCTTGAATTCTTGATGAACATACTGTAAACTCTGTGATTCAACCAACGCCAGATGATCTAAATAAAATGCATATTTATTTCAACTGACAATTCCTACTTATAGTTGCATGTTGTTAAGAAGCTTGCATAACCAATTAATAAATAAATTCTAGCTACATGACGATTTCATAGTCACGAAACTTGTGACATTTGGAAAAATTAGACAAAAGATGGATATTTAGATTAAAGTTCAAATAGTAGAAAAAAGATTTAATAGTATGAATAAAAAATAAATATTATTGAAAGTGGTGTAAATAGAGTATGTTTATTATATATTAAAATGGATATTAATATAGTGTGTATCACATTTGCGACAACATCTAACGAAATATAAATAATAGTACATCAATGTTTTCTATCGTTAAAACTTTTAATAACGTTAATTTTCTCTTGATACTATTAAAAATTATCTTTCCTTGTTTAAACTTGAAACCAAACCTTCGTACTAACACTGCGTAATTTTTCCGTGTGCCAAGTCCTAAAGGTTGCCGTCTCAGAGCCCTTTGGTGGAGTTACCACACTTCACAGTAGGACTTGTGTTGGTAAATTTGCCTTGGGCATTGTTGCATAGAGAGTAAACTTTCTTTCCTTTGTTCACTGAAGAAATATCAACATTATTCATTATACATACACAACTGGTTTCGACAACATGTCTTTGAGACACTTAGTAAAAACTAAATAGAATAACTTTTACTTGTCTATTTTACTAAAATTTCGAAAATCGAACAATTTCATGTGATCATTGTGGATGTGCTACAGAAAAAGCAATTAATAGTTTTTTTTTTATTTTATTTTAATTCTTATTAGAGTATTTGTTAATCGAACGGCTTATAAGATTGGTATTGACTCATCTTTTTGGTTAAGCTCACATTTATGAATAAAAGAGAAATATTTACGAACCTTACGCCATGGCCAGGACCACATTGCACCTTTGCTATGTTGATAAAGGAAGAGCCATTGTTGATAGCAATACAGTCATCACCTAAAGTAAGAGAAAGTTTCTAAATTATAGAATTATAAAAGAAAAATCAACTAGCATATATATAATTGCCCATTTTTATCTTTGGATTTTATGAATATTATACAATTTAGCATATATAGAAACTCTTTATATATATATATATATATTAACCAACTATTATTAAATTACAATCCCAAGGGAGAATCAAATATAATATATCCTCTAAAAAATCAACATTCATACTACAAGACTATAAGGATTTACCTAAAAACTAAAATTTAACGACTCTTTTCTCATGGCTTAAAATCTTGGGTCCGTCACTACCTAACACCAGGTTTCTAGTTGTCTCGTACAGCATATAGAGAATAGTAAGCACCCGTTCCGATCATCAAGTTGTGAATTGTGACATTGGTCGACTGGGCAATGTCGATCCCGTCAGTATTTGGACTCGTTTCGGGTGCTTGAATATGGCGGTCTCGGATGGATGCATTGTTGCATGCGTTTATGGAAACATGAGTTTTTTGGCTGTTGATATGAGTAAATCCAGCAAGATTGAGATTCTCC
Organism: Laguncularia racemosa; assembly: GCA_037954665.1. Taxonomy (NCBI): domain Eukaryota; kingdom Viridiplantae; phylum Streptophyta; class Magnoliopsida; order Myrtales; family Combretaceae; genus Laguncularia; species Laguncularia racemosa. Next base: position 4,264,471 of record JBBMOL010000030.1, on the reverse strand, counting down.
ACATTTGTAATCGTCAACACCTGGCAATACATAATATGGCAAATACTTACTAACATTATAAGATATTGACATTATTTCCCTTATTTCTATCCGATCATTATATTTGGCACTACCATAAAGAAGAAGGAATAGGATAGGATAAGGTTGGTGAAATAGTTATGGTTTAGTTATTATCACGACCATTAATTTATAGCAATAATTTTACTTATGGGAAGTATTTATACTAACAAGATCTATTTAATTTCTACAAATTGTTCATATGCCGTGTATATATTTGAAAATGTTATAAAAAAAAGGTAAAGTCACGATCTGATTAATGACTAATGATTTTAGAGGATCTCTTAAATTAATTAAGATTTCCACCGGTAATTAACGATAATTACTGTTATCCAACATACCGTGGGTCTAGGGCAACCGGTCCTCTGCAAAATGAAGCAATTTTTAGTGAGTTTCATTTCAATATATGCATTGCAATTGAAGTATTGAAAAATATAAGCATGAACACACCGTCGGGCAAGACTTCCACCAAGTAGCACCTTGGCCGTCAATGGTGCCGTTGCCATACAAAATTAGACCTTTGAGATCCCTAAACACGGTCTGGTGCAACTATTTTTCCTAGGATCTTAAACATCAAATAAATAAATCAAAGTTTAAAATGCCAATAAAACAAAAATAAAATAGCATATATAATAGTAATAAGGAATAGCATAGGAAAGATTGATTATAAAAGATAGATTAGAAATAAACATTATCATATAACAAAAATATAATATATATGGGTTTAATTGATTAGAAAATAATTTCTGATAGTCCCCTATATGTTAGGATTATATTTATTTATAAATTGTATGATAGCTATATAGAGAGTGCTTAGGGATGTAACTGGATAGGTTGTTATAGGATATCCAATCCATTATCCGATTTTGGAACATGATTCAAAACTCTATAAGGTTTAAGGTTGAGTTTTGGAATTTTAATAAAACCTGATGGAGAGTTTGATTTGATAAAAAAATATAATAATAATAATATTTGTTCTTAACTTATGTAATATGCACATTCTATATTAGTTTTATATTGTATAACATATTTAATTTTCAAATTTCATTTATATATAAGTTTGTAAGTGTAATCTTTACCCTACCTAACTACTTTCTACCTTACTTTCTCTTTATATTGTATAAATTATATAAAAATCTAATATGCCTCTATAGGGTTTATGAACTCATGGGCTTGAGTTTCAGTAATAAGAGCAAAATCACTATAGAGTTTTTATAAAGTTTTGAAAAATAGTAAATTCTATAGAGATAGGTTAAGGTTTTATAAAATCCATTTTGAATATACTTGATTGCATTCCTAAGAGTGTTGACGATGTGTAACTACTGTATGGTGACTCAAGAAGGTTTTATAAGAGCATGGTAATATTTACTCATCAATCACTCACTTATTCATATGCGTCTTTGTTATTCATATAGCAATTATTTTTATATCTCTAGAAAGGTATTAAAATTATTGAATATCCCTTAATTTCTCAAGTATCCTAGTAAAGCATTAGTCATTCTTTTATACAAATATATACTTGCAATTTATTCTTTTAGGTGGACTCATCATCTAATTTGCCGTTGCTCTAAAGCGGTTGATATTTCAGTTATTAATATAAGTATAAAAGATTGGTCTCATATCATAATGGAGGAGAATTCCTTAGTTGTTAACAGTTTTTAAGGGAGAATTTTGAAATAACTCTGTAATTCTTGGATTTTTAAAATCGTATTAATATAATTTGCTTTATTTATATAATCATGAATAGATATAAGTTTCTTTATTTATCATTTGTTGATATGCACTTAACAAATATAAAACTGGATAACACGGATAAGGGAAAGTGAACAAATGCAGCACTATTCATAGCAACAGTTGTTAAAGGATATACTAAATATGTAATTTTACCTGAAAATGAACATCATTTGTTTTACAGCTAATAGGCTTTAACATAAATGCTTTGTAAGGAGGTACGTTCAAGGTAGGATGGCCCGATTCAGCTTCACATACTTCTTCCCACGCTTTGCCAAATGCCTTTATAAATAAAATATGAATTTGATGAATTGGGATATAATAATAATTACTAGGAATGGGCTCCTTTTTTAAAGTATTAGATTTATTTAATCATTTCGGAGATTGTTTTTTTTCTTAGCTAATTACTATGTATTACAACTATTAAAAAAAGATTTAAATCTAATCCATCTTGTATGAAAGACTAACTCATTAAAACTGTTTATGTACTTGCAAAAATAATTTTAAGATAGCATTTTTAATATCTTTTTTTTTTTTCACATATGTTATAAATAAAAAGTAATTTCAAGAGGTTGAAAATACTAGGCTGATTTGTAACTTAATTGTTAACTACTATAGAAATGCTAATTGAAAATTAGGAAATCATTTTTATTTTTTGACAAAGGAAACCATTTTTTTTTTCCATTTCATATTGACATTCTCTACAATAGAAAGCCATCGCTACCAGTTTACCTTTGTCTTCTTTTATTACCTACCGCTATAAACCTCTCTACTAACGGCAATTTTACAATATTGCAACAATCTAAAGTTTTTAAATGGCAAATGTTGAGAAAAAAAAAAAATCAAAGAGTATAATAAAGACTAAATAGTATAGGTATATACTTTGCTGTCATCGGTTACTTCATTGCCGACGGCACCGTACTTTGCTACATCAAATATCTGCTTCCTAGTGGACGATGATGCTACCAATGTTGTCGGGCACAAAACTGACCAAATCATGAAAATTCCCCGCATAATAAGTGTCATTAATATATAATTACTTAATTCAAGTAATAGTAGTAATGATACATAGGCCCACATTAACATTCTGATTACAAGATCCGAATGACATGGAAAAAGAGGAAGACAGTGATATGTTCATCGGTGCATTTAGAATAAAGAAAAAATTGTCGGAAATTCTCACCATTCTAGCCATAAGAAGACTATGTTTCCTCAAGGTATAAGAGTTATAATTTACCTTATTTCATGAAAAAAAAAATAAAAATGAAACCAATGCTTTATGATTTATATTGATGACCAAGACCCTCTAGCTCTAGTAAAAGGTAACGAGATCTGTCATTAGTAAATGCCAAATAAGATACTATTGAGACAAAATAAGTAAACAGTTGATTTTCTTCGATTTCATACCAATGCAAGCAAATTTTCTACTTGAGGCTTACAAAAATCTAGTAGAGTATTGCTATATTATTTTGGTAAAACTCCAGCCTATTTCAAAAACATATCTCTTCTAGAATGTGGATTAAAAATATTGCAAAAAAAAAAAATCTGAAAATGATTTCTATAATTCGTGAATTTAGACTAATAAGGCACTTTTAACTTTGATTTTTGGCCTATGCCTTCATATCTCTTTCTCACTTTTTAATTCACAATTAGGGTCTTTTTCAAATATTATCTATTCAGCCTCTCTAAATTTGCCATTGCTCCTAAATCAAAATTAAATATCATCTTCAATATCATTTACATGATCTACGCATAATTAGCCTACAACTCATTTATTCTAATAAGTTTCTAAATTCTATATGCTCATGAAATATTTCATCGACTTCTTCTATTTGTAGTTGATTTGCAAAATTTCTGTCACTTATCTTTCATCTAAATTATCTTTTAATCATCTTACATTATATTTGCTTAATGTATTATAATTATCACTAAATTCTTCTTCTAATATTGATTTTATTGATCCTAAATGTCTTATATATATATATATATATATATATATATATATATATACCAATAAAAATTCGAAAATTATTTAAAAACTAATAAAAATTATACATAGTGGAAGGTTAAAATTTCTCTCTTGAAATAGGTAACTTTTCTTGAGCTTTCTTGACCTTAAAGGCATGGTGCATGCACCTTCCTCATCATCTTCTTTCTAGTCCGTCAACAATTTTGCCTTCACTGAGTAATGAATCAATGGCCTTCTTTGCCGCTTCTGGTAAAGGTTCTAGTAGTTAGACAAAGAATAAATTCAATGTGCATATTTGAGATAGCATGTCTTATTTCTTGGCCAACTACTATTATAATAGAAGTGGAGAATTAAATTCACTCCATCTTAATAGGGGATTGGTTTTTATGCCATTAAGTTACAAGTGTCTTAGCATTTAAGGTAGTATGTCTAAATCACAGTTTTAACATAGCATTTAGTGATGCTCTCTTTCAACTGCCTCAGTAGGAGCGAAACAACACCCGATTATTACAATTTCAAGGCATTAGTTATTATAAACAATACCCATTGCGAGTAATTTCCTTCATAATTTAAACATCCCACATATTTAAAAATAAATAAATAAATAGATTAATATGATTATATACATATACAAATGTAAATTTTGGATTTTAAAAACAATTTACAATAAGAAGCTATAATCAAATAGGGTACAAAATAAGGAGCAAATTTTCTATATAATAAAGGAGAGAATCATAAAATAGCAAGATAAGATAGATGTGAAATCTAATAGACAAACTTGAATCCTAAATAGATAGACATGAAGTCTAAAGAGATAAGCACCACATCTCTAAGACAGGACATCCAAGCCTATTAAGAGCTCTATAAATAGGATGATTAGATTGTCACAAATCATTTCAATAAAAGACAACTTGCTCTCAATGGATAGAGGAACAATACCTTGAGGTCACCAAGATTCTAGCTTAGATCTTAATATTGTTCACTTGTAAGGTCTTTCATTGTCTTGTCAAGTTTAATCCCCTATAATAGTCCTAAAAAAGACCTATACATTTACCATATTATCTATTAGAGCATGCTTCATCTTTTAGTTTATCTTGTAGCTTTAATATGGAAATAGTTAAAGATATCTAGAGCTTAATCTTTTCATTTCAAAGTAAACGTTCATAACTTTCTAGAGTGATCATTGATGTATGTTACAAACTAAAGAGTATCAATGATAAATCTATGCTTTATGTAGCTCACATTTGTATGGATTAAGTCATGCAAGTGAGATTTCCTACAATATGGTTATCTATGTAATGAAACCTTGTATGTTTTCCATGAAAACAATCAGAGTAAACTTCCAAAGGAATGTCCTTCACATCAAGTAAAAGTTGCTTCTTATTGAGCAGTTAAGTCTTTTGTCACTCATATGTTCAACCTGTGCATGCTAAAGCTCAATAAGTGAATCACCAATATTCTTTACCTCCTTTCCTCCTTCTCTTACTTAGGTTTTGCAAACATGACTTATGTTATTCTTCATTTCATTAGCTAATATATGAGATCCTTAGGTGAGATTTCATACCATTATCAAATGTTTATAATACTATTTATCATCTAGCATTTATATAGATATAAGATTGAGGCAGGATTTGAAACATGTTTGACATTTTCAAAGATAAGCATGAAACTGATGTTATTCCTCAAAGTAATATTTGTTATGCTAACAATTTTAGATGCCCCATTTAATCTTAACCCAACATTACCAAAATTACTAATAGCATAGTTTGAGAAACATTTACCATGAAATGATCACGAAATAAGGTACCTGAGTCAATTACCCAATCATTGTCATGACATGTAATATTAATAAAAGCATTATCTCAAGCAACAACAATTATACCATTTGTTGCTACTGTCATTGCATATTTACCTTTTCCATAACCTTCACCTTTAGCTTATTTGTTTTATAAATTATAGATTCCTACTCTAAATGTCATGACTTTCATAGTAATAGCATTTAATATTTTTTGTTGATTGAACTTTCCCTTTATAGCTACTAGGTATACTAGATGAACCTCTAGTTTAGCTTTTCCACCTTTCTTATTTATCAATCCTAATGCTTTAAATGTCATAATTGACACCATACTCTTCCTTTGGCTCCTTCATTCTGTCTCTCTCTCTTCATGTTGAAAGGATGAAAGTTCATTCCTTCAAAATCAATCCAATAAAACAAAATACCAACACCTAACCAAAGAGATGGGGTCCAATGACCCAATCCATTAGGGATACGTTTCTTTTTACAACTAAGGGTTAAAGCCCTTCAAATGAAAATTGGCACTCAAGTTAAGATAAGTCTCCTAATGGAGATAAAATATCTAAATAAAGTAGAAAAACTAGAAGGAAAATAGTAGCAACAAACCTATCAACCCCCTAAATATATACTGGATAGAAAATGGAGAAGGTGAGCAGCATAAGAGTAAGTTATTTAGCAGTGACGATGAGAAGATGGTAGCGATGAGTAGAGGTATGAGAATAATGACAATAGTGAGTCAAAGAACAATAGCTAAAGTGAAATGTTAGTAAAGATATCTTAATTAGTATGATAAGATGAAGGCAAGGAAAGAGAGAATAAGCAGAAAAGGAATATGAAAAGTGTGAAAAGACGCCTGTAGCAAAGGGTAGTCACCTTTAGGGTTTTAGTTAGGGTTTGTTTTTCTTATGAGAAAGGAGATGGAAGGTGAGAGTTGCTCCTTTATTCATTAAGCCATCTTTTACCATCGCATGGTAAGCTTTTCTTTTGGAAAAGAATTATTGAAGGATACTAGAAGCATCTCCTAACCATTAGGTAGTGAACATAATAACTATAGTGCTTGCACCTTATCATTAAGCACCTTACTACAGGGGAACATCTCCTCACCATTAGGTAGTGAACATAATAACTATAGTGCTAAAGGGGGTCTAATCTAGATTGGGCAATCTTGCATAGAGAAATTGTTTATATCTAGCATTAGTTGAATCATAGAATGTGTCATCATGTTCATTAAGAAATCAAGAAGTTATACGGAAGAAATTAGAGAATGTGTAGAGCTATACCACTTTGAATAAAACATCCATAATTAGAAGAGTGGTTTATTTGAAGTACAATGATGGATCTTATATGATAGGATACTTAAATGATTTCTAGGGTCCAATGAATTAACTAACTACCTTTAAGTTGGTGCTTAATGATGAGGTGCAAGCACTATAGTTCTATGATTATACTTTATAATTACTCTACAAAAATTTCACCATCGACTTCCAAATTGAATAATTCAAAGAATTTTAATATTGTTTAGTGCCTTGTGATTTCACCATGCTTGTAATACAAGCAATAGATTTAATAATTTGACTACGATACCAATTGTCATCAAGAAAATTACACCTTTAATGATGATATTTTTCCTCTTTTATAACAACAATAAGACAATTATAATAAAAAGTAGATATGATGAATAACTATCCAACATTAGAATTCAAGTAGAGAATGCCAATTTGGGAAAAACACAACATTGTAATGTAAAATCCTCCTTTGATGATGAATATGTAATGCCCCAAAAGTTAAGCTGTGCTACTATTTGCCACGTGTTCTTATCACACAAGAATACGTTAAGGCTTTATTTTATTTTGATACCTATTAATCCTGCAATTCCTATACATCAACATTAAAATATATCTAGTACTTCTAACTTAATATAAGAACATTCCAACTCATCTTTTAAACCTTGAAACCAATTTAACATAAATCTACAATCAATATTTAATTCAACAGAAGTCTAAAAACACTAATTACATACTCTTCGGAAACTTCTATTTATTATAATCAAATAATAAAATCCTCCCAAGTTTTACTTACCATAATAGTAGTGATAATCATCTTCTTTCCCCTTTTCTGGTTCATTCACTCCCAGATTTCCTTCTAGATTATCAACACCCATTGTACCTACACATAAAAATATTCCTTGAAGGGTAGGCTAATTCCTAGTACATATAACATAAGCATATACACATTAACAAACAGAACAAGTATCACATGCATTATGTAATATTTAATCATTTCATGATATTCTTTAAGCCTACAAAAAACAATAGGGTACTCATTACCCTCTTAATACACTTAAACAATTGGAACATGAATTGGTGATAGGAATTGCCACTATGGCCCTCACACCCATGATCCCTTAAACACTTAAATGTGGTGATGGGAACTGCTACTATAGGCTCTATACCCATGATCACTTAACCACTTAAACTTAGTGATGGGAACTGTCATCACGGGCTCTATACATACCCATGATTTCTTAAACCACTTAAACTTGGTGATGAAAATTGCCACTATAAGCCTCACACCCATGATCACTTAAACACTTAAAACCTTAAACCAACCTAAATCATTTCCAAGCATGACTCCACTAAGGACACCGTCACATAAGGATCATTGGGGTTCTCTTTAGGGATCTACCACTACAAGCCCCTAGGTTAGGTGAAGTATAAACAATATACACTTAAATACTTAATCAGTCTTGTATTTAATCCATTTCAACAATTAAACACAAGAAACACAAATTATACATACCTTGAATCCTAGCCTTAAGCATGTCTAATACTAATATAAGAATAGTATAATCCCTTAATTATTTTAATCTATTAGATTATCTAAGGTCTTACTAACTATCTCAATTGCATGAAAATTAGTTTAGTTAAAAATTAAATAGATATACAATTAAGTCATGTTTCACTCAATACAACCATGTTAGAGGTAGTGTGGCTTAACGTGGGATAATGCATGACTGTGTCAAAGGTCATGCACCTTTCTGTAAGGTTTGGGTTTAACATGGGCAAGACATGACCATGTTGGGAAGCCATATATCTTTCTGTAAAATCTGGGTTAGACATGATAGTGACACGATCATGTTAAGAGGTCATATGTCTCTCTATAAGGTTTGAGTTTGACACGGGAGTGACGCGACCGTGTTAGGAGGTCATGTATCTCTTTGTATGTTTGTGTTTAACATGGTCAAGACATGACCTTGTAGAGAAGCCATGTATCTCTCAGTACAATTTCGTAAAACCTAATTTCTCTCTTACTAATTCATCATAACTTTAAGTCTATTGCTCCTAGATTTAAATTAACTCTAAAGCTTGAGATTTCTAATTATTTTGACAGATTCCTTTAGTCGCATTAGTCTCCTCTAGAGAGTGTCTCCTCCTTTTCCTATTTTTCACTGTGTTGTTATTATGAGAATAGCAAAAGAGAGGGATGCTAGGTCATTGTGAGTTTATATACCTTGACCGAAAAGACAAAATCGCCCCCTATTCCTTGTAAAATCTCGTTCTTATCCTCAGCTTTTTGTTACAATATATATTAAATAATTCTTAAAAAGTCATTTATTATAGAATATTAATAACAAATTAAGTTAATAGGGAAATTACAAAAACTCTTATTTTCTATGACCATCTAAAAAGGATTAGCAAAGTTCTAAGCTAATCACCTTATAGTGCTCTACATCATAAAATCTGGTTATGAGCTCATATGAGTTAAGCCCTAAAACCAAATATTATTTTATAGATTAGAGGTTAGATCGATTATTGATTTGGATTAAAAAAAGTTTTTGAATTAATTTTATTATTGCTGATGATCTCACATTTTTGAGAAAGTGAAAGATCTATGGATGGATTCAAAAGTCATATCTGAGAAGCTGACATTTTCAACGAAGCCTCTTTCTACCTGCAATTTTATTGAAATAACCTTCAAATTAGAGGCACATGTAAATTATGCTTTAGAAATTCAAGATAATGTTAATAGTTTGAAGCTCCGTATGAGAAGTTATATGTGTTTGAACTTTTTTATATATTTTATATGAAGTAAATAATGGAATAAGCATTCCCTATAATAAAAAATTACACAAAATAAACATTGGAATAGAAATTCCTACCCTATTATTGGTACTAGTCATTCTTAAGACATAATTTTTCTATTTTTTGTCTATTATATTCTAGAAAGTAAACTAGCCCTACAAGGTCCTTAAATAAAGGTCCTTATAATTTATTTATATTATTTATAGGACCCATAATACAAACTTTCAATTAAAATAATATATAAAATACAAAGGAAAAAAAAAAAAACTTTTTGAGGTCTTTCATTTGTAAAGACTTTTTTTCAATGGGAAAAGACCTCAAAAAGTGAGTACTTAGCATAGGCTATTGTGCCAAGTGTTAAGATCACATCTATTGTAACATTATGTACATACTATACAGTAAGGGTAGGTTCTATTGTATCTTATCACATCTATTGTAACATTATGTATATATTGTACAATAAGGGTGGGGTTCTATTGTATCTTAGAATAAGAGTTTTTTTTTTTTTTTTGTATATTGGCATTTCAATAGTTTTAATGTCTCTTCCTACATGAGTTAGAAATGCCTATAAAACTTTTTACAAAGGTGTGGGTACTCTTGTGGAAACAAGTTCTTACTTACCACTTAGCTGCTTACGACTAAGAAACCTGCTTATACACTACTCCCTTGTGCACACACTATAGTTTATTGTACATTCGATATTAATAAAAGTGTACGATCATTCATTATGATTTTTACCCATGTTCCTTTCCTTATTGTTGTCAATCTATTGTTCATACATGTTGCTTATAGGTATATAGGCCAATCTAGGCTAATTGAGCAGCAATTACGCTTGCTTACTACTATAGAGGTAGGACAGTAAGCGTTGTATGGTATTATTGTGCTAGTAAGAGTCTAGGACCGTAACAATTGGTATAAGAGGAAATAACTGTGACATGCCAAGACAATATGAACAAATGTCTTGAGAATTTTCAGGATTGATATACTCTTCTAGAGGAGTAGGTTGAATCACTGGTAGCTCTTTTAGCAAGAGTATCGGGTCTTGAAGCTTCCAACCAAGATTTGAGTGGCAAGGTTGGTGAGCTTGCTGAAGATTTTAACGTTATAGTGAGCACACTTAGGGATAAGTTGCGTGTAGTTGTTGAGGATGTGAGGCGAGAAGTTGCTTCTTGTGCATCAAATGAGATTCTAGAGGAACTAAGGACATCAGTTACTTTGTTGACTTGAGCTATGATGAATGCTCTTACTCAAGCTCCTATTCAAGCACTTGCACATGTGGGGCACTTAAAAATGCTTGAGCATAAGGCATTCACTAGTGTAAGGGATGCTAAGTTGTTAGAGAATTTAATTTTCAATATGGAGCAACACTTTATAGCTTTTAGGACCAATGATGAGCGAATGAAGGTCTCAATAGCCTTAATGTACTTGATAGGTGATACCAAGCTATGTTGGCATAGCAAATATGAGGAAATTAAGAGTAGGCAAGCACATGTGGATACATGGAATGGTTTAAAGTTAGTGTTGTGAGCTCAATTCTTCCCCAGGAATGTTGAGTACAATGCCCATAAGGAGTTTGGGAATTTCGATAGGGTGATGATATAAGGAAGTACATTTGAGAGTTCTCTAGCCTAATGCTTGACATCAGGAACGTGGGCAAGGATGATAAACTTTTCTATTTCCTGGAGGGGTTGAAACCTTATGCTAGGAATGTGTTATAAAGACAAAGGGTGATAACCCTAACCAAAGCACAGTTGGTAGTTGAACACTTGATTGATTATGCCTATGATAATCGAGGCAAAGGCATGTTAATATGGCATAAGGGTGGAAAGTCTTCTAAGTAGAGTAAGCCAAAAAGTGGGGAGCCTCAAGTTCTAGTAGCAATAGTAGCAGTAATAGAGGGGGTCAGGAGAAGTCTCATAGCTCTCACTATTTAGGAAATCATGGCTTTCACTAGTTTGGGAAAGGTGGAGCATTGGGTGGAGGTAAGAAGCCAATGTTCTCTATCTCTCTCTCTCTTTTTTTTTTTTTTTGGTGCAATGGACTACACACGGTTATGGATTGTCCCCATTGAGCAACACCCAATGCCATGTCTTAAAAGGTTGAGAGTATATGCCAAGAAGAAGATTCAAGAAGTGAGTGTGAGGAACAATATAGGATAGGAGCCTTACATATGTTATCAGCTGTGAGAAAGAGTTCCTCAACACGAAGTAAGCCCAAATTTGACAATGAGCTGATGTATGTTCAAATGAACATCAATGGTAAGAGTGCTAGTGCCATGATTGATTATGGAGCCACACATAACTACATTGATGTGGTTGAAGCTAGGATATTAGGGTTAGTGCTTATTAAAGACAATAACTAGATTAAAGCTATTAACTCTAAGGCAAGACTTGTCTAAGGAGTGGCATGAGATGTGAAAATAAAGGTTGGGGATTGGAGAGGCAATCTTAACTTCATTACTATCCCACTAGATAACTTTGGCATTGTCTTAAGGATAGATTTCTTGAGGTGTGCCAAAGTTACATTTATACTAGGACCAAATTGCTTGTTATTCATGGGTGATAAGCCATGTTGCATAACAGTTCAGAGGAAGAAGGTAAAAAACAAAGGTCAAGATGGCAAAAGTATTGGAGTAATGATGTTATCTACGCTCTAACTAAAGAGAGTGTTTAAGCACTAATAGCTAACTTTCCTTACAATCCTTATAGAGAAGGAGGATACAAGAAGCTTAAGATATCAAGGGTAATACAAAGTATTGTGAGGGAGTTTAGTTTTGTGATGCCAAACAAACTCCTAAAGGATTTACCTCCTAGAAGACCTATGGACTAGGAGATTGAGCTAGTTCTAGGGGCTAAACCACTGGCCAGAACTCTACATAGAATGTCTCCCCTTGAACTTGTAGAGTTGAGAAAGCAGTTGGATGCGTTATTAGAGGTAGGCTTCATTCGTCCCTTAAAAGCACTATAAAGGGCTCCCATTCTATTCCAAAAGAAGCAAGATGGAAGTTTAAGACTTTGCATTGACTATTAGGCTCTTAACATGCTAATAGTGAAGAAACATTATCCAATTCCTCTAATTGTTGATTTGTTTGATCAACTGAGTGGGGCAAAGTACTTCACTAAGTTATACCTTCATTCAGGTTATCATTAGGTTCACATTGCTAAGGGTGATGAGCTCAAGACAACTTGTGTTACTTGTTATGGAACCTACGAGTTTTTGGTGCTGCCCTTCGGTTTTACCAATGCTCCTACTACATTTTGTAGTTTAATGAATAATGTATTTACAAAATTTCTTGGTAAATTTGTAGTTATCTATTTAGATGACATTGTGGTGTATAGTAGGACATTGTAAGATTGTGAAGCACTTGAAGATGGTTTTTTAGAAGCTTCGGGAGAATCATCTATATGTGAAGTGACAGAAGTGTGCCTTTACCTAAAAGTGCATTGATTTCCTTAAGCACATGGTTGAAGTAAGGCAGATCCAAATGGATATGGCCAAGGTGGGAGCCATCAGAGAGTTGCTTATTCCCAAGAGTGTGATTGAGTTGAGATCATTTTTGGAACTTGCCAACTATTATAGAAAATTTGTGGAGGGGTATTCCAAATGAGTTGCTCCTCTTACAAACTTACTAAAGAAGGATAGAGCATGGTCTTGAGATGAGGAGTATTGATGCAAGAGGGCCATTCGGTGGCATATGAGAGTAGGGAGTTGAATCGAATAGAGCATAGGTATTTGACTAAAGAGAAGGAGTTTCTTGGAATTATGCACTATCTTAGGATGTAGAAGCACTATCTATTAGGGTTTAAGTTCTTAGTGAAGACAGACAATTTTGCTACTAGTCATATTTTGACTTAATCTAAACTCTCTACCAAGCAAGTGAGATGGCAGGAGTTCCATGTAGAGTTTGATATTGAGATTGAGTATTAAAGCAAGAAAACTAGTTGGGTAGTAGATACATTGAGTAGAAGAGTAGATTTAGCTTCCTTAGCCCTGATTGCCTATCAAGTTGCGAGTTAAGTTAACACTAATATCCAAGACCGGATCAAGGAGCACTTGAGTTAAGACTTGTTGGCCAAGAATTTGAAGAGGGCAAGACTCACAAATTCTGGATGGAAGGTAATTTGGTCTACACCAAAGGTCCTCGCTTATAAGTTCCTATGGTAAGGAACTTGAGGAAAGCTCTCATGAGAGAGTGCCATGATACTTTATAGGTTAGACACCCCCACTGGTAGAGGATGATGAGCTTTTTGAAACAAGGTTACTATTAGTTGGAGATGAAGGAAGATGTGATGAACTACACCCGCACTTGCTTGACTTGCCAGCAAGATAAGATTGAGTGTCAGAGACCTACAAGGCTATTGGAGCCTTTGTTATGTCTTCTTGACCATGAGAGAGCATCTCCATGGACTTTATTACTTCCTTACCTAAAGTAAGGGAGTAATCATCAATTTTTGTTGTTGTTGATAAGTTCTCTAAGTATGTGACCTTCATCTCGACTACAAAGAGCTCAAATGTAGAAGAGATAACCCATCTTTTCTTTAAGCACGTTGTGAAGTTTTAGGGAGTGCCTTAAAACATCATGAGTGATAGGGACGTTAGGTTTACAAGTAAGTTTTGGATAGAGTTGTTCAACCTCTTGGGTTCTAAATTGAGCACGACCTCTAGCTATCACCTATAAAGCGATGGCCAGATAGAGAGATTTAACGGGTTGCTAGAGGAATACTTGTGGCACTTTGTGTCTGCCAATCAAAAGAATTATGTTGACTTGTTAGATTTCACCTAGTTTTTTTTTTTTTTTAACATCAAGCGGCGCTCTTCCTCTAACAAGAGCCCTATTAAGATCATCATGGATTAGTAACCATTGTTACCCCATATAATGGTTGCACTTTACACAAGAAGATGCCCTAGAGCTTATCAGTTCACCAAAGATTGGAAGCAGAGTTTAGAAGTTGCTAGAGCTTACCTTGAGAAGGCTTTTAAGAGAATGGAGAAGTGGGTAGATTAGAAGTGCAGATCTAGAGGATTTGATGTTGGAGACCAATCCTCATAAAGCTTCCTTTAGAGCAAATTAGAATGCTAAGGAGCAAGGACAGGAGATTGATTTAGAAATATATTGGTCCAGTTCCTATTGTTTCAAGGATTGAAAGAGTTGCATATAAGATTGAGCCACTTGCATGGTTGAAGGTCCATTTTGTCTTTCATGCGAGTGCCTAGAATTCTTACCATTCAGACATGGAAGACCCTTCTTGCAACATATCAAAGTAGTTGCATGTCAAGTTTAAGTTTAATGTTGATCAAGCTGTTGAAGATATCTTTGCTAAGAGTAGTGTTAAAGACCCCACCACTGGAGAAGAACACACTAAATACTTAGTGAAGTGGAGAGATCAAGGTGATGAAGACAATAGTTGGAAGATGAAAGACAACATCATGCCAATATTAGAAAGAACATCAACAACACTAGCCAAAAGACCTCCGTCAACGAGATGAAGCTCTAGCGCACATTGATGAGGATGTTAATAGATTTAAGTGGGGTAAAGTGTTAAGATCACATCTATGTAACACTATGTACATACTATATAATAAGGGTGAGGTTCTATTATATCTTACTTAGAATAATAGTTTTTATTTTTTGGTATGTTGCTATTTTAATAGTTTTAATGTCTTTTCTTGTAGGAGTTAGAAATGCCCATAAAACTTTTTACGGGGATGTGAGTACTCTTGTGGATACAAGTTCTTACTCATCACTTAGCTGCTCAAAGCTAAGGAAGTTGCTTACACATTATTCCTCTATGCACACACTATAGTCATTTATATATTCAATATTAATAAAAGTGTATGGTTATTCATTATAATTCTTGCTCATATTTCTTTTCTTATTGTTGCCTTTCTGTTGTTCTTGCGTGTTACTTATAGGTATACAAGCCAATTTAGATCAACTGAGTAGCAATTAAACTTGCTTACTATTACAAAGGTAAGAAAGTAGGTGTCGCATGACCTTACTATCTTAATGAGAGCCTAGGACCGTGACACCAAGCACCTAACATCGTACATGCTCTTGTGCAATTGACCCTTGTATATCTTTACCAATTAAATTAATAAATTGAGTAAATTACTATATAAATACTCAAGAAACCTTTTATTATAGGAAAATATTCAATATATTATGTAGATAAATATAACTGCCGTGTCTTTATTCTAGCACCATTGGTATTTCCAAGAAAATAAATGTCCTTTACATATATGCCGTGCACATTGGCTTCTTCTTCACCTTTACTTCAGCTTCCAAAGGTATCAATAATCGATTAAAAAAAGAATATGCATCAGAAATAATTAATTGTAATTTGAAATTTCTATCCATTAATTATTTTTTATTTACTCCATCTCACTAAAAATATCTCTAAATTAAGGTAATAAATGTAAGTTCCTCAAAAATATATATCCTAAAAAATATACTAGTTCCTATGAGGCTTGCAAATGAACGAGATGATGCAACATTGATTTCAATTTCACGCTTGACATGAAATTCAAAGCTGGAACTTCATCAAGCTTAGAATTTTGATTCAAAGTAACATTTAATAAGTTTGAATTTGATTTTATTAAACTTATTTAAGTTTTATTTATTTACTTTGGCTAAAAAAAAACTATTTATCTAGCAAAAGTATTTTTCTCCTAATTTAAATAATATTAAACATGAGCAATTTATAAATATATTTAACTCTTTTACACCCCTAATTCCTATGCATTATATTACCTTATTCCATGGCCAGGGCCACAAGTGATAGTGGTGATACTGATATTCCAAGTTTGATTCTTCTAAATTCAACTTTAATGTGGAAATTACCCAATCATAAATGGAGCTCGCATGAAATATTCATCACGCATAAAAGCATGTTATTAGCTAAAATAACTTTGCAGTACTTCATTTCTTGATTACAAAATTTATACTCAGATACTACGTTCACCACCCCCCCCCCCCCCCATTAAATTAACATAGCAATTATTTATAAAAGCTTATTTGGTAGGGAAAAAAAAATAAATACATAAATAAAAAAAATAGATCTTCTTTTGATGTGAAAGTTAGGCATAGTAAAGAAATAATGCGATTTATGAGATTCTTAACCAAATTAGCCAGAAAAATTTTTGGCTTCTCTTTTCTTTCCTCTTGCATTAAAGAACACAATCTAGGCAGATAAATAAGTTGGGATAATAATTTTATTAAATGGTTCAATTTATATATAAATATTTTAAACAGTGAGTATAAATTAGAAGGGGATGAGAATTAACTATTAAATAATCAAGCAAATATTCTACGAGCACCTCTCGGTTCACTATACAGTTGCAATTCTTGTCCCACCATGCTTTGCCCTTCCCATCTAAAGTACCATTCCCATATACGTGTGGTCCATTTACATTGCGAAATTTTATCCACTTTTCATTCTCTCCTTCCCCATGAGCCTGGGGAAACTTTTTTTTTAATATTTTAATAGGATTGATTTAATTTTTAATTTTATTATTAGTTTATATATTAATAATAAAGATTTAATAATGATTAATAATTAAGATTTAATATATATAATTAAATAATAATATTAAAAGTTGGATTAATCCGTTAAAATAATGGACGGAACTATATAAAATGACTAAATACCTTTTTATAACTTAGGTTATTTGGTGCTATAATCTCTCCATACACCTGAAATCACAGGTCAACATCCAATGCAAATATTAGAAAAGGAGACATATTTCCATCTTTTTGGAAATTTTAAAGGTTTTATTATTGGCAGAGCTATCTAATCCATTAAAGTCTAAAAGACTTCTAATTGTTTCTATTCTGATTCTATTCTTTATTCTGTCAATGAATAATTTGTTAAATCCAATCAAATTTGAACGAGCGTTTCTTGAGTCTTGATTATTAGATCGATTGCTTTTTTAAACCTGATATTTGTCTTTAACAAGAGTTTTTAAAACACTAATATAGATAGCACTGTAAAAATTCAAAACTGTTTTAATTGACGGGGTACTTTGTCGAGTGACAAACAATCCCTACCCACATGAAGTGATGTGCAAGAAAGAAAACATAGTTTATTATACTTTTATTGCTCCTGTCTTGGATCCGCTTATTGTATCGGTAATCTGTGTTTTATTTATGTTGTATCACTTTTTCTCTAGATATTTTTATATCATCTACATAATTGGGAATCTGATCCATTCTACTAAAAACCAATATTTATTTGATTAGATTACAATGGCTTTGGCTAAAACAATATTCTTTCCATCCATTTAATTATTCTATTTTTATGAGCATTCATTTAATCATCTTCTTTAAGAATGAATTGAAAACAAGGTGCCTATCTATTTATGAAGAGTTTATTTAAAAAAAAAAAATCTAGAGACTGAAAAACAATGAGAATACCATGCTATATAATATTGAAATCTTGATTTAAATTCCATTTACCACAAAATCAATGTACTTCGGATTGCAAGGGCCAGTGATGTTTATGGGATGAACCAAGAATGTTTAGCCATCCGGAGTAACAATGCCTGAATATCCATCTTTTACGGTACATGCTTTTTTCCACGCCTGCGAGAATGCCTATATTTTTCAAATCATAAACGTAGACATAAGAAACTAGTTATAATATGTAAAATTATATGGAAGTAACATGAATTGATAAACTTAATTAATGCCAAGACTATTATAAAGTCAACCAAGCGCATGAGTATCCACACCCAATAAAAGGGTAAGATTTGTATTCTAATATCCTTACAAAGATGTCTTTTACCAACCACACTTAAGCATGGTTGACGAAAACATACTGACTAAAAATTAGTGCTTGTAACCAAATAGCTTTAGTACAAATTTACGAGACGCAATGCAATTAAGGGCCTATTTTAACTTAATAGACCTAACATCTAAACAACTAGGATGCACTACCCAAAAAGGTTATGACCTACATCAATTATTCTTACTATTTATACTTTGATTTATGGAATTTGTATTAAAACAATTTGTGTTAAACATTCCGATTAGTTATATTTTAGTCTACGGAATTTGCATTAAAACAATTTGCACTAAACATTCCAACTAGTTACACTTAGGTTTACGGAACTTGCATTGAAACACATAATCAAGAACGAATTAAAGTTAATGTAGTCTAAGCTATAAAGGAAAAGGCAATAAGAAATGAACATATACAAAAACTATTTCATTAATTGATTTCATGTCTAAGGCTTTTGACCATAATACAAAAAGTACAAAATGAAAAAAAGAAAGAAAGAAAAGAAAACATTAAAAAATAACTGTTTTACAAGGCCCTCAACTAGGGTCAATGATGGCATAGCTTTAGGTAAAGGAATTTCTTCAACAGGAGGAGGTACTTCTTCCTCTAGAGGTGGAGAGTTATCTCTTCTACCCTGTCAGTAGAAAGAGAAGGAGGAGCATCTTTGATAGGCACCACTACCAATGATTGAGATAAGTCTTCATTTAGCCATGACTCTATCAAACTTCTTCCTCACCTTCGGAAGAGTATTGATGTGAGGTAAGTGTATCTATCAAATTTTATAATATAGTATATAAAAATATGGATATTGTCCTACAGAGATTTCGAATACTAATATTAACCTACACTATATTATCTAAATGGTAAATTATAGCATTTGATTGAATTAAAAAAAAACTATAATAAAATACTAACTAAAGAACTAAGATTTTGTGAAAAGATAAAAAAAAAATCAAATCAAAATTAACTTCAAGTTGGCATAATTAGTGTCTAGATGTTACTTTCCTTAGGTTTTATTATGCGACATTAATGATAAGTATTCAATTTCTTCTTACAATTTATTAATCGAGGGAATTTCCAATTTAGTCTAATAACTTTCTCAAGCTTATTGAACCCTAATATTAAAATTACCTATTTAAATATCTTCACAATAGCATAATTAAAAGTTGCATTAAGAACAATAAATTCCCTTAACTAAAGCATATAATTTTAGAAGAATCATGTAACGTATCTCTGAGATTACATCAATCCTCTTTACACATGCAAGATCTAATTATATATCATATTTCTTAATCTCGATACACAATATCAAATAGATAGGTTAATACACATGCAATATTAAACCAATCAAAATAAATAACACATGCATGAATTAACAAACGTAATGATTTATTGAATATTATAAGAAAATCTTAAGTCACATAATAAACCTAGGTTTCATAAGTTTAGTTATTAAAGAATTTAAGCACTAAACATATTGAGAATTTAATTCATCAATGATGTAATGACATGTATCATTAAGGAAATCAATAAAAACCTTAAATTCTTGAAGTTAAAAGAAGTAGCCGTCTTTTCCTCTTAAAAGCGTAGAACAAAATAACACAAATATGGTCTCCACTTTTTGTATAAATTCTTCCTCTTTTTATATAATGCATGTCAAAGATTGTGCATTTTTAGGTTAACACACTATCCAACAAGATCGTGTTCCAATCATGTTTACTTTATAGCTTAAAATTGCGTAAAAATTAACGTTCTAGTGGACATGGCTATATACACAATCATGTTGATGTGACTTTTTAGCCGTAAAATGACTAACAACATGGTCGTGTTAATGTCTCATGTAACTTTCTATGAAACTTCGGTTTCAACACAACTAACCAACATGGTTATGTCTAAGTCATGTCTAACTTTAAACCTTCATAACTTCTTCAATTTAGCTCCAAATTGAGTAAAATTGAATTCCTTTTCGTCCTTTTTTATTCCACTATCCATCAAAGTCCTAAAATTAAAATTAAAATTCTTATAAATATGCTAAAAGCAAGGAAAAAACATGTTAAATCTCACTTAATATATATATATATATATATCTAATTGAGTACTTATCAAGCATCAAGCTCTCACATTTTTTCTATGAGCTAAGAGATATTAGATGTTGCATCTTTATCAAGGATCTAGTGCTTCATGATCCTCTGACCCTCTGCCATTACTTGGACTAGCTCGTTGGCGTAATCATCCGATGACTGAATTTCCTCTTAACACCTGTCCCTGGCTATTGTCTCCTTCTCCTTTAGGTTAAGGATCCTCACATCTCGATCAGCTATGAGCTTCTCAAGATCTTAGACTCGAGCTTTCAGTTTAGCCTCATCCACATTACTTTGCTTAACACATTGCTGAGCCATATTGAGATCTTGTTTAAAGTCTATAATAATGGCCTTTTCCCATCGTAACTTTGACATGAGGTAGGACCCTTGCTCCTACAAACTTGTGACTTGCTCCTTTAGAGAGTTGATCTACCTATTTGCATCTTTAAGTTCTCACTGGACCTTAGACAACTTGAAGACACTCTTTTGTACCCTCTCTTCGGCCTCAACAATTCTACAATGACACTCTTCCCTCATTAACTTGAGCCCCTTACGAGCCTCTCTCAATTCGGCCTCTATTGCCATTCGCTTTTGAAAGTGCGAGTCATAAAGGTTAAATTGCTAAATGAACAATTAATAATAATTTTGATAGTTGGTTGTTTGTTTACATTCCTACCATTCTCCCTTAGTTACATAAAGAGAACCTTATGTGCGGCCTTCATGGTCTGCATGAAGAAACTAGTAGTAAGGATAAGCTTGAAAAAATAAAAGAGGAACCCTGAAAGAAGATAAATCTAAGACTTATATCTCAGTAAGACATGTGGAGAAGATGGAGCAAATATCTAAAGTCAACATTTTTATCATTAAGACCTTCATTTCACCTCTCTCTTGGAAGCTCAGGATCCCCTCAAACAAGTTTCGTCGACTTATTCTTCCTTTTGGGCCTTGCACCACGAAGGGTAGAGAGGCATATGGGGATGAGGGGTTGAAAGGCCTCGAGGGATTGTTACTTCCTTAGTGCTCCTCTCATGGTAGTTGGACATCAAGGCAATGTTTTTATTGCCTCTCTATGGCTGTGTCCATGTTCTCCCTAGAAGTAATAGATTAAGCTTTAGTGTCTTTCGGGATAGAACTCAGTTCTATAAAACAATTGCATTTCAGAGCCACCATGCCATCCCATTCTAAGGTCTGTTGTAGTCGCTCAAAGTTATTTGATGGAGGCTATTTCCCCTTCTTAGGTGTAACTTCAATGCCTTAAATCACAATCTTGCCCCCAAAGGGTCTCTTAAAAGTAAAGGCTGCTAACTCGACCCTCTTCTCCTCTTAAGGCTCAGGACTGCCATGCCCTACCTGGCAGGCAATAGGGTTGGACAGATGAACCCTCTTAAATGGTGCCATTTTTGTAAGGAAAAACACACAGTTAGCAAAATAAAAAACCAAACTTAAAACTTACCATATAAATCTCATGAAGAAGGGACCTTCGGGAGTTCCTATACTTATACCCTAGAAAGCCTACATCAAACTAGGAGCACTGAAAGGCCTTTTATTCTCCTCAAGAGCTTAAAGAAGGATCTCGAATAAGTGTTTATCGAATGACATTAACTTAATAGGCTTGGTGTATATTGGATTCATTTAAGCAACCTAAAAATCTGGTACCTTGAATGTCTCGACAATGATAAATTTCTCTTTCTAATCATATACTAAGGACACCAACCCATCTAATAGCTTTACCCCAAGTCAATTGGACATGTAATACTACCCTTAGGATGGCCTTGACCTCTTCACTTCATAGAAAAATTGAAATAGTTGTAGAGTAGGTTAGATGCCGTATGACTCATAAAGGCTCTTGAATGCCACCAATAGAGTATAAGCATTGGGCAAGAGTTGGAAAGGGTTGACATAGTGGTAATTGAAGAATTCTTTTAGAAAGTCACTAAAAGGCGATTGCAACCAAAACTCCAAAAACCTCTAGTAGATGTAGAAGTGGTTACCCAACATTAAAGCGACACACTCTTCCTCGTGTTTAGCTTGGACAACCTAATCTTCCAAAAGTGGCTTGTAATATAAGGCGATCAAATCCTCATTGGTCTCATTCGCAAGGCTTCTCACTCTTGTAGATCCCACCCTTGATGATGATGGTTGGTTGTAGCTTAAGTAGATTAATCTTTGGTCTTCCCCATCATCAGGATAAATATTAAAGGCCAACATTCCACCACGAACTTCTTTGTTGCCTTCCTCTTTGAATGACCTGAGGCTTGCACTGTTCACCTCCTCCTCCATCATTGTTGTCGTGTAGAGTTAGGTTAAGGGCATTGCCTCGTGGCCTGCTATATTGGAGACAATCTTCTAAACCACACTAAAAAGTGTATGAGAAGATGAACTTGACATACTTAATGCTTAGATGTGTATGGAGAAGTTGGAGAAGGATGGTGAGTGAGATAAAGTGAACACATAAATGCTGAAAGTTAAAAGAATTGTGAAGGGAGCAAAAGGTAAGAGAATGGATGTTTTTATACCTTACATAGGTAGTTGGAAAACATATGCGCATTTTCCCATATGGTTCAAGATCGCACCATGTGTCACTTGACAATATTGAAGGCTAAGATTATTTCGCCCTTGTGGATACTGTAAACCCCATCACACTACATGACCTATTGCATTAAATGAATAGGTTTGCACATATAGACATAATTAAAAAAAAAATGGAAGATGAAAGGATAGAGGTATCCATAACAAGCCTTTTCACTTTTCACCTTCTTTAAGCTCTAAGTTGACTTTTGGAATAAGAAGATTATCCACCATGGCTTGGCTAATAATGTTTAGCCTTATGTTATCACCGTGGCTTGGATGTCTTCCTTCTCACCTTCATTAGCTTGCACGAGTCATCTCAGAACTTGGAGGATGTTGTGGCTTTTAGCCTTAAAACATTGAGGTCAATTGATTCCTTCCATAGGTCAAATAGGTCCTCCTCAACCCAATACAAGCTCAATTAACACATCTACACTTTTACCATAGTAAATAAACAAAGGCCAATCGCTACTCTCATTTGTTCTACAAAACCAATGAGAGTGGGGGGCAAGTGTTGTATGCCCATATTAGCTTAAGGTCTAAGGCCCATGTTACTTCAGCTTAGCTATAAAATGAGAAAGTGCCTAAAGTTGGTTGGGATAAAAATAAGAAAGTAATATAAACCATTTGAAGAACATGCTTGAAATAAGTATTTTCTATTGTAACTAAGACATCTTTAGAAAAGATTTATTTGCTTAAAACAAAGCTTCCCTAGCAGTTTAAAAAGGCTTTTCTCCATTTAGGTAAGATCATCTAATACACCCCATACATTTTGATTGCCTCACCTATATATTACTTATCTGACTTGAGCGTTGGAGTCCAAGCGCCATGGACACCTTCGATGTTCCGATAACTCATGTTTGTCTATCTTGTAAGTTGGATTTACTAGGTTCAAGTGTGCGATTCAACCAAAAACCGCATCCAAATAGCAAGAGCAATCAACACATAGAAAATGTTGATTTTTACCATTGTATTTCTTTTGAGGAAAGACAATGATGATTCTTTGTATAACCTATTTACCTTGTCAATTGATATGTTCTATTGGAGGTTATCATTTCTCTATGCATGGATAGAAATGCTAAATGATTACCTACTCTAAGATTAATATGAATCATTTCTCCCTTTGGTTCCTTCTTTTTTTTTTTTTCTTTCTAGTCAAGCTCCATTTTGGTTTTCCAACTGTTAAAAGAAGCACAAGAAGTCATTTTTTTTTACTTATATATTTTGGTCTAAGCACATTAAGATATGAATAATTCACTAAAAGCTTGTTGGAAAAAAAAAAACTAATTTGGCCTGATTTTTAATAACCATATAAATCCATTATCACCGTTTTGGTTTTGAAGCTTGTTCAGGAAAGCATAGAAGTTTTTTACTTGTTTTGCTCTAGTTAGAAATTAGTTATCTTTTTTTTTTTTTTGTTTTCAGCAAAGATATTTTTTATCAGCAAATGTATCAAGTAGTTTATCTAGTTGTTGTATGCTATGTTAATTAGAGTGATCGTTAAAATGCTTCAACATTCGTGAGATCCTTAAAAAAATAATGCCGTTATTGCAAAGTATATAAATATAAGTGTAACAGCTTAAACAAATCGAGTAGAGCAATCACTAAAAGAAAATTGCCTTATCATAAGGTAAACATTGCGTTGGCATGGTTAAAGCAGCGCGCAATGTGTGGGTTTCATTTTAATATATATGTTTATATTAATAAAAACAATATATTTATATAAAAGATTATTGTGATCAAATATATTCATATTTCAAAGATAGTATGAATGCAATTATTTAATTATATAAATATATTTTATATATCATTATCTTATGAAATGTTATAATTAGAAAAAGTTAAAATCTTGAAGTTATGAAAATATAACATTTTATACCGATAGTTACATTATTTTATATATAATCATATAAAAGTTGTAACCTTTTTACAAATACAATATTGTATATAAATTACATGTCTCTTAATAAAGAGATATAATTGATAAAAATAGTAAAAAGTATCATTAACAAGAATATATGAATAATAATTTTTTTTGAAAAGGAATGAAGAATGTAAACAAAAAAAAAAAAAAGGAGAAGTAAAGAGTCATGTTATTATAGATGGTTACTTTAGGAAATTTGTATGAACCGTTACTTTCACTGCACTAAAAGATGGGATTGAGGTGGTGGTTTTTCATGAAACATTAAATAGGAAAAGATAATATTGAAGATGTATAATATATATATATATATATTTAAAAGAATAATTATTTTTATATGACAAGTAAAAATTATAATTTTTTTAACGCTTGCTCCTATGTATAAGTGTATTTCTAAAAAGTAATATAGAAACATTAGCATTGAGAATTTTGATAAATATGCCAAATAAAAATATTTCACCTATAATGAAAGTGCATTTGCACTCTATTATATCAAACACTAAAGTAAAAACAAATATATGTTGATTGTAATGCATAAAGTGTTACCTAATATAATATACCATGTATCAAAATAGCAAATTAGCAAAAATTGCCTAATTGAACGTTTGACATTATGGACAAATAATAACACTAAATTTGTAAATATTTGCATGTTTTGTGATAATGATATGAAAGAAAAGCATACAAATGTTGCAACTTTTATTACTTTTTAATGACTATAATCTATGAGGGAAAAAAATAAGCAAATTCTATTAATAACTTCATAAGTTGATTATTAATATATGTATAAATCTTGAATTTACATGAAAAAAAAAAACAACATGCGAATGGGCTTGTTTAAAAAGACTTTCATTCTTGTCCCATGTTCTTTGTCCCTAAGCTTTTAATTGGGAAAGAGAGTGGTTAATGCAATTCTTTCCTAAGTTAAAAGCCAACAAAACTTTATATATATATATATATATATATATATAGAGGTAGACACATAAACAATGGACTATCGAAGTAACTTTTTGCCAAATTTCTTAAAAATTTAGTATTTTTTATTTTAATCATGATACTCCACTTAAATTTGACGAAAAAAAAAAGTGAAAGAAAATTATATAAACTCTCATTGAAATCTGACAAACAAATGATATGAATTAAATTGTTAATGAAAAAATGGAAGAAAATGACCAACTTGGATTTACCAACGTAAAATGCAAATAGAAGGAATTTTTTCTTTTAAAAATTGAAACTACATGTTAAACATTTTTAGTAAAGACACATGAACCTTGATTTATGATGATATAAATTTGTAGATATTTTTCCTTAAAGCGCTAGTTCAATACCACCTAAAAGTCATCTTTGGAAATGCTCATATTTGTATAAAATAAGCTAAGGAGTTAAATAATGGAAATATATCAAAGATTATTATAAAATATTTATTGATACGGGAGGTTTAATTTTAAAATAAACTTCAATAGCCTAAAAATATTTAGAAAGCAAATCTACAATAATGACAATCCATAAAAGATAAAAAGAGAAAGGAAATGAATTCAAACTTAATGTACTTTATCTTGTTTAATCATGAAATCAAAGTTTGTAGGAATTAGTCTTTCACCTCTTGAAATAGATAGGAAACCAAAAGAAGCAAAAGTTACCCTCTAGAAATAGAGAGATCAAAGAAGACATTGAATAAAACTAAATATGTAATTTTGGTTTCCTAAGAGTAGAGAAACAAAAGTGAGGATAAATAATCCCTATTTCTTTAATATATAAAATGAGATAATAATTATGTATCCTTTCATAAAATGTAAAGGTAGTATAGTAATATCTAAGAGGTATAACTTATAAAAAAATATTAAACATGAAATAGTACTAAAAGTTAAATATTGTAACTTTAAAAAAAAAAGTTCCATTAAATAAAATGAGTATGGATAGGAAATTTTTTATGGTGTTGTTCATGTTTTTCTAGGAGCAGTTTAACTTTTGATCTCATTATTAATTTACATATTAATGATGAAGATTCAAAGGTGATTATGGAAATTTAATATACAATATTTGAATGGTGAAATTGAAGATTGAATGGTTCTATTAAAATAATGATGGCGACAGTAAAAGGACTATGTGGATAGAGGCTATTAATAAAAAAAAGCCATATTATAGAGGTATGATAACAAAAAAAAAAAAAAAAAGCTTTTGAAATTTTATGTATATCTTAAAGAAAGTGATATTGGTTGATGTCTTAGTTGTTTAAAAATAAATCATTCTAATCTATCGCAAAACGTTGATATTTCTTTGATTGCATTCATACATGGAACTATATGTAAATAAATAGGGTATTTATGTCTTAAAGAAAAGTTACAGTCAAAGTGAAAAAAATGTTTTCTTATAATATATAATATAACTAGTAGGGTGCCCACATAGTGCGTGGGTAGCAATTTAAATTATAATTATAAGAGAAATTCATCTAAAATGAATTTTATGCAATAAATCATATGATATTATATCAACAATTATTAAAAATGCAATATGACTAACTAATTTTCTTATTTAGAAAAACTTAAATTCAAATTCAAATATATTGAAAAGCAACAAGAATCAACGTTAAATTAAATTTGGCAAAAAAAGAATTGAATTAAAAGTGAAATCAATATATTAGGAAAAGTTCCAAAATATATTATATATTTTAGTAAATTATATTATAGAAAAGTCTTTACATTATAAAATCGAGATATGCTGAAAAAAACCACACTACCAAACTACAGGTAAAGCTAATTATATAATTTTATTGTTTTGTGGACTCTTTGCAATTATTTGATCAAGATTATTTCATTACAGTATAAAAGAGAAGCTTCCATAGTGCTTAAAAAAATTGACTTAAAAGATCATAAATAATGTATAAATTTTCTGAATGAAAATTCTTTACATTAAATCTAAATTGCAAATGGATATCTTGGATAAAATAAAATCTCAATAGCATAAAAAGAAGTTCTTACCCATTGATATAAGAATAAATTCTAAAAGCTTTTTGAAATGAATGTCAAAGCTATTGCCAACATATTATGTAATGGTCACATGGGTAAAAGGAATAGCAATTGAATTAACATAATTTCTATCTAAAAAGATATTCCACATGAAAATAACAAAAGAAATGAAATCAAAATATGAATGAACTACCAAATTTATAGTATGAGATTATCATATGAGTTAAACAAATAACAAACAAATTTACAAAAGATTTGAGAAAAGTTGAAGAATCTAATTACTTATCAAACAAAAAAACCATTTGCTGTTTCTTGAATCCATAAAAATGTAAAATTCTTAGGTAGCATTTGGTTGCCACAAAAATGTGGTACTGGATAGGACAAATTTTTTTATCTTGCATTTGATTGGCATTCATAAAAAAAGTACTGGACAAAATGGAAAATTTTTTTACCACATGTAATTAAGTATAAAAAATCTAGTATTGGACAAAAATTCATTTTTTTTTTAAATCTCCAACTTGCCCTTCATATTTTTCTCTTTACAAACAAACCCTATCTCCCCAAACCCTTTTCATTTGAAACCATCCGTGCCACACTAGCTTACTCTTCAAGTGCAGTAGGAAAATCCATCGGCGCCGCTCCAACAATGGGATTCATTGTGCAATTGACCGTTATTTGAACGTTGTTGTCATCACGCCAGAAGTCGTCGTCAGGTTCGTATCCTTTCGTTCTTTCTCACATTCTTGCTTGCTTTTCTATGTTCTCCGCATGCTCTACCTGTGGTTGTTGCCGTCCGTTTAGATTTGCCTCGCTTGCTTTTTTATCTTCATCGCATGCTCTTCGTTTGGTTGTCGCTGTGCGTTTAGATGTTTGTTGAAATGGGACGGTGGTGGTGGATCAATCTTTCATGTATAAATAGATTATCACGTGTCCCAACTTGATTCCAAACTTACGTTTTAATTTCCAATACGATAAGAACAAAGAAAATTACATAGCATGAGAAAAATAATATAACATAAGTTTTTTTTTAAACCATGTTTATTGCTAATTTTAAGTCAAGATTCTTTTATATTGTATATTATTTATCATGTATATATACTATATCGGAACATCATTTTTAAGATAAAAGAAAAGTAAATAATGTGTTATTTTATTAAATATAACATAAATTATTGTAATTTATAATATGAATTATTAAATTTTTTCAATCAATGGATTTACATGAATTATTTTATATAATTTATAATCTCTTCAAATTATATTTCTTATAATAATATCAAATATGTATAAATAACCATGATATAATTAAAAGGGTATAATTGTCAAATTTACTATGTTCAGTCTAGTATTTTACAATTCCAAAGACTGGACAGTAGAAAAATCTTTGTTTAGTACTGAATAAACCAAACGTGGTACAAATTTTTTTTTTGTCCAGTCCTTATTTTGTACTGTCCAATACTCCTTGTCCTGTCCAATACTAGTAATCAAACGCTACCTTAGAGCATAGCATAGATCAAATGATGGTTGAAGAGAGAGAAAACTAACTTTTAGAGAGATAATAGTAGTTAAATGCGATCATTGCTATAAAAAGATAATTACTTTTAGGAAAAGAATAAACGTGTAAAAATATGGAAGAAATGGAGAGTCATGTAATATATAATATGCACTCTTTAATTTCTAAAGGAGGCATTATTTCATAAAATCTAACAATCTGAAAAAGTAATATTGAAAAGCTATACATGGGAAAAAATAATAACAAAAAGGACTATAATAAAAAAAATTGGTAATATTTTAAAAGTACAAATGTGAAAGAAGAGTCATGTAATATAATTTACGCTGTAACTCTTTGATTTTTAAGGAAGGCATTATTTCATGAAATGTAAAAATGCAAAAAAGGTAAGATCAAAAAGTTATGAAGGTAAAAAATTAATGACTATAACAATTGAAGAGTCATATAATATATAATTTACGTAGTAACTCTTTAACTTCTAAGGGAGGCTTTATTTCATTTAATAATCTAAAAAGGTAATACCAAAAAGTTATGAACACAAAAAATAATAACTATAACAAAAAAATTGATAATACTAAAAAAGGTACAAGCAAGAAAAGGTAATGATGAAGAGGTATATAGCAATAAAAGTTTCCAAAATTATATATTATAATTATTGAGAATGATGTTATTGAGATCAATTGTGTATGTGGTAGGAAAATACATGGCCAAAGTACACGGTCATGTACACGGTTGTGCATATGTGCACAGAAACGTACAGCAAGTACACGACCAAAGTACACGGTCGTGTATATGGGCACAAGAACGTACAACAATTACACGACCAAATTACATGGTCTTGTATATGGGGCACAGAAACGTACAGCAAGTGCACGACCAAAGTACACGGTCGTGCATATGTGCACAAAAACGTACAACAAGTACACGACCAAAGTACATGGTCGTGTATCTCCTGATGGCTCTCCACGATTGTGATATCTGTAATCTTTGTAATTTAGGTAGATAGATATTTGGAGATATTCTTATTTATTGACTTAGCTAATGTGTAGGAGTAAGTTTAGGAAGGAATAGATAACATTCTCGTGTATATATATATATATTCAACATATGAAAGAAAGGATCAAGGAAAAAGATTTCCCCAAACCATGCTCCTACTGTTCTGTTTTTGACATGGTATCAGAGCCTTGAACATAATAATGGCAGGAGAAGAAAAGAAATCGTTGTCACCATACACATTGTATGCGAATGACAATCCTGGAAATATAATAACCCAGGTGCAATTGAAAGAAGACAATTATGATGAATGGTCTAGAGCTATTCGGACTGCTTTGAGAGCCAAGAAGAAATTTGGTTTTCTTGATGGAACTGTGACTCAGCCTGACGAAAACTCGGATGAGTTGGAAGATTGGTGGACTGTGAATTCCATGCTTGTATCATGGATAATGAATACAATCGAGCCAACGGTGCGATCCACATTGACGCACATGGAAATTGCAAAGGACTTGTGGGAAGACATCAAAGATTGTTTCTCTATGACAGATGGTGCACGAGTGCAGTAGTTGAAGACGGAACTTGCAAATTGCAGACAACAAGGAATGTCACTCATGAGTTATTATGCCAAATTGAAACAATTGTGGGAAGAACTGGCAAATTACGATGTGATATCTGCGTGCAAATGTGGAGGTTGCAAGTGCAATATTGGAACTGAAATAACTAAGAAACGAGAAGAAGAAAAACTTCATCAATTTCTGATGGGGTTAGACAATGCCTACAGCATAGTGAGGACAAATATCTTGAGCTCGACACCGTTGCCCGGTGTTAGTAAGGCATATTCGTTAATGTGCCAAGAGGAAAGGGTTCGAAATATCTCCAAGGAAAAGGAGATCAAGAATGAAGCTGCTAGTTTTATGGTCCAAACCAATGAAGGAACAAAGGACAAATGGGTTGTCTGCACACATTGCAATAGAGAAGGACATGACTCCACGGGATGCTTTCAGCTTATAGGTTATCCCGCTTGGTGGGGTGATCGGCCTAAAGCAGTTGGTAGAGGTCGAGGAAGACAGTTAGGAGGTAGAGGTCGAGGCAAGATGATAGGAAGAGGACGGAGCGGTGCTCGAGTTAATGTTGCTCAAGCGATTGAGGAGCTAAACACAGAAACAAAGGAAGTTGCGACTCCTGGTACGTTGACGAATGAACAATGGGCAGCAGTTATGAGCATGCTGAACACTTACAAATCAGGGAGTAATAGTGAGAAGATGACTGGTAAGGAAAATACTCTTTGGATAATTGATTTTGGAGCTACGCAACATATGACAGGGAATTCAGAATGTTTATCTAGCTTAAGAAACATATTAGGCTGTCCAATTGGCTTGCCTAATGGAGAACAAGTGCTGGCGCTGCAGGAAGGGTCTGTTTGCTTAGGGAAGAACGTTCAACTGGATAATGTTCTTCATGCTCTGGGATTGCATTGCAATTTGATTTCTGTGTCACAATTAGTTGATGAATCGGAATGTAATGTATTGTTCACTGATAAGCTTTGTTTGATACAGGACCGCACTTCGAAGATGGTGATTGGAGCGGGTGAACATTGCAAGGGGCTATATTTTTTCAAGAAGGAGCCACCAGTTCATGCACTTCAGTCTCGGACGCTGACTTCTGATGAACTTTGGCATAGAAGAATGGGGCATCCGTCACCAAAGATTGTAGGCTTAATTACCGAAAATAAGACTCAGTTAGATTCAAACAAGAGTTGTGATGCTTGTTTCAAAGCAAAGCAAACCAGAAGTATGTTTTATTCTAGTGATAGTAGAGCTAGTGAATTGTTTGAACTTGTTCATTGTGATTTATGGGGACCTTATAAAATCTCTAGTTCCTCTAATGCAAGTTACTTCCTCACAATTGTTGATGATTTTTCTAGATGTGTGTGGATATATTTGCTGATTGCTAAAACTGAAGTAGGATGTATCCTGCAAAATTTTGTTGCTATGGTTCGTAGGCAGTTTGATAAGAACGTTAAGATAGTGAGAAGTGATAATGGAAGTGAGTTCATTAGCTTGAAAGATTATTTCTTGAACAATGGGATAATACATCAAACTTCGTGTGTTGGAACACCACAACAGAATGGGCGAGTAGAAAGAAAACATCGTCATATACTTAACGTAGCTCGAGCATGGCGATTTCAAGCTAATTTTCCAATTGAGTTTTGGGGGGAATGTGTGTTGACAGCTGGATATTTGATCAATCGCACTCCTTCTCAGGTGTTAGGAGGAAAATAACCTTATGAAATTTTGTATGGTAAACGACCTGATTACCGTTACATCCGTACATTTGGGTGTTTGTGCTATGCAAGGAGTTTGAATCGTGAAAAGGATAAGTTTGCTAGTCGAAGTCATAAATGTATTTTTGTGGGATATCCATTTGGACAGAAAGGTTGGAGATTGTATGAGTTGGAAACACAACGCTACTTTGTGTCTCGGGATGTAGTTTTTCATGAAAATGAGTATCCATATGTAGATGCGTGTGTACAAATGAACAAGGATACTGCAGTGCACTCTCAAATAAATGAGTGCATTGACGAGGGAGAAACTAATTTGATTGGGACAGAAGAAAAGGAACTCATAGAACTTGCTGATGAAACACCTGAGCAATTGAATGATGCTCAAAATGTTGGTGCTGAAGTCAGGGAGGGTGATATATCACCAGAGGTCAGATTGGAGAGTGTAGAACAAGGTTCGTCGGTCCTTGGTCGTGGGCTTCGGTCTAAGAAAGTTTCTACACGGTTGAAAGATTGTGTGACTTATGCCACTCACAGTAATAGCCCCTTTGCAGGTTCAGCCAAACCGACATCATCCTCAAGTACACCCTATGACTTAGCTTAATATATAAATTACACAAATTTCTCACCACGTCATCAAGGTTTCTTAGCAGCCATAACAGGCAGTGTGGAGCCAAAATTCTTCCATCAGGCAGTGAAGGATGCACGCTGGAGAGAAGCTATGCAAAAAGAGATTGATGCCCTTGAGTAGAATAGAACATGGACATTAGTTGACTTACCCCCAAGGAAGAAAGCAATCGGTAGCAAGTGGGTATACAAGATTAAGTATAATTCTGATGGCACAGTTGAGCGGTACAAAGCGCGTTTGGTTATTCTCGGAAATAATCAAGTTGAAGGGATAGATTATAATGAAACCTTTTCCCCAGTAGCAAAAATGGTTACGGTGCGTACATTTCTTTCTATCGCAGTGGCTAAAGGTTGGGGACTGCATCAAATGGATGTCCACAATGCCTTTCTTCATGGAGATTTGGAAGAAGAAGTTTATATGAAAATGCCCCCTAGCTTTCATACTCGTTAACCCGGAAAAGTATGTCGTTTGAAGAAGTCTCTCTATGGCTTACGACAAGCACCGCGATGTTGGTTTGCAAAATTGGCTGAAGCACTAAAACGGTATGGTTTTTGTCAATCTCGTTCAGATTATTCTCTGTTTACTTTGATGCAAGATAAAGTGCACTTGGCGGTCTTGGTGTACGTGGATCATATCATTATTGCTGGAAGTGAATCACACTTGATAGATGAGTTAAAAGCATATTTGAATCGCTGCTTTCATATGAAGGATTTAGGTACTTTGAAGTATTTTTTGGGTATCGAAGTGGCTAGAAATGACAAAGGCATGTTTTTGTGCCAGCGAAAATATGCCTTAGACATCATTAATGAAGCTGGGTTGCTAGGTGCTAAGCCCTCACAATCTCCGATGGAGCAAAATCATCACCTAGCACTTGCCAAAGGTGAATTGGTGTGTGATCCTGAATAATATCGAAGGCTGGTAGAACGCTTGATTTACTTAACTATCACAAGACCTGAGTTGTCGTATGGTGTTCATATTTTAGCTCAATTTATGCAACAACCAAGAAAAGAACACTGGGATGCAGCGTTGCGTATAGTTCGATATTTGAAAGGTAGTCTTGGACAAGGTATTCTTTTGAAAGCTGAGAGCAATCTTGAGTTGACAGCCTATTGTGATTCAGATTGGGGAGGTTGTCCATTGACTTGAAGATCACTAACAGGGTATTTTGTTTTCCTTGGCAGCTCTCCAATTTCATGTAAGACCAAGAAACAACATACTGTTTCTCGTTCTTCAGCGGAAGCAGAATATCGATCTTTAGCAGCCACGCTTTGTGAATTAAAATTGCTTAAAGGATTGTTGTTATGCTTAGGCGTGCATCATGATCAATCTGCTACCGTGTTTTGTGATAGTCAAGCTGCAATGCATATTGTTGCAAATCCTGTTTTTCACGAACGCACAAAACATATTGAGGTTGATTGTCATTTCGTACGTGATGAACTACAAGCTGGACTGATCAAAACCATTTATGTTCGTAGCAATGAGCAGTTGGCAGATATTTTGACAAAGGCTTTAGGACGAGAGCAATTTCAGTTTCTTCTTCGCAAGATAGGCATTCGTAATCCTCACGCTCCACCTTGAGGGAGGGTATTGAGAATGATGTTATTGATATCAATCGTGTATGTGGTAGGAAAATACATGGCCAAAGTACACGGTCGTGTACATGGTCGTGCATATGTGCATAGAAACGTACAGCAAGTACATGACCAAAGTACATGGTCGTGTATATGGGCGCAGGAACATACAGCAAGTACACGACCAAAATACACGGTCGTGTATATGGGCGTAGGAACGTACAGCAAGTACACGACTAAAGTACACGGTCGTGTACATGGTCGTGTATATGGGGCACAGAAACGTACAGCAAGTGCACGACTAAAGTACACGGTCGTGCATATGTGCACAGAAACATACAGCAAGTACACGACCAAAGTACACGGTCGTGTATCTCCTGACGGCTTTCCACGATTGTGATATCTGTAATCTTTGTAATTTAGATAGATAGATATTTGGAGATATTCTTATTTATTGACTTAGCTAATGTGTAGGAGTAAGTTTATGAAGGAATAAATAACATTCTCGTATATATATATATATATTCAACATATGAAAGAAAGGATCAAGGAAAAAGATTTCCTCAAACCATGCTCCTACTGTTCTGTTTTTGACAATAATTAATTAATGTCTTGCACAATGTGTGGATTCTAGTTTAAAATAAATTTATATTAACATAAATAATAGAGCTATTTAAAAGATTATCACAATACATGTATTAACAATGTATATTAAAAAATTGTTTTGAAAATTGTGTTAATACTATAATTTAGTCATATTAACATATATTGTATTTTATAGTTCTATATATGATCTTCAAATTATAAGAATATAAAGTCACATAACAACAATCATGTGTTTTGCAATAAGCCATAAAACCATTACAACATCCTTAATAAACATACACCTTTTTGGCACATAGTTAAAAGAAAGGAACGGTTAATTGTCAAAGATACAAGTTGAAAAGGTATGAGGAAAAAAACAAAAACAAAGATAAAAAGCTATAAATGATCAAAAGATATTGTTAATAAAGAAGTCTAATACAAAAAATAAATTAATTAATTAATGGCAAAAAGGTGTTAACAATGAAAAGATACTAAAATGTAAAACGTACAATATTAAAAAATAACAAAATTACTTAAAAATTATCGCAAATAACATTTTAACAATGGTGTCAATAATATTGTTTAATTATATAAATAAATATAACATGTTTATTTTATATGATTATCAATAGTCCTTTGCATATTTATATGAAATAGTACGCTATTAAGGAAGAGTCACAACCCTTCAAATTATACATGCAATTTATATATTAAGAATTGTGTTATTTAATATTAAGTTATATAGGGGTTGCAACCCATCATGCAAATGTTGTAACCTTTCCATAAGTACCATTTCACATAGAGGACATACATGTTGAATACATAATTAAAAGAATGTAAGTTTAATTAGCAAAAAGAGTTTAAGCAATAAAAGAAAAATATAAATGTTTAAAAGGTATCTATAATGCCAAAAAGTTAATATCAAAGAACACTATAAAACAAAAGTAATATTGAAGAAATATAATAATAGAAAAATTCAAAAATTATATATTATAAACAAATTTTGGTGACAAAAATAACAAAGATTAACTTTATACACACTCACAATCGCATGCAATACATTATGTTACCAATCAAACATTCAAGGTAACAAAATATCGATCAATACATATAAAACAAACAAAATCAAATACAAGATAGAAAAATTCACAAACCAAGTGTGTAAAAACTTAATATCCTATTAGCCTAGTATATGATAAAATTTTCACATAAAAGGCCAAAACCAAACTTAAAAAAAAAAAAAAGAAAGAAAAAGAAAAGAAAGCAATTCAATAAGAAATAAAACATTGACCATAATTTAAGTCTAAAGTTTTATACTTTCTTTTTAATTTACCCTAAACCATATAACTTTAGTACCACCAAATAGAAGAAGTTGAGTTTGACAAATTTATAGTTAATAAATAAATTAAATATATCTATTTGAATAAATAGTTGAAAGATCTATGGAAAGATAAAGATTTCCATTACTTGTCAATTGGATTTGAGAGAAAACTAACTTTTGGAAGAGAGGGATAAAGAAAGAGGATGGTTGTTGCTATAATTGGGGTAAAAGATATTTCCTTTCAAAAAACAGAATCAAAATGTTAAAAAGCCCATTTGGCATGAATATTTTTATTCTATAAAGAGTGAACATATTTAATCCATGTTTTTAGTAAAAGAGAAGAAAATAAAAGCAAGGAAAAGAAAGTCTTTTTTAATAAGAGTTTAATAAGTATTTTAGCAGTCATATCCATTGTTTTTTAGCAAAGGGGTATTATAACATTAAAGCTTTAGAAATTATAAATGGTATTTTTTTAGAAAAAAATAAATTAAAACGACTAATGTAATTTATGTAAGAGTCATTATTTTTTAACAGGTTTAATAAAAAAGATATGTATTTTCTTTCGAAATTATATATTATAATAGATCATTTATAAAAAAAAAAATGAGGATTAATGTAGATTGAAGCATTCTATCTTGTTTAACTTATATAAATAAAGAATTAATAGGTTTTACTATTTCACTAATAGGATTTGTAACACCCCAATTGGAACTCCTGATCAAACCGAGACAAGTTCGCTTTGACATAGTATGCTGCAAAATTTTATCTTTGATGCCAGCTTATTTCAGGAGATTATACATCTTGAGGCGGTGCTTCTATTTAACTTTACAGTTTTAATAAACTTTAGGCTATTATACCAAAATATACTTTAATAATTAAATTTTCATCACTTTTTATTCGAGGAATATCATAATATCTTCACTTACAAAATTAATGTTCTTGTTAATTTCATTACATAGGTTTAGGATTACACCGGTTATGGAGAATTCTAAAGATACTTTCTTAGAGATTTAAGAGATGTCTCCATAGTATAACACTTTGCCCTCTATGGCACTTACCTCCCTCACTTTTAGCTGGTACACTGCTTTGATTTCATTATGTAACGTCATGATTTGAACTCTCTATATCAACGTATTACTCACATTGAAATACCCTTCCACAAATATATTTAATCTTAGAGTTGCATAGGTTGTTACATTAAAAGGCGTTTCAATGATTCAAGTTTCATTATTTTCTATTTAAGGGATATTATACATACGGTCGAATGAATTAGTATTTAAAGCATTACGTTGAGTTATATGAAATTTTGTAGTTTTTTTACTGGATTTTCATTTAACGGAAACGAAGAAATTTCTTTTACATGTTAACAAAGAAAAAAAAGCCCCCAGCGATTCCTTGTTCATAATTGAGGCCTTCAGAATAAAATCTAATGAATTAGAATATTATGTTATGTGAATCATTTATTGTTTATGAAGATTTTGACGAGTAGAGAACCTAGTGATATTTTGACAAGCTTATAGTGTTACTAACCGCTATTATTTTAAAGACAATTAATGATTTAGAAAAAGGTTTAGTCAATTTTCCTTAAGTTGATATGAATCGTAAATATTTTGTGAACAAAGTTTACAAATTGAGAGCTTAAAAGATTATATTTTTATGAAATTTTTTTCATGGATTTAGTTGTGGTTTTTAAACCTTGCATGCTCTTTTTGCACAAGAGTTTGTAGTGTAGCAGTTGTATTCTAATGGTCACATCCAAAACTATTTATGGGATTTAAATAAATCCTTAAAATTCTAAAAGGTGATTTTATATATTTTAAAAATACATAAATAAAGTAAGAAACTCTGGATCACCTTGTTGCTTGAAAGAGGCTGCTTAAACTCATCCTCTACTACAGTGATATTTTACATCATTTAGGACGAAGACATGACTTGGGTTGAACGATTCCTTTTACTGTTCCAAACGCACGATTACAGCTTGACATTACTTTTTTTCCTCTTCGTGCATTTGTCAACTGTATGTTCTCCAACTTAATGTTTGTGCATGGTACGCTATCGCTGCAGCTAAGGTTGATTGCAATGTCTGTTTGAGATGTTCCTCGTGCACCCGAGTAGGTAACTCGATCGATGTGAACCCCAGTTGGCTTCATGACACGTGAAATAAACAATCAAACTAGGGATAAATATCACAAGAGCGCAACTATATGTTTGTTTCATGAAATATTTTTCAAGTTTGATGATATAAAAAATATTGTAGCTTTTTTCTTTTTCAATTAAAAGGAAATATCCAATTATATTATTATTAAAAAATGATTTCTTTACAGGACGAACAAAGAAATAATAAGAGCTTGGTCTTCATATAGGACACATTAGGATATATGTAAGGAATAGGAGAATGACGGGAATTGAACGCATGGTGGATTCATAATCCACTGTCGTGATTCACTAGGCTACATCCACTCCTTACTATACATACAATAAGTAGTGCTATTTACTATTTATTTTAATAAAATAGTAAAAAAGCAATTGATATTGACAAGAAATTGAAGTAATTTTATATACATTTTTCCATATCTAATATGAATAAAAATATTCAGGCTTCATAGTCTAATTGGTATAAAATTACTCAGTGCATCAAAGTTAGAATCTTACCATCTTCGGACATTTCTCTTTAACGTCGCAATAATTTTGATCGATAATAATGGGATTTTCCACATTATTAAATATCATATTCGAGAAGACAACTCGTTGAACCTCGCCTCTTCCTCCCTGTCAATTTCATAAAATTTTTCATAGTGAAATTCTAACATTTTAAAGCTTATGTTTTATGATCACTGTGATGTTTCTATGTATCCTCAAATGATATAGCTAGCTTGGCGTGTCAACTGTTTAAACATAAATCAGTGGAACATGATATTTCTTCGATTGCGTTCATCCATGGCATTACACACGAATGGATAGGGTACTAATTCAAAAAGAAAATACCTGCCAGGTTTTAATTCTTGCTCCATTGCTAGTGCCAGTGAAGTTAACGTTGTCTACAATAATATCTTCGACTTTCGCTTGGCTTCCGTATCTACCCAAGCTTCCAACACTAACATATATATGTCTCCAATGAGTAAGGAAAATGAATATGATAATAATAAATGGTAAGAATTAAATCACGAATGAGCAAAATAGCAATAATTTCTTATTTCTTCTCGAGATCTCTGTATTATTTAGCTCTGACAGAGATTTTAAATACCTTATACCATGACCAGGTCCACAAGCAACACGGGTAACATTGACATTCCAGGTTTGATCTCCAATGGAAACGCAATCATCACCTGATAAAATTATATGAATTTTTTTTTTCTTAATCATCTCAAATGAAGTATATTGAGAGAGTAGATGCAATTCCACCATTGTTAGAAAAATTCTCATACGGAAATAGCCTAAAAGAATAAATCATAATCAGCGTGACATGTGACA
Source organism: Laguncularia racemosa (assembly GCA_037954665.1). Taxonomy (NCBI): domain Eukaryota; kingdom Viridiplantae; phylum Streptophyta; class Magnoliopsida; order Myrtales; family Combretaceae; genus Laguncularia; species Laguncularia racemosa. The sequence continues at coordinate 4,224,161 of JBBMOL010000030.1, read as the reverse complement.
AACGTATCAACTCTCGTAACAATTGCTTTACAACGTGCTAATAACACCCTACATATCGTATAGTTTATTACCATATCATATAAACTCGGTACACACAGATACTTGAGCATTTGCAATAATGGAGGGACATGGGTGAAAGATGATAAAGATACTATGCAAACTTAGAGAAAACTATATTTACCGGCGGCTATTTTAGTAGCTTCAATAGATATGCCATTGGAGTTTTGGAGATGTATTCCATCGGTATTGGGGCTTGTACCAGGAGAATGAATCATCAAATGTGTCAAGTGAACATCTTGACTACCATACGAGAGAACATGGGTTTGAGGGCTGTCCTTCAATAGAATTAACTCCAAATATACCGAGTTACATTGCTGGAAAGCAAGCATCTACACAATAAAATCAAAATATTTTCTTAAATTATGATGTATCCAATGATGGTGGGTTCAAAATTATACTAAGGGAGGAGATAAAAATTGAAAATTTTAACTTTCAAACAGCGCAAAACTGTTAAAATTGATTAATTTTAAGGGAAATTTATTATTTTTTTTCTAACATTAATTTTAAAAATTTCGAAGTTAGGAATGGAAGACCAGATCCATCCTACCCTCATGTCCGTCAGTGGGTATAAATAAGGTATTGTTATAAGTGCCCTTTTAGTCGAAGTTTCCCTTTCGAAATTACTCTTATATTACCCGTACGACAACATATTATAGGCATGGGTTGCAGAAGAAAGCAAGACAACCAATGAAGCTACATTCATGCATTGTAATCAGTTTATAGAGATTTGAAGAATAACTTTGAAGGGATGTTTCATACAGTTTCTGATTAAATTTAAAAAGACCCGATTCATGTAAATATTTCTCTTGATGAGTATAATACTCAGAAACGGCAAAACTTTGCAATCTCTTGTAATTTAATTGTTTGTGAGCATTAAGAGCCGAAGAACACTTACAGTTGGTGCTACAACGTTGCAACCCTGTTTGATTTTTTAGTAGGAAAAAAAAATCGAATTAATATATTTCTTAGGAAAAAATATAAGTAAAACGAGTATATGTGAAAATTTAGTTGCTCTTCGTGGATATTTCAAAGCCTATTACGGGTTTATCTTTAGTCCACGCGCATGATATGTCCCACCAGCCTTTTCCTTGCCCATGTAGCATGCCTTTCCCTCGAATAGTAAGTCCAGTTATATTCTGAAATATTAACCATTTTGATTTATCATAGTTCTTCCATGCAGCAGGAGTATCAGGTGCTACTATCGCTCCTTGTATCTGCAATCATCAATTGTAGAAGATTAATCTAAATGAAGAAACATTAAGACCTTAGGAAAAATTAAGAAATAATACTACATCATTTGGTTAATAGAGAAAAGTCACCCGTCAAAAGACAAAATAAAAATAAGAAAGATTTCTCACCTAGTTGTAGATCAGAGGACAAGATACAATACAATTGTAACTTTCAAATTAATGGAAATGTGCATATATAAATTTAAAATTAATTAAAATGAGATTAGAGAAAGAGATATGTTCTATTTCATCAATCATTGACTGAAAAAAAAAGAATAGTCCATGAAATATTCAATATCTAATTATCTATATTAAAAAAATAAATTAGAGTTGCTGTTATTATTATTTTATATCATATATTTTATGACTTACTCGGACTGTGGTCCATTTAGAAATGCAAGGACCAGCAAACGTAACAGGATACGATAAATATCTCTTTCCAGCAGGAATGACTATTGTGGAGTTTCCACCTTCCGCATTACATGCAGCTTTCCATGCCTTTAGGAATGCCTATATTCACCACATATTCGAGAATGAAACCCTAATTAGTGGCAAATTAAATTTTATAGCCTGCCCAAACATCTTCCATAAATCAAATTTAGTAGAAGCTAAACATGAAAATTTGATATTTGAATTTACCGCAGAATCATCCGTGACGCCATTGCCTACAGCCCCATAGTTTAATACGTTGAATGTAGTCTCAACTGCATCAGCTCGGGCTAAAAATGTTGTAGCCAAGTATGCTAGGCATACTTTAACAGCCATTGAAACCTGTATGCAGAAAAATAATTCAGCCTTTCTTACATCGAATTACATAGAAGTGTAAGTAGTAACTTCTTTTTCGACGAATCATTACCATTTTCAGCTTTATGAATTAGATAAAAATAGAGATGGTTGATGCAGAAAGCTAAGCTCGATGTATTAGGGCTAAGCAGGATCTTAAATAATAGATACGGTGAATGATAACATTAGGTTTAGAAAGAAAGTGAATCTAAAATGGAGTAATAAGTTACTACACTCGATAAATAATCCAAGTTATCAAATTGGATTTTGCAAGATCTGTCTAAACCTTCGGTATATCGACATAGGCTTCGGATGGATGCATGTTGCATCCCATGAATGGAATATGTGATTTATTTATTGGCTGTCAATGTGTGTTAATCCTATATTGAGTAAGATTGTTGGCTGTAATCATCAATGCCTGGCAATAATATCATAAAACGGGAGATATTTACTATATCCCTTGCTTTTTATCCAAACGCTATTTGGGTTTCTTCCATAAAATTGTATTACCAGGAAAAATATATATATATAATGATAAGGTACAATAGAAATAATTTATAAATATATTTTAGCGACCATTGATCTATCACAACAGTTGTATTTTTGTAAAACATGTATTTACTCAGACATGGATAGAAAAATTCCAAATTGTATCTTCATATCCTTATAACTTTTGAAAATGTATACAAACATCCCACATTACCATTATAACCATAAAACCGTCATAACTTTATTAGGTGTTTGGATGGCTTGTATAAGCCCTCCAAATGGGGTATTAGAGCAAATACTTCATGTTTTTCTTTAGTGTATTTTAATCAAATAATTAATAACGTTATTGATAGTATAAGTGATCTTCCCCTAAATAGAGCAAAGGGATTATTTTAATACTTGAAGCGCATCCTTCAGGGTTTGAGAGCATTATTATGTTTGGATTGGAGTATGTTACTTATGTGCAGTACCTATAGGCATCCTCGGACATTTGATTAGAAATGATGTCGCTTATTAATTTTAGGTGGCTACACACTAGCAGTGGAGATCAAGTCCTCAACCTAGGTTAAGGAGGCATTACAATCTTAACTTCATATTGATTATTAGAAGACCATTATATTACATTAAATATGGTTATCCATCATACCGTGTAGATGATAACTTATTTAACTTTATGGTCTACATAGCACTAGGAGACATTCCCCTCACTAAGTCACGGTTTTAATCACCCCCTGTGAGGATATTAATATTGTAGGTCTCCTTCTCAATAGCACCGCTGGGTGACTTCATGAGTAGAATTCTCTTTTTTTTATATAGTATTTATGGTGGGTTATCACAACTAAGGTGTTCTATGGATGGGACAACTGCAATCAATAAGCAATCCTACGTGTAGAGAATGTGGAAATGTATCAAGAGAGAATTCATTGCTTTCCAAGTTGAGAAAGTCAGTGTGATATGGTCCCCTTGTTGGAATGGTTGTAACTTAAGCAAATTCATAGACATGGTGAGATGAGATTGCTTTGGGTAAAAGTTGATTATTTTGAGTAATCTAGTTCAAAGGATTGTGTTGGCACTGTACATCAAAGGCATGGTGAAGAGATCAAATTACATAGACTTTGTGTCATCAGCATTTTTTTTATCTTAACCATAATTTGTTGAATTAATAATTGATATTAGAAGGTCACCTCTATTTTATTTGAGAGTAGGATCTTGTCTTCGTTTTGAGAATCTAAAAGGTTGCATACAACAATATTCAAGTAAGATATGCTAAATAAATAAGAAATATTCCATAATTAAACAAGTAACTAATTCTAATTTACTCGAGTAGTCCAATTACTTATGGTTAAAGAAATCCCATATCAAAATTAGAACCAGAGAGGCAGCTAGGTGGCCCATGGGAGTGGGCTACATGGTCCATATGATCAAACGATTCAATAGAGGCTTCTATTGTCCAAGTAGGACGCATACATGCAGCACGAGATAGCGAACCTCACATATACATCTCCTTCATTAAGCTAAAATACTCTTTTCACTTTATCCTCGAGGAGCTTATACGTTGAGCCCACTTTATTCTCACCAAAAGAGAGTATAACATTGTCCATACAGGATTAAAATCCTAAGTGTACGTACGTGTGCAAAATTGTAGAGGAGCTAGTGCGAGTTACTCTTCTCCTGGAGCTAAGAAGAAAAATTAGAGCCATAAACCTCTTCATTAGGCCAGCAATCTTGTTGTGTTAGAGCATTCCTAGGAGTAGGATTCCTATTTTGATTCAGGGAGAGAGGTTAATACAAGCTTTAGTATTGTTATTTTTCTTGTTCAATTAACGAATTTTACTACAATCAACCAAATAGTTGATGATTCTTTCAAACTTTTGGAAAATACCTTGCTTCTACTTTTAAAACCACGAAAAATGCATGAAGTATACATACATGCATACATATATGTGCGTGTATAGTGTATTCTAGGTGTTATTTAGATTGAAAGTAAATGTATATAATTAGAAATTTTACTAATGGAGTTTTATGTCATGTCACATGAAATAATATTATTATATTCCAAGTCGTTTCTTACAAGCTTTATGCATATACGCTGTGCATGTATATGAAAACCCTTCATAATCTCATAAATATTTTTCTTGGGATTTCTTATTATAAGTGGTGGTATTTTGGAATGAAAGAAAAAAAAAAAAAAAGGTCATTGATTATGAAATCTCAAAATTTTCTCTTGTAGTTTTTTTCCTTTTAATTTAGTATATTTAAGAATTAATACATAATAAACATAATAAAAGGGCAACAATTCACTTATTGTAAGAAGACCATTAAGTCATTATAATATAAAGATATATAGTTTCATGTTAGTTAGAAATACATTTTCAAAACGATGGTTAGATATAAATCTCCACTACTGTGATATTTTACATAATGCAGGAACAATACATGACTTGGGTTGAACAATCCTCTTTGTTGTTCCCAAGGCATGATTGCAGCTTGACGATACTTGTTTTCCTTTTTGTGCGTGTGTCAGTTGTATGTCCTCCAACCTAAACTCAAGCAAATTTATCTCCTCTAGACCCTATAGCCATAGCATCTGTCCAAGCCACATCCATATCCTCATTCCCTGCCACCTTCCATTTCCTGCAACAATAAAATCCATGTTAATCTTTTGATAAACACTACATATATTGAATATCTAAATTTTACAAACAAATACCTTATATACACATACATGTATGTATATATATATTTATATATATATATGTATGTATATATTGCATCATAATCAAGAAATTCATTAAAGTTCTCTTCAACCTACCTACCTCGTACATATTCACACACATTTTTGGTATTATCTTTAAAACACTACTTTGATACCATTTTATAATTACATTAGCTATCCATATTTTTACTTGAGCTCAACAAACACTAATCCATAAACTCCATATGGAGCTAAGTGAGTACATAAACAAAAAAAAACAACGATAACTAAGCAATAGTTGAGCAAACTTATATAGAAACATACAAGCAAAGTATCATTATAGATACTAGTATATCCACAAATGCTATGCTGATGCACATAAAATGCATTAGACAGTATCCTAACCAAGCAACATTAGGTAGCTCAATTAAGAAGTAACCAAGATATCTGAGAAGATAGCCAAGAGAGTTGTGAAAGATTCAAATTGAGAGAGTTTTGAAAGACTCATGCAAACTATACGCAGAAAATTGAGATCATGACCCTTAGGTCTAATACTTGAAACTAATTTATCAAAATATGACCCTAAGCTCCTATCATGTTATGCCATGAATGCAAATAACAAATACTAAGAATCCAATGGTTATAAATCATTGATGAACAGCACAAACACCAAACATGACACTTAATTGGTTCATATTATAGCTAGAAACTTCTAGTTGAGGATACCCTTACAAGAATTCCTACTAGCACATCCATTCAATTAGTAATCAAGTTACCAACATCATTAATGCTAATGTTTGAAAAAAAAAATTCATATCTATTGCAAAGCAACATTACATTCTTAAATAATATATGAACATATGTTCAACTTTTCCTGCACCTTTCTCCATGTATTACTGATTTGGTATGCCTCTCCTAAAACACATTTGAAGACTCACCAAGCAATAGCAAAACCACAACACTGGGCTTAAAAACTCGATTTAACTTTCAATCAATACATATTCCATCAAATCCTTCCACGATAATCATAGTAAGTGATTACATTAGGTTACATAAACAACAAACAAGTGGCTAACCACATTTCAACCATAATGCATCATAGGCAACGAAGCAAAGGGGGTGCTCACCTGGATGAGCAAGTCTCATAGAATAATTAACAAATGGATCTAGGGATTAGCTCCCACACTTCTAATATACTTAATTTGTTCATTTTGTTATTCATTTTTAATATAATTTATACCATTATACTCATTATTTCGAGAACTACACATATATGTTAAGATATGAATTTGGTCAAGTGTACCAAATTACCAAATTGCCCTTTCAAGACATCAATTCACTCCTAGGTTATAATATCATATAATATCTACAAAATTAGATGATGTCAAGTTTATATTACACTTAAGGTCAATTAATTATCACACATTCCTTCTTAAATAAAGCCAAAACAACACTTAATTGTTCCATCAGGTAACAAGTTTAAGCCATGTAATTAATCAAATTATCATTAAATTAACCACAATTTACCAATTTTAGCTATTATACAACTAAATACTAACTAAATTACATAATTAATGAAAATTTAGCACTAGGTCAGAATTAAATATTTCTAATATCACAATCAAGCTTTGCAAAATCCTTCAAAGCCAGATTGATTTAGTAAATTTTCACAAAAAAAAAAAAACAATTAGTATTTAATTTTGCAAAAACATGGTAAATCAACCGAATTAATGTTTGTAAATATCAAACAAGGTACTAATCAAAATTTCATATCATACAAATTTAATATAATTCTTAGAATCTATAAATCAAGAATCAAGTTTTAACAACATTAGCAAAGATTTCGAAAACCAATTTGAATTCAACTCCAAGTAGGGCAATTACTTAAGATCTAATATACCTACCATGGATTTTATAAAACAAAAATAACTATCATAATCTACATAAAAAAAAAAAGCTCATCTAGATTTAATCTCAAAGGTTTCATATTTTTAAGAAATTAAATCTAAATGAGTAGAAAATAGAGAGAGTCGGTTCTTCAATCTCTAACCACCTTTGGCCAGTGACAATGTGTTGGCTGAACTCTGTTGGGTAGCTCCTTGGGTAGCAGATTTACCTTAGCTCTATGATTTAAATGGACTAGCGCCCCTTTATGAATTTCCCTTTTATCTTTAATAATTTTCTCTTAAATCTCCTCTTGATTCTTGCTTTTACTAATTTCCTAGTATTAGCATGTTACAATTTCTAAAAATTTTAAGAGGGAGTTATAGGTGGATTTGATATCAAAATTAGTTAATATCCTATTTTCACTAAACATTCCTATGTTATTTAGTTCTCTCTCTTTACTTATACATAACTAAGTTAAATGTAATCCCTTTTCCATCTGTCCATTGCTAGCAACATATTAGAAACACTATATTAAGTTGAGCAAGTTTTATTAATTTTATCAATTACGGGTATAATCACTCATTTTCTAGCTAAATAGTATAATATACACATATATTTATTTTAGCTACATAATACTTACTCACGTCATTACTATATTCTAAGATATATATTCATTTATAATTATTGCCTTTATGTATTAATTAACACATCTCTAATATCTCATTTTATATATTATTCATATTTCGAATGAGTAACAAGCATAATTATTATTTTACATTCATAATAAGATTAATTCACTTATATTCTCCCATCTGACAATACAAATTTTATGAGGTTAATTCAATTAACATTTATGGTCACATTATAAGGTTAGTCAAAATCAAAAGATATTGACCTAGGATCCTAATTAATAGCTCAAAACCTAGTAATACTACATTATCAAATAGTTAATAATTCTTTTTAAACTTTTAGAAAATATCATTTTTTTAATTATAAAACCACAAAGAGAAACATACATTATGATATATACATGCATATATATATGTTTATATTATATGTAGTATATTCTAATTATTATTTAGATATAACAGTAAATGCATATAATTAGAAATTTAACCAATGGAGTTGTTACATGTCACCCACAATAATATTACTATATTCTATGTTATTTCTCACAAGCTTTACACATATCGTTGTACATATAAATGAAAGCCTTCATAATCTCATGTCAATAATTTCGTTGGGACTTCTTGTTATTAATGATGGTATCTTGGAATGAAAGACAGATAGGGCTATTGATTATGAAATCTCAAAATTTTCTCTTGGAAGTTTTTTCTTTAAATTTAGTATATTTAAGAATGCATAATAATGAAAATAAAAGGACAAAAAATCACTTATTGTAAAAAGACGGGTAAGTTATTATAATATAAAGATATATAGTTACATGCATGATACAAGTTTAGGGATAATTATATATACATTTTCAAAAGTATGGCTGGATATACACCTCCACTACCTCTACTGTGATATTTTACATCATGCAGGAACAAGACAAGACTTGGGTTGAACAATTCCTTTTGTCGTTCCCAAGGCACGATTGCAGCTTGACGTAATTTGTTTTCCCTTTCAATTGTATGTCCTCCAAACTAATATTTGTGCATGATACACTACTACCGCAGTTAAGGCTGACTGCACTATCTGTTTGAGATGTTCCTCGTGCGCCCGAGTAGGTAACATGGTCTATCTGAACTCCAGCTCATGACACATAAAACAAATAATCAGACAAGGATTAAGTACCAATTACTATAGTAGCATACTATTTGAAGATGATTCCTTTGCTATAAGAAATTGAACAGTTTTAATATGCTTTTTGCCATTTCTAATTTGAAGATAAAACTTAAAATCTACAGTTCAATTGGCAAGAAATTATACAATTCATTAAAGTAATAAGCTTACCGTTTCTGGACATCGCCCTGGATTTTCGCAGTAGTGCTGATCAATAACAATAGGGTTTTGCACATCATTAAAGATCATATTTGAAAAGAGAATTTGCTGAATCTGACCTTGACCTTCCTGTCAATTTCATAAATTTTCTAACAGTGGAATTCTAGGATTTCAAAGATCATAACTTGTAATCATCACGGTGTATTTGTCGCCAAATAATATTTGTTGGTGTCTCGGTTGTATAAACATAAATATTTCCGAGTTTTTACAATGAAATATGATATTTATTTAGTTGTATTTATACGTGGTACTGCATAAAAGAAAGATAGATTATTTGATTTCTAAAAAACAGAAATGAAGTTAAAACTAAAATGAAAATTGTTTTGAAGCACCCAAAAGGCTAAAAAATTTGATCCCACCCTACATTCTCATGTTGATGTAGAAAAGAAATTACCTGCCAGGTTAATCCTTGCACCAGTGGTTGTACCAGTAAATTTTATGCCCCTTACATTGATATCTTCAACTTTCACTATGCTTTCGTGATGGAGACACACGAAGGATGGACAGACACACGGCTTGTGCCACAACCGTGTAGTGTTTGGAAGGAATTCATAGAAGTATACACAGCCTCTACACACGGGCAGAAGCATGGCCGTGTATTTTACCAGGATATTCCACAGAGACATACACGGCTCCCATACACGGCCGTGTATTCGATTAGGATAATCCACAGAGACATACACGGCTCCCATACACGGCCTGGACACGGTCGTGTATTCGGTCAGGAACTTTCACAGAGTCATACACGGCTTAGAGACACGGCCGTGTATGAGACCGTGTACTAGGCTTGTCCCTTACCCAGAAACATACACGGCGTAGAGGCACGGTCGTGTATGCGACAGATTATAGACGTGTATTTTATTATTCATTTCCACGTGTACGCTTAGATTTTCCTTTTCTAGACATTTTACGAGGAAGTATAAATACCCTCTTGTCAGATATGCTAGGGTTACGTCTTATTATCATATTTTGAATACATTTCGTGAAAGAATTTTCTCCCTTTTTCTCGGTTGTGCGCAACCAGATTTGCATCAAAGAGTGTTTCTTTGTTGTGTGAAACCAATCCACTTTCGGATTCGTTTCGTTACGCTTTCCTCGCTGTGTCAGTTGGTATCAGAGCAAGGTAATTTCCTGCGGAGGTGTCGGCCAACGGCGGTGTTGACTGCGGTCGTATTCTTTACGGTGTTCGAGGTACGGAAGTCCTACGTTACGGGCAACCAATACGAAGGGCGGTAGAGGAGACCATGGATCAGAAAATCCGGCGAGAGGAACAGCATCTTGAGGCCCTGATCTATCGATCCAATACCAACAGTAGCAGGCAGGTCTATTGGAGACGATCGGAAGGCGATCCAAGGAACAGTCCTGTTACTTATGATACGGATGATGAAGACGAGATTTTTAATAATCTGCCTAGGAGAAGAGGCCATGGTAACATAAGACGGTACAACAGATGTGACTACAGGTATAAAGATGAAATCTTTTCTCAATTTAAATATGTTGTATCGGAGTTTGATGGTTCCGAGAGTCTGAATGAGTTTTGGGTTTGGGTAGAGGACATAGAAAGATTCTTTGACCATATGAGGGTTCCAGAGGGAATGAAGATAGAGTTAGTGGAGAGTCGTTTGTGGGGTGATGCATTATATTGGTGGGAACAACTTCGGGCAGTAAGACGCCTTGAGGGTAAAGATCCAGTGAGGACTTGGTTTATGATGCAATATTTGCTAGAACAAAAGTTCTTTCCCCTTGATTACGAGAGAATCCTTCCTTAGAAAATTCCACAAATACCTAAGCCAGTAAATTTAATTCCGGAAGTGCTTAAGGAGGAGATGGTCAAACAAGAGGAAAACTCGACCCTTAACGATCATAGCACCTTGATTGATGATGGTGGGGGCAGTGGAAAAGCAGTTGAAGCCTATGAAGATTGTGTTGGTAAGGAAGCTATTGTGGACTCGCCATTGTTGAGTGACGAGCAGGTGATGGTGGTAACTGAAGAGTCGAAGACTGAGGATACTCTAAACCAATTCATCGCACCAACGGAGGAGATCAAGGATGTAGAGTTTAGTGCTTTGCCCAAAAAATTATATTCCAACCCAGAGGAAGCACTAGAGACAATAAGTGCAACTGTTCTATTGCTTCCTATCAACATAGAAGATGATTCTCTCATTAACGCTCAAATCCATCCGGATTGGACACGAAGGAGTTTAATAAAAGATTCGATGCAAGTGTTACTCTGAGTGTGGTGGATGATGTAGTGCGACTCACGATCAAGCGGCGGGATAAATGGGATAAATCAAGGCGATTCAAAGAGAGGGAACAACATGGAAAGCATATTCACAAGAAAAGAACTCGAGGTCGAGTTCTGTGTAAGTGGGAGAGAATGATGGAGACACACGAAGCATGGACAGACACACGGCTTGTGCCACGACCGTGTAGTGTTTGGAAGGAATTCATAGAAGTATACACGGCCTCTACACACGGGCAGAAGCATGGCTGTACAACCGTGTAGTGTTTGGAAGGAATTCATAGAAGTATACACGGCCTCTACACACGGGCAGAAGCATGGCCGTGTATTATACCAGGATATTCCACAGAGACATACACGGCTCCCATACATGGCCGTGTATAACGGCCGTGTATTCGATTAGGATAGTCCACAGAGACATACACGGCCTGGACACGGCCGTGTATTCGGTCAAGAACTTTCACAGAGTCATACACGGCTTAGAGACACGGCCGTATATGAGACCGTGTACTAGGCTTGTCCCTTACCCAGAAACATACATGGCGTTGAGGCACAGCCGTGTATGCGACAGATTATAGACGTGTATTTTATTATTCATTTCCACGTGTACGCTTAGATTTTCCTTTTCTAGACATTTTACGAGGAAGTATAAATACCCTCTTGTCAGATATGCTAGGGTTACGTCTTATTATCATATTTTGAATATATTTCGTGAGAGAATTTTCTCCCTTTTTCCCGGTTGTACGCAACCAGATTTGCATCAAAGAGTGTTTCTTTGTTGTGTGAAACCAATCCACTTTCGGATTCGTTTCGTTACGCTTTCCTCGCTGCGTCATTTTGCCTCTATCCACACTTCCAATACTGATATATATGTAATTGCAATGAGTGAGGAAAAGTAAATTTAAAAATAATAAATATGTATTGTTTAGATGTACTGGAGATTTTACGTACCTAATTCCATGATCAGGTCCACAATCGACACTGGAAATATTGATATTCCAAGTTTGATCTCCAATGGAAACGCAATCATCACCTAATAAAATTTATGTATAAATTATTTTCATCATCTCAAAGTAGGTGTGCATTGGGAGAAAAAGTGCAATTTCCACTATTTTAAAAACCTTACATGGACGGAGGCTATACGAATTATATCATAAATTATTTTATATATCAAAACATATGACATATGTATCGATTCTTGTTTCTCTTGTTAAATGATGTACTGATATGAATATAGTTTACTGTCATATTATATAAACCGGATCCATATGGATATGTAAAGTGTTTGTAATATAATACGGGTAAATTAAACGTATAAAATGAGGATGAAGATGGTATGTGTCATGGTCCGGGGCGTTCTTAGATGCACTAAGACCGTGCGGCGCCGACTATCCCACCTCCGTGATAGTAGGCAAGCCTTCACGTAACTCTAAAGACGATTGGGCCTAAAAACCTGTGTATCAAGGAATAAGCAACATAATGTAAGCAACAATAAGTAAAGAAACATGGGCAAAAATCAATGAATATGAATACACTTTTATTAATATTCACAAGGGACGTGCTATAGCTAAAGTGTATGTGGGGTTTGTGTAAACTGAAAAAGCCTTGACCATGATCTGTCAAGTGGTGAGTAAGAGCTTCAATCCAGAAGAGTACTCATACCCCCCACCTAGAGCTTTATATGCATTCCCAACTCTAGTAGGAGAAGACATTACATTTGTTGAGAAGGCAACACCTCCAAAAATAGAAATAAAGTATAATAAAATACAATAAAATATCTAAGATTGAAATGGAGTTCTCTCTCTTCCCCCCCCACCCCCCCCCCCCCCCCCCCCCCCCCCCCCCCCCCCCGCGCGCGCGGGCCGGCTATTTACATAAATTACAAAAAAAATGGTCACACCTTCCCCCACTTAATATATTGACGTCCTCGTCAATAGGTGTTAGAGCTTGACCTGGTTGCTTGATGTTTCCTTGTTTTTGGCTGTCTCTCTCTATGATAGAGGCTTGAGGTCTTCTTCTGTCTCCCAACTGTTGTCTTCCTCTCCACTTAACTAAATACTCCTTGTATTCTGCCTTAGTGGTTGGATTTACAACACTCCTTTCAGCAAGGATGTGTTCGACGGGTTGACTCACGTTGAATGGGATCTTGATGTTCGGCCGCTTCGACTTGTTGCGGGATGAATCCTCTAAATCAGCAAAATATGGCTTTAGGGCACTGACATGGAAGACGAGGTGCACCTTCAACCAACCTGGTGGCTCGATCTTATAAGCTGCTCTTCCGATCCTTGCAATGATAGGAATTGGACCGATATATTTCTGAATCAGTCTCCTATCCTTGTTCCTCAACGATCTGACTTGCTCCGGAAAGATCTTAATGAGGACTTGATCTCCAACATTGAATTCTCTAGGCCTGCGCTTTTGATCTGCTCATTTCTTCATGCGTTTGGAAGCCTTCTCAAGATATATCTTGGCCACTTCAGAGTTCTGCTTTCAATCTCTAGCGAACTGATAAGCTCTTGGGCACCTTCCCGTATAAGGTGCTGCTACTGTGTGGGGTAACAGTGGTTGCTGACCCATGATGATCTCCATAGGGCTCTTGTTGGAGGAAGAGCTCTGCTGGATGTTGAAACAAAACTAGGCGATATCCAGCAATTCCACCCAATTCAATTGATTGGCATTTACGAAATGCCGTAAATATTCCTCCAGCATACCGTTGAACTGCTCAGTCTGCCCATCACTTTGGGGATGATAGTTGGAGGTCATACTGAGTTCGAACCCTAAGATATTGAACAATTCAGTCCAGAACTTCTCTATGAATCGGGTATCCCGATCACTTACAATATTTTGGGGCACTCCCCAAAATTTCACCACATGCTTGTAAAATAGATGAGCTGTCTCGGTGGCATTAGAACTCTTTGTAGTCAGGATGAAGGTGGAATACTTTGAAAACCTGTCAACAATAACAAAAATAATTGAATGTTCTCCCACTTTTGGTAAGAAAGTAATAAAGTCCATGGAAACACTCTCCCATGGTTGAGATGGCACCGGAAGGGGTTCCAACAACCCTGCAAGTTTCTGCCTCTCTACCTTGTCTTGTTGACAAGTTAAGCATGTCCGGGTGTAACTCATCACATCTTCCTTCATATCTAGCCAATAATAACCCTGCTTTAACAAGCTCATCATCCTCTGCCAACCTGGATGACCGGCCTATAAAGTATCATGACATTCCTTCATGAGCGCCCTCCTTAAGTTTCCAGACTTTGGAACATACAGGCGATGACCCTTCGTATAGATTATATCACCTTCAATCCAGAATCTATGAGTCTTGCCTTCCTCGATCAACTTCCACAAGCTCTTAGCCAATAAGTCTTGGCCTAAGTGTTCACTTATTTGCTCCTGGATGGTGGTGGAAACTCGACTCGTAGATTGTTGAGCAATTTGGGCCAATGATGCCAAATCTACTCTTCTACTCAGTGCATCTGCAACCTGATTAGTTTGGCTACTTCGATACTCAATCTCCATATCAAATTCAGCAAGGAACTCCTACCATCTAGCTTGTTTTGCAGAGAGCTTGGGTTGAGTTAAAATATGGCTAGCTGTAGAATTATCCATCTTCACAAGGAACATAAGTTCTAAGGCAATGCACAATTGCCATCAACTTTTTCTCCTGTGTCTAGTATCGCCACTCTGTGGCATTTAACTTTCGGCTCTCATATGCCACGAGATGCCCCCCTTACATCAGAACTCCACCTAACGCAATGTCCGAGGCATCCGTATGGACTTCGAATAGTTTGGAGATGTTAGGAAGGGCGAGTACAGGCTCTTCAGTCACTACCCGCTTCAACTTTTCAAAGGATGCCTGACAATCTCCATTCTAAGACCACACCTGGTCCTTCTTTAAGAGGTCAGTGAGGGGTGAAACTATTCGGGAGTACCCCTCTACAAACCGTCTAAAGTAATTGGCTAATCCCAGAAAAGAGCGCAACTCTGTAAGGCTTTTTGGAACTGGCCACTCTTTGATAGCTTCCACCTTGACCCCATCCATCTGGATCTGTCCTTCCGCAATAACATGCCTAAGGAAGTTAATGCGTTTCTAGGCAAAGGCACACTTCTCCCGCTTCACATATAAATGGTTCTCTAGAAGTTTCTGAAGGACCATTTGCAGGTGTTTCACGTGGTCCTCTACTGTCCTTCTAAACACAACAATGTCATCTAGATAGACAACAACAAATTTATCCATATAATCACGGAATACATTATTCATTAAAGTACAAAATGTTGCAAGAGCATTAGTGAGACCAAAGGGCATCACCATAAACTCATAAGCCCCATATTAGGTTACGCAAGTGGTTTTAGGCTCATCACCCTCAGCAATGCGAACTTGATGATAGCTTGAGCGAAGATCCAGTTTTGTGAAGTATTTGGTCAACAATGAGAGGAATAGGATAGTGATTTCTCACTGTAAGCTTGTTGAGAGCCCGATAATCGATACACAATCTTAAACTCCCATCCTGTTCTTTTGAAATAGCACGAGAGCCCCGAATGGTGCTTTAGAGGGACGGATAAAACCCGCCTCCAATAACTCATCCAATTGCTTCTTCAACTCTGTAAGCTCAGGAGGCGACATTCTATAAGGGGCACGGGCAGGTGGTTTGGCCTCTGGGACCAACTCAATCTCGTGGTCTACCGATCGTCTAAGAGGCAATGCCTTCGGAAGTTTGTCTAGCAAGACCGAACTAAACTCCTTTAGGACTTTTTGGATTGCCCCCGGAATCTCACCATTCCCTCTATCCTCCTTCTCTGAAAGGATAGCAAGAAATGTGGGCTCTTGATGTTGGAGCCCTCGCTTCAATTGGAGCGCCGGTAGCATCATGGCCCCGATATTCTTCCCTTCTAAGTTCTCGGTACCTACCTTCCCCCTTTAAATTGGGATACAACATGGCTTATCCCCCATGAATAGTAAGCAGTCTGTGGCGGGTATTGGGGCAACTCTAGCATTCCTTAGGAAATTTATCCCCAAGACTATTCGAAAGTCATCAAGGGGTGCAGCAGTGAAGTTGAGATTTCCACTCCAATCTCCAATCCTTACTTTCACATTTTTAGCAACCCTTCGAATCAGACGGGCCTGGGAGTTAACCGCTTTAATCTAGCTAGTATCCTCTATCAGCACTAGCCCCAATCTCTAGGCCTCGAGCACATCAATAAAGTTGTGTGTGGCTCCTGAATCTATCATAACATTGGCACTCTTGCCATTAATATGTAGCTTCACAAACATTAGTTCATGCTCTGACTTCGCCTTGTTTCCAACCAAGGGACTCTTCTCAACAGCCAACAACATGTGTAAAGCTCCCATCCTAGGCTGCTCTCCACAGTCTCCATCAGAATCTGACTCGTTTTCTTGAACCCTCCCTACCTTTTTAACAATGGTGTTGAGGGCTGCCTTGTGTGGGCATTCAGCTACCTTGTGCGGGTCATTGCATAAAAAACATGCAAATGAAGGCTTCTTGCTACTGCTCAATGACCCATTCTTTGAAAATTGCTGATAGCCATAAGACTTCTTTTGATTTGTCACGCAACTGCTACTACTTGCACTAGGGGCTCCCCCACTTTTGGGTTTGCCCGGCTTGCCAGACTTTCCACCCTCTGGCTTGTTGAGGCAGTCTTGCCCTTGTTGTCATGGGTGTAGTCTGTTAAGCGTTCGGCCGCTGCTTGGGCCTCGGTAAGAGTACCTACTCTTTGCCGTTGTAACTCATTTCTGGCAAAAGGCTTCAAACCCTCCAGAAAATAGAACAATTTATCTGATTCCCCCATGGATCGGATATCTAGCATCAATGTCGAGAACTCTCTGATATACTTCCTGATGTCATCGGTATGCCGCAGCTCACGCAGCTTCTTTCTCGCATTATACTCAATATTCTCGGGAAAGAATTGAGCCCTCAAATCGGCCCTCAACTCTTCCCAAGTATCCACATGGGCCACTCCCACTTGGTTCGCCACCACAGCTTAGCATCATCAATTAGAAACCTTGCTGCAGTCTTCACCTTTGTTTCCTCATCGATCAGCCTTATTGCCTCAGGGTACTAATCCATGTCAAAGATGAAGTTTTCTAGTAGTTTGGCGTCTCGCACGCCAGTGAATGCCCTCGGGTTAGGCACTTTCACTTGATTAGTTGGCCCCGCAGTGTAAGCTCGAGCATTTCCAACAACTCGGGTTAGCACAGCAATCTGGGCCTTCAACTCTTTTGTGGCCCCTTCAATTGCCTCACGAAACTCCTCCTTGAGGCCCCTCACTACCTCTGATGAACCTTCCACTATAGCATAGTAATCCTTTATCCTCTTCTTTAAGCTATTAGCACATGCCTTGATTTCATCTCTAAGCGTATTTACTGCTTCCCAAAACTCTTCAAAAAGTTCCACCATCTCTTGTCCCAACCCCTCAAGACTCTTTACTTTACCCTCAAGTAGGCCTAGAACATTAACAGTCTGTTCCATCCGTTGCATGGCTCCCTCAAGTTGTTCAACTCTCCGGGCAACGTCCTCATTACGCGTCATGGTTGATCCCTCTGGACTAACCTTAAGCTCTAATACCAACTGTCACGGTCCGAGGCGTTCTCAGATGCACTAAGACCGTGCGGCGCCGACTATCCCACCTCTATGGTAGTAGGCAAGCCTTCACGTAACTCTAAAGGCGATCGGGCCTAAAAACCTGTGTATCTAAGAATAAGTAACACAATGTAGGCAACAATAAGTAAAGAGACACGGGCAGGAATCAATGAATATGAATACACTTTTATTAATATTCACAAGGGACTTGCTACAGCTAAAGTGTGTGTAGGGTTTGTGTAAACTGGGAAAGCCTTGACCGTGATCAGTTAAGTGGTGAGTAAGAGCTTCAATCCAAAAGAGTACTCACACCCCCACCTAGAGCTTTATATGCATTCCTAGCTCTAGTAGGAGAAGACATTACATTTGTTGAGAAGGCAACACCTCCAAAAATAGAAATAAAGTAAAATAAAATACAATAAAATATTTATGCTAAGATTGCAACCATATAAATTCTATGGTATATTCATGTACCAACCATATAAATTCTATGGTATATTCATGCACAGTTTTATGATCCTGTTAACATCTCTAATACTACTAAAACAAATTTTCTTAGAATTGGGAGGTAAGAAATCCTATTAAAGCAATTGCTTCATCATATACCATGTCCTAATGGGTTGTTTACCCTTTTGATACCATCTAAAACAAATTTGCTTAGAATCGGGAGGTAAGAAATCCTATTGAAGCAATTGCTTCATCATATACCATGTCCTAATGGGTTGTTTACCCTTTTGATACTGTCGAGTCTAATATTTGAATTCCCATTCCTAATCCAATCTAAACTAGACCCTATGCTCATCTAATATAGATCCTCGACTTGAGTTAGGAATTTCGTTTGATTTTTGGAGTCGCCACCCAACTGTTGTTGGGAAAATTGAATTAAGACTAAAGGAGCGGATTAGTCTTAATTTGGACTACTAGTCGTCGTTATTTCCTCTTCTCGTTTTTGTGAAAAGAGGAAAAGAGAAAACCAGAGTTTCTAAGTCCGGAGGCTAACCTATTAAAACCTTTACGGTTACCACCTAATCTCATAAAATTGTTCATCTTTAGAAATGCGTTTCATTGTGTTTCTGTTACTTTTATTATGATTTTGAATTATTTCAAGAAAAAAGATTTTTCATTCATTTTAGGGGTTGACCCGAATGGGTGCCTACGTACCTGCTACCCAGGATCAAACAAGCCGTAGTTCGCTTTTCTGAAAACCTTTAGATTTGTTGGTGAATTTTAATTTTGAAATTTCTTTTGGTTTATGTTCTTACCAATTTTGGGATTTTTCTAAAAATTCCTAAGCTTAAGCTTTGATTTTATTTGGAAAATGATTTTTTTAGGAAAACATCAATTTGGACTTTATTTGAAGAAAAAGATTTTTCTAGGTGCTAAAACTTATTTTTTTATGATTCTTTTATAATTTTTGAATTTTTTTTTATTAATTTTCATGATTTTTATGGCTTTGATGATTTTTTTGTGATTTTTGTGAATTTTTTGTGATTTTTGGGAATTTTTGTGATTTTTGTGAATTTTTATGATTTTTGTGATTTTTGTGATTTTTGGGAATTTTTGAGAATTTTTATCATAGGTCTAATATCTATCCTATTTTGATATTTAAAATTTTATTATTATTTTCCTAATATTTTGTTGTTTTTTTTATTATTCTACATTTTATTATTTTATATTATTATTTTTATTTTATTTTTATTATTTATTTATTTATTTATTCTACATTTTTTAATTCTAGAAAAAAAAAACCTAATTTCTACATTTTTTCTATTTACTGAAAATATAACAAAATAAATAAATAACTAACCAAACAAATAATAAGTAATAATAAATAACAAATTCGGAATAAATAAATAAACAAAATAAATTAAATTAATTGATTAAATAAGAAAAAATCCGAAAAATTCGACTTACTTGGATCCGGGTCAATGAGCGGGTCGGGTCGGACCAGGTCAAATTGGGTCAGGTCGGGTCGATCAGACACGGCGGCGGAGAAGGTTCGTTCACGGCGTTTCGGTGGTCTTTTGCAGCAAGTGAGGTGTCGAGTCCTAGCTTCTCGAGGGTGCTGAAACCGATGGTGGTGGTGGTTCACTCCCAGAATGTCTCCTTGCGGTGGTTTGAACTCCGATCGGCGGTCGCAATTTTGGGTTTCCTCCGATTTACACTCTTTTCTCTCTCTCTCGCAATTCGGATCTGTGTTTTGGCTTCTCCGTCTCCTCCTCTATCTATAGGCGCTTGAAAACGAGCTGGATAAGCTAGGATTTCCTCCGATTGAAGCTGATCGGATTTTCGGTTGAAAAACCAACTCTGATTCGTGCCCATCCAACGATTTGTTGCGATTTGATTCTAACTAGATGATGTTTATCTTATTTCTATTGAAGATCTGTTGGATTTGTGCAAAAAAATCGAATCAAAACGGCCGAAATACGAATTTTTTCTTCGCCGGCAATCTCGGGCTCGAGGTAGGAGACGATCACGCGCCCGGCGCGTGCGTTCCCTCCAGCCAATCAGAGGCTGCCACGTGTCCTGGATTAGTCGAAAAATTGTAAAACGCGGAAACTGCTTCCTCCGCGATTCGAACGCCTGACCTCGCCCCCTGCGCGTGCGCCTAGCCGTGGTCCGGACCAGCTGAGCTAGCCCATTTTCCTGATTTTTCTAATTTCGCAAATTGCATATATGCAATGCGATTTTTCTATTTTTTTGTATTTTTTGAAATTTCAAAAATTTGTAAAAATTGTTTATTATTCATTATTGCTATTTCTGAAATCATTTTTCAAAATTGAAGTGTTTTCCTATTTATTTTTATTATTTATGCTAAATTAGGAAAAATTGGGAAAAATTAGGAAAAATTGAAAATTGATTATTATTGAAAATTATTGACTCCTATGGAAAAAATGGGGTGTTTACAGATACCATCTAATATGGAGACTCTCCCACCAGGTTGAAGCACTCCCTTTTAGTCTACAAGCTACTAGTTTTACTTTCCTCCCCTCAAGTATTTCCATATATTTGAAAAACTTATCTATCTCAATAATCTAGTCGATAAAATCCTCAATATTTAAATTGTCATTAAAATTGGGAATATATACCTTTATTTTAAACTCTCAACTTTCTTTGAAATTCCCTCTGCTATCCCACATGCAGAGTCGGCCACCATCACTACCTCTCCTACACTAGCGATCATCCCTAAACAACACTTGTTCCTTATCCTTTAAGTCATCACCATATGCTTGTAACCCATGGTTTGTAGCTATAGGTTTGACAACGAGATCACCTTGCGCGTACTCTACCCTAGGTCATATCTCGACACCGTCACTATCTCTATTGGCATTGAACCCTATATCATTAAACTGCTCAATTAGGTCTTCAAAGTGCCATTCTAAGCATCAAAATTGCTGAACTATGTTGTTTAATACCATTCTTTGATCCTGCAATTTAGTTCGCATGGCTTCCACCTCTTGAGCAACGTCTGGAACATGACTGCTAACTAAATTGTTGTTTCCTGACATCTCAGCAAGAATTTTCCCACTATGATACAAATTGACATGGCAAGCAAGCATGCTCAATCAAGATCAATCGATAATTGATCCAAAGAAATATAAGAAAGTTGCAAAACTCTCTCCCTCAAACTATTCTATTCGTAAAAGTGTATGATAAGCTAACCCTAAAACAAAAAAAAAAATGATATAAAAACATAATTCGTGATCCAACATGGGCTTCAGCATGAGCATGTAAAAGCTCGTGTACCATTATGTGGAAAATTCTTCTTTTGCACACCCCTAAGTATAGCTGTAGGCCGTTATGTACTTCAACACGCTCTTTGGCACAACCGTGCAGGTGGATGTGTTGCTTGGTTCTTGCTCCTTTGTGTCGATTTCAACACGCCTTCTGACATAGTCGTGCAAGAGGACGTGTTGGGGTCTTGATTCTTTGCCTTGTCCTGCATTATTTGTAGTCTTGAATATGTATTCCATCGGTATTAGGGCTTCTACTAGGAGATTACATTTTCAAATTTGTCAAGCAAACATCGTGAGTACCATATAAGAGAATATGGGCTTGAGGACTATCCTTCAACATAATTAAGTTCACAAATATAGTTCTACATTTAAGAAAAGCAAGCATTTGCACAGTAAAAATCAAAATATTTGCATAAGTCATTATGATGTATCCAGTAATTAACCACAATTTTATACTCCCTTGTAAAATTTCATTGTTGCGAGTATTAAGAGCTGAAAAATAGTTATAGTTGGTGCTAATGTGTTGCAATCATGTGTAAATTTTGAGCATGAAAAATAAAAATAAAAATAAAATAGAATCAATTAGTATATATATGAATATTTCTTGGAAAAAATTTATGTTAAACGAATAAATGAGAAAACTTACTTAATCTTCATGTATATTTCAAACTACAGAAACCATACCAGTTTATTTGAGGTCAACTTTCATGATATGTCCCACCAGCCTTTTCATCGGCCATCTAAAATGCCTTGTCCTTGAATGCTAAGTCCAGTCACATCTGAAAATATTATCCATCTTGATTTATCATGGTTGTTCCATGCATGAGGAGTATTAGGTGCTACCACCGTTCCTTATATCTGCAATTAGCTGTGGAAGATTAATCTAAATAAAGTAACATTCGGTTTAAACATTCAAAATGCTCGGTTTATTAGAAGTCCGAAGTTAATTTCATCCATAGACCATACACTTATAGACGATGCATTAGAACTAACAGAATTATGGGATCCATATAAAATTAAAAATGGTAAGTCCATCTTATCTAAACGTCCAAAATGCTTAATTTATTAGTTTACGTACTTTGCCCTATTAACTCTATGTACCACAAAACCAATGATGTAGAGTATGGTATATGTATACATATTGCAGATCTCTCTAAGTTTTCTTGGTAATATATAATTATATTTCTTTATATATTGGTTCTTGATAATATGAAATTATTTCATATTTTATCACTTACGACGACAGCGGTTGATCCAGATTTGCAAGGGCCAGCAAACGTGATGGGATAAGATGAGAATATCCTTCCACTAGGAATGATCATTGTCGAGTTAATGCCTCCAGCATTGCGTGCAGCATTCCATGCCTTGAGAAATGCCTATATTCACCACATATTTAAATGAAGGTCGAATTATTAGTGGCAGATAAATATTTACAACCTAAAACCAAAAATATTCCATAAAACATCATCGGTAGAAGCTAAATTTGAAATCTGAGATGGATTTACCGCAGAATCATTGGTGATGTCGTTGCCTACAGCGCCATAGTTTTATACGTTGGATGTGTTCGGAACTGCATCAATGGAAGCTAAAAAAGTTGAAAGCATGCATATAATGCGTATTGTACTAGCGACCGGACCCTGTACAGCATAGAAAAATAATTCGGTTTTCTTACATTAAATTACGTCTGAATGTAAATAACTCTACGACTTTGAAGATTCGTTACCATTTTCAGCTCTATTATAATGAGATGAAAATGGCGATGGTTAACACGGAAGCGTATGCACAATGTATTAGTGCTAAAGCACGATCTTATATAATAAACACGGGCTAATTTTAGGTGTGCAAAGAAAGTAAATCTAAATGGAGTAATTTCAATTGTGGTAAGATTATTGTATCCGATAACAATTCGAGATGTCATTGGATAAATCGTTGCCGCCTTTAATTCCATGCTTTCAGTATGTGTTTTAACTAATTATATATACATAATTAATCTAATAGAATAAATTTTCATAGTTAAATTATAATTTACTGTTCATATATAGACATATGATCGGTAAAAATATGCTTCAGACAGAAAATTGGAACACTTATACTCGATATCAATGCTTTTGCGAAGTTAAAGTACAATGCAATGCTGGCGTAAAAGATGATCAAGTACTCTCTTGAAGCTTTCAATCTTTTGTAAAATCGTAAAATAGTTTCTTCATTTCCGTGTAGCAATGTTGTCTAATGGATAGTCAAATGAAAATCCAATAGTTTAGAATCCTAATAAAAAAAACCAGTAAAATTTCGTACAATTCAATAATCTAATATTTTAAAAATGCTAATTCATGTGTACGATTGATTCCTATTAAATTAAATACGGGTTGAAAGTTCGTATACAATTAAATATGTATGTATGTATGTATGTTGCATGAATGGATGTAACGGAAATAAACATATATCAATGATATTACTACGCTCTCACATTTTCAATCCTCAATGAGCATTCCTTAAAAATTGAAAATGTTAATTACAATAAAGAGAACATACATTTGTTTTCAAATACATATAGATGATATATATTTTAAGTGATATAATATGAGAATCTATGTTTGTGCCTAAATTAAAATAGCAATAAGTATTACCACACATAATGTACATTGAAGATGTATGTTTTAATAGAAGTACAAATAGAGAATGTAGATACGACAAAGCTAACTCAATTATAAGAAAGAGTAATATGCACCACATGTTTTAAATAATATTTAAGTTAATATTACATTTGATATCTTAACTTTGCCTGTTTTTATTATTAATTATCTGTAATTTAAAAATATTAATTTACTACCTATTTAACTTTTCAAAGTCATTTATACTATTTAAACTAACTCTATCATTCTCCATTAGACACTTTGGCACTACTAAACTATAAGAGTGCAACTCATGTCATAAAAGACATATTTAATTTCAAAATGCCTTAATCTTAGTATTATTGTTGTTATTGTTGCCATTATAATTATTAATATTTTTTTACTATTATTATTAATATTATTATCACTAATCGTATTTAATTTCAAAATGCACCGGTTAATTTAGAGCATGAAGTCCATTGTACACACATTAAGCCCACTTAACCCACAACCTTTTCCACTAGCTATTGACTTAATCAATAGTTCATTTAATCTTATATTGTATAGTGGGTTGTTATTATTATCATCATTATAATTGTTAATATTTTTTACTATAGTTATTAGTATTATTATCACTAATCGTATTTAATTTTAACATGCACTAGCCCATTTAGAGCTTGAAGTACATAGTAAATGCATCAAACTTGCTTAACCCACAACCCTTTCAACTATTAGCCAATGACCCTCTCAATCAATAACTCATTCTATCTTATATTATATAATGGGACAAAGTCTATGAAACAAATGTGAGACAACAAATGTGGATTTGTAACTTTACCCTTCCTTTTCTCTACAAATGGAGGATACAAAGCCACATTTTTTTCATCTCTTTTTTATGCATATCCAAAACTAATACCACAAATAGAAATTACTTCATGCACTTTGTCACACCACAACACTTGCTAACTAGACCCCTTGAACTATCCCTAATGCTTAGAAAATATTTTAATTATCAGAAATAATCCAAATCATCACTTAGCAAAATGGTGGTGCTTGGTGATTTTTGGGGGTTGTGAGGTGATAGAAGGTGCAAAGTAGTTTATATTTATAGTCTTAGTTTTGGCTTTACTTAAGTGAGTAAGAAAAAGAAAAAAAGAAAAAAGAAAAAGGTGGTTTCACATGTAATTTACAAAGAAAAGGAAGATAAACTTGCAAACCCACACTTGTTGTCCCACATTGTTTGTTTCACGAACTTTCTCCCAATATATAATGTAAGATAAAATAGTCTATCAAATGAGGAAAATACTAGTTAATGGAAAAGGTTGTGGGGAAAGTGGGCTTGAGTACTATGGGCTTCATACCGTGTCTAATGGCCTCAAAAAGTTATATTAGGTAGTAAATTGATATTTTTAAACATTAAAATTGAGATACCAAATACAACATTAACATAATAAAATTTATCCACAATTTGTGTTACTTAATAGTGTAGCTCCTCTTTTTACATTTAAAAGAAAATACACATCCTCACTTTTGTAATGTCTTCTTCCATTAAAATGTTATTATATAATGTCATAGCATTCTCCAAAGATAAATAGCATTATATTGTATACAATGATTGCAGCGTGTGATTAATCTTGCAACTACAAATATAAATTCTCGCTCCAACGACAGAACAAAAAGAAAAAAACGTAAAATATTTTGGCTCAATTTGTCATTAAGTATTGTTAATATATATACTTAAATCACATAAATATACAAATTATTTCTAGTACATTGTGGGTGCTCTTACCTATTAATTGCAAAATATGAGGATGTTGACATTTATAGCTATTTAGTGTAATATCAGGTCATCTATGAAACTTTTAAGTATAGATTGTTCCTTCTCCCTAAGTCTAATGTTAATCTAAAATGAAAAGAAAAATAGCAAATATAATTACTCGGAAGGATTCCTTTTTACGAAGCAGATTTAGTTAATCATGTTGAAGATCACATTAAAGTAAAACCGGTTATGTACTTGGTGAGGAATATTCCTTTTCTTTAATTATTTTATCCCTAATAATAACTGATGGTTTAGATAAATTACTCTTCCATACACCAATGGTAATTCAAAAATATTTGCTGTCCCAAGTGTATTCCTACAAATCATATACATATGCATTAGCATGAACCCTCATTTTTACCATTAATTTCAAGATCTTAACCCTAGCATTAGATCTGTGATTATCTCTTCTCTACTATTAAGGCAAAATGCCTTTGTCTATCTAAAATGCTCTTTAAGCCCTTCTAGTAAGCCAATAACTATATAATCACTTGTCAAGGCCACAAAATGGTTTTTGATTTCAACCCATGCATTAGAAGCCTCCACGATCAAGGCTAGAGAAAATGCTTTGTTAAAATTTTTAGAAAAAATGGAGTTAACACCAAATATAGATGGAAAAAAACGTGTTACGGATAATAGGATAAGTTAACCTTAACATAGGATACTGGTTATTTTGACATCCTGAAATGCATAAATTCGGAAATTTTTAAATTTAGAACTTGCAAACAAGTATCGTATGTTAAGGTCATCCAACTATAATAAGAATCTAAAAATGGTTTTCAATTTTACAATAAAATACAAATGCAGGAACATTAGAAATTTTCAATCATTTTGTACTACTACTCATTATGGATAATTACAAACCGTGAAAGGGTCAAGCCATCCATAGTTCCCATTCTCTCATAATATATTAAAAAAAAAAATATTGTTCAGCCTTTTTCTCATTTCCAAAAATGCATATTTTCACTTTTGATTATTTTTTATATTGATTGGGCGTGTCGTTTACAAGGTATGGCTGTGTAATGTGTCTGGAATCTCCTAGAAACATACACGGCCGTGTGTTGTGTCAGGTAGCTCCCATAAACATACACGGCCAGAAGGCACGGCCATGTTACACAGCAGTAAATATTGAGATATTTGTTCTGTGATTTATTTTGTAAATATGGCATGTATATCTTGTATTTTATTTTTTGGTAGAAGAGGATTTGTTTTCCTAGTTTGTAGGATTTAGTTGCTTGGAAAAAATATGGAAAAGATATCCCCTTGCTGTATATATATATTTGGACATGAGTTATGGAAAAAGGCAGAGGAAAGAAAAGAGTCTTCTTGATTCCATGGTTGGTTAATTTTTTCATGGTATTAGAGCCATTATAGACACAAAACAATGGTTGGATCACAAACAAGGAAAGTCAAGGAAGAAATCCTTCCTCAAAGGAAAACAATCTCTCTTTATGATGTTACCTCATTAGATAATCCAGGATTGGCGATCTCTCAAGTACAGTTGAGAGGAGAAAACTTTGATGAATGGGCACGGTCTATGAGAACAGCTCTACGAGCTCGAAAAAAATATGGTTTTCTTGATGGTACAATAAAAAAACCTGATGATAATTCATCTAATCTTAAAGATTGGTGGATGATTAATTCTCTATTGATATCATGGATTCGTAATACAATCGAATCCTCACTTCGGTCTACTATCTCTCACGAAGAAATAGCTGAACATTTATGGAATGACATTAGGGACAGGTTCTCAATAGCTAATGGTCCACGCATTCAACAACTGAGAAATGAATAGGCAGAATGCAAACAAAGGGAGATGACTTTGGTGAATTACTTTGGAAAATTGAAGCAAATATGGGATGAACTAGCAAACTATGATCAAATTCTGTTATGTAAGTGTGGTATGTGTACATGCAATCTCGCAACAGAATTTGAAAAGAAAAGAGAGGAAGAACGAGTTCGTGCTCTACTCATGGGGTTAGACGAAAATATCTACGGCACAGTGAGGAGTAATATCTTAGCCCAAGATCCACTTCCTAATGTTAATTGAGCATATTCCATGCTGATTGCCGAGGAAAGGGTTAGGACCATAACCCGAACTAAAGAGGAGAGGCAAGACGTCATGGCATTTGCAATAAGAGGAAAAGGAGAAACAAGAAACAAAAGTGGGTTGTATTATACCCACTGCAAACGTATAGGATACGAAGCAAATAATTGCTTTGCTCTCCTCGGATATCCTGAGTGGTGGGGTGATCGACCAAAGGGAAATGGAAGGAGAATAGGGCAAGGATGAGGCTTCAACAGCATTCAACAGTGTCAAAATCAGGCAAGCTTTAGACGAGGGCGTGAAACAGCAAAGGCAAATAATGTGTCCACCAGCAGCACTTGCATGAAGGACAAAGGACCTGCAGTGACAGCAGCAGTTGGGAATGATATAAAGACAAATCTCAGTCTCGATCGAGAGCAGTGGACCTCATTGATGAAGCTAATCAATAGTTAGAAAAAAAAACTACTGAAACACTGAGTGGTAAGCTCTCTAATTGGATAATTGATATAGGGGCTTCGCATCACATGACAGAAAGTATGCACGGAATGAAGAAAGTGTGAAATATCGATCCGTGTTCTGTTGGACTTCCAGATGGGAGCAAGACTGTGGCAACGAAGGAAGGACAACTTGTCCTTGATGGAGATTTGTGTATCACGAATGTTCTCTTTATTCCTAGACTAGAATGCAATTTGATTTCGGTATCGCAACTTGTTGATTCATCTAAATGTATTGTCTATTTCACCAATTCCATGTGTGTAATGTAGGACCCCACTTCGAGGATGCTGATTGGTGCAGGTGAAAGACGGGATGGACTCTACTACTACATGGGAGTGCCATGAGTTCAAGCAATGAAGATTGAAAGTGAAGGGAGTTTGGAGATATGGCATCAACGATTGGGACATCCGTCATTAAAAGTGACCAAGTTAGTGTGTAGTGTAAGTCATAATAAAGACAGTGATAGCAAGAATAAATGTTGTGATATTTGTTTATGAGCAAAACAATCTAGAGATTTATTTCCTGTCAGTCATCATCGTGCTTCTGATATATTTGAACTTATACACTGCGCTTTGTGGGGTCCTTATCGGATTTTATCCTCATGCGGTGCTTCATTTTTTTTTACTGTAGTAGATGATTTTTCCCGTGCTGTTTGGATATTTCTATTGATTGACAAAACTGAGGTAGTTCAAACTCTAAGGAGCTTCTTTGCTATGGTGGAAACACAATTTAACAAAAGAGTTAAAATTTTGAGGAGTGATAATGGAACGGAGTTTCAAAAATTGAAAAATTATTTTTGTGAAAGGTGTTATTTTTCAAACTTAATGCGTTGGTACCCCTCAACAAAATGGACAGGTTGAGAAAAAACACCAACACATTCTCAATGTGGCTAGAGCCTTGCGTTTTCAAAGACACTTACCCATTGAGTTTTGGGGAGAATGTGTGTTAACCGCAAGATATTTGATTAATAGAATACCTTCTAGTGTTTTAGAAGGAAAGACACCTTATCATGTGTTGTATGGACAAACTCCAAATTATGATCACCTGAAAGTTTTTGGGTCTTTATGCTATGCCCACAAGCAAGGACGGTTGGGAGATAAATTTGAGAGTAGAAGTCGAAAATGCGTTTTCATGGGTTATCCGTATGGATAGAAAGGGTGGTGATTATATGATCTTGAAAAAAATGTTTTTTTTTTTGTGTCTAGAGATGTAAAATTTTTTGAGAACAAGTTTCCTTTTCAAACGTTGTCTCCATCACAAAACCCAGTAGAATCTACGTTTACATGGGATGTAGACCTCACTAATGATGCCTTCGGTATCCAAGAGGGTTTGACCGAAAGAAGGGAGATGTAGACGATGACAACTCTCCTTCTAGACCCCGTGATCAAGAAACTGCAACCATTTCTTCTAATGTTGAAACAGTGCCAGTTGAGCAAAGTGATAAGATAGCAGTATTAACGTCTCTTCCTTCTACAACTAAAGATGGAAGTAAGGAAAACGATGTCTCTAGTGATGAAGAATTGTTGGGATGTGGCCACCGGAATCGTAAGACTTCAATACTACTACAAGACTTTGTTACTCATATAGTTCGCAAATTGAGTCCATCCCTACCGGATCCCGCAACACAGTATGCCTCAGGTAACCCCTATCCTATTGCACACTATGTGAATTTTGATAGATTTTCTTTACGGCACAAAGCTTTTCTTGTAGCTTTACATGGTGAACAGGAACCTACTAGTTATTCTCAAGTGGTTCGACATGAAAAATGGAGGATTGCGATGCAGCAAGAAATTGATGCCCTTGAAAACAATGCAACATGGCGTATTACTGATCTACCACCTAATAAGAAGGCCTTGGGCTGTAAATAGGTGTGCAAAGTCAAATATCGATCTGATGGCACGGTGAAACACTATAAAGCACGTTTGGTTATACTTGGAAATCACCAGAAGGAAGGAGTAGACTATACAGAGACATTTTCCCCTTTCGCAAAGATGGTTATTGTTCGTGTTTTCTTGGCTGTTGCTATAATCAAGAACTGGGAGGTTCACCAGATGGATGTCCACAATGCATTTCTCTATGGAGATCTACAAGAGGATGTGTATATGCAATTACCCCTGGTTTCGAGTTGCAAGACGAGATAAGGTGTGCAAATTGCAGAAGTCCTTGTACGGGCTCAAACAAGCCCCTCGGTGTTGGTTCGCGAAACTGTCTGCTGCTTTAAAAATCTATGGTTTCACACAATCCTATGCGGACTACTCTTTGTTTACTCTGCAACAAGGCGAGGTACGAC
Organism: Laguncularia racemosa; assembly: GCA_037954665.1. Classification (NCBI taxonomy): domain Eukaryota; kingdom Viridiplantae; phylum Streptophyta; class Magnoliopsida; order Myrtales; family Combretaceae; genus Laguncularia; species Laguncularia racemosa. The sequence goes on along the minus strand of JBBMOL010000030.1, from coordinate 4,193,170 downwards.
TGAACATCTTGGTTTATGTTGATGACTTGATTGTTTCTAGGAATGATAGTGCAGCAATTCAGAAGTTTAAGGATTACTTAAGAACCTATTTTTCCATGAAAGATTTGGGTATTCTTAAATATTTTCTTGGGGTGGAAGTGGCTCGTAGTCCCGAAGGGTTTTTCTTGTGTCAACGTATATATGCCCTGGATATTATTTCATAAGTTGGTTTGACAGGGGCAAAGCCTATGGGAGTTCCAATGGAGCAACACCATCGACTGGCGTTGTTAACCAGCACTTTGTTGAATAATCTAGAGCCTTGTTGACGTCTTATTGGCTAATTGATTTATTTATGTTTTACCAGGCCCGAATTGTCTTATTGTGTACATGTCTTGTCTCAATTTATGCAGCAGCCACAGAAAGATCACTAGGATGCAGCATTATGCATTGTTCGGTATCTCAAATCCAAACCAGGTCAAGGTATTTTATTGCGTAGTAAGGGCAATCTCACTTTAACTGGTTGGTGTGATGCAGATTGGGCAAAATGTCCATTGACTTGTCGTTCTCTTATTAGATGGTTGGTGTTTTTAGGTTCGTCTCCTATCTCATGGAAGATAAAGAAACAGTATATTGTGTCTCGATCATCTGCCAAAGCAGAATACCGTTCAATGGCCATGACCACTTGTGAAGTCAAGTGGTTGAAGAGTGTTTTATCTTATCTTGGTGTTATTCATACATAGTCGGCAACGCTATTTTTTGATAGTTAGGCTGCTCTTCATATATCTCAAAATCCCGTATTTCATGAGCACACCAAACACATCGAAGTGGATTGTCACTTCATTCAAGATGCATTACTTGATGGGACGATCTATTCTACTTTTGTTCCTACAACGAGACAACTTGCTGATATTTTTACCAAAGCATTAGGGAAACGCGAGTATGATATGCTCTTATGCAAGTTGGGCATTTGAGATCTCCATGCTCCAACTTGAGGAGGGGTATTGATTGGGCATGTCTTTTACAAGGCACGGCCGTGTAATGTGTCTGGAAGCTCCTAGAAACATACATGGCCTAATACACGGCCAGAAGGCACGGCCGTGTGTCGTGTCAGGTAGCTCCCAAAAACATACACGGCCGTAAATATTGAGATATTTGTTCTGTGATTTCTTTTGTAAATATGGCATGTATATCTTGTATTTTATTTTTCAGTAGAAGATGATTTGTTTTCCTAGTTTGTAGGATTTGGTTTTGTTTTCCTAATTTGTAGGATTTAGTTGCTTGGAAAAAATATGGAAAAGATATCCTCCTGCTGTATATATATATTTGGACATGAGTTATGAAAAAAGACAGAGGAGAGAAAAGAGTTTTTTTGATTTTATGGTTGGTTAATTTTTTCATTTTATATTTTTCAATTTGAGAAAAAATGACTTGTTATTCAAAGAAGGCTTTTTTTTTTTTTTTTTTGTTGTTGTTGAAAATTAGTTTTTTCATTAAACATGCCTTAGATTAACCTAAATTGACTATCCTTTATTAAAACATCTCATTTTATTCAAAAATGCAATTAATTTTTTCTTTGAGCAGAAATGACAAATTTATTCACCAAAATGCCATTTGTATAGCCGAGCTTAACTAAACATGGAAAAGATATATATATATATATATATATATATATATATATATATATTTTAGACTAATGAGATGATTTTTAGATTTTCTTTGATATTCTCATTTATTATTATTATTTTAAAAAAGAGTTTTAATATATAAGATAATAAAATAATGCAAAAATTGCAAAAAAATATCCCAAAAAAAAAAAAGAAAAAAAGAGGAGAGAAGTGGTGGCCGGAGTTCGACCCTGCTCCTCACCTGTGGTTTCCAATGGCAACCAAGGGATGGGATCGACTCGCTATGGTGTCTAGATTCTTCATCTAGCCTTGATTGAACTTGAGGAGTGGTGGTGTGATAGAGCAAACTTAAAGTGATATTGACGTGTGCTCTTTGATAAGTGGTATTAAGGGAGTTTTGGGGACGATCAAGCAATGGTTTAAGGTTTCCCCGTATGGTGTAAGATCTTCGAGTAGCTTTAGGTTGGACTGAGCTCCATTGTAGTATGGTGGAGCTTAGTGAGAGGAAATTGAGCTTCCAAGCTCCGAATGCCTAGAGAAAATGGAACTTGGACGTCTTAAGAATGAATCAAGGTGAATTAATGGGGACAATTTGGAGTTCTATTTATTGTTAAATCGAGCTTGACAATAATGTAAGCTCGATCATTAACCTATTAAGAAAATCTGTGCCATTAACTCTTATGCATTAAATCTTTGATTTTCGCGTGAAAATTAGGCTTGCTTCAGTTTTTAGAAGGGAATTTGCGAGACAAAAAAAAAAAAAAAAAAAAAACCTGAGATGCGTCCTAGCTCGATCCCTAACATCAATGGCGCTTTCGTCTTCATGAAGAAGAAAATGAATAGTGGAGCTTTTGTAATTTACGCGCTGCACTGAGAAGGGAAAAAAAAAAATTCAAACAAGGGATCCTCGATTGCAAAACATGCAACTTTATCAGCTGCGCTACTTGAGATCTCAGTCTATGATGGGTATTAATAAATAAACCCAGCAACGTGTGCCAGGTCCAAAAATGAAAAAGGAATTTGAGGGGTACGAATCGACCATGCTTTGCGCACCCTCGAAAGAATTGAGGTAACGATTATTTATTTCTTCTTGATAGGCCATCCTACTGCATGATAGTGCTGACAGGTTGTTCAAGTCTTGCCTTGACATTCATGAACTAAGTGAGATGGAGATCGTCGCATGTCCTTCGAGGTTGGAGTTTACCGCTACGTTGACGGTCATATACACATGGATTTAAAGATACGCCAAGGTACTATATATGGAGTCATGCAAAGGAAATGCTGAAGGGTATCCTAGGGCAATGGGTAAGGATGTTGCTTATTGGACAATCCCAACACCGACGGTAGGTGCAGAATTCCTAATCCAATGTCAATGAGGAGGGATTACATCCTAGATTTTACACTAGTGTGATTCTTGCATTACCATGATTGTTCATACATAATACATGTTTGATGATCTGCTTAACTTGTTTATGTTATTGTGTATGTTGTGTTTCGAGGCACGGCCGTGTGTGGAGCCATGTGTGGAGTCCAGCAAATCCACAGAAGAGTACACGACCAAAGTACACGGTTGTGTACACGGCCGTGTATCACTGCTAGAATGTGTACAAAAACGTATACGGCCAAAGTACACGGTCGTGTACATGGCCGTGTATCTCTGCCAGCATATGTACAGGAACGTACACGGCCAAAGTACACGGTCGTGTACATGGCCGTGTATCTCTACCCGCATATGCACAGAAACGTACACGGCCAAAGTACACGGTCGTGTATATAGCCGTGTATCTCCTGTCGACCAGTTTGTACTTTCCATATTTATGATATTTGTGATTGTTGTAATTTAGGTAGATAGATATCTGTGTAATCTTTATAATTTAGGTAGATAGATATTGGAGATATGCTTGTTATTTACTTAGCTAATATGTAGGAGTCAGTTTAGGACATTCTCTTGTATATATATATTCACCATGTGGAAGAAAGGCCAGAGGGAAAAAATAGAACGAAATCAATTTCCCAAATTTGTCATGGTATCAAAGCAGCAAATCGTATCTTGATTTGTTTGTTAGAAAAAAAAAAAAAAAAAGGTAAAGATGAACTCTGGCGATGATGGAAACTTCAAGCGAAAGACCATATCACCATATGACATCACGTCCCTCGACAATCCTGGACTTCTGATAACTCAGGTCCAGTTAAAGGGAGAGAATTATGACGAGTGGTCTCGCTCATTGAGAACGGCCTTGAGAGTGAGAAAGAAATTCGGATTTGTTGATGGAACAATCACGAGACCTTATGAGGACTCTGCAGACCTTGAAGATTGGTGGACAATCAACTCGTTGTTGGTGTCTTGGATCCGAAATACTATTGAGCCCAGTCTTAGATCAACAATCTCACATATAGAGATTGCGCAAGACCTTTGGGGTGATATACGAGAGCGCTTCTCGTTGGTGAATGGACCTAGAATACAGCAGCTGAAATTAGAGAAAGGAATGAGCATTGTCAGTTACTATGGCAAACTCATACAATTGTGGGATGAATTGGCCAACTACGAACAGCTGCCGACGTGCAAGTGTGGAAGATGCACATGTGATCTCAGGGCTGTGTTGGAAAAAAATCGAGAAGAGGAAAAGGTGCATACTTTTCTCATGGGATTAGAAGAAACAATATTTGGGACTGTTCGTTCTAACATTCTGGCTCAAGATCCGTTGCCTAACCTGAACAAAGTGTACTCAATGCTTATCCAAGAAGAACGAGTGAAAGTTATTTCTCGTAGAAAGGATGAATGTGGGGCAGTGATAGCTTTTGCAGCTCGTACTCGAGGAGATGGGAAGGATAAGAACATGGTGTGTACACATTGCAAACGCAAAGGGCATGAGGCCGACGACTGTTTTGCTTTGATTGGATATCCGGAATGGTGGGGCGACAGACTCCGGAACGAAGGGAAAAGCGGAGGACGTATCAAAGGACAACAATTGCCTCCACAAAGAACAGGACAAGGAGCTGGACGGGGGTCTGGTTCGGTACGTGCCAATGCTGCTCAGACCACAGGAGATAGTTCTTCCTCGATGAACAATGCCGAAGGTGATAGACCTGAATCGCTTGGTCTGAGCAATGAGCAATGGGAGGCACTTGTGAAGCTGGTAAATAACAAAACATTTGGAGGTGAAAAAATGACTGGTAAGCACATGTCCTGGATAATTGACACGGGAGCAACGAACCATATGACGGGAAATCTGAGTAGCTTGTATAACTTGCATACAATTCCGCAATGTTTTGTGGGGTTGCCAAATGGGAGCAGTGCTCTGGCCACCGAAGAAGGGACAATTTATCTTGATGAAAATCTTGTCCTTGAAAATGTTTTATATGTACCTAGATTAACCTGCAATTTGATTTCTGTGTCGCAACTCATAGATCAGTCCCATTGTATAATTAAAATCATTGACAATATTTGTGTAATACAGGACCGATCTTCGAGGATGCTGATTGGTGCGGGTGAACGTCGGGATGGACTCTACTATTTCAAAGGGACACCAAGAATTAAAGCAATGAAAGCAGATACGATGGGATCACTCGATTTTTAGCATCAACGTCTAGGTCATCCATCTATGAAGGTTACCAAGTTGCTTCCAGTTGTGAATCCTACTAAGAATAATAGTTTGAATAAATGTTGTGAGATTTGTCAAAGAGCGAAACAGACTAGAGAAAAATTCTCTCTAAGTGATTTTAGAGCATCTGAAATGTTTGAATTGATACATTGCAATTTGTGGGGTCCCTATAGAACAATCTCTTCTTGTGGAGCATCATATTTTTTAACTATTGTTGATGATTATTCTAGAGCTGTGTGGATATATCTGCTTGTTGATAAGAAGGAGGTATCTAACGCCATGGAAAGGTTCTTTTCCATTATTGCACGACAATTTAATAAACAAGTAAAAATTGTGAGAAGCGATAATGGAACGGAATTTACTTGCATGAAAACTTATTTTCTTGAAAATGGCATTTTTTTTCAAACATCTTGTGTTGGGACACCACAACAAAACGGTCGGGTAGAAAGAAAACATCAACACATATTAAACGTGGCTCGAGCTCTACGCTTTCAAGGTTGTCTACCTATTTCATTTTGGGGTGAATGTGTCCTAACTGCTGGTTACTTAATCAATCGAACACCTTCATCAGTTCTGAATGGCAAAACTCCTTATAGTATGCTTTATGCACGGGAACCTGCGTATGATCATCTACGAATTTTTTGATCATTATGCTATGCTCATAAACAAAGCAGATTGGGAGACAAGTTTGACAGTAGAAGTAGATGGTGTATCTTCATTGGCTATCCGTTTGGGCAAAAGGGCTGGCGGCTGTATGATTTAGACACACGTGAATTCTTTGTTTCACGAGATGTGAAATTTTTCGAGATAGAATTTCCATTTGCTTCGTCCTCTAGGTGTAAGATTGTAGCTATTGATTCACCAGATGAGGCTAGCTTGGTAGTAAGGGGGAGACATATTGATAACGTCTTTCCACCTGACACAGAACTTGAACAGGACTTCGAACAAAAAGAGGTGCAAGGTAGTCAAGCTGGTACTCTGGACCAAGTTGCGGAACAAGGTACTGCGATTGTCGACGGAGAATTGTTGGGTCGCCGACATAGGCACAAACAACCTTCCGTTTTGCTGCGCGATTATGTTACTCATGCAGTCAAAACCTTGAGTCCATCCCCCTCGTCATCCACACCACAGCATCTCTCAGGTACGGCTCATCCTATTGCACACTATGTGAATTGTGCTCAATTTTCTTTGCGACATCGTATTTTTCTTGCAGCATTAAGTGCAAACCGTGAGCCACTCACTTTCTCTGAAGCTGTGAAACATAAACGGTGGCGCGAGGCAATGCAACAAGAAATCCAAGCATTGGAAAATAATGCAACTTAGGATATTGCTGATTTACCTCCCACTAAGAAAGCTCTAGGCTGTAAGTGGGTATACAAGATCAAATATCATTCAGATGGCATTGTGGAACGTTATAAGGCCCGGCTCGTGGTGTTAGGCAATCGTCAAGTGGAAGGGATCGATTACACTGAGACGTTTGCTCTCGTTGCCAAGATGACTACTGTTCGAATGTTTTTAGCAGTAGCAGTGGCGAAAACTTGGGAAGTGCATCAGATGGATGTTCATAATGCTTTTCTTCATGGCGATCTTCAAGAGGAAGTCTACATGAAGTTGCCTCTTGGTTTTCACGTCTCGACTTTTGGAAAGGTCTGCAAATTGCGTAAGTCCCTATATGGTCTCAAACAAGCTCCGAGATGTTGGTTTGCCAAGCTATCTACTGCTTTGAAAGCGTACGGGTTTAAACAGTCACTTTCTGACTACTCCTTGTTCACAATGCAACGTGATACTATATAGCTTAATGTCCTTGTATATGTGGATGATCTTATTGTGTCTGGCAACAACACTTCTGCCATTCAACAATTTAAAACGTATCTCTGTGCTTGTTTTCATATGAAAGACCTAGGCATTTTGAAGTATTTTCTTGGCATAGAAGTTGCGCGGGGCCCTGTCGGATTTTTTTTGTGTCAAAGGAAATATGCATTGGATATTATTTCTGAAGTTGGCCTACTAGGAGCTCGCCCAGCCTAAGTTCCTTTAGAACAAAATCATCGGTTGGCACTTTCGACTAGCCCCTTGCTCAATGATCCGGAATCATATCGTCGTCTGGTTGGACGATTGATTTACTTGTGTTTCACCAGACCTGAACTTTCTTATAGCGTTCATGTTTTATCTCAATTTATGCAGCAACCACGTGAAGATCATTAACAAGTTGCGTTGCGAGTGGTTCGTTTCCTAAAGCGTAGTCTAGGGCAAGGTATCGTATTGAGTAGTAAATCTGAGCTTCGATTGCATGGCTGGTGTGATGCCGACTGGGCCGGTTGTCCATTGATAAGGAGATCGCTTACGTGTTGGTTAGTATTCCTTAGTGACTCTCCTGCCTCTTGGAAAATGAAAAAACAACAAATGGTGTCTCGTTCGTCTGCTGAAGCGGAATATCGTGCTATGGCTGCCACTACCTGTAAGTTAAAATGGTTGAAAGGCATCTTGTGTAGCCTCGGTGTACTTCATTCCTCACCCATGACCTTGCATTGTGACAGTCAAGCCGCTCTCCACATATCTCACAATCCCGTGTTTCATGAACGAACGAAACACATTGAAGTTGACTGCCATTTTGTGCGTGAGTCCATTTTTCATGGTGATATCCAAACTAAATTTGTGCCGTCTCGTGAGCAACTTGCTGATATTTTTACCAAGGCTTTGGGTACAAAGCAATATGAATATGTTCTTAGCAAGTCGGGCATTCGCGATTTTCATGCTCCAACTTGAGGGGGAGTATTGTGTATGTTGTGTTTCGAGGCACGGCCGTATGTGGAGCCGTGTGTGGAGTCTAGCAAATCCACAGAAGAGTACACGGCCAAAGTACACAGTTGTGTACACGACCGTGTATCACTGCTAGAATGTGTACAAAAACATACACGGCCAAAGTACACGGTCGTGTACATCGCCGTGTATCTCTGCCAGCATATGCACAGGAACGTACACGGCCAAAGTACACGGTCGTGTATATGGCCGTGTATCTCTGCCCGCATATGCACAGAAACGTACACGGCCAAAGTACACGATCGTATACATGGCCGTGTATCTCTGCCAGCATATGCACAGGAACATATACGGCCAAAGTACACGGTCGTGTACATGGCCGTGTATCTCTGCCCGCATATGTACATAAACGTACACGGCAAAATTATACGGTCGTGTACATGGCCGTGTATCTCTGCCAGCATATGCACAGGAACGTACACGGCCAAAGTACACGGTCGTGTACATGGTCGTGTATCTCTGCCCGCATATGCACAGAAACGTGCACGGCCAAAGTACACGGTCGTGTACATGGCCGTGTATCTCTACCAGCATATACACAGGAACGTACACGGCCAAAGTACACGGTCGTGTACATGGCCATGTATCTCTGCCCGCATATGCACAGAAACGTACACGGCCAAAGTACACGGTCGTGTATATAGCCGTGTATCTCCTGTCGGCCGGCTTGTACTTTCCATATTTATGATATTTGTGATTGTTGTAATTTAGGTAGATAGATATCTGTGTAATCTTTGTAATTTAGGTAGATAGATATTGGAGATATGCTTGTTATTTACTTAGCTAATTTGTAGGAGTCAGTTTAGGACATTCTCTTATATATATATATTCACCATGTGGAAGAAAGGCCAGAGGGAAAAAATAGAACGAAATCAATTTCCCAAATTTGTCATATGTATTTAGTATTTGAGGGGGTTAATACCACTTCACTAAGTTGTGGGTAGATTAATTCATATTTCAAGTATTCAGTACTATAGCACCGCGAGAAGTTAACTTCAGTACGCATGTCCGACTTGTCTTTCAAGGTTTAGGCTTGGGATTTAACTGTGAGAGTAAAGACAAAGCAGAACCTACACTTCGGCTATGTTCTTATACGTTATCATGGCATGTTTTGTAATAACGCTTTGAATTACTGCACCTTGTCGAGGGACTTGTGCTTTGTAATACCTGTTGATGATTTCGTAATTTACTTGTTATTAGTGTCTCTATCTCCAAGAGTATTTATGAGCTTACCACGATTAGAATACTCTACGGATGTGATAATAAATGTTGTTATTATAATCTAAAATATTTCATGTATTTCCATCTATGGATGGACAACATAAGAAAGCAAAGTCCTAATTTAAATTTATTATGATCTAAAATATTTCATGTACTTACATTAGCGTCGAAATTATTTTTGACTTCAAGTCCTCTTAATTCTCATCTCATAATTTAAATTTATTATAAAGCTCAATAAAAAATAATTTACATACCTCGATATTATGATGCTACAAGGTCGTTGCACGAGTTCTATTGGAATATTTTTAAACTTATAATCTTTACTATAAAATAATATTTTAAACATTAGAAAATACTAGGACTAGTATTACCCCTTATACAATCCTATAAATATACATTTGTTTATGATAACATGTATTATCTTGAGCAACCATAAGCACTTCTACTTTTCATAAGAAGGATTTTTATTTTACTTAATAATTTCAGGGATTGGAAATAAATTTCTTTATATGATAATTACTACTGAACAGATATATTTACGTTCAAGTCACTATCAATGGTGATTGTTGCTTGTATTTTAACTGAATGTACTATCATGGTAAAAGCATTTTAACTTTAGTCAATTTGTTTTTAATTGTCATAATATTTTGTGTAAATTATACTATTAAACATGTTTTTATATTTCTTATTTTATATTAAACATGATAGATCTAGACTATCTTCCTTTATAATACTTATTTTAGATTTTTAGATGACGCCAGGGGGGTGGCGCGGTGGTGGGGTGGGGGGAGTGTGGTTGATTTTACTAGGCCAATTACAGTTCTTTACTTTGCTTGCTTCTGGTCCAGCTCAGCACAACAGACTTCTATCTTGCTCTTTTAGCCTGGATTTTTCTTTTTTCTTTTTTTAACAAAATAGAATTTTAGTATGACCATCTATTTCAAGATACCTGATAAATACCTTGGGATTTAAACTTAAAAACACATAAATTATCAAGAGTATTTTAGACTTTAACCACTAGCCAATTCTTAGAAGTTCTAGACTCGATTTTGCTTATATAAAAATCTCGGTACACTCATCTATTATTTTGGGATAAACACACTTCCTACGTTTTATCCAACGAACATGTCTTTTAGCAAAAATCATTCATGTCTTTTATGCTGTAGTATCCAATTTGCTCAAATCCGTGACAAATTCTCTCATGCGTCACCGTAGAAGTTTAATTGGTCATATACCATACAATAATTCGTAACTACAATGAGTTCGAATTCTTTTTTTTTTCTTTTTTTAATCATTCAATAAGTCTCTTCTCATGCCCTAAATTGAGAAGCTTTATTCAATTCGCTTCATCAACTTGAGAGCAGCATTCTTATACACATTTTTGGCTTCGAATCTATTGTCATAATCTACGACATTAAAATCCCTATAAACTAACTTTACAAATTGGATGGCCGTTTCGGCCTAATTTTGGGCGAATATGAAGACATGAGGAAACATTAAGTATAAATAAAAAAGGATAATATACACGTTGTATCTGATTTCGCTTTTTTTTTTTTCTATTTTACGTGTGAATTTTAAAATCTATAAATATTGTATTTAATTCAAATTTTTGTATAAGATATTTAGAGTTGCTAAATATGACACCCTAATCAAATAATTATTCATTAAATTTACCATTATCATTTATAAAATAATGATGTAGAAAATATTCATTGGTTAAGGAATACAAGTATAAATAATAAGATTAGATAGTAAATTTAATATGCAAAGTTTAATTAAGTATAACAACTAGACTTTAAATTTCAGATGTAAAATTAGAAAAATATCAAAAGATCAAGTAATGATTTTGGTATTATTTTGAAAAAAAAAAAAAAAGGCTTCAAGTTGTTTTCTTGCCTTTTTGCAACTAGACCGAAAACTACAAGCACACTCGAAAATAATTAGACTGCAATATAACCATAGAATTTGATATTTTGGAACCGCTGCGAAGCACTTTGAAACAAACCAAACACTTCCTAAATATTTAAATTTGGCAAACTGGTGAGCATAAATTGAAAACTAGAAACAGTAAACCGCTATTGGTTACCAAAAAAGTGGCTTCAGAAGATGGCTCTTCAACATCAACTAACTGTGGCAACTACTTCCATAGTCGGCCCTCCATGCTGTCCCATTTTCGTTAGCGAACATCTTTCTTTCACCTATCAGAACTCTAATAGGAAGAGGATTGTTCAACTTTTGCTTGGTATATTTACTGCTGAGACGCTGAATAGCTTGCACAATAATTAAAACCAAACCAAGTATCACTAGGAGCAAACACAATGTAACGAAAAGTGACAGGTTTTGTATAATATCCCGATTGTGATTGTCTTGGGTCTCCAACCATCGTATCCACTTCTATTAACGTAGACATAACAGATTTGGTATGTGCATGGACCATATACTTCGAATGTATCTACTGAACATCTCTCGAATGTCCCCGTCTGAGGTTCATCTAGTCTTGGTGCATATAACTACATCATCATCGAAGTTAATTAATTTCAAGGTGAAAAGAGCCAAGTGTTTTTCATTCCATAAAAGCCATGTTATCCAATAGTAGCTCGAAATTGGTTATCAATGATAAAAAGATGAATTTCATATGCAAATCCAACTCTCCAAATCTTAATGCGCCTAATATCTCGAATTTCATATTTAGATTAATTAAGAAGCATATAAAGATGAATCCTATTTACTATTAATACGTATGCTTTAACAAGGTCAAGATTATGACTCTCTTTATTTCTTTATTTTTTGCTTTCTAACAAAGGAATGACCCATTTTCTTTAAAAATAAAAAAGACTCATAAATAAACCTCATAAACTATTGATTATGTGTCAATAGTTCTAAATTTTTAAAACATAATTCAATCTTTTTAACCTTTTGAAAATATGAATATGCACTTTAAATCATTGTTAAAAGCCCAATATTGTCTTCACGTGCAATCCTTCGATCGTTTTGGATTCCTAGCATTGATATGTGACTAAGCTGCATATTTCTAAAAGTTCTAGAGAGATTGAGAAGCACTTTAAGAGCTTATGGGGTTCACCGATATTTTGTCCAGTAGTTTACAAATTTTATTTGCAATCGTCCCTAAGAACAAACTTCATACGCTTACCCATCCTAGCCCATTCAAAACATTCAATCGGTGCGGTTATGGTATGAATCATAAAAACGAAATGGAAAAAATAAAATCTATATCCATATTAACGAATTGTTATGAACGGTGTGTTATATATAAATCAAAATTTTGATTTAAAGTTTTTACTAGATTACCATAGGCATCACCAAATGCGAGACTGATTTGATCCCTAGTATATCTAGTTGATAGACAGCTTGTCCTCACTGAAACCGTGTAGGCACATTGTCCTTCATTCTGCAATAAACAGACTAGTTAAACTAACTTTTCATAACATAAATATCGAGTCCAGCTCGTGTAGATGTATGCTCGTGCAATTCAAACTTGTGTATGAATTCTAGCCAATATTTTCTTTCATGCATGGAATATATATACACACCTTAGTAGAATTGATAACCAAGGATTCAAGGGCATGGGGTTGTGAAGTCCTCTCCATGGCTATGCCACTTGATAAGACCAAGAGCAAGGCACCACATTGGAGAAAGCTCATTGTTTGAGCCATGTTTTTGTTTTTAATATAGTACCATATGTGTATAATGAGGCAATCTTTAGCATTGTGCAAATAATATGATTCTTTCGAATTTATACGGAGAATAAATTACAATGAAATAACGTTTTCTGTTGCAAGGAAAGATGGATCCAGAACCATGTCCTGTCCGTGGAGAAAGAGATACATATGCAAGGACACATTGTTTACGCTAAATGTGCATTAGACAACAAACACATACGTCCATTGCATCATTTCATCTATTAGAAAGCTACCGGGAGGACTCGTGGACTATCTTCCAATTGCTGCAGACATTCTTAGTAGATGAGTTTAATTATTAATAGTATACGTTGTTCTATACCCCGACTTAAAGTCTACATGATCAGGTAGACTTTAGGATAAATATTAAATAGCACATGATAGGTTAAGATTTTAAATAAAACCTATACTTATTGGAGGGATATAAAATATAACCTCATAATAACCCAAAACCTACTTAATAGAATTCCTACAGTATATATTGTGGGTTCAAAGTTTTAGACATGTAATTGTTAATGTACGCTGGATACCATGTGCTTTATTAGTAATATATAGCTAATATAATTAAATTTGATAAATATCATAGCAATCCAATCAAGTTGAATAACTTAAAATCTACTCTCTTTTTTTATTGACACACTGGTTCAAACAATTATATACATCTCAGATGATTTGAGTCTGTATTACGGTTCGCAATGTATGTATTTAGTTGTAACTTGTTTATATGAGCAATATTAACATTCAATTTGAATTAAATGATTTTGGGGCAGATTCTCATGCACAACATCTTCGTCTTCATCTGCACTCCTTTAAAGAGCCATCCTTTTAGTCTTAACTTATGTGATTCACGTGAATTTCTGCTTGATTCTTCCATCTAACGCCGGAATGATGACTCTGATCAGATGAACAAAAGGGTACTCAAAGTTCTCGGTACAAAAATCTTTCCAAGGTTGTATAAGATGGGTCTATCTAAACAATTTTGTATGGTTTCTTATGTTTTCAGAGGAAAGTGGGAAATTTTGGATTTTCAAGCTGCCACTCCAGATGATATTGAAGGTAAGATCAAGTGTACATCTATACGTGGTATAAGGAACAGCTGTTCTAGGATTCTAGCCCTTGGCTCTTCCTTCATTTGTTAAAGCCATCACTAATCCAGGTGACTCCATGACAATATATACAAAGGCAGAAAATTTGTGCTCGTGGACCGTATATTTTATTTAGATCTAAATGAATTTGTGTTTAAACATCTTAGTTTATACCATAATTCATTTACTAATCAAATATGAAAATTTAACCTACAATGATCTTTTAATGAGTGCTATTCCATGTTTAGGTTGAGCCTATTTTTTGTTAAAAAATTCTAATTTATATGTAGTTATCAAGTCTTTATTAGAAAAATATGTTTTAAATATTTTTTTTTATTTGCTAAATGTTTATACAAAAAAATTGTTTTAAAAACTATAAAAATGCTTGCAAAAAAGGTATTCATTTCTAAATTAACTATATAAATAAGACCGATTAAAATATAATTACTTAAGAATTTAACCACTAATTTAGACTTTAAGTCCTATTTAACCAACTTTTAAAAATTTAAGGCATGGTTTTTTGTGGAATTAATGTAGATCATGTTATGGTCAACTTAAACAAAAACTAATTCCCACATCAAATTTTGTTTTCATTAACAATATCAAGTAGTTTCATTAATGAGGTTCAAATCTAAATACAATAAACCTAAAAAATGTGGTCATAGGAGAAGTAGATGCTTGAAATTGATTTTTAGAATATTAGAAGTCAAAGGATACAATAAAATTAATATTTAAGAATGTCACCCTATGCAAAACTGGAGTCAAAATGGATGAAAACAATTATCCAATAAAGAACAACGACAATTGGTATGATTAATAGTAGAGCAATACTAGTAGAGGATGAGAGATAGAGTGATGAGGAGGCAAACATTAGAGAAGGGAATTGAATAAAATGAGTAGATGGTAGAGTGTAAAATTAAATTATAAATAGTAAAAATGCTCTTCTTAAATGAGTTCTATCTTTCAAACTTGGACATATATACTAAACTTGCTTATTAAATAGGTCTATGAACGAGTTTGAGTCCTATACTCAAGTTGGTTGCTAAGTTACCATCTAAAAAATTTTTATTATAAGATAACAGAACAACTATGATTATAACATACAAGCAATTTCTATAATTGCCAATTTACAGGGGCAATACCATAATCAACAAGCATCCATTTTTGTACCCAAAAAAAAAATAAATTATATTCTAGTTATACCTCTATTGAACATTTTGAGCTTGCCCCCCCAAGGTTTATGTTAGCCCACTTAGGCTCTCATCTAAGCTCTTTTCACCTATGCTGACCTCTTTCAACCAAAAACTACGCGATTCAACTCTAAATCGGGAGTTCTTGACCTCCTCCTCCAAATTGGATTCCTACACCTATCCCCACAATGGATAAGCACGTGAGAACAATACGACTAAAGAAAGGAAGTTAGTTAAAGATACTCTCCCACTATACTAAGAGAATGTTTCGGGAATTAATGCACCTGCTAAGTTAAGATCATCCAGGATGCATATAAATAGAGAACAAGGACAATCTAGTAAGGGATTTTTTGAATTCTCAAATTCTTGATATTCTCCTTATTCTTCTCTTGTGTTGAATTAAGTATCGCAGTGGCTACATCGGAACAAACTCCAATATTCCCATAGCCTAATTTATTTTTACTTTACAAACAATTCAACTACCCTCTAAAAACCTAGCATAACAAACTCATATAATACTAGCACTTTCAAAATTTGCAATCTAAAAAACTATCACAAAACATACTTTGCTATTGTTGTATGCCTAACACTTTTAAATCGCTAGTAATATGAGAAGACATAACATTACAAGTTTGGTTATAACTAACTAAGCCATTTGTAAGCATGCCAGGTTACATGCTTGTTTGCTCATATGGTGTGTATAGTTGAGATACATATGCATGACTTAATGTTTATAAAGTTTTGTTTGTTCATTTAATTACATTATAACTAAATTAGGGAAAATGTTTCTAAAATATCTGTTATGAGTGTATTTAATTATCTTTAATTTACTGAAAATTTTATCTTTGTCATTTGTTTATGAGGACTTTAATTTTAAGAAGAATCTTGTTCCTCTATAGTTTTTTCTTCTTCTTCTTTTTCCTATTTAGACTTGATATATAATGACGTCATAGATTCATCTTAGATTTTTGGAAAAATTGCTAATGCATTCCCTAATTATTAGTTAAGTGTGGATAGATTCTCCTAAATTCCAAGTGTAACCTTCAATAACTTTTGAAAATATGCAAACCCCTAAATCGTTTACAAAACCTAAAATTGCCACAATATGTTGTCCTTTTAGAAACAAATACAGGGATCCAACAACAATTTAGGTGTTATTTGCATAGTGTCAAAAGTTATGAAAAGTGAAAACACACTAAGAAAGTTTGAGTTTATCTAAACGTAATTAGTAGTCTAGGGAATACATTTACAATTGTCCTTAGATTTTTTTTTAATCAATAAATGAATTCAACCTATAAAATGTGCTTCCTAACAAATCACATTACATGTTTAGCTAGCAACAATCTAAGGAAAATGAAGGAAGGCAATGGTGGTTTGCAACATTTCTGTAGTCTTGCACTTAGTGATTTTAGAATTCAAATGAAGCAAATGATTTGTGATTTTTTCTTTGTTTCTTAATAGTAGGGAAATTGATTTTGTGTAAGAGTTGCACATCATTACATTCCAATAGCCTGATCCAAACATAGTTGAATTGAAACTAAGGAAAAAAATTAATGAAAAATGAATATTAAGTTAGCTAAGGAAGCTTGTTTTATAAAAATATGTATAACACCCTAAATTTTGGGACAAATATAGCCCGCCACATATCCTCATGAATTGACAACACGCAAAGACTCAGAATAATTAAAGACTCCACAAATTTATAATAACTTCACTAACATAACAGGTACATTCTCCACAAAACATTAAGGAGTGACTCAAAAGAGTTTCACTTTGTAAGCACAAACATACAAGCCTATTCAAGTGAAATGAAGTCTAGCTCCTACAAAAACATAAAATACCAACATATTACATCATAAACATGAACTTAAGTCTCATCTCCAACAAAACTAACTATGACAACACATTAGTATCCTTCTCCTCACACACTAGCCAATCATAGTAACAAGCATAGTCTACATCATCTCTTATGTCCCAATACGTGCCTACACATGTCTCATCATATGCTATGATCTCACTAGATGAACTTGAAACTGAAAAAGGATTCCCACGAGAAGTGAGCTAAAGTCAAGTACAGTGTTTATACCAAAAAAACACATGCATATGCCATGAGAGTACACATTCACAAGCATAAATGTAATAAGATTAACAAGAACATCAATTTATTATCTTTCATTTAAGTGAATTAGATAGCACAGTTTAAGCATCTCAAGACTTAGGGTAACACATGACCCCATTCACATGCACATATATACAATATACATATACGACATTAAGTACTCCCCAATGTTAATGAGTTCATGAGTTTCCTAAGTCTAGCTAGATCATTTCGATACATGACTTCATTTGAGATAACGTCACAAACCAATTATTAAGTTGCCACCTCGAGACTACCAATACTTCCCATCAATCAAGCCTAACCAAGCATAACCATCAAACATTTATAATCTAAGAATAATTTAAGTTCATTTTGGTTCTAGCCTAATACTCACAATCAACAAATATAGTATACACATACCTAATGTAACAATCTCTTTACAATTCTCAAGTCTCTTAAACTTTGAACTTTTCCAAGGTTATAAACACATACACTTAAGGATTCAGATCAACTAATCTGATTTATTTTTAGTCATTTAGTTGATTAAAAAGGGTTGGGGGATAAAAAAAAAAAGGTAAAAAACATAATTTTAACAAAACATAGGCACAACAAAGGTTAATACACGGGCATAGTCATGCTTGTGTACTTAACGTGAAAAACGTGTTAAGGAACGTAGGTAGAAACACAATCGTGTTTCTACTTATATACCTCTCAGCCATAAATTTTATTTCTCATGTTCACGATTATGTATAACCCCCATTCTACCATGCTTATGAAGAATACAGGCACCAACATGGTCGTGTTGGTCTTGTATACTTCGAGAACTCTATCAAAAATTGTAGAAACTTCTTCCTTTTGACGAAAAACACATTTCTCAATTGTGCACAAGCCTAGCCAAATGTAGATTCTGTGTGCTTCCATCAACTACAACATCAATTAATAATAATATTGTCCAAAAAGATGCATTAGTGATACTTACTCTTTCTTTGAGATTCTCACACTATTCCTTTTCTAATCATGTAACTTTCACTTGAATTTTTTCTATTTTAACCCTTCAAATAAAACAACCTTCAAGTAGAAATGCTACAATTTAACATAATTTCATATGATTAACAATACCTATTGTGTAATTGGCTCTAAAGTTTTCTCCCTTTCATTAACTCAATCCTAAAGATTAGAATCTTCTATTTATAATTCCAAATGTCACGTTAATGTATCTACATTGCTTTAATTTCATAAAAGAAGTGCAATGATTTCCACTTACCATTGCCTATAGATTTAGTCTGTGGAGAAGGGATTCGATCTGTTGAAGGCAAAGATAACGTAAGGAAGAAGAAAGAAAGAAGGGAGGGAAATGAAAAATTAACCAAGGTTTTTTGCAATTAAGGTTTGCACTATGTCAAAAGACACTAACACCCCTACTGTAAGATGTATTAACCATTGTGCTTTAATTTATTTTTTAAATTGCTTATAAATAAAACATTGATTATTACAATATGCCTAGTCAATTTGATTAATAGGTTTTGGTAAATACCCTATGGCAACACCAAAACCTATTAATCAAAAGAAAAAAAAAAGATTGGATTACATCTTTTCTATAATCTAGGCGTCTCGAATTCAATTACAAAATACTGATTGTTCTTAAAGAAATGAGTGTAAATGAGTTAAATCTATTCACAAGCTATTCAAACTTAACTCAATATTTATTCAAATTCGAGTCTACAACAATTGAATCAAGTTAGAGCTAGAACTAAAACTATTCAAGTAGCTTATCCACTTAATCTTGACTTATTGATATTTAACTTTACTAGCCTAAGAGTCTAATCGAAGTTGAGTCAAGATTAAATAATAATCAAGTTTAAATTAAGTTTTCATATCAATATCATTTTAATTAAAAGAAAAATATTTTCCCAAAAAATCAAGCATAACTAAGTTTAATGGGTCAAATTCGAATTGATTGAAGGCCACTTTGAGTGGAGCCTACATTCAAATTCTAAACTTAATCAAATTTAAGTCAAATTCAAACTATGTTATAGCAACTAAACTCATTTACAACTCTACTAAAGTATTCATGTAAGTAAAGTTTTAAAAGCCTAGTACAAATGTAATTTTGATTATGTATTACTTTTATTTGCTCCAACACTATATTAATAGTATTATAATAGAGGGTTTTATTTGAGACGTATGGATTATACTTTAAATAAATTATAATATAGCACTCTTTGAAAACGTTTAAAATTATTGAAAGAATCTAAACTTATATTATAGTATAGAGACCCCTTAAAAGATTTTGATACCGGACAAATTAGTCATCTAATGTAGTAGCAAATTAATTTTTTGTATTAATATATAATTACAATAATTTTTTTAAACCAATTTATTGCTAGACTTATCTCATATCGAGAAACAAAATATTAACTAAATTATAAGAAATCTTAAATCACGTGAGGAGTTGACCTAAAATATAATAAAATATACATATATACATATATATTTATGTAAAAGACGGATATACTTTTATATTGGAAAAATAAATCTGGTTTCAAAATTTTTAAAGGGATTTAAGTACGACATTTTGAAATTTTGAATTTTTCATAATTTTAATAGTTTAAATGGAATGTAATTTTTTTTTTACCAATTATATTAATATATAATAGGAGAAAGGGAAATTCGAATCTGTCCATTCTATATATATATATATATAAACAGCATCTGTGGCAAATTAAATGTAATTTATTGTTTTCTTTTACATGTACAATTTATAACTGTATGACTGGTAAGTTACCGACGTGGACAAGGTGTTTTCTTAACCACAAAGAATCACGCGGATAAAACACGGGGTGTCCTTTCTTTGGAAGTGCTGTTGTGATCATAGAAATGTATCCACTCCGTTAAGATTTAGAATTTTTTTTTATTATTATTATAACGAGGAGGGAATTAGAAATCATTCCATTTAATATAAAAACAATTATCCCTAACTTTAAGAGTTAAAAATTAAAAGCTTTTTTTTTTTTTTTTACATTTTAGTTTTTGTTTTTATTGGATTTCGGTTTATTCTTTTAATAAATCGGTACATCCACTACAAGGAAAATAAATAACTAAATAACTAATAAATGATGGATTCCGATCCGAAAAATCTATCTATGGAAGCCAGATTAGATCGGCTCAGCTAGATCAACCGGATCTTTCCGAGTCACTGTGAAGACAGGTCAAAAGAGATGATGCAAAACCTGTTTTACAGTCGGATCAAGTCGAGCGGATGAGATGGAAGGATCAACACAGATCTTACATCACTGACTATAATTCTATAGACCGTTGAGCCTCTGCTGGCCTGGTATCAATGCCCGAATGGGTCACCTTATCCATCACGTTATCAACTTCAAGTCTCAATATAATTTCACTGGCCCCACAGGCCACACGTAAAGAGAAACCTGGACTGAGCAACGTCCATCACACGCATCATCGGAACGTTTCGAAACACTCGTTTATTAGTCTTAAAAATACTTCTTATTTCTTAGGATTCGTTGGATACGTTTTGGAAAGGCAATATGTTAGAAGGTATATCTATGTATATACCTTAGATCCACTAATGGGACATGGATTTCCTTTAACATTTTTATATATTTATTTTTCATCACACTGGACAACCGTGTTTAAAAATATGAAAAGGTTGTTCTAAAATCTGAATGACCGAACTATTAAATAAATCAACATCAGATTTTAGTTGGTTGTTATTTAGTCTTTATTTATTTGATAGTTGGTTTGTTCTTTTAGAATCTTTAGTAGTCTACAAATGAGATAATAATGAATTAGATTTGTTGTTTAAAAAATGGAAAACATATAATCTTTGATTTGGTTTGTTTAAACCTATAAATAGGCTGACTTTTGATCAAACAAAATGAGGAGCTTTTAATCTTCTACTGCATCTTTTGCTATATCTTTTTCAACAATCTGGTATCAGAGCAGGTTTAGTCTTTAGGAGATCATAATTGTATTTGTGTTTGAGTTTTTCTGTCGACATCATGACGGACCTACAAGCTATCGATGGAATGAAAAGGCTCAACAACAATAACTACAACGCATGGTCAACCTACATGATGTCGTATATGTAAGGGCAAGATCTATGGGAGGTTGTCAATGGCAGCGAGGTGACACCACTGGAAGCCGAAGATGCAAATGGCATGCTGCGAAAGTGGAAGATCAAAGCAGGCAAGGCAATGTTTGTCTTGAAGACGACGGTTGAAGAGGATGTGCTAGAACACATTCAAGATGCCAAAACCCCAAAGCAGGCATGGGATACGTTTGCTAACCTGTTTTCAAAGAAAAATGACACAAGGTTTCAACTATTAGAGAGTGAATTACTCTCAATAGCATAGCGCGACATGACAGTCGCACAATATTTCCATAAAGTGAAGATGCTATGTTGAGAAATATCAGAGTTAGATCCACAAGCCCCAATCGGAGAGACAAGGATGAAGCAAATTATCATCTATGGTCTGAGGCCTGAATATAGAGGCTTTGTTGCTGCTGTACAAGGATGGCAATCTCAACCATCGCTTGTAGAATTCGAGAATTTGCTAGCTGGTCAAGAAGCCTTAGCCAAGCAAATGGGAGGAGTTTCACTAAAGAGTCAAGAGGAAGCACTCTATGCCAATAAAGGCAAATGGAATTCGAAGCAGCATAGGTTTGGTGGATATAAAAGGAATGATGATGAGAAAAGAGGTCATCAAAGCGAAGGAAGTGCTTGTGGAAGGGAAGGCTCAAGGAGTCGAATTCGTGGAAAAAAGTTTGAAGGACAGTCCTTTGATTGTAAGAAGAAGGGACATATAGCAAGAGATTGCAGGTTGAGGAAAAAGTATGTGGAAAGTAATGTTGTTACTTCTAACGTCGAGGAAGAGTGGGATGCTAAAGCACTCTTTGTTGTAGAAGAAGAGGACTTTGCCTTTACAGTAACAACATCCAATCAAATCAATTACGAAAACGATTGGATTCTTGACTCAAGTTGCTCCAATCACATGACAGGTGATGTTGGAAAGCTGTAAGATTTATCATATTATAAGGGAAGTCGTGTTATGGTGACGACGAACAACTCAAAGCTACCAATAGCTCATATTGGGAGTACAACTGTCGCTCCTCAGTCCAGTGACAATGGGTTGTCACTTCAAAATATCTATCATGTCCTAGGTATAAAGAAAAATCTCCTCTCAGTAGCACAATTAATGGCTTCTGGTCATTTTGTCCTATTTAGACCGCGAGATGTGAAGGTATATCGTGGCCTTGAGATCATATAAGAGCCAGCGATGAAGGGACGAAGGTTAGAGTTGATCTATGTGCTATTAGCAGAGATTGCCTATGTAGACAAGGCAAAAAGGAATGAGACTGCTGATTTATGGCATATGTGACTAAGCCATGCTAGCTACTCCAGGTTAGAAGTGATGGTAAAGAAGCAAATGCTAAAGGGACTTCCGCAAATTGAGGTTAGAATAGACACTGTGTGTGCAAGTTGTCAGTATGGAAAAGCACACCAATTG
Source organism: Laguncularia racemosa (assembly GCA_037954665.1). Classification (NCBI taxonomy): domain Eukaryota; kingdom Viridiplantae; phylum Streptophyta; class Magnoliopsida; order Myrtales; family Combretaceae; genus Laguncularia; species Laguncularia racemosa. The sequence goes on along the minus strand of JBBMOL010000030.1, from coordinate 4,170,321 downwards.
CCATTTGAAGACTCCAAATTTAAAGCAAAGGAGCCTTTAGAGTTAGTACACTCTGATGTGTTTGGGCCAGTTAAGCAAGCTTCGATTGGTGGAATGAAGTACATGGTGACTTTCATTTATGACTTCTTAAGGTATGTGTGGGTTTACTTTATGAAAGAAAAATCTGAGACTATTTCAAAGTTTAGGGAGTTCAAGAAGGAAGCAGAAGCGGAGGTTGATGGAAAGGTTTGTTGTTTATGCACAGACAACGGAGGAGAATTCACCTCAGATAAGTTCTCAAATTTTCTTCAGGAGTATAGAATACGTCATCAATTCACATGTCCTAACACATTGCAGCAAAATGGCATTGCAAAAAGGAAGAACCGGCACCTAGCTGAAATATGTCGAAGTATGCTTCACGCTAAAAATGTTCCTGGACGTTTTTGGGCAGAAGCAATGAGGACGGCTGCATATGTGATAAATAGGCTTCCTCAACAAAGGTTAGGTTTCCATTCACCCTTTGAAAAGTTTTGGAGTACAAAGCTTGCTATAATTCATTTCAAAGTTTTTGGTTGTGTATGCTATGTGTTTGTACCTGATCATTTACGTAGCAAGAGGGACAAGAAGGCTGTTAGGTGTATCTTTATAGGATATGACAATTATAGGAAAGAATGGTGGTGCTATAATCCAATAAATGGGAAGTGCTATACATCCCGGAATGTGGTGTTTGATGAAGTTTCATCATGGTGGTCTTTGGATAAGGAAGTATTATCGACTCAAATGCTTTTAAGGACGCATTGGAACATCCTCAAATCCACCTAAGTTTGGATGAAGCTGAAGGCATTAACGATGAAGGTAATGCCAAGGAAAATAGTGCTCACAATCCTTGGAAAACTGGTGTGTATCAACATTCAAGCGAAGAAGGTGAATCTAGTGCAGTATCAGCACCAATTCCACTCAGAATGTCAACAAGAACCAAAAAGCCAAATCCTAAGTATGCCAATGCCGCCATTTTAGAAGAAGCAGAAGAGAAAGAACTAGAGACATATGAGAAAGCATCTTAAGATCTAAAGTGGATTAAAGTAATGGAGGAGGAAATCACAACTTTAGAGTGGAATCAAACTTAAGAGATTATACCAAAGCCAAAAGATGTCAAACCTATTTCTTGCAAATGGGTTTATAAGGTAAAACACTACACAGATGGATCAGTTGAGAGGGACAAGGCTCGTCTGGTAGCTCGGGGGTTTTCTCAACAGTATGGACTAGACTATGATGAAACGTTTAATCCAGTAGCAAAGCTCACAACCGTTCGAGTCCTTCTAGCACTCGCAACCAACAAGGATTGGAACCTTTGGCAGATGGATGTGAAGAATGCATTCTTGCATGGAGAATTGGATCGGGAAATCTACATGTATCAACCAGTAGGCTTCCAAAGTCGAGAACATCCAGAGTATGTGTGTAAGCTTTGGAAGGCCCTTTATGGACTAAAACGGGGCACTAAGGGCATGGTATGGTAAGATTGCTGAATTCCTTACTCATAGTGGTTACTTGGTAACATTGGCAGGCTCTAATTTGTTTGTCAAAGTTGTTGGAAGCAAACTAGCAATTGTGCTAGTGTATGTGGATGATCTAATTCTTATAGGAGACAATGAGGAAGAAATCCTCCGAATAAAAGAGAATTTGTCAATTCGGTTCCAAATGAAAGAGCTTGGACAACTTAACCACTTCCTTGGTTTGGAAGTTGATCATAGAAAAGATGGGATCTTACTCCATCAGCAAAAGTATTTCACAGATCTGTTAAAGAAATTTGGAATGCTCAACTACAAACCGATATCAACACCAATGGATCCAAATGTCAAGATGTGTGCTCACGAAGGAAAAGACTTGAAAGATGTGACTATGTATCGACAATTGGTGGGTAGTCTGATCTATTTAACTCTAACAAGACTTGACATCTTTTATGCTATTGGTGTGATGAGTAGGTACATGCAAAATCCGAAGACATCTCACTTAGAAGCAATTCAAAGGATTTTGAGATATGTTAAGGGTACACTTGGGTATGACATTGTGTACAAAAGAGGTGGAGGCTGCAAGCTGGTTAGCTATTGTGATGCAGACTATGCAGGTGATTATGATACTCGACATTCTACTACAGGGTGTGTGTTTATGCTTGGATCCGGCGTAGTTTCTTGGTGCAACAAGAGGCAGCTAATTGTCTCTTTATCATCAACTGAAGCGGGGTATCGGACAGTTGCTATGGCGGCTCAAGAAAGCACTTGGCTTATGCAGTTGTTGAGAGATTTACATCAGCCAGTAGAGTATGCAATTCCGCTACATTGTGACAATCAATCGACTATACATTTAGTAGAGAATCTAGTGTTTCATGCAAGAACCAAGCATGTGGAAGTATATTATCACTTCATCAGGGAAAAAGTCCTCGAAGAAGAAGTGGACTTAAGGAAAATCAAGATAGAGGATCAAGTTGCAGATGTGTTTACAAAAGGTTTGGGCGGCAACAAGCTTGAAAGTCTTTGTCATCAGATTAGCTTGGTGAATAAAGTAGAAACTGATGTTGAGGGGGTGTATCAAATAAATCAACATCAAATTTTAGTTGGTTGTTATTTAGTCCTTATCTATTTGATAGTTGATTTATTCTTTTAGAATCTTTAGTAGTCTACAAAGGAAATAATAATGAATTAGATTTGTTACTTAAAAAATAAAAAATATATAATCTTTGATTTGGTTTGTTTAAGCCTATAAATAGACTGACTTTTGATAAAATAAAATGGAGGGCTTTTAATCTTCTGCTGCATCTTTTGCTATATCTTTTCCAACACGGAGTCCGGATATCCACATCGACGGACCCATATTCATAATGAAAGGGAAGACGTGTCACAAGATGAGTCTGCCGACAACATACCAGCCTAGTTATGTAGGCCAATAAGATAAAATATCTCCATCTTGTGGCTACTGATGCTTTGTTTTTAAAGATTGTACCGGATGGCTCCCCCACGCCTCCACCCGTTTCGCTTACTGCCTCAATGCGGTCCAAATGCATGAATGAGGCTTCCCTTGCAGACAATGCGGACATACAGTGATTTGAATTCCCTATTCTTATGGAAAAGTAGTTCGTTCTCTCGATCAATCCTTACTTAATCTTTTAGAGCAATAGTGTAATAGTATGATTGTTTCTTTAATTTCTAAATTATGTTAAATAAAGAGGAGTTTTTAAATATTATAGATATTAACTTTTTATTATGAGTGTCAGATTGCTTTGATGATCAATAATTATAATAAATCCACTTCTTGATTGATCCCTCCATATATGCTGGCTGCTTTAGAGTCCAAATTCATGCACGTCTCTCTAAGTGAATAGAACATCCTTGTGAAGGGTTAAACAAACGAGACAATTGAATGAATTTCTATTTCAAGCCAATTAAGTCCTTTTTTTTTTTTTTTTTTGCGTGTAGTAGTAGTTAAAGTCCACAAACCTGACTCCTTCACTGAGTCTTGTCACAAACCCAAGGGGTTAATTCCAGGTTGCTGTCTAACATAAAACTTAAAGGAGTAAATTATATGGACAATTACTATAAAATTTTAAAATTGTATAAACTCTCCATATTTTTAAAAGTTAATATTTATATTCTTGGAATAGTTGCGAGATCCACTTACTTTATACATTGATTATTTATATGTAATTTACAGTTGATATAGACAATACAATTAATATATTTAACTAATAAAACTAATTACAAACTTAGAAAACTAAAAAAGAAAAAAAGAAAAGACAATGTGGGTTACCCGTTAGCTAATTGTTTTCTTAATTTTCCTACATCTTTTTTAATTTTTTTAATTTCCTAAATTTAATTGTATTACAAGTATTGTCCACCTCAATAGGAAATTACATATAAATATCCAATATATCAAAGAAATAGATCTTACAACTATTTGATCTAGATGTTGACTTTTAAAAAAGTAAGTGGTCATGCAATTTTAAAACCTTATAAAGGGTATGATTTATCTTACTCTAAATATTTTAAATTCATTTTAAACTTCTACAATATAGTAATTTTTTTAAAAAAAATAAACTTTGCATCTGTCTATTTAAGATTACATGGTTAATTATTAATTCTTTTAGGAGTAAATTCCGCTACCTTCAAAACTATTAGTCAAATATGGATAAATATTTAAACTCTTAATGTATATATTACTTTTCTATTACCTTTAAAATATGTAAATAGTATTTAAATTATTGCTAAAATCTTAAAATCATTGTTATTTAAAATCTTTTTAACAATGACTTTGGGGATTTTAGCATCATCCCAAGAATATACTTATATATGTATAATGTGTTAATGTCATTTTTGGAATTTTAGAAGTGTATTTATGGCCAACTAATTGTTTTAAACATAGAGTTATAGGTGTCCTCCTTTCAGTTGAAATAAGCATATATTGGTAGTATAAGGGAATGAGAGTAGTGTGCTTCTTTGGATCCAACAAATGTGGAGAAATAAACAGCAAATAGATTTGGGAAGCGAGGAATTCCTCCTATTAGAAGCAAAGTGAATTTGAAGGTATAAAAAAAAAGATTCTAAGAGACGGTTCTCTGGGAACCCAATGCCATGAAACGAGGTAACGAACAATAACATGTGTGGTCCTTATGTCCCTTGACCCTTATCGTACATATTATGTTGTAAGTCCTAGCTGAATTTCCTTTTGTGCTGGGATTATGTTTTGTAGTTGTTCTCTAATGACTATGCTATGTATATGCGAACTTTCTGTACATCTTTATGTTTTATGTTAATGAATTCCCTGATTTATTGATATATAACATTTAAGCTATGATTATGGACCAAATATATGGATAATTAAAAGTTAAAGTGCCAGTTACACGGTTATTCTAGGCTAATAATATATTATTCAACCTGTTTAAGATTACTATAGTTTTTTTTAACCGAATAAATATTGATAAAAATGTAAAAAAAATGGGATTCATATTAATTAATCACAATTTATGAAATATATGATCAATAGAAATATATATAAAAAAAAATATTTTCGCAGGCAATCTCTAGGGAAAATATTTTTGCCAACTGCATTTTAATTTAGACGTAAAAAATAGAATAATTATGCAATAATTCCGTAGCCAACATGTGATATTTACGATTGAGTCCTGTACTCTAGCTTTAATGGGGAACATAGACTTTATTACTTCGTCTTTTGATTGCCGACATTTACTAATGTTTCACCCCAATTGCGAATTGCACAGAAATTTTCCACTCGCTGTACAATTGTCAAATCAAATGAATAATATATCCGTTGTTCCAACTTTAATGTTTACACCGATTAAAATGGGATAAATAAAATTTATTACCTGAATTTTATGTTTAAAGTTTATAATTATTAAATATGTTTAAAATTTTTAAATGGTATATTTAATTAATTTTTTATTTATTTATTTTACTATATTTTTTATTTTTGAAAAAATATTATGATAACATACATGGATCAAAGAATATAGATATAAATAATACTTCAAGCAATGAGTTTAATTAGATATAATATTTAATAAATTTAAATTTGAAAAAAAAAAAGCAAATTTATATTGTAATATTTACATAGCCCCGAATTAAGATGATAAAGCAAGAAGCAAAATAATATGTATCTGTCAAACTCTATAACTCATTTTAGATAAACTCTGCTTTGGTACAAGGTAGTATAATTTTACAGCGCAAAATATATATATTGAGAGACAAACCAATATAGCCAGTGGGACCAATTGGCAAGATCAAATGCCAAGTGACCCTACCTGTGTCTATTATCCAAAATCAATATGAGCTTCCTTGACAGATAGGGAACAGTTACAGGCATTATCCAAAATCAATATGAACTTCCTTGATAAATAGGGAGCAATCAAAGCCGGGACTTTGGCTTGTTCATATTTCCATCTACCTTTTCTTCTATTTCTTCCTTTCACGTGTGTAAACTTTGCTCAGTGGAGGGTGCAATCATAACTATAGTTGAATTTATATGTAAAAATAAAGGTAACATATTACTGTACCCTCTTCTTTCCGTAGCAATTATATGATATGTTATCATATGCTTCCTAGCCTCATTTTTTCTTCTACCTGTTTCTTTCTTCGTATTCTTTCTTCAGAAATTTCCTGGTTTTCTCTCTCAGCCGTCTACATTCATAAGGTATAGTATGTTCAAACACTCTGTTTTATGTTTATGTTAATGAAATTATCTGTTTTACATGCGCTGCATATCTAGCTTAGCTCATCTAAAAGTTAACATTGGTCTGATGCAGGTAGAGAAGCCATCTCCTCATCTTTCATAACTTTTAAAAATTAGCATATAATTTCAAATAGTTGATGATGCCACAATCCCTTGTTAAAAGAACTATAAATAGTATTGGTTTCGAAGTTTTAGCACTGGTTTGAGATATATACATATTGAACATCATACCTTTCATATAGCTTTTAGAAGTAAATTTGCAGTTTGCTCCGAAAGTTAACAACAGGATACAAGAAGTGGTCATGATCTTCTTTTAATGAAGCTAATTTTTTTATTTTTTTTTTACAGAACTTATTGGTTTGCTCATGTCAAGATCTGATCTTTTCTTTTCTTTTCTTTTCTGGGTATTTGATTTTCTGCTACGGTAAAATTATCTAGTATGAATGCAACTACTTTGTTGTTTCTATGTTGAAATGTTTGTGTTACTTTAGCGTTTCATTTCTGACAAACTTGTAAAAGAGTAGTAACTTTAATGTATATTATTATTTATATTTCTTAAAAAAGGGGATAAAGTCTTGGTTATTTTTCAAGTGATTTTTATGGTCTTGTTCATTGGATATGTTAGCAACCTTTTAATAAAGTAGATCTGATACTCCTTTTGATCGATTTTTTTCTGATCTGGCATCTCGTTGAACAGGTGAAGAATGGCGCAGATACTTCTGCACGGGACTCTTCATGCCACGATCTACGAGGTGGATAAGCTTCAAACCAGTGGTGGTCCGAACTTCTTAAACAAGGTATGTTATGTTGCAAGTATCTCATTTTCCATTTTTCTTCTGCTTTAGTTTTTTGGTTTAGAAAATTATAAATATACCCTTAAAACTATTATAACTATTAATTAGGTTTGTATACCGATTACGTCTTAAACTCGAAAACCGTACCTTTTATCTCGCTTTAAGTTTCTGAAAATGTAATTGCTTTTGTAACTTTTGTTAAAAAAAAAAAAGACATATAGAAAAAGTCTATTAAATAGCGACTATTTTAGACTTTAGGGATGACTGAGGAGATAAGTCCATTTTTTCAAAAGTAATAGTAAGGTTAAAATATATTTTAAGAGTTTAGAAGGACTTTTTTGAGAGTTTACATATAATTTGCCTCTTCTTTTTTTCAATTATGTTTAGTTTGCTAAAACACTTGCCATATGTATATAGTTTATATTACTTATGGCAATTATAATTAGTTTAATTTCGTATCAAATTTTTATCAAGTTTCTGTTAATGCTAAGAATATGTATAAAACCGATTAAAATTGTTAATGTCTAATCCTTAAAATCGTGCCAATTCGTTCCGTATTTTAATTAAAGGCATTCTTTTTCTTTGGTTTCCATTTTGTTCTAACAATCATGCAGGGCATTGATTGATTTTTTTTTTTTTTTTGGTCCTAGTAGTTCTTTTAATTGTGGGGGTAAACTGGGTGAGATTAACAAAAACTAATGTTTAATGTGTTCCAATGATTTATATGTTCTTCCAGATTGTGCAAAACATTGAAGAGGCTGTTGGAATTGGCAAAGGAGTTACCAAACTCTATGCAACTATAGATTTAGGAAAGGCAAGAGTTGGACGAACAAGAATTCTAGAGAAGGTGCACAATAACCCTCGTTGGAACGAATCATTTCATATCTATTGCGCGCATATGGCTTCCGAGGTTGTTTTCACTGTCAAGGATGACAATCCCATTGGTGCAACCCTGATTGGAAGAGCACACATCCCTGTAGATGAGCTCCTAGATGGGGAAGAATTGGATAGATTGGTGGATCTATTGGATGAAGATAAGAACCCGATAGACGGGAATCCTAGGATCCATGTGAAGTTGCAGTATTTCGATGTTTCTAAAGATCGCAATTGGGATAGAGGAATCAGAAGTGTCAAATTTCCTGGAGTTCCATTTACATTCTTTTCGCAGAGACAGGGATGCAAGGTTACACTGTACCAAGATGCTCATGTCCCCGATAATTTTGTCCCGAAAATCCCCTTAGCAGGAGGCAATAGCTTCTATGAGCCACACAGATGCTGGGAAGACATATTTGATGCAATCAGTAATGCAAAGCACTTGATATATATTACGGGTTGGTCTGTATATACTGAAATCACGCTTGTAAGGGACGCGAGGAGGACAAAGCCGGGTGGGGATGCCACTCTTGGTGAGCTCCTTAAGAAGAAAGCGAGTGAAGGGGTTAGGGTTCTTATGCTTGTTTGGGATGATAGGACTTCTGTCGGATTACTTAAGAAAGACGGGCTTATGGCAACGCACGACGAGGAAACCGAGAATTACTTTCAGGATACGGAGGTCCATTGTGGGTTGTGCCCGAGGAATCCTGATGATGGCGGAAGCATTGTTCAGGATTTACAGATTTCCACCATGTTTACACACCACCAAAAGATTGTGGTAGTGGATGCTGACATGCCTCGGGAAGGAAACCCAAAGAGGAGAATAGTAAGTTTTGTAGGGGGATTAGATCTTTGTGATGGAAGATATGACAGCCAATTTCATTCACTCTTCAGGACATTACATTCAGCTCATCATGATGATTTCCACCAACCAAATTTCCCGGGCGCGTCTATTAAGAAAGGCGGTCCTAGGGAACCATGGCATGATATTCACTGTAGGCTTGAAGGACCTGTTGCTTGGGATGTCTTGTATAACTTTGAACAAAGATGGAGAAAGCAAGGTGGCAAAGATTTGCTCCTTAAGCTAACGGAAATGGATGATATCATCATTCCTCCTTCGCCCGCGATGTTTCCCAACGACCCTGAAAAATGGCATGTTCAACTGTTTAGATCAATTGATGGTGGAGCAGCATTTGGCTTCCCTGAAACTCCTGAGGATGCTGCAAGAGCTGGTTTAGTCAGTGGGAAGGATAATATCATTGACCGGAGCATTCAAGATGCTTACATTTATGCCATTCGACGGGCAAGGAATTTCATATACATTGAGAACCAATATTTCCTAGGAAGCTCTTTTGCTTGGGCACCAGATGGAATCAAGCCAGAGGACATCAATGCATTACACCTTATCCCTAAGGAACTTTCACTGAAAATTGTTAGCAAGATTGAGGCAGGGGAAAGGTTTTCTGTTTACATTGTTGTCCCTATGTGGCCCGAGGGTCAGCCAGAATCCGGATCAGTCCAAGCAATTTTGGACTGGCAGAGGAGAACTATGGACATGATGTATAAGGACGTTGTGCAAGCTCTTAAAGCTAAGGGTATTGAGGAGGATCCTAGAAACTATCTAACATTCTTCTGCCTTGGCAATAGGGAACTGAAGAGAAGTGGAGAATATGAGCCTGAGGAGAAGCCAGAGCCCGATTCGGATCATATGAGAGCTCAAGAGGCACGACGATTCATGATATATGTTCATGCCAAGATGATGATTGGTTAGTTAAACACCCTGTTTCTTGAATAGAACTTTCCATCTAAGTCGAAAATTTCCGTGATTTGATTAATTATTCAGTCTTCTAGCAAATTTACTTCAAATTGCATAAGTTTCTCTTTGGTAAATGTTGATAAATTTTACTTCAAATTACATAATTATTCATGATGCTTACTTTAAATTACGAGTTTAGGAACTGATTACTTTGGCCCAAAAAAAAAGATCCAAAAGGTTAATAAAATATAAGCATAATGAATATGCAACAGTTACAATTCAGATATAGACTAGATGTTATAAGATATAAATAGGTTTATTTAGTAGCCTATGCGTTTAATAGACTGAATTGGAGTCTTTTAAAAAGCTTTACATTTCAATTCAGCCTTCTACCCATTGGGAAATAGTATTTAAGACTAAAATTGCGCCTATGGATGATTTTAGTCCACTACCAGTCCCATCCTTTATTCGATGCATAACTATGTTTACACTTCAAAAGATTACAACTTGTTTATTATTTTAACGTTGCTTCAGCTGTATTATGAAGTTTATGCTTGTGCCTTATGCAGTTGATGATGAGTACATAATCCTTGGATCAGCCAACATAAATCAAAGATCAATGGATGGTGCTAGAGACTCTGAAATAGCCATGGGAGCCTTTCAACCACATCATTTAGCAGTCCGAGAGCCGGCTAGAGGCCAGATCCATGGTTTCAGGATGGCATTATGGTATGAACATATAGGACTGCTCGATGACACTTTCCTCCAGCCCGAGAGCTTGGAATGTATCCGAAAGGTTAACCGAATTGCTGACAAGTATTGGGATCTCTACTCAAGTAAGACCTTGGAAAATGACTTGCCGGGTCATTTACTTCGCTACCCTATTGGTGTTTCTAGTGAAGGAGATGTCACTGGGCTGCCAGGATTAGAGAATTTCCCAGATACTAACGCACGCGTTCTTGGTACCAAATCAGATTATATGCCACCTATCCTTACTACTTAGTAATGTTGTTTGCTTGATTTTATGTGTGTAATAAATAATTTCTTAGCAATTTTTCACCCTTTTCCTAGTATTCAAGCGGTAGTAAAAGCGAAGAATATGAGAGTATCAGGAAGTTATAAGGTGAAGATGAGGTTATATAATCTGTCAGGATGTTTACATGGGACTTTGCTGGTGTTTGTATAATAAAGATGCTTGAATCTTGTGTTTGTACTGCCTGAAACCCTATTGTTAGTTGATCTAACTACCCATCAATGTTTATGCTTCTAAATTTAGGAGTAGTTACAACACATTACCAAGGCCTAATACTCTTTATCATACACGCAATCATGATTAAATAGGAGTATTAAGTAGTAAGTGTAAAATACATTCCATCTCTAAGTTAGTACTGGTTATTAGTAACATATAAAATAGAGGGAATATGGATGGATTAGAGTGTTGATTTTGTTATAGCTACACTTTAATAAGAAGCAAACATAGGAAGATATATCAATTGTCTAATGGTGAAAACAGCTCACCTACTTTCACCTGTTGTCTCGCATTTTCTTTTCATCACCTGATAAAAGTTAGCTCTTTTGACGTATAAGGATGAATTTAGTCAAGAAATAATCACTTGATACATATGATAAATAAAATTTACCAAAATAGCATGTTTATGTGTGCAAGAGACAAAAAGTGAAAAAAATTAATTGAGAAATTACACCAAAGAAGATCAACATTTGAGCGTAAGTTCAAATAGAAAATCAAATTTTCAATTAATAAAAATAGAAGTTCAATGTTAAGTGAAGTTATTTAAACAAAAGATTCTGTTATCTCATTGTTACATAGCACTAGTATAGTACATTATGTGATACATGGTGTTGATGTGTCAGATATTTGAGACTGACATAACCCTTTATATGACACATGACACAAACATGTCATATACATGGCTTGTTATGTGATACATAGCACTAATGTGTTAAATTTGTGGTACGAACGTGTTATATATGTAGCTCATTATGTGACACTCCTATGCCACATCAATGCCATGTGTCAAATAATATATCACGCCAATACCACGTGATGATGTTGTAACAATAGGATAATAGAGCTTCATATTTGAATCACTTTGCATAAAATTGATATTTTATTTTAACTAGTTAAAAGTTTGATCTTATATTTGAATTTACCCTCAAACATTGATTTCTTCTAGTGTAATTTTTCCAAAATTAAATATACAAGTCCTTTCATAGTTCTACAAATTTCCTACAACTCTCCCTTCCTTTTTCATAATGATTAGAGTTTACATTGGGTTTGAATTTATATAATGCAAATATGACTCATTTAACATGATACTATAGTCACATAATAATATGACATGTTTTATGATAGCAATTATAATAGGTGTGCAATTTTAGGGTACACTAAATGTGAGTTAACACCACAATAAACAAATTATGGTTGCTTGCTTACTCTTTATTCCATTAGCCTCGCTCCTATATATCTTGTGTGGCTGCATAGTAAATGCAACATTTGGTTATGGCATCACTATAATAAGCGAATATACTAGACCATGTTGGTTCATTGGTTTTGCCAATATTTGCATTATCATTTATATGATTGAAGCATATTAAGTAACGTGCCACTAAACAACTAAATAAGTTTTATGCTTTTGTGTTAAAGAAACAATTTTTTCTCATTGGTTCCAAAAGATTTATTGCTAACTATTATTCAAGTTTGTGCAAATCCAATCGACTGAGCACTGGCATGTGTGTGATTTCCTAGCCAATGAAGTAGCAATTTATGGTGTGCTAAAGCTTAACTTACTCATACTAATTTGGAGATCAATGTATGTGTAATGTCTCAAAACCTGAAATGTAAACTAACACCACAATAAACAAATTAAGGCTACTTCCTCACTCTATACTCTATTAGCCTCACTCTTATATATCTCGTGTAGCTGCGTAAGATATACAACATTTGGTTATGGTGTCACTATAATAAGTGAATATACTAAACCATATTGGCTTATTAGTTTTTCCAATATCTGTATTATCATTTATATGATTAGAGTATATCACGTAATGTGCCACTAAAAAACTAAATAAATTTTATATTTTTGTATTAAAGAAACATTTTTTTTCACATTAGTTCCAAAAGATTTGTTGCTAACCATTGTTAAAGTTTGTAGAGATCTAATTGGCTGGGTATTGGCATGTGTGTGATTTCTTAGCCAATGAAGTAGCAATTTATAACTAACTCATCTAATTTGGAGATCGGTATATGTATAATGCTTTAGAACCTAGAACATTATAACTCATCATATGTCACCATCAATCAACGACACACAAAGGCTCATAATTACACCTGTATTTCCAATCTTGTTCAACTTCTACTGCACATTTATTTATGTAAATCCAAATAATTAAATGAATAACTTATAGGTAAGTCATCCAAATCACAACTACAATTAAAAGTAATATGTGGCACTAACATAGCATACTATGTGACACGTGGCACTGACGTATCAAATACATGGCATATTATCTAACATGTGGCACTAACATGTCATATACGTGGCATGTTATGTGGCACATGGCACTAACATGTCAAATATATGATGTAGACATGTTAGATACATAGTATGTTATGTGACACTTTAATGCTAGTTTTATGTCACATGTCAGATAACATATCATGTTAACACTACATAATGATGTTGTAATGATAGGACAATGGAATCCCTTATTTGAATTACTTTGTGTAGCATTGATATTCTATTTTAATTAATTAAAAATTCAATCTTATATTTAAATTTATCCTCAAACATTGATTCCCTTCAATATAATTTTCCCAAAATTAAATATACAAGTAAGTCCCTTAGTAGTTTTATAAATTTCCTACAATTTTCCCTTCCTGTTTTGTAATGATTAAAGTTTAAGTATGGTTTGAATTTATATAATTTAGATATGACTCGCTTAATGTGATACTATAGTCAAATAATAATATGACATGTTTTATGATAGCAATTATAATGAGTGTGCAATTGTGGGGTACACTAAATGTGAGCTAACACCACAATAAACAAATTAAGGTTATTAGCTCACTCCATATTCCAATAGCTTTGCTCTTAGATATCTTGTGTAGCTATATAAGATATGCAGCATTTGGTTATGGAAATACTATAATAAGCAAATATGCTAGACCATATCGACTCATTGGTTTTGCCAATATCTGTATTATCATTTATATGATTAAAGCATATCAACTAACATGCCACTAAACAACTAAATAAGTTTTATGCTTTTATGTTAAAGAAACATTTTCTTTTTTTTTTTTTTTTGCATTGGTTCCAACAAATTTATTGCCAACTATTATTCAAGTTTGTAGAGATCCAATTGGCTTAGCATTAGCATGTGTGTGATTTACTAGCCAATGAAGTAACAATTTATAGTGTATTAAAGCTTAACTTACTCCTGCTAATTTGGAGATCAGTGTATGTGTAATCCCTCAAAACCTGAAATGTAAGCTAACACCATAATAAACAAATTAAGGCTTCTTCCTTACTCTATGCTCTGTTAGCCTCACTCTTATATATCTCGTGTGGTCGCATAGGATATACACCATTTGGTTATGACATCACTATAATAAGCGAATATGCTAGACCATACTGACTCATTGGTTTTGCCAATATCTATACTATCATTTATATGATTAGAGTATATCAAGTAATGTGCCACTAAAAAACTAAATAAATTTTGTACTTTTATGTTACAAAAACATTTTTTTTCTCATTAGTTCCAAAATGTTTATTGCCAACCATTGTTCAAGTTTATGGAGATCCAATTGGCTAAGCATTGGCGTGTATGTGATTTCCTAGACAATGAAGTATCAATTTATGGTGTGCTAAAGCTTAACTTACTCGTACTAATTTGGAGATCAGTATATGTGTAATGCCTCAAAACCCAAAATGTCATAACCTGCCACATATCACCATCAATTAATGACATGTAAAGGCTTATAACTATACCTGTATTTCTTGACTTGTTCAACTTTTATAGTACAATTATTTCTATAACCCCAAATAATTAAACGAATAACTTACAGATGAGCTATTTCAATCACAACAATTAAAGGTAATATATGACACTAACATAGCACGTTATGTGACACATGGCATAGACGTGTCAAATCCGTAGCACATTATGTGACATGTGGCACTGATATGTCATGTATGTGGCACATTATATGACACATGGTATTGACATGTCAAATATGTGATGTAAATGTGTTAGATACATAGTAAGTTATGTGACACTTCAATGCCACTTTTGCTCCACATGTCAAATAACATGCTACATCAACGCTACATGATGATGTTGTAACGATAGAATAATGAAATCCCTTATTTGAATTATTTTGTGTAGCATTGATATTATATTTTAACTAATTAAAAGTTCAATCCTATATTTAAATTTACCTTCAAACATTGATTCCCTTCAGTATAATTTTCCCAAAATTAAATATACAAGTAAGTCCCTTAGTAGTTTTATAAATTTCCTACAATTTTCCCTTCTTATTTTGTAATGATTAGAGTTTAAGTATGGTTTGAATTTATATAATCCAGATATGACTTGTTTAATGTGATACTATAGTCAAATAATAATATGACATGTTTTATGGTAGTAATTATAATGGGTTTGCAATTGTAAGGTATACCAAATGTGAGCTAACACCATAATAAACAAATTAAGGCTGCTTGCTCACTCTATATTCTATTAGCTTTGCTCCTATATATCTTGTGTGGTTGTATAGGATATGCAGCATTTGGTTATAGAATCACTATAATAAGCAAATGTACTGGACCATACTGGCTCATTGGTTTTGCTAATATCTGCATTGTCATTGATATGATTGGAGCATATCAAGTAATGTGCCACTAAACAACTAAATAAATTTTATGCTTTTATGTTAAAGAAATGTTTCTTTCTCATTGGTTCCAAAAAATTCATTACCAATTATTATTTGAGTTTGTGGAGATCCAATTGGTTGAGCATTGGCATGTGTGTGATCTCCTAGCTAATGAGGTAACAATTTATGGTGTGTTAAAGCTTAACTTACTCATGCTAATTTGGAGATCAATGTATGTATAATGCCTTAGAATTTGAAATGTCACATCTCGCAACTAATGTTTTCAAACAAGTGACACACAAAGGCTTACAACTAGTGTTTTCAAACTCATTCAACTTCTACAGTATATTTATTTGTAACTCCAAATAATTAAATGAATAACTTATAGGCAAGTCATTCCAATCACAACTACGATTAAAGGTAATATGTGGCGCTAATATAGCACATTATAGCTAATATGTGGCGCTAATATAGCACATTATAGCACTAGCGTGTTATATACGTAGCATTATCGTGTCATATACGTGATACGTTATGTGAACATAATATTGATATGTCAAATACGTAGTGTGGAGCATAGGGTGTAGTGAGAGTTTCCTTCGTATCAAGATTCCTTTCTTATTTGAAAGGTTCGATACGTAGAAAAGGAAAAATGGGTCAGGATCCCCTAACATGAGCTATTTTATAGACTCCTTGCCAAAAGATCCAAATGCCCCATCTTAATTCATTATTATTTTATTTGTCATAATTTTTTTTTCTTATTTTATTCTCAAGTATTACAGCATGTATTTCTCACCATGACAATTGCGGTGTTGGTGCCTTTGTCCAGTGCTCTGTTGGCATTATCAGGAGCAACCTCTTTTTGACCATTAAGTGTCTACTACCCCTTATAGATGCACATGAAAAGAAGAAACATCTTTTGAAGTTCTTGTTTACATGGATGTAGATGAATATTCTAAGTATTGTGTACCTAGTAGTTTTACTTATGGCCATAGTCACATATATTCATGAGATAATTAGATATGATAAATGAACATAAATAGAATGTTAATCTATTTAAATATTGGAGTTCTTAGTTGTATTTATGGGTATATTACTGCACATTTCTCCCTATGTCGAATTAGCAATATAGAAAGACAATAGCTTCTTATATGTCATCTTCTAATTTATTTTCTAAAGAACTAGCTTTGAACCTTTGTCGGTTGCTAGTAGGATGTCTAGATTTTATTTTATTTTTTAGTTATTTTGTTTACTTATAAATATGATGTGAGTTCCTAAAAATTTAATAAGTCAATTTAGTAAAGGTTTTTAATGTTAAAATGATTTTAGTAAGATTATTAGTTAATATCATCAAAGCGGGAATGAAAAATACCAAAAAAAAGAAGAAAAAAAAAAACTTTGAAAGATTCCAATTGGAATTAGGTATAAATGTCTTAGGGGAAAGAAAATCAAACTTAACAATGTAAATTTATTCTCAAGAAACATAAAATGCAACATCCCAAAAATTCATAAACCAAGCCAAACTATAATATAAAAATAAGTGACAAAGTCAGCCATAAGAACAATATTGAAAACCATTAACAATAGCAGTATGAGTATTACCTGCTTAGATAAAAATTTGATAGAATTAATTATCGATAAAAGAAGCGTAATAGGCCAAAAAGTTGTTACGAGCCCTCAATAGTTAAATTAAAAGTTATAAGTCCGAGACATGCATATTAAGCAATACACATTTCAAGAAAATTCAAAATAATTGAACAAAAGTTGAAATTAATATGATGCTTTCACTTTTATGATTATGAAAATTGATGTACTTGACTTCAAAATTATGGCCACAAAGTAAAAACATATACATTAGCATCATAGCAACAACGGTGATAATAGTATCGATGAATTAATGCTAGTAATAAACAACGATGCAAAGCAACAGTAAGAGTTAACAAATATATAATTATTATAATTTGACTGAGCGAAACATACTAAGGTAATATTCCATAACATCTAAACACATACCATGTAATGTTTATTGTTATTTTCATGGATGTTAATAAGATATAAGAGACTCATATAAAAAAGAAGGGGGGAATAGTAAAACCGAATATGTTATTATGAATTTTTAGCAAATAAGTATTACATCATGACCTCAAGATGTAAATCCATCACTTTAACGAAAATAATACTATAAGATACCATAATTCTTGTTGATAAATATATAAGTTATGGGCACATCTAACTTATAGTTATATACTTAATACAACATTTTCCAAAGGTTATGTAATACCTATACACGTATACGTATTTGTATATAAATAGGGGTGGATTTTATTGGGGGGAGGGGGCCTCAGTCCCTCTATGTTTGGAAAAAATTTAATATAATTAATTATAATTTAAAAAAATAAAAATTATATATATAATATATATATTTTAAGAGTAGTTATTAACAAAATATAGTGTAAAATTTAGTGGTAAATGTATAAGTTTTTATACTAAAGGTCATGGGCTCAATTTCCATAATAGTCATTTTAGTTTTTTTCAAGTTATATTTATTACTTTAATGGTATTCTCTTTTACTTCTTTCTTTCTTTCTTTCACAATAACTAATAACATTAAATTTTATTCATGATTAAATTATAATAAACTAACTAAATTATCTTAATTTGCTATTTATTTATTAGTAGCATATCATAAATAATAATTACATTAATACTAAAAATATTTCATCCTTATTCCATAAATTATTAATAAATAATAACAATCATATCATTTGATGTATTTTTCTTATAATTAATATTATGAAAATGAATATGGATTTTTGAATGATTGGTTACGTAATTAATCATATGAAATTGATAATTTTTATAGCATTACTAATAATATAATTTTGTAGAGCTATTGTTCCAAAACTAAATTAAATAATACTTATATTTATATTATGTTACTCTTTTAGCTCTATTTATAATATTTATTTAATTTTTTATGTTATATTTTCATTTGTAACAACTCTTATTAAATATTAGAAAGTATTGTGTCACTTGCAAAATTCAATATATATATATATATATTGTAATTTTGATTTAAATATAATAAAATGGCCTTCCCACCCTTATGTTTTTGCGTCCATCCTTGTATACAAATAATATATATTTTACATTGTGATAACTCAAAATTTTAATAGAAATGATTAGCAAATCATCTGGCCATTGCAATGGAAAATTGTGAGGCGAATGTGGAAAACAAGAAAATATTGAAAACTATGGACTTTAGAGGGAAATATCCATATATGAACAATCCAGACGTAATAATGCAATTCAAAATCGTAAATTATATGGATTGATTAAATAAATAAATTAGGAGAGAAATCAAACACACTTAAAGCAAGCAAAATTAAAATGAGTCCTAAACCTTGCACGTGGAAAATGCCTAAAGGATTAACAAAGCTTTAAGGAAATTTCCAAAAAAGAGAAGAAAAAAAATCAGCCTATTATATCTTATTATATATGTATATATATTACAAGTTTTGGATTAAAACCAAAACCACCCCATAACTGTCATGAAAATGGATCCAACATGAATTAAATAATCAAGCCTAACTGAACTTGATCAAATTGTAAAGCCTAGCCTAGATCCAATTACCCAAGATAAACCAGGCCCAAAACATCTCCCTAAGCATAAAGACAGACACAATCACCGTGTCTCCTACCCCCAGCCAGTAAACAAACTACCACATGCTAACTAAAAATCTTCTAAAATCTTTCCAATATACAATACAATCTGCAACATTTCTTTAATAAGGGGGCTCTAAGATGTATTTAATAAAAAATAACTATATGATATAGTGGCAGTATATTATCTTGAACTATAGTACATAAAAATCATTAGTAATTTTTATAAAAATTATTGACTATATTAATAAGGTTGTCAATAATTTTATTTGAACTGTTAATAAACTTTAATAATGTTGTTAGGGATAATATACTGTAATTATACCATATAACCACTTTTAAATCACTACCCAAGCTCCTTAAATTGCATCCCATACTTCTTTTTTTTTCATAAACTATAACAAATGATTAGAGTAAAAACTCTTCCCTATCCCTATTCTTCCACCACCAAAATCTATTCTTCATTACCCACCATCATTTCACTTTCAAATTTCAATCTACCTTCAATTTATGTAGTATATCCAACATTCGGTCCATTTTCCTCATTTCCTTCTGAGGTAAATTATATAACTTGCTCTTATGATCATTAGGAGACTCTTTAATATAGAGATATTTGTAAGGTATAAATACACATGACTATCAAAATAAATTTTTTATTAGAATCTGGATGGATATCTTAATTATTTGTTCATGAATCGTGAGTAACAATAAGTAAAATAAGTATAGGAGAAACAAAAGTTATTATATATGTGTGTGTAAGTACACAAGAGCTCGAAAGGATTTTATTTTTTTTTTATGCTCAACTTCAATTTCATTTTGTAATATATTAATTTCCAAGACTTGTTTGGGTTAGTCTTATGTTTCTAAAATTTTTAAATGGGAATAGACTTAAGCATGTAACTTTAATTAAGCAGTAACATGTAGAATAATTTAAAATAAAATTTAAAAGCAGATGGACCCATATGGCATAACCAGAGAATAATAATAATTAAGATTTGATACAAAAATTAATTTGTTTCAGGTTGTATAGTCCTTAGTAGTTATTTGAAATACACTTATTTAATTAAAGCTAGTTTAATATATATTAAAGTAAACATGCACACATACACATGCATGTTGAATGTCTACGATAAGCAAACGTAAGTATGTAATTTGTTTTTATGAATTGCAACATGCATTATAGTGTTAACTTGAATAAAGAGAAATAGAAATTCAAAATTTGTATTAGTATACATATCAAAATTAAACATGGATATAATTAATCTTAGGTTAAAAAATTCTACTAGGTAATATTGTGCATGACATTTACTTTTTTGATATGTAGTTGCTGTAAATAATTATTAAAAATAAAGCCCTTAGAACTTGATCTATAAGAAATATACATATATCCAAGCTTATGATGAGATGTATGGGTGTAAATATAGGCACATGATTTTGCCTCCATAAGAATACTCCCTTATAATAGTTAAGTCAATGAATTGTAGAAATTAACTAAGAAGAAAATTAAGCAAATTTGATGTTTAAATACCAATGTGGTGTGGCATGTCTAGGTTAACCTAAATGCACAAATCAAAATCTGTGGTTACATAAATTAATATGGGTGCATCAGAAAATAAACAGAGAAAAAAAAAGAATTGGGAATGTTGGTTATATACTTAAGCCAATATTTTGTAAAAATTAAAAAGGGTTTTAGATAAATAGATAAATAATAAATATATACATATATAACCATATGTGTGTGTGTACTTATATATAATATAACATGCCTAAACCTTCTATAATTAATTATTTTAACCTAACTGTCGTAAAATAAAGTAACCTAAGCCTAGAATAGGAAACCTAGGCCTAAATGTAGAAATTGCAAGATAACTAATGAAGCCAAAACAAAAATGAAGAAACAACCCACAATAGTATTAAGTCATCATATAAAAACAAGTCCAAGACACGGTTTATGCCTACAACCACTTTAGCTTAGGTCTTGGGTTTATGATCAACTAAAAGTGAAAAATGAAAGGCTTGATCCTAGAAAATGTAACTGGTTTCCAATACCTTGATCTAAGCTACATTATATAATCCCTAATCTAACAAAATATGCTTAAGTTATAAAATTAATTATATCAGTTAACTATTTAATAAAATTTGAAAACAATATAAGAATAAATAAAATTAAACATCACAAAATTTCACAATACCAACCTAATTTGACTTATCATGCAAACTAAATCCACATTCTTGAAATTATAATATTTCCAAATGAAACTAAACTTTTCGTGTTTTAAAATTGCTCCTTCTTAAAAAAACATAGTTATAGATAAATTACGCTAATTGGAAAATTTAAGCTTAAACTAGAAAAGAAAAAAAAAAGTGAGTAAGCTTGGTCAAATAAAGTTTATTTTAGACATTATATCATATACCTAATTATTTGTTATTTGCCTAGGTGGTACAAACTTTGAAGATCCCACTATCGATTGCTCTTCAAAGGATTACTTTGACTAGATCCTTACTATTATGAATAAGTAAACGAATCTCTATAATTACCATACTTGCTTATATTCATAATATAGTAGTACTTTAATTAATATAACATGAAATTGAATTGTGTGGGGATATGGGAAATGTATGTGATTGGTATTACTTGCTATGTTGTGAAAAATACTTTAAATCATATGAAATAAAAAAAATTAAGTATCATATCATTAATTGCATTATTATTGTTAAGTGTCTGCCTTATTTTTTTTATCACCTAGTAATGAATATAATAATTATTTGACTTAAAACTCGAATAAGACATACATGACACGTTTGCATGAAGAAAGCCACTAGTATCATGCTGGGGCATAAAGAGGTCGTACGAAGGTAATGCTTCAACCAATGTAACATTGCCTTGACTTTTGGAAACTACCACATACTAATGAATGCAATCCTTTAATTGGTGCTCTGTCCATATACGCAACTACTTAAGGTTGGCTACCCTCTTAGACAATATATGTATTATAATATCAATAATTTTATAATTATACTAAAACCCTACTTGAGCTAAGCTTGTGATATTTTAATATATTATAAGTAATTTACCTGGATTGAGACGTTGCTTAATTGACTTATAGTGGTAGCATGTGGGACTGACTAGTTGGAACTTATTCCCTAACCTCTAGTATCAAAGGGTGAAAATCTGTGCTATTAGATGAGTTATCATAAGAGCTATTAAAGTTTAATGTGATTTATTTAACAAATTGATTGAATATTATTATAAACATGAGAAAGGTCACCAAACAAGTAACTAATGAAGATGATGAAAGAGAGAAGGAAATAAGACATGTCACTGTAAGAGGGAGTGACAACCAAAAAGAAGGGTTTAATGAAGGAAAAGAAAGAGAAACATTAAATAATCAAAACTTTTCCGTTACAACTCAAAGCACAAATAGGGGCAATCGAAAGAAAATAGTTTACTTACAAAGCTAGTAAGAAAAAAATGATGAATATAGGAGAGGTAAAGACACTACAAGAAAATTAACTTTTAGAGACAGATATTTCTATCTCTGAAAGTACTAATTCTGTTACAAAAAAACCTTTTAGAGATAGAATTTCTATTATAAATTTCTATTATAAAAATTGTCGTTGCTAATTCTATTTAACAATGGATTGTACATCTATTACAAATTTATGACAAAAAATCTATCTCAATTCTATCACAAAAAATTAACAAATTTTGCAATGAAATAGAATCAAAGATAAAAAATTTCATCACAAATTAGTGAAATTTCATTAAATTACAATTCAATTATTTTAATTAAAAAATGATAACCCGACTAAAACACCTTAAACCATCATAATTTCACTTACACAATAAATCCCTTATTAGCAAGATTAAGTTTCTTTTCTTTGAAACTTCCTAAGAGGCCACCTTGATAAAGGTTGGTTTAGAACCGGCCTGAAACTAGCTTAGAACTGCCAAGTCAAGGGCTATGGGGAGGGGGAATTGGAGCTAGCCCGGGAGGCCGAGGAAGGGGGGGGGGGGGGGGGGGGGGGGAAGGCCGAGCTGGTTCCCTTGACCCGATGGTTCATGGGCCGATTTGGGCCTTAAATCGACCCTTCTAGTTTTTTTTTGATTAATTTTTTTAATCCCCATTTTGTATTAAATATTTTTTATATTCTTTAAGATTATTTGATATTTATCTATGTGTATTTTTTGAGTTGGTTTAGTTTTTTTCCTTAAATTTATAAACATTGAAATTCAATCTATAAAAGCTTCCACTCGATGAAAAGAAGTTGCTAAAGCATTCATCTTCTTCGCTTGATGTCTCGTACGACTCTTGTGTACGACTCTTTGCCTTTGACCAATCCTCCATGCAAGCCAACATATTAATGTTGACGAGTGACAGTCGTGATCGTCATTAGGACAGGATAAGGCCCATTGTGCCAAATGCTTGTTCAACAACTACCATTGATGCGAGAGTAGCCAAAACCTAGCAAGCCATGCGAGAGAGTATGGGATAAGTCTTCCCATGACTCCTCCACTAGTCAAGGATGTTGAAATCTGTGATACTGTTGTCACCAAATTCAAAGTGTATATTGAAGTAATCATCAAGTTTAGTATACTCGGTTGACTTGAAACGGTGCTGCTTCAACTTTTGCAACATCATTTGTTGCGTAATGAGGGTGGGATCATGGGTGATACCATATGAGCCGAGGGATGGTGAGGGAGTTCGAGAAACTTGACCACTGAATGAAGTGCAGAAGTTAGAATATGATTCTTCTGTTACTTGAATTGCTTAGCGTAGTTCTTGTATGACGATAATGACATAAGTGTCTTTCGTATCAGAGAATGTATCAATAATGGAATAATACAAATTAAGATATTCTAATAACATGTTATTTTTACACCATGAATTTAAAAAGGAAGTAACCAGATAAATTGTTGAAATTTGTCTATAATACTGCAACCATTTTGCAGCCATATCATTTATAGCCACTTGCAGAAAAGTGTCGAATCAAGAATTGAGTAGCACCGATAGTATATTCACCGCATTCATAAGGAAAAGATGAACACTAGCCTAGTACACCTACAAAAATGTTAGAGTATAGTCATGAAAAACTTTTAAAAACATTCAACATTTTACTACATATATTCCAATTGTTGGGATGCAGTGGAATGTCTGGAAAATTCATGGTAGCGAAAGAACATAATGCATCTTTATAAGCAAGTGTGCTTTGTAAAAGTCAATAGGTGGAATTCCACCTATGCTTAACATTATTTCTAAATTTTTTAGGGCACATTCCATTTTCAATACAAAATCTTCGCCATGCCTTATTTACGGAAGGATGGCCTATTCAAAAACATACTAGTTGTTTTATTAGGGACATATTAAAATCTAAACAGTTTATACTATCTTTAACGCAAAGATTTAAAATGTAGTAGACACATTGAATATGGAAAAATGTCCCACCTAATGTGGGTTGATATAAAGTTTAAAGTTCATTAATGGATGTTGTGTTAGTGGCTGTATGGTCAAAACCAGTTGAAAAAATATTTTTTGTCAAACTGTATTCACCTAAAATAATACTTATAATACAAAAAAAGGTTTTGCGCTGTATGGCGATTGTTGAAAATCCTTAGAGCTATTAGTCTTTTTTGTACCTACCACGTATCGTCTATTCAGTGGCGTGTAACTCTCATGTATGAATTTTCTTGCCATGAATCGATCTACATCTGCATAAATGGAAACATGTGTCTCAAGAGAATTAAAAAGAACGACTAATTCACACTTATCGTTATGATATAGCTTACCAGTGGTTTTTTGTATGGTTTTTGGGTTGTAAGTGTCGAGTCTAATTTTTTATTTCCCATTCCTAATCCGATCTATACTAGACCCTATGCTCATCTAATGTAGATCCTCGACTTGAGTTAAGAATTTCGTTTTATTTTTGGAGTCGCCACCCAATTGTTATTGGAAAAGATTGAATTAGGATTAATTGAGCAGATCAATCATAATTTGGACCACTAGTTAGCATGATTTTCCCTTCTCGTTTTTTTGTGAAAAGAGGAAAGGGAAAAAACCAGAGTTTCTGAGTTCGGAGGCTAACCTATTAAAACCCTAAGGTTACTACCCTAATCTCCTAAAATCTTAACCTTATCTAGAAATGTCTTTTATTTATTTCTCGTTATCTTTTATTGTATTTTTGAGTGAATTATTCTAGGAAAATGATTTTTATTCCCTTTTTAGGTTGCCCCAAATGGGTGCCTACATACCTGCTATTCAGGATCAAACAAGCCGTAGTTCGCTTTTCTTGAAAAATTTTAATGTGTTTGTGAATTTTAATTATGAAATTTCTTTTGATTTATGTTTTTACCATTTTAGGATTTTTCTAAAAAAGTCTAAGCCTAAACTTAATAATTTGGTTTTTTTAAATGATATTTTTAAGGAAAAACCAATTTTGGATTTATTTAAGAAAATGATTTTTCTAAGTGATAAAAATTCCATTTTTCTATTTTTCAACTCATTTCTACTATTATAAATTTTTATTGATCTTTTATTAATTTTTATAATTTTTTATTAATTTTTATTAAATTTTTATTGAAAATTTTCTCTTAGATCTTTCACCTATCCTATTCTAAAATCTAAATTTTTATTATTATTCTTTTCTAATATTTCTATTATTTTCTTTATAAATTTTTACATTTTTATTATTTATTATTATAATAATAATTTTTATTTTTACCATTCATCTTAAATTAAATCCTAAAAAAAAAACTAATCTAAATTCCAACATTTTTTCTATTTTTGAATTATAAATAACAAATAAGTAAATAAATAAATTCGAAATAAATAAAATAACTAAATAAATAAAATAAATACAAAAAATAAAAAAATCTGACTTACTTGGATTCGGGTCCGTGTGCGGGTCGGGTCGGGTCGGGTCGATCGGATGTAGCGGCTGGGGATGCTCATTGACGGTGTTCCGGTGGCCTTTTGAAGCGATTGAGGTGTTGATTCCTAAGTTTTCGGGGGTAAGGAACTCAACTGTGGTGGTGGTTTGCTTCAGAAACGCCTCCTAGTGGCTGCTTGAAGCTTGATCGATGGTCGCGGGTTGAAGAACTCCGACGAGGCTTCGATTCTCTCTTTTTCTCACTTTTAATCCGTGCTTCTACCTCTCCACTTCATCCTCTATTTATAGGCGTAAGAAATCGAGTTGGATAAGCTCGGATTTCCACCTATTGAAGCAAATTGGATTTGCGGTTAAAAACCCATCTCTGATTTGTGCAAATCCATTGATTTATTGCGATTTGATTCCCATTAGATGATGTTTATCTTATTTCTGTTGAAGATCTGTTGGATTCGTGCAAAAAATCGAATCAAAATGGCCGAAATTCAGATTTTTCTTCTCACCGGCGATCTTGGACAGATGTTGAAGACGATCATGCGCCCGGCGCGTGCGTTCGCTCTAACGAATTAGATGTTGCCACATGTCCCAAGCAAAGAAAAAATTCACAAAATGCGGAATCTGCCTCCCTCGCGTTTTGAACCCCTAACCGAGCCCTCCCACACGCGCCTTAGGCTATGGCTCGGACCAGCTGGGCTAGCCCACTTTCGCGATTTTATTATTTTTGCAATTTGCATATATGTAATGCAATTTTTTTTTTTAAATTTCAAAAATTTGTAAAAATTATTTAACCCTTTTTATTTGCATTTCTGCAATTATTTTCCAAAATTGATGTATTTTTCCTATTTATTTTATTTTTTGAATATTTTTCCTATTTTTACTAAATTAGAGAAAAAATGGAAAAAAATGGAAATTAATTATTATTGATTACTATTGATCATTAGGGCAAAAATGAGGTGTTTACAGTAAGTCTGTGAGCTTAGATTCAATGCTTCTCACTTGTACTCCAACCAGTGTGGAGAAGCTATGTAACTCCATGACATGTTACACTTTGCTAAGTATTCTACAATTAAAACTTGTTGTCTATTAGTAGAATAACAAAATAAGTCTTCTCCTTATAATCCTGTTGATTGCGAAATTTGTCGCTGTGATTTATTTATGTCAAACTCCGTGAGGTACTTTGCTCACATGTGCCTGTTAAGGGTGTCATACCCCTTTCCCTTTTTTCCATGTATAACTTGATTGGCAGTAGTTGCAGTAAGTACTGCTGCTGCCATCTTCTCCTGTAATTTTACGAAAATGTTTAGTAAAAATTTCTTATTTAAGTAGTGTTGGTGACTTACCCGTGGAGTCAAATGGGCCATGTAATTGCCTTAGAATTTCTTCCTCTAGTATTTCTTGCACATCGTCTTACCCTTCTCCTTCTGTCTCCTCTTCACTACCCTATCATGGCAGTGGTTTACTTTGTCTACTAGAAGGCCTTTCATGAAAGCCTAGGGGTGGCATCATCAAGTTCTTTAGACATTCATTTGTAAAGTCATGGATATCATAATCATCCACTTTAAAATATTGTTGAGGTGCCTTTTGCACAGATTTCCCCTTATCACGTTTACTAGTGCAATTCCTCTTAAAAGAACCTGAACTGCTAAAATAACTTGCTATTTTTTAATATTAGAATAATTATAAAATACTGATATGGGCAGAAAAGAGGGTAGAACATATTTAATAGTCGGCAAAAAAAAATAACAAAAATTATTTGCAAGGCATTAACAGTGTAGAAAATGTGAGCACAACAAATAGAAGATGATAGCACATAAAATAGAATATAAGAGTATAGAAATTTGAAGATGAGAGTTGAAGACAAGATTGAGTGCAATTTTTTTGCATAGATAAGTTTGCTTTTCAAATTGCACTATTAATTTATACAACATCCAACAACACACTTAATTTTTTCTACTCTTTTGTAACGATTAAATTTAAAAATTTGAACATTTTCACTTTACACCTACACTAACAACTTAAACCTATTCTTCACTACCTGCAACCTTATAAACCTACGATTTTTTTTTTTCAAAATGCGCTTCATGCTTTCAAATTGTCTATGTGCAAATTTGATTGTTTTATCTTGCATTCTCCTTCCGCATTTCTCTCTGACTATCTTCTCTTTTTCTTTGTTTTTCTTCCCCAATGTTATAGAGTTACAACCTTCAAGTTCAATATTTTATTCACTCTACTCCTATTTCCTTTGACATTTTTTCCCCTTTTTTCAACGTGTGTTAGGGCAATGTTTTTCAATGTTTGCCTTCTTTTTCTTCCTCCTCCACGTTTCTTCTTTGCTATCAACTTCATTTCAATCCACTAATTCAAATTGACCGTGAACTGGCAGGCCAAACCAGTGGGTCGACGACCAATTCGTCGGGTTGTGTAATGCAACCCTATGCTAGGCCAATTTCTCAAAAGGGCCGGTCTGGGCCAGTTCACAAGCCTAAACCAACCGTCTCTTATGTCTAAGGCTACCCATCTTGATAGTGTTTTTTCATGAGTTTGCTTAAGTTTTGAATTTTGCATAACCTATAACTATAACACCAATCTATGTCTTTATGATTAAAATTACATTATATATATATATATAGCTAATAATTTATAACAAGATATTTAACTTATAGTAAATTATACATATTAATGATATAAAATTTATCTTATTATTAAAAAATATCATTTATTATATTATTTATATTTTATATTATTATATAAATTTACATATAATAAAACTTTAATATATAAGATTGACAATTTAATACTTTTATAAATATATATGATATAACTATATCAAATAATATATAATATTTTATATATATAATAAAAAATTATAATACATATATATAATATATTAAATCATATATTTATGTGTATATATAGATTTGTTGGTAATATATCTCTAATTCCATTACAATAACTAATAAAATTATAAAAATATGTCTTTTCATGTGATCAAAATTTCATCGCAAATCTGTTGCAAATTAATATTTTTAGAGACAAATTTTCTCCATTGCAAAATTTGTCTTTAAAGCTTAGTTTTTTTGGTAATGAGATAAATCTAAAATTGTTGCATGAAACCTTTCCACTTCCTCCATTGAATGCAAACTCTAAAGTATGGGAGGTCTAACAAAAGTTTACTCAATGAGGGTCTTTACAGAAGTGATAAATATAATAAGAGCAAACACAAGGTGGAAATACTCCAAAGGTGACATTCAGACCAGCAACACAAGAGGTGAGAACATATCTATTAAGGAGTGGAATCATTAAAACGATAGGGGGAGGATCCATTTTCGTGGAAATGCCAATGAACCAACCAACCATGAAGTTAATAGAGCTATTGGATATAATGGAATGGACGTGCAAGAACATGGTGGAAGATGCCATGATGAAAGTGATCATGCCAATGGAGGTTCAAAGTGTATTGCACATAGTGCTTTTTTTTTAGAGGGACAAAGTAGACAATTCTTTATTATAACAGAGGAGGTACACTCACTACTGGCTAGGACAACATTTTAGCCATGTAGTTAGGAGCTAAAGATTGAGAGAGTCCAATGAGACTTCATGAGGGAATTTTGGTTTCAGTTAACAATTATAATGCAAAATCCGGAATTGATTGATATATTATCATCAATATGAGAATGAAAGCCTTTTAAGATCCTAGCATGAAACACTAGGGGAGCCACATTAAACACCAAAGAAGGGCAATTGAGTAGCTCATTACATGCCATAACCTACAAGTTGTTATAATCACTAAGACACGACTTAGTAAGGCACTGAGGACTTGAAGAACTTTCTAGGGTTCGAAAGAACAATATGTTCAGAAGCGATGAGGTTTAGTGGTGGGATTGTAGCATTGTGGAAAGAAGATAAATTTGTGATCACAGAGCGACACATATCACGCCAACAGATCTTGAAAGTCAAGGTAAAAGACTTTCCTTATCATTGGTATTTATTTGCTATCTATGTAAATATAAATTATAATTTATGAAAAATCCTATTCCAAGAATTGAAAGAGATGTCTAATTATGTTTATGGCCCATAGATGATGATAGGAGACTTTAATGAATTTTGTATTGAGAGGAGAAATGAGGAGTAAGGAACTAGTACAACATAGGGCAAGGGCTTACTAAGAGTGCATGAATGATTGTGGAATGGTTGCCCTAGGATTTATGGGGTCTAGATTCATATGGTCAAAAAGGAAAAAAAGTATAGCAAACCTTATTCAATCTAAAATAGATAGGGCTTGAGCAAACTACTAACGGAGAAGTTTGTTTCCTAAAACCAAAATATTCCATTTAAAGTTCTTTCAATCAGACCATTGTCATATTTTACTAAACACATGACTAAGTGTAAAGTGGGGACCAAGACATAAATGACACTTCCAGTTTTAACCCATGTGATTGGAACATCCAAATTTTAAAAGCTTTATCAAGGAAGTTTAGATTTGATCCACCGTAAACATACCAAAAGATATTAAGGAGTTTGTTGATAAGCTAAAAGTCTAGAATAGGGAAGTTTTTGGAATAGTCCAAGTGAGAGAAAAAAGCAACTATCAAACAACTAGAGGAAATAAAGAATAGGATAAGAGAGGAACCTAGTCAAGAGCTCATCAATAAGGAACAAATTTTGGAGAGAGAATTAGAGGAGATAAGAAATAAAGAAGAAATCTTGTAGGTAGCAAAAGGCGAGAGCGAATTAGATTATTGAAGGAGAGAGGAACACTAGATTATTATTATTTTCATGCAAGTGTGATGGCTTGGAGGTCAAAATTGAGGATTTTAAGACTATTTAATGATGAAGGAAACTAAGTGATAGAGAGTGAAGGGATCAAAATGATAATAAATAGATACTTCAAAAAATTATTTACCATTAAGAGAGAATTTTGTAAAGGCAACCCCTTGAATGGATGTGTGATCAAGGAGGCCTAGGTGAGGAAGCATGAAGAGTAATGGAGTAGGATGTGTCCTATGAAGAGATAAAGAAGGTGGTGTGGTGCAGTAACGCCTTAAACTAAAGATGCAACAACCCGCCACTTATCACTATCAACTAGTAACACGTTAAAGCTCTAGCTAGAATTTTAATTTCTCCAACAAAACCAACTTTTACCACAAACAAGAACACAACGATTGATAAGAATCAAAATTTTACAGGACCTATCACTAGGGTAAAAACCAAAAGGTTACAAAATTTAGCGATGAAGGTCCTCTTTGAACAAACCAATCCCAAAAATATTTGTAGACTAACTTTTTTTCTATTACTTACTTATTATGCATTTCAGCAGGTATATTTATCGTTTTTTACAAGGCGATAGATAAACTCATTAGGGCTCAACTTGTGGGTTATTCATGGACTGACATAAACCAAAGAATAACTGGTCCAACAAATTACTCATTTGAAATGAAGAACCGATCATTTGAAGACCATTTTAATATGTAATAGTTGCTTATGAGAACCAGCCATTTTTGTTCATTTTAGAACTTATAATTTGATTTTAGAACCAGCCACTTAATGGCATATTTGTAATTTTTTGAATATTTTTACCTTAATTGGAGTAAGTATAAATACTTGCTAAATAGGGTTTTTAGGTAGCTTTTGACATTTTGAACAAAAATACACTTTGTTGCCGTGAGGTATTCCCTTTCTTGCAATTGATCTCTTATCAATTTCATTTGTGAAATTATGGCAAAAACCAACTAAAGTGGTTGTGAGTAATATCAATCTCTTGTTGTTTTTACAAATTGTGTTTAGTGAGTAATATCTAAGTGTAATTTGTTGGTTCCTTATCCATATACACGTGAATTAGGGTTCTTGTTTTCATATTTGAAGCTTTTCAATTTGAGTGGAATCTTAGTTCATTTCCTTGGTTATCCATTGATGTTCATATAATTGTTTGTTCCATATATCAATTTGGCTTCAATTTTCATGAAATAAGGACTATTTTTAAAGGTGTTGATCAAGCCAATTATTGGTTGTAATTTGTTGTTCACACCATTTGTATTGGTGTTCTTGCAATTGGATTGTAGGCACATCATATTTTGGTATCAGAGCAATTTATTTCATGCAAATTAGGGTCATGTGGCAATTGGAATCACGTCATTTGTGGAATTTTTTTGATTGATTCTACAATTACAATCGTGTACATGTGCTTTGGATTTTTAATCATATCATAATTTGGTATTAGAGCATTGGTTTTTGAGTGAACTTCATTTGTCAATTAGGGTTCTGGAATTTTACTTCTTGATTCGAATTATTAAGGTAGAATTGAAGTAATTAATTTCGATTTTGTTATATTATACTTATTGATTGTTGAAGTAGAAGTGGAGATCTTGTAGTAGTCCCTTTATTCTTGAACTTGTCATGAAGAGAAGGGAAGTAAAAGAGCATTTCTTGTGTCATTTTCGGAATTGAGGGTACATCATTTGTGGAAGAAAACAAGTGTAATTCTTGCATGATTATTTCGGAATTAGGGAGTGCCATTTACAATTTCCTTATTTGCATTGTGTGGGAGAATAAGGAAATTATGTAAAATTCAAACACATTCATTAAGTTTGAAAAAGTTATTGAGTGTTATTGATTGCATTCTATTTGAATTTGAAATTAATTCTTACTATTTGTGGAGAAGGTTGCATTAAGGATGTATTTTTGAATTGTTGCCGTGATTGTGTTGTGTATGTGTGGCAGTGTAAGTGTGTATTGAGTTGAAGAGAATTGCAACTTGTTGTAAGTTTGTGTTGTGAGGAAGTGCTGCACGTAAAGTGGTGTTGAGGTTTGAAGGAGTTGCACCGTGTTTGTATTGTGTGTGTGGCAATGTGAGTGTGTAGTGAAGAAATTTGTAAATTGTTGTGGAGTTGTGTTGAGAAGAAAGTATTGCATGTGGAGTATAAGATTGTGATTGTACCATGATTATAAAGGGAAATATAGTGGTAAATTTTGAATTTCAAAACAAGCATTAAAGTGTGGAAGTTATTGAGTACTGATACTTAAATACTTGCTTAGTTGAATTCATTAACTTACTACGTGGAAGTGCTTAATTATTGTTTCACTTGTTGTTGCCATAATTGAAGTGTAGAGAAGTGTGTGTTGCATTGGTTGCTTAATTGCATCGTGGGTGTGTAGGAATGTGTTGCTATAGTGTGTGTGGTGTAGTGTATTATTGGCTTGTTAAAGTAGTAAGCAATAATGTCAAGTGACTTGTTTTTGTCTACTAATGTACTATGTCGAGCCTTGACCTCTTTTACAACTATCGATGATGAGCAAAGGGAAAATTTGTTTCACACTTCTTGTAGGGTGCAAGGTAACTTGTGTATTATTATTATTGATGATGATAGTTGTACTAATGTTGTGGCTACCTCATTAGTATCGAAATTGAAACTTATAACTATCTCACATCCTAAACCCTACAAATTACATTGGCTAAGTGAACAGGGGAGTCTCCATGTGACCCAAAGAGCTAAGGTACCTTTCAGTATAAGGGATAAATATCATGATGAAATAGAATGTGACATTCTTCCCATGTGTGCATCCCATATATTGCTTGGCAGGCCATGATTGTATAACAGGAGGGTTTTATATGATGGTTATAGAAATACTTATATGTTCCAGCTGGAGGGTAAACATATAGTATTGAACCATATGTCACCATCAAAGGTCCAAGAGGTGCAAAGACAAATAAGTCAACCATTAGAAGTCCTTGAAGTTCATAGTTAGATGAGTTAACCTTTAGAGGACCAACCAGTTCAAAAGCAGATGTGTCAACCATTAGAGGTTCAAAAGGTTCAAGGGCAGATGAGTAAACCATCAGAAGGCCAAGAGGTTCAAAGACATATAAGTGTAACAAGGAAGGAGAAGACAATATTGGTGGGACAATTTAAGTTAAGGGAGGTCATAGTGGATGATAGATCATTATATGTATTGCAGATAAGATATATCTTGGAGATAGAGGGGCAAGAGCAACTACCCCATGTGGTATCTCAAGTACTGGGAGACTATAGTGATATTTTTATAAATAACTTGCTAGGAGGATACAGAGTCTCTGCTGCATTTGACTTATCAGATTTAAGGACAAATCTTCTTGAAGGTTGAGGAGATATTAGGAATCAAAATTCTATAGGACTTATTACTAGGGTAAGAACCAAAGGGTTACAAAATTTGGAATGAGGATCCTCTTTGAGCAAACCGACCCCAAAATATTTATAGACTAATTTCTTTTCTATTACTTATTTATTGTGCATTCTAGTAGGTATATTTCTCGGTTTTTACAAGGCGATGAATAAACTCACTAAAGCTCAGCTTATAGGTTATTCATGGATTGACATAAACTAAAGAAGAACTAGTTTAGCAAATTACTCAATTGAAATGAAGAACCGACCACTTGAAGACCATTTGTATATGTAATAGTTGCTTATGGGAACCGGCCATTTTTGTTCATTTTGAAACTTGTAATTTAATTTTAGAACCGGCCACTGAATGGCATATTTGTAATTTTTTGAACATTTTTACCCTAATTGGAGTAAGTATAAATACTTATTAACTAGGGATTTTAGGGAGCTTTTGACATTTTGAACAAAAATACACTTTATTGCCGTGAGGAATTCCCTTGCTTGCAATTGATCTCTTATCAATTTCATTTGTGAACTTATGGCAAAAACCAACTAGAGTGATTGTGAGTAATATCAATCATCTCTTATTGTTTTTACAAATTGTGTTCAGTGAGTAATATCTAAGTGCAATTTATTGGTTTCTTATCCATATAAACGTGAATTAGGTTTCTTATTTTCATATTTGAAGCTTTTCAATTTAAGTGGAATCTTAGTTCATTTCCTTTGTTATCCATTGATATTCATATAATTGTTTGTTCCATATATCAATTTGGCTTCAATTTTCATGAATTAAGGACTACTTGTGAAGTTGTTAATCAAGCCAATTGTTGGTTGTAATTTGTTATTCATGCCATTTGTATTAGTGTTCTTGCAATTGGATTGTAGGCACATCATATTTTAGTATCAGAGCAATTTGTTTCATGCAAATTAGGGTCATGTGGCAATTGGAATCACGTCATTTGTGGAATTTGTTTAATTGATTCTACAATTACAATTGTGTACATGTGCTTTGGATTTTTAAGCACATCAATGATGTTTATAATAACTCCACATACAACACTAAATGACTCACCAACGAGTTATTTCAACCACAAATGTATAAAAGAAGAAAACTGAAGTCTAAATCTTACACCACTAGAAGCAACGACAAATACTTAATATACAAATATTTGAAGTCTTATCTCCAACACAAAGCATAGTCACCCTACATATAGTCATCACTATTTAACATAACTATCTTACTAATTTTCTTCATAGTAATAAAAGTAGTTGCTACTCTCCTCATCCTAATAGTAATAGTATGCGTCTTTGTATTCATCATAAGCATCAGATTCATCGTATCTACCTATAACTAAAAAAGGTTAAAGAATGAGCTTAAGCCTAGTACGTACTACCACATACACATGCATATATAACATAGCAACAAGTTAACATGCATGAAATGCTAGTAGAGACATCAACGAATAAATTTATTATCTTTATTAAAGTCCATACAAGCAACAAAGGAGCACTCAAAACTCCATTCACACATATATTATATTTATATATATATAGAATAAACCTAAGTTGAGAATTACCACTTCCAACCCCTCTAAATAATGTTGTGAATTACCACCACTGACCCTTAAGTTGAGTCACTCGCAATCAACATATCAATTAATATTTGCCCAATAATTAAATAATTCATTTTAGTTTTTAACTTATCAAGTACAAACAACAAGCACAATATTGCATACCTATACATCGTTGCAAACCTAATTTGAATGTTGATTGATTCATGAATTTTGACTCAGACTGATTAATATGCAATAAAAAGAACTCATTAATATTCGATTAATTTATAATAGTACACAATCTTTTTTTCTAAAAAAAGAAAATCAATTGCTATAATGGACCTAACACTTAGTCTTCATTAAGTAATTCCTCAAGGTAAATCAATTGATTAACTTAGTACAATAGAAGTATATCTATTTACAGTCCGTTCCTAACCAGAGGAAGATCACATTACCTAGTTGATTCGATATTCATAAAATATTGTATTGATACTAATCAAATAGATTAACAAATATAATATTATATTAATAATGCACATACGATATGAATCTTTATTTCATTACGTAATTCTTAACATTTATTTGCTACAACTTAAGAGCAAAACCATTGTTTTCAATATATATATTTATTATCATCTAAAGCCCTATACAACTACGATGGATAGAATATGATAACAAAATTAATAATAACAATATTATATATTTAACAGTCGGAAAGATTACGTGATCCTTGGACTCGTTTTCTTTGTTTTGCGGAAAAAGACATGAGGACAACTGGTGATCGCATACCAGACCACTACCGTCATGAAAGTGGCGAACCGAAACTAATTTTATTATCGGTTGCTAATTCAATAACCAACTCAATCAATCAGCCGTCTTATTAATTAATTTAATTATAGTTTTTATTATATAATTCAGTTCATTCACATGAAGAAACACGGCGAAAAGTGGAAATTAGCACAATCGAGTTACTAACCAGAACAACAGGAGATTGACGTGGAATTGCCATAGAAGAAGACTGAAACTAAAGATGGAGTAATCCACGGTGATCCTATTGGTCGCCATCAACGTTGTGAACGTTTGCTCGCTGGAAAGTAAACCTCGCCTGTAAGTTCATCCCCTTTTTGACACCGTCAATGGAGGATATGGAAGTGGGCACTTCTTCTCCGTGAATCACCAAGGGTCTTGATCCACCATTGCTTAGTCGGTCGGAAAGTCGAGAATCCTTTCTCCGGTGAAATGAATGAGAAAGGGTGCACTTTCAAAGTAAGAGACAGAGAGAATAACGAGAGAGTGAGAAAGCAAGTTACAGAAAGTTTTTTGTTTGATTATTATAAATTTATAATAGTATATTAAATAAAATATTTTATTTTTTATTTATATATTTTTTTAGTTACTAGATAAAAATTATTAAAATTATTAAATAAAATACTTATATTTTATACCATCTAAAATATGATAAAAAAATTAAATTTATTAAATAAAAATATATAAATCTCTATTCAGTATTTCATATATTATGTTTAATATAGTATTTTGTATATGTAAATAATAAATATTATAAATTTTTTTGTTTAATATAGTATATACCAAACATTGTATAAAAGAGTTATACTGTTTTTTTTTTTTTTTACATTATCTAGTACTTTCTGTATTATTTAGTACTGCAATTCAAATATGGCTGTAAAGTGCGAGAGAGAAGTAGTGAGAAATGAGATTTTGGAGAAATTAAGAAAGAGAGTGCCTAATGAGTTTGAGTAAATCAGAGCAGGAAGCGCATAGAATAAGAGTAAGTTTGTAATTAAACTTTTATTAAGCTATCTATACAAATAATTAACAATAAACTATATTATTAAAGTTAACCAATATAAAACTATATAATAATAATATTGGTAATTATTATTTAATTACTATAAAAATATTTTAATCACTTCCAATATATTTTGTTAATTTTCTCAACAAAGCTTTAGTCCTTAAAACTTGAATTTTTAATTTTTAAATTACTCTTCTTGGCTTAATTACCTAAACTCTCTCTCTCTCTCCCTTTTCGTCTTTGATTTGGAATGTTTCAGGTGCATTGGTAACAATAAAGCACCCGATATTGATGGACTCCATGGAAGCTTCTTTAAGGAATGCTGGAGTATTGTAGGAAGGTCTTTATACAATACTTTAAAAACAATTACTGAGGCGAGGAGGATCCCAAAAGAGATGAACAAAACTTTGCTTGTTCTTATAACCAAAGTGATGGAAGCAAACAAGATAAAGGAGTTCCAACCAATTAGCTTATGTACCACCTTTTACAAGGTGACCGGGAAAATCATTGTGAATAGGTTGCAACCCCTTCTAGATATACCCATCAATTCTGAACAAGCGAGCTTTGTCCCAGCAAGTGATGGAGACAGAGGACACACGGCCGGAACACACGGCCGTGCTATAAATGATGGAGACAAGGGACACACGGCCGTGCTATAAATGATGGAGACAGGGGACACACGGCCTGGACACACGGCCGTGCATATAGACCGTGTATCCAATTCAGAGCCACAGACGTATACACGGCTTCCTCACACGGCTAGGAGACAACCGTGCTTCGCGACCATGCCCTCAGACAGATTTCCACAGAAGTATACACGGCCTCACACACGGCCGTGTATCGTGACCGTGTATAAAGATCGAGAATCCCACAGAGGCTGACACGGCTTGCGGAACTTTCACAGATTCATACACGGCTTCGAGGCACGGCCGTATATGAGACCGTGTACTAGGCTTGTCATTTGCCCAGAAGCATACACGGCCTGGAGGCATGGCCGTGTATGCGATAATTTATAGACGTGTATTTTACTATTTATTTCCACGTGTATGCTTAGATTTTCCCCTTTTAGATATTTTATGGGGCCATATAAATACATTGGTGGGAGAGAATGATGGAGACAGGGGACACACGGTCGTGCTATAAATGATGGAGACAAGGGACACACGGCCGTGCTATAAATGATGGAGACAGGGGACACACGGCCTGGACACACGGCCGTGCATATAGACCGTGTATCCAATTCAGAGCCACAGACGTATACACGGCTTCCTCACACGGCTAAGAGACAACCGTGCTTCGCGACCGTGCCCTCAGACAGATTTCCACAGAAGTATACACGGCCTCACACACGGCCGTGTATCGTGACCGTGTATAAAGATCGAGAATCCCACAGAGGCTGACACGGTTCCGGGCACGGCTTGGGACACGGCTTGCAGAACTTTCACAGATTCATACACGGCTTAGAGGCACAGCCGTGTATGAGACCGTGTACTAGGCTTGTTATTTGCCCAGAAGCATACACGGCCTGGAGGCACGGTCGTGTATGCGACAATTTATAGACGTGTATTTTACTATTTATTTCCACGTGTACACTTAGATTTTTCCCTTTTAGATATTTTATGGGGCCATATAAATACTCTTTTGTCAGATAGATTAGGGTTACGTTTTAATATACATTTGAATACACTTTGAGAGAGAGTTTTCTCTAATTCCCGGGTTGTGCGCAACCTAGTTTGCATCAAAGCGTGTGTCTTTATTGTGTGAAACCAATCCAATTTCGGATTCGTTTCGTTTTAGCTTCCGCGTTGCGTCAGCAAGAGTAACAAAAGATAAAATAATTGTGTTTCAAGAACTGCTACATTCACTAAGAAAAAAGAAGAGGAAAAAGAAATGGACAATTGTTAAGGTTAACTACGATAAATCATGTATTGTCTAGACAAGTGATATTCTTTCGTACCATGTCTAGACAAAAGGTTAACTATGATAAATCATGTATTGTATTCTCAAGCAACACTTTGGAGAAGGAAAAATTTAAAAAAAAAAAAGAGAGAGAGAGAGGGAGTTATGTGAGATCTTTGGAATAAAACAAAATGCCAATATGGAAAAGTACTCGGGAATACCGGTCAAGGGAGGAAAATTAGGCTACTTGGACTTGGGATCTATATTAGAGAAAACCAGGAGGAAGCTGGCAAGATGGAAGGTGAACCTACTGAGCATGGTGGGAGGGAAAATACTCGTGTCAACAGCTTTGGAAAGCATTAGGAACTATTACTCCCAAGCAACCCCACTACCTGCTAAACTAGTACATTAGTTGGAGAGAATCCATCGAGAGTTCATTTGGGGGTCAACAGATGAAAGAAAGAAAATGCATTGGATCTCTTGGTAGAAGATGAAAAAACTAAAAGAGGATGGGGGTCTTGGACTACTCGACTTACGACGAAGAAATGATGCAAATTTTGTGAAATTAGTATGAAATGTTAAGAAGAAGGACTTAATGTGGACGAAACTTATAAAACAGAAGTATAAAATGCGAGATGAAGGCTTTAAAACACGAAATGGATTGAGATTCTTTTAGAAGCTAAACACTACGACTGAATGGTTGGATACAAAGCTGATACTTAGGATTGCTAATGGCAAAAACACAAGCTTTTGGTTTGAAAAAATGGGCATGTGGAGGAGAAGTGAGAAATTGGCTAGAGGGACCTCTTAACCGGGATGCAAAGTGTCTAATGCTATCACAGGCATGGGAAGGAGTAGGAAAATGGAATGAGTAATAGATTGGATATCCCATTGATGAGGAGATTTCTAGAAGACCAGGAAATATAGAACTATTGGTCGATGAAGAAGGAAGAAATGAGCAGATTTGGCTTTATGATCCAGATGGGGGAAGTGAGTACAAAGGTTACCTATAAACTGTTATATGAGGAAGAGGAAGAAAAGAGCAATAATCAGGAACGTTGGGACTAGATATGAAAAACCCTGACAATTCCTAGAATTCATTTTCTGGTTTGGAGAATGCTTCAGAGTGTCCTATCGTCTAAATATAATCTACAAAGAAAAGGGATACATGCGGATGGCAGATGTATTTTTTGCAACGAAGAGGATGAATCTGTGATCCATAGCTTCATGAGTTGTAAATGGGCGAAGGAATTTTGGAGGAACCAAGGACTAAGGGATATACCAGAATGGTAGGAGAAGATGAACTCAAGAATTGGATATAAAGAAATGCAAAGGTTAGGAACATCAATTGGAGAAGTAGAACGATGCCACGGATGATTAATTTTTTGTTCGCAATCAGAGGGATATGGTGAGAGAGGAATGACAGAATTTTCAATCCAAGCCATAACCATAAGAATTAGAAAAGAGGCAAGGGAGTGGTGGGCACAAAATAGGAGGAAAAAGACAACAAATACAAGACAACAATTCTAAACTAGATGGATCCCACCAAGGAAGGGTTAGCTAAAAATGAATTGTGATGGGGCAGTAACTTTAGACGGCAAGAGGGCAGGGATTGGATGTATTTATCGTGATTCTAACGGAAGGATCATTGGGGGGGGGTTCGCAAGAGCATTACAGGAGCTTCACCGGTGGAGGCAGAGCTGTGGGCAATCGGACATGGAATGCAGTTAGCCAAAGAAAGAAAGCTGATAAAGTGATAGTAGAATCCAACTCAGAAATGGCCATTGACTTGCTGGGGAGATCATTAGTACAAGATGACTTATGTTCATATGCATTGCATTTTTGTAGAGGCTTATGCGTTGCTTTCATAATATTGTCTTTTTCAGGGTTCCTCGTGATGTAAATAATTTAGCAAACAGATTGGCTAAGGAGAGTCTACAAGGAGTGGAGAACTTGGTTTTTGAAGACAAAGTGCCCACATCAATTGTGTGCCTTGCTCAACAGGATAATGGACTTAACTATGATAATAGTTGGAATGCAGTAGGAACAATTATGTGTGTAGACTACATGAGAGTCAGGATGGTTTTTTCATGTTTTGTTGTGATAAACTTTGATTATATGGAAATTGTTGGGATATACCGAAAAAACAATTATTTATTTGATTAATAATTATATTATATATCACGCTATTTGAGCCATAATTGGTAGGTTACTCTAAAGTGAAACAAGGATATTTAGTACCTTTTGTTCTATTACCTACAACATCATCCTGAACCAAATGATTGAAGAAGCTATTACCTAATCAAATGATGAAGTCTATACTCTTGGTAATAATGATTCCTAAGTAATAGCTATTTGTTGGTAATTGATATTCACTTGCAAACCAGATGCACTTAAGTTAGAAATTTACATTATTTGGCTTTTAAGTGAGGTAGCTATGGAGCTAAATCTAACATCAATAGCATTTCTACTTAAGGGGAATAGTTATTTTATTCTTCTTTTATTCCACAAGATGTTATTATGATGGTATTTAGTTATATTTTAAATATCATATTATGTAAAATAATAAAAAGATAATTCATACCCCAACCCTTATAAATTGTTATTCAATGATGCATTCATCATCTTTTTTATAAATACTCATACTTTAGAGACCGTCACCACTAGACATTGATTATCTATCATAAAGAATGTAACAAATATTATGCTATTACTAAGGTGTAAAAGATGTTTTGCTTTTATTATAATCAATTTCCTACTTTTTTACTTTTTTTCTATGTCAATTAAGCCATGTGATAATCATGTAATAATTATTACGACTTTATTATACTTTTATTGAATTATAATTTAATTCTCACTTTATTTCATTTGGTAGAAGAAAATCTATAAACTATATATGGTAATTTTATCTCAATTCAATTAAATTGTTTATTTAATGGGTTTTAGTTTGTAACAAAGAAAAACAAAATGGGTTTTGTTAAAAATCCAACAGGGTAGTGTTAAGTAATAAAAACAAAAACTATAAGTTTGAACTTTTATATTAGTGAGTTGTGGTGCTAAATTTAATAATGAAGGAAACATGATTTTGTCCCAATTCAAATAAAAATGTTTTTGGAACCAAGAATTAATCATAGGCAAATTGCAAAGATGCCCTTCGAACTTTTCATCAAGTACAATGATTTATCTCCCTATGATTTTTGGAAATACGCAAGTCATTATTATTAAAGTAGAAGACAAGTTTTGATATATTTAGTGTTTATTTCTTCATTTGTCTATATTTTACATTATAACGCTTAGTTATTTTATTTGACAAATCATAAAAGGGGTGGCATGGTAAAATATCACTAGAAACTTTTTGAATCTACTATGGTACTCATCCCATTTTTAGAGTATGGAAACTGCTACTTTTCTAAATAAAGAAGATAGAAAGAAAGAAAAATTAAAATGCTTTCTTCTTCTTAAATAATTTCTATCAAAAACATTTTCTTCAAGAAATTAGCTTAGTTTGTTTCATTTGATTTGTTAGTTTTTTATTTTGCTTTTATAGTTTATCCTCTAGTGCATGTAAATGTCATTAAAATAGTGCATGACATTTTTAATATTAGGAGTATATCTATAGCATGTAATTAACTATTTAATTATTTTACTATTATAGTTTTATGCATTAAATGTTTTCATATTTGCATATGCAATGTGGATGCATCGTCTACTTAGTATTCCCTAAACCATCACTAGAGCCTCTAAAGACTACAACTTTTTATGATCCTTATAACAAAAATTTTGTTATTTCAATGATGAGGTAAAGTATGTAAACATTTTCAAAAGTTCTGAAAATGAAAGTTATATTCTAGAAGCCTAGAAGATCTATATTAAGGCTAGTAATTCAAAACTCAACTTGCCAATTTGGACTCAACACAACATGATTATAAATGGGTTTGTGTAAGCAAATTTTAACATAATTAATAAATGAGTTAAACTTGTTTGGACCTATTTATAAATGTGTCTAGGTTCAGATTTAGCATCTTAACTCGTGTATAAACCCGTTTAATAAATAAATCCTGTAAACATGTTTAGATTTGACCTATAAACCCATTTAATATTCAGATTTCTAATAATGATAGTTTAATTTTATACTTTACCATCTTCTTACTTTAACCTTTTTTCTAGTGTCCACTTACACTCCTTCCCTCCCCCTAATATATAATATATGTGGTTATTCACTACTATTACTCCATCATTGGTCTCACTAGTTCCCGTTACTTTTGTCTACTTTTAACTTCATTATATAAAATACTCTTAGATTTTTTTCCATTCTATATTTTAATTTTTAACATTAATAATAATAATAATAATAATAAAGCATAGCATAATATGTTCAAAACTTCTATGCATACCCATTTAGTCATGCCTTATTAAGGTAGTCACTTAGTAGTTTTGATAAAACTAAATTAAATGTATTTATAGATTTTTATTAAAATCAGTTAGCTGATGTTGTGAACTAACTTACAAAATAATTATATATTAAATTTTTATTTAAG
Source organism: Laguncularia racemosa (assembly GCA_037954665.1). Classification (NCBI taxonomy): domain Eukaryota; kingdom Viridiplantae; phylum Streptophyta; class Magnoliopsida; order Myrtales; family Combretaceae; genus Laguncularia; species Laguncularia racemosa. The sequence goes on along the minus strand of JBBMOL010000030.1, from coordinate 4,126,304 downwards.
TTAACCACATAGTAATTTGAGCTATAATGTTTTTGCCAAACTTATTCATATATTTAACTTACAATTACCTTAACAAGCGTGAAATGAATTAAAGGCTATATTGACTTTTTTAGATAAAGACTCGCTAGTTAAAATATTTTTATTTAGAATTATTTTAATTGATAAATAGGTTGACCTTAGATATGAATCACGCTTGTTGAATAGATTAGATTATGAGTTTAGGTTTCCATAACACGATTAATAAATGGACTTTATATCAAGTTGATTTTTTCATATATAAACCTGTTTAGACACGAATATGAAACATAACTTGTTAATATGAATTGCTAGCCCTAATATATATAGTTACATTTGATTAATATTTTGATATTGTATTTGCAATTATTCCTCCAATTATTATAGAAGCAAAAAAGAAGAATGGAATAAGTTTCATTTTAAATTGAATATTCGATTATGCTCCCACCTAAATCTTATTTCTCATTTTATGTTTTTTCTAAAGTTTTAGTGGTAATTATTTAGTAGTTTTTTTTTCAATTAATTATTTTATATATCTAGATAGATATTAACTAAAAACACATATCTATCTCCATTTCATTGGTTCAAATAAATTGAACATCCATAAAAAACAACATACCGTAAGTATTAAGAATGGGTGTGGTTTGATTTTAGTTCAATTTTCCTTTAAATCAAATAGATCAATAAAAATGTGGTTTAGTTTTTTGTCGTTTTGAATTCAATTATACGGTTGGCTTAAGAATTTTTTTTAATCATAAAACATCAATTTGGTTTAGTTTAATTTATGAATTGAGCTATATTGTACTATTTAAAAAAGTATATTTTCTTAACATATAATCTCATATAAAATGTATTACATTTGTTTGATAATAATATGTATTGATATCATATAAAAGGTTGATATAATGAATATCCATGCCATTAAGAAATTTTGTGTATGTATTATTAGTTAATTTTACTCCTAACACTAGCGTATAGTATAAATTTCAAGTATATATATTTATATGCTAAATTATTGTTGTAAAATTTAAATAAATATAAAGTAAATTTCTTTTTAAGTGTTATGTTACAATAATTTTGTTTTACAAGAAATTTCACTATCTCATAACCATTATAGTTATGACTGCCATTCACTAGGGCTTCAGTTGCTGACTCCTTGATCATCGAGTTATCAACTCTCTTGACCTTTCGCACTAGGTAGGCGCCAACCCCTATACAAGGTCTTATGACTTTATAAAGACCTATGTTCTTGGTAAATAGTTGCTTAGGCTTGATCACTATGATGCCTTTTGTGAGGAGGCATCCTTTCTTTGATAGTTACGAGGCTATTTTGCTGAGTTTCTAAAAAAGTGTTGTCTTGCATCCCTAAATATTCTCTACTTGCCCACTTGTGTGTCGGTTTAGGTACCGATATCCTTTTGTTACAATTAAAATATTATCATTTTTTAAATAATTTAATTTAGTTTTATGGTTTGATTTGGTTTATTTCTTAAAACCAATTATAAATTTTTAGTTTGGTTTAGATTAATATTTTTTTAAAGTAAATTAAAAAAAAAATTATTTGATTTGATTCATTTTATGGATCGGTTTAATTTGATGGGTTTTTTTTTTTTCCTTCCCTTGATTAATACTAACTTAAATTGACCAAAAAATTGATTTGATATAGGAAACTAACATTCTATAAATAGCTAATTAAAATGTGGTAGTGGTACTCGACCTAAAGTTTGGATTTTGGGTAATTACTATTTTTTTTCTTTAAATTTATCCTTAACCTTCAACTGCTTTTATAATTATTTTTTTCCTTCTCAGAAAAGGAGCTTTGTTACCCTCAATAGAATTCATATATATATAGAGAGAGATAAAATATCCGTCGCTTGAATTATTTAATAATTAATACCAAAAAAATAGAAAAGGAGCTTTGTTACCCTCAATAGAAAAAAAAGAACAGAAATAATAATAATAACCTTACCCAAAACCATGTCTATGTGTAAAATAGCACAGGTGACTAAATTATTATTGTAACCTACAAGAGATTTGGACATGTTAACAAATAGTAGCCACGTATCATTTTCCTCAATTTGTCTCTCTATTTATTTTGTTTTTAGCATTATAACGTGCCAAAGGTCAACGCATTCATAATGTGTGTGCTGAAACAAATATATAAAAATCATTTATATTGAAGTACGATGTATTTACTTGACTTATAAATTATCCAGAGAAATAAAACAAAAAAGTCATACAAAAACCAACTAAAAAAGACCGTAGAGATAGTCGGCGGTAGTTTAGAAGGGAAATTTTATGAAATAACCCTTTAGGATAAAGTTAAAATTAAATAATTAGTGATGGTAAATATAATTTAAGGGTAAATAATAGAAAATATTGATAAAAGAGTGTAGATACTAATAATGTGTTTGGTTTGTAAAATGAAATAAGATGATAATAGAATTAAAATTTTTAAAAAATAAAATAAAATAAGAATGTTTATTATTTATGATTCTTTTAAGATATTATGAAAATATATGAAAGTATATAAGGAAAAATTAAATAATAGCTATTTCTTATCCTATTTATAATTTTTTATTTTATAATAATAACAATTTTTTGAAATAGATGTTCCATTAACTAAACATGTGAATAGAATTACAGAAAAAAAATTATAATTCTGCTCCACCCAATGAACTAAACATGCAATAAAGGAAGTGAGCATTACCCATTGGTGGGGGACTAGAATGCATTGAATAGTTTGTGTATTGTCACGTGAATTAATACCATTGGTAAAATATTTAAAAATATATAAAACTAAAAATATATAAAAAGGTGTCTTTTAAATTAATAATACAAATAATTAATATATTTATTATAATTTTAGTTAAACACACCTAGCCTTAGATCTTACATAATATAAATTTTCCTTTTCCTTTTAAAAAAATACTAAAATTTTTATAATTTGATGGAATAGCGTTGATTTTATAATAAATAGATCAGCTTTAAATTTTTTATTAAAAAAGAGTAAGAAAAATGATGATATATAAATATATCTTGCACAATTTCCAATGAGAATTGAAATAGAGAGGTAAAAGAGATTTTAGTTTTACTAACGTGCAATCCCGGATACATTCTTATTTCCTGCTAAAAATAACTGAAGGTTAATTGTTAAGTCAAGCTAAAGATGGAAAGAATGAATATGAAAATCCACCAACCCTTTCCCATTATAAAACCCTGTTCTCCTCCAGTCGTGTCTTTGTTCTGTTTTTTAGTTTTCTCTTCCTTATGCTTTCTGTCCAATAATAGAATAGTAGCCACGCAAGGACAAAAAGCAATAAGAAGAAAAAAAAAACAAACCCAAATCTAATCCAAAATTTTCCGGGAAAGAGAAGGGGAAAACTGAACCCATTTTCACAGGTACAGTAATCTTCATTGGGTTTTTAGTATTTTCGTTCAAGGTTCAATCTTCATTGTTTAGTGATGGAAAGTTTTTATTTATTTATTATTTTTTTCAGGGGTTGTTTTAATCTCTCATTTCTGGAAAAGGGTTTGTGCTGGATTTGAGGTTGGAAAAAAAAAGATATATATATATAGTTAGTTCAGATATTGTAGCTTTTGTGGGTATCTAATAATTGCATGCATGGGGTAAGTTTTCTGGTTTTAGTTTTCTCTTATTTCCCTATGTATGTTACTTGGTTTTGATCCTTTTATTGGAAGCTAGATGTGTTGAATTTATGATATGTTTCTTTAATCATGTGTTTGTTGTTCGTTTGATTGAACAAATGATAGTATGTTGAGCCGAGGCTTTTGTATATTAATACTGTTCATGCAGGAGGAGAGAGACTAGCGGGACATTTTCTGTTAGTTTGAGAGTTAGATTGAGATCAAAGTGCTCTTGAGGAGCCATAGCTGGCATCAGTGTACCATTTTTTACAGATTCTATCAATAAAATCTCCAGTTTCTTGCCTTAAAGGAACCCCAGGCGTAACAAAAACCTTTGAAAGTCTTCATCTATTGCTGTCTAAATAGATTTATTTGAAGGACCTTCTCTATCAGAAGTTTCATATCCCTTTCAAACACGTACTTTATTTCTGTCTTATGAGAAACTGAGATAAGACCTTTGTCTTTGCTGGCTGTCATAAAAAAGAGGATCGATTTCTACTTCCTTGAATAGATGAGAAATAGAACAATCTACTGAATTTAATAAGGCGTTGAGTAGGTAAGGAGCTATGAAGTTTACAACTGTTGAAATCTAAGTCGACCTTAAAACCTTTGTGTCATACAGGTTGGCATTGCTTGGTCTTGTATTCCTACATGGTCTATGATTATGAGCATTGTGTGTGGTTGTTTTTGCTTGGTCATCCGCTCTTATATGGTCTGTAACAGATGGAATCTCTTGTAACAGAGCAGTGGTTGTCTTGCATGCTTGTCAAAGGACACCCCGATTATTTCAGCAGATGCACCGGCTAAAGGAATAATAGTTAAAGGTCAGGTCATGAACAAACAAAGTAAATCAGGTGAATTTTGGAGTACCGACACCTTTGATATGGACCGCAGCAGTGTGTTTCAATCTCTGGGAAGTATCCCATCAGTGGATACAACAAACCAGATCCCTGATCCACAGGGTGGCACTTGTTCTGCTGGCTCTCCTGAATTCATTAATCACGGCAAGTTCTGATTGCTTCCTGAATTGTTGGCAACTGAATTAAATTTATCTTTTCCTTATCTAATGCTGTAGTGCATATAAGATAAATGTGTGACTCTTATTATTGCTGTCATGACATTATGCGGCTTGTCGATAGTTTATAATTTCTAGTAAATATTGAAGATATTTCCACTATTGATGAAATTTAAGTGTCCCTATGTCACGTGCAGCTGATACTACTGCTTAAAATTTGTCTTTCCATGCTTGGGTGCTTCTGTGAAAATGCTGATCTAGAGAAATCTTTTGATTTAGGTCTTCTTATATGGAGACAGATGAGAAACAACTGGGTAAGTAGAAAAAAAAATGAAAACTGGCCAAAGCAAGTACGAGAGCCTAAATTGAGGTGAGTTTCTTCTGAGTTCTCTGCATATGTTAAGTGAGGAAGATTCCAATTCACTAGTGGAAACCTGAATGAGGAGACCAGCAGAATTCTTTGGCTCATTGTACAATCAAAATTGTTAAACATATGATATGTGATATCTTGGATCTTATTTTCATCTAAGCTGATATCATATTGTTCTGTCTGGATATTGGTGTCATATTCTTTAAATTTTAATTTGAACATGGAGAATGGGTGGGCAAATGATCTCTATCATTATGGACAGTAAAGGTATGGAAACCTTATTCTAATTGCAATTTGTTGGAGTGATTAGATTGTTGGTTTTCATTATCTTTGATGATAACTGAATACATAATTTGGAAATGTAGTGGTCCACCCTGACATTGTATTATATCTAAAGATAAATTAGGTGGTGACTGGTAGAATGCATAGGGAAAAGCCATGTATTTATTTGGTAGGTATTTCATTTTTTATGTTCTCAGTTGTAGTTCCTTTGCTTGTTGACCAAGTGCAAGCAATTCAAGGCGGTTCCTCTTATACATAATATTAGGTAGGGGTCGTGTAAATGGGCAACTGCAAATCATTGGAGGAGATTAAGTGTGTTTGCTTCACAGAAAAAGTTTCTGTTATAATTTTTTAATCATTTGTTATATTAAAAATTTTTCAAGTGTCAAATAATATCATGGTGGTCTTGGGAGATTTGCAGGCTTTTAGCGGAAAATGATGGTTGAGAATGATCATTAAAATTGGGGAAAATAACTTCTATTTTCAAAAAGAGGTGATCGTATTCCTACTTGTTGATTCGTTCTTTTCGTGGTTGTTAATTACCAACTCTAAATGCCCATCTACCATTGTCTTCAACTGTCACCTAAAGCTGAATGCCACTAGTATTTGTGATTTCTTGAAATTAATATAAAATGTCTGTCAATTACAAAGTTTTGATTGTAAAAAATGTCAAAAACGCTAGTAAACATTTGATGTGAAATAAACACACTAAGAAATGAAAAACATTTTGCTTTTCCTTTGTTGAGTAGATCCTAGGGGCTAGGTAATAATAGATGGTAATATTTTAATAATGCTTAATGGGGGTGTCCTGGGGTAACTTGAGATTGGTTTTGAGCTTTTACACTAGTACAGGTCAATTGCTCACGTATCTTTTCTTTTTCTTAATCCCGTCTGTCTTATTTCTTTACATGACAAAAACGTTTATGGCTTTGCAGTTGGAATTCTACATATGAAAGCTTACTTGGAAGCAACAAGCCATTTCGTGAACCAATACCTCTATCTGTAAGTCCAGTTTCAGCAAGTGCGTTCAATCCATGACAGCATTCTTCACTTATGGCATGTGATATCTATTTGACAGGAAATGGTAGATTTTCTAGTGGACGTCTGGGAGCAAGATGGTATGTAGGACTGATAAATGATTGATAGAGCTTTAATAGCTGGAGTCCAAGGAAGTGCAAAAACATTTCCGGTTGCTTGCTCAGGAAACAGACCGAACCGAGTTCCTTCCCACATTTGGGCATTACCTGGCAGCTAAGGATCGGTTATATCTTGGGCACTGTTGAATGAAGTAGTTCTGGTTCTCTGTTTTTGATTGTTATGATACTGGCCGATTAGAAATTTTTCATTTATTTAATCAAATTAATTGTGCGAGCTGCTTTCACAGTTGCTTGCTGCTTCAAGCTTTGCTTCACATTCTCCATCTCTTACTTCCTGTCTATGCTTTACTATGATTGTTTCGTAGTTTTGTGGTTCAAAACTTAAAGCTGCTTTCACAGTTGCTTGCTGCTTCAAGCTTTGCTTCACATTCTCCATCTCTTACTTCCTGTCTATGCTTACTATGATTGTTTCGCAGTTTTGTGGTTCAAAACTTAAAGCCAGTTTTATTCCTTTATTTATTGATTCTTTTTTCTAAACTAACTTTTTCTCACTGAGGGTCAGAGGAATACGAAGTTCTTTCATGCCAGTGCTATAGCAAAAGTATCAAAGTGAAGGATTGTTGTTTTCAACCAAAATAAAGTCTAGGCTTGAGGGACATTTTAAGCAAAACGGGAAGTTGGATTAGTGATCTCACACAGATAAAGGCACTTATTGTGCAATTCTTTTGCTCAAGATTTGACATGAACTGGGCTAGGAAAGGGAATAGCGGAAGAAGTGAAGGAGGCACTTTGCTCTGAACTTTCTAATGCTGAAATTAAAAGGGCAGCATGATGTTTAAAAATGCTTGGAGTAGATGGCTTGCACACCGGTTCTTATAAGGGGTGTTTGGATATTGTGGGAAAGGCTCTTTGCTGTAAGGTTAAAGAGATCTTAAATCAGTGTTGTTTCCCTCGAGATTTAAACAAAACACTGGTTGTTTTTATTCCAAAAATGATTGGAGTGAACAGGATCAAGAACTTTACATTGATAAGTTATGTACAAAGTTTGTATAAAGTGGTCACCAAAATCTTGGTTAACAGGCAATGGCCATTCCTAAATGTTAATAAGTTCAGAACATTCTAGTTTTATCCCTAGGATGATTTCAAATGATAACGATGTTGTCTTCCGGGAGCTAATGTTGGTGAATTTAGATCTAAGCAAAGGATTGAATTGGATTTTATGGTGCTTACCCTCGTTAATTAGGGTACCCAGCGAGGTGGATCAAGGTAATTGCATCTCGTCCTGTCATGATTAGCTTTGAAATTATTTTCAATGGGGCAACTTTGCCTTCCTTTACATTTAGTAGTGGAATTAGGTAAGGAAACCCAATCGCTCCGTATTTTTTTATCCTTGTCATAAAAATACTAAGCAAAGCAATACACCATTTAGCTGAATTAGGGCGATGGAAGCGAATAAAGTTGAGGAATACTAGCTTGAAATCATGCCATCTATTTTTTGCGAATGACAATGTGCTCTATGAGGAAGCATCCGCATCTAGTACTCATCTTATGATGAGTGTTATTAACGCTTTTGGAATCATGCTAGGAGAGAGAGCTGATTATAGGAAGTCATGTATTGTCTTCTCCAAAAACACCGGCAAGACTATAAGAAGGGAAATATGTGAAATTTTGGGCATTAATCAAGAGAATGATATGGTGAAATATCTGGGTATACTAGTTAGAGAAGGGAGGAAGTTGGCTGGAGGCGACCTTAGTTTCTTCATTAATAAAGTTAGAAGTAAATTGACAAAGTGGAAAGCAAGGATGTTGAGAGGTTGTGATCTCATAGGTCCTGGAAAGTATTGGAAATTACTATTCATAGGCCTTACCTTTACCAGCCAGCATTGTCAAGAAATTAAAGAAGATGAATAGAAACTTTTTGTGGGGATCCTCTGAGGATAGAAGAAAGATCCATTGATTATCTTAGGAAAAGAATAAGAAGTCGAAGGAGAAAAAAGAGGCCTTGGGTTGTTTGACTTAAGAGCAAGAAATAAAGCATGCATTTTTAAACCATCTTGAGCTCCCAGGAGAAAGAACCTTTTATGAATACAACCTGTTAAAGAAAAATACAAATTTAATGGTTCCAATTTTGAAGTCAAGGGTGGATGCAAGATGATTAAGGCGATTAAAGAAGGGAATGATTGGCTAACGAAGAAGCTGGTAATAAAGACTGAATGGTAAAAATATGAGCTTTTGGTTTGAAAGGTGGAATAAATTTGGTAGTGTCAGAAATTTAATCCATAGACGTTTGAATAAAGATGGAGAAAAGGTAAGTCTATTTGAAGCATGGAAAATAATTAATGGAGTGGGGTGAAGAAAAGATTTCTTTTCTCCTGGATGAATCAATTAAGAGGATGCTTGGAAATGTCTGGCTGGATAATAATGATGAGGAAGAGGACCAATTTTAATGGAGCTATGACTCAAGTGGAGAAGTCCCAAGCAAATCAATATATAAATTGTTGACTCGAGAAGAACAAAGAGGATGGGGAGGAAGATGGAAAATGGATTTAAGAGACCAAAACAATTTCGAACATTCAAAATTTTCTTTAGAGAATGCTATATAATGGCCTGGCTATGAGGGTTAATTTGCAGAAATTTTGATTACATTGCCGCCGTCGTGTTTATTCTGTGAAGAGGAACAAAAGGATATTCAACACCTATTTAAAGACTGCATTATGATTGGGAGGGTCTAGGATAATCGTAATCCACCAGTTACATTTGTTGAAACATTGAACTTGAATTTCAGAGTGTGGGTTAGGAAGAATGTATATAGAAGTAGAGAAATAGAAGGGTATTTAGACCTAAAAAGGTCAATCATGATTGGATTAACCAAGGGAGAATTAGAGCAACTGAGTGATGGGTGACATTGAAGGTGAAAGGTCTTGTACAACAGGTGAATCGTTTTAAAGCTAGATGGGAACCACTGGGCTGTGATTGGGCTTAAGTTTAAATGCAATAGGGCAATCAACAAAGGTACCCACTAGGGGAGGGGGTATTGGCAGAATATGTAGAATTGCTGAGGGGGAAGTAATATGTGAATCCTCGAAGAAAATTGCTCAGGTGTCCTCGCTGGAACCGGAATTATGGAGTGTGGTTGAAGCCCTCTGGCAAGCAAGAAGGTTAAACTTGAAAAAAGTTGTCATTGAAGTAGACTCTATCGAAGTGATAAACTAAAAAAGGACTTTAAGACTTGTTTAGGCTTTTAGGATTTTTTTTTTTTTTTTGGGTGTAAACTAGTTTTGTACTGGTTTATTTTTAAGTAATATATGATTGGATTTACCTAGGATATACTACACAAACCATCCTAAAAAGTTCTAGAATATCATGGGGCTTAAGTTTTTAATGATTGAGAACTTTTCTCTCCTATAGAAAGCATGGGTTTCACTTTATTTATTTATTTATTTTTACCTCTTCAGATAAAGCTGCCTAATTGGATGGAAAACTACGTGGACTTTCATTTATAATGCTTACATGGTGGTTTATAAAACAATAGCCACTACTAGTGTTAATAGCAATTTGTTTTGCTATAAATGATGTGGGTTAATGATTTAAAAATATTTATTTCGATGTTTCATTTTCTATTCAAAAGGGTGGCCAAGCTTGAGCTGTAAAATAAAGAAAAAGAAAAAAGGAAGGAGCCCACACCTTTTACAGTTGGAAAGTGTACAATTTCGAAGACTTAAGATATATGTAATTATAAAACTTCTCAGCATGGTCGTAATTAAATTATTATTATTATTATTTATTGTTATACTTAATAACACCAAGAATTTCTAAGAATAAACGTATGAGCGTGAGACTTTATTTTTGGTTCTGTCAGTGAGGAATTGTCCTGTCGGATCATTCCTTGAATACGCGAGTTCAAGCCGTCTTTATGAAATGACAGAGAGTTGGAATTTTTTGATACACCGATGAGACAAGATATATCTCAAATTACCTGGAAGACATGAAAGTATGAATTGGGGATACATAGAAAGAATACATTTTGATTCTCTGTACAAAAATGGTGCGTCGGATTTTTTGACTTTCATATGGCTGATATTGATACTGCTGCAGTGCAGCTTCTTTCTTTTGTTGTAATACTTTCTATAAAGGCTTTTTTCTTTTTCTTTTTAGGTGGGAGTTGGAGTATAATAAAATCAGTACCTCATCTTTTGGAAGTTTTCTATTTTTTTAATAAAAATTTTGAGTTATTTATTCTAGTCTTCCAACATTTCAAAATGAGCCGATAGAGTCATTATTGAACTTTCTACTAAAAAAGATGGTCAAGATTGTAAAAAATTAATTATTGAAAGTTTAATTCTTCATTTTTTTTTTTTGTAATTGACCAAGATTTTTATAAAATCAATTATAAAGTTTTAAATGAGCTAAGTTGAAATAATATATGAGTTTTGACTCAATTCGAAAATTCAAAACTCGAGTTCAATTTGAATTTAATCGAGTTTAGAATTTTGAACATAAACTTGTTTTGAAGTGACGCTTAATAAATTCAAACTTGATTCAATTAAATTTTATAGGCTTAATTGTTTTGAAAAATATTTTTTTTTCTTTCAATTAGTATAACATTGATATGTAAACTCGATCCATAACCTAACTAATAGTCAAGTTTAATTTGAGCTCTATTAGGTTTGTGAGCTAGTCAAATTAAGTATTATAAACTTTGAATTTGATTCAATAAACTATTTAAATGACCTTAGATTAAGTTCAATTAAACTGTTAGTAGTTTGAAAGTAAGTTTGATCCATTTTTGTATTCAGTCAAGTAGAATGTATTATTTAGTTACTTTTTAGTGGGTATTATAAACTTTCGAGTTTGGTTATCAAATGTACAAAAAAAATATGGATTATAACACTGAGTGTTGTAATTTATCCTCTATTTGATAATAAAATTTAGAGGATTATGAAAATCGAATAATTTAGCTAAATACAGCAGAATGTTGAATATTTATCAAATGACATAAAACACTTTTTACTGAAATTCTTCTACTCTACTATCGATAAGTCTATGATAAGTAATGACTAAAACATGGCGTCAGATGCACTCTACTATCCTCTGGATTTTTCTTCTCATGTTTACAGAAACCTTTGAGAATGAACAAGAACAATCTTTTTTGTGTCAGAACAGTAAACGAAAGACAACATCAAGAAGCAATTAGATGCTTCTCCCTAATTTCTAGACATCCTTAAACAAACATCACCATTCTCATACTTATAAGTGCTTAGCTTCCATATAACACAAACATACATAAAACATCATAGGCTTAATATTTTATCTTCCAATGGCTTTGGCTAGTTTGTTCCTGAAAACTTTACAGCCAAGGCTGGCCCCTGTGGGGGGCAAGGAAAGGCCTTGGTCATGTAAAGGGTGTCCAAGAGCAGAAGTGGAATAGTGAGATTATGAAAAGGTTCATGGCAACAGATATAGCTAACAGTGAAAGGGCATCTGATGAGAAATCACTAGCCAGAGACGTTTCTGATAAAGAAAGTGGCAGCAAGTTCAGGTCATTTTCTATGAGGAACAACCCCAGGAGGAGTCTTTATTTGAACAGTGAAATGGATGCTATTCCTGCTGATCTTTATGGTATACCGTCTTTCTCAAGGACACGAAATCTAATTAGATAGATAGTGTTCTTTTCTTTGCTTGTTAAAGTTAATCATCTAATCGTCGAAATCAACTGTTAGAGAGACTGGACCGTAAAAATTCTTAGATAACTCTTGTACTTTGGTAGATAATATTGTTGTCTGATTTCATCATCTTGGTTATAAACGGCCTATTTGTTCAAATTACACATAAATCGAATGAAATATGACATCCCTAACTCAAGTCGGTATTATGGATTAAATTTGTCGTATTTTCATCATTGTTTAGTATTTTTTAATAAAAAACTTAGCGTACCTCTAAGCAACATTTGCTAGAGAGTCATAAAGTTCTTTCTAAAATTCAGGTCCAATAAACATTAATTTGCTTTGCTCGATGCAGAACTTATTCCTTCAGGAATGGCCATTGCAATGGGGGAAGCAACAAGGAATCTAACAAGGCTGTTCGACACCCTGAACATACTACCTAGGCAACTAACTGGCCAACTAAAGGAGACAGAAGACAGCTACAAACTGCGATACGAGGTGCCAGGGTTAACCAAAGATGAAGTTAAGATCAGAGTCCATGATGGTGTATTGACAATTAAGGGAGAGCGGAAGGATTCGGATTCGAAGGATGACGACGATGAGAAGTGGGGGTGGGAGAGGCACGGATATTACAATACAAGCCTTGTTCTTCCTGAGGATGCAAAACTTGATGAGATTAATGCTGAGTTGAAGGATGGTGTTCTGTTTATTACCATTCCCAGGACTGAGAAGCCCGAGAGGGTTATTAAAGAGATTAAGATCAAGTGAAGTACCGGGCTGTTTATTGGTATTTGACACCTTTTTTCTGTGTGTAATGAATGTTATTGGCAAAAATCAATATGCTTTTCTATGCAAATAAATATTTTGCATTTAATTTAGACTACAACAATCACGATCGATAAATTCTAACATGAACTTAGTCTATATAAACAATAGATCCTATTAGAGTAAGTATCCATACTATATATATATGTATATATATTCCTAATACAGTGTATGTCGATCACGTCTATATAAACACACAGTGGAAATCTGTTGTAATATATATTGAAGCGATGGACTTATAACAACTTGGTTAAATATCAGCGATCTAACCTTGAATCTGGAATCAAATATGTCCTTGCACGTATTGGTACTGTTACAAGGTTAGAATGCTAGTTTTTTAAAAGAGTCTGGTTTCGTGTTGTATATAAAACATTATTTTTTTGTTACAGTTTTTTTTTTTTTTAAAAAAAAAGAAGAAGAAGAAGAAGGAGGAGGGGGAGATAGTAAGGACCATCCTTGACTGATGATTTGAAGAATTCGATTTATTAGTACTCTAGCAAGAGCATACTGTAAAGGTTATGGTAAGAACATTGGGATAGTAGCTCTTAAATTCCTTAGAATCCTAATAACTAGTTGGAGAAAGAATCAAAGTCCGGGAATTAAGAGCAATGACCTTATATTTTTTTAATAATTATTTTTATGTTTATAACATGATCTGATTGTGTGTATATATATATATATATATATATATATAATCTTATTACGCAGATATTACCAAAGGAGGCCATTAGCACTCCAGTTGTTATAGAAATCTGGCTTGGCCTATTAATGCTCTGCCACTACACATGCAAGTCTTCTTTAAGATATACAAGAATTTTTGGCACTTCTTTTTGGCAGGGAAAAAGGATCAGTATTGCAAGGGAACCTTATTTTAAACAGAGTTTGTCATGATCAAAAATCTTATTATAGGGATTGTTTGTTGACGCAAGCAACTATTCGTTCTTGGGTATGAATAGTTTCATAAGAGTGAAAACGCGGAAAGCTTTCTTACCCACGATGACAATGCTGCAATGTTGCAGAGAAAAAGGCTTACAATAATAGGCAGTGTCTTGATCATCTATGGAGAGGGAGAATGTTTCAGTGGGACTTCTTAAAATGTAGCTATCTTCACTAGGGAATAAGCGCACTATTAGTTATCTAGATTCGTGCCAAAATCCAATCGATTTCTCTATAAATGAATAATTTAGTGGTTAGACCATAAATGACACCTTAACATTATTAGTCAAATATGGATAAACTTATATACTCCTAAGAAGTACATCTTAAAAGTTACCGAAGCCTCTTGAACTAAGGCCGGTAATTCGTGCTATCACATTATGTATCATATTTGTGTTTAACCAAATTAAGAAAAATCTCAATTATGACATGATTTATTTATTAATTATATATAAAAACCTGAACTCATAACCTAACTTATATGTCTAGTATTTAAGTTAGACTCGTTTATCGATTAAAAAGTTATACATAAGTCTATAAAATACTTACATATCCAATGTGAAAAAAAGTGATAATAAAATTAATTTTTCCAAATACTAATACCATCAGGTTTTACATATTAACATAAAATTATATCTTAAATAACAATTTTAGTAAAGTAAGTCTTATTAAATATAATAAATTTAAAAACTCATTAGTTTTATAACAATGTTGAATTAAGTTAAACCATAACTTAAATAGACATTATCACTACTTGTGATTTTCAAATTCATTACATTCTCTATCAAATCTTTAAGATAAACAGCCAAAGAATCAACATATATATATATATATATATATATATATATATTATATCAAATATATATTTAATATAACATTAAAAATAAAATAAAATAAAAAGATTTAGTTTATTACCTTTTTCTTCATAGAACTAATCATTTGTATATAAAATAGTTTCTATAGTTTTTGGCTTTAAGGAGCCATGATGTTGATTAAGGCTTCAACCTCTAATACTACATGTGGATTCAACAGCTACTATAGATATCAATATGCTTAGAATATCATGTACTATTCTTGCAACTTAAGGATATCATAATTAATTAGTTTTCTAAAAACTCAATATATCTAATTCAACCACTATATAGCGCTCTTCATCTAAATATAGCTCTAGTTTAGGTTTGGTGGTGCCACTCAAGATTTTCAAGCTTTAAAAAATTGAAATTCCTAAATAAGATGAAAAATTTTCGGATAAATAGATAAGATGAAAAATTGTAAGCATCATATAAAATAAAATTAACTTCAAAAGTGTAAAAACAATATACATAATTATAAAAATATAAAGTTACTTGCAAGTTATCACCAAGTCATTAATAATAGGTGTTTTGGCTTTTGACTTACTACTACTAATATTTTGATAGAAACTCACTCAATCTTTTTTCACATATTTATCAAAGAGAAAAAATAATGCTCTTTTAACTTTCATAGACTCATTTGAATCATTATCATAAATCCTTTGAAAACTCCGGTTAATAAAATCAAGTTTATATCATGGATCTAATGTAACAATAAAAGCAGTTAATTTTTTGGACAAATGTTGAGTGAAATGAGATTTTACCTAAAAAGTGAAATAATTTGAGAAAGAATAAGTGATAAAGCTACATGAAGATGATTCAACAAGAGAATAAATGAAATTAAGAAAGATATTTTTGCCTGAAAAGTGAAACAATTTGATCATTTTTGCTTGTGTGGTGTTGTTAGCTAGATAAACTAAGAAAGAGATAAATGAAAAGAAAAATAAAAATGATGAAAGAAAACTTTGGATTCTATGGTGAAACTATGAAACATGAAAGTGTACTATGAAATAGAATAAACTATTAAAGAAAATAATATAAATTTAAATATATTTAAAAATATTATTGATATTAAATGGGTTCACACCCATAACCTATTTATGGAACCTATTTAATAAACGGGTTTCCATGCTAGGCCTAAACCTAAACATGAATTTTAACATATCATTTCCAAGTTGAACCTCTTTATTATTCAAGTTAAGTTTTGTCAACCCAAACCTGTTTACAACCATGTCGTGTTATGTTTGGGTTTATGAGTTTGGTCCTAAATTGTCAGTCCTATCTTAAATAGTCACTTTTCATGAACTTTTAGCAATGTTCTCTAAGTTTTACAAAGAGGAGAAGTCACATGTTATGAGTTTAAAAGTGTCTACTTACATTTGACCAATAATTTTTAGAATGTATTTATGATTATCTCTCATTTTTTTTTATACTAATTCCTTAATTTAATCATGTAATTTTCTTATACATGTGTCCTTGCTCCAAATAAGTCACCAATGTTCATGGCCACAAAGCATAAGGAATATTAATTAAAAGACTCATTTAGTGTAATAACACAAATACAAAGGACTTAAGTAACTCTACTAAAATATGAAAGAATTAATAAACTTTAACACATATATAAAATACTTAAATAACTCACTTGCAATATAAAAATTAGTTGAATTTTGCAATAAACAAAAGGCTTAGAATATAATTATCCCGTATTTAAATATAAAAATTATATTTTTTATAATGTTAATAGTAACTTTTATATGATTATTAATGTGGCCAAACTCTACTATTTTCAATTGTAAATGTATTTATTAAACTATTTGACCATGTGTGGATAAATCTTAAGCTTAGAAAGTGTGATTTTATTTCCTCATAATTGTTGTAAATGTGCAAGTAAGGCTCCAGTCATCGCTGAAGTCCCAAAATTATTTGCTATTTTTGGTCCTTCTCACAACAACAATTTTAAGTCAGATGTTATTCGAATATGTTCAAAAGTTATGAAAACATGAAGTCTCACTTTAAGAGCTTACAAGTTTTATTTGCTTCAAAATCATAGAACGTGATCAACTTTCCTTATATTACTACCTTGATAGGAACATATAAGGTTCACAATCTACTATCAAATTTACAATTAGATAAAGAAGACTTATTCCAATTCTCATAATAATTCAACTCCAACTTATAACAACTCTTTTGTTTATAATAACTTTCAAAATCTCATAAAGAAAATATATATCATCTAAAGAAATATTAATATACCTAAAGCTAAACTAAGTCTATCTATTATTATGTTTCGAATGCACAAGTGTTGCTCCAATTATAGTTTAATGGTTAAAACATATTCATCACTTGAAAACACAAATCCCAAAATGGGTGAGCTATGAAGCCTAATATGCGTACGCCACACAAAACATATGCCATATCGTACACAAGCCTATACTTACTAAATACAACAAATAAGATTCATTAAATTATATTATAAAGCGTAGCATATTGTGGAATCTTAGCATCCTAAGATTTAGATTTATTTAGAATCCCACACGTGATGCAAAGTAAGTGTATCTATTAAATTTTGTAATATAATAAATTGAATACGGATGTTGTCCCACGGAGATTATGAGTGCTAATAGTAACTTATACTTTATTATCTAATTGATAAATTGTAAAAATTAATTAATTTTAAAACTAAAACTAATTATTATCTACTAAACAATACTCAATTAAAAAAAAAAAAGATTGTAATTAACTTCAAGATGGAAAACAAGTATCTAGTTTTTGCTTCCCCTAGAATTTGTTATGTGATATCTATAAAAATGGTTTAATTTCATTAACAAGGAGACTTCCTAAATTAGATTAATAACTTTCTCAAATTTATCAACCCTAATCTCAAAATATCTATTTAAATCTCTTTATAATAACATATTTCTAAGATTGCATTATGACCAATAAATTCTCTAAAAATAATTGAATCAATTCTGAATGAATCATATAACTTATCTCTAAGATTACATAAATTCTTTTCAATCATGTTAAATCTAATTACATATAAGATTTCTCAATAATAATGCATAGTATCAAATAATTAGAATAATACCTTAGATATATTACTCTAAACAAAATCAAGAACACATGATTGAATCAAGAAACTAAAGATTTCATTGAAATAATAATAAAACCAATTATATAATAACCCTAGGATTTACAAGTCTAGATACTAAAAATTTTAAACTCTAATAATAGTGAAATCAAAATTCCTCAACAATGAAAAAGTATTCATCATTAAAGAATTTCTAAGAAAAACTTTGATTCTTGAAGTAAAAGAATAGGCTCTTCTATTCCTCCAAAATAACTTTAAAACTTATATAAATGTCTTCTAAAAGTTATGAAGTTGATTCCCTCTTTTCTTTTATATAACAAGCATCCAAAACTCTATTTTAATGCCAACATGGTGTTTAATACAGTTGTACTTCAAATTGTGTCAAATCATTGAACAAAAAAGTCTAAAAACTGGAATCTAATATGTCTAGGTTATGCTTCAAAATAATTATTTTCGAAAGATACATGACCAATAGACACGGTCGTGTCTCATCTCATGTAACTCTCATAATTTAATTCTTCAAACTTAACTTTGACATGATTCTAGCATGGTCATGTCAACTACCCATGTCCGTCTTTAAGAGTTCATAACTTCTTCTATTTAGCTTCAAATTGAGTAAAATTTGATTCTTTTTCTTCCTTTTTAATTTAATTATTCATCAAAACATCAAAATCAAAATATCACTCAAGTTAAAAATAAAATCCTTTAAAAACACCAAAATTAGGAAAAATACTTTAATTCTCACTTAATATACATATCTAATTATGTATCTATCAAATTTTCTCATACTTAAGCATTTGCTTGTCCTCAAGTAGATTAATCAAATCAAATAGTAGGATAAGAAATACTTAGCCAAACTTATTACTATTCAAGAAACCATTCAAAAGAGATCTTATTTAACTTTGTAATATCTCAAGAAACAAATTCATAATTAAATTAATGACAACTCTTATACTTTTCACTTAATGAATTTTCAAATATTCTAAAGATACCAAGTAACTCAAATTCAATAATTAATCAATGCAAATTATAGTTTACTCATATCATTTAATAGAGGGCTTCCACAACTCAAAACTTGAATTATCATCTCCTTAGTCACAAAAAAGTCATAAAAACTTTACTAACTTAACTAAGATGTGTATACATCCTTCTTTAATTTTACTAAACACTATAATCCAAGATAAATATATAGTACATCCACTTATCCCTTAATCATTCCTCTAGTATATTTCTTTGTTGGAATTTTTTTTGTCAATTTAAAAGTAGTTTCATTGGTTAGTAAGTTTCAAACTAGATGATCTTAGGCTACTAAATTTTAAGATACCCTTTCGAACCATAAAATACCTTTATTTAATAGAGCTTATTTACTTGAGTTCAGTCTTCATATGGACTTTTTTCCTTCACCCTTTTAGTGAGCTTTCAGCCGATAATCCTGATCTCATCACTCAAGTTAACAAGTGTTATTCCACATAAAGGAGTCACCCCATAGGCTTAATTACTCAAGTCAATAAAGCCCATAGCTAAACTTTGATTAATTAATTTATTCTCTTTATTTATTTTACCTCCAACTATATTGATTTCTTAAGAAATTTTCAAATGATAAATATCAACTATTTACTTACCAAGGATTATAGGGCTTTAAAAACATCAAAGGGAGAAAGTATACGTTGAAGTAAGTTTAAAAGAAATCCATGACTAACTCTTAACTAGTGATGTTATTCTAATTTTAAATCTTAAAATCCAAAACTAAATAATACGTAACTTTACTCTACAAAGATTTTGTTATTCAATTAATTAAGATATCATTAAAACACTTTATTGATAAAGTATTTAATATTATCTAAAGAGTTATCATATGCCAAATTAAAAGTTAATTTAATGATTCCCATGTTAGATGAACAAATTTGATTTTTTGAATAATCACAAATTTGATAACACCTTCCCCACACTTAGAGCCATACATTATCCTCAATGTATGAATCAAAAAGAAAAACTAGAAAAATAAAAGCAAATTAAAAAAAAAAAATGAGGAAGGTAATGTGGAAAAGAGCTAATACTCCCCCCAAAAATTCAGCTTGTCCACTCCAAAACAATTTTAGCATGTCATTTTCTTGGTCTTAAATGCTCTAAGCTTGTAGAAAACTACAAAAATACAAAAAAGAAAAAAAGAAAACCAAACAAAAATCTAAAGCAGTAATTAAAAGAAAAGAAATAGTACAATTTAGTTTAGCAAGCCATATTAGTTTAATTAGATATATCAAAGAAAACAAACATGAAAGAAATGAATAAAATGAATTATGATCAAACTCCTCTTCCTCTCCTTTTTCATCTCCATCATCCTCATTCCCTACTTCGGCATCTACTATTTCTTTATCATCCTCACCATCGCCATCTCCCTCTTCCTCTTCTTCCTCCTCCTTTGTCTCTTCACTTTCATCATCATCTAAACCTGGATTGTATTCACTTGTATCTATGCCCATTGGAAATTCAATATTGAATTGTGAGGCGACATTATGAGCAAATCTTTCTAGCTTATTTTTCCTTCTGAATACCCTTCCAAGATATGTGTGATAATGATGTTGCGAATCTTGAACTTTTCTGAATTTCTTGATCATTTTGTCTACTTTATGCTTAACCCTATCTAATTGAGACTTTAGGTCTCTACTAACACTAGTAGATCAACTTGACCTTTCTCCTTGATGTTCCTTTGCCTTAAGAAGTATATGCATTTGTCTAAAACAAGTCAATTTGATAGGAATTACTTCTTTTAGAGAGGTCATAGGAAAGGGGTTGCTCAATACTCCCATAGCCTTTGCCAAAATCGTAATACAAGGTCCATGGTAGATATTCCTTACTTTAAAATGCCTATCGATATATAAAGAATGCTAACAAAATAGGCAAATTAACTGGGTACCTCTCAATCATGCTATAGAGATAGATGATGTCATGAGTAGATACCATGCCTATGCTCTTTCCCCTTCCACTAATGATTGGAAACAATAAACAATGGACTACTCTATCGACAAGGTTATGTAAGTGGAAGCTTTTGAAGTCTTCAGATTATACATATCTTAGTCGCTTATTCTTCCTCAATAAAATCAACAGGCAACTTCTCTTGGCAATCAGTAAGGTAAAGCCGCAAACTCTTCAATTTCTATATAGTTAGCATCATATAATTTGAAAGATGTACCAAACTTGACTATAGAAATCCAATAAAGCTGACCTTTTATCTTAAAGTTCAAGCAATTTTATATCCCTTAAGACATTCCTTCATGATCCAATTTGTAAGTGGTCAAGAACTCTAAAGTTAGGTCATTGTAAACTAGGGCCCTCAAGGAAAATAACCTCTCTAATGCTCCCACTCCAACCTGCCTCCGATCTCTTCATCCATTTGGAGACTCTGGATAACATCCCATTCAACGCAAAGTGTCTAACTGAATGTCTTCTTCTTTAGCATATTGTATCTATCTAAATGAGTTGTCTTAGTAAACTCTAGCATGGGATGATCTGAGGGTGGTGGTAAGTCTTTATTGAGGAGGTAGATGCTCTTAGATGATTTTTGCATTGAGTTGGTTGCTTAGCTTAACTTTATTTAAGAGCCATTTTTCTTGTAAATAAAAGAGATCCTTTAGCATAGGAAAATACACATACTATTCAGAATTTATCATCTATGATGCATATATAATACTAGATAAGTAAAGAAATAGACTTAAAAATGTACTTCAATTATCTAGTGTCAACAGCACCAAATGATTCGATCTAGGTTGATTCTAAGTACACCAAGATTAACTATCTTAATTATACGAATCCAAGCATTAGATCATCCTAAATATAAATCATATACTATTCATTAAGCTAACATGAAGTGAATTTGTACAAAAACAAAAGATTTATTGAGTAATTGTAAACATAGAGAAGGACACAACCTATCCTAGAATAAATACGGTTGTATCTCCCTCGTGTCTAATCATGAAACTTAAACAGAGGAATTTTGTGATTTTGAACTTTCTATACTTCATACTCATTGTTTCTACTTATTTTTTTTTTATATATATATAGAGAAAAGTTACCTAAACTAGCTAATATTGCCAAAATTAGAAAAGAATAAACAAGCCCTAAAACCTAACTCAATTTCGGTTTGAAAATAGCTAAAAATAGAGAAAATGAAAGCATATGATTAGTAAGATTAGTAAACGTACTTCATGTGAGCAAGAAATCGATGAAAAATCTAAAAAAATGGAGTGTAAGGTGAATATTGTAGAATGTATGTTCTTGTTCAACATGCTCATGTTTGAGGGAAAAACAGAGTGTGCGAATGATGTGTATAGGGTAATTTATGTGTACATGTCTAGCCTTTTTTATATAAAAGGGTGATACGTTAGGTTGACACAAGCATGTCTAGCTCGTGTCTATGCCTAGAAAAATAAAATAGATGATTTAAGATTAACACAACTTAGACACAACCATGTCTAAGGACCATGCAACTCTCATAAATAATTAAGAATAGGAACACTTAACACAACCTTAGACACAACCATGTCCAAAGGTTGTGTAACTCTCATAAATAATTAACATTATTGGGATGCTCTAGACACGACCTTGACATGATCATATCAATAGGTCGTGTATCTCTCTTAATTATTTAAAATTCAAAATCTCATTAGATATGACCTAAACATAACCATGTCAAAAAGTCGTGTAACTCTCATAAAAAAATAATTTTGAAAAATAGCCATGACACGAACTTAACATACTCATGTCTAATGGTCGTGCTACATTTGAAGAACATCATTACATGTAACATGGGCTAGACATGATTGCTCGTGTCAAGCTCACCAAAAAAAAAAAAAAAAGGCTTGCTTCCTATCACTCTCTCTCTTTTCTTTTTCTTTTTTAACTTACACTAAGCTATAGAATACTTAAGCTGCATCCAAGAAGCGCTTTTGTTTTACGTTGTTAACTCGATGAAATCCCATTTAATTTCGCAAACTTGGCATAGGATGGAGATAAAACTCCTCCCTTTTAGTTGATTCTAATTCTCCTCTCAAGTGAAGCTTTAAGCTTTAACCATTTACCTTAAAAATTCCTTCTTCTTTTTTAGGTGTATGACTTCTACTGCTCCGTAAGGAAAGACATAGATCACTATGAAAGGACTGAACCATTGGGACTTTAGTTTTCTTAGGAATAAATGTAGGCAAGAGTTCTACAGTAGGACATGGTCGCCTTCTTTGAATTGTCTCCCTTGCTTTATTCTTTAGTCATAGTATTTCTTAGTTCTCTCTTTATAGAGCTTGGAATTTTCGTATGCTATAGCATGCCATTCATCAAGCACATTTAATTGAAGTTTTCTATTAGTACCTACACACTTGAGATCTCAGTTAGCTAATTTAAAGGCTTAAAGGCTTTGTGTTTAATTTCTACTAGTAAATGAAAAGCTTTCCCATAAACAAGTTTGTAGGGAGTAGTTCCTATAAGTGTCTTGTAAGTTGTCCTATATGCCCATAGAGTATCATCTAACTTATCAAACTAATCTTTCTTATGATGCTTTACAATCTTTTCTAAGATTCGCTTAAGGTCCTTATTAGCGACTTCTATTTGATTGCTTGTTTGCGGATGATAGGGGGTAGCTAGTTTATGAGTGATGCCATAGCATCTAAACACTTTTTCAAGTTGATTATTGCATAAATGTGTTCCTCTATTGTTAATAATTTTCTTTTGGGGGCACAAAATCGAGAAAATAAAGTCTTAAGGAACTTTTTTACTACCTTAGTATCGTTAGTAGGTAAAGCTTAAGCCTTAACCTATCTAGATGCATAATCAATGGATACTAAAATGTATTTATTCCCATTAGAATTGGGAAATGGCCCCATGAAATCTATGCCTAAATATCAAATACTTCACCTACCAAGATGGGGTTTTGTGGCATCTTGTCCTAATGAGATATGTTTCTTGCTTGTTTGCAACTATTACAAAGCTCCATATACCTCTAGGCATCCCTGAAAAGTTTAGACCAACCGAATCCCAACTCTAGGACCTTATGAGCTATCCAATTGGCACTATGATGTCCTCTAGTTAGTCTGGAGTGACAATGGCTTAGGATTTGCTATCCTTCTTTATAGGAAACACATCTTCGAATAACCTATTCAACACAGACCTTAAATAAAAACAGATCCTCCCAAAAGTAGTACTTTACATTAGAAAAAAAATATCTTCTTTTGTTGATGTGATAGTCCTTTTGGTAAAATGCTAGCCATGAGATAATTAGTAATATCCACAAATCATGAGATTTGTTGTTCCTTTATCTGGGCTATTACATATGATCATTCCTCTAGGAACTCATTATTGATGCTTGGTTCCTCTAACTTCTCCAAGTTAGGGTTTCCTAATCTAGATAAATGGTTTGCTGCTAAGTTTTCAGCACCCTTTTTATCCTTGATTTCGAAGTCAAATTCTTATAGTTGGAGGGTTCATCTAATTAGTCGTAGCTTGACATCCATTTTAGTTAGCAAATACCTCTAAGTAAAATGGTCAATATACATAATAACCTTTGAAAGAATTAAATAAGACTGGAATTTACCAATTGCAAAAACTACTGCCAAAAGCTCTTTATCAGTAGTTGTGTAATTCTTTTGTGCATTAGTAAGAGTCATGTTGGTGTAGTAAATTGGTTAAAAGTGTTTGTCCCTTCTTTGTCCAAGGACTACACCAACTACGAAGTCACTTGCATCACAATTTATATGGCCATAATGCACATTTAAAATGTTGTCGGCGCATTATATAGACTAAAGGGCATTCTCCTAGATGCAAAGGTGCCATATGAATATGTAAATGTCATCTTTTCTTGGTCTTCTAATGCAATTTGTATATGAAAGTAGCTAAATAAGCCATCTAAGAAACAATAATACATAGGAACTACTAAACACTTCATCATTTGATCAATAAACAAGAGGGGAAAATGATCCTTGTGTGTGGCATCATTTAATTTCCGTAATCAATGCACACCTTTCAGCCTATGTGCATGGGGATCGATTTGTTTTGCTTATTGGGGACTACCATCATTCATCCTTTCTTAGGCACTACCTACATAGGACTTACTAATGAGCTGTCAGAAATTGGATAAATCATACCTTCATCTAGTAGCTTGATCACTTCAACTTTGACTACTTCTTTCATATTAGGGTTTTGTCTTCTTTGAGGTTGCACCATTGGTTTTAAATTTTCCTCCATTAAAATTTTATGGGTATAAAATGAAGGACTAATCCCCTTTATGTTTGAGATTTTCCATGCAATAGCCTTCTTGTGTTTCTTGAACACTTTTAGCAATTTCTCCTTTTGGTTTGTCTTTAATTTAGAAGCTATGATCATTGGTAGCCTAAACTCCTTTTCTAAAAAGCAATACTTCAGACAATCAGGAAGCTACTTCAATTCTATTACTGGTGGATCTTTGATGGAAGGTTTCAACCTTGTTTCCTTCTTCATATTGATTTGCTCAAACCCCTTCTTTCTAATAATGGAATCATTAGCCTCTAACTAGGCTGCTACTTCAACACACTCAAGGTTTTCTACTTCTTCTTCTATCCCTTTTTGTAAGCAACATTCCAAGGGATCCTTGGATAACATCTCGTATGTACAATCAACAACAAAGAAATCAGTAGTATCCAGGCAGTAACATGTATTATCTTGATCCGTAGATTTTTTTCATAACTTCTGGCACTTTAAAAATTATCTTTTCATCCCATACCCTTAATATGAGTCTACCATTATTGACATCAATAATAGTCTGTTTGTAGTCAAGAAAGGTCTACCTAAGATAAGAGCTACTTTTATGTCCTTATCCATATCAAGTATAACAAAATCCATGAGAAAATTAAACTTTCCTACTTGGATGAGCACATCCTCTATAATTTCCTTAAGGTATGTAAGTAATGTGACGAATCTATTAGCTAGTTGCAAACTCAAATGTGAAGATTTGGCTCTCTTAGTCTTAGTTTTTGAAATAATAGGTATGGTAATAGATTAATACTTACTCTTAAATCTATTAAGAATTTATCAACTAATAGGTTATTGATTAAATAAGAAATAGTAAAACTCCTTAGATCTTTTAATTTCTTATACAACTTGTTCTGAAGGATCGCCAAGCATTCCTCACTTAATATAACAATTAAAAGCTCCTCCAACGTCCTCTTATTGGATAATAAGTCCTTTAGAAATTTTGTATATTTTAGCATTTGCAATAAAGCATTAACAAGAGGTAAGTTAATATGTAACTGCTTAAAAGATCAAGGAACTTATTAAATTGCTCATCCGAGTGGTCCTTTTTAAGACTTTGAGGATAAGGTATAGGTGCTATTTACTCCTTCACTTTCTATAGCTCTATACTCTCTTTTTCTTTAACTTCCTCGTCTTTCATTTTTTATTCTCTACTAATTTTCTATTCAACTTGTGATTTCTTTTCACTTCTAAAGGTTATTACTCTCACATGCTCTTTAGGATTAGTCTCAGTGTTTTTTAGCAATGTCTCTTACTGTCTTTCAACCATCATTTTTGCAAGTTGACTCACTTGATTTTCCAAGTTATGAATAGAGGCTTTTTTATTTTTTAGAGATGTCTCAATGTTTTACAATCTAGCCTTGTAAGTTTGAATATATTTAGTTAAAAGTTATTCTAAACTTGATTTCTTCTCTTGTGGTAAAGGTTGTTGAAATCCTAGTGGAGGCAAATTCATTCTTTGCTGATTTTGATTACTCTAAGAGAAATTTGGATAATTCCTCCGTCTCAAATTATAGATGTTACCATACAGGTTGTTTTGAGATCTAGAGGGGTTTCCTAAATAATTTTCTTATTCCTATTGGTCTTGTGTCCTAATTACCTCTAGACTTGCTTCTTCTGAATTATGTTGAGGATATACAGAGAGTGTATTCAATTTCCTACTAATTGCATTAGCCTTGTTGGCTAAAGTTGTCACTACATCTAACTCATAGATACTCACAACCTTGTTTCTCACCCTAGCACCTTCCCATTGAGAACTATTCATTACCATGTTCTTAATTAAATATTGGACTTCTTCAAGTGTTTTAGTGTTCAATATTCCTCTAGTAGCAACATCTATCATTTGCCTAATTGACAAATAGAAATCATTATAGAAGGTTTTGATTTGCATTCATAGAGAGAGGCTATGATGTGGGCATTACTTCAATAGCTCCTTGTATCTTTCCCAAGTATCTTACAAGGTTTTGGCCTCCAATTAAGCATATGACGATATGTCTTTTTGAAGCTTAGCTATTTTAGCAAGCGAGAAATATTTTCCAAGAATTTTTTTTGCTATACCATCCCATGTAGTAATAGATTCCCTAGGGAGTAAAGTCAACCATTTCTTTGCTCGAACTCTTAATGAGAATAGAAAGAGCTACGACTTAATTGCATTGTCAAAAGCCCCATTAATCTTAAAAGTGTCACAAATTTCCAAGAAATTTGATATGTGAGTATTGGGGGCCCTCATCCTATAAGCCATCGAATTGCACAAATTGTTGCACCATTTGCATGATATGCGACTAAATTTGAAAATTATTGGCGGCAATAGGTGGCCTAATAATACTAAAGTCAACTCTAACCAAGGAAGATTTTGAATAATCGGACATAGTCCATTATTGGTTCTGGTCTTTGTTGCCCATAATTTCCAAATTGTCCTCTTCCCTTTCTACCTTAATTCTTAACGGAGATCCTTGATTTATTTCCTCCACTATCTATCTAACTGTCTTTCTTGAATGCCTAGCTATCTTTTCAATCTCTAGAACAAATATTAACGCATCCGATGGAGTACTTCGGGTCATGCATTACAGAAAAAGAAAATGAAAAACAAGAAACAAAAAAATAATTAATTTAATAAAGTGATCAATATTCTTAATATCGCAGTCCTTAGTAACAATGCTAACAACTTGATGCAAGGTAAGTATACTTACTAAATTTTATAATATAGTGAAGTGAATATAGATATCATCTTACATAGATTACAAGTATTAATACTAACCTACATCTTATTATCTAATTAATAAATTTTAAAGATTAATTAATCTAAGAATTACAACTAATTATTATCTACTAAACTAAAGACTCGATTAAAAGAAAGAAGAATAAAATAGATTGTAATTAACTTCAAGATGGCAAGACAAGTATCTAGACTTTACTTCTCCTAAGATTTATTATGTGACATCAATAATATTGCATTAAGAACAATGAATTTTCTAAAAACAATCGAATTAATTTCGGAAGAATAATATAATTTATCTCTAAGATTACATAAATTCCTTTCAATCATGTTAGATCTAATTACACATAGGATTTCTCAATCATAATTCATAATATCAAATAACTAGAATGATATCGTAGCAATATTAATCTTAAAAAAAAATAAAAAACACATGATTGAATTAAGAAACTAAAGATTTCATTGAAATAGTAATAAAACTAATCACATAATAAACCTATGCCAAAAGCCTAGATACTTAAAAGTTTAAACTCTAATCATAGTGAAATAAGAATTCCTCAATGATGAAAAAGCATCCATCATCAAAGAATTTCAAAGAAAAACTCTAATTCTTGAAGTAAAATAATATGTTATTCTATTCCTCCAAAAGAACCATAAAACCTATAAAAACATCTTCTAAAAGTTATGAGGTTAGTTTACTCTTTTCCTTTATATAGCAAGCATCTAAAACTTTATTTTAATGTTAGCAGGGTTGTGATTTGCGTCGTGTCAAAATTGTTGAACAAAAAAGTCTGAAAACTAGAATCTACAGTTGACACAATCGTGTCTAGGTCATGCTTTAAAATAATTATTTCTGGGAGATACATGACCAATAAACATAGTTGTATCTCACTCCCATGTAACTCTCATAATTTAATTTTTTAGACATCAACTTCAACACAATTCTAGTATGGTCATGTCAACTGCTAGTGTTTGTCTTCAAAAGTTCATAGCTTCTTTTATTTAGCTTTAAATTGAGTAAAATTTGATTCCTTTTCTTCATTTTTAATTTAATTATTCATCAAAACCTTAAAATCAAAATATTGCTTAAGTTAAAAATAAAATCCTTCACAAACACCAAAATTAGAGAAAAGTACTTTAATCCTCACTTAATGTACATATCTAATTATGTATCTATCAACATGCACACACATAAGATCTTGAAGGGTCATCTAATCCACATCCCCATCGCAAAATCTACAAGGGATGATTTTAGACCTTATTGCTAATATAAAAAATAGTTTCATTCTAAGTTTACCGCCTATATCATGTCATCAAGAGCACGATCTATATATAACATCCAAACTAGTGTTCCATTCTACCAATTTTCCCTATTACAACTTTCCCCTACTCAACTGACTTGTATCAGTTGAAGTACCCTCATATCAACAACTTACTAAGCCATGAATCATAACTTAGGCACCTAACTAAAAGCCACATTAATTATAGGAATCTGCCCCTTCTAGATTCAAGAGTTTTTTATTCATTTTCATCTAACCTTCGTGCACATACATCTTATAATAGAACTCACATACTTAAAATCCATTTAAGATCTTATAAACCTATGGACCAAAATCAACTCTTAGAATTAAAATATATTTGTATAGATAGATAGATAGATAGATAGATAGATAGATGATTATTGCATTATTTCAATTCTTAAGAATACCATTAGAAGTCATACTCAAAAGGTGGTTCTACACATATTAGATCTTCAAAACCTACTAAGGATAAACTAGTTTGACCTATTTGATCGAACCTAACACAAGGAGATTTGGTAGATTGAGTTGTAAATTTGGTCAACATAATTTTCTTTAAACTTTAGATTTATAACTATTAATAGGCCTTTCAATCGTGGACCTTAAAGTCCGGCTTGACAAGCCCATCATTGGAGCCAAACAAGCCTTGATGATAACATATGCTTTAGATTAAGATAGTCTATTGAATCTTTAAATTCACTCCACCGTATCTTCTCATGTTAGGTAAGGATATCTCAAAAGAAGGTACGCTTGCCACATTCAACTCCTGTCCTCCATGCCTGTAAATTAAAGGCTAAGGCTTTAAGGTAAGAGATCAAAACCTTAACACACACATTGTTTTACTCCTATTATTATCAACCTCCTCCTTGCATCATCCATTGACTTAAGCATTAAGTTGTTATTGTTAACCTCCTCCTTGCATCATCTACTAACTTAAGCATTGAGCCCATACGTCGAATATACCTTAAGCTCCCCCAATAGCTCACGTTTCTTCTCTTGTAGATGCTATGCTCTTGCAATCCATTGTCATGCCTGGCCTAGACCCTCTATAAGAGAAAAGCAATAACAAAAATGACCTTTCTTCCAAAAATTGATTAAGCACTTCCTCATTGAGATTTTATCTTCCAAAAAACTTAATTTCTTACTCCCATATATCATTTATGAGGAAATTAATGATGACATCGTTATCTCTATAAACCAAATTTCATAAATCAAATAGATTCCAATCAAATCCTTTATCTTGAACTATTAACTTAAAATTCCATATTTAATATATGTTTCACATTTATTCCTTTTGTGATATATAACCTAGGGTAAATTTTCTAATTCTAATTAGTGATCAAATCTTAAGACATAAATGATAGGGAGATGATCATTACTAATTCACGAGAACAAAGAAGGGAAATGAATACTTTCTCTTTAAATCTATCAAAAGTAGATCTCCTTAGACCAAGATGTTCCCTTTATTAAAAGACATAATCATGATTTTTAATGATAAGAGACCATGAAGAAAAGAGAAGGATTCACATGGTTTCTTGCCATCATATTAGCCTTTCTTGAGATTCCTTACTATTTCCCACCTTGAACATATAGCAAAAGGTTCATGTTAGAATTATTATTGGAAAAAATTATATGCAAGGGGATTAAAATTTGGGATCAAATTAAAATAAAGAATCAAACTTTTAAGTGGTTAAAACATAAAATTGGAGTTATGTTAGGTGGTTAAAATAAAAAATTAAACTTTTAAGTGGTGAAAATAGATTATCAATATCATACTATATATGGTTTAAATAAAGAATCTGTTACTATCATGCAAATATGCTAAATGGTTCAAACAGAGAATTTGTTATTGTTTGTAACAACGCTATGATAAGATCCTTTATTTAAACTATTTAGAATAATGTTGATTCTCCATCTTAACCATTTGAAAGTTCGATAATCTATTTAAACTTGATCCTAAATATTGATCCCCTCGCTCATAATTTTCCCATTATTATTGATTTCCTATTAATGATCTATAAGAATAATTTATTTAAGGAGTTATACATTTATGGAATGAGACATGTACTATGATTTTGGAGTTATGCATGAAAGTAAGAGGAATACAACGATGACTAAGGGTTGAAAGAGAGAGCCAACGTACGAGGAGGAGGATATATTTACAATCTTAATAATGGTTTGGAGAGTATGTGTATCTTTTTAAAATTAATGGAGAGATATAATCACATTTTAAGAATTTATAAAATTCTCACTACAACATTTTTAAGATATTGGTACAACAAATTGCATCCTTATATAAGAGTTATTAAGACTAAAAAGCTATCGGGACCCAAATACATGTGTTCTCGTTGCTTCTCTTAAGTAGCCATGGTATTAGGTTATTGGGACATGGTACGTGTAACGCCCTGAAACCCAAGCCACGCTACTGCCCACCACGTGTCCTTATCTCATAAGAACACGTTAAGGCTCTGATACATTTTAACCTATAACTCCTATAATAAAACATTTCATACATCCTCAAAATTCCAATGATAACTTAAACCCAATTAATTATCTAAAATAGCGGAAGTCTTTAAACACCAAAAATAACAATTTCAAAAGATACTATCTATTACAGTTAAACATCTTAAATTCCCCCAAAACTTAATCACCATAATAATAATGGTACTCTTCGTCTTCCTCTCTCTATGGTTCACCTAAACCTAAGTCATCTTTTGGGTTCTCATCTCCCTCAACACTTATATCTAAAAATGATTTCCCGAATGGTAAGTTAATGCCCAGTACGTATAACACAAACACATACACATGAACAAATATAAACATGTATCACATACACCATGCAGAATTTAAACATAGACAACCATTTCATAATATAATTTATGTCCATAAGCAAACAACATGGTACTCATGATCCCCTTAACACACTTAACACATTGGAGCACGGCTTAGTGATGGGAACCGCCACTACGAGCCTCACACCTATGTCCACTTAAACCTTAAACTTGGTGATGGGAACTCCTACTATGGGCCCCACACCCATATACACTTAACCATTTAATCAACATTTAATCCAAATTATTTCCAAGCACGACTCTACTAGGGACAACGTCACACAAAAATCATTGGTGTGCTCCCTAGGGATCTACCACTATGGGTCCCTAGGCTGAGCCAAGCACATATAGCATGCTACTTAAACATTTAAACCGATTCATCAATTAAAACAAGTTCCTTACACAAACTCACTTAAACAAGCATAAATCAACATGCAAGTTACAGGTACCTTGAATCTTAACCTTAAGCACTTCCTAGTCTTGGACTTATTCTAATTGGAAATCTATACACATTAACATGCTCTTCTTAATATTCAATCTAAGATCAATATCATTCTTAATTTTTTTAATCCTATTCGTTTCATTTCTTTGAGGCCTTACTAGTTATCTAGGTTGCGTAGAAATTAGTTTAAATTGAAGTTAAACAAACATATAATTATGTTATACTTTATTCAACACGATCATGTTGGGGATTGTGTTGCTCAACACAACCCTAACACGGTCGTGCTTCAACCTATGTTAAGGGTTGTGTATCTCTCGGTGAAAAACTTAGTTTTAACATGGTCTAAACATGACCGTGTTGCGAGGTCATGTTACCCTTGTTTAACACGATTGGAACACAACTGTATGGAGTGGCCATGTATCTCTCGGTGCACTTTTCCATTTTAACATAGTCAAAACATGATCATATTGGGAAGTCGTGTTGCCCTTAACTTAACACAGTCGAAACACGACTGTATTGGGAAGCCGTGTATCTCTCAGTGCATCTTTCCATTTTAACACGATCAAAACACGATCGTATTGGTAGGTCATGCTACCCTCAGCAATCTTCACAAACCCTATTTCTTCTACTCCAATTTCTCCTATAATTGATTCCCTTTATTCTTTAAGCTTAACTAAGTCTCTAAATTACGTAATTGCATCTAACTTATAAAGAATTTCATACTTCAATCTATAAGTCGAAATTCTCGGATCATCGATTCTCCATTCTCATACGTCCCTTCACAACCTCGTTTTATGCATGAACAATCGACGCTCATAACTACAATTTCCATTAATCCTGAATTGAAATCTGTATAAGATCCCTTACCTTTCGTACTTGGAATTAGGTCGCACCGTCTCCTTTTCCTCTTATCTTTAAGGTTCCTATCAAGAGCATCCGTCCTCTATGGTTCTATTTCACTGCTCAGAATGACAAAGGTGACTCTTTAGGTTAACTTAGAGTCTTTATACTCTATGTGTGAAATGTCTAAATTGCCCTTCTCGTTTTTCTAAAATTCTATTTTCATCCTTAGCTCTTTGTGATAATATATTTATTAAATAAATCAATAAATAATAAAATCTTTCAGGTATTACATTCTTCTCGCCTTATAAAAACTTTTGTCCTCAAAAGTACCTAATTCTAGAAGAGTTCTGGATGCTTCTTCCTCATTTTTGCTTCTATTTCCCATGTCACTTTCCTTTCTGTTTGGTTTATCCATTGCACTTTAACATAAGGGATTGTTTTTTGTCTTAGCACCCGTTCCTTAGTGTCCAAAATCCTTATTAGCCTTTCTAAAGACGTTAGATTTGGCTACATATTCGATGGTTCTAAGGCCACTATTTGATTTGGGTTGGGTACATTCTTCCTCAACATGAATACATAGAATACATCATGTACCTCGACTAAATTCTGTGGAAGGGCTAATATGTAGGCCATTGTGCCTATTCTCTCTAAGATCTCAAATGGGCTTATATACCTCGAGTTTAACTTTCCCCGCAACTCGAATTTGATCACTCCATTTATTGGAGAAATCCTCAATAACACCTTATCTTCCACTTGAAATTCCGAGGGGCATCTTCTCTTATTTACATGGCTCTTCTGTTGAGACTAAGTCGTCTGAATTCTCTGTCTTATGAGTTTCACTTTGTCTATTGCTTCCTGTACTAATTCCAGCCCCATCATCTATCTTTCTCCCACTTCATCCTAATGTAGTGGGGATTTGGATCTTCTTCTATAATGAGCTTCATATGGTGCCATCTAAATGGTCGCCTAGTAAATGTTATTATAAGCAAACTCCACTAGAGGTATATGCTCATTCTAATTCCCTCCAAAGTCTAGTGCACATGCCCTGAGCAAATCTTCTAGTATTTGTATAATCTTTTCAGACTGACCAACCATCCGTCTATGGGTAGAATGATGTACTGAACTGCAGCTTGGTGCCCAATGCCTTATATAGGCTGCTCCAGAATCTACTCACAAACCTTATGTCTCTATCATAAGTGATTGTCACTGGCACTTCATGCAATCTAACTATCTCCTATATGTATATCTGAACCAGTTTCTCCCATTTATATCATACTTTGATAGGTATAAAATGAGCAGACTTGGTAAATCTGTCCACTATGACTCAAACTGCATCATGCTTCTCACTGGTATTCGAGAGGGCTGTAACAAAATCTATTGTCACATGCTCCCATTTCCACTTCGGTACTGGAAGAGGTTGTAATTTTCCAGCTGGTCTCTGGTGTTCTATTCTAATCAGTTGGCATGTGAGGCATTTGCCTACATATTCTACTATTTCTCTCTTCATGTTTCTCCACCAATAATAACTCTTCACGTCATTGTACATTTTGGTACTTCCAGGATGTATTGTGTAGGCGGAGTGATGCACCTCTTTCATGATCTCTCTCTTCAATTTCGCATCACTCGACACACATAGTCTCGTTTTGTACCTCAAGGTCCCTTCTGTATTTAAGTTGAATTTTGGTGCCTTACCTTATCCCACTCGACTCTTGATCTCTTGAATATCCTTATCTTCCATCTGATCCGATTTAATTTTGTCTTCTATGGTTAGCTGAATCCTTAAAGTAGCTATTTTCGCTCCCACTTCTTGTGCTAAGACTTCTAGCTCTAATTTGCGCATGTCCTCTAACAACTCATGTTGCGAAGTGATTAGAGTGGCTATATTGCCTTGTTTCTTTCTGCTAAGGGCATCCACCATATTGGCTTTTCCTGGATGGTGTTGTATTTCCCAATTGTAATCTTTTATTAACTCTAACCATCTCATCTGTCTTATATTCAACTCTTTCTGTGTAAATATATACTTTAAGCTTCTGTAGTTAGTGAAGATTTTACACCTTTCTCCATATAAGTAGTGTCTCCATAGTTTCAAAGCTAACGCTACAGCTACCAATTCCAAGTTGTGAGTGGGGTAATTCTTTTCATATGGCTTCAATTATCAAGATGCATATGCTATTACCTAATCACCTTGCATCAATATACACCCTAAACCTTGAACTGAGGCATCGCTATACACTGTAAACTCTTCTCAACTCTTGGGCAAAGTCAAAAATGGCGCTGACACCAGTTTCTCTTTGAGCATCTAAAAGCTAACTTCACATCTGTCATCCCATTCGAATTTCACACCTTTCTTTGTCGGTCTAGTGAGAGGAGTTGCTATTTTGGAAACCCTTATACAAATCTCCTGTAGTAGCCTGCTAGACCTAGGAAGCTTTTTACCTTTGTAACTGTCTTCGATCTGTGCTAGTCTACTATTGCTCTCACCTTTTCTGGGTCCACAAATATACTATCCCTATTAACCACATGACCTAAGAAGACTACTTGTTCCAGCCAGAATTCATATTTACTAAATTTAGCATACAACTTCTCATCTTGTAGCCAGCCTAATACTAGTATCAAGTGCTCTTCATGCTCCACAATACTTTTAGAGTATATCGGGATATCATCTATAAAAAAAATTACAAATTTATCCAGGAAATCCCTGAATACTCTATTCATTAAATCAATGAATGCAGCTAGTGTATTCATTAGTCTAAAGGGCATTACTAGAAACTCGTAATGCCCATATCTAGTCCTAAATGTTATTTTTTGGATGTCCTCTTCTCTGATTCTGAGTTAATGATAGTCTGATCTCAAGTCTACTTTAGAGAACACTTGAGCTCCATGTAACTGATCAAATAGGTCATCTATCCTAGGAAGAGGATGTTTGTTCTTTATAGTAACCTTGTTTAACTCCCTATAGTCTATATAGAGCCTCATGCTTCCATTTTTCTTCTTCATAAACAGGACTGGTGCACCCCAATGACAGACACTAGGTCGTATAAAACCATTATCTTGTAACTCATGTAATTATTTTCTTAGTTCTTCTAATTCCACCAGTGCCATCCTATAGATTGGCTTTGATATGGGTATTGTACCCTGTACCAAGTCGATGTTGGATTCTATTTCCCTAGTTGGGGGTAAACTAAGAAGATTTTTTGGGAACACATCAAGAAATTCCCTCACTATCTGTACTTCTTCCATCCTAACTTCTTAACTAGCTTCAACAAATATGTTGTTAATACACTTTTTCCTCACATCTCATATGTAGGAAATCTAGTGGATCTCTACACTTCTAGCTTGTATTCAAAATATCCATCTCCGAGTATATTAAACTGTACCATCATGTTGTGGCAGCCAATGGTGGCATGGTATTTTTATAGCCAGTTGACACCCAAAATAATGTCAAACTTTATTATCTCTAAGACCAGGGCATTACCCTACCATGTATTTCTATTCACTTTTTTGCATATCCTACTTATTCTTCCTCCCACTCCTAAAGGATTATTAACAGCCAGGTAGTCATTCATATTTTCAACATCCAAAGCACATGCACAAACAAAATTCTTAAACACACAGGACACAGATGCACCGGTATCAAATAGCTCATATGCATTGTAGGAGTGTACTGGAAACATACCTGCAATGTTGTCCGCATTTAAGCTATCCTGGTGGTGCTGTTGCTAAATGGCAAACATTCTGGTAGAAACTCTTTGTCTAGGACCTCCTACCTATGGTCTACCTCCTTGTCCTCTCACCGGAGGTCTAGCTACCTATTGAACTGGTCCTACTTGATTTCTAGTTTATCCCTGAGGACAATTGACTGCCTTATGTCCCCTCTGGTTGCACATATGACAAAAGATTAGGGGAACTAACCTTTCCATGAAATGTCTGCTGATGTGCCCTATCTTCTCACGAGAGAAACATGCCCCATTTGGCCATCTACCCTCTTTTAACTCATGAGGTTTGTAACATTTGGGACATTTAGCATTTGTGTCTGTTGTAGTGAGTGTTAAAGGCACTTGCTTGATCTAGAGAGAAGGGGCTACAACTCTAGGTGTTCTGCTTTACATCAAATGATGTCTTTTTATCCCTATCTTACCCCATTCCATTAGAGGCAAGTCTTTTTCCTAGAGCTATTGCTGCTCAGTGGCTTCTCTGTTCTTTTATGATCTTCTTATTCTATTTGAGGCACTTCGCTTTTTCTACCATTTCAGCATATATATTTAGCTGAAAGGCCCTTAATACAAGTTGTAGGTCTAATTTCAATCCTCTCAGGAACCTTCTGGCTCGTGATCTATCATCATTACATACATTTTCGAGGAGAAACTAAACGGGGCAATTCAGCTCTACCTCATACTCTTCAATAGTTTGGTTCCTTGTTCACAATTGTAGTAATCGTTCTCCATTCTATCTCTGGAGCTGTTAAGGAAACATCTCTGATAAAACAACTCCTTAAATACCGCCTAGCTCATGCACTCCCCTACAAGTCTAGGAACTGAAGCCTACCATTTTGCTGCAGTTTCCTTCAACATGAATGCAACATAATTTACTTTCCTATCTTCTAATATCTGGGAGGCAACAAAGGTCTTCTCAATCTCCTGCACCCAATTTAACCTCAATTGGGTCATCCACTATGGGGTTAAATTCCTTAGCTACTCTTATGAACCTATCAAAGTTAATGGGTTCATTGGCATTCCTATGCTGTGAGACATTGGGTGCTTGGTGTTGTTATACCAATAGTCCCACTAGGGGGTTCACAGTACGCAATAGTTGAATTGTCTTTTCAGCCATTTGACCTCTTTCCCTTTATTGCTATGGGTACCGAGCTTCCTTCTCATTAGGGTTATCACATCTAGCACCTCTGCCAGCTCCTAATCTAGTAATTCTTCTTGGAGGCATTCTGCTTAAGAAGGGACAACTGGATCTACTCATGTTAGTATCAGTCAGGGTTAGTTTCATAGTGTATAAGTATATATACACATACCACTACACAAAGGGTCTATTCATATATAAAGCTTAGCAGTTAAAAGAATACAAGTAAAATAATAATACAAGAAAATAATTACATAATTAAGTAACGTCCCATTTTTTACCCACTCTCGTCATGTTTAACTATCTTATAGATCTAATGCTTAATCCTCTTAAAGATCATATCTTAGACCCTATTGTTTAAAACTTATAACTATTGATCTTCACTTAGTGCTAAGGATCATTACTTAAGCTCTCCAATATCAACAACCTATACTCTATAGATCAAAACTTAATTCATAAAGATCATGAACCTATTCTCTATAGATTCAAACTTAAGTCTCTAAAGATTATAAAACCTAGAGCTTTGATACCACCTAAGATGTAACACCTCGAAACCCATGCCACGTTACTGCCCTCTACGTGTCCTTATCTCACAAGAACACATTAAGGCTCTGAAAAAATTCTGATACATTTTAACCTGTAACTCCTATAATAAAACATTTCATACATCCTCAAAATTCCAATGATAACTTAAACCCCATCAATTATCTAAAGTAGTGGAAGTCTTTAAATACCAAAAATAACACTTTCAAAAGATATTGTCTATTACAATTAAACATCTTAAATTCCCCTAAAACTTACTCGCCATAATAATAATGGTACTCTTCGTCTTGCTCTCTCTATGGTTCACCTAAACCCAAGTCATCTTCTAGGTTCTCATCTCTCTCAACACTTGCATCTAAAAATGATTCCCTGAAGGGTGAGCTAAAGCCTAGTATATATAACATAAACACATATGCATGAACAAATATAAACAAGTATCACAGACAACCATTTCATAATATAATTTATGTTCACAAGCAAACAACATGGTACTCATGACCCCCTTAACACACTTAACACATTGGAGCATGACTTGGTGATGAGAACTGCCACTACGAGCCACACGCTCATGATCCCTTAATCCTTAAACTTGGTTATGGGAACTGCCATTACGGGTTCCACACCCATGTACACTTAAACCTTAAACCTAGTGATGGAAACTGCCACTATGAGCCCCACACCCATGTACACTTAATCACTTAATCAACATTCAACCTAGATCATTTCCAAGCACGACTCTACTAGGGACAACATTACATAAAGATCATCGAGGTGCTCCCTAGGAATCTACTACTACGAGGCCCCTAGGCCGACCCAAGAACATACAACATACTACTTAAATACTTAAACCAATTCATCAATTAAAACAAGTTCCTTACACAAAATAACTTAAACAAGTACGAATCAACACGCAAGTTACACATACCTTGAATCCTAGCTTTAAGCACTTCCTGGTCTTAGACTTAATCTAATTGGAAATCTGTACACATTAACATGCTCTTTTTAGTATTCAATCTAAAATTAATATCACTCTTAATTTTCTTAATCCTATTCATTTAATTTCTCTACGACCTTACTAGTTATCTAGGTTGTGTGCAAATTAGTTTAAATTGAAGTCAAACGAACATATAATTATGTTATACTTTATTCAATATGGTAATGTTAGAGACCGTGTTGCTCAACATGGGTTGAAATACAACCATGTTAGGGGTCGTGTATCTCTTGACGAAAAACTTAGTTTCAACATGATCTAAACACGACCATGTTGCAAGGTCATGTTAACTTTGCTTAACATGATTGAAACATGACCGTGTGGGGTGGCCATGTATCTTTCGGTGCACCTTTCCATTTTAACACGGTCGAAACACTACCATGTTAGGAGGTCATGTTGCCCTTAACTTAACATGGTTGAAACACAACCGTGTTAGGAGGTCGTGTATCTCTCGGTGCACCTTTCCATTTCAACACGGTTGAAACATGACCGTGTTGGTAGGTCGTGCTACGTTCGGCAATCTCTACGAATCTTATTTCTTCTACTTCAATTTCTCCTATAATTGATTCCCTTTATTTTGTAAGCTTAACTTAGTCTCTAAATTACGTAATTGCATCTAACTTATAAAG
Organism: Laguncularia racemosa; assembly: GCA_037954665.1. Lineage (NCBI taxonomy): Eukaryota > Viridiplantae > Streptophyta > Magnoliopsida > Myrtales > Combretaceae > Laguncularia > Laguncularia racemosa. The sequence continues at coordinate 4,086,098 of JBBMOL010000030.1, read as the reverse complement.
AATTTCATACTTACTTCAATTCGACAAGTTGAAATTCTCAGATCGTTGATTCTCTGTTCTCGTACGTCCCTTCACAACCTCGTTTTCTGCTTAAACAATCGACGCTTATAACAACTACAATTTCCATCAATCCTCAATTGAAATCTGTATAAGATCCCTTACCCTTCGTACTTGGAATTAGGTCGCACCATCTCCTTTTCCTCTTGTCTCTAAGGTTCCTGTCAAGAGCGTCTGTCCTCAGCGGTTCTATTTCACTACTCAAAATGACAAAGGAGGCTCTTTAGGTCAACTTGGAGTATTTATAATCTATGTGTGAAATGTCAAAATTGCCCTTCTCATTTTTCTAAAATTCCATTTTTGTCCTTAGCTCTTTGTGATAATATATTTATTAAATAAATCAATAAACAATTAAAATCTTTCAAGTATTATAGTATGCATCCCAATAGATAACTAACTATTGAGATGGGCTAATGTGTTCTAGTACATCTAGTATTGCAATAGCAAGTTTTGTCTCTAAGTCTTGTTCAATTGCCTATATTGTAGTTTAATGCATAGTTTTAAAACAAAATATTGCATCCTAATAGATTATAGGGACACAACTTGTCATCTCCATATAGTTTTTAAGGGCAGAAACATGCATCGTTAAATATTATGATACATTTTAGTTTGACATATTATGATAAGTCTTTGTGTCTTAAAAGTTAATAGGGACACAATTTGTTGCCTTTATGTGATTTTTAGGGACACATAAATGTGTCACAAAATATTATAATGTGTTTTTGTTTGACATATTATGATGTCTTTGTGTCCTAAAGAGCTAATAAGACACAATATATTGCCATGATATTAGTTTTAAGGATGTTGGTTTGTGTCTTGATAATCATAAACTTTATTGTAAAATTTATTGTTAGGACCCATTTTCGCATCCCAACAAATCATGTTTTTTTTTTAAATAACATTTCTTGCAATTTTTGAAATTACAAGCCATTTAGAAAACCTATAGTAATTATATCATATATAATCAAATTAAACAAAATCAATAAATTCACAAAATAAGTTGATATATCCAATGTTTGCATTAAGTACATCATAACAAACCATTAAACCATTCACAAAGAATTATGTATATGAGCAATTCAAGTAAATCATAACGTACCATTATACCATTCATAAAAACAAAATCCAAATAGCACTTGTTCTATATATAGTAGCTAAGACACATCCATATATCCCATGTCAAGAATAAGAATCTTCAAGTCATGTTTCATCTCATCGATCTTCTTCTTCATTCAATGAAATCTGCAAGTAATGAGTCTATATAAGTACATATGCATACAATAATTCAATATCAAATAAAATTTAATAAAATAAACACACTCTATCTAAAGACCGAGCAATATTTACATCAAGGGCATCTCCAATAAACTTTAAAACGCTATAGGACCTTGTCAAGCACTCATCTCATTTTATTGTGATTTGAATATTTACTTCATTCCAATTCAGTTTTAATTCTTCTCCTACTATTTTAAATGGGTTCATACTAACAATGTTTCCAATAGCAACATTTATTTCTTTATCAAACAAGTTTTTGCTAGAAAAATAGAATCTCCAACCTATAAATCAAAATTTAGAACTAATAATTAACAGCATCAACAAAGAAAGGTAATTTTGTTATTGATGAAAGGAGAAAAAACTGTAACTTATTTATTATCAGCAAACCTAATTATAATACAAGGGTTTAGTTATAGTAAGCATCCTAGAAATTTGCGATCGATTATACATGACAGGCGACAACTACTACATACTATTTAGTCTTTATGTACATTTAACAGTATGCATTATCAAGAATGAAGAATGCAATAGCTAATGCTACAATAAAATACAGTCCCTTCACCAAAAACAAAGTTATAGCTTAGTTATCCTAATACTATTGCTTAATTACATAATAACTTTAATATCAATAATAAGTATGGATAAGAGAAAATCTGTTTTTCATACCTTAAGAGGCCTAGGTACAGAAAGGGACGGGTGACTGCGAATGGCCGTGGAAATGAAACAGTGATGGACAGTGGAAAAAGCAGACAGTGCGATTCGAACAGGGTTAACGTGAAATGAGAAAAGGAAGAGGAAGCGTTGGAGGAAAATGAAAAAGAAAAAAAAGGTAACGAGGGAAATTTAAATGTTAATTTAGTTTTTATTTGTCCTCCATTAAGTTAAAATTAGTAACCAACAACTTATTGTGTCACATTTATTCTATTAATACTACCATTTAATTAATTATAACCCATTATATTGGTTAAACAAGTCTAAAATTGTTGTAGCTATCTATCTATACTTGATTAATAGCTTTATGATTGTGTTGTAATTATCCTTAAATTTTAAATAATACTTCTAAAGTGATTTAAGTTCTCGCTTGTTGAAACACCAAATCCTTGTATTTTTTGTACGCAATACAAAGTGTGATATGATTTTTCATAAATGATCTTTACTGGATAGTTCTTTTAAGTTAGCAATGGTGTCACTCAATACAGTTCGCGCTGGAAAATGCCCAAACATCACTAGTCAATTTAAGTCATCAAATATAGATATGAACACGGCTATTTGACACACCCTAATTTAGGTGGACCCTTCAATCCCAAGTCTAAGATTGATGGAACCAGCAACCACTCGTTGAATAGATGGGCACAAGGCAGGTTTTACCTTGTTAGTAAGTCTGGTCCCAGCTTTACTCGCTGGATCTTATTTTCTCTAGCTTTTTTTTTTTTGGCTCATCGGGTCTGGAGTAAAGTCTGGACTTGTGCTCCCACAAGTTGTTGCCAAGACTTCAACTTTGTAGGCTGGTTCTGGGTTGAACACAAATAAATCGGTCAGTTCTAGTTTGTTCTAGTTTAAATTGACAGTGTAAGTATTGATTTTGTTAAAATCTTATAGCTTGGTTATTACTAACGTTGTTTTATTTATTTACTTATTTATTTATTTCTTTATGTGAATGGAATAGATTCAATATTTCATCTCTCCTTATAGGGGGAAAATAGAAGAAGAAGAAGAAGAGATGTATGTGCTTCAAGGTGATCACGGAGGAAAGAAGGTCCATACTCCATATAAGTCAAATGTTTTCCATACTTGACATTAATATAAAGGCTTCGTTAATTGATTTGGCTTTTGTCTTTAAGCAACTCGGCATATGCAGCTGAAATGTGGGAGTATCTGCCGGTAAACATATCTCATGTTTAATTTTGCTCTTCGGAAATTTAAGATACGAGAAGGAAGAATTGAAATCAAAGAAAAAAGAGAAAGAAAGAAAGAAAAAGGTGGTGTCCCATGAAATAGCTGATTTAAAAGCATCTTTCTTTTGAAGGAAAATCTACTATATCATAAGACACTTTTACAGATTACCGTGGTACGTCATTTAACTGTCTTCTCTGTCACATGGCTTCTACTTTAAGTTCGACTATTCGAGTTATGTCTTTTCAAGAAAGGAATTTCTGCCCATGAATTTTTTTTAATAGTGATAAAAGGGGCCTATCCCCACCGACAAATTGATAGTTGTTCATTAAATATGCGACCTATTCATATATTTTCACATATAGTTATATATGTTGGTTTATTTTTTTTATATATTATAGAAGAGTGTTACTAAAATAAACATATTATTAAGGATATTGTTAAAATAAATATATTAATGACATATTTATTTGTTTATTATCGGTTAATTTAAAAAAAATTTATACGTAATATCTTAAGTTTTTTTAACTTTATATATATGTGTTATTTAAATTTTTAATTATATAATTTAAGGTTTTTCGTTTTTCACTTGCATACTAGATAATTTTTTTTTCTAGCTATATAGACTTGAACTTTTGTGCTTCTTTTACTTTGTATATCTTTGCCATAATCTTTTTAGATAGATAAAGGCTAATTAAATCAGATTTTTGTAATAAAAATATTTCTGTGGAATAAGTTTATCATGATGGGAGCAAAGGCTGTATAACTGGAAAAATAATAATATAGGTTAGTAATAGAAAAAAAAAATACAAAAACTCAAGTTATGTAAATCAAAGAAATAAAACACAAACTTATAGAAAGTGAAAAAGTGCAAACTCATATAAATTTTCTTTTGGAAGTAACCCAAAAAAAAAAGGGATGAATTTCAATTACATTTCTAGTTTGATAGGATCTAGGGAATAAGAATATTATAAATAGGAAACTAGATATTATAGTTCGAAATTGCCTCAAACAACTGTCTTTAAAGGTAGGTCAACTAGCCAATGACCATGTTTGTTGTCGGTCGGAAGCTAATCTATCTCTCTCCTTTACGAGCATAATATGGGTTGTTCCTATTCTACCAACAACATTAAAGAATGGATGCCTCACTCCGCATAATCCATTTCGAAAAATATATACATATATATCCATTTAAGAATAAATATGCATACATGAGGGGATCTATGCTCCCATGGAGAGATGACAAAGCCAGGATATTAATATTATAACAAGTGATTTAAGTTGCAGGAAACTTACAATAAGTTGTTGGATGGTTCTGATACAGAACTTTTGACTGTCGGATTGTGGTTTATCTTTAAACTTGCATTACGGGGTGAAGAGGAAAAGTCCCAATTCCCTTTCCATCACAGTCAAATCTCTTACAAAATGAAGAAAACTCTCTGCAGTTGATTTTAAAGACAGTGGCACTGGGTATCCATGGACCCATGCCACGCAATAAATAGGATTCCTAGATATCTGCGTGAGCCGTCAAGATTCATCCGGTGAAAACTTTCCAATTCTCATTTTGTCCCTGTATATGTACACCCATAAAAATACTTATCTAGATAAATCCTTTTAACTCGTATTATATAATTTTACATTTTAAAAATACATACACAGTATTATTACATCTTCAAACCGTCATCAAAGAACCATAAATAGTATTTAGCAACCATTTTGGAGCTTTAACAATAATTTGAAATATGTGTGTAATTTTTTAAGTTATGAGAAGTGAATATACACTTTAAAATTTTATGAGTTTATCCACATTAGACTGCTAGCTTTTATAGTGTATTTATAATTTGACCAATGAAAGATAAAACTGATGTTTATGGTTATCTATGTATGATAAAATCAATTATGGTTTGGGTATGTATATATTTTCAAATTTTATAGGATAGTAAAAAAGTGCACTTTGAAAATGTTTGTTTATAGGAAATATTTGTAATGTATCTGATAAAAAGCAAGACTAGTATTTATTCATCTCCATGATAACATTTAGTAGATAGAGTACTTAGTGCGGATGGATATCTAGGAAATAGGAAGGAAAACCTCATCCCAACTTTTGCAATCTCCATCACAAATTTTGTATGTCCTAGAACCGTCATGATACAACTCCACAACATTTTGCTGCACGTGGTGTGATCATGCAGACTATAGTCTTGCTTACTATAACTGATGCTATTTTGTGTAAAAGACATACGTATACATGCATGCAAACACATGGTACGATTTTACAAGTTTACGTTTTTATAAAAGTTTTTCAAATAAAATTATTTTTGTGTAAATTCATGACTGGATCATGAATTTAAGTATACGATTCTACGAAGTTTATGATTCCAATGATTTTATATAATTCCATACTATTTTATATGATTCTACTTAATTTAAGTTTAATAGACTATTAAAACTAAGAAAAAAAATTAAGTTTTTATAATTTAAAATAAACTCATTAAATTATGAGTAAAATAACGTTGTATTTGTTTTTTTAACTTAAATTGACTTCATTACTAACTATACTATTGCAGACCTTTCATTTAGGTAGTTGAGGAAAAAGATATTTAATTTATCAAATGATAATTTATTGGATATCATTTTAAATGAAAGTGATAAGGAAAACATGAAAATAATATTATGGGGGAAATTGGTGTACTTATAAATTTGGAGAGTTATGGCCTAGAAAAGTTGAAATTAAGATGTTTTATATATTTATGATATTGATGCTACTGAAAACTAAATACAAATGAATACTTCAAAAAACTTGAAAAAAGAAAATATTGATATTATTGGTGATAGTATAATAACGACATTGATAATAACAATAATGATAAAGTTGATTATGATTACAATTGAGTGGGATTGTGACAGTTTTGATAATTTAGGACAATCGATAATTAACATTTTATTTTTAATTTAACTTTTTTTTTTATTATGATGATTTATTTTGTAGTGTAATTTATATGGACACTAATATATATGTTTTAGTTTTATGCATGAACATAATAATTTATAATTAACAATTTATACTATAACTTATATTATAACTAAAATTTATATTAAATTTCTTTATTTATAGCATATATTTTAAGTTTTTTATAACTTCTATAACTATATTTATAGTTTTTTACTACTAATTTACATAAGTTATAAAAACTTAGGTTTCTACAATTCGATTTTACGTTCCAATTCTACAAACCCTCTAATGATTCTAGGTAAAATTGCAAGTTTAACAACCTTATATATGCGTGTGTGTGTGTGCGCGCGCGAAGACACGCATTAACTTCCAAACTTTCATTAGTCCATGCTTGTCTCACCAACTAAACATTCATAAGAAATTGTCTCAAAACGAGAACCTAACAATTCATATAATATTAAAATTGTCTTCAAATTGTCAACATTTAAAGCTCATTATTAAATATAAGAGCCTAAATTAGGTCCATCTAATAGTCATAGTCACTTGGTACACTATTGTCGTTCCCTCCTTTAGTTCATAAGTCATGCAATTATCATTTAGAAAACCATTGTACCCAAAAATCACAATTTATTATACAATGAGCTATAGAGTGTAATAACAAAACACTACATTAAACATGCACATATTCCATATTATATCCATGCCTAAATAGCTATACTAATGCAAGATACAATTACAAGGAACATAGACTTGCCCCACTTAAGTTATCTTGTTTTAGTAGGGTCGCAAGCACAAGCAACCTAACATCTTGAGCATGACACCAAATACATGGATCTATTGACCCCCCAAATTAATAATGTGATATCAAGTGATGTCCAAACAAGCAACCTACCGTTCAAAGCATGATGCAAAAAACATAGATCCATTGATCCTCAAAAACCAATAACATCATATTTGAATCCAACAACATAAGAAATCATCTAATACTATGCTCATTGCACATGTTAGCTATCAATAGTACATCTATTGCCTTGATCCACAATTGTGTCTCATACAATTATTGTGACCCTTCAATGGCTTCTCTTGAGATGCCCTAACCCTATAGCTTTGATTTTGCCGTATTGATGATTTGTGTATCCACAATAGAAGTGCTATTAATGCCTAAGCTATAAGCCACTTCATTCTAAATGTCTAATTCTTAATAGATGAACACCTAATACATGACCTGTTTATTCTGAATAGCTACTAGTGTTAATCTAAACAAAAGCAACAATCAATAATTAAGACTGGATGTATTAAGTTAATTATTTTAAACCTATAAGCACAAACATACATGCAATGTATCCCACTTACTTGAAATTTGCTCACTAACTTCAAAAAAACCCCAACTATTAAAAAAACCTATATCATACACAAAAGATTGAGAACAAAAATATACCTAGAGATCCCATTTCTAACACTAAGATGGTCAACCATATCCTCACTTGGTCTGATGCGGTCAATGATATAGTTATAGTTCTTCTTTCCCAAAATTGTATCTATTTATAATGTTTTTTAGCAATGATTTTGGATTTTTGTAACAACTTGAGAGGTATGTAGATTCCTCCCATATTGGACAACCGTTTTCATAGATTTCTTGCATCTTAATTTTTTAGTGTATTTATGAAAGAAAAAAATGTTTCACGAGTCATTTTATGTTTTTATATCTTATTTTATTAGAGACAAAAAGAAAAAAAAAAGTGTAGAGTACCGTCCCAAAGGAATTTAACAATATGTTTGATTCCACCTTTCTGCAAATGTTATCGTAGTTTGCCGACAAAGGAAAAAAAAATATAAATAAGATGGTACAACTAAATAACCATTCAATGCAAAAGGATTTAAAATTCAGCAGGCAGAACACATTTTTTTTCATTTGAATCCTCTTAGAATAAAGTACTCATACAAACGGTCTCCGTGCACATAGTAGTAAGGACATCGTAATACGTGTAATTTATTCTAATAGGGTCAATATAGACCATGATGAGCCTATGTTTAGAACTTTTTCAAGCAGAAAAATACAATGAAATAATGGAGTTATAATATGAATTACTTCAATCATAAAAGCTACATAGATATATGCATTTATATGGTACTTGTATATGATTATCATTGTGTTTTTGTTTTGGCACATAGCAAATATAACATAGAAGGTATTGGTCATGTACAGATAATGGCTAAACTCTTTTTCACACCTCATCATAACTTTTTAAAACATGCAAACATCTCACAAACCACAGATTCTTAAATCCTAAACCCTTTGCCATTTAATAATCACTTTGAAGGTTTTGTGATTTTAATTGCGGTTTGGCTGAAACGGATAGATAACCCTGTCTTGTATCCATAATAAACACAGGCTCATCAATTAGCCAACCCTTATCATAAACGAGTCATTTCCCAATATAATCCGATCCAACGAACCTGACATTAATGAACCAGTCTCCTAAAGAACCATCAAAGAGAACAGATTTCCTAATTCCTTTTGATTGGGCAGAAAATTTAACCTTGCAAATCACTAGAAAAAGCCAATGTCTCTTAGATAGGGAACATCCCACTTAATTAGGTTTACTACACTACTAACTTGTTTTTCTTGTTTTCCTCACCAGTGAAACACCTTTCTTTATTTTCCCATTTATTTGCTGCCAAGCTACTCCTATATAACTTTCCAAGATTTTCCTAATTTTCTCTCTCTCTCTCTCTCAAGAAGACCCTTATAATTTCTTTCACTGTATTACAATAGTCTTACTATTCCCTTCTCTCTTTCTTTCTCCACTTGAAGACAATAATGTCAAGTCCTTCAAGAATGCATCTACAGCCACATGTCTTGTTTATCACCATCACCGTTTTCTTCTTTCTTTTCCTTGTTCTTCTCCCTTCAGGTAAAAATAAATAACCCTTTTTATAATTTTACTAGATCTAGATAAATTATTGCAATAATTTTAGTTCTTTCTTTTCTTTTTTTAAAATTTTTGTTTTTGAATGTGGCAGATGGGTCATCGTCATCAACATCGAATAGTAATAAGAAGAGGGGCCTGGAGCAAAAGAAGTTGGTGCTAGGTTCAAGACCTCCTTCTTGCATCAACAAGTGTTTTAGTTGCAGGCCTTGCATGGCTACATTGGTTATTCCTCCAGGGAAGGATTATTGGCAAAAGAAGAAGAATTTGAGGGTATTTTCTCATGGAGAAAATAATAATGGTGATGGTTATTATCTCCTTTCATGGAAGTGCAAATGTGGGGATAAGTTCTTTCAACCATGAGAAGTGAAATAATTAAAAGAAAAAGAAGAAGAAGAAGAAGAAAGGATTAGATTTCTTTAATAATGGATTTCCATGGGGTTAGATTTTGGGTATGGCTTTTATATCTTTAGGTTTGTATTTTCTTTTCCCATATTGACAATATGTGGATTTAGGGGATGCGCAGTCTGCAGATATTTTGGTTACCGGCAGAGATCTTTTATCAGAGATCTATCGAAGCTATATGTGTTACAAGGAAAATACTTCTGTAATCCCAGCTACAACCCGCATGATACGTGGTATATGATTAGCATATAATGATCGAACAATTGCCTCATGTATTAATATAAATGATATGTACCTAGCAGCTTATGGTCGAATGTTTTGAATCTGATCCACGTATGATTTTCATGTATTGTGTCTAATGTTATAGTTCCTTCATAGCTAGTTTTAAGTTTCAACAATTTCTTGTCCATTTCTTTTTCTCTCCTCATGTTCCTCCTTTCAATATTTCTTTACTGTTTCAACTTTCCAGAACTTACAATTAATATAAGGCTGTGGATTTTTCGTTTTCCTCTCACGAGTGGACGTACGTTTCTTCATTCCTTATTGATGCTGTTGCCATTGTGGAATTAGGAGGTGTGATGGAAACAATGGGTATTTAATCATTGAGATTGTTATAAAAATTAATATAATGGAGATGAATTTCACAGCTAGAGAACACGTTTGAATATTACAAAACCATAATGATTGAGTATCCAAATTTGTGGAATATGGTAATTTTAAAAGTATATTCTCATTTAAAAAAAAAAAAAAGTTCGGTATTAGGTTTTAAATTATTGCATCAAGGGTTAGGCAGAGTTCCTGAATTCGATAAAAATTTATATGCAAAAATTCTTCTAAGTCTAATCATTGCACTTTTTATGAAATGATAACTGTTGTCTTCAATTTATGAATTAATCTACATATCCTCTTAAATTATATATAAACTCAAGGAATTACATTAGCAATTACAGTAAATAATATAAGCATTCTAAACTGCCAAACTACTAAAAATGCAATATTGATTATGCAAAGACCATTGCGATCTTATAAATTTTTGTACGAGTCAATGGCTATATCTAACATTTCTTTACAACCTTTTAAACAATATTGAACTTGCCACCTTGTAAATCGATGAATGAACCTATCCGTACCACAAGCAATATTATATCATATTGAGACATTTCTTCATAGTAGATGTACAAAGTTTAGAAATAAAATTTAAAATTTAACAAGACTTATCCATGATTTAGATTGAGGGTATCTTTCATATATTAGTTTCGATTAGATTATTGCATGCAACCAGTAAATATATAGTTAAAATATCCATGTCCTAAATATATATAAATATTTTTCTCACATTATATGATTGGAAGAGTTACAAATGATGCACCATTTAAGAATAAAATTTCTTTTTTATCCCATCTCAAACATTGTTGGGCACCGTATATGAAAACACATGTGGAAAGCAATTTTGATGATCAATTCATTGCTATTATACATGAAATGGTCCTATCTAAATGATCACTCCTTTTTTACTTTCCTTCTTTTTCTTTTGAAAGATTTTATTAATTTATTTAGTTATTAGAATGTAAATAAAAATAGACTCTAAAGACATCCTATCTATCAAAAGTTCACCATATGCTTAGTTGGATATATAGAGAACAATTAAATAGTAATTATTTTATTTGTTTATTTTTAAACCTACCAATAACCATTCAATGAGGCAAAAACTTCCACCAATTTCTATTATTTATGTTTTTCCTTCCTTTAACCTTAAAATCCTAGCCTTAACCACTTAACCCTTGTCATTACCGTTACACTCTATCTCTCTAGCCACCACCAAGCTATGGATAATGAATAATCAAACTACCTAAACATGACCATCAAATCACCTAATCTATCCTTGACCAAGTAACATGAAAGTAGAACCACCTGTCTTAATGGCCTCGAACTGCCACAAAGTGCCTAACTACATGCATGAGCATGAACAACTTAGACAACTCTAACTAGAAATTGTGGAAGATAAACTATACTTGAATCATCAAAGCTGATCCAAGTTTTGGGCTAGAGCAAAACAGCTTGCCTTATGGCTTGGGTGGTGCAACTCAGGTGATATAGCCTAAATGGCTAGATTGTAATAGTTTCAAAACTATGATTTTTTATGGGTATTTATAGCAAATTTTATTTGTACTATAAATCTCTTATTTTTCAATCTAATTAGAAAAATAGAGCTATTATTGGCCACTCCTTTCCTTGGATTTGCACACTTCAAGAAGTTATATATGTTTTTATTTATCTTCATTCAATGTCATATTATCAACCTAACTAGCAAATCACATATTATCACATATAAATAAAAAATAAAGAATTAAGTAGAACAAAAAAGATATCGAGGATTGTACAAAAATCTTTTGATATTTTCATTAGAGGCATTTACCTTATAAGTTTTTAATTTAAGTTATTTATGTTTGCCTTTTCTTTTCTTTTTTTATTTGAATCTTTCGTATTTTAAGTTTTTGGTTCGAGTACTTTTCCTTTTCAAACTAATCAGAAAAAAAAAAGTATATATATTACCTCAATTAATGATTTAGTTAAACTTTAATAATGGGAATTGTTTAGCATTATGATTGGTTTACATCATAATTACATTTATAATTATAATCATGTGTCCTAATCACACGAAACCGATAGCGTTGCAACTAAAATCCTCTCCTCTAAAGCCCCAAATAGCAGATAGTACACTTTCTAAAGCCCAGCCCTATTTCTCAAGAAAATACAATTCGGAATAGAATTCGATTGCAACTCGACACCTTTCGCGAAACATCACCAACACCAACATGGCTACTGTCCTGCCCTTCCTCAGTTGAACTTCTTCTTCCACCAAAAAATGGCAACTATTCTCTCTCCTCCCCAAACATCACCTAACCGAAGACCTCCTCCCTTCTTCTTGTCCTCTTCCTCTTCCTCCTCAACGTTTTCAATTCCCTATACCCGTTCCCATTTCCTAGTCTCTTTCCCAATGAATCTCTGCCCTCCGTTTCTGAACCATCATCGCCGCTATCGCATAGCTGCCAGCCCTGGCCCACCACGCCCTCCCGGACCCGGTCCCAACCGAACCGACCTCTCTCCTCGCTCTAAAGGTAGAAACTTTAAACTATATTATTGGGTGTTAACGTTGTTTTTATTAAGTTCATGTTTTGATTTTTTTTTTTTAATGAATTTCATGTTTAAGGTTCAAGCCTACAATACCGTTTGTTTTAAAAAAAAATTATCGTATTTAAAATTCAAGTTTCAGATGTTTTTATAGATATAGTATGTAAAGTTCAAGTTTTCAGTATTGTTTTTTTTTTTTCCACATTAATTTTGCATTTAAAGTTCAAGTTATTAACATTTTTATTTATTCTGTTTTAGCATCCAAATTGGGTTGCTGACTATTTCTTGTTAAGTATGGCTTGTACTAGGTAGCCCTAGGAGCCAGACGAAGACATAAATAGCCCTAGGAAGTAATGTGGAATTGAATTGGATTTTCTTTAGTGGATGTGTTATGTGAACTCTTGCAGTTTTTTGCTAATTATAAGTTTATTTTACAATCATATCAATCCGTATCTGACTTAGGTAATTATGTGTCATGTCAAGTTTGGGTTTTGTCTTAGTAGGGTTGTCTTAAATTGATTTTGAGTTTGATTTGTTGTGTTGTGTTAGAGATCAATACCCGCTACTTCTTCTGTAGAAATAGATTTTTCAGGGATGGAATGGGAAATGACGCCGTGAAATAGTAGGAGAATGCAGGTAGATAAAGTTTGGCTAGAAAGTAGAAATGCATTCTAGGTTATTGCAAGCCTTTTTGCTGATATATGGGAGCATCAGTTCCTTCAAGAAATGTGTTTTCCATTGTATGCCATCTTTAGTCCACCTTAAGATAGGATTAGGATCTTATGACATTGTGTTCATGTATTTGGTAACACCATGGGTCTGAGCTAGAAATAGAATTCCTCCCTCAGATTCCTTCACGACAGCATTTCTGCCATTTGTGAGGAATCCTATTGCAAGAAATTGATATTTAAAGGGAAGCCTTTTGCAGAATCCACCGAGTAAGGAATGGCTTTCTCTTACATGGTTAGAAATTGAGTTAGGATGTTTATTCCAAGGAATTTGATGCCAAAGAAAAGTCCAAGTGGTATTCTATACTAAACCAGAACTTATACTTGAATTGAGAGTGGATGTTCACCTTTTGAGTCAAACTTCTTGGGCATTGACTTATCAAAAACAAAAAACAAACTTCTTAGGCATTGTGTGGCTTATTTTGTAATTGCATTATGCATATGTATTCAACGAAATGATATTTATGTCTTAGCTAATAATGAAATAGTTCTTGTATCATTTTTGAAGATTTAGAGAAATCAACCAAACATGTTAAGATTTGCTTACTTTTTCGTAAGGGAGAGAGATGAAATCAATATGTTATTAGATCAGATCTCATATTCGGATCCCTTTTTCGTCATGTAACCTCCTATTTCATCATATGCTTTAATTTGAAGTCTTAGCCTACAAGTTAGAGGTAGTATTAGAGCGCAAAATACTGAAACCCTCACCAATCTACAGGGTTAGGTTTTTTTATCAGTTAGATGTGGAGCTAAATTCAATAGTGCTAACATTTGAGCTTTCCTTGGAGACAATTTACATTTGACAAATTCTTTGAAATAGTGAGGAACAGACTGGTGTACTTGTACTATGTACTAATAGACCCGCCATGTGCCAAATTTCTTCGTAGTCATCTGATTGTAGTTCTGTGATTTGTTGCAGATTTGCGGTCTTACTCATGTTAAATTACAGAGGTGATAAATCCGTTGGTTTTGTTTTAACATAATGAGTTAAAGATTGCCCATTTTGTTTTAACTTTAAACATGGATGTTAACCCTACGAGCAAAGAGTGTATTATGTCTATAATTTTAGTAAGTATTGGTACTTCTTTTTTGGGGGGATAAATATTGTTACTTCTATCTACTTGATGAATTACTAACTTCATAGTTACCAAAAGAAAAATATTGACTTTGTGATGATGTGGATCATGCATCAATATCCATGTCAGCTTACACAAATCAAAACCAATGCTAAGTGCTGACTGATTATGCCAAACTAAGTGCTTGGTTCCCTCTCGGGTTCTAACTGTACCTATTTGCAAATCCTTTCACTTGCAGACCTATGAAGAGATTATGGTCCCAATTAAACTCTCATCATTGTGTTATTGACAACAAAAGGTCCCGCTGCCAAATAATTAATACTCTTCTGAAGTCCAAGCCAAGTGATTTTTGCTTAGGCTCACCTAGTCTCTGCTCTTAATCAACCTCCCCATGTTTTCTGGAGGTCCATATGTAGCCATCTAGTCCATGACATTTCACATTTCTTTCCATGGATAAAGAATATATATATATAGGATGAAATGTTAGATTATGGATAAACAATGTCCTAGGAAGCATCATTGGTTATCTGATAATACAACCGATGAAAAAGTATTTAAACATTTTCTGACAACAGAGATGGTTCGATGATGGGATGTTAAGGAGAGATTTTATTTAGTAGTACATCATTAGTCATTATGGGGGAAAAGTTCCTTTTATCATAAGTCTCTTTTTTCTGACCAGATTTGATTTTAAAGCTCCTTAGATTTGTGCTTTGAGTTGGACATTGTGTTTGTTTTCTTATACGTGATTCACTTGTTGAACAGGGGTTGCAGAGTCCTTCTCTAGACTCCAAGATACAGTACGGATATTTCTTGCTGTTCTTTTCTGGATGTCTTTGTTCTTCTGGGCCTCTGCTTGGGATAAGAACAATAGACCAAACAAAGGATCAAGGTTCAGAAGATGACATGGGTAGTTTTGATTTGTACATTGAGATAGGTGACAGAGGTCAGGGAGTACATACTTAGTGTGCAGTAGCAAAATCGTGCTGTCTAGTACATGTAGATAAGTTGTACTGTGAACCAAAAGAAAAGGAAAAACTAGCATCATTACCAAAAGAAAAGGAAAAGAAGTAGAAGATGAATCCAGAGTTTTATTTTCTTTTCTTGGTGAAGATTCAAAATCCATGATCTTTGGCTTGTAAAATGAATGCTCCTAGTGAAATTTATACTCTTTGAGGATATGGATTTAGGTTTTGAAAAGATGTCAATGTGCAAGTGGAATCTCATGGCTACTTGGGTTCATTGTGTAGCCTCTTCAACTTCTTCCTTGTAATGATTTGGAGGATTCCTTCGTATGAAACTTGTGTTGGGGGCTCAACAATTGATCTTGCAAATGGTGTAAGTTGGGCGGCGAGTATCGTTTACAGCCTTAGCGTGCATATAATCCAATATGTACATTCGTCAAACGTCAGGTTAGCGGTCAAGAATGGTTATAGTTACCAGTAGTTTTTAGTGATAGATGAGTGTACGGCGATGCTAGCAAGCAACCATTGAAAGTCACATTTGTCTGTCACCCATTTTCCATGATTCAAATGCTCCTTTAATTTGAGTGTGAAGTTTCCCATTTCAAGAAGAAAGAATGGGGACGGCATCGATCAGTGCTAGCAATCTTACGATAAGTTGCTTGTAGGGTCGATCCTTGCTATAGAATATATTGGTACGAGTCATATCTATTTTCTTTATATGGGTAAGCACATCACTACAACGAGACTAAAGGTATTATATTTGGGAAATTTTATAATATAGTAAATTAAAAGTGACTATATAATTATAATATACCATTTTAAATTATGATACATAATATTCATTAATAGTTTTTATGGCTATTGACAGTATGCAGACTTTTCGAGAGGTTGAGGTATGGTACAAGATCAAATGTCGAATCTTCTTGTTGGTCCAATTGTGGCATCATTTTAGTATTGTTTTAAATTGTGTAGTTTTTAAAATAAGAACCAATATATATATATATATCCTCCAATAATAAATACCATATGAATTCCTAAAAAAATGACTTATTGATCATTTATTTTATTCAATTTTATTTTAAAAAGACAAATAAGCTTTTCTTTTTCTATAAATAAAATGTATTTCCTAAACTTTTCCATTAAAAATACATTAACTTTCACATCTCAAATTTCATTCATTGATTACCAACTTTACAATAATTACAAAAACCAAACATTAAGTTTAAAATTGAAACAGATTAAATATTGATTAGATAGCTTTCAAACATCAGATTTTAAGTATATACATATCAGACATAATATAAATGCGGATAAGGTATAAATAAAGAAAAAAAAAAAGGCAAAGTTCCTCAATGTCAAGGCTGCATATGTTTAATAGATTCTTACACTTTAAAGTTTTCTATTTTTCAATGATGGTCAATTAATAACACATCTCATGATTTTTTCCCCCTCTTTTTAGCTAGGAATAGGAGATAGGAATTGAATGTAATTTGTTAAGTATTCATGCCAGAGCTAAGCCTTTAGCCCTTCGCAATAACTATCATATATAACGATAATTAATAATCACACTCTAAATTAAAGGAGTAATGATTGGAAGAACATCTAGGTCTTTTCTACATAGATACATATCCTGTAGCATCAAAATCGCCTTTTAACTCTCATAATCACAGTACATTTGATGCTTATGGAACATAGAATGCTCAAAGTAACATTTGGATAAAGAAATGATAATGATAAAATGACTGTTTGAATCTCATATGTTTTTAATTTTAAACCGGATGTCTGAATTTGCTTAACTTCATTCTCAACCAAATTTGCTTATTAAATTTTAAACATGATATTTGACTTTGCTAGATGATATATCTAATTTCATTTGTCAATTTTTCTACTTTAATAATATATAGAAAGATGTCATGGTAAATACTTATTAGTCAAAGAATAGAGAAAATGATGAAGTAGCAAATTTAATGAGAGTTCGATGCATGTGATATAACAACTTGAGTTACGTGATGTTGATAAAACGCTGAAAAGTTAAGATAATAGTTTCGACATCTTCCCCGATAAAACAATGGATATCTTAGGATGGATGTATATATATATAAGAGAAAAATCAAAGTTTTAACTCTTTAATTACAGGATATTAATTAAAATAGTTTTATTTTTAAAAAATAATTACAAAATAAAATACCTAATAAAATAATTCATAAAATAGGTAGCGAAGTTATCAATTCAGAACATGTCTTCAACTAAGCCAAAATTGGCCTAACTAAATGTGCCGACCATGTTCGCACCTATATATACCTAAAATGAGCCTTCAATGTAAAGCCCCAAAAACTCATTTTAGGTACACACTTTCAATATAAGTCGCGAATTTTATATTAACTTTTATAATTTTTAAATTTATAAAAAATAATTTTTTTATTATTCTTATGTAAACTTTTAATGTTTTTTAGGACAAAAAAAGTTTAATTTAAGAAAATTTATTATTGAAAAAAATTATGATTATAAAAAAATTTAGAAACAATTGTTAAAGGAAATATAAAAAGCATGATATAAAAATAGAAAAAAATAATTTATTAAAAAAGTTAATAAAAAAAAAATTCAAATACATGAATAGCAAATGTCAATGAATGATGTCCTTCCTACTACATTAAAATAGATGGATGAAATAGTCTGAGCTCCATCTAATTTGCATAATAAAAACAAAAAATGTTAGCAATATGCATGTTACAATTCAATATCATAAATGTGTAAGGCGAAGCTAGAAGTTAATTAATCATGTGTCTGATAATCTAATGTTTACCATTATCGTGTCGATATGGGTATGTTTTTCTATTATGGTCTTCTCCTTAGTAAAGTCTACATATGATTCTATCTAGACACTCCCTTATATCTATCTTCATGTGGCATCTTTTTCACCTTAGTTTGCCCTTTTTCGTGCAAGCTTTCCTCTTAAATAGAGTAACAGGAAGTTTATTGGTTCCCAATTGAGTTTGTCGCCTATGGGCAAGAAGTGAGTCCTATATGTGAGTTCTTGGTAGGTCCACTTATATTAATCCAATATATCTACTGACATATCGAGTCTAATGGAAGCAACTATTGCATGTGCGTGTGAACATAGGATTTGGTATATTTTCCATTTTTGGGAAGTGCATGTATAGTGGGCAAAGTCAATAATGTGCGTCTGCCCCCTCCTCTTAACTTGCTCATTATACAACAACTGCCAGTAAGCACTTCAAAAATTCTTTTTTGCCTACTATAGTCGATAACCCTATGTCTATTAGTTCATGAACTCTATTTGTCTATCATTTCGGTGGCATATTTAGTTAAGACTCTATTCTTTGCCATATTCTTAAGTGTCTTCGAATGCTTGCTGCTGAAATAACTCACACAATTGCAAAAAGTCTTCTTTCAAGACAGAATTGTAACTCCCAATCTCCTTTCAAGATATAATTGTAGCTTTTCACAATGTTCGAGGTCATATACTTAAAGCAATAGCAACCATCATGGGCTAGTGTTCACTTTTGCACTTACACATCGTCAAACCACATCGGGGCATCGGGCTTAATTGTCCTCACCTAGTTTATGAAAAATTTTGATTTTTGAACTTGTGCCTACATCTTCACATAGGTAACCAACTTCTTACATTGTATATTTTTGTGTGTATACAAAACCGTCATACTACAAATGGAGGGCGTCATTTATTGGCTTGATCTTTGATTGCTAACTTGATGCTAGGGTGTTTGTCCAAAATGAGGTAAATAGTTTCATGACCTTCACGATCACCAACGACATGTTCCTTCAATTTTTTCAAAATCCAACTCTATGTTTCAACTGACTTGTCATCCACAAGAACAAATGTCAACGGAAGTATGTGGTTGTTGCCATTAACCACAAGTAATTAGCAACTTGTGAGTATACTTCCCATATAAAAAAATTCCATTAATGGTAACAACAAATCTAAGTAATCTCCATGCTACAACACATGGCCCGAATGCTTAAAAAACCCACTTAAGAGTGGACAACTCGAGGGTATTCAATCTTCTCCACCCCCAATCAACTCATGTTCCAGGATTATTATTTTTTATCATATTTAAAACTTAGGAAGCTCATTACAAGACATCTCCTAATTCTCCTATACATGCTCAATAGCCCTTTTCTTAGCTTCACAAACCCGTCTCTTGGCTATCTTGTAACTAAATTCCTGTTCAACAATAGAAGTGAGCTCAACAACATTCATATTAAGATTGTCTCTAACAAGATTAACAAACTGGCTTGCAAGAAGATTACAATTCAACTATAGATGATCCTGATTTATCATTGGGTTGATGTATGTGTGTAAACTCTCAAATTTGGTAACTATGAATAACCCCTCTAACTTCTTCTTATAGACTTAAAGCCTCTATTGACAACTGTCTTCTCTTTTTGAAAACTAAACCGACTAAAACGACGTATTAAATTCTATAACAATGAAGTTACATTGGTTCTTCACATGATAAGTCTTAATGGCTTAAATAACATTTCCTTTGTCCTAAATCTTATGCCTTTATTAAACTCGTCATTGCTACTTAAATTACTGCACATCGCATTTTGCTCTTGCTCGAAATAGATATAACTATTATCACTGCCAACATTGTAGAAGGGAACAAGATATCTAATTACCATAGAAGGTGGTTTAGCCTAGCCTAGCTAATATATTGCTTATGTGAAGTGCCCTAGTGTGATTGCACAATCCGCTTTAGCTATATAATCTCTTTCGTTTTCAATTTACTCATCTTCCTCCTCAGAACTTTCCTCATAATCGAAACTTTTCTCCTCAACATCTATTCCACATTTGTGTCCATTGTAGTTTCCGCCCCTAAGTGCACCTTGTAAGGATCACATGTGATTGGTTGTTGTAATACTAGAGTAATTGCTCTATCTATTTCATCTTTATCAGTCAATGGTGCTTCTTCCATAAGGGTTGGAACATATGCTTCAAACATCAATGGCTCAATCGGCATTTCTTCCCTATTAAGTGAAGAATGTGTTTACCCATTTTCTTGGAATGTCTATTGTTCAGAGGGACTTCCCAATTCTTTAGAAATTTTAACATATAATTGTTATATGACATGCTCTCTAAAGTATTAAGCAATTTCAATTAGATTTTCAACATCATCATTGTTTCTAATTGCCATCAAGGTGAAAGATGCATCGCCCCTATGGAAAATAAGATGCCTAAAAATTATCTTAGCCCCCATTTCAGTTGGATCAATTCCAATACTCCAACATATTATATACAAGAATTCAGTATACTTTACATTCTTCTTTATTTTCAACTTTTTAACTAGATCCCTATCATATTTTGGCCTCTTAATTATCACTTACAATGTTTCCAAATGCGTATATTAGCAATTTGACACAATCACCCATTGTTATTCTATCAGTAATGTAGATAAATAATTAACTAATTGAAAAAAAACCGCTAATATCAATTGTTTAACTTTGACAATGCACAACAATGATCATTTTCTTAACATATAACCAATATATTTTAATATTTTTTTAATTCCATAAAAAAATTTGGCAATTTTACATAAAAGTAGAAGAAAGATTAGTTTATAAAAAGCTTTTTGAAGTTATTTTTTTTAAGATTATTCAATTATAAATATTTTATAATAATATAAATAATAAACTAAAATTTTACATTTAAAATTAAAATGAAATTTTTTGTTAGCATAATGTTGATTTTCTCACAATAACGGAAAAATTAACTACCGCATGCTATGTATTATAAGATTTACATAAATAATTTCTAACACACTAAAAACTAACAATAAGCACTAGTATTTTTTAAAAAACAAAAGATTACATGGAATCATGGCAAAATTTTTGTGAAATGGTAAAAACTAACATAATAAAAAAAAATCAATTATTGGTGAAAATACGTATCAAAATATAGATTAATCGAGTTTTTTTGTTGAGGAAATGGAACGATCTCAACGAGCTCATTCAAATCCTCAACTTTTCATAGATTCAGAAGCTTTTCTTCTTCTAGCGTAAGAGAGAAAAACAAATGGAGCAAGAGAGTTTGTGAGAGCAAAACTAAAAATGAATGTGTTCCGATTTTGCATTTGTGTTATTATATTGAAGCACTATAGTGTCTGTGACTCTATAAAAATAGGTTTGCAGGATGCTTTTATAAGTTTGTATGCATGCTTTTATTTTTTAGGTTTATAAGTTATAGGTTTGCAGTGCACATGTGAACAATTGTTGGATAGTGGATGATAGATGAAATTATTGGATGGTGGGGGACGTTGGAATTAATTGTTTATGCCTAGTATAATCTATACTGAAGGCACAAACAACATGTGTGTCTTTAAGCAAATTGCTTGAAGGCGCACGCTTAGATGACGTCCATGCTTTTACTACTTATTTTCAGAATAACGTTGCCCGAGTACTCTATTTTGTGATTATTTTTCAAAAATCATATTGTTTTAGTAAATTTCTCACTTACTCACACTATATTAACAAAGCTATGTTGTATTGTTTATTATTATTTGTAAGTTGCAATGTAGAGAAGGCCAGGGAAAGGGTAGAAGCCAAAATGCATAATGCAAAATATGAGAATGTCATAGTATTAGAGTTTTCTGCTTCCGGTGGTAAAGCTAAATGTAGCATTTATACTTTTAGATTTGTATTTAATTTCATTCTTTTGTCATTTAGTGTATGTATTTTAAAACAAGATACGGTTTATTGTCCTTATTAGGTACTAAATTACAAAAGAATGAAATTTTAAATACTAAATTATTTAAATTCAAAAATAGAGATATTTCCCAAGCCTTTTTCCATTTGAAGGTAGACACCATGGACACCTCTAAGTACACAACACTAATGGCATGAGGATGTGTCTTTATTGGTTAACTTTTTGGCTAGAATGATAAAATATTTAAATTCAAATTTTAAACAAAATAGGATAAAAAGATATGACTCATTTTATAAATTCTCTCAACGAGCATGGGATTTGCTAACTTTAAACTTGTTATAGCAAGTTACCTATTCCTTGTCTGCTGACTCGAAATGTAAGCTATGATCTAGGAGGAAAAACCACTAATGCCATTATCTAAAATTGCTTATCATCAACACAAGTGTCATAACTGGTGTAGTTCAACACGAAGGAAGCAAAGAGCAAAATAAAGACAATGCCCTTCTCTTTATAATGGTTGTCCATCACAACTCTAGCAAGAACTAGAAGTAGAAGTAGGAATACTACGAAGATCGGAGGGGTAACCCTCGTATCATGTAAGACTCACGTGATGTGTTTATAAAGGAGTCAACGTGTGTGATACTTATAGGCTCAAGAGGATTTATTATTGGACTTGCATTAAAGCAAATACTACTGTCATGACACATAAGGCCTGCACATTACATAGCAAAAGAGCACATTCCCGTGTCATCCTTTGTCTTTTGGTGAGGAGGGTCATTTCTCATAGTCATGTTTAGTCTCTTCTCATAGCCTTGTGTATGTCTCATTAGTGTTGTGAATGAGTGAAAAAATGAAATGCATATTAAACACTTATTATATGGAATATTACTAGTTTTGATTGATATAATCTTAAGAGATTAGACTAATAAAATAGTTAATCCTAATTTGTAAAATAAACAAATATATATTAAAAAAAATCCTTAACAGATATAAGAAAACTTAAAACACATTTATGGGTACAATATGGCACAACACGATTGAAGTCATCATTGAAACTAACCAAAATGAAAAACAAAAAGATGATTTTATTGCACTTTTGATGGAGGGGATACAAGACGTGAACACACGATCTGAAGCACGGTCTGAAGCACGGCTTGAAGCACAGCCATATCTCGAACCAAGGGATCAAACAGTGAATTTTCACAGAGTCCAACACGGCCTAAAACACAGCCGTGTCTCGAGCAGGGGTATCGAACAGCAAACCCTCACAGAGTCCAACACGGCCTGAAGCACGGCCGTGTCTCGAGCAGGGGTATCAAACAGCAAATCCTCACAGAGTCGAATACGGTTTGAAGCACGGTCGTGCCTTCAACCGTGTACACGTAGATTCGCCTTTTCTTTTATTATTTTAAGGGAGAGTATATAAACCCTTTTGTTAGTCGTGTTAGGGTTACGTCTTATTTTATATTTGAAATACATTTTTGTGAGAGGCTTCTCTCCTTTAACGGGTTGTGTGCAACCGTGGTTTGTTTGTGAGATTCATTCGTTGAGTGATTCTCATCCTTTTCTACGCTAACTCGCTGCGTCAGTTGGTATCAGAGCAAGGAAAATTTCCTGTGGAGATGTCAGGTGACGGTAGTTCAGGAGGCGGTCATGTTCCGGACGTTGCTCAGGATATGGAAACTCTGCGAACCGAAGTGCAGGCTCAAAGGGTAGTGTTGGATACCATGGATCAGAGACTCTGGCGTTTCGAACAGCGCTTTGATGATCTGGTTGAGCGTTTCGACGCAATGGGAACCAATACGAACAGAGATAGAGACGTTAGAGGAGTACGACCGGGGGCAAATCCTGCTCTTGGCGTTCCTATCAATAGACCTATCGCTGCAAATCAAAGGGTCCAAGCGTGTGATGTGGATTCTGAGGAGGAAGATGATTGGCTGGTCGGAAACCCGCAACCACAGCGGAGAGGATACGTTGGTGGTGGGTATGGCAGGAATCGCCATGGCTATGATCAAGGAGACACCAGCGAATTCAGATTAAAGGTAGATATACCCTCTTTTACCGATAATTTGAATATCGAGGATTTATTAGATTGGCTGGCAGAGGTAGATCGTTTCTTTGATTATATAGAAGTTCCGGAGAATCGTAGGGTGAAGTTAGTGGCTTGTAGATTGAAAGGAGGGGCTTCGGCATGGTGGGAGAGATTACAAAATAGGCGATATAGAGAGCGTAAGCAACCGGTGTAGACGTGGTATAGAATGAAGCAATTGATTCAAAGGGATTTCCTACCTCCCGACTACGAACAAATACTGTTTCAACAGTATCAGAGGTGTAGGCAGGGCCCGAGAACAGTGTATGAGTATACGGCGGAATTCATGAGGTTGGCTGAGAGGAATGATCTTAGAGAAAATGAAGGACAGTAGGTGGCTAGGTACCTGGATGGGTTGAGGGTGCAAATTAAGGAGAAGATAGGGGTTCATGTTTTACGCAATGTCAATGAAGCGAAAAACATGGCTCTTCGGGCAGAGATGATGCTGCAAGAGAAGACCAATAGGTTTGATGGGGGTAACCGAAGGTTTAAGAACGAGGGGTTCAGTACAGTAGGTATGGATAAAGGGAAGGCTATCTCGGAAGTACCAGGTGGAGCTAATGGGAAGAGAGAGGAAAGAGGGGTAAGCAGGAGACCGATGGAGGCTAGGGAGGCACCTAGACAAAATAATCCCTATGCTAAACCAGTTATGGGAAAATGCTATAGGTGCAATCAACCGGGCCATCGTTCTAATGAGTGCCCCAGTAGGAGACCGGTCAATGTTATTGATAGAGAGGAGGATGAAGAGGTGTGTTGTGAACCGGATGGAGGGGATGAGTTTTATGATGATGATCGTTATGGGGATGATGAGGAGACATATGTCATCAGGAAACTGATGTTAGCACCAAAGTGTGATGAGAAGACCCAAAGGCATCAGCTGTTCCGTACTAGGTATACTGTCGATGGTAGGGTGTTTGATTTGATTGTGGATAGTGGGAGTTGTGAGAACATCATAGGTCGAGAAACGGTGAGGGTCTTAAACTTGCCGACTGAAAAACACCTGAACCCATATACTATTGGGTGGATTAAAGCAGCTGAAAAGATAGAAGTCACCGAACGATACAGGGTACCTTTCTCTATAGGGACGTATAGGGATGAGGCCTATTGTGACGTTGTGGATATAGATGCATGCCATCTTCTGTTTGGGAGGCCTTGGCAATTTGATGTTGATGCCAAGCATGAAGGAAGAGAGAATGTTTACCGATTAGAGAAGGATGGGGTGAAGTTCACTCTTCTACCTCTCAAAGTATCACACCGGCCTAAAGCTTCTAAAGCGGAAGGGCGTTCCTTCCTCACTATCACCCAATCTGAGAGGGAAATGGAGGAAGCAATCAAGGAGGCGCAGACCGTACATGCGCTAATTGTTCGGCAGGTGATGACAGTTGAGGAAGACCAGAGTGATGCTCCGGAGTTGCTTGATAGAGTGAAGGAGCTTTTGGAGGAGTTTAAGGAGATAACATCCGAGGAGCTACCTGATGGATTACCTCCCATGAGGGACATCCAGCATCACATTGATCAGATTCCAGGAGCTAGTCTACCTAACCTTCCACATTATAGAATGAGTCCCAAAGAGACAGAAATATTGCAAGGGAAGGTGCAAGAACTACTCCAGAAGGGATTCATCAGGGAGAGCATGAGTCCTTGTGCAGTGCCCGCCTTGTTAACCCCAAAGAAATATGGGAGTTGGCGTATGTGTGTCGACAGCAGAGCAATCAATAAAATTACCATTGGCTACAAATTCCCAATACCAAGGTTGGAGGACATGTTAGATTGTTTGAGTGGAGCTAAATTCTTTTCCAAGATCGATTTAAGAAGTGGCTACCATCAGATTCGGATCCGACCGGGAGATGAGTGGAAGACGGGCTTTAAAACCAAAGAGGGCCTATATGAATGAATGGTCATGCCTTTTGGCCTTAGCAACGCCCCAAGCACCTTCATGCGGATTATGAATCAGGTACTTAAACCCTTCTCTGATCAGTTTGTAATAGTTTACTTCGACGATATCTTGATCTATAGCAAAACTGAGGAGGAGCACATTAATCATGTGAGGGAAGTGTTGAAGGTTCTGAGGGAGAACAAGCTCTTTGTGAATCTTAAAAAATGTGTATTCCTCTCTAAGAGGTTGCTGTTTTTGGGTTTTGTTGTTAGTGGTGAGGGAATTACTGTGGATGATGAGAAGGTAAAGGCTATTAGGGAATGGCCCATTCCTAAGACAGTAAGTGAGTTGAGGAGTTTCCTGGGGTTGGCAAGTTTCTATAGACGATTTATTCGGCACTTCAGCACCATTGTTGCACCTATGACTGAGTGCCTGAAGAAAGGGAAGTTCCAGTGGAGTGATGAAGCTAAAGGTAGTTTCGGGCTGTTAAAAGAAAAGTTGTGCAATGCGTCGGTTCTTGCATTACCCGACTTCGATAAGTTGTTTGAAGTCGATTGTGATGCAAGTGGGGTTGGACTTGGAGCGGTACTATCGCAGGAAAGGAAACCCATTGCCTTTTTCAGTGAGAAGTTATGCGAGTCTAGGAGAAATTGGTCCACATATGACAAAGAGTTTTATTCAGTAGTGCGTGCCTTGAGGACCTGGGAACACTAACTAGTGGGCAAAGAATTCGTACTATATTCAGATTGTAATGCCCTTAAACACTTGAATAATCAGACCAGGATTAGCAAAGATATGCATGCTCGATGGATTTAATTTTTGCAGAAGTTCTCGTTTAAGCTGAAACATAAGTCGGGAGTCTACAATAAAGTTGCAGATGCCTTGAGTAGGCGAGCCAGTCTGTTGGTGACACTTCATACTGAAGTGGTGGGTTTTGAGCATATGAAAGACCTGTATGGGACTGACAATGATTTTAAGGATGCTTGGGAGATGTGTCGGGGTAAACAGCTGAGTAGTGACTTCCATATTTATGAGGGGTACTTAATGAAGGGGAATCAATTGTGCATTCCAGAGTCTTCTTTGAGGGAGAAGTTGATTCGTGACTTACATGGGGGCGGATTAGCAGGTCATTTGGGAAGGGATAAGACCATTGCTGCGGTCAGTGCTAGATACTACTGGCCACACTTGAGGCGTGACGTTGGGAGGATTGTGTAACGGTGTTATACGTGCCAGACGTCCAAGGGTCAGGCCCAAAACACTGGCCTCTACACTCCACTCCCTGTTCCTGATAACATATGGGAGGATTTGTCCATGGACTTTGTCCTGGGATTGCCCCGTACCCAACGGGGCGTTGACTCCATTTTTGTTGTGGTGGACAGGTTTTCCAAGATGGCCCATTTTATCCCATGTCGGAAAGTCGCTGATGCTCAGGTCATCGCCAAATTGTTCTTCAAGGAAGTGGTACGCCTACATGGAGTGCCTAAATCTGTTACTTCAGACAGAGACAGCAAATTCCTGAGTCATTTCTGGAGAACCTTGTGGCAGCTGTTTGATTCCTCATTGAACTATAGTAGCACGACTCACCCAAAAACGGATGGTCAGACAGAAGCAACAAATCGAACCTTGGGCAATCTCATTAGGAGTATCTATGGTGAGAAACCCAAGCAATGGGACGTGGCATTGGCTCAGGTGGAATTTTCTTATAACAGTGTCGTTCACAAGAAAACAGGCAAGTCTCCATTCTCTATTGTCTATACCAATACTCCTAACCATGCTGTGGATTTGATCAAGCTTCCAAGGGGTACTGAGTTTAACGCAGCAGCCAAGAACTTAGCGGACAGTTGGCAAAATACTATAGCTGAGGTGAGGACAAAAATTGAACAATCCAATGCCAAGTACAAAGCTGCAGCTGACAAGCATCGAAGGCGACAAGTGTTTTCAGTAGGTGATCAGGTTATGGTATTCTTACACAAGGAACGGTTTCCTATTGGAAAATACAGCAAGCTTCAACCTAAAAAGTATGGTCCGTATAAGATCGTGCAGACAATCAATGATAATGCTTATGTGGTTGGTTTACCAAACACCATGGGCATTTCAAAGACATTCAATGTCGCTGATATCTTTCCTTTTTTCCCTGACGATGAGGTGTTATATCTTACAGAGAACTCGGGGTCGAGTTCTTCTCTGGTGGGAGAGAATGATGGAGGGGATACAAGACGCGAACACACAGTCTGAAGCACGGCCTGAAGCACGGCCGTATCTCGAACCAGGGGATCAAACAGCGAATTTTCGCAGAGTCCAACACGGCCTAAAACACAACCGTGTCTCGAGCAGGGGTATCGAACAGCAAACCCTCACAGAGTCCAATACGGCCTGAAGCACGGCCGTGTCTCGAGTAGGGGTATCAAACAACAAATCCTCACAGAGTCGAACACGGTTTGAAGTACGGCCGTGCCTTCGACCGTGCACGCGTAGATTCGCCTTTTCTTTTATTATTTTAAGGGAGAGTATATAAACCCTTTTGTTAGTCATGTTAGGGTTACGTCTTATTTTATATTTGAAATGCATTTTTGTGAGAGGCTTCTCTCCTTTAACGGGTTGTGTGCAACCGTGGTTTGTTTGTGAGATTCATTCGTTGAGTGATTCTCGTCCTTTTCTACGCTAACTCGCTGCGTCAACTTTTGAAAAGGAAATAACTTCCTTCCTTTCTAATGGTATATTTATATGGATAAATTACATTGAACATCTTTCAAAACTTTTGAAATTACATTGATTTTTAGCTTTTTAATTTGGAAAATTACAAGTGAGAGAATCAATATCTGATACTAAGTTCAAATAGAAGATCAAATTTTTAAATGGTTAAAACCAAATATCAATGTTATACTAAAAGGTTAAAATAAAATATTAAACTATTAAGTAGTTAAAATAATGAATCAATGTTTTGCTAAATAATTTAAACGGAAGATTTATTATTATCCTGTAAATATATTCAATGATTCAAAAAAAGAATCTATTACTGCTTGTCATAGCATTATAATAGGATTTTCTATTTGAATTATTTAACCTAACATTATTCTCTATTTGAATCACTTTAAGATTTAATCCTCTATTTAAATTTAACCCAAAATATTAATCCTTTTATAATTTTTTTTCTTTTTAATTATATACTTTATATCCTGTTATATAACAATGAAACCCCTAATAAGTTTGCAAAAGACATAGATTACCCTAGTTAATCCATGGACAAGTATCTCCATTACTTTCCATCTTCTCTCTCCTTTCTTAAATACTAAACTAAAATTACACACTGCTTCTAAGAAACTCATCTACACCAATATTAAACTCATGGTTGCCTCACTCTAGGGACTTCTCACCAATACATGACCCTCACGTCCTCCAAAGAACAAAATCAGTTTCCTTAACTTCACCACCCAATGATGAACACACCAAAACAGCAAGTTGACACGAAACCACACCCTAGTAGAAACTAGAAACCAAGACCCTCCAAAAAGAAAGAATAAGAAGAAGAATAACAACAACAAAATACCCCCACAACAAACATAATTAGACAACAACAAAAACAAACGAACAAAACACAAGTTCATCAACTGATACAAGAACACGAAGATAGACGATGGGGTAACGGTTTTAGACGAAGGGAGAAGTGAAGTGGTGAAGGAAGATGATGGAGTGCAAGCCTTGGTGGTGGGTGGGGGAATGGCTAGTAATGGAGCTGGCCGGATAGGTGGAGGTGGCGGAAGAGATGGTAATGGTGGTGGGGGCGGTGGCGGTAATTAAATTTCTGGGTTTTATGAGAATAATGATAAGATAATACTAACCCATATTATCAGAAAATGATTGAAGCAAATACAAGAAATTCTCTTCTACTAGGAAATTATGCCAAGTTCCTAAAAGAGTTAATTTATAACTAGTGTCTTTTGATCTATTATTCACCCTTTATGTTGCATCACTTCAACGAAGCATTTATAAATTACGCCATACAAAATTCCTTCCAAACTTGCTTACAATGAAAAATAGTCAGGGTAAATTATAATGATTATTTCCATAAAATTTTAAATTACATTGGTGCCCTTTTTTTAATCTTATTTAGTGGAATACTTACATTCTTCTCATATGTATTGGGACCACCTTTTCCAGTAGGAAATATCCCTGCATTTATGAAATAAATTTTGGACTATTTATGTATTTTTAATACTTATTAGAGGATACAATGCTATATGATAGAAAGTGTAGGCCGACAGTTAAAAAAGAAAAATTGAGGTCTAGGTAAAATTTCAAAAGTTCCAATGCAGTGATTGTATTTATTCATATCGTATCAAGTAATTTTCGTATAGATTTTCTTGCATGTAATAAATTTAAGTGCTTTTCCATGGTAAGAAATGATTCATGGGACTATAATAATCTCTGAAAAGTAGAATATATAACCATATTTATATTCATAGATCTTAAACTTTCAGACGAATTTTCTGTAGATTGAAATATAGAATTTCAATTTATCATCTTCGTTTTGCTTTTACATATTTTAGTCCATCATGAAATTATCAAGGAAACAGTTCTTATAATGCAAGTAAATTTGAGGGAATTTTGCCAGAGCAGAGGAGTATTGTTGCAGAGCAATTCTGGAAAAGCCTTACGATGCAGATTATCAGTCTATGCTGATTTAATTTGGCAAGCACTTAAGGACACTCAAAAGAGCTGAATCTTACTTTGATCAAGCTGTTAAAGCAGCCCCGGATGATGGTAAGACCATAGTTGAAATATCCACTTATACCTTACAAGAAAACTTAAGCCAATCAACATGTGAACATAATGGGGTTAAACATGCGTGGGTCTCCCGCTTTGTTGAGTCTTAGGTCCATTTTCTCAAACCCTTAACCAGCCTGATCAAACGATGTCAAGGGAAGTTATGGACCTACCAGCTATAGACAAGTCGGTTAAAATTACCTTAGGATTCTTATATATTTCTTGTTTAACATTTTATAAAACAATTATAAATCTATCAGGTCCTAGAGGCCTCCATGTGAACCCTATAATTAACCCAGCTTATTAGGGCCGGGGTTGCTCTAGACTCATGCTAGCACGGTTAGGTCGAGGCAAGTACCTAGCAAATCGGTTCCAAACATGGCATGGATAAAACCCACCTTGTGTCCATCTCTTAAATCTAATCTTATAGGAAGGCCCTTTAAACTTTGGAATTTTTTTCTAAAGAATTACTCCACATAATTTGAGATTTTTTTTTCTTTTAAATAGACCTAACTTCTTTAGTTTTTGCTCATATCTAAATTATGCGGCTTGTCTTCCCACTTCATGTGGAGTCCTAGATCCAATAGGTCTTATATAAGGAATTCTTATATAGACCCCAATCTATATAAACCATGTAACATAGACTCTTTGATTTGTAGGATCTGCCATTATTTTATGGGAGTTTCAAACATTTAAAAGCTTCTAACATACAGTTTTGATAGATAGAACAAGCAAAGTCCAAAGGTGGGGATGTTGAAACGACTGAAAACCAAAGTATTAATAGGAATACAGAGATCGAATCCCTCTTCATGTGTGAGTGCTTACAAAAAATTATAATATGGATTTGATCCACATAGATATTATTAAAGTATAACGCCCATATAATGTAATATGGTATCTAACTAAGAAAACCTTATGACTAGGCTCTAACTAAATAGAGTATGAAACTAAGGATCGGCAAGTCTCAAAATTTATGCCTTAACAAAAACCTCTCAATGTGGAAAGATGAACAGCAAGAAATATAAGTCCCTCTCAATTTCATGACCGATTGTGGAAAAATTCTAACATAGATATAGTATCTGCATCATATGGTCCAAAAAGGACCAGATGTGCAAGAGAATTATTGGTCATTGTGCTCAATTGCATGACTATCCATATATCGCATGCCATAAAAGATATATTCTCTTTCGATTGATTTGCAGCTATGTTCTCACGTCATATGCCTAATTTCTCCAGGATGCAGAAGAAGAAGAAGATGATGACGATCCTGATGACAACGGTGACGCCGAAATGAAGAGGCAAAGTGAAGGGCGGAGCAGCAATGTTTTTTCACCTGATTTCTTTCAAGGATCTTCAAACCGTCCCTTAACGGCAGCTTCCTAGTAATTGTTATCCCAACATATATGGTCTTGTGGTTCTTAAATGACATTTGTAATAATTTTGGATTATTAATTTAATGTCTAACTAGATAATCCAAATAATAAATTTATATAGGATATGGTAATATACACTCCCAAGACTATTTGCATAGACACCTAAAGTCTCAATTGCATGCTCTACCTCTCCATTACTTCTAAAATTTTGCCTAGCCTGTAAAGCATGATTAAAACTATAAAATACCGCTAAAAGGACTATAAACGCAACAATTTTAGTTATATCTTCAAAAATTATAGAGATACAAGCGTAGCTTTGTTGGGTTTTGTTTGTATTTAACTTTTGGTGGTGTATTTTCTATTTGCTGCAAAAGAATCGTTAGTACTCCAAGATATGTTTAGACAATGTCAATGGACATAACAGGTTGATTTATACAACAGTATCCTACACTTGATACGAGGTTGATTTTCGTAGGAATCTTATTAAAAATGATTGATATTAAAAAATCTGTCGATTATTTAATAATCCATTTTGTAGGATCCAAACATTAAACATCGGTTCCTCTTTCTTGCCACTAGCTAAAGACATGTCACATCGTATGGTTCCATCAGTTGGCACTGTAGTGAGTTAATCTTTAGTCGCTTTCCATAGAATGGCTGGATAGAAAGCTATAGAAGAATGCAGACACGAGCTGATACATGGTTGGTTACACGGTCGTGTAACATATCAGGGGAACTTCTAGAAAGACATACGGCCTTATACACGATCAGAGACACGGTCATGTATTCTGCCAGGAATTCTTTCAGAAGCATACACGGTCTCTATACACAGCCAGTAACACGGCCGTGTATTCAGTTTGGATTTCTCCCAGAAGCATACACAGTCTCCATACACGGCCAGGAGATACGACCGTGTATTACACCAGAAATATCCTCAGAAGCTTACACGGCCGTGTACTTGCCAGACAACGGACGTGTCTACGTATGTCCGTTTCCACGTGTATATATTTATTTCTATTTTTACACATTTTACTCAGATGTATAAATAGTTGTTAAGTCATTTTAGGGTTAGGTTTTATTCAATTATTAAAAACACTTTTGAGAGACGGATTTCTCTATTTGGCGATTGTGCGCAATCGAGTTTTCTTCAAAGAATAATTCTTCTTTATTCTTTGTTGTTGGCGAGACCAATCCTAGAATTCGGATTCGTTTCGTGTACGCTTTCTGCGCTGCGTTAATTTCTTTAATGGTCGTATTCATAATATTAGATTGCGTAATCGAAATCTTGTCTTTAGATTAGGTTGAAAATTTATACTTACCTATTTCCTAAAACATACTGACAATTGCTTGTCGATTAACAGAGGCTGTTGCACCGGCCATCCAAACCATAGTCCACATAGCGCAATCTAAATGACAAGTTGCACCGGGCGAGCTTAAAACGTTAGGCTGGCAAGGTGCAGCCCCGAACTAAGGGCTACACCAGCATCCCATAGAATATGTTACACAGCATGATCGGACTAAGGGAAGACGCTAGAGGTTGCAACTGGCAATGTGTTTGTGATAAATGTTATTTCGGGGCTCAAAAGTGGGTTAGACAATTGAAATATAAACATATGGTATGTATGTTCGTTTGTGAACTTGTCAAGGTTCACTTGATTTATTTCAGGATATGTAATAAATGCATTGTATTATTCTTTGAATGTAAGATTTTTGCAGAGAGAAAAGGAGGATTGAGCTACTAAAAAGTATTCCAAACTGCCCTATATACTATCATTGATGATCGATTCACTGCGAGGCTCTTCACATGTGACAGCTTGTAAATAGTGGATACCATAAAAACAGACATATGTCCTAGAATTGCCCATCTCAATTCTTTGTATCCAGGAAATCATAAAAAAAAAAATGGTACAACTTGGCTTGAAGCAACCATCCAAACAAGATACTCATATGCCACAATTTATAGTTGCACTGGCGCTGCAGGTTAAAGATTGATTTGAAACACTAAATTGAATGATCAATCCCCCCAGAATCATTTTGAGATCTTACACTGTAAGTTCAATTCTTGTTTAGCTGCTCAAAACCGTACCATGGTTCGATATTACCTTGTTCTATGCAAGAAGAATGTAAAAGTAACACTACTCAGCAAAAACTTCCAATATGTTGACAACAAGGTGTTCAGGATTGACTATAAAACTTCCAATACATTCTTTCTTGTTTTAATTCTAAGACGAGACATGCCTTTCAAATCCGCAAGAGGCGGAACCATGAGTTGCAGCAAATAAACCACAAGTTAATTGGCTAATTTTACAACATTTCATCAAGAGAGAGTACTAAAATTATGCAAAATTATCTACCAGGTTTAGATTCTTCAGCACAATCATGAAACCTTAATAAGATTTCGAGGTTTTTGAAGTCAAAACTTGAATGGAAGCTTAACTAGCTACGAAGGAGGAAAGAAACTTTGTAGAAACTCAGCAACATTCGAACTTGCAAGCACAACAGATAAACATATTCACAAAAAATCAGATTGGAGATTGTTAAACTATCAGTTATACAAGATCTATGATAACTTTCCGCACATTGGGAATCCTTGGTCATCTTTTGCCTGGACATCTGGCTAGTTTCATCTTGGCCCCGACAGTTGGACGCCAGACAGCAGTGCTTCACTATTCCAATCCATTAGTCCAGATGAGCTACCATCTTCGCTGCTCCATTTCAAAAAGCTCAAGTTAGACTGCGAACCAAGGTGAGACAAAGTCAGGGGATCTGGGACCATACAAAGGCCTTCGAGCATTTGAACCACTTTAGTCATTGGCGGCCTTAAATGCATTTCATCTTGTATGCACCAAAGTGCAACTTTAATCGCAACAGCAACCCTCACATCATTTTCCTCAATCTCCAATCTCGGGTCCACTATCTCTTTCATTTTCCCTTCTTCCAACATCTTAAACGCATAGGAAGGAAAATGTGCCTTTTCGGAAATTTCACTAGGATCATAATTTTTCCTGCCTCCAATGATCTCAAGCAACACCACACCATAGCTGAACACATCACTCTTCTCTGATATAGGATTGTTCGTGATCCATTCCGGTGCAAGGTAACCCCTAGTACCCCTCAAGGTCGTGTAAACAAGGCTCTCTTCCCTACTCATGAGTTTAGCCAAACCAAAATCCGATACTTTCGCTGTATAGTTGTCATCCAGAAGGACATTCTCGGGTTTGATATCACAATGGACTATCTTGAATTCACACTCTTCGTGGAGATAAGCCAACCCTTTGGCAGTAGCTAATGCGATATTGTATCTAGTATCCCAATCCAATTGAGGTTCATCCTGGTTTTTCTGGAAAATCCACTTGTCTAGAGAGCTCTTCCCCATGAACTCATAAACGAGAAGCCTATGAGTACCCTCGGAGCAGAATCCTTTTAGCCTGACTAAATGGACATGGTGGATGCTTCCTATTATACTAACTTCAGCTCGAAATTCCTTCTTTCCTTGTCCAATTCCCTCCAATTTCTTGACAGCCAATTGAGTACCATCGGGAAGTACTCCTTGGTATACCGAGCCAAATCCTCCCTGGCCTACTTTTGTGGAGAAGTTTTTAGTAGCCCTACGTAGATCATTATAGCTGAAGCGAACAGGCATACCCGAAAGGCTGTTGAAGAAATAATCCTCCTCTTGAGTCTCCCGAGTATAGTCTAGCAATTTGTTCTTCCTCCGGTGGTACCATAATCCCCCGTAAATTAGACCAACTAGGACTCCAAATGTTGCAACAACGATGAGAACAATCAATATGGTATGCTTCTTTGAACCTTTTTTGCTTGAAACCTTCGCGTATGATTCATAGCCAATAGTACCCTGATCAGATCGTGAAAAACTTCCTATTTGGTCAAACATAAAGCAATTCCCGGAACTTTTATTAAAGAAGAGCACATTGCAAGAGCAGTTATTTTGGCACGCTTCCTTGCAAGCATGTAAATCGGATTTCAAAGAGGGAGCAACAAACCCGAGCGCAAAATAATCAAGATTTTCACCAACATATACAAGGTCACTTGAAGTATGAGATTCAGGACACTGTGATTCAGTAGGAGGCCTGCAATTGGGATAAGACACGAGAGTTGGAGGACACTGGCACCAGCTCGAGAAATAGCAAATCTTATATGGATCACAAGGCTCGGGGATGCTGCACGCGTTTTGTGGTATCACAACAGACTCTGTAGTTGCATATTTTCCCTCCTGAAGGTCGCTGAATTTGATAGTTCCATCAGATCCTAAAACGACAGCCCATAATGCATTCGGATCAGATTTCTCGGAGAAGTTAAGCTGCCCAATCAAGGCCTTACTTTCATCATAGATACTCAATGAATCGGACACCAGGGAGACAGAGTGAACCGCCCCATTAATGCCAGTAGTATTATCGAAACGGCCATCTGAGGAAGCGGACCAATAAGTTTGAGGAATCTGGTAACCGGCATATAGTACCAAATCACCAGACTTAATTTCAAGATACACCAAGAGACCATTCTTAGGAAAGCTTTGGAGTTTCATTCCTCGGACAAACTCTTGGCCGGGTAAAAGGGTATCTGTAGGATGACCAAAACTCTGCCAGAGAACATTCTTATTGTCCCCAAGCAAGACCAAATTTCCCGAATCTTGCAGCACCAAGGCAGTAGCCAATTTCCCCGCCGTATCTGTCGACCAAACAACATCATTTCCACTTTTCAAGTATAAATTCCCATCACTTCCAAATACAAACTTATCCGAATCGCCAACTAATTTGTTCCGATTGGCGGTCCAAACTGCTTTTGAACTACTGACATGAACTATATTCAGAACAAAAGTTGTCACATCAACCCCAGTGTAGAATCCTAAAGCAAAAGCCGAATTGTTCGATACCAAGAACCGGCCCCTGTGATCAACCCATTGCTTTTGAGAAGCCTGGAATCCAGGTCGAATTTCGCCAATATATGGAGAACTAGCCAAGCAAGCAATGGAAAGAGCAAGAAGGGACAAGTACAAGTTTCTAATAACTGGCAACAAATGCTTACTCTCCATACAGGGACCAAAAACAAAGAGACCCTCAAAATCCATACCAAATAAAATGGCTACTTAAGAAAAATTTAAGTTCCACAATCACCAGAACCTAAATTTAGCTACTCAACAAGAAGATTTGTACAAAAGTGAAGGACTTAGCTTGCTGGATTCAACAGAGAAGCTAGAAAGTACAGAGAAGAACAAAAAGAAGTGTAAGTTAACTCAAAATCACTAAAGCTTCAGTGTTGAAGATGTGGAAATTTCAATTGGGTGTGGGTTCTTTGGGGTGTTATCTACATAAAACTCAAAAGGGTAGTGAATGAAAACGTAAAGGTCGCATCTTTCTTCATAGCACAGCAGAGAGAGAGAGAGAGATGGGGGGGGGGGGGGGGGGCGGGGGGCAAGCCTTTGGACCAGATTTGAGGCGAAGCAGACTGATAATTTTGTTGAACAAAAAGTACTAAAATTTATGTGTGTCCTTTCTTTGGAGTTATTAATTCCTATGTTGGGAGCTGGAGCTTTCCTTCCATTTCAGTCCCCGTCTTTTGTTGTTATTTCATACTGCTTCTCCCACTTCCGGTGAACAGCGACAACTCACCAACAAGTGGACTTCGAAAATTGTAAATAAGAATTTGGCTTAGACTTTGATTGACTCTAGAGCTTTTTGAGTTTAGGTTTAGTTTGAATTGTTATTTAATAAGCCTAAAATCAATCCGATTAAATCCATAACACCTAATATTTATATCAAAAAAATCATATTTTTCTTATTAATATTGTTATTAAAACCTATATGTGATTCTAATTCCATAATATTTAATACACATTAAAACTGATTTTATATTTAATTAAATTCATGAGTTCATCGAGTTAAATAAATAAAATACAAGCTAAATTCAACAAAGATACTAAATAGGTTAAGTTCATTGGACTTTCGAGAAAGTATTCAACCAACTCCAATTGTTAATATTTAAACCCCAAATTGCATGTTTTTATTTGTTATAATTGAGGTACAATATATTTATCTTATTTTATCTTTTCAAATACCACCGATAAAACATATATATATAATAGGGATTCAAAACATATCTCTTATATAAATTTCATGGTAGCGTAGGAAAATTTATATGCAATCTAAATGAAATCTAAAGTTATAGTTAAAAAGATCTCATATATATATAGAGAGAGAGAGGGATGATTTTAGTTTTTTTCTTTAAAAAAAATCCTTGATTAGAGACCAAATTTTTTATGTAATTTTTATTTATTGATTAAGAGACATGTACAAAACTTACAGTCCAAATTACTATAAAGGGATGTTGCATTAGATGATTTGTGGGTGGACAGCCAGAATATAATGGAAGCCCCTTGATTTTATCTGAATGACCCCTTGATTTTATCTGAATGAAGTACCCTAAAAGAAGAAAGAGAAGAGAGGGAGGAAGAGGAAGAGAGAGAAGAAAAAGATAGTAGGTATTTATATATATATATATATATATTTCATATTGAGAGGTGTAATTTTAATAAAAAAATTAAAAAAATCTTACATATTATAAACTGATTTAATAATATTTCTAAAAATAGACACACCTAGATCAGCTATCTATCTTCAGTCTATATACGAGATTTTTACATCCATATAATTCCTATACATGGAAAGCATCGATGAAATATAATTATCAATAAATTATAACCACGTTTTGAGCAGGACAAGTTTTTCCATGGTGTTGTTTGGCTAAATATTTTATTTGGCTAAAAATATCTTTTTCGAAACTTGTGAATACGGTCTGAGTCACCTACAGTAAATGGGTATAACTTAGGGGAATTAACATAATAATTATGTGATGTTGCCTTCCTTTTAATGGAAGAATCCATTTAATAGACGATGTGGTAGGGACAATCTGGCCAGAGTCATCTCACTTTTTTATTTTCCAGGGAA
Organism: Laguncularia racemosa; assembly: GCA_037954665.1. Lineage (NCBI taxonomy): Eukaryota > Viridiplantae > Streptophyta > Magnoliopsida > Myrtales > Combretaceae > Laguncularia > Laguncularia racemosa. Next base: position 4,046,929 of record JBBMOL010000030.1, on the reverse strand, counting down.
TTCAGGTATTGAAATGTTGAGAAAATATCATGGAAAGTTGTAAAGTCCTTTGGAATTGTAACGAAGTTTTAAACCTGTTTTAGAAAATATAATTTAAGTTTAAAATTTTTTTTTAGTCTATCAAATGAGTATTGAATTTTTCCAAAAAGTTCTACTTTGAATTTCAAGCAATTTTTTTTAAAATAAACTTTAGTATAATCATAAACCCTTTAATGATTGAAAATATGATTTATATAACTCATTTAAAGTTTTTCAAAAACTTTAAGGATACATATGTACTTTAAAAAAATTTAGGACTCGACTGATAAAATCTTGGAAGGCTTAGGAATTAAATGTAAATTTTTAAATTTCTAAGATTAAATTGATAAAATAAAAAACAAAGTTTAGAGTTTTTTTTTTTACACTTTCCATAAAATATTAGGCTCTTCATTGTTAGTAAAAGAAAAATAATAACAAATGTCTTGTGAAGGTTTATAAGAAGAAAAAAGGTAAATTATTATGAAAACCTTTAAAATATGTTGACTTTGTAATCTAAAATATACTATATTATCGGTTGCGAAACTCATCCCGCACCAACTAAATTAAATTAGCGTTAAACATAGTCTTGTTCATTGATAACTTTGGAATAAGAGTCATGATTGCTCAGCCTAATCACACGCATGGCATTCTGGTCAAATTGCTTACCATCGATGTCCTATGCATTATGTATGCACAGAAAGTCCCCTTTCATTTTCTTGTGGCGTTGGAATAATATTTGTCCATAAGCACCAAACGTGAACCGCATTATTTATATATATACATTCCCTTTTCTCACTAACCCCAAGTTTTACGTTGATCTGAATTTTAACTTTATAGAGAATTAAAATAAAAAAGATATTTCTTCTCTTATAAATCTTTTGAATGAATATATGGATCCCGTTAAAACTTGTCTTGAACAGTTTCTATTCCTAACCAAAAAGAAACCACCGTAAAGTTTTAGTTTAGTTAAAGAAACTCTTTAGTATATACAAAAGTAAGACTCTATAAATACATACCAGTTTATAGTTTAAGGTTTAGGGTTTAGGGTTTAATGAATTTCCTCCATTGTACTTAAACTTGATGGCTCGACAGGTATTTTACTGCATAATAAATATGATAATAATGATTTATATATTATAAGTTGCAATTGATTTACATATTATGTATGCATAGAAAGTCCCCTTTCATTTTCTTGGGGGGTTGGAATAATATTTGTCCGTAAGCACCAAACGTGAACCGCATTATTTATATATATACATTCCCTTTTCTCACTAACCCCAAGTTTTACGTTGATCTGAATTTTAACTTTATAGAGAATTAAAATAAAAAAGATATTTCTTCTCTTATAAATCTTTTGAATGAATATATGGATCCCGTTAAAACTTGTCTTGAACAGTTTCTATTCCTAACCAAAAAGAAACCACCGTAAAGTTTTAGTTTAGTTAAAGAAACTCTTTAGTATATACAAAGTAAGACTCTATAAATACATACCAGTTTATAGTTTAAGGTTTAGGGTTTAGGGTTTAATGAATTTCCTCCATTGTACTTAAACTTGATGGCTCGACAGGTATTTTACTGCATAATAAATATGATAATAATGATTTATATATTATAAGTTGCAGTAATTATTGTAAAATCTTATATATACAAAGTAATTAATACAATTTGTGTGTTTTTAATGAATCCATTATGACTAGCTCCAGGTATTCTCAATAATGATAGATTAATATAGTCATTGATACATTGTTTAAATCTTTTTGTTGAAATATTTTCAAAACTGACGATTTAAATTTTTTTCTAACCATTAGTATTATTATTAAATAAAAAATTTCTATAATCTTGATGATATGATCTAAATTTAGTTATTCAAAAAAAAACACGTAGTTTTGTTATAAAACCTTTTTATAAAAAAAACACAGTTATAGTAAGTGTATTATGAATCCCATTATGACTATGGCGAATATTATGCAATAAGAAATGATTTATATAGTGCATTGTTCATATGTTCAGAATCCTTTCTTCTTGGGTGAATAATATTGTCCTAGACAACTGACATTATTATATATACCTTTTTCCTACCCCAATTTCTTGATCGAATTTTAATTATAAGATTAAATAAAGTATTCTTCTCTAAACTTTTGAATATATAGACGTAATTGTCTTGAACATTCTACTACAAAGACACCGAAAGTTTTAGTTATAAGATCTTTAGTATAAAAGTAAGATTTAATATACATTATGTTAGTTAGTTTAGTTTAATAATTTCTCCATGTACACTTGGCTCCAGTATTTTAGCATAAATGATAATGTTATATATAATTGCATTGATTTAATATTATTATCGAAGTCCTATTCTTGGGTGGAATAATATTTTCCTAACACCAACGAACCGCATATTTATATCATCTTCTCACACCCAGTTTTATTGACTGAATTTAACTAAGAGAATAAAATAAAGATTCTTCTCAATCTTAATATTAGGACTTAATTGTCTTGAACATTTCTATTCCTACCAAAGAAACACCGTAAATTTTATTTTAAAAACTTTTAGTATATACAAGTAATTATAATAATACCATATATTAGTTTGTTTTAATGAATTTCCATTTATAACTTGTGGCTCGCAGGTATTTACGTAATAAATTGAAATAATGATTTAAATTTAAGTTGAATATAATTTAGTTAAAAATTTTTTTTTTGTTAATAATATTTTCCAAACACTGAACCGCATTTTTATAATATACATCCCTTTTTCTAACAATTTACTATTAATTTAACTTATAGGAATAAAAAAAAAAATTTCTCCTATAAATCTTAAGATTAGGATCTAAATTTTAAATTTCTATTCTAAAAAAAAAAACAAAGTTTTTTGTAAAAATCTTAGTATAAAAAATAAACTCTAATAAACATTTATTTAAGTTTAGTTTAGTTTAATAATTCCTATTACTTGAACTATGCTCACATATTTTACTAAATAATATGATAAATGATTATATAATAATTGCAATTGTTACATATTATGTATGCAGAAAGTCCCTTTCATTTTCTTGGGGGTTGAATAATTTGTCCTAAGCACCAAACGGAACCGCATTATTTATTATATACATCCTTTTCTCACTAACCAAGTTTACGTTATCTGAATTTTAACTTATAAGAATTAAAAAAAAGTATTCTTCTCTATAATTTTTGAATGATATATGGATCCGTTAACTTGTCTGACAGTTTCTATTCTAACCAAAAGAAACCACGTAAGTTTAGTTTAGTTAAAGAAACTCTTTAGTATATACAAAAGTAAGACTCTATAAATACATACAGTTTTAGTTTAAGTTAGTTAGGGTTTAATGAATTTCCTCCATTGTACTTAACTTGATGGCTCGCAGTATTTACTGCATAATAAATTGATAAAATGATTTATATTTAAAGTTGCAATGATTTACATATTAGTATGCATAGAAAGTCCCCTTTCATTTTCTGGGGTTGGAATAAATTTGTCCGTAAGCACCAAACGTGAACGCATTATTTATATATATACATTCCCTTTTCTCACTAACCCCAAGTTTTACGTTGATCTGAATTTTAACTTTATAGAGAATTAAAATAAAAAGATATTTCTTCTCTTATAAATCTTTTGAATGAATATATGGATCCCGTTAAGACTTGTCTTGAACAGTTTCTATTCCTAACCAAAAAGAAACCACCGTAAAGTTTTAGTTTAGTTAAAGAAACTCTTTAGTATATACAAAAGTAAGACTCTATAAATACATACCAGTTTATAGTTTAAGGTTTAGGGTTTAGGGTTTAATGAATTTCCTCCATTGTACTTGAACTTGATGGCTCGACAGGTATTTTACTGCATAATAAATATGATAATAATGATTTATATATTATAAGTTGCAATTGATTTACATATTATGTATGCATAGAAAGTCCCCTTTCATTTTCTTGGGGGGTTGGAATAATATTTGTCCGTAAGCACCAAACGTGAACCGCATTATTTATATATATACATTCCCTTTTCTCACTAACCCCAAGTTTTACGTTGATCTGAATTTTAACTTTATAGAGAATTAAAATAAAAAGATATTTCTTCTCTTATAAATCTTTTGAATGAATATATGGATCCCGTTAAGACTTGTCTTGAACAGTTTCTATTCCTAACCAAAAAGAAACCACCGTAAAGTTTTAGTTTAGTTAAAGAAACTCTTTAGTATATACAAAAGTAAGACTCTATAAATACATACCAGTTTATAGTTTAAGGTTTAGGGTTTAGGGTTTAATGAATTTCCTCCATTGTACTTGAACTTGATGGCTCGACCGGTATTTTACTGCATAATAAATATGATAATAATGATTTATATATTATAAGTTGCAATTGATTTTGATAGTTACAGCTTTATGGTTTAGGGTTTAAGGTTTAGGATTTAATGACCTTCCTCCCTTGTACTTGAACTTGATGACTAGACAAGTATTTTACCACTTAATAAATATAATAATAATGATTTACATATTATAAACTGCAATTGATTTTGATAGTTACAAGTTTATTTTTTGGTTGCTACATCAATGCTTGGACAATTTTTAAGCTAAATCTTGGTGGCACTTTTTGGTAAGTATCTGATGTAAAATTTTCAAAATGACCACTTAAACCTTTTAAAATGTCAGCCTTCACAAAATATAACATATGCAATATAGTACCAAATCAGTAAAACTTATTTTATACGTCAACTTATTGTTTGAATTTTTCTTTGTTGGTATAGAATTTTGGACACTAATACAACTCAAAACCTAGTTTTATAAGTTGATATATCAATTAAATATAATAATTTGTAAAAGCAAATTTGATCAACCATATTACTTCTTTAGTCAACCTTTTGGTACTTCAATCGTCACTCATAAGCATCTTATCGACTTTATCTAACCTGGATTAGTTCCTCTTTGTGTAATTATGGATAATTATCGAAATACATTATTATTTAGAGATTTGATGGTGAAAATTATTAAAAAAGAAAAGAAAAATCTAATGGTAGAAGATTAATTTTAAGTATGCACACTTACATCCCAAAAGGTGTTACTATTATACTAATTGAAAAATCAATCTACGTAGTTGCTACCAAAGTTCTAATTCGACATACTAGGCATGCAACTAAGGAAATCTAATAGGAATGAGACTATATACTAAATTATCTAAATGCACAACTTTAGCAGTTTTGGTACAAGTGTTTTATGCGTAGAGTGAAATTTAAAATCAAACTTAAAAAAAATAAAGAAATAGAAAGATAAGAGAGAAGAAAATGTGCACAAAATTTAACATGAAGAGCCTCAATTGGGGCTAAAAATTGTGAGTTTACGAGGAGTAGAAATTCACAAAATCGAGCACAAGAGTAATATAACTTGCTTAAACAAGTAACTAAAACTTACTAACAAAACTCTCTTACAAAGAAGAATATAAGGAATAATGCTCCTATATATATGAGCTCTCACATAAAGTCTTAACAAACCATTCAAAACTAAAAAACTTTCACTACTAATAGAATTTGGAAAGTTCGAACTAAAGTCAATTCACAAGTAATGAACTTAGACACCTATTTATTAGTCCCAATAAAATAGGAAATGATCAATAAAATATAAAAGAAAAACATAGGAATGAGAGCAAAAGATGGCCTTAATTTTGTTTTACCAATTTCCTCTTTTGTTTTAGCTGCTATCTTTTTATGCTTTTCTACCTTATTTCTTGTTTTCTTCTTTAGTTAAAACTTATAAATAGGTGTATAAGGTTTCACTTGTGAATTAGCTCAGGTTTAGGTCCATGAGAACTTGTAAGTGTCCTTTACTTAATAGAGTCCCAACTCTATGTGAGAATTTGTTTGAGTGGGAATTTTTTTATATTCTCTCATTTGTGTCAAGATTTTGTTGCAAGAGAGCTTGGTAAGAGGTTTAGTTATGAGTAAGAATGCCGTACTCCTCGGTAATAACACTCTTTTGGTTTTTAATAGATTTTTGTATATTCTTTATATATCATTTCTCTTTTTAACAATGTAGAAATAATTAATGTGAAAAACAATTGTTTACAAATGAAAGCCTAAGATGTTTATATACTTATGAAATTTTCGAATTATACAATAACTAAGTTTAGAGAAATTGGAGCTTTAATTATATAGTCACTTATTTATAAACCAATAACAAAAAGAAAGGAATAAACAATGCATCGGTGTTTTTTTTAATTTTTTTTTTGCCAACTATATTTTTTATGAGAATTGTGGAGCATGAAGTCAAATCTGTTTTCTTCCTATGAAAAGCATTATTCATACTAATTAAACTATAAGACCTTAGTAGTGTATGTATTAGGAAGATTATTCAACTTAACTTCTCTCATCATAATTGGACCTCCAATAAGACACCTCCCATGCTAGTGAATCTCACTATGCCATAATAACTAACACAAGCCATTAAGCTAAGAGATAAAGCATTGTAGGACCACTATAACAATCACCTCAAATCTAACAAACTTGTACATCCATCTTTCATGCAATTTCCACCAAGCATTAGTAGCATGATATCCTCCTTAGCTTTAGCAATTGCAACATTGACAATTCTTTAACCTTTATCGTATTACATCTAACAATACCTCTCTGGACACTTTGCCATTCACATGGCTATCTTGCTTATAATTGTATCAAATCATGCCTTGATTTCTAAACTTTTCTCTAAAGACACCATTACCATGATCCCATTAATCTCTAATAATTATACAACATGCAACCTCATTGCTTATAGATCCCATCCCATGATTTACTTGCCTTTACTCAAGAGATTACTCTTGACCTCTTCTGTTGATAAATTGCTTTTGTTAGAGATTATGATATCTCTAAACTTATGGACTGAATACAATGCAAAGCACAACAAGATTGTCACTTAGACTTTAGTCTCAATTTCAAATTGTTAATAAGAGAGGTGAACTCAAACACATTACCCTATAGATGACCCTTACTCATGCATGGATAAGTACAATCCTTACTTTAACACTAATTGATCTATAAGAGATTTAAGCCAAGTGCAACTCTTCTAATTTCATTTACAATCCAGTAGCTATCGTCACTGCAATCCCCCATGTAATGCACTATTTATTAGACTTAGCTAGATCGCATTAAGGAATTTTCCTCAAATTATGCCTACTTACCCTCCTATATAGATTCTAATTACTTATTTGAAGCTTTCTTCAAGCTAAGCTACATTAGCTAGGTACCTTCCCATTATAACCTACTAGAACTTGAAGTTCTTACTTTTATCAAATTTCTCAAGCTTTACTAGGTAGCCATCTCATCAATAGGTTCTGGATTTTAAAAACACTTGGTCTCTCCACCTCACTCTAATATTCATTCTTGGATTAGATCTTGATTTTAGGTTCATATTGTAGAGCATACAACAAACAAGAGAAACAAACAAATCAAACGAGAAAGTTTGATACACCGATTTAATATAGAAAAATCCAGATAGTGAAGTCCAATGACCTATCGGTTTAAGGGGGTGGTTTTAGTCCCATAAACCGACCTTAATTTTCTTTTTCAAATTAAAAATATATAATTTAAAAAATTAAAGATTTAAAAAGACTATGGGGACAAAGCTCTTAATTATTTTTAGCATATTTTATATAAACTTGAAAATAATTTATATTTATTTATATAGAACCATATACTTAAATAGAATTATCATATTATTAATATAAGACAAAAGTTTACAAAAAAAAAAATCGAAATATAAAAGTTGGCTTTAATCCTACAATGTTAAGGAATGAAAATTTCCTCTTCTTGAATTTTATTAATATCCAATCACACTGATATATTTATTTCTGGTATTATTAATGATAACATCACATTAAATATTATATATTTAAGAATGAGAATTGATTTTTCCTATTTCATATAGAATTGTTATTATTTTAATTTATTTTTTTGTAGGTTGAAACCGTCGGTTCCCACAGATCCAGCGGATTGATCCGGCACTAATTTGTGGAATCGGCAGTTTCACAACGGGTCAGGAACCTCACTGGTTCATAGTTTTCGATCGGAACTGCCAAACCAATTTCTGGCTAATTTGCAATTCTGATCCATCCCTTGATCTTATCTAAATCGAAGATACAAGTTTCAACAATACCATCATTGTATAATCAAAATTTTTAAGCAAGCAACAATTAAAATCAAAACGAAATAATTGCTAGAACGTTTTGCCATTGTCAAAAGTTAATAATCAACTATGCACTAAGCGTTATCTGTATAAATTATAATCCAGTGGGTGTGGTTTCAATACCACCGTCACTTTCCCTACCTTTGCTTTCTCCTGTCAATTGTGGGGGCTGATCCCATTTCTCGACTGCCCCCCTAGAATTACTTCTAATATTTTATAACTTTAACAAAGACGAGTGGAAATTAAAAAATATACCCCACAGAAACTGAAAAAAAAAAGAAAAAAGAAAAAAGAATGTATATAAATAGTTCGAAAGCTTATCAAATCACTTTTTTTTTTCTTTTACTTTTGACTCTCACATCCCAATATATAACTTGTAATAAAAATAAAATAAAATAAAAGAGACATGTTCAATCTCTCTCTATATATGTATATAAAGTGTAAGATAGTTTTGGCATCTTATATAATCTAAAAATTGCATTATTCAATTGAATTGAAAATTAATTTGTAAAAATAGTTATAAAAAAAAATGAAATGAGACGAGCTTACTTATATATGATCATATGGAGATATTAATCATTTATTTCTTAAAAACCATAGAATGAAATGCTTATTTTTAAATAATCTCATATTTTGCATAATGATTAACCTTTTTTTTTTCACTATATATATGCCTTATCGGACGTTATGATACGTAAGATTTAAATAAATTGTTGAAAACTCCAAACGAAATAACTTATGCAGTATGCTCCTGCTATGATGTCATGAGCACGTGGTGTGACGTATCACTTTATTTTTGGCTCGGGACAGAAGGCAACAAAACGTCGGTCAAAGAGAGAATTAATCAAAGATTCCAAGGGCCAAAAGAACGTGTCCTCTTTGAAAATCTTTCTTTCGTTTTGATCTGTAAACAAGTGAATGCCAGCATCATTGCTATTAAACACCGACGATGAAACAACAAGTTTGAATGAAATAGAAACCAAGTCAAAATAATCAACTGAGTTCATCGAAATCGCTAACATCCTTCTATTTTTTCAATAAAAAAGCTCGATTAACTCATATTTTAATATATATTTTTATCAATAATTAAATTTTTTAGTTTTTATTATTCTAAAAAACCTAAATTGTGATTGTTCTTAGTGTTTTGTTTTTTAAAAAAATATTATTGCTTGTTGCTATGTTATAGTGTGTTAAATATGATTTATGTAAATTTTGTAACAAATAACATGGCGTGATTAGTTTTTCTATTACTATGTAAATAGTTTGCATACAATACATATTTAAAAAAAAAAAGAATTAGAAGAGTTTAGATAGGAAAAAGATGAATATTATGTAACTAAAAATTTTGTATTAATTTTATTTTTTTAAAAAACCATAGAATATTAATATTGTAATAGTTTATAGTGAGTTTTTCTTTAAATATCAATACTCGTTATTAGTTTGTTCTATTTAATGTTTACGCAAAGAACTTTATGAAAAATGGGTATTGTATAAAGATATATTTGAAGTAAACGTTAAATGTATTTTTTTTATTAAATTTATTTTTTTATATTGTAAAATTTAAAATAAAAATGTTTGCAATTAAATAATTTATTAAAAAATTAAATTATAAATCTATTTATGAGAAAACATAAATTTCATTTATTGTTAATAAATATATTTTTTAATTTTAAATAAATATTGAAAAATTTTATAAATTTTATAAACTTTAAAAAGTTTTCTTAAGAAAATTAAAAAAATATTCATTTTTTGTTCACATGGGAAGAAGATAAACATTATGTTGAACAAAAATTTTGTTTAATGTTAAATGTAAAATTTTGTTTATTCTTTAAATTTTTATAAAAAAAATATTTGCAATTAAATAGTCTTTAAAAAATTTAATTAAAAAAAATCTATTCATGAAAATGTTAATATTAATTAATTTTTAATTAAAATATTAAGTATGAATTAAATATTTTACTTTATTTAATCTTAAATTTTTTAATTTTTAACAAAATTGAGAAAATTTTTATTATTTGTAAAATAAAATTTAAAAAAAAATCTATTTATTAAATTTTTTTATAAATTAATTTTTCTTTTGTTCTTATGTAAACTTGCAAATGTTTTTATAAGAATTTTTTTGAAAATTTAAAAATTAAAAAATATATATATATATGTTTGGAAAGAAGATGAATATTGTTGTGCATTGTGAAGGTTAAGCAATCAATATTAATCGTTACTATAAATTATTTGATTATTTATCTATGTTATAAATATAATAACAATGGATATTTTGAAATATTATAAGTGATAATTGGGGGCTAGAATATGATAGAGATGTAATTAAGAAATTGTAAATAAAGAAGAATATGAACTATATCAAATTCTTATATAGAATATGTAGGAGTATTAAAGTCGATCTAACTAAAATGGGGATTAAGATAATTCATAAGCATTCTATTTTTCATAGAGGCAATGCATTTTATGCATTAATGCTAATTAGAGATAATGATGATGTGGAAAATCTAATTGAAATGGCTAAGTCCTTCAGAAAGCATGGCATACGATAGTTGCATGTTAAGAGTTCTAAAGAATTGGGGGGTCCCTTTGAACAATAGACATTATAAGAAAATAGGTAAATGCATTCTCCACTAAATAAGAAAAAGATGATGATCGAGTTGCGAGTGTGTTTAAAGCATATGATCCAACCCTTATGGAAGAGGCATTATTCAATGATGAAGCCGAAGTAGACAGAGTAATTACTTCAATATTGCAACAACTAGTCATATGTGATCCCTACATGGTGCGTGTAAGGGTGGAAACTGTAATGGATATCAAAATGGGAATCAGTGTTGAGGAGGAAAGTTTTGATTATGAGGAAAGTTTTGAGGAGGAAAATGTAAATGAAGAAAATGATATGGTTGAAGGGGATTGTCTAATCACATTAAGGCACTCTACACAAGCAATATATTAGCCAAGGTAAGTTGAACCACCTTATATGACAGTTAAAGATCCCGTTCTCTTTTACAATGCTGGTGGTGGTGATTATTACATCTATTTCAAGTAGGAACATAATGCAATGTGTAGTAACTTGAGTAGTAGTGATGAATTCAATGAGGGTATGAAATTTAATACAAAAGTAGATGTTTTTTAAGCCATTAAGGTATACCATATGAAGAACTATTATAACTTTACCATTAACGAATCTAATAAGTCACTTTGGTCGATTTATAGCTCAAAAAGAGAAGATGGTTGTAAGTAGAGGCCTTTGACCTGTAAGAAGAAGTTAGAGGAGTTGTTTATAGTTACCAAATTTGACAATTCACATCCATACAACAACCCGATGATAAGTCAATATCACCTAGTTAATGGTCAAATAGTGATAAGGAGTAGTTCCCTCAATTAGATTGCCACATGTCAAAGATTGCTAGAAGCAAAACCATGGTCAAGTAATAGGAGGGAGTGCATTAATCTAATGTAGCTTTGAGATATGTATTGAGTCCTACCACAACATGCAGATGTTGAACAAGTTGCACATCATACGTATGTGTACATCTTGTAGTTGCTAGGAGAATTTATCTTCACCGACAAATCGAGCACCCTTATAAATAGCATGTTTTTGCCCTTGTTGAAACACTTTGATGTGACAAACACATACAAATGGGGGTCTACATGTTTGACTTGGTTAGCTTCATATTGCATCTACCTTGTCAATTTATGAGATGGGAGGAGCATCGATACTCCTTCAATTGTAGGCATGAGATAGATTTCCCTATATAGCACCTGTCAACCACCACAAACTTGTTGTAGATCCTAGAGCTCCTTTGACTGTATAATGGAGTATAATGGAGAAAGAGCTTTGACACTAAGTATCACCCAATGTATGTTGTTGTCGCTTATTGAGATACACTCGGTAGGTAGACTACTAATTAGGTATTTCTTCAACCATTTCATTTTTCTATTTAATTATATACACTATTACATCTAAATCTTACTTACTACCCTTTAGGTCGAGTGGGAGCTATACGCAAGAAATTTGATTCACATCTTACCCCATTTCTATAGAGCAGGTAGATACATTTAGACTGTTCAGGTGCCACTCATATATTTTCACATTTTCAAGTGGCATTTCCCAAACCGTGTTGCTAGATAATTTAGGGGTTCCCAATATATTTTATAGGATGTTAACACATAGCCTAAGATCCATTTGATTAATCTATGTGGGAGGGTTAACATAGATTGACTGATACAATATGTAACTTATATAGCCTTATAGGATGAGCATCCAACCTGATTAGTTCACCTATAGTTGTCAAAATCGTGATTTTACCTTAAATTAAATAGTATAGAATCAATAGAATCATATTAAATCATATAGAACTGGTAGAATCAGTGACTTGTTGAATTGTACATCTAAATTCATAATAATATCAAAAGTTTATACCTAAATGATTTTTCTTCCATTTTAATTATGAAAAACTTCATAAAATTGCAAACTTATAAAATCATACAATTGACTCATGGTTTTGACAACCATGAGTTCACCTATAGGGCCCTTGTGGGGTCCGATATGAATATATGAGATGATATAGATTTATCTGCTGTTGGTATATAGGACATATAAGAGTAGTTCATAGACATCTAATAAGTAAAATGTCAATACTAATTAAGTGATGCATTACATATTCGATGCTAATTTATTTCGTGGTACTTTTTTCATGCAGGCTAATACATTCTGACAAATCCTCTTATTCCTAAATTATGTTGTGGCTGTTGCTCTAGCTGATTATGGTTTTCAGTTTATACATGATCATAGAAAGTTGACGCTATACTTACAAGCTCACTAGGATCAAGGCCTAGAGGTTGACGTAGAAGCACAACATATTGACATTTGGCAATAGTAACAATTGATTTCTACATGTTGTAGGACTAAGGGATTTAGAAGGTCTCGTAACCGAGCTCAATTATAGGAATATGCCGCACAAGCTCAATGGTTTTCATTAGATGCCGATGAGATGAATGACAGTTCAATCCCATTGTTTAGCACTTATGTCATAGCTTGCTATAAATTGGAATTTAGAGTAATATGCACCAACATGCAGAAGCTCTACGTAGACAACATTCTTATAAATCCGGAAAAGATTAGAGAAACCGGTAATATAAGTCATTTTTATCATATTTTCCTTTTATTTGTTGCCTATATTTTAAATAGGAATCAACAGTTTGCAACGGTATTGAATTGGAACGAATGGAAGGCCAGTGTCAAAGCAAGCCCCAGTCCCATTAAACGACAGCCATTAAAAGCACAATAGCGGACACACGCTGCAGCCAGTGATACATGCCCGCCATCTGCAAGATGATAGAAGTATGCAAGATAAGTGGATATGATAAACTTAAAGTTTCTGGCCAAATAAATAAACTTAAAGTCTGAACCAAAAAAAAAAATAAAAAATAGAATGATTTACCAGTGAGGCGCATTCATCCACGCATAACCGCCGTCGATTTCATTGATTTCTTCCTAGCTAATGTCCATTAATGATTATAGAGGTTACTCTTTGTCTACTTGGAGATAATAGGGAGATGGAATAATATAATTATTTATTACCTTTTTTATTTAAAAAATAATAAAAATTTCTAATTTTTAAAATTTTTTATTCTTAATTCTAATAGGTAAAATAAAAAAATTTAAATATTATAACCATTATATTTTTATTAATACTACAATTAATGGCTAAATAAAAATAAATCAATAATTTTATTTGTAGTTCTAACTTAATACTATAATCAATAAGATAAAATAAATATTAGAATATGTACAAATGAAGTAAACACTAATAATAAAAAATTCTAAACATAACTTTTTTATTCCTAATTTGTTTCACTCTAAAAAATAAACAGTTTGTAAATCTCTTGTTATGATTTGGCTAGAGTTTCTTTTCTATTTTGATAATATCTTTTGAGTGACTATTTCATAAATAAGATCCTAACTTATAAAACGATTTTAATATTATAAATGCATATGTAATAAGATGGTTTTATGATAATTCGACTAAGCCCCATTTAAGAGTGGCTATAATATCATTTCTAAATGACACTTTGCGAAGGAATACTTTCGTCGTCTGATTTTCTGAATTGATCTTTGTTGCCTTTCTATTGGACAAGGACGACGAATCGACATCCTTGCCGATATTTGTCTTTCATCGATGGCACTAAAGCGGAACTTATGTAAAATATTATAATAAATAAGTAAATAAATATGACATCAAAGTTACTATTAAGAGGATGAAAAGGATACTGTAATTATTCTGTAATTACCTGTTAAAATGTATTATGTATAAAATTTAATTTAATAATAAAAACACAAGAATGTCATGTAATATATTTTAATAAGCTAATATAACATGATTACAGTATATTTAAAATAATAAATTTTCGTCTCAGTTAAGATAATATTTGAAGCATGATAAAAAATTAGTTGCAATGATTTTACGGGGAATATACGGAGAAAAATTGTACTATTTCTAGACAATTACCTAACTGAATTATTTATTTACATATAAATAAAAAATAAAAACCGTCCTCTTCATGGATTCACGGTAGAATTTGTAAAAGAAATAATGAATCGTGCGGCGTTCATGAGACGGAGTAGAAAAAATAATTGGCTAAAAATTACAAATACTACGTACCCTCGCAAAAGAGATGGAGATCGGATTATCGAACTCATTAATAACTACGATGATTAATTCTGCAGGACGAACTGTTAAGTAAAATAAAATACCTAGTCAATAGTGTTGTTGAAGATATTAATTTTGATTTATTTTATTTATTTATTTTTTAAATATAAATTCTATATTATAAAATTAGATAAATATGATTAAATAATGAATAATCATGATATTGCGTTTTCTTCTTATAGTAAATTATATTTATAAGAGAAACTCCTTCCTACATTCCTACATACAATGCATGGCGGGCCATGATTAATTTTGCTCCATATATCTAAGTGGATTTTAAACCCAGCAACGCACGTCTCTGTCTCGTTCTCGGCTTTAGAACCAAGTTTTATTTAAAAAGAACTAAATCCATCCTTTCCTTTTACAGCTTCCACTGCTTGGAAGAATTAATGAAGGAGGGCCCCAAATTTCAAGATTTGGAAAAATTATATGCGATGTCACATTAATTTAATTTTGAGTTTTGACCCCTGCATATAATTCGTTTTTCTTTAAAATAAAAAGAGTTAAAAGTCCTTGGGAATGATCGATAAATCCATGAGATTTTCTATTTTGACAGTAAAACAGATCAAGCTATACCATGATATAGATGCATATATATGGATGCTACTAATAAGTGTCCCAAGACCTTAGCCAATAAGAAAAAAATTCAGAGAAAGTAATTATTGATGGTGAAAATTTATTTAGCTAGATAATAATGGACTTGAAATATTTAAAAAACAAAACATAACTAGAATGAATATTAGAATTTCATCAGGCACTCTAATACTTAAAATTAGTTTGCAGGTAATAAAGATAATAATGAGCTAGTTAAAAAGGGCTCCTCCTAGTAGCTTCAATTTTAAAGTATTACTTATTTCCTTTTATGGTATAGGACTAATGTGACATCTTGACATGGCTACGTATTGTTTAGTCGGCAACTCCTACTTGGCGGTCCTCTAGGCATATGATGTCTCTAAACAATGCACATCTCCTTTAGGCTAATCTTGTAGGCCAATTCATTTGGGGGATTGTAATTTTTACCTATCAACACTTGCCCTCCACTCTCTTAGATGATTGGTTAGCGGAGAGAGTAGGTTGCCATGATGAAAAGTCATTTTAAATTTAGATGGTTTGTCTATTCATTCAAGGAATTGTTTGGATGAAGTTGAGGCCCGTTCATCTAAGTAGCTACTTAGGTAAAGCCAAGGCCTATTCATCTAAGGAATTTTTTTGACAAGGCTAACACTTGTTCGTCTAAGTCTAAGGCTTGTTTGTCTTAAGGACTTGAGTCAACTGTTTAGACAAGGTTTTTGGAACTTTAGCTTGTTCATTCATGCAATTACTTGGACGAGGCTTTTGGAAACTTGTGGCCTATTCATTTGAATAGTTGCCTAGATAAGGCTTTTTGAAACTTGTGGCTTGTTCGTCTAAGTAGTTACCTAGACGAGGCCTTTTAAAACTATAGGATGTTCATTCAAGTAGTTACCTAGATGAGGCTTCTTGAAACTTGTGGCTTGTTCATTTAAGTAGTTGTCCAAACGAGGCTTCTTGAACCGATGGCCTATCTGTCTGAATAGTTTCCCAAATGAGGGTTTTTGGAGCCTATGGTCTATTTATCCAAATTGTTATCTAGATAAGGCTTTTGGAAACTAAGGCCTATTCATGCGAGTGGCTGCTTGGACAAGGCCTTATAAACTGCAGCTTGTTCATTTGAGTGGTTACCTATGAGACTTTTTGAAACTTATGGCCTTGTTCGTTTTAGTGGTTATTTGGATAAGGCCTTTAGATTGGAATTTGTGGCTTTTTTGTCTGAGTAGTTGCCCAAACGAGGTTTTTTAAAACTATAGCTTGCTCATCTAAGTAGTTGTTTAGACAAATCTTTTAGAAACTTTTGGCCTATTCATTCGAGTAGTTGCTTAGACAAGGCTTTTGAAAACTATGGCCTATTTGTTCAAGTCATTGCCCATATGAGGCCTTTGAAACTATAGTCTGTCTGTCTAAGTCATTGCCTGCACATGACCTTTAAAACTAGGGCATGTTCATCTAAGTGGTTGCCCAAATGAGGCTTTTTAAAACTTGTGGCTTATTCATCCAAGTAATTGCCTTAGATGAGGCTTTTGAAACTTTGTGGCCTATTTGTCTAAGTGGTTACCTAGACAAGGCTTTTTGAAACCTATGGCCTATTTGTTTGAGTTGTTTCCCAGATAAGGTTTTTAGAAACTTATGGCTTATACACCTTTAGGACTTCTTGCGCATGCATTTTTTTTTTTTTTCAAATTTTGATCATGCTGCACATATAATGTCTTGTAGACATGTGGCAAGATGGGGTTAAGACTTATGCGTCACATGTAATTGCATGTGGTTAGGTGTACTCATGCACGCCTATTTCCTTTTCCTAGGTTTCTATGTATTTTTTCCTTTGATGATTTTTTGTAGTGGTTACATCATCTAGTGTTTTGGTAGCAAGGCAATCATTACTTCTTTTTGTCATTCATCTAAAACTGTTTGCGAGGAAAGTTTCTCATTCAAAGAGTTTTCTTATTCTCCTACTTTTGCACTTCCATTTCCTTTTTGCCTTATATTTCCTAGAGGTGAAGATAGAAAGTTTGTCTTCTTTTGGTACCGATTGTCGTTCACTTCAGACAAATGAAAAGGTGAAGTAGTGATGTTTATATGTGCCCTCCCTCCCTGAGTCCAGCATAGGTAGTGGCAAAGGTTGGTTTTAAAAAAAGGGAGGTGTAGCTGCTCTAATTAATGTTTGTTGTGCTTATTGTTTCTTATAAGGAGAGAAAAGTTGTCGAGAAACGTTGATATCAATACTTTGCTAAAAGCATGTGCACAACAAAATCATGAGAGGGGAATGGCTAGGTCCCACAAAAGGAGAGCCAAAGGTGCACCAGTAATTAAAGATGAGTCAGCACGAAGATCATTGGAAGCTAGTGGGGGAAGTGTCTCATAAGAGGCAGCCCCTAGCATATCGGCTAGGTGGGGATTCTAAGAGTACTTTCAAGGGAAGGTCAAAGCAATGCAGACTACTATTGAGACTTTGGTAGGGGTAGAGAGCGGGGTACATCACCAAAGGGCTTGCATTAGGTTAGGAGGCCAACCTTGAACTTAGTGAGGCACTTAAACATGTGCCAAAATGGCATTTCTAGAGGAGCAACTCAATATTGGAGGACTCGACGTGATGCATGGAGTTTTCTTAAGGTTACTACTCCCCAAAGATCTAGAGATGATTATGAAGTCGGGAGAGGGGCTATCTGTAGAAGCATTAGAGGTAAAAGCCTATAGAAATCTAATAGAGGTAAAGTTGTGTGTATTAGTAGTTACTCCATATGATTCTTTTAATATTACTTATAGTAGTTCAACCTTATATAGTTGGGGGTTGTATTGAAAAGTCTTAATGTAGCAAGGAACATGAAGGAAGAGAGGATTGCAATACATGAAGTAGCTCATGCTCATGCATTGTGTGCAAAGCATATAAAGGATGTGAAAATAAAAGCTCAAGATGTGCAAGCTAAGACTAAGGCTATTAGTAAGGAGGCTAAGGCTACAAACAAGAAGCTTAAAATTTGTCCAAGTAGAGAAAATGGGAGATCCAACTGGCAAATGAAAGGTGGTGGAAGATAGAAAGTGACCTTCATGCCTTTAAAGAAGAAAGGGACCATTTGATGATTGAGCTTACTCAAGCTAAGGCTTTACTCCAAGAAGTTTAGGAACAAAGGGAAAGTTGTGATCTAGTGTAGTTGATTTGAGAGGGGGTAGTCAAAGATTTTGAAAAGAGTGTCACATGGAGGGAGCAGCAAATTGACTTCCTAATGGAAGGGGTGAGAAAGGCATGGGAATATATCTTAGAGGTATATTTTGAATTGGAATTGTTAGTGTTAGATGCATACATTAGAGTGGTGGCTGATGAAGAAGGGGTCAAAGCCAAAAGGACACCCCTTGCCACTCAAGTAGATGAGGATGAGGTTGAATAAGATGTGACGCACGCTAAAGAGACTAGATGGGATGGTCCCCTTGTCAAGTGATATTTAGAGTAGTTTGTTATTGTATTACTAGGAGAGGCTTTTTTATTTTTTATTTTTTTGGACCAGTTATGCCAACCAACATGTTGTAAAATTTAGAATAAAGAAAGTGACATGTGTTTGGTTATTTGTCTCATGTTGTATTTTCCTTTGTTATCTATGGAGTGTGTTTGGTAAGTTTTCTCATAAAAACTATCGTAAGTACTAAAAGGGCTTGAGTTGTTTGGGATGGCTTGTTAGTTTATGAAGGATTTAGGTTTCGTAATGCTATAAATGGCATTAAGTGAATATAATTTCCTAGCAGCATGCTATTAGTAAACGCATTGTGCACATACCATTGCATTGTGAAGGAGAGAGTGCATACAATGATTGGATGGATGAGGTGTTTTTTAGGGTCATTCACTACCTATGGGGATTTTTGCAAGTGTGCCAATGCATGGTTATTGTTTAATTAAAGCTTACACATGGGGGGAAGTTTTAATGTTTGAGGGGGTGGAGCCAGGTTTTGATGTTATATGTGGACTTCATAGTTGCTCTATTCTTAAATGGTACAAATAAGGAATAAATGGATACCTAAGTGATCATTGGAAATTTTCTATCATGTTGTAAGGTGATGGTGTTTTCAAAAATGTAGAAACTAAGTGATAGTCTCTAAGCCAAAGAAGATGAGGTTGCTTCTATGAAGGTAGGCCTTTGAAAGTCGTTGCAATGTTTTTCAATGGCAATATACTGACGCTACTATGTTTATTGGCTACAAGAAGTCGAAGGGGGAAAGGACAGCTTATTAAGCCATCGTAAACTTGGGTGGCAACTTGTTAGGTCATCCTAAGAAGGGGAGTTGCCTCAACATTTGACCTATGGCATAAGTTGGCTGCCCAAACATAAAGAGGAGTTGAAGCCATAGGTTACCACTATCCACAACCGCCTTAGCCACCCCTGTTCTTGCATGGGGGGTATAAGGAGGGGTAGAGGCAACATGCAAGGAAGATCTTCACTTGCGTGCATGCAGGGACCATTACGGGTAGGTTAGAGGATGCGACGTCGATGACGACACATCACTATAGCAAAGTGAAGGCTAGGTCAACTATAAACCTTAGAAATTTTTAAATCAAGAATTAGTGTGAAGGAAAAATCTCAAGAAATACATCGAAAAAACGAATAAGAAAAACCGACTGTGAAATAGGAGTTACCTAGCGATACGTGAACTAACCAGAGTATCTGAAGGCAAAGAAAGTTGAAACCTAATGAAACCTCAATGATAGAACATTGCCTTAGGAAAACTAAACTTGAATTTGGACGTTCAAAAAGCCTAAATTCAATTTCTAAAGTCTTAGGATCAACCATCAACATTAGGATTTTCTTCTAACTTAAGAAAAACTAATGTCAAGCTCCGAAAAACCTGAGATTCGATTAGAATAAAACTAAAATTTAAACGACGATAAATTACCCTATAATTAGTATGAGAATACTTAAAATTTAATTAAATTTAACTCTACTAAATAATCAAATTTTGCAAAACAAAAATTACAAAACTTGACCCCTAACATCCTCATTAGTGGCATTGAAATTAAAAGAGATATGCCAACATTTAACCCAGTAAAATGACCAGATTTAAGGCTCAAATTAAATCTGGAATTTCCCCCATATAACCCCTATTTATGGCCCATTTAATCACAAGAAAACAAAAGGAATTGAGCAGCTAAACCAACCCACCAAATTTGCTGCCTGGAATGTAAACTAGCTAAGAAGTAATTAGGGAGTAACTAGATTGAGCCTAACTAAATGAAAGGGGAACTAAAGGCTAACTAAAGGGCAACCAAAAGGGGGTGAATTTGATGCCCAACCACTCCTTAGTTGTAGGTATGATTTCCTAGGACTTAACCTTCTATACATTGGACAAAGCATTATCCTATGAACTCATGCTAATGACTAATGAATAATTCCCTAAACTAACACACTCTCTTTTGGAACAACTCCACACTAAAAGCCCTCAAGGAGATCAGCCAAACACCTTCAAGAAAAACTCTAAAAATAGCACCAAGACTCTCTCTCAAAACAGTAACATTCCAGCTACTTTCCTCCTAGTATTCCTTTTGATTTCATCACCTTTGGACCTCCACAAGAAGTCCCCACCATTCTAGAACATTAACACAAGGAAAGGACTCCTAAGAACCCCCCGAAAATCCCTAAACATCAACCCAAAAATCGGATCACAAGAGGAACCCCTAAGTTATCTCTTGTTTTATCCCAGCTATGCACCTTTTGATTAAGCCTCCTAAACATGCCCTTAACCACCTCCAACCAAGCTTATTTTTTGGTATTATCTACACCACTCAAAGGGCTATTAGGAAAGCTAAAGATCTCAAAAAAAATCGGAGCTCAAAGCCATTCCAACAAGTAGGAAAAGAAGGGAGAACTCCAGCATCCAAAACTGCAACAAGTAGTATCCATCACTTTCATGTTGATTCTATTTTCTCTCCTTGTAATACTTCAATTCCATAGCTTAGAATAGGATTATATTGCTTTAGTTTTGTAAATTTCTATGTGTATTGAAGTATATTTAGCTTAGGGAAAAGATTAGAAACTATAATCCCCCTTTGAGATGTAAAACTGTGGAGCTTACCTTTCTTTTGTAACTTGTAAATGGAAGCTTTTGGAAAAAAATAAATGAAGATAAAAAATTGAGGATCCCTTGCACCTCTAGACACACGAGATAAGGATCTTCTTATAACTATCTCATTGGACAACAAGTATCATAAATTGAAAATTAATTTATCGGTTGGTCTGACATGATAGGGATTCATTAAAAGAGTAATCTTTTCTTGATTTGAGGTTTGGATTTTTAATCTTCTATCACTTCAATCAAATGTCTTAAGAGTAAAACACTCTCTCTTGTAGAATTAAAATAATCTTATAATAGTGGATCACTATCTTGGTTTTTTCTTTCTTTCTTTTAACCGCTATATGTTACATTTGTGGAGATATAGAAATATCCAACTACGATAATAGTGTCCATACTATTAGGTCGTTATAGGTTGAGAGAGTCCTCTAGGATAGTTATAGTTAAAAGCCTCCACCTTACCCTTCCTTTACATATGCGTCTAAAAAATATTTGAAATGAAAACTCATCCTTTGACCCTTTAAAATCTTTCTTAAACTTGTATCTTATAAAATTTATAGGTTTCAAATGCTCTGAATTAGTTTTTTTTTTTTTATTTAGAATACTATACCAATCAAATTCAAAAATATTATATCAATGGTGTTCTTAAATGTAAACTATAAACAATCAAAATATAATGAATTTCAAGAAAAACTTAAAATAGTAACATAAACATAGTGTATATATATATATAAGTGTGATATAGGTTGAATTGTTTGACTAAGGTTGGTCTAATCATAATAGGTTATAAATAAATCCAACTATTGGTTGAAATTCTCGTATCTTTGCAAAATATTTATTATATTTACTAACAATATTTTATAGATGAAGTATATGATTGTATATAGAACAATGTAAAATTACATGATAACTTACAGCATAGGGAATTTTTTATATATAGACAAGTTATAGATAGAGATTTCGAATAAGTATGAGATGATTGAGGATTATTAAAAGGTACTTATATCATATAGTTGTTTATCTTAATTCAACTTTTAAAAGTTCAAACCAAAAACTATTAAATAATATACCATGTCGGTCTAGAAATTCATCCGACTTTGAAAGATATATATAAAATAAAAAAGAAAAAACTCAGCCTTACCCTTTCCTACAAGAAAATTTCCAATTACTAATGCCGTGTGAAATATCAACAACAATAAAGCAAGTGTAACCATCAAAATGAGAAGGTGAAGAATCAATCTACCATTATTTGACGCGAAGTCTAAATGTAATCAACAGCTATAACCTATCCATATTTTAAAAAGTTTAAAAGAAAAAAAAAATCTGTAGTGCATTTTTGCATAAGAGGAAGAAATTTAGAAATACATATCTAACACCCCAAAATAACAACTATTCCATCTTTTTATTTGTATGGATATCCATCAACGTCCATAGTCTATTCTGTCACTTTCTTAATTAATTTGGATCCAGGCACTTTCAGGATACTAAAGTAGATTTAAGAAAGGGTTGGATTAAACTGGAAAACTAGCTTGGCTTAATCCACTGTTTAATAAATTGTGAACCAATCTAGGTTCATTGATTTAATCTAGCCAATATCGGTTCAATCATGGAAATCCACTTAAACAATTCGGATCAACCTGTAAAAAAAATAAAAGAGACGAGTTGAAAAAAAAAAAAAAAAGAAGGAAAAGAACCATGATGTGACATAGAAAAAGAACATATTGTTAATACTGTGACAATTACTTACTTCAAAATGGTAAGTTAAAAATAATAACTTATAGTGATATAAATATATAAAAAATATATTTTCTCTTACCTAAAAAAGTAATGTAAGTAAATTATTACATTTTGAAAATTTAATGCCCATTACAAGATAAGTTTTCAATTTTGGAACAAATTATTCTCTTTTCAAAAGTTTTTTTTTTTTTTTTTTTTTTGAAAAGCAAGAAAAAAATCAAGGCTGGATCACGGATAGAATCACTAGTTCACATGAATTGATTTAGAACCGAGATACCTTGGATTAAGCTCAATTCACCTTATTTAGGTCGGTGAGCCACCAATTCTAGACCAATTCGACCCCTTCCTATGTCTATATTAAAGAAATATCTTAATTATTATATTTTCTATTGAGTTTTCAACAAATATTAGATGAGCCTATGGAATAAAATCCTAAGTATAATCCACTTTATTTCGAAATGAGTAATAAATCTTTTTTAAGTGACACTGTGCATCCCAAAACTTGAAATGCAATCGAATAGATTCAAATTTGAGTTTCTAAAACTTGGACTAATAAAATACTATATATCTTATAAACCAATCAAATCATATAAGGTATTTAACTGCTTTTGAAGTCCAAAGCATTTATGAGATATCGAATAAGGTATTTAACATGTCCTAAAACCTAACTGACATAATGATTTAATTATGTAGAAAAAGAACAAGAGAAAAAAAGTTACTTTAAAATTGAATCCTTTAGGATTTATATTAAGAATAACTTGTGTCTACAATATTGAATTTGAGTTGTTGGGTATAAACATAGGAAAGGGCAGATTTATGTTAAGGATAATTTGTGTCTACAATATTGAACTTGAGTTTTGGATATAGGTATAGGAAAGGGCTAAACTGGCCTAAAACCAACTTGTAAACTGACGATTTATAAGCCTGACTAAGGTGAATCGGGCTTAGCCTAAGGTAACTAGATTCTAAGTCAGTTTATGCGAATTAGTCCTTAATTTTTTTTTCTTTACTTTTCAAAAAAAAATTGAAAAGAAAACAATTCATTCTAAAATTAAAAGCTTATCTTGTATCGATTATTAAAATTTTCAAAACATAAAATTTGCTTATGAAGAGATAAACTATATTTTTTGTATATTTATATCACCATAAATTATTATGTTTAACTTACAATTTTTAAATGAGTAATTGTGATAATATTAACTATGTGCTCTTTTTCTATGTCACATTGTGGTTCTTTTCCTCTCTTTTTTTCAAATTTTTATAAATTTTTTTCAACTTTTGCAATTTGATTCGCCAATTCATTGGACTTATTGACTCAAGCAGGTTTCCACAGCTAAGCTACGATGGACTTACTTGAACTAATAGGTCCATGGCCAAGTTGAACCGGTGGATTAGACCAAGCTAGGCATTTTTCCTGTCCAACCTAACCCTTTTCTAAGTCTAGTTGAATATCCAAGTTAATCTCACAAAACCTTACCTGAATTCTACAAGATATCAACAACTAATTTGAAATTCTTCCAAAAGACTAAGGAATTGTCCTATTAGTTCTTATTAAGTTTAGTCAAGTTATATGTATCATATAAAAATTGGCCCGTTTTCATACCAATCTACAATATGTAAATACCTTTCATTCGAAACTTAAGAAATCACTATCCCGGAAGGAAAATAATTGTTCTTGATAAAGAGAGTGCGCAGTAAAACATACTTACTAATGGAACTTGTTACCAATTGGAGGATGAACTAATTGTGCTAGCACCGTTTCAATAAGGACATTTGCATATAATTATTCCAAGTGAGTATGAAATAATAAGTAATTCTATGATATAATTATTAAAAAATGACTATATTATATAGTGTTCATCTTGATATAAGTTCCAAAAGTTCAAAATAAAACTACTAAATAATATATAATATCCATAAAAAAATTCATCCGACATAAAAGATAAGAGAAATTCTTAGCCCTACCCTTTCCTACAAGGAAATTTCCAATTGCTAGCGTCGTGTGAAATGTCAACAACAATAAAATGGGTCAATAAAGAACCATCTAAATGAGTAGGTGAGGAATCAACCAACCAGTACTTAATACAAAGTCTAAACGTAGTCAATAGCTATAACCCATCATATTTTAATAAATAAATAAATGAAAAGTAAAAGGAAATGTGTAGTGCATGTTCTATAGGGAAAAAAATTTAGAAATGCATACCTAACACTCCACCATTATAACTACTCGATCTTTTTATTTATACGCATATCTATCCACGTCCACGGTCTATTCTGTCACTTTCTTAATTAATTTGGACAAAGGCACTCTTGGGATATTAAAGAATTGTCTTGAATCTTCTTGTGTTCTTGGCTAAGTTTTCAACAAATATTAGATGAGCCCATACGATAAAACCGCAAGTATAATCCACTTTATTTCAGAAGCCGTCGACTTTGCTCCCTGCTCCAGATATATTAATACCATGCAAAACAAAGTAATCATATTCTATACTATATATTTATACAAGCAGACAAATAAACAAATATAATGTTTTCAGTTATAGGTTATATTATGTCGTTTCTGTTCGGAGTGGGTTTCTAAAACATTTGTTAATTATAGGAGACATATTTTAGTAACAAATAAAGCTGAAATTTGTGGGAGATCATTAAAATTTAAAGTAGGATAATATTACTATTCCCAGTTATGGTAAAAGATAATTTAAAATTATGATAGCCTTGCAAAGCTAATGTGGAATGTCAGTACGAAACAATTGCAAAAGTTTATTTATTTATCTTTACAAAAAAAAAAAAAAAGTCCAGTGAATGAAGCACATCAAAAGGGTTTTCTACTAAAATAATTTTTTTTTAATTTGTAAAATAAGATATTAAAAAAAATTATTCTAAAAATAGGTTTTAAAATCACGAATTTGAAATGTACATTCAGTACAAATTGTGAAAGCATAGACATAGTTTGTGCCTTCAATACACATCACCCCTTCTCTATACAACTAATCACATCATCAAAATTTTTTCTTTAAAAATCTACCATCTACATATGCACTACAAGCCTACAACCTGTAAACCTGAAAAAAAAATGCAGACCCACTTTAATAGAGTTACAGACACTATAGTATTTTAAATTAATAATACAAATGCAAAAACAAAACACATTTATTTTCATTTTACCTTCTATAAACTCCACTTCATTTTTTTTTCTCTCATTCATAGGAAAAAGAAGAAATTCTTGTGCGGATACGAAATGGTGGGATTTGAACAAGTCTATTGAGATTTACTATTTCCTCAACAAAAAAAACTCAATTAATCTATATTTCAATATGTGTTTTGACAAAAAGTTGATTTTTTTTGTTACTATGTTAGTTTTCAGTATTTGAGAAAATGGTTGCCATAAAGTTATGTTTTTTTTTTTTAAAAAAAAATTACAGCTTATTATTAGTTTGTAGTGTATTAAACATGATTTATATAGATCTTGTAATATATAACATGCAGTAGTTAATTCTTCCATTAGTATGGGAAAAAGATCAACATTGTGCTAACAAAAAATTTCATGTTATTTTTAAATTTCAAATTTAGGTTATTCTCATGTTATTAGTTTGTGGTGTGTTAAACATAATTTTTATTGTGTTGTTATTTAAATTTACAATTTTTGTTGTGAAATTTAAAAAAAAATTAAAATTAAAATGTAAATTTCTTTTTTTTTTTTTTGGTTACCTAGCAAGAAAAAGATTAATGCTATGCATTGTAAATTTTAAAAACTTGATATTATTTGTTTTTGTGGAATAGCTAATAATTTATATATATATATATATATATATTGTGAATAGGATAATAATGGATAACTATGTGAAATTGATAATCAACACATTTAGAAATATTTTGGATGATAATTGGGAGTCGAAATATGATAGGGATCTAGTTAAGAAGTTAAAAAATGAAGAAAAATGTAAATTACATCAAATTCTTGTATAGATTATGCCAGAATATTGGAGTTGATCCAACCATAGTGGAAGTTGGGATAATTCACATGCATCATATTTTCGATGAGGGCAATACATTTTATGCCTTGATGGGAGTTAGAGATGATATGATGTTGAAAATTTGATTGAAGCAGTTGAATCCTTTGGAAATCATCGCATACAATAGTTGTACGTTAGAATTTCTAAAGATTTAGGGGTCCCTCCGAGTGGTAGACACTCTAAGAAAGTAGGCACCTACATTCCGCATCTAACATGGAAGAAATGCCTCCCAAGCAGTCGACATTTGAAGCATATGTTAGAAACCTTACGGAAGAGGCACCATTGAATGAAGAAAATAAAGTAAATAGAGCGGCTACTTTAGTGTTACAACGATCGGACATGCGTGATCCCTATATGCTGTGTCTGGGTGCTGAAACTACAATAGACATTAATGTGGAAATAGTGTTAATGAGGAAGCTCTGAGGAAGAAGATGAGGAAGTGAAAAATAATGGAGATGATATACTTGAAAAGGATCCTCTAATTGTACTTGCATACTTAAAATAGGTAATATATCAGTTAAGGCAAGCTAAACTACCTAGTATGATAGTTAAAGATCCAATTCCCTACTAAATGTTGGTGGTGATGACAGTTACATTTATTTCGAGCATGAGAAAAATACAATGTGCAGCAATTCAAGCAGCAATGATGAGTTCTATAAGGGCATGAGATTTTGGATAAAGGTAGATGCGATTCAAGCAGTTGAGACTTATCATGTAATGAACCATTGTAACTTTACTATTGTGAAATTTAATTTGTTGCTTTGGTTTGTTTATTATTCAAAAAGAGAAGACAACTGTAAGAGGAGGCTTTGGGCTTGAAAGAAGAAGTTAGAGGGACCATTTGTAGTTACTAGATTTAAAAATTCACACGCATGCATCAACCCAATGATAATTTAGGATCACCCATAGTTGGATTGCAATCTTCTTGTAACCCAACTTGTAAATCTTACCAGGGACAATCTTAATATGAAAGTTGTAGAGCTTCCTTCTATTGTCAAGCAAGAATTTAGCTACAAGATAAGTAGAAGACGGATTTAGGAAGGCAAGAAATAGGCTATTGAGCATGTGTATAGAAATTGAAAGAAGTCTTATAATAAATTCCCTAAGCTTCTAAATACCATAAAAAATACCAATCTCGAAGCACAAGTTGATTGAGGATGGAAAAGATCAAATTCCTCTAGGTGGTCCACTCTTAAGTGGGTTTTCTAGGCATTTAGCCACACATTGCTGCATGGAGATAGCTCAAATTGGTTGTTACCATTGATGGAACTTTTCTATATGGGAAGTACATATGTAAGTTGCTAATTGCTTGTGGCGTTAATAGCAACAATCATATACTTTCACTAACATTCACTCTTATAGATGAGGAGACGGTTGAGACATAAAGCTGGTTTTTTAGGAAATTAACGGAACATGTGGTTAGTGACTATGCATTTTCCTTGTATCGAACAAACACCCTAGCATCAAGTTGGCAATTAAAGCTTAAGCCAATGGATGTTGCCCTCCATTCGCAGTGTGGTGGTTTTATTTACGACACATTGCAAGCAACTTCAACAAAGAACACAAAAACATGTAATGCAAAAAGTTGGTTACGTACGCTGAATTGCAAGCATACGTTCGGAAACTGAACTATTTGATGGACCAAGTAAGGACTATTAAGCTTGACACCCTAGCATGGTTTAACGATATGTCGATGGAGATATGGACGCTAGCTCATGACAGTTGTTATCAGTTTAAGTATATAACCTCCAACATTATCAAAAGCTATAATTCATTCTTGAAAGGAGCTCCATGGTTACCTATGACTACTTTGGAAAAGGATAGAATCTTCATCAAATATGTTATCGAAAAGATAAATACGAGTTCACGAACTAGCAATCACAAGGTTGTCAATTACAACAAGTAGGAGAGAATTTTTTAAGTGCTCATCGATAGTCATCGTGTAGCAAGCAAGTTAAGGGGAGTGGGCCAAACATAGATTGTTAACTTTGCTCATAGTACATGCACATGCACTTGCCAAAAATGGCAAGTGTACCTATTCCTATGCCTTCACATAGTAGCTACTTCAACCAAGCTTGATATTTTGGCATCTATACCCGATTGGTACAAGTGGACATACCAAGAGTTCACATATAGGACTCACTTTCTACCTATAGGCGACAAGCTTGATTGGGGGGCTAAAATTGGCAAAAGTTGAACGCAAATTCCAGATTCACTACTTTAAAACTTATTTTAGGAATAATTTTTTTTTAGTACACTATTTCACAATTTAAAAAAAAATCATATTATTATCAAAATACAAAAACATACAATATATATTAAGATAATGTTTGATTTGTAGTATTGGACAATACAAAATAAGGAAAGTATGACAAAAAGATTTTTTTATATCACGTTTGTTATGTTTAATATTGGACTAAGATTTTTGTCTTATCAATTGTTTAGAATTATAAAGTATTGCACTGAACATAGTATTTTTAACAATTATACCCTTTGTATAATATCATAGTTATTTAATTACAATTTTAATATTATAAAAAAATACAATTTGAAAATGTTATTTAATTCATGTAATTAAAGGAATTAGAATTAAATGAATTATATAAAATAATAAATGTAAATCCATTTATTGAAAAAAATTAATAATTCATATTTATAAATTATAATAATTTGTGTTATATTTAATAATATAACACATTATAAACATTATATTAATAATATTTAATAATTTTCATAAAAAATTATAAATTATATTTAATAACCGTAATATTAATTATATTAAAGAGGGAGCATTGAAGATGACTGGATGAATGATGATGAGGATATTTGGGGCATTTCAAAATAAAGTTGTTTTTTTCATGTGAAATATATATATATATTGTTTTATATGGTATAAATTTTAGCTATTTTGTCTAGTACTCCAATACTTTTTTTTTAGTACTTAAATCAATTTTTCAAACCAAACAAAAGACAAAAGTTTTTGTCTAGTTTACTATCATGAAATATTGAAAACTAAACACTATCTAAACAAACCAAAAAAGATAGGAATGAATCTAAAGATCTGAACTGAAAACAGATATATCTCTTATAGAAGGATGGAGTGGTAATAATTTAAAGAATATTGTAGTATAATGACAAAATAAAACTAATGACTTTAACTGTACAAATCACATATAGAGATGAAAAAAAAAGAAGAAGAAGACAAAAGGTAAAGAAAAAAAACTATAAAAAAAAAAACCTATATTGCAAAAAATGATGCGACTTTTATTCATTGGTAGAAGAAACAATAGATCATTTGGCAAAAATAATTACACCAATTGAATAATGGGCAGATGTCTAAAATATATTGGTTGCTGTCAATATTTCCTTAGGAAATGAAACTTTATTGGAGAAGGATGCTAATGAGGTCTATTTAATTCTTTAGGTATTGAAATGGTAGCTTTGCACAATTAACAGTTCTGCTACATTTTTTAATTGCAGATTAGATGGGATGCTCTTTCTTTTATAATAATAATAATAAAAGAATTTTAATGCTATCTTACTTTTCAAACTTTAATGGTTAATAGACCCAACATAAAGTCAAGCGGTAAGCAGTAGACGGTTTCTTTTCAAATGTCTGGATAAATAAGTACATATAAGAACCTTGTTTACAATTTTTTTCTTTGGATAATATTAAGGATGACATCTAATTTTTGTGTATTTTTCAATATTAGATATAAAGTTTGAAAATACTAAAGGCCATACTAATTAAAATTGATTTTTTAAAAAAAAAATTATCCCAAAAAAATTAAAACTTAAATTTACTAAATACCAAAATCCAATTGAATTTTTATTTATTAAATAAATAACCTCTATCATCATTAAGAAGATGAAAACTTATTAGCCAAGGAATATAGGTATAAATGATAAAAAATAAGATGATAGGTTTGGTAAGCAAAAGTTTTATTCAATAAATTATTTAATCAATATAATAATCAATAAATTCAAACTTCAATTATAAAATTACAAAAAAAAAGAAAAAAAAAACTAAAAATAGAAATAGAAAATTTACGGCATGTCTTGAGTGCTCTTTTTCACCGCTACGGCACAACCTGTCTTGATCAAATTTTCCACGGGGTCGCTAGCCCTCCGTGTGCGTTACACTACGTAAGTAGGAAGTGGTTGTTAACCCCTACATTTTGAATGAAGAAAACTAAAAGGTCGGTCATCTACAAGCCGCCATCCTTCCACTATTGGCTAATTGATTGTTACTTTTTGTCTTTGTTCTCTGTTTGACTTCCTATTTTTCCTATCCACTGAAGTCTATTCAGTCAGCCTACTGATCGTCCTCTATCAAATTTGTTTTATGATACATGAAGGATTGGAAATTTACATTGTTAAGGATAATATAATTATATTATATCAATTTATTAAAATATTAAATATATATAATTTAATTTAAATATATAAATATATGAAAATAACAGAAAACTATTATAAAAAATTACATATCACATGATATATTTTAATAGATTGATATAATATAATTAGAATATTTTTGATACATCATATTTTTATCCTATATATATATATATATTATCCTTATAAGATATGTGTTCATTTTCAATTTAATCTACGTACTTTATTTACACAAATCTTTCTTGGGTTTTACATTATGTTAGATAGCTTTCCAAAAAAAGGAATATCTTTGTAAATAAATAGAAGTAGAGAGAAATAAGTGAAAATAAAAAGAATATAATAATTTTCACTTTTGATTAGGAATATAGTGAGAAAATGAAGAGGCAACAGAGAGAAATATTTCTGGTTTATCTATTTGTTTGACATTGAAAGGAAGGAATCGAAGATGAAGTGCGTAAGACCAAAGTATCCATTTTCATTATAGATATTGTTATAAAGGGTATTTATTGTAACCTAAATTATATTTTGATTGATTTCCATCTAGTTCTCTCCAATTGTGGAGAAAAAAAAAATAAGCTCCAAAATGAAAAGGTTTAATCCATTTATTTCAATTTCCACTCTTTACTTTATTTATAAAACACCAAGCTTTATTTTATTTCCATCTAGTTTCACTGATTTTATGCCTTCTAAATACATAGTCATTAGCCAAGGTCTTATAACCCAATTAGTATAAATATTAATCTCTATCTTGGATGGAACAGGTTGAATTGTCCTCTTCCAATTGTGTAAATGTAGTTAGCAAAAAAAAAAAACTCATTGAATAAAATCTTTCCTCTAAAATAAGAGGGATAAAAAAAACAATGGTGGCAAGTTTTCTAATAGCCATTACAATAATCTATCTATCTCTTTATGAAATAGATAATGCCATTTGCATATACACGTGGTCTCAAGACACACAAAGTTCTAATGAGAATTTAATCATTAAAGATATATTTGTTATTTATTGATGTGTTTTAACTAAAATTAATATGTAATAAAGTCTAATGAGATTAACATGCAATATCAATGCTTTGATGTAGTTGCTTATTCATGAGAGTCAATGAATATTATGTCAATATTAAAAAGTCCATGATTAAGTGAATAACTAAAAAGGACATGAGCATGATATCATTGCTTGTATAGATCAAGTCATACTTATTAATTGAGATACTAGGTTTCTTAAAAAGCATCACTTTATTCCAATCCTTTAGGTCACAATTCCATTGAATTGAATATGATTATATAAGTGATAGCATCTATTGTACCAAGAACATCAATGAACTTGATTATTGCAATTGCTTAAGATACCCTTTTTTAGCTCTTAGAACCCATTTCTTAGTTTAAGATGCCTTTTACTAACTAGAATCAAAGAATTAATAAATCTACTCTATTGGGAATGAGATAGGGTTATGAACTTATAATTTATAGTCTAATGGTTGAGTCAATCCATGATTATAGCTTCATTCCATACCAGACTAAAGTAGGGTTATACATTCTCATTATCAAAAGAGAAGTGATAGGGATCTATTTCCAATCTAACTTAAGAATACTTATTCTTGCCATGAAGATATAATATTATATTAGCTTTTAAGGATATTTTATGTTATTTTACCATTTGTAGTATTTTAGTTATTTAGAGTTTACTATTATTTAGGACTTTATTATTTATTAATATGTTATTAGCTAATAATGAAAATATTAGACAATTAGTTAATATTGAAAAATAATAAGTAATTAATC
This sequence comes from Laguncularia racemosa, assembly GCA_037954665.1. NCBI lineage: Eukaryota > Viridiplantae > Streptophyta > Magnoliopsida > Myrtales > Combretaceae > Laguncularia > Laguncularia racemosa. The sequence continues at coordinate 4,013,463 of JBBMOL010000030.1, read as the reverse complement.
AATATTGAAAATAATAGGTAGTTAGTAAGTATTAGTTAGTGTTGATAGGAGTTCTATTTTTATTTTATGACATCTATGTCTATAGAACTATCAAGGAATTCATGTAAATAGGATTATTATTATTGAAAAACAGCTCTACGAGTTATCTCATTGAAACCATGAAGAGATTATTTCTATTTTCACACAAGATCTTATCAATTCGTTTATCAAATTGTGGCAATCAATCTCTTTCTTTTAGTCTAATTTAATTTTTATTATGGTGTCATATTTGACTTATCAATGGAATTGATTAAATAGTATGTTTATTTTGTAAATTTACTCTTAAAGAAACATTCATATCCTTTTATTTTCATTACAAATATAATTTAAAAACCTATAAAAAATTATAAAATTCAAAATATCAAATTTGAAACTTTTAGATGAATTTTTTAGCTCAACTTAGATATGGATTTTTTTATCATATCAAGAAGTTTTTGGAATAAATAATTTCTCTGTTTTTTTCAAAAAAAAATTTCAATAGAAATTGATACATTATATACAAATGGATAATATCCTATAAATTATCTCTCATTTCTTTTGTCATTTTATCCTTTCTAATATACACACAAGAGGCTTATGTTGATCAGTCTTTCAATACAATGCAAATCTAAGCCATTCCTTAGTGAACTAATGTGATTAATGTGATAAATCTTTACATATGAGATTGTTATTCACTCTAGTATAGGGATTAGCATGTTTTAATGATCATAAAACGTGGCTCTTCCATATTGCTGTAGAAGAGGATCTAAAATATTTCATGTAAGGATTTTGGGATTGAGTCATAAATGGAAGATGGTAAAGGAAATAAGATCAAGCAATTTGGAATTGATTAATTTAATTTAGATTGAAATTAATTGTTTAATTTAAGATATTTTGGAAAAATTAATTAATTATGATTTTGAAGTTAAAATTGATTGAAAAATTAAAGTGCTTCTAGAAATAAGAAAATTGATTAATGATATTAAGTTAAACACAAAAGAATTTTGAGCAAGGCCATGAAAGGGCCTAAGTCCATTAGAGTGGTGTCATGGCCTAAAAGAGAGAGAAAGTTTTTTTTTTTTTTTCCCATTTATGAAGCCCCTATTTATGCATCCAAATGCTCATGTAAGTGCATGTGAGAACACATATTGAGGTGGTTAAGCATATAAGTGATGAGTGGCCAAAATAAAGAGATGTACATGCTATCATCCATGTATTCGCATTCTATTAATCTTCTTGCGAGTATATAAGAAAACACACTCTTAGTTAATGAGAAAATTTATATTTTCTTATTATTTCAATATTACATTCAACATCCCCACGCATTAAAATGAAAGAATTCTCTAGAATCTACCGATTGCCTCTCTTTCCCTCATCTCTTGCACTTTGTTTTCTTGTAATTTTATTTTATCCAATCTAAGTATACTAGCTCTAGCAACCTAATCATTGCACTTAATTCTAAATTCTTGTATGTCAAAGATTCTAGAGATTTTTTACTCAAAAATTCCTATAGTGATCTATCTAAAATTGGATTATTTCACCCCAATCAACTTGGATCCAATTTGGGCATTCGTGTCACTTGGAATGAAAGGTAGGTCCTCTTCATCTTGGTGTTTAGACTGCATCTCCTTGACAGAGCAATGGTGAAAGAAGCCTAGTGGAAGTGGTGCTCCTAGATGGTGGGGCAAAAATCATAAGAGGAGTTAATGGTGTTGGTTTGTGGTCTAGTTCAATTCTAATTGACTTGGTGATCAAGATTACATACAATTGTAATCTTGGATAAACTATCTTAATCTAACTATTGACATAATCATACTCTTATTTTATCTTAAACATGTTGATGATTATATGAATATGTTATTTGTACTATTATATATAACTCAGTTTTGTGCATTTGGGTAAAATGGATAAATTTCATAGGAAAAATTTAAAAGTCACTTTTGTATCTTACTCAATCTTAACATTAAGTGATTTGTATGGTTCTAATTTTTTTTTTTTTTTCAATTCATGTGTATCATACATAATTGGGATGTACATGCACCGGTATACATAATAAGTATATAAAAGTTGCATCCAGAGGTTGTTAGACCTATGAACGAGTACATTTAGGAAAACAACATTACTGTTTTACATGGCTCTATGGAAAGCCTAATAAAAATTGGGCCGACGATAATCGGTTATGTACTACGGTCCAAATACGGTCTTGTACGGACCATCATGGCCCGTTTGGAACTAGGGTTGCGGTGGGCTTCAACAGTTCAATGGAAAAAGGATTTGGCTGCCCTGGTCCAACAGTTCAACATTACCTATACGTTTCATTTTTATAACCATATGCACAAGTGTTTTAGTTCAAAGAATATTCATATAATTGAAAATAATAAATTTACCTTAAAATATTATTATAATTACATTGATAATGTTTATCCATAAATTGTTTCATGTAGTGGTTTGAATAATATTATTTACTCGTGTAAAAATATATCACCTATTATATAATTATTCATGTTTTTATATTTATATGATATCGTATGGCGTTTAGGTAGTCACCAAACTCAAAATTATAGGAATGTAACATCATAAATGAGGAGTTGTCTCATTTTGTATTAAATCATATTATGTTGCACCTACTCTATAAATATTATCATTTGTATAAGGGATATGTATACATAAATATAAATGACATAACTACATCTTTTGACAAAATAAATATAGACTAACTTACTGAAAACATAAAAAATTAAATTAAATATAAACATAGAAGAGTTCAGGTATATTTATTCCGTTTATTTATGTATCTTAGACCATAATAAATAAGTTTAATAGGGGAAAAACTCCTCCTATTAAACTCTTACTACATGGCGCTAAAAGGAATAGACTCCTAACATATAAGCCAATAATTAATAAGATTATTCTATACCTTCTTCGACCTTCTTCAATATCTATCATTGTGTCTTGCTACATTTTTACATATCAACAAAGATAATCTAGAGAAAATATTTCCGCTTAATACATTATTTACTTTCTAAATCATATTGCAAGATAACAAATATAAGTATGTACACCAATGTGATGATTATTTTGGCTGCTTTCATGGTTGTGTTTTTGTAATCTCTGGTGGCGCAGACGACGGTGCATGCTGTGGGTGGGGTTATTCTCCTAGGTGGTGCGGGATTTTCCAACCATTGGGTTACAAGCAAACAATTTATCGTTAGAGACATACTAAGTAAATTCATTTCACTTTACTATTTGTCTCTCTCTATTTTTTTTGTCAGTTTTATGTAATAATCTAATTATTATTTTCTAATGGTATTTCTCATAAACAAGTTTTCCTTAGTAACTATTCTAATTACTAGAAAAGCAATCTTCAATAAGTCAACTCCAATTATATTCCATTTTATCGAAGTACTCAATATATTCTATTAACATATTAGTTCGGTATGGATATACAACTAAACTCTAAAATTATAATTTCATATTTTTATAACTTTTAAAAATATGCAATTAACCACTAAATTGCTACTGTAATCCAAAGGCAGTCAATAAAAGAACAATGTATAGTAACGATTTTTGAGTTATAGCAATAATTTAGGGCATCATTTTAAGATTAATGAGGATTTCACATACGATTACCAATGGTTTACAGGGTATATTTATAATTTGCCATTATTTCAATTTATTTGTAACTTTTTCACTAAATGATATAACTAATATGTTTTATTAAAAAGAAATCAAAATGCTAATATGAATTTGAAGAACATTAATAATTACCATTTGTAGCAAAAAATATGTTACCATATCTGTTCTTTAAATTGTTATTTATAAAATTTTCTCCTCCTCCTCTATTCTTCTTCTTCTTTTTTCTCTTGTTAGGAAAAGGAAATTCATTTAAGACCCTTTTTCAAATTAAACAATTACCAAAAATATTCTTATTGAATATCTTGAAACACTCATTAATAGCACCGTAATATTAAACTAATATCTCATTTTCCAATCTTACTATCTTCAATGCACATTTTCTTACCAAAAATCTTATTTTTTCAATTCATGCAATGTTCAATTTCACAACCAATAGGCATGATGTGCTTAAAGTGCCAAAAGCCTCTTACAATGCATGTTCATCAACCAACCCTATTGAAACAATTATCACCATTAGTCTAGCTAACATCACACTATCCTCACCGGGTAATCACTACTACATTTGCACCTTCAGTGACCCTTGCAACCTCGACTAGAAACTTAGCATTACAATCTCCACCATGCTCGACGATGCCTTGCCATCCTCCACCACTCCTATAATACCAACACCATTGATATCAATCTATTAAATTATTTTAAGACTTCTAGACAAGTGCACTTATTAATTTTTATAGTATAATAGATATTAATTTCAAGTATCAATCACATAGAGATTATGAGTATTAATAATTACCCTTCTCCTATTATCTAATCTAAAAAAATGAATGAAAAAATCGTCAAATAAAATTTAACAACTATCACTAAAAAATACTCGGATATTAAATCATTCTAGAATTATTAATGTAATTAACTAATTATTATCCAGTTCCATTATTGTATTCTTAAACTGTGGAAATTCTTCAATTGAACTAATAGTTCTCTTGATTTTACTAATTTCTAATTTTAGGTTGATTAATCAAAATCTTTTCATAATTAAAACCCTTAAAATCATATTATTTTCACTTTGTGAATTCCACTATTAAGTTTGACCATAATTTAAAAGATTTATGTTATCTTATCTTTAGGATTGTGTGTAACTCTTTTTAATTATATTAGATCTATTTAAATATAGAATCTCTTGATCTCTAAGTAAAAAAAAATCAAATATCAAATTAATACACTAGTAATATTAATTCCAAACAATTAAGCATTTATATTGGATCACAAAAATAACAATAATTTCATTTAATAATAAATCATAAAATTATATGTTTATTCTAAAGTTTATCATAGTTAAGTATAAAAAGAAAATTAAGTTGACATCATATTGAAATTAAAAATATATATATAACAATAGTGCATAAGGAAGATGTCAATAAAACAAAAATAATAGTAAAATCTATAATTATGCTATTACTAATATAAAAATCTATCTATCTGTAGTTTAAACTCTATACTCCTTTTACATTAATCAAACACCCAATCTCTAGGAAATTTGTAGTTTTCTAGAGCATAATCGAAATCTTCATAGATGAGGAAATATTGCTTCAATAGGTAGGAATTGCATCACCAAGAAGTAGGAAACTTAGCTTCTCATGGATGAAAACTGGATCTTTAGGATGAATAGCGTTTTAAGAAAGTGAAATTTGTCTTAGAAAATTGATTTAGAAAGTAGAATCTTTACATAACATAGGTATGACATGGTTGTGCAAATGCTTGTATATTCTTTGTCTTGAAAATTCAAAAATTTGCCTTCAACACACCCTCTCACACGGGCATGTCAATGGTCGTGTAGCGTTGCACGATTGCTCCATGTCTTTTTCTTTACGCTATTCAACATAGTTGACCCGTGTAGCATTGCACAATTGCTCCATGTCTTTTTCTTTACTCTATTCAACATTGTTGAAGATACGATTGTGCTATGATCTGTAGCTAGCTTCCCAATCTTGTAAACTTGATATTTTTGCTTTAAATTATGTACAATTTATGGGTATTTCTTCCATTTAATAAAAAATTACAATTCAAAGTCCCGAAGTCTAAATAAATGCCAATTAAGTGTAATATTAATCCAAAATATAAAAAAATTAAACCAAAGACTATTGTAAATATTACAAATAAAAGGTGTTTTGTAATACTTATCAAACTCTCCTAAACCTAAGCCTTTACTTGTCCTTAAGCAAAGATATATATTAAAGATCAAGGAAAACTTTTACTTTACCAAGTACCTTAGATAATTATTACTAAATTTTCTCTTAAACAAATTACATTCATCATGAAAATTATTAACCCTCAACATATTCTCTTCCTAATCATATTCAATGCACTTCAAACACTAAGTATTAAAGTTCAAAAGCTAATCCATGCAATATCAAAATTTTAACATGCCATTTAGGCAAAAAATTATAAACCCAAAATCCTATTAAACATCACACAATTAAGAAAAAGGTTTTCAAAATTTTGTCCACTTAATTAAGATGTATACTTCCTCTTTTTGATCCCTCTGAATACCTTGACATCAAATAAAAATTTACTCTATCTATTTCTTGAAAATCCTTCCTAAATTTTATGTTACCTAAGAGTTTATTATTACTCTTTCTTTCTTTCTTTCTTTTTATTTTTTTATTTTTTTTTCTCCAAGCAACATGAAGTAATTTCATTGATTAATAAGTCTTAAAAAAGATGATCTTTAGTTGTGAGGTTTTGAGAGATGACCTCGAGCTTGTTACTTAAGTCAATAGATGTTATCCCTCAAAGAGCACCTCATAAGCTTGATTGCTCAACTCAGTGAGGCTTATTGCTAAACTTTATTTATTTTATTTTATTTTATCTCACAAATTTTATTTGATAAGAAGAATATTCAAAAGACTAATTTTGTTAGTTCAGTTATTCAATATCATAATATTCATAAGAACTTCAAAGAGATAAGTATATATTAAAGTAAGTTTAAAAACTCAATTTCCCAATTTTTAATTAGCAATATTATTCCAATCCAGGGTTTCTAAATTTTAAGCTTAAATAATATGTAACTTTGATTTGCAATAGTTTCATAATTCAACACTAATAAAGTGTTATAAGTTCACTAATGAAAAGGTAAAAATATATCAAGGGTTTAAAAAAAAATCCCTAAAATCCTCTAAATTATAAATACAATTTATTCAATTAGTATTACTAGAAAGGATAAATTATCATATAGTAATTTTTGGTAAAGACTTGAGGTTTTTAATGTCATTTCTCCTCCGTCACACTTAAAATTGCACATTGTCCTCAATGTAATTATGAAAAAAACAAAAGAATAAGTAAAGAAGGAAAGTGATGCGGAATCGGTATACTCTGAAATCCAAATGATTCGAAAATGGATTCGAATTCCTTCACACAAACCAAAGCGTCAAGAACAATCAAATGACACAAATTTTTAGGGTTTTCTGGATTTTGGTACTAACGAATAAAATCAAAGATATGGATAAAATTATTAATCTATAAATGCTAAGATTGATAAAATTAAACTGTTTCGCAATCAAATCATAGAACGATAGAGACCACGTTTTATAAATCAATCACTATGGTTAAAGAATTCTAAGAATTCAATAACGATGCTCGCCACAAATTCTATAGGAACCAAGAATTTGATAAGAACAATACGAATATAGTGAAAATCAATTCTCAATATTCTCAAATCTCCAAAAGAAGACTCACACCACTCAAGTGTCTCTGTTTTACAAATAAAATAACATTCTCCCCTCGAAAAACCCTAAGGACGCCTATTTATGTCATCCTAAAAAAAATTATGCGAAACCATTCAAGACCGGCGACCTAAACACATAGGCCGGCATAAAGGTCGGCGACTTACTTTTAGGCCAGCTCCAAGGCTGGCGACCTTGAAGTTAACTCGGCTGGCCTTTATTCAAGGCTGGCTTAAGGCTGGCCGATCTTCGCCTTAGGTTCTCCCGATGTTTATGTCCTCCTTTTTTGGTCCCCGCACTGCCACCTAGAGCTCGGATTGACTTTGTTTTCTTTGGTGCTCATATCTGGGCTCTTGGGATTGTATCATTCCCTCCATGTTGAAAATGATTCGACCTCGAATCTGTATCGTCCATCCTGTTAGACCACATAAACAGACTCCTCTTTCCCTTGGGCTTCTTAAGGTAAATCAGTCTTGTGTGTTGTACTTCAGTTGGACTCATAGGAAGAAGCTTGTATGTCTTGTCTTGTTGCTGAATGGTATACTCATTGGTGTATCCATCATACTTGGCTCTGAGGTCATACTACCAAGGTCTTTCAAGGATCAAATGTGTAGCTTCCATGGGAACTACATCACAAACAATCTCGTCAGTATAATCACCGATAAGTAATGGAACACAAACCTGTTTGTGTACATGAACAGCTCCTTGTAGACTCAACTAATGAAGTGCATAAGGTCTTGGATGCTGCTCCACCTGCAAACCCAACTTAGTAACCCAATTTGCTAAAGCAACATTAGTGCAACTGCCTGTGTCAACCACAATCAAACAAGTCTTTCCTTGCACCATGCCCTGGATATGGAATAAATTGGCCCTCTGATTAGGAACGGTTTCATCCTGCTGAACCATTAGCAAGTCTCCCTATACTGGACTCACTATAATGTCTTCATCTTCATCTTCTACCTCAGTACTCTTCTGTTCTTCTTCCTCACTCTCAACTTTGTCCCCTTTGATGACCATAATACTTTTATTAGGACATTGAGAAGCAATATGGCCAAGTCCTAAACACTTAAAACATTTGATATCTCTACTCCTCTTTTGTTGTGTTTGGTCAACAACCTCACTAACGACTGCTTTTCCCTTTTCCTTCCTTTCCTTCTCCCTCTCACCATCATCTGACTTATGGTGTTGATATGATTTCTGATCCCACCATTTCTGATCCTGCCTACGCTGATGCCGTTCAACCCGACTGGCTAATTTAATCACATCCTCAAGAGTCTGATAATGCTGGAGTTCCACTACACTGGCAATGTCCATCTTCAACCCATTGACAAAACGAGCTATGGATTCATCTGGTGATTCCCTAATATCACATCTTGCCATTAGTGTCTCAAACTCCTTCACATACTCTTCTATGCTCTTCCTACCCTACCTCAAGGATTGCAACTCCATCAGCATCTCCTGTTTATAGTAGTCTAGCCCATGAATGCACTTTCTTCTAATCAGCCCTACGTCTCTTAGTTTGCAATTTATCCCACCACAAACTAGCATATTCAGAAAATGCTAAAGGAACCATCTTCACCTTCATGCGCTCATCCTACTCATAACAGTTAAATACCTTCTCAACCCATGGCACCCAGTCTAGGAATTTCTCTGGTTTACTACTACCAATGAAAGGTGGAATTTTTAGCTTGATGTTTTCAATCCCCTTACGCATGTCAACATTGTTTCTTCTCCTATTCCTTCTACTACTAGCATCAGATTCACTACTAGAGTGTCTCCTCCTAATTCTTGCACCACTATGGCTTCTTCTATCCCTAACCTCCAATCTCTCCATAATCAATCTAAGATTTTCTTGAATTTGATTGAACTCAGCCCTAGTCACAACCTCACCCCCATTATCAACATCATTCCTATTGTTGTTGTTTTGAACACTTCTGTCAAGTCTAATATTTGAATTTCCCATTCCTAATCCGATTTAGACTAGACCCTTTGCTCATCTAATATAGATCCTCGACTTGAGTTAGGAACTTCGTTTAATTTTGGAGTCGCCACCCAACTGTTGTTAGGAAAGATTGAATTAAGACTAAAGGAGCGGATTAGTCTTAATTTGGACCACTCATCGTCGTGATTTCCTTTTCTCGTTTTTATGAAAAGAGAAAAAGGGAAAACCAAAGTTTCTAAGTCCGGAGGCTAACCTATTAAAACCTTACGGTTACCACCTAATCTCCTAAAATTATCCCTATCTAGAAATGTCTTTTATTTTGTTTCTATTGCTTTTTATTATGTTCTTGAATGAATTATTTAAAAAAATGATTTTTTATTTCATTTTATGGTTGCCCCAAATGGGTGCCTACATATCTGCTATTCAAGATCAAACAAGTCGTAGTTCGCTTTTCCTGAAAATCTTAAGTGTGTTTATGAATTTTAATTTTGAAATCTCTTTTGATTTATGTTTTTACCATTTTTTTGGGATTTTTTCTAAAAAATCTAAGCCTAAGCTTTAATCTGATTTTTGAAAATGATTTTTAGGAAAAACATCAATTTTGGATTTATTTAGAGAAAATGATTTTTCTAAGTACTAAAACTCATTTTTTCTATTTTTTGTAATTTTGTAATTTTTTTATTAATCTTTATGATTTTTACGATTTTTTTTAAATTTTATGATTTTTTATGATTTTTATTATTCTTCCACAATTTTTATAATTTTTCTAAGTTTTCATGATTTTTATAGTTTTTTTTATTATTTTTATTATTTTTTTATTTTTTATTGATTTTTATAATTCTTGGGAATTTTTGTTAAAAAATTTATCCTAAGTTATTATCTATCCTATTTTAAAATCTAAAGTTTTATTATTATTTTTTCTAATATTTTTTATTATTTTCTACATTTTTATTATTTCTTTATTATTTCTTTTTTTTTATTAATTCCTAAAAAAATCTAATTTCCAATTTCTACCATTTTCCTATTTATTGAAAATAAGACATAAACAAATAAATAATTAACTAACAAAAAAATTAACAAATAATAATAAAATTTGGAATAAAAATAAATAAACAAAATAAATAAATAAAATCCGGAAAATCCGACTTACCTGGATCCAGGTCGATGGGCGGGTCGGGTCGGTCGGACATGGTGGCGGAGAGTGCTCGTTCACGGCGTTTCGGCGGCCTTTTGCAACAGGTGAGGTGTCGAATCCTAGGTTATCGAGGGTGGTGAATCCAATGGTGGCGATTGTTTATTCCCAGAACGTCTCCTGGCGGTGGCTCGGCTCCGATCGGCGGTCGTGGTTTTGGATTTCCTCCGATGCTCTCCGATTTGCTCTCTTTTCTCACTTTCTCTCAATTGTGATCTCTGCTTTAGCTTCCTCCACTCCTCCTCTATTTATAGGCACTTCAAATCGAGCTGGATAAGCTTGGATTTCCTCCGATCGAAGCTAATTGGATCGATGGTTAAATAAACCAACTCCGATTCGTGTAAATCCTTTGATTTTTTGAGATTTGATTCCAATTGGATGATGTTTATCTCAATTCTGTTGAAGATCTATTGGATTTGTGCAAAAAATCGAATCGAAACGGCCGAAATTCGATTTTTTTTCCTTCGCCGGCGATCTCGGACCGAGGTAGAAGACGATCACGCACCCGGCACATGCGCTCCCTCCAGCCAATCAGATACTGCCACGTGTCCTGGATAAGTGAAAAAAAATACAAAACGCGGAAACTGCTTCCCCCGCGTTTCGAACCCGCGATCGAGCCCTCCTGTGTGCGCCTTAGCCATGGTTCGGACCAGCTGAGCCAGCCCATTTTCCTGATTTTCTTTTATTCGCAAATTACATATATGTAATGCGATTTTTTTTTATTTTTTGTATTTTTTTGAAATTTAAAAAATTTATAAAAATTATTTATTATTCATTATTGCCATTTTTGAAATACTTTTTCAAAATTGATGTGTTTTCCTTTTTATTTTTATTATTTTTTGAATATTTTCATTATTTTTTGCTAAATTAGAGAAAAATTGGAAAAAATTGAAAATTAATTATTATTCATTCCTAGGGCAAAAATGGGGTGTTTACAACTTCCTTGCGATGACATCTCTACCCTTCAATAGTCAGCAAAAGAAATTCACCAACAACCCAATTCCCAACAACAGCCCCAAACACCAATTTCTTAGCAATTTAACACCCAACAACTGAATTCAGCAAAAATATTCAAAAAACCCCCAATTCTCAACAACAGACCAATCACTAATTTTCAGCAATATAATTTACAAAATAAATTTCCAAATTTCCCAACCAATAACAGTGTTGAATTAAAACTACAATTGAATTGAGAATCAATAGCCTTACCAATTTAACCCTCGATCTGATCGAATCCTTCGCTTTGAATCCTTCGCTCTGATACTAAATGATGCGGAATCGGTATACTCTGAAATCCAAATGATTCGAAAACGGATTCGAATTTCTTCACACAAACCAAAACGTCAAGAATAGTCAATTGACACAAATTTTTAGGGTTTTCTGGATTTTGGTACTAACGAATAAAATCAAAGATATGGATAAAATTATCAATCTATAAATGCCACGATTGATAAAATTAAACTGTTTCGCAATCAAATCATAGAACGATAGAGACCACGTTCTATAAATCAATCACTATGGTTAAAGAATTCAAAGCATTCAATAACGATGCTCGCCACAAATTCTATAGGAACCAAGAATTTGATAAGAACAATACGAATATAGTGAAAATCAATTCTCAATATTCTCAAATCTCCCAAAGAAGACTCACACTGCTCAAGTGTCTCTGTTTTATAAACAAAATAACATTCCCCCCTCAAAAAACCCTAAGGACGCTTATTTATATCATCCTAAAAAAAATTGTGCGCAACCATTCAAGGCCGGCCAAAGGTTAGCGGCCTAAACACATAGGCCGGCACCAAAGGCCGGCAGCCTTTATTTAGGCCGACACAAAGGTCAACGGCCTACTTTTAGGCCAGCTCCAAGGCCGGTGGCCTTGAAGCTAACTCGGCCGGTCTTTATTCAAGGCTAGCTTAAAGCTGGCCGATCTTCACCTTGGGTCATCCCGACGTCTATGTCCTCCTTTTTTTGGTCCCCGCACTACCACCTAGAGCTCGGATTGATTTTGTTTTCTTTGGTGCTCGTATCTAAGCTCTTGGGATCGTATCAAAAAGAAATAAGGAAAACAAATACTTCTCGGGTTTTTGAAGATTGGAAAAAATATTGAAGAATGGCTTTGAATCCAAGTTCCTAATTTTAAGAAGTATAGTTCTTAGCATAGAAAAACAACATAATAGCATAATAAAAATTAAAAAAATAAATAAATAACTGCACTTAGTTACAAAAATTGATTACACAATTTACATTATTACAAACCGAAATAGAAAATATAGAAAAAGAAACTACAAGTCCAACCTCAAGCCTCTGCCCCATCATCTACCTTGTCATCATCATCCTTGAATTCAACAGGAATATACACATCATCATCATCATCATCATCATCAAATTCCTCATGAGGTGGAATTTGTATTCTACTATGACTTGATAGGAGCTTAACACATGTTTCAATTTGATAAACTTTTTTCTCCACTCTCTTGAAGTTTCCCTTGAATTCTTTGCAATACTTGTCTTGTGTACGTTGTATGGTACTTTGCATACTTATCGTTTGATGCATCATATGTAGAATACTAGCAATACCATTAGAGTTAGCTGTAGATGAGTTACCTAGACTTGATAGTGGTGGTATAGCATATTCCTCTTCTTCTTTTTGTCCTATTATAGGTAGTACAATTAGTGCGCCTCTAGGAAACATCCCCATAGCCCTTAATGATTTTGCCCAAATGGGATAAATTGTGCAACCAATTTGTATGGGGGATAAGTTTTTTAATATACCAATTTGTTTAATCAATCTTATGATATATGGCTCGATAAAAATAGAATTGACTTATCAATCATGAGACTAATATCATAAAAAATCAATTAAGGTAGCCCCCAAATGAATGGGACATGTCTTAATCATGTTATGTAAATAATAAATTTCTATAGTACCAACGACTCTAAAACTATATCCCCTCCCACTCAATGTATGTATAAGTAACCAATAAAGATGCTTGTGAGTGGGGTTACGTAGTGTGGATGCTTTTGATCATTTTGGTGCATATAGACTCTTAGTGTTAATCTAATGCCAATATCTACCCTTTTTAAGTCCCTAAGGCATTTCAATTGATAAAAGTGGCAAATTCTTAGGTAAGGGTAGACCCCTTGTCATATAGTCTCATCATAATGGAAAATTGAGTAACACTCATGTGGTAAATGTTACCATTAACTTTGAACTAGATCTCATCATTGTCTTTCCAAGAGGTAGACTCTAGGGCCAATTTGAAAGTTAATAAGAACTCATGAGATAGCTCGATAAAAGTGGGTTCCTAAACACTAAAGAGTCTATCCCACCCCCTAAAGTTGATCAAGCCTTTGACTTGGTCTGCTAATCTAGCTTGCTCCAAAACATCCTATTCAATGTAGCATGACTATTGGAAGGGTATATCCTTAATAAGATCATATCACTTCTTATGGGCTGAGTTGTGGAATCACAACATGATTTGTGCAATGGTACATCCTGCCCATTATGAGCTCATACCAATAACCTCAATGTGTTACTTCTTTTGGATGCATTTGAGTAACATGATTTCTATATGAAAAATACAGCTTTAAACTACATGGAACATGCACACTTCCTTTCATGTAGTAATACCGACATACATGAACTAAAAAAGATAGCTTAGCTACTTTACTCCTGCTTGACTAACTACAATAGCTCATTGCACCAAAAATATTACTTCAATGTAGCAAATTGATCATGATAACAATGAATCTTCTTCTAAACAATAAACTACTACTTAAGGACTCATAAAAATCCTATTTTTATCAACTTTCACAAACAATCTTAGCAAGAATAACAAGAATAACTAGATATCTAACAAAAACAACAAATATTCTTTGTTTTAGAAAGGAAGGAAGAGGAAACATACTTGATTTGGGTAAAAACTCTAGTAAAAAGCATAGGAAATAGCATGGGAAGTGTTGTGTATATGTGAAGGGATGTGTGTGTACATTGGAGCTAAAGAGAATAAGGACAGGGGAAAGAGAAAAACTTAAGTCTAAGATTCATGAAGAGTGACATGGCTCTTGTTAAGTGTTAAAAGACTGTTATCTAGAATAGTAAATTTGTGCTTTATGGATGTATTTTATTAGTAATTCATTAAAGAAAAGAATATTTATTTAAACGAATATTGATTTCAAGCCTTTTATAGCTTTTTGGAAAGGAAGGAGTTTTGAAGAAACAAAGTGAGATTGGAAGGAAATGGACGAGTTATTAGCAAGTTGAAGATTCATGGAAAGTACATAATTGTGTACTTTGCTTGTGTATCTAAGGCAAAGGTTTTGTTTTAGGATGTTCATATACATGAAAAAAAAAAGTACACAAATCATGTATTCTCTTGTGTACATCTCTACCATGAACCTTGGGAGCAAACTAAAGATACACAACTGAGATACACAATTATGTACCCAGTTATGTACTTTGCCAAAAAAGAAGAAATCATCCCTGCACATACATGATTCACATACACAAGTTGTTTACTTAATTGTGTATACGTCTGATCTTGCAATTATATATATATATATATATCCTCAAGCTTGTGAAAAAGACAGATGTTGTCATTCATACACTTCCTTAGCTGCAAGAAAGAGAGGGTTTTGTCGATTTTCAAGGAGATTGAAGATCTACAACGTTAAAGATTTGATCTTTAAGGATTGTAATCATGAAACTTGTTTTCTTTTCCAGTATTTGTGTTTTTATTGATAATATCATGGAAGAGTAAACTCTAAACTTAGATTTTGTTTGAAACTCTTTTATCATGTGATGAAGATTTGTTCTTAATAAAAGTTTATTTAAGTTCTTATGTTCAATTGCATATTCTTTCACTGTTTATTAGATTCATAGATATGAAATATGAATTTATATTTGATATCATATTAGTTAATTGAGAAATTGCTTTTATGATTAGATCTATGCAATTAATAAAATTTTCTTGTGATTTTAGAAATAGAATAACAAAAGCCTTTGGTTTTATAATTAAGTTGTTAAAAAGTTTATGTTACTTATGCAATTCTAGGTTGCTATTGATTGAGGAGAGATCCCAATTAATAAATCTAGGCCTAGATAAGTTAATAGACTTGAGAAAGTTGTTAGCTTAATCGAGACATTTTATAACTTAAGAACTCAATAATGATAAAATCTTGAATTTTGATAATTCACATTTTAGAAGAGGAGTAGAATGAAATCTAGGTCGCTTTGATAATTGAATTAATCTTTCCTTTTTGTTGTTTGTGACCCATTCTTAGTTTTTATTAGCATAGTAATTATTAGTTTATGATTCGTGATATAAATCAATCTTAAATGACAATTAGATAATAGGAATAGAGTTATTACTAGTAATTGGTTTATCTTTATGGGACGACCCTATGATTAACCATTATATTACATTTACTATGGGTGCACTTGACTATTGCATCATAGTTAAGATTAGGAACCAGTACTTAAATTATTAAGACTACGATTTGGCATGATCAGCCCCCAACATAGGTAAGTACTTAGGTGTGTCTCCCTTTAATATAACCAAGGCTGTGTTTGGTGAGTTGACACAACTATTGACATAGCTATGCTAGTGGGTGTGTCCAAAAAAATTGTACTAGGCATGGCAATCGACATGGGTTTGTCTATTGCTAATGTACCTTTTTGTGCATTTTCGTACTTGATCTTTTTGTGCAATTTTTGCATGCTTGATATAGCCAAGTACACGACTGTGCACTTAGATGTGCCCCTTTTAAAAATTTATTTCTTTTCTTTTCCCTCTAATGTGGTCGTGTTTGAGTCATGTGATCAAGCGTATTTGTTGACACGGTTAGGAGCACAGTCATGTTATAGGGTGTGTCATCCTTATTTTCATAGGCATAGTTGTACTATAGCTCCTTTTTCTCTCTTTTTTTTTTTTTTTTCCAACTGTTATCTTACACACATGCTTCCTTAAAATAAAGATCAAGTGTAATTTTTCTTTTCGAATAACTAGGTGTAAAATCTATAAAAAGAAAAAGAAAAGAAAACCAAACTAAACTAATCTAAACAAAAATAGGTAAAACTAAACTTAGGTTACCTCTTAAGAAATGCTTTTGTTTAACATCATTGGCTTGATAGTCTTTTCTTTTTCTAGTTAAGGGGATGGCCATTAATTTTTGGTGTTCTAATTGCTTGAATTTTCCTAAACCTTATTGCATGCCATGAATGAGACATTATTATATTGGCTTTGCATAAATGCCATGTTACACACAAGTAGATACGAGCAAGTTAGGTGTATTTAAGAAATAACAGGTACTGTTACACTTAAGAGGATGTTAAATCATGTCAGACATCTTGAAGATCCTTTTTTCACCTCCAACTTTTAGAGTTAATCTCTATTACGTATATCAATAACTGCCTTGGTGGTAGCTACGAAAGGTGACCTAAAATTAGTGGTGCCTCGATGTCATCGTCTATATCTAAGATTACAAAATTGATTGGAAAAATGAATGTCCCTACCTTAACCAACACATCTTTAATGATGTTGATGGGGTACTTAATAGACCTATCGACTAATTAAATGCTCATATATATTGGTTTAGGTTTCCTAAATCCTAACTTCTTAAACATATGATGTGGCATCAGATTTATACTTGTGCTTATGTCAGCTAGAGCTTCATTTATTAATAATTTGCTAATAAGACAAGATAAAGTAAAACTTCCTAGATCTTTCAATCTTTGTAGCAACTTTTTTTCGCTCATGTCGAGCGTTCTTCACTCAATGTTACAGTTGATATATCTTCTAGCTTTTTCTTATTTGAGAGTAGTTCCTTCAAGTACTTGATGTACTTAGGCATCTATGACTAAGCATCAATAAAGGGTAAGTTAATGTGCAGTTGCTTAAAGATTTCAAGAAACTTACTTAGTTGTTCCTCATAGCATTCTTCTCTCATTTAAGTTAGATAAGGAATGTGTGGAATGTATTCTTTGACTTTTAGAGGTTGCTCTATTTTCTCTTACTTTTTACCTTTGTCTTCAAATTGCACTTCTTTTTTGTTTCTTAGGAAAACTGCCTTAACTTGTTTCCTAAAGTTGAGTTTTGTGTTTCCAGGTGGAGTTCCCAGAGGTCTTTCCAAAATCATCTTAGCAATTTTCCCCACTTAGTTTTCCAAGTTTCAAATAAAATCCTTTTGATTTCTTTGTGACTCTTCTATAGCTTGAAAATGAGTCTCGATGGTGTGGATAAATTTTGTCAACATATCTTCCAAATTTGGCTTCTTTTCTTGTGGTGGCAGTGGTTGAAATCTAGGCAGAATGTTTCTTTGTTTATTTCCTAAGAAAAATTGGAGTGATTTCTCTATCCCAAAATATAATTATTGCTATAGAGGTTATTTTGTTGCCTATTGAAGAGTCTTATAAAATCAACATGATTGTTAAGTGTATTAACAAAATTTGGCTAACCTAATTGTTGTGCCAGGGATATTCTATCAATTTTCTTACTTAGTGTGATGAGTGTAGTGACTACACCCACATTGTAGATTCTTAGTGCTTCTTTTTTTTTGCCTTGCCCTCATAGAGTTCTATTGATAACTTCTCATGACCTTGTTTTCAATTAAATTATGGGCTTCTTTAGGTTTTGTTATTTAACATTCCTCCAGTGGTTGCATCAATCGTTTGCATTGCGGTTTGGTTTAATTCTCTAGAAAAAGTCTGGATTTGTATCTACAATAGAAGACTGTGGCATGGACATCTTCTTAGTAGTTCTTTGTATCTCTCCCATGTATCATATAGCATTTCTGACTTTATTTGAGTATAGGAGGAGATATTGTGTTGTAGTTTTGTAGTCTTGGTTGGAGGAAAACACTTTGCCAAAAATTTCTCTAACATCGGATCCTAGGAAGTAATTGAACCTCTAGGAAAAGAGTTTAACCACTATTTTGCTCTATTTCTTAGAGAGAAAGTCTTCATCTGATGGCATGGTTCGTGGCTTAATAGATTTTGAAGGTTTTGTAGATCTCCAAGAAACTTTTGTGTGTTTGAATTTTTGTCCTACAAACCATCAAATTGAACAAACTGTTAAACCATCTATATAATGTTAAATTTAATTTCAAAATTGTTGGCTACAGTTGTAAGCAATTTACACTTGAATTTGCTCTAGTAAAGGATGGTCTTGCATAATCGAACATCGTTTTATCATCTTATTCATTAACCATGTTGATAGATTGATTATTGTTATATTCTTAAGCTAGAACCCGATAGCTTTGATTTGCTTTGCGACGTCCCCTTGTTGTAAACATAAAAAGAGAATAAGAAACTATGGAAAAAAAATTGATAGAATAACCAGTAAAGGAAATAATGGTTACATTAATAAGATATAGGTATTCCTAATATCCTAGTCCTCAGTAATGTGGCTTAAAACTTAATATTGGTCTATCCAACTATCCTAAAATCTCTAGGTAAGTACATCTATTGATTTATAGTATAGTGGATATTAATACCAAGTGTCAATCTTTTAGTGACTATGAATACTAATAATTACCCTTCTCCTATTATCGAATTTGAAAAATTGAGTGAGAAAAATCAATAAATAAAATTTAACAACTATCACTAAAAATGTATTTGGAGATTAAATCCTTCTAGAATTATTAATGTAATTAACTAATTATTATTCAATTCCATTGTTGTATTATTGGATTATGAGAATTTCTAAATTGAACTAATAGCTTTCTCGGGCCTACTAATTCTTAATTCTAGGCTAATTGACCAGAATCTCTTTCCAATTAAAACCTTTATAATTGCATTACTTTCGCATTGTGAATTCCACTATTAAGTTTGACCAAAATTAGGAAGATTTATATCATCTAATTTCTAAGATTGCATGTAACTCCTTCCAATTATGCTGATTTATTGAAACATAGGATCACTTGATCTCTAAGTAACAAACCAAATATTGAATTAATACACTAGTAATATTAATTTGAAATAACAAAGCACATGTAATTGGATTATAAGAATAACAATAATTTTATTGAATAATAAACCAGAAAACCACATGTTTATGCTAGAGTTTATTATACCAGAATATACAAAGAAAATTAAACTAGCATCATATTGAAATTAAAAGTGAAAATATAAAAAATAATATGTAAAGAAGAACATTCTATAACTATGCTATTACTAATCTAAAACTCTATCTCTGTATAGCTTGAGATACGTACTCTTTTTATATTAATGAAACACTTCTTGTCTAGGAAAGTTGTAGTTTCCTAGAGTAGAATCAGAATCTTTATAGATGAGGAAATATTGCTTTAATAGGTAAGAATTGTATCTTTAGGAAGTAGGAAACTTAGCTTCTCTAGGATGGAAATTGAATCTTGAGGATGAATAGCTCCTTAAGAAAGTGAAATTGAGCTTGGAAAATTGATTTAGAAAGTAGAATTTCTACTTAACACTGGTATGACACGGTCATGCAAATGTTCATGTATCCTTCGTCTTGAAAATCTTCAAAAATTTGCCTTCAACATGTCCTCTAACACGGGCAAGTTAATGGCTGTGTAGCATTGCATGGCCTCTTGCATGTTTGCTCCTTCAAGCCTTTTTCCTTACTCTATTCAACATGGCTAAAGACGTGCTATGATCTATGTCTAGCTTTCCAATCTCATAACCTTGATATTTTTTCTCCAAATTACGTAAAATTTATGTGTGTTTCTTCCATTTCATAAAAAATTACAATTCAAAACCTTAAAATCAAAATAAAGGTTAATTAAGTGTAATATCTATAAAAAATATAAGAAAATTAAACCAAAGACTATTTTAAATATTGCAAATCATAGGTGTTTTTATAACACTTATCAGCCATTGCCTCCTACCATCACAACTAATAACACTACTCCAATTGATTGTGTTCCCCCTCTTGCTTCATTGCCTCAAGCCGGTGGACTAGTAGCTTCCACTAATCCCCTAACTGCTTGTGGTGGTCCTAGCTCTTCTTTGCCTATTGTCATTTCTAGTTTCTTCTTGCTTATATTATCCATTTTTATTGGGTAGTCTATTTAAATATGGCATAGCACTAATTGTTGTTAGTATTTCTTTTCCTTTTTTTTTTTTAAAATATTCATGATGTTGCATTCCTAAGATAACAATTTATATGTTTTTCATGAAAATTTAAGGTTTGTGAGTTTGTGATGTAATTTGAGAGGGAATAAACTATGATAGAATTGAGAACTTTGTTCATGATGTCTAAATTTTTAACTCTTTATATTTTGGAAATTAGTGGGTCCATTTACTTTTCAAATTAACATAGTTACATTTAACCTAAACACTCTTGGATAGGGTCATAAATCAAGTCAAATTGTATTAATTCCACCTTGAACTTGATTAAAAAAATATATAAACTTTAAGCTCCATTGAATTAAGATTTTCAAGCTCAAGTCTAACTTGATATATTAATCATCAAACTTAAACTTAGCTAAACTAAACTTGTTTAAAACTCAATTATTAATTTTTTTTGTTAAATGCAAACTAAAGTGAAAAAATTAACTCCAATTTGATAAAGTTAGGTATGTACTTTCATTCATTTTAAACTTGATTAAGCTTATAAGCTTGTGGAACTAGATAGGTTGAAACTTGAATTTGACTCAATAAGTTACTTAACCTATTATTTAGACTTGAACTCAAATCAATCAATTGTGGGAGAATCAAACGCGAGTATATACGTAGAGCCAAACTTGAGTAAATTGAAGCTAAATAGAAAATTAAGGTAACCATCTACAACTATATTGATCTTTAATGTATTTGTTGAATAGTGGCAAAAAAATAATCAAAAAGTTATTTTAGAAAAGAAAATAACTATCTAGGCATTTACAAAAATTGATTCATTTTATTTTAGTTTACTACGACCATAGAAGTTACAATTATTTACCATCCATCACTCTTACTACCCATCAACTTCTACCTTTTAGCAATGTCAATTTGAAAACTAATTCCGATTGCCTTCTACTATAAACATTAGATTATGTAACGCCCTAGAACTAGGAATATTACAACCTGCCACATATCCCTATTAGATAAAAACATGCAAAGATTCTCTATCTTCCTTGTAACTTCAAAATCTCCATCATGCTATAATATAACTATAACACCAATGATATAGATAAATGATTCACAAGCAAACTATTCCAATAATTATTAACTAAGAAAAAATACATTAAATTCTAATCCAAATACCAAGATAAACATTTATCAACATATAATGAAATAACATATCTAAAAGTTTATAAACCATCTCTAAGTTATCTACTCAAACATCCTCAAGTTCTACAAAAAGAATCCTTCATCTACTACCACCTCACTCCTCACCATAATAATATTAATGCTCTCCCCCATTTTCATCATGATAATAACAAACTAGATTCCCATACTTATCGTAGTTGGCATATTCGCTGTACTCACCTATAGTTGAAAAATAATTTGAATGAGCCTAAGCCTAATACATGAGTACAATACAGACATATGCGTGCTACATTAATCATAGTACAAACACACGTAAATGCAATGGATATACTCATCACAATCATCATATCGATTATCTTTGATTTAACTAACATACAACAAATGGGTACTCATGGCTTCGTCAAACCATATATATATATATATATTTCTAAGTTAAGAACTACTATTGTAGGTCCTGTTTAACCCTAATCTATCGTATATCATTTTGGTATAAGACTTCACTAGGGACAACATCGTATATCAATTATTAAGGTACCTTATAGGGATCTACCACTGCGGGCTCCTAAGTTAAGCCAAGCATAAACAACATATACGTTTAAGCCCGATATCCAATTAAATTCATTTATATTACTGCATTAAGAATAAAAAATAGTAACACATGGTAAATACGTACCTAGAAGAGTGGTCTTATAGTTAGCTCTTAAGTCACTATTAAAGGGATATGGACCTGTCAAGCATAAAGGACTAAATTTAGTGCTATCCTATGACTTAATCTAAGTTTAGTAATTGGTTAATTATATCCTAATTGCATAATTCCCTTTCTCATTGTCTTATTGTGCATAAATATTAGTTTAGAATTGTAGAAAAATGAAATAAAAGTGAAATATGAGTGTTCCAAAATGGCACAACCATATATGTAGCCAAGCAAAAGAACATGGGAGGAAACATGGTTGTGCGAATGGTCATATACCTTTCTATATACAAAAATTTTTAGACACACCTAAGTGCACGGTCATGTACTTCAACATGGACAAGTACACACCTGTGTGCCATGCTGTGTATCCCCTATAATCACAATATTTTATCTCCATTTAACATAGTGAAGGTATATGTCTATATACCTAACCATTTACTCTTCTATTTTGATAATTCTCCTCTTCCTCTTCTCCAATCAACTTCCAAAGCCTAATTCTTATGAATCCAAAGAAATTTAACACAAGTAATGTTGCAAATTTTATACATATTATGGATTACATATACTTACTTACGCAAATTGCGATTGAAATCCTCAATTCATTTAATCCTGGATCGATGCTTGCTTCATCTCACCCATTTGTTCCAAGTTCTAATAATATATTACCACAATATACTTAGACTCATGATTTTAAAAATAAGAATACCTATCTTTAATGATTAAAGCCCATACCTAGAGAATATGTGTTGATTTTGTAACTTTTTGTTAGGTTACCCTATGAATGTTTAAGAATGTCTATGTGGTTTTAACTGTGTAAACAGGGAAAATGAGAGACAATAGGTTAATTGGAATTTTAAATACCTTAATCATAAAAAGACTAAACTTGTTCCTATACATTAAACTTATTACATTAAATGATCTTATGTTTAAATTATAATATATATTTGTTATATATATATATATATTTTACAAATTATAAGAAACATCCAAAAAAATTTTGGAAAAGGTTTTTGAGACTAGGTAGAATATACACATCTCAATATATGGAGTCTAAACAAAACAAATTGAGGCGAGTAGTATTCAACTCGACTTGATTTGAAAAATTTAAAACATGATCTTTTTTTTTTCTAGCTCAAGATTGGTTCTTAATAAGCTCATTTAGGCTTAGTTATTAGAAAGTTAAATATTCCTTTTAAATTAAATTTATAGTACAACTTAAACTCCATTTGAATTTGATTAAACTCAATATATATTTAAACTTAAATAGAACATGAATAATTTTATAAACTAATCCATATGGTATATTTAAACTCAATCTTAGTTCAATAACCAATTGAAATAATTCAAACTTAACTTTACTAGACTATAATTGGATATGTTGCGCTAGATATTTGGAGAGGTGGTTAAGATCACTTGCAATGCAAAAAGAGGCTATGGAGGCTGTCGGAGGGTGTTTTGGTATGATCACTCCAATGTTTAAATCAACACAATCTTTGAGGAGAGTGAAAACGCATGAGAGTGGAACTAGTTCAAATCTTTTTCTGAGTGGTCTCATCTTCTATTTATAGGAGATGGGGTTGAGCAATTTTAAGAAGGGGAATAATGGCTTTGAGATCTTCTTCGGATTTAGTGGGATGCGAATCTTTAATTACAATTCTTCCTTATCTATTGAGTATTCCTTATTTGAGCATATGGTTAAGCCTGGCTTGCTTGTCCTTGAGGCTTGGGTCCTTAGGTGTTTAGACATTTTCACCTAGTTTTACTTCTAATAACTTGATCCGACTTTAGAATAGGTTAATGAAACTTATTGAAACTGTGCCTAAGCTTTGTCAAGAGTGATTTCTACTATAGGAGCTTCATAAGGGATCGAGAAGGTAGACTAAGCCTTTAGAGATCGACTTAAGGCTTAGGTAGGTTAAATTGGGCTTGGGGGCTCAAGCCCAAAATGGCCTATCAACAATCCCTACCTCACCACCTCTACCCCCATCCTAAATGAAAGGCAAACTCCCTGCTTTGGAGCTTTAAATTATGCAAAGTGGTTAAGTAGGTAGGTTGTTCGAGTTGGGCTCGGCTTATGCTTAAACAATTATGGAACATGAGAGTTTCTCTAGAATAATAGTTGAGCTAGCAAACAAGGCTAGGAAAGTAGCTTGTAGAGTTGTGTTATGTTTCGCCCCTTAGAGCCAAGTAGTAAGAGGTTTAATTCTTGGACTTGGCTAAATGGAGTACTTTGATCTCTTTGAATAATGCTTGATCCAAGGCAATAGTAGTTTCTTGAGGAAGCCTTAATTTAATTTGTCTTTAGGCACATAAATCTTAGCGCAATGATTATTGAGAACAGTTGTCAATATGTTGTAGGGTATGATGTATACATGCTAGTCAAGCCAACCAAATTTGCATTATTAATTTAGTGCGTGGGACACTTAGTGAGATCAATTCAAAAAATGTAAAATTAATTATTCATTTTCCCATAATTGCCTTTTTTTTTCGTGTCTCACCTATAAATATCTCAAAACCCTCACCACTTTTACTTCCTTCTTCTTCCTCTTGATTGTGACATTCTTTCTTCTTTCTTCCTCTCGCAAATTTTCCTTTTCATTTTGCACATTTTTCCTTCAAACTTCAAAATTTCCCCACCTTTTTTGGTTTAGTAACGTCTTACTAATAGGTATGAAGGTTCTTAATGAATACCTCATGGATGGAAAACTCTCAAAGAGTGTAAGACATGAGGATGGGAGAGATATTGTTAGGCCTTGAATATAACCCAGCCTACTAAAACACCTAGTTTTCTTCTTTGTCATATTAAAGATCAACTACATTAAGTCTTTCCTATTAAGTTAATATCTTTTGTCTTCTTTTGTATTATTCTCATGTATTTTCAAAACCTAATTGAAAGATTGGTTCTATCTCTCTCTTTATATTAACTAATGTTTTTTTGTTTGTTTTACAAGATGAAATGGAACAAAGAAGAGTACAATTGATTCGAGATGTCAAGTCTCCTAGATGTCAAAGATACCAATTTTTTTAGGGTTAAGAAGATGATGCCCTTTCAATATTTTCTATTTATATGCTAATATTCTTTACAAGATTTGTTTACAATAAGTTATTTCCCTTTCCTAAGTATTATTTTGAATTTTTACGTGTACAAAATGCCTACTGTATATAATAGTCTTGATGCCACACTGGTGATTTGCTTGCTCTATGTTGTCAAGTTGTAACATTTTCCTCCCCTCCTTGAAACAAAACATTGTCCTCTAGGTTGAAATGTTGGTATAGTTGTCGAAAGAGAGAAAGATCCTCCCATGATGTGTCCTTTTGGTGCTACTCCCTACCATTAGACCAAAAGTTGTGGTACCTCCTTACCCTATCGTAAAGTCACTTGTGTTACAATCAGGTATAGTGGACTTATGTGTTGGTCTCAAAGTTGACACATGAAAAACCTTATGTATCTTAGAATGTTCAAGAAGTTTCAACCCGTAAGCACACTCTACAATCTGTTGAATAATCCTATAAGGACAATAGTATCTCTTAGCAAGCTTATGATGTCTAGCATGAGTTAAAAGAGATTTTTTTATAAGGCTATAGTTAAGCAAATACCATATCTCCCACTACAAAAGTGACATCTAAGCTATGTTGGTAAACATACTTTTTCATATAGGTCTATGTCTTACTTAAATTCTCCTTTGGCACTCTTAAAATTTCATCTCTAGCCACCAGTTTCAATTCCACTACATCTAATTCAAAAGTTCCGAAAGCATATGTAGTAGTCATTGATGGTTTCCTATCATATATAACTTCAAATGGTGTCAACCAACCTCCAACATGAAATGATGTATTATAGGCAAATTTTGCTCAAGGGAAATATTTGACCCACTCTTTCAAAGACTCCACAACATACTCCCTTAAGTACTAATGTGCATGAATTTTTTTATTTTATTGAAAAACACACTAGTAAGTGAACCGGGTCATACTTTGTAGTAAAAAATTAATTGGTGAGGACTAGGTTGTCCTTAGGGATTGGAAACTAAATACTAAATCCTTTAGTTCTTTATTTAGCTAGGCTATTGATTTAAATTATTAAAAGCAACAAATAAATAAAACTAGAAAACTATAAAAGATACTATTAAGGTCGAAATTCAATAATTCACAAGCGCAAGATCATGGCAATGCTATCATTTGACAAATTATTGCATGGTCTCAAGATATATCAATATTAATTATTTAAATTTTAATTAGATTCATAAGGATTCACTCATACCTCGATTTGTAAAAATCCTAATTATAACAAAAACATCTTTTTCAAGTAGTTTTTCTAAAATCATCAACTGTATAATTAATTTCTCTCACAAATTAATTATATTAATTAATATTAATACCTATTCAAATGTCTATCTAACAAGTATTACCACTAATCACATCAAGAAATATGAATCCTAAAAACACTTCAACTTGCATGTTTCCATGTCAATGTTAACTTGATTTTAGACCAATTTCAAGTGAACTCTCAATTTTCTTTTGAGTCTCTAAAGTTCTATTTATAAAAAAAATAAAAAAAGTATATTTTATTTTATGGTATGAATAATAAAATTGGATAATCAAAATTTCACATAATTAAATATTAGTATATAATGAAATCATGCGTTGGATAGCCATCAAATTGTCCCATAATCCTACTAATTGCGGTTTAGTACATGAATACGATAATCATGATACACAAAATTACAAAATACATGATTTGCAATAGACATATAATGAAAAAGAGATTAATTGAATAATTCAATCTTCTTCGTCTTCTTTTCCGTCCTCGATTAGAAATCTTCATGTTTCTTGAACCACGCGCTGCCTTGGAAACAAAATTTCACTAACATTTATTATAAAAAAAATAAAAATAAAAGTATACTACAAGATGTCTCCAACATGGCTAGATCTCTTCCATTTGTACAAAAAAAAAAAAAAATCAGCATCACTTTCCTTTGGAAAAAATAATAATTATTGTTATTCTTTCCTTTTTGTCCAGAAATCTTGATTAAAAAATGACTCTCTCATTTATTTTTAAATCTTTGACTCAGCTCACAATGAATGTGGATTGCTTCACACTGGCACGTGAATGATGCTTTCCATTCGTGACCATGAATTTATGTTTGCAATTTACATCGACTTCAACACTTAGGCTGCTTTAACGTCGACTTATGTTTGCAAGCTTCAGAATTTCATGTGGATTCTTGGACTTGATTCATTGGCTGGACGTGGAAGCCTTTAACATAAATTCAAGATATGAACCATGGCTTTGGATAGTAATTGATTTGCAATCATGTTTGCCATTCTCGTTGATGGAGCATAAAACTTGAATTGATTTTTTTTTTTTGGTCGCATGGACTAAGAGCTTTGTTTTAATTTTCGGTCCTTTTCATATAACTTCTGCACTCAAAAATACTTTTATGCGTATTTTTCAATTTAATACCTTTTCCCTATCAAAAACATAAAAATATACAAGTAAATATAGTATAAAATTGAGATAAAATACATTAATTTTTACACTAATCAAGTACTACTAGATTACTCTATTCAAAACCTTCGTTTGCAGTTTAAGGATGGTATGTGCTAGATGTAGAAAGCTTGGTTCCACTAAGATGAAATAGTTCTTGCCAAACCTTGCTTATGAAAATAGTATCTCTATCCAAAAAGATTGATCTAGAAATCCATGTAACTTAACCACAATATGTAAAAATAGATGAACTACTTTAGTAGTAGTGAAGTGGGAATCAAGTGCTTCCAAATGGTAGTACTTAGAAAGTCAATCAACTATAACTATAATAACATTAGGCCCATGAGATTTTGGTAAACTAGTAACAAAGTCCATGGATATATCTTCCCACACTCCTTTCAATATAGGTAATGGAATTAAAAGGTCAGTAGGTCTTCTTGTAGCATGTTTGATTTCTTGACAAACATAACAGTGTCGAAAAAATACTTCTACATCATGTTTCATGCCTTCCCAATAAAAATCTATAGCCAATCTCTTGTATGTCTTTAACACACCAGAATGTCCGATTGTAGCCACACTATGAAATTGATGCAAAGCTTAGGGATGAGTTTAGAAGTAGGTACCAAAAACAATCTATGATCATAATATAGGAGATCATTCTTCCATGTAAGTAGCCATTTCATCAGTTTGCCACTGTTCAAATCTTTAACGAGTCAAATAAAAGTTGTTACAGTATGGTGTTCTTACTTCAATTCCTCAATGAGATGAAAGAAAGGCATGGAAAATGCCATAAGAGAAGAATCAAATTAGCGTAACAAAGAATTAACTACTTAGTTATCTCAGCCTAACTCATAAACTATTGTATAGTCATAGCCAAGCAATTTAGCCAACTATTTGTGTTGTTTTGGCATTGAATCACTTAAGTCAATAATTCTTTTAAACTACAATGGTTAGTTCATATGATAAAGTGGGAACCTAAAAGATATTGATGCCACTTCTGTACAACTTCTACAATCGCATGTAATTCACAGACATAAGATGATGCTTTAAGCAAATGAGAAGGCAATTTCTTGCTGAAAGATGAAATAGGGTGATCATCTTGAAGAAGAATAGCCCTAATTCATAATCTTGAAGTATTAGTTTCAACAATAAACTATTTTCTAAAATCCGGTAGCGCTAAAATAAGTGCACTAACCAAAGCATGCTTCAATTTAGTGAAAGCTTCATGAGCTATATCTATCCACTCAAATATGTCCTTTTATAACATATCAGTTAATAGGGCTACAATGTATACTAATTTCTTAATAAATTGATGATAGTACCCTAAAAGTCCAAAAAATGCCCCTAGTTGCTTCACAACATTCAAAATTGGCCAATTCTGAATAGTTGCTACCTTCTATGGGTCGAGACTCACTCCTTACACTAATACAATATAACCTAGATAATCAATAGAAGATTGGCCAAATGCACATTTGGATTTCTTTAAAAATAGGGTGCTTTTTTTTGCCAAAATCTCCAACACCATTTGCTACATGCAATTCCAAGCTTGTACTATACACCAAGATGTTATTAAAAAACATTGATAAACTTGCGTAAATATGGCTGAAAAATTCTATTCATCATCAAGCAGAAGTAGAAGGGGCATTACTAAAAACTCATAGTATCTCTCATAAGTTTGAAATGCCAATTTTTTTTACATCTTCTAGGTGCATCTTTATTTGATGGTACTTAGAACACAAATCAAGCTTGGAAAAAATGGAAGCACCGAGAAGTTTATCGAGTAACTTGTCAATTGTGGGAATAGAAAATTTATCCTTGATCATAACTTGATATAAAGCTCTATAATTGATGCAAAACCTCCATGCGCCAGTGTTTTTCTTAACAAGTAATACTAGAGAAGAAAAGAAGAAAAAGGGCCGGTACTATGTTGAATAGTTCCCTAAGTCATCATTTCCTTAATCTGTTTCTCAATTTCATTCTTATGACAATGTAAGTATCGATATGGTTTAATATTGATTGGTGATGTACCTTTGACTAAGTGAATACAATGTTAGATTTCTTAAAAAAAGAGTCAATGATGATGGTGTCTAAAAAATGTGAGAAAATCTAAACTTGTAATAAGAGCACCAAATTGTTGGACCTCGAGCATAATCAACCCACTAAAACACCTAGTTTTCTTCTTTATTGTATCAAAGACTAGCCACATTAAGTCTTTCCTATTAATTGTCCCTTTTCCATCTTCTTTTATATTATTCTTAGGTATTTTAAAATCCTAATTGAAAGATTGGTTCTGTCTACCTCCTAACTGATGTTTCTATCTTTGTTTTGCTAGATGGAATGGAATGAAGAAGAATACAATTGATTCAAGATGCCAAGTCTCCTAGATGACAAAGACACCAATTTTTTTGGGATAAGAAGATGATGCCCTTTCTTATGATATTTTCTATTTATATGCAAATACTCTTTATAAGATTCTATTTACAATCAGTTATTTTCTTCTCTCGAGTATTATTTAAATTTTTATAAATATAAAATGTCTATTGTATATAATAGTCTTGACGCTATACTAATGATTTGCTTGCTCTACGTTGTCGAGTTGTAACAGATACGTTCGCCATCTCAATTCATGACCAATTGAGGAAAAACTCTAACATAGATCTAGCATCTGCATCTTGTCCTACTATGGTCCAAAAGGGACCAGATGTATAAGAGAATTATTGATCATTGTACTCAATTGCATGACAATTCAAATATCGCATGCCTTAAAGATATTCTCTTTTGGTTGATTTACAGCTATGTTCTCGCGTCATATGCTAAATTTCTTTGGGATCTTGAAGGAGAAGATGATGATGACCCTAATAACAAAGGTGACGCCAGGATGAAGAGGCAAAGTGAAGGGCGAAGCAGCAATGTTTTTCCACCCGATTTCATTCAAGGATCTTCAAACCATCCCTTGACGGCAGATTCCTAGTCATTGTTATCCCAACATATATGGTCTTGTGGTTCTTAAATGACATTTGTAATAATTTTAGATAATTAATTCAATGTCTAACTAGATAATCCAAATAATAAATTTATATAGGATAATTGTAACACACTCCTAGGACTATTTGCATAGACACCTGAAGTCCCAACTGCATGCTCTACCTCTCCGTTATTTCTAAAATTTTGCTCATCTCATAAAGCATCGTTGAAACTATAAATGCCACTAAAAGGACTATAAATGCAACATTTTTTTTTTTGTGATAATCTAAATATTATTAAAATTTATAGAGATAGAAGCATACCTTTATTAGGTTTTGTTGATCTTTAACTTTTGGTAGTGTATTTTCAACTTGCTCTAGAGGAGTTGTTAGTACTCCAAGATATGTTTAGACAAAGTCAATGAAAATAACAGGCTGATTTATAAAACAGTATCTTGCACGTCGTTATGAGTTTAATTTATATAGAAATCTTGATAAAAATGATTTATATTAAAAAAAATCTATTGATTATTTAATAATTCGTTTTGTGGGATCAAAACATTAAACCTTAGTTCTTTCTTGTCACTAACTAACAACGGGTCACATCACATGGTTCCATTAGTTGGCTTTTGAGTCATAGTTAATCTTCAGTCGCTTTCTATAGTATAGTTGGGTAGAAAGCTATTAAAGAATAATCTAATCACACTATACAAATTTATTCTTAAACCAAAGAACCATTCCATTTCTTTAATGGTCATATTCATAAGGTTTGATTGCTTAAGCAAAATCTTGCTTTTAGATTAGATTGAAAATTTATACTTACCTATTTCCTAAAACATGCCAAAAGTTGCTTGTTAATCAACAAAGGTTGCACTAGCCACCCAAACCATAATTTAAATAGTGCAATCTAGATGATGAGTTGCACCAAGCGATCTTAAAACGTTAGGCTAGCAAGGTGCAACCTAGAACTAAGGACTACAATAGCATCCCATATACTATGTCACATAGCATGACTAGACTAAGGGAAGATGCTATAGGTTGCATGCACCAAGCAATGTGTTTGTGATAAATGTTATTTCGAGCTCAAAAGTAGGCTAACAATTGAAATATAAACATATGGTATATATGTTCAGTTGTGAACTTGTTAAGATTAACTTGATCCATATCAACATATGTAATAAATGCATTGTATTATGTATTC
The DNA here is from genome assembly GCA_037954665.1 of Laguncularia racemosa. Taxonomy (NCBI): domain Eukaryota; kingdom Viridiplantae; phylum Streptophyta; class Magnoliopsida; order Myrtales; family Combretaceae; genus Laguncularia; species Laguncularia racemosa. The sequence continues at coordinate 3,981,386 of JBBMOL010000030.1, read as the reverse complement.
ATTTGCACTTTCTTTTTTGTTGATCCAATTATTCATTTCTTCTATCAAACCTTAAAATGCTAATGTCAAACTAACTACCCAAGCCATTAGTCGAACGAGCAATCCCTCCACGTGGTTGGTTCTAGTAGGCTAGCAAGATGCAAAAGGCATGGTAGTGTCGATGGATTAGGGTAGATTGGCAGACCAATAGAAGATTTGGTAAGAGATGAGAATTTAAATGAATTTACTCATCTATTCTTAATAATAACAATAATAGACATAAGCTCATTTGTTTGAACCGTCTTATTTTTATGTACATTTTATCTTTCATTGTTCTATATCTTATTCCTTTTTTTTTTTTTATCTTCTTTTGATATACACGAGTGAATAAAAACTTTGCCTAAAGAACTTTAGAAGATCCATTTATAACATTCTAACAAAAAAATATAAGCTAAAATTAGCTGGCTTAACTTGCCTTGATATTTCAACTCTATAGTTATTATCTTTTACACTTTTATAACAAACATATGTAACCTTCATGTATTAGTTGAAATGTGCCATGAGAAGGGTTTGCAATCATAGAGGACCTTCTAGAGCAAAGGAACCCTTAAAAAATAGGGCCTACAAATGGAACCATTTTTTAATGTATCAAAATTTCAATGAAGGGAGTTGCTAGAGCTAGGTCTAGAGACTTTCTAGCAATTTTTCTTTCCTTTCCTTTTTTTTTTTTTTAATGGGTCTTTGAAAGTAAGATTTTGTAAAGACAAAAGGAGGATATGAAAAAGCTACAAGACTTACAGGATAAAGGGTTTATAAGACTAAGTATGTCTCCATGGGGTGCACTAATTCTCTTTGTCAAAAAGAAAGACGAAAACATAAGGTTATGCATAGATCATAACGAGCTAAATCATGTCACTATCAAGAACAAGTATCCCTTCCCCCAAAACCGATGACCTATTTGAGCAGTTTTATGGAGCTAAGATATTTTCTAAAATTGACCTAGGATTAGAATATTACTAGTTGAGGATTAAAGAGGAGGACATCCTAAAGATAGCCTTTAGGACCCGATTTAGACATTATGAATATATTGTGATACTCTTTGGCTTAACAAATGCTCTAGTGGCCTTTATGGACTTAACAGAAATTTCTTGGATAAGCTTGTGAATTGTGATTGTTTTCATAAATGACATCTTGATTTATTCTAAGAGTAGGGAGGAGTATGAGGAGCATCTAAGATTGAAATTGTACAAATTATAGATAGAAAGGTTGTATACTAAGTTCAAGAAATGAAAGTTTTAGCTTGAGCATGTGGTTTTCTTGAGTTATGTGATTAACAAAGATGAAATCTCAATTGACCTAGACAAGGTGAGAGTTGTAGTAGACTAGCTTAAACTGAAGACCATGACAGACATAAGAAGCTTCCTATCTAGAATAACAACTTCCCTCACTAAATTAACTTGGAAGAAGGTAAATTTTGACCAGGACAATAAGTGTGAGGCCAACTTCTAAAAACTTAAGGAGAAGTTAGTGTCAACCCCAATTCTAGCGTTATTTAAGAGTGGAGAAGAATTCACAATCTATAGCGACGCTTCAACTTAAGGGCTAAGTTGTGTTTTGATGCAAGATGGGTGGGTTATTGTTTACGCATCTCGTTAGTTGAAGCTGTATGTGGGAGAAATGCAAGTTTTTTACTAATCACAAGAGTTTAAAGTACATTAAGGACTATAACCTTGATATTTAATACAATTCTAAAAAGGCTAATGTAGTAGTAAACACCTTTAGCTAGATGAAACAAGGTTACCTTGCCACTTTAATTATCTTATAGTGAAAGTTGTTAGATGATATGCGTATGTTAGAATTGAAGATTTTGATTCAAAAAGCAGGAGTGAAGATGGCCATATTACACATCCAACCAACTTCGATGAACAAAATTAAGACAACTCAAATAGAAGATGTTGGCATTTAGGAGATAAAGAGCAAATGGGAGTAAGGCAAGGCTCTTAAGTTAAGTCTTGACCCAGATAGAGTTTTAAGATATGAAACTAGATTGTGTATACTTGAGAGACCTAAATTGAAGAAGGAAACCTTAAAGGAAGCACATTATTCTAGGTACTTAATATATTTTGAGAGTACCAAAGTTTACAAAGATTTGAAATGCCATTATTGGTGGAGAACTCAAAAGTGGGAGATAGTTAAGTATGTTTCTAGATGTTTGACCTGCCAATAGATCAAGGTAGAACACCAAAGGCTAGTAGGTGAGTTGCAATCTTTACCTTTTCTAGAATGGAAATGGGAGTACATCATAATGGACTTTGCAATAATCCTCTTGAAGACTAAGGAAAAACATGAAGCTGCATGGGTAATAGTTGACAGATTAACCAAATTTGCTCACTTTTACCTATTAACCTTAGTTATACCTTGGGTAAGCTGCTTTTATTGTATATAAAAGAAATTATAAGATTGCATAGATTTTTTGTAAATATCATGTTTTATAAGGATATTAGGTTTGTGGTACGATTTTGGAGAAGTTTAAATGGGGTCTTGGGGACTAAGCTGAATTTCCGTACTACCTTTTACCTTCAAATAAATGGATACTAAAAAAGAACTATACAAATCCTCGTGTTTTGGACTATAGTGGGAATTGAGATAAGCATTTATCACTAGTAGAATTAGCCTATAATAGTAGTTATCAAGTGACGATACAGATGGCTCCTTATGAAGTTTTGTAATGAAGAAAGTGTAAATCTTTGTTACATTGGAATGTGGTAGGAGAAAGATAGGTGTTAGGACCTGAGTTGGTACGAGAGGTTATTAATAAAGTAAAACTAATCAAATAGAAGATGCAGTTAGCTTAAAGTCGCCAAAAGAGTTATGTTGACCAAAAGCGATGCTCTTTGGAATTCTAATGAAGGGAACAGATATTGTTAAAGATATTATCTACTAAGGGGGTAGTTAAGTTTGGATTAAGAGGGAAGTTCAATTCTAAATATGTGGAACCTTTTGAGATTGTGGAGAGGATTGGTAATGTAGAATATTAGTTGGCCTTATCGTCTATTTTGACTAAGGTGAATGACATTTTCCATGTATCCATACTAAAAAAGTATGTATGTAATTTAGATGAAGTAACAACCTTAGAGCCATTGGAAGTACAACCTAATCTCACTACTGTAGAACACACTATCAAGATTGTGGATACTAAATAGTAGGTGTTGAGAATATAAATCATTCTTTATGTGAAGGTGTAATTGACAAACCAAATAGAAAGAGAGGTTACTTGGAAACTAGAGGAAGAAATGCAGGAGTAAGTGTCTAAGTCTTTTCCAAGATTTAGGTATCTTTTGAAGATGAAAGTTTTTGTAAAGGGAGAGGATGTAATACCCAAGAATAAAATAAAATAAAAGGTCATGGCCAATAAAAGGGGTATTTTGATCATTTGACGAAGGAGGGTATAAAGGGACCATTAATAGGTCATTCTAACTTTTTTCCCCTTTCCTATTGATAACCTCTCCTAATAGAAAAGAAACCCTAATAGAAGAGGGCAATTGCTAAATCTCACACATTAGCAAGATTTCCACACAATAAGTGTACAAATGAATATCTCCTTTCATAGTTTTCGTGCATGTGAAATGATTTTGGTTTTATTTCTTTGATTTTAATGCAATATAATTTGGCGTGAGTAAAGGTTTTAAAGCGAGACTCTAATCTTTGTAATGATTCAGATAAGTAAAAAAGTTAAATTTGATTTAATTTAGTGTTTCAATGTAATAAATAATGCGAATTTAGATATAGACGAGTTGGATTGCGATTAAGGTTGAGGAAGATTAAATTTAGAAGGTTTGGGGAAGAGATTTCAAAGATGAACCAATAGGTATACGGTTAAGTACACGCTTGTATACCTGCTCGTGATGTATGAGAGAAAGAAAATGTATTTTGAGGGGATACACAACTAATACACAATTAAGTACACATCTGTGTACCTATACACAACTTGTATACTGAGGTGTGCTATGAAGCAATTGTGTACAAAAGGGTACATGGGAATGTACACAATTGTGTTTCCCATCTATGCTCTTATACATGTCCATGTACATGGTTATACTTTTTTTTTTTTAACTTTCTTTAAACATTTTTATTCCCTTTTTCTTATTTTTCATTTACCATAAACCACTTTAAAACTATAGTAACGCAACCTAAATGAAAAAAACAAACCAAAACACTAGGGTAACTTAGGAAATACTTTAGGACAATACTAAGTCTAATTATTTTGTATATTGATAGGTTCTAGTAGGAATATTAGTTATGACTAGGTTGAGTTTGGGACTACCCTTCCAAGTATGTATAATCTTTATGTTTTGTTTGTATTTGTTAAGTTAGTGAAAAGAAGGAACTTAATGGTATATCAGACAAATAATTTGTTTGATAGTTGTACTTGGTTCAGCTTAAAGACTTGTAGTGGTAAAACCTTAGGGGCACCCATTGATTGATATGTGGCAATGTCTCTTGTAGAGTTGTTTATTGAAATGATTTAGTAGATTTAGGAATTCATAAGTGTTGAGACTCATAGTGACAGTTTCTAATACCATACTAAATATGTATATATAATATATCAAGTATGGCGAGATCATAAGTATCCTTTTGTTATATGAATGACTTAATTAAGATAATAATTGATTGCTTGGCTATTTGTTGCATTTGTGCATGTGATTATGATATAACTATTCACATGCATATACTTATGGTTTATATGTGTTGGGCAATATTTCACCATTTGAGGAATTTTTTGCAACTATAGTTATGGATGAGCGCGTGTCGTATGATGAGGACCTGTGACTTACGGGCAAGATGCATATACTTATGGTTTATATGTGTTGGGCAATATTGCACCATTTGAGGAATTTTTTGCAACTATAGCTATGGATGAGCACGTGTCGTATGATGAGGACCTGTGACTTACAGCAAGATGGGGACGATGTAAAGTATTATTACTATTATGACGATTAGTAGGCGAGTGATATTACTTGCAGTTGTAGAACAATGCTGGAAGACTTATACTTTTAGAAGATGAAAGTTCTAATAATTGTTTAGGATCTATGTTGTTTATGTTAATTATCTTAGTTCTTAAATGTTTAAGGTGTCAAATAGCTACTAGTTGTATTTTGTTTGAAGAATAAGATTCAATTAAGCCATTACTAATGATTATAAATAGTTTTAATTTTCTGGTTAGTCATTACTATAGGAGATATGTAAACTTTGTTTAGTTAAGAATTTTAACGTGTCTTTACCTTGTAAGGACACATGACGGATTGTGACATTCTAAGTTTCAGAACGTTATACTATACAAGAAGAATATAAAAGTAACACTAATCACCAAAAACTTCTAATATGGTGACAGTAAGGTGCTTAGGATTAACTTCCAATACTTCTTTGTTTTAATTCTAAGACAAGACATGCCTTTGAATCTGCAAGAGGCGGAGCCATGAGTTGCAGCAAATAAATCACAAGTTAATTGGCTAGTTTTTGTCAAAAGAGAGTATTAAAATTATGCAAAATTATCTACCAACTTTAGATTCTTTAGCACAATCATGAAACTTTAATAAGATTTCAGGGGTTTTGTAGTTAAAACTGTTAAGGTTAGCCGCACAAGTAAGTTAAAAAAGGAAAAAAATAATAATAACGCAAGATTTTATCTTAATTCACTCGTTAATTAGAGCTACGTCCAGTAGAGGATTTCACTAAAATTAGCATATAACTCTCTTGTTTTTTACATTACTCAATTACAAGTGAAAAGAGAATATATAGAATAGTTATTCATGAGCCAAAGCCCAAACTTTTGATAAATAAACATGGACTTAAATGCTAAAAGCCTCTTGGCGTCCAAGAGATGCTACTCACTTGAGACCCTGCCGGGGCAGTTTTCTCGAATCCCCGTCCGTTTAGCGTAAAGCGGGACTTACGTGCTTTTCTATCATAGGGGAGTATGAGCCACACTCAAACAAAAACATAAACGCAAACTTGGCAAGGTGTGGAGGGGGAGAGAAACTTGGTAGAAATGCAGAAACATTTGAACTTGCAAGCACAATAGATACAACGTATTCACAAAGAATCACACTGGAGATTGCAAAACTATCAGTTATACAAGATCTTATATGATACCTTTCCACACATTGGAAATCCTTGGTCATCTTTTGCCTGGACATCTGGCTGGTTTCATCTTGGCCCCGACAGTTGGACGTCAGATAGCAGAGTTTCGCTACACCAATCCATTAGTCCAGATGGGCTTAAGTTAGACTGCGAACCAAAGAGAGACGAAATTGGAGGATCCGGGACCATGCAACGGCCTTCGAGCATTTGAACCACTTTAGTCATCGGCGGTCTTAAATGCATTTCATCTTGTATGCACCAAAGTGCAACTTTAATCGCAGCAGCAAACCTCACATCATATTCGTCAATATCCAATCTCGAGTCCACTATCTCTTTCATTTTCCCTTCTTCCAGCATCTTAATCGCATAGGATGGAAGAAAAACCTTTTCGGGAATTTCTCTAGGATTGTAATTTTTCCTGCCTCCAATGATCTCAAGCAACACCAGACCATAGCTGAACACATCACTCTTCTCCGATATTGGACAGTTTGAGAGCCACTCTGGAGCAAGGTAACCCCTAGTACCCCTCAAGGTCGTGTGTGCAAGGCTCTCTTCCCTACTCATGAGCTTGGCCAAACCGAAATCCGATACTTTCGCCGTATAGTTGTCATCCAGAAGGATATTCTCGGGTTTGATATCGCAATGGACTATCTTCACTTCACACTCTTCATGGAGATAAGCCAACCCCTTGGCAGTACCTAATGCAATATTGTATCTAGTATCCCAATCCAATTGAGATTCTTCCTGGTTTTCCTGGAAAATCCACTTGTCTAGAGAGCTCTTCCCCATGAACTCATAAACGAGAAGCCTATTAGTACCCTCAGAGCAGAATCCTATTAGCCTGACTAAATGGACATGGTGGATGCTTCCTATTGTACTAACTTCAGCTCGAAATTCCTTCTTTCCTTGTCCAATTCCCTGCAAAAGCTTGACAGCCAATTGAGTACCGTCGGGAAGTGCACCTTGGTACACCGAGCCAAATCCTCCCCGGCCTATTCCTGTGGAGAAGTTCCGCGTAGCCCTACATAGATCTTTGAGGCTGAAGCGAACAGGCATGCCTGGAAGGATGTCTAAGAAATTATCCTCCTCTATTGTTTCTTGAGAATAGTCTAGCACTTTGTTCTTCCTCCGGTGGTACCAGAATCCCCCATTAATTAGACCAACCAGGACTCCAAATGTTGCAACAACGATGAGAACAATCATTAGGGTATGCTTCTTTGAACCTTTCCCCTCCTTGGTTACAGAACTGCTTGAAACCTTCGTGTATGATACATAGCCAATGGTACCCGGATCAGACCGTGAAAAACTTCCTATTTGGTCAAACATAAAGCAATTCCCGGAGCTTCTATTAAAGAAGAACGCATTGCAAGAGCAGTTATTTTGGCAAGCTTCCATGCAAGCATTTAAGTTGGATTTCAAAAAGGGAGCAACAAACCCGAGCGCGAAATAATCAAGATTTTCACCAACATATAAAAGCTCACTTGAACTATGAGATTCACCACACTGTGACTCAGTAGGTGGCCTGCAATTGGGATAAGAAACGAGAGGTGGAGGACACTGGCACCAGGTCGAGAAATAGCAAATCTTATATGGATCGCAAGGCTCGGGGATGCTGCACGACTCTTGTGGTATCGCAGCAGATTCTGTAGTTACATATTTTCCCTCCTGAAGGTTACTGAATTTGATAGTTCCATCAGATCCTAAAATGGCAGCCCATAATGCATCCGGATCAGATTTCTCAGAGAAGTTAAACTGCCCAATCAAGGCGTTACTTTCATCATAGATACTCAACGAATTGGATACCAAGGAGACAGAGTGAACCGTCTCACTAATGCCAGTCGTATTATCGAAACGGCCATCAGTGGAAGCAGACCAATAAGTTTGAGGAGTTGGATAACCGGCATATAGTATCAAATCACCAGCCTTGATTTCAAGAGACACCGAGAGATTGTTCTTTGGAAAGCTTTTGAGTTTCATTCCCCCGACAAACTTTTGGCCCGTTAAAAGGGTATCTGTAGGATGACCAAAACTCTGCCAGAGAATATCCTTATTGTCCCCAAGCAAGGCCAAATTTCCCGAATCTTGCAGCACCAAGGCAGTAACCGATTTCCCCGCCGTGTTTGTCGACCAAACAACATCGTTTCCACTTTCCAAGTACACATTCCCATCACTTCCAAATACAAACTTATCGGAATTGCCAACTAATTTGTTCCTATTAGCAGTCCAAACTACTTTTGAACTATTGACATGAATTATATTCAGAACAAAAGTTGTGACATCAACCCCAGTGTAGAATCCTAGAGCAAAAGCCGAATTGTTCGATACCAAGAACCGGCCGTTGTGATCAACCGATTGCACTTGAGAAGCCTGGAATCCAGGTCGAATTTCGCCGATATATGGAGAACTAGCCAAGCAAGCAATAGAAAGAGCCAGAGGGGACAAGTACAAGTTTCTTATAACTAGCAATAAATGTCGAATCTCCATACTAAGACCCAAAACAAAGAGACCTTTAAAATCTATATCAAATAAAATGGCTACTTAACAAAAATTTAAGTTCAACAATTTTTAGCTATCGATAAACGACCCAGAGTCGAAAAATTCGCCTTTTTCTCGAGCCCTATAGATCAATTTATTTTCTTTCTTTTTTTAGGAAAAGGATAAAAAACAAAGAGACACTCAGTCTAGACCAAATAAAATGGCTAATCAACAAAAATTTAGGTCCGACGATTGTCAAAACCTGAATTCCAGCAATCTGAAGAAAATCCGCCGTAGAAAATTTGTTGTTTTTGGATCAATGAAAATGATTCTCTCTCTTCTATTTTTGAAAAGTTGGTAAATGGGTATAATGTCCTAGTACAAAACTCTAGTGCTAACATAACAACACTGAATCACTACCTTACAAATGACAAGTTACGATCTGTCATTAAATCAATGTATAATCGAAATGAAACAACACATAACTTATGAACTTGATCTATGAAAACACACAATCACTCCCCTTCTCAACAAGAAGATTTGTACAAAAGTAAAGGACTTAGCTTGCTGGATTCAGCACTGAAGCTAGAAAGTGAAGAGAAGAACAATAAGAAGTGTAAGTTAACTCAAACATGATAGAGCCATTTTATACTTAATCTTTATAGCTTAAATGGTGTTAATTTACTATTGATTTTATAGAATTCTTAAGGAAATGGTACTTAATTCTATTATGGTGATAAATCAGGTTAAATGGAGTCAAGAATGCTAATTCAAGTAAATTAGAGAAGTCATCTACAACTTGAATCAAGACAAGGAATTACACCGTCGGAGGAACGCACATGGGCATGAATCTGTCTAGAAGGAGGCACGGTTGGAAATCTGGCCAAGTTGTAAACCGTGCTACACACTGCATGAGGAGAAAGAGGGACACGACTTAGGGCACGGCCGTGGTACAAGCCGTGGTGGAAGCTAGACGTGCCAAGGAGAAGAATTGTGGAACTTTGACAAAGGAAGGCACGACCTAGGATCTAGACGTGGTGTAGACCGTGGTACACACTGGACAAGGATGAAGACTTGTTGAATATGCACAGAGGAAGGCACGGTTGGAAATCTAGCTGTGGGTGGAGCCGTGGTACACACTGGGCACGGATGAAGACTTGAAGATTATGCGAAGATGAAGGCACGGCTTGACCCACGGCCGTGTTGTAGGGCGTGCCAAGCGGACGAATCTTCACTTCTCGAAATCTACTTGGAAAAGGAAAGATATTTTCGTATCTTGCTAGCAAAAGATCACATGCCATCCCTCTAACATTATAAATAGAACCAACCCTAGAGGGTTAGAGGGATCCTGAAAATCTTGAACCTTGAATCATCTTGGAGACAAGAAGGAAGGAAGGAGGCAGAGCAGGCATCCGGGTTTCATTATGTTTTTACTTTTTTATTTTCGTTTTTCTTATGAACATTAGTGGCTAAGTTACCTTTCTAGCCAAAGGGTCATAGATGTTTAATTCTCCACGAATTGTGAGGTCTAATTGACTTGTATTTATTCTGTTCTTTGTTTTTGGGTATTCATATATCTTCTGATCGTTTTGCCATTATTATCTTTGTTGATTGGTATGAATAGAGCTCTTCTACTCAATTAGCAAGTTAATATATTGTCAACTAGCACGTCAAATCCGTAATTGTTTGATTGTTCTAGTCTTAGTGACACGATAACATGTTTGGTTATAAGAATAGATGATTGAATTCATGTTATGGAGGTGTATGATCATGTTTAAATAGGTTATCTTATAATCTCCTTGCATGAATTGGTGGTCTCTCTAGATTTTAATGCTATTGATAGATTAAATCCTAAGCGCTTGTCTAGGGTTGTCTAATCAATAAGAGAAATAATTCAAAGCGCTTGTCTGAGGTTATTGAGGAAGTAAGGAGAGATAGGTTGTTAGAGCTTGTTAATAACCATAACCAGTTTATCTAGAACTAAGAATAGAAAACACTTGCATCGATGATCAATTCCTAGAATTAAACTATCTTGATTCCTTTGGCTAGGCTTTTATCAATATTAAATTTTCTTATCTTATTTTAATCTTATTCAATTCACAAACTAAACCCCCCATTTTTCGTTTCCTCTTTATTCTCTTTGAATAGAAATATCTTTACCAATCCTTGTGAATTCGACCCCACTCACCACTATATGCAAATCATATAATTGTCTAGGAGTAAGTTTTATTTTTGTTGGACTCGACACCCATCAAAACACTAAACTTCAGTGCCGAAGATGTGGAAATTTCAATTGGATATAGGAAAAAATGGGCTCTTTGTGGTGTTATCTATATGAAACTCAAAAAGGGTAGTGAATGAAAACGTAAAGGTAGCATGTTTCTCTATAGCACAGCAGAGAGAGAGAGAGAGAGAGAGGTAAGTCTCTGGGAGAGAGATTGGAGAGACTCAAGTTAAAGAGCACATTTGAGGTGAAGCAGACAAGAAATTTCTTGGATCAACGTCCGTTTATTTCGGGGCAAAAGGAAGAGACAAAGAGGTGAGTCTCTGGGAAGGAAAGGCTGGAGAGACTCAAATTAAAGGGCGGACTTGAGGTGAAGCATTCAGGTAAGTTCGTGGCGCAACGGCCTTATCCTTCCAGGTAATTGTGGGAAAATTGGATGTATATTTTCTGTCGACTACCTCCTATTTTATTTACTTAAAAAATTAAGAGAAATTTTAAATTTTTAATGTTTTTCTATTTTTATTTTATTATAAATAGATATTACGTAAAAAAAAATTAAATTTTTTACTCCTCATAATAAAATTTTTAAGTATTATAATTTTTATATGTTTATTAATATTGTAATTAAGAATCAAATAAAACTAAATTATTGATTTTATTTTTATTTTTAATTTAATATTATAATTAATAAAAAAAATAAAATGTTAAAATAATTATTTTTAAGATATTTCTAATAATAATTATTTTTAAAATATAACTTTTCTATTTTTTATTTGTTACATCTCCTCAAGTAAACCTATCCCAAAAGGAAAATTTATTTTGTGTCCTTCCTTTGGAGTTGTTATAAATTCTTATGTTGGGAGATGGTGCTTTCTTTACATTTCAGTCCCTGTCTTTTGTTATTACAAACTACTCCTCCTCCTCCTACTTATTGACCATAAAGGTCAACTTGGAAAATTTTACATACGAATTTGACTTTGATTGTGATATGTAAAATTTGGCTACATATCAAGCATGTAGGTGCAAGGGAAGAATCTATGAAGTAATTAGTGAGGTGGCGACAATAAGGCAGAATTTTCTCAATTTGTTTGCTTTTTTGTTTAAGTATTAAATTTAAGGTTGAAAAAAAAAAACCTAATGGAAGACTGAATCAAATAGAATCAAATTATAAATTAAATTAAATTCTTTTTAAGTTAAAAAAATTATGAATCAAATTAATTTTTTTAAAATTTAAAAAAATTATAAATAAAAATAAACCATTTCAAACCAAACTAAAGGAATAAAAAAAAAAGAAAATGATGGTGAAAATTTAGAAAATGTGTAATTAAAAGAGAGAATTCTATATTACTTATTTAATTCTTCCTCTTATTTAATTTTTATCAAATAACTATTATTTATATATATATATATTGATTGATATAGAAACAATAGCAAGTTAGATGATGATTTTAGAGATATACAAGTTGGATGGTAACTTGAAGCTTAAACAGTTCTCACAGTCACTAACCGAAAAGACATATACTTGGTATGTCAATCTCCCATCAGGGTTAATTAACTTATGGGGGACTATGTGTAGGCTTTTCTTGGAGAAATTCTTCTCTACTCAAGAGAAATTCACGATAATAGATATGGGAAGGACTTAGAAAAACCTAAAAGACGATATGATGGATTATATAAAGTGCTTTACAAAGCACATCCTAGACATCTAGGATATGTGTGATGAAAAAGAACTAGTAAAAATCTATATTCAGGGGATGTCCACTAAGTATGCCATCAACCTAGAAAACCTTAGCTTGTGTCCTTTCCTAGCACTTGTTACATGAAGGACAAACAACTCTATTGTAAAGTAATGAGGAGAAGGTAGCAAGTATAATAAGTGACCTACATTTGTAAGCGTAACTCAAGATGAAAGCTCCAAAAATAGTAAGAAACCTAGGAATGATCAAGTGAAGAGCTTCATAGAGGTAACCCCATTCCCATGCCCAATGGGTAACGTACATGCTATACTTGAACATTGACTACAAGACAAGAATGTCAAATTGCCGAGAGTTGAACACTAACCTATGGAAAAGGAAAGAAAAGATCTAAAGTATTGCCAGTATCATATAATAGTAGACCATCCCACTAAAGATTGTTAAGGCTTAAAAAGGATATTCCATGAGGGAGTTCAAAGCCAAGAGCTTATCATCAAAGACAGTCAACCTACCCCTAACTTGTGATACCATATGATAGAACACGACTCGTTTGATAGTGATTAGTGATTTGTTAAGTATTAAAGTCAAGATAAAAAAAATTGACATTACTTTTGTAAACAAAGAGTGAATTTTATCATCCAATAGTAAACTTTCATTTTTTTTTTTTTTTGTTCTTTGTTCTTTGCATTTTTTTTTCTACAGTCTTATTTGCTCATGCTTTAAGCCCAAGCAATATCTTGGCATCTTAACTTTCTTGCCTCAAGCTCAAGCAAAGCCTTAGCAATTTGCTCCTATGCCTTAAGCTTAGGTAACACCCTGGCACCATAGTTACAATGTCTTAAGCCCAAGTAATGCCTCGATATCACGGCTATAATGCCTTAACCCCAAGTAATGCCCTATCTTCTTAGCTCTCGCGCTTTAAGCCCTAAGAATGCCTTGACATCGTAGCTTCTATGCCTCAGGCCTAAGCAAAGTCCTGGCACTTTAGCTCTTATGCCTCAAGCTTAGGCAATGCCCTAGCATCACAATTATAATGTCTTAAGCTCAAGTAACACCTTAGCATCATGGTTATAATGTCTTAAGCTTAGGAAATGCCTTGGCATCACGGGCAAAATGCTTTAAGCCCAAGCAATGCCCTGATTTCTTAACCCTCATGCTTTAAGCCCTTGCAAAACCCTAACATCTTACCTTCTATGCCTTAAGCCTAAGCAAAGCCTTAGCAATTTGGCTCCTATACCTTAAGCCCAAGCAATGCCTTAGCATTATGGCTAAAATGTCTTAAGCCCAAACAATGCCCTAACATCTTAGTCCTTGCGCTTTAAGTCCAAGTAACACCTTAACATTTTGGCTTCCATGTCTCAAGCCCAAGAAATGCCATGGTAATTTGGCTTCCATGCCCTAAGCCCAAGCAACATCTTAGCATCATGGCTATAATAGCCAAAGCTTAGGCGATGCCCTAGTAACATGGCTATAACGGCCTAAGCCTAAGTGACACACTAGCATCACTGCTACAACACCCTAGCCTAGGTAAGGCCTTGACATCATGGTTTCTATGCCTTAAGGCTAAGTAATGGATGCTACTATCACTACCTATGCATGATTAAATGTTTCCTCAAAAAGGGATTACTTGAACATTGTTGTTGTAAGTGAGAGCTTTGCTCCAATGCATGAGATGACTCTAAGGATTCCTTATACCATAATTTAAGTAGCTCCTTAGATCATGAGAGTCTATCTTTGTAATATTATAAGCTCAATGATCCATAAGAGGTCATGCCAACCCTAACTACAACAATCTTCACATCACTATTGCTAAGTGAAGGTATTTCCTTCTAAGCACACAATGATTAACTTAGGCCACCAAAAGGCTTTCTAGTGGTGCCAAGAGATGAGATGGCACAACAAAACCATAAGGGGATGAAATTTCCTCAAATGTAGCATTAGCTTCTAGAGTTGCTACCTTCTTTAGACAAAACATGTCAACAACTGGGGGAGGAGGGATATCATTAGGTATAGCACATAACTCACCTCTATAAGTGCTTGAGTAAAGCTATACATCAACATGGCTATTAATCTCACCTCTTTTCCAATTGGTAAACTAAAAAGGATTGGGGAATCCTCGCAATATACCAATTTTATATCACCATCCTCGATACATGGAATTATCATTTGTGTTGTAGAATGATTTGGGTAAAGCTCCATACTCCCCTTCGTATTAGAAGCTAAAGCCAGACTGTCATACCACCATGTATGGGGAGTACACCATCACCTTTCACCTTTTGCTTAAAGAATCACCTAAGCAAACCTTTGTTGAGTAAGGAAGGCAAGCTCCCCTAGAAGGCACTACAAGAAGAACCTCGCTTAGGAGTCATTTAAACTCCTATGATTTCCAATCAAGGTTGCCTTACCCTTTAAGCCTAGAGAATAATATCTGCTATTGTCTTCATAGCTTGGTATCTACTCCACTTAGGGATGGAAAGTAAACTTTCTCTCAATGTCGATGAGTTATAAGAGTGACCACCTAAGTGCCCCTTCGACTTATGCTTATGCCCTAGGGAGGACAAGGTTGGATTTTTCATTAGCAATGGAAGGTGTGAAGTGCTTTTGCAACCACTCATGAAAGAAGAGTTACAGGAATTTAAGGTCCACTTATGATATGTTCACATAGCAACCCTTTGAGTACATGAAAGCCTAATGATATCGGTTCAAGTGCTTACACAACAAATCTTAGTAAAAGGGGGGCAAGTGTGAAACATTCACCTAAGGTAATTCATAGGGCTAATAGGAAGAGGCATGGACTTATACCTTCATCTAATCTACTAAGGAACGCAAATGAAGGTAACTAAGATGTGACAAGAGTTACAAACTCATACCTGCAACAAGAATAAGACAACTTAAAAGTAAGGAATATTAGACAAGTATATAGACTTATATGGAATACTTACTCTTGCCTGCGACCTAAGCATAAGACCTGGCTCATCTACTCTTTACTCTTAAAAAACGTATGCAAGCTAAAAAGAGAAGCATGGCTACTTCTTTTTAGTATGAGTAGCTTTCAGATCACATAATAAGGAAGTCTGAAAACTATACTCCTTAAAAGAAATTGCAACTACAGCAATGTTATTCCACTCAAATCTATGATGGTTTAAGAACATGACCACATTTTCTAGTGTTAGAGTTATCACCCCCCACGAAGTGATAAACATGTGGGTTTGAATACTCTAACTATAGATGAGGACTTGCTACACCTCTATCTCACTCATTTGTTAGAACCACAACTAAGTAGTGGTAGTGATGGCGCTCAAGACCTTAGTCTTATTCAAAAGATTCATGTACTCTATATTTGTAGTGATGTATTTTACTTAAGCATTTCATTCAAAAGGTAGCTCCATGAGGAATGCAAATTAGGTGTTGGAGAGTGGTAACTCTCTCCTCTCCTTTCTCAAGCACAACACTGAATCTCCTATTATGGTATCCTAGAAATTAGCAAGAAGTTCTCGCTAAAAAAACTGGAGCTCACCATTAGTAGAGGGTGTTGTGATATTAGAGTTGTCTAGGTCAACATTTCAATTTAAGAAAATATATCTGTATATATCCTTTTCTATTTTAGATTATTAGGAAAATATATTTGTACATATCCTTTTTCTATTTTTAGATTGTTGTAACTTCCCTAACTTTAGAATATAGTTAGTCTCTTGTACCTATTAATACTGACTGATACATTTAATGGAAAAACAACAAAATTAATTTTTCTCATCTCATATCTCATATTACGTCTCTCAATTCTAAATTTATCATGGTATCAAAGCACTAAGCTTCCCAGATACAGTCTTTTCCTTGGCTGTATCTACAATTCCAACCACACTTGAACTCTACTACAATCAACTGATGCATCTCATCCTACTCATAATCTGCAACATTTTTCCTTCAACAATCCCGTGTTATTCTTCCTTGTTTCCAACTTTCCATGGCAAAAGATACTGACACACCCACCAAGCCCAAGCATCTTGATTTGAATTCTGAATATTACTTGTCTAGTCAAGCAAGTTTAGGTACTTCACTAACTAAGGAACTTCTAAATGGGGATAATTATATTGCCTGGGAACAAGCTACTATACTTTCACTTCGGTTATATAATAAGCTTGAATTTATTGATGGAACTATAAAGAAACCAGACTCGAAATTTGACGACTCTCATTCATGGGACATTGTGAATTCTATGATCTATTCATGGCTCTGTAATTCTTTGGAACCCTCAATTTGTGCTACCGTATCACGACTCAATGAGGCAAATTAATCCGGGATTCCTTGAAAACACGATATTCCATTTTGAATCGACCTAGGATTTATAAATTATGGTCAAACACATCTACAACAAAACAAGACAACACATCTATCATGATTTATTATACAAAACTACTTAGCATGTGGGGAGAATTATTGTCATTATCACCTTTAGAAACGTGTGATTGTGCGAAAGAGAATGAAATAATGAATTGGTTTAATGTTCTACAAACTTACCAATTTCTTATGGGATTGGATGATGGGTATTCAACCATGCACACCAACATCTTGAATATGGACCTTTTCCCAACATAGATCGGGTATATGCTATGGTAATGCAGGAGGAATTACACCGGGGTCTAGCTCAACCATTTGCTATGGGATTTCACACCCAAGACGGGTGATCTACTGCCTTACGTTGCACATACGGCACTGCTCCGACGAGTGGTGATTTTGACTACACCCCAACTGGTCGACCATGGTGTACTCATTGCTTGCAAGTTAGATATACTCAGGAACCCTGCTACCGACGTCTCGGTATTAACCCCCCTAACAAAGGCAGGGCCATGGACGTAGCCTAAGACTTGCTCCCATCGCTACACTTGGCCAATCTTCAACCTATGCTGCAACGACTCCATTTGCATCAGCGATTGCTGGGCCACCTCTTGCTAATGCTACGACGATAACTCCTCCAGGCTTTACCACAGATCAGGTTCAATGCCTCCTGGCTATGCTCGAGGCATCTCCTTCGGGTCTTGCATCCCTTGTAGGTAATGTTACTAATTCTCCTCCTATTTGGTTGATTGATAGTGGTGCTTCTTACCACATGACATGTAATCTGGATTAGTTCTCTAGCACTCGAGATATCACCCCTTCTCTTGTCGGTCTTCCAGATGGCTTACACACCAATGCTCTTAAAGAAGGCACTAATGTTCTAGCTCTAAACATTACTTTTCGTCATGTACTCTATGTGCTACATTTAAAAGTTAATTTGATTTCTGTTTCTCGTTTGGCAACTGACGCTGATTATTCGATGGTTTTCTCTCATAATTTGTGTAGTCTACAAGACTACACTACGAGGAGCCCGATTGAACTGGGTAAATTGCAGCGGAGGGTATTTAAGTTTCAACCTATGCCATCAAAATCAATTGTAGCTATCTTAACTAGTAATTCTTATGATCTTTGGCATCGGCACATGGGACACCCATCTAGTCAACCCCTCTCCTATATCCCTAATCTTACAACTCTTTCTCCTCTCAATAAAGAACTTTGTGATATTTGTTGTTGAGCAAAACATACTCACTCTGTTTTTCCATCTAGTGCTAGTCATGCTTCGAATACTTTTGACTTGATTCATGTTGATATTTAGGGTCCTTATTGAACAAGTACTATTTCTGGTGCTAAGAATTTTTTATCTATTATAACACCCATCTTGTAAATTTGCTAAAATCCTTTATTTTCCTTCAGAGTCCTAAAGTGCTTTTTATGATATAACAATTTAAATCATTTTTGGAATCATTGAATTATCAATTAACCAATTTAATTTCCTAGACTCAAATTTTCAATTACTCTTCTTCCAAATTATAATTGATTAGTGTCATAAATTAATTTCTTCTAAATTTCTTTAATAAAAAATACAACATTAAGCCTTAATTGCAAATTTAGTTCAATTAAAAATAGTAAATATTCTGATTAAACTAACTCAATTAAAAAAGAATCTTGACTAATCCTAAATCTCTTTTTTGATTCAATAAAATATTCCATAATCATATATTTTAAGTCCTAAATACATAATCACAGTATCAAGATTTATAATCAAAATAATCTAAATATCTAAATATATTATAATAAAGCGATAAATATAAATTAGTAATTATGGTTTATAATTTTTCACATAAAAAAATTTAGTATATGATTAAATCAAGAAAACATACCAATAAATAGAAATAATCTATTAAAGAATTAAAATTTTTAATTTATAGTATGTAAAGAAATCATCCAAAAAAAAAGATAAAGGCAATTGAAATCGCAAGTATAACTTGTCCTCGTGTCCCTTCCTTCTTCTTTTCCGTGGCCGCGATCTTCTTCCATCTTCGTCTTCTTTTCCTTCCTCGCTGTCTCCCCTCCTCGTTCCTTTTTCTTTCTCGCTCCTCTTTTTTTCTCGTCTCTTCTTCTGGCCGCCTTCTTTTTTTCGGTTTTTGCCGGCCTCTGTTCCCGTGTTCCTCCCTCTCTATTCTCCTCGTCTCCTTTTTTTTTTTTAACTTTGTTCTTCTGGCCGCCTTTCCCCCCTTCTTTCACCGCCGAAGAAAACATATATATATATATATTCCATCCGTTCTCTTTTGGCTTTATTTTTTTGGACCTCTTCCGATTTTTGTCCTCTTTATAATATTTTCTCGACACACAAACATCCATTGGCTCATGCGGTATCTATTTTTGTGGAGTTCTCCTTAAAGCTTTTTGCTTTTTAATATCTTAAATTCGATTGAGGAAAATTAAAATATCCCTTTCCATATGGACTTTATATATATATTTATATTCATTAGCACGAGATTTCCCATCTACCTTTCCTGGAAATACATGAAATTGCTTGCTTTCAATTGAGAACATGTGGAGTGTGTTGATGAATTATTGAACGAGCTGATGTGGATTGTAGACTTGGATCTCATTTTAATGCAATTCTTACACTAAGATAATTTGTGTGCATATTTTACAAATCTATATATTTTTTATATAAAAATATACATATGAGTGTAATAAAAAATTAAATAAAAATATATAAAATCACAACTTATCGAGTGCTCCCAACTTTAAAATTTGCTTGCCCTCAAGTAAAATATATTCAATTCAAATCAAGAAGAAAGCATCATATTACACTCTCTCTTACATGATAAAATTGACACAATCACATGAACCACTTTTGCATCCTTAATCAATGGAAGTACTAGCAACTTTACTACAAAAAATATTTGCTCAATCTTTCTATATTATGCCCCAATAACACTTAAACTATTTAACTAAAATAATTAATCTAAGTAATCAAGATTTTCATAAAATTTAAACTAAAGTTCATTATCCTTGAATTGAATTTTTTTTACATTAATCCACTCAAGAAAAGTCATATACACTTTAATAAATTTGAACTAAATTGTATACACTTCCTGTTTGATTTCATCAAGCATGCAAACTTAAATACTTGTGTATATTTCATTTGTTCAATCTTAGTAATCTCTTTATATAAAGGAGGGCTTTCTATTTATTTTTTTTAAGTCTATGTTTTTTAGACTTTTCTCTTAACCCATGTAGTGAGCTTTAGGTCAATGTTCCCGAGCTCATCACTCAAGACAATAAGTGCTATTTCCATAAAGACACCCTACGAACTTAATCACTCAAGTTAACGAGGCCCACCGCTACACTTTTATTTTTATTTAAATTGAGTATCATACCATAGCCTTCTGGCTAAGTAGGTTTTTATAACCTAAACACCTTAGGGAAGGTAAAAAAGTACTTGAGGCTAGGGCTTAAAAATACTCATAACTTGAGTAAAAGACTCAAGACATTAGAATAGAATTGGCATTTTTATTTTTATTTTTATTATTTTATTTTTAAATTTGTTGTCCCCAACTTTGTTTTTAAAAAAGATAACTAAGAAAAAACTTCATTTGATCACAAGTATAAGAGACTTTCATATCTTTCAAAAAATTCCTAGGAATGAGCATACGATAAAGTGAATCCATAAAATGCACATGACTAATCTTTCATAAACAACATTACCTCAACTAAGGTTTTAAACCTAAAGTTTAAAAAGTATGAAACCTTACACTTTAAAGATTTGATTATTTTACTCAAGCAAAGTGGTAAAAATTCACCAAAAAAACTCAAGCAAAATTTATGTAAAATAAAAAAAGCACAAAGTTAGATCTTGATGCAAAAAGAAACAAGAATAAGCCAATTATTTAAATCATGCAATTTCTATCATACAACATATTATATCTACCCCACCTTAAAACCAACATTATCCTCAATGTTAAAAAAAAAAAAAAAAGAGTAAAAAGAAGAATACTCCCTTAAGTTTTAGTTTGATCATTCTTCTTCTTAGGCTTTTTCTTGTCCATACTTTGTAGACTAATTCAAATGACCTAAAAAAATAAAAAGAAAAACAAAGAAAAATGTAAATAAAGAAAACCATAATTTCTTATCATGCCATCTCTTTGCTCTTTCTTTATCGATGTGAGCATTCTCATATGCTTCATCTTTGAATTTAGCCAACCAATTAACTTGAAGTAACCTCTTTTCACTTGCAGCTTGCATATCAAAGTCAAGGAATTTTATGGCCCAATATTCCTTGTGCTCAAGCTCTACAGGTAGGTGACATGATTTACCAAAACCAATTTTATAAGGGGACAATAGGTGTCTTAAAAGTTGTTCTATAAGCCGCTAGTGCATCATCAAGTTTTAATGACCAATCTTTTCTAGATATACTAACAGTCTTTTCTAAAATATGCTTCAATTCTCAATTTGACACCTCTACTTAACCAAAAGTTTGTGGATGATAGGGGGTAGCAATTGTATGAGTAACTCCATATTTAAATAAAAGATTTTCAAATTGCTTGTTACAAAAATGTTTACCCCCATCACTAATTATTGCTCTAGGTACCCTAAATCTAGTAAAAATATTATTTTTCAAAAAATTTACAACAACTCGAGCATCGTTTGTTTGTAAAGCAACAACTTCTACCAATTTTGAAACATAATCCACAACCACGAAGATGTATTTATTTGAAAAAGATTAGAGCAAAGGACTCATGAAATCAATTCTCCACACATCAAAAAGCTCTATTACCAAAATGTTGTTTAGTGGTAATTCATGTCTCCTAGATATATTTCTAGTTCTTTGGCTTTGAGCACAAGACATAATAAATTTTCTACAATCACTAAACAAATTAGGCCAATAAAATCCATAAGATAAAATTTTTGTTGTGTTGTAAACTACTAGATTGTTTAGATTTAGGCACACATTGTCGAATTATTTGGTCAGCATAACATTTAAACATGACTCATCCCAAAAATAAAATTTAGCATCACGCAAAATTTTTTTGCTTTTGTCGATAACTCATACCATATGTAATTATTTTTCTAACTAAATAATTGACAATATCAGCATACCAAGATAATCCTTGAAAATCTATTACATGCAATTGTTCATCAAGAAATGTCTCATTAATTGGTGGCTCTAAACAATCAATTTCTAAGCAAGATAAATGATCTACCACCAAATTTTTAGTACCTTTCCTATCCTTAACTTCAATATCAAGTTCTTGAAATAGTAGAATCCAATGAATTAACATAGGTTTAACATTATTTTTAGCAAGGAGATATTTAAGAGCAACATGATCAATATACACTTTAACTTTAGACCTAATTCTATGAGTGCATATCAGAGGGCTGATTTCTTTAATGTCTACTATCGTCCACCCAATTGCTTCCTTATGCTCTCTAAGAACATCCAACAACTATTGCTCCTGATCACTTGTCAAAGAAAAAGAAATAATTATTGGTAGTGTATCATCTATTCCAAGAAAAGCATATTTAAAATGATTAGGTAAAGGTTTCAATTCAAGCACTAGGGGTTTTATAACTAATGGCATATCGTCTTTCAACTCATCATCATTCCATTCATCAGTATCTATTAAGACTAACTCCATAGTCTCTAAACTTATCTCCTCCTCTGCATACTCAAATAAAAGTTCATCAACCACATCAATGGTGTAGAAGGACTTATTATTATCAAATTATTTCATAACATCATAAACATTAAAAGTAACGTGTTCATCCATTACTCTCAGAGTGAGCTTACCTTGTTTCACATCGATTAATGCTTTACCCGTTGCTAGGAATGGTTTGCCTATTCCATTTCCAAGACTATAAAGTCAACTAGAAATATGAATTTGTCTACCTTCGCTAAAATGTTCTCTACAATACCTTTTAGATATTTGATGCTTCAATTAGCAAGTTGCGAAGTAACATGCATCTTCTTATATTCTCCAAGTCCTAATTTCTTGAAAACGAATGAAGGCATCAAATTAATACTAGCGCCAAAATCAATAAGTACCTTATCAAAGTGAAAATTTCCAATGGTGCATGGAACGGTGAAACTTCCCCGATCTTTTTGTTTTTGACGAAGATGAGATAGATTATTTTGTAATATAATTGAGCACTCTCCTATAAGCATTACAGGCTCTACATCATCAATCTTCCTTTTCTTAGTAAGCAACTCCTTCATGAATTTTGCATAAGATGGCATGCTCTAGAGTGCTCTTGCGAATGCAATGTTGATTTAAAGCTTTTTAAAACATCAAGAAATTGGCAAACTAAGCATCTAACTATTATTGCTCTAGTCTCCTAAGAAATGGAACTGGAGGAACATAAGGTTTCATCGTTGGTGACTTAGGCTCTAATTCTTCTAGTTTTTGCTGCCCTTGATCTTAAAATAGCTAAAAGATTGTTTTTTTCTTAGACTAATAAAAGAATCAAAGTGGTTTAATATTAATTTCAATTCCTGGCAACAAAGCTAAAAACTTGATTCGTAAAAATTTTATAAATACAAATACTAGCAAGTATATTAAGTCGATCGAGTAATATAGAAAGAGCAGGATTGCCATTCCCACAAGAATAAAATTAATTACCTAACCAATATAAATTCTATTATTATCTAAGCACATGAAAAAAATTTAAAATAAAAGAAAAGAATATGCTAATGCTAACTAAAACTAACGATAAAATTAAAACTATCACTAAAATAAATCTTTCTTGATTAAATCAATAAGGAGGTAAGAAAATTGAATCCACCTAATATACTAATCATATTGTAACTAAATTATAACTATATTTAACTACTTAGCTATTCTTGTGAATTTGCTAAAACCTTTTCCCTTTCGAGTCCTAAAGTCCTTTTTATAATATAACAATTTAAATCATCTTTTGAATCATTGAATTATCAATCAACCAATTTAATTTCCAATATTCCTCTAGTCAAATTAACATGGATCCAAAATTTCAATTACTCTTCGTCGATTTATAATTGACTAGTGTCATAAATTAATTTATTCTAAATTTCTTTAATAAAAAATTAATAAAAAAACACTGCATTAAGTCCTAATTGCAAATTTTGTTCAATTAAAGATAGTAAAATTTTCTATTAAACTAACTCAATTAAACAAGAATCCTGACTAATCCTAAATATTTTTCTAATTCAATAAGACATTCCATAATCATATGCTTTAAGCCTTAAACACATAATTTCAGCATCAAGATTCATAACCAAGATAATCTAAATATCTCAATATATTATAATAAAGATTTAAATATGAATTAGTAATTAAAGTTATCAATTTTCTATATAAAAAAATAATACATGATTAAATAGAAATAATCTATAAAATAATCAATTGAAGAATTTATTAAAGAATTAAAGTTTTTAATTTATATTATATAAAAAAAATCACCCAAAAAAACATAAATACAATTGAAATCCCAAGTATAAATTGTCCTCATCTCCCTTCCTTCCTCTTTTCCATGGCCACTATGTCCTTCTCCCTTCGTCTTCTTTTCCTTCCTCACTCATCTTTTTTTTTCCCATCTACTTCTCTTGAAAATACATGGAATTGTTTGCTTTCAATTGAGAACATGTGGAGTGTGTTGATAAATTATTGAATGAGTTGATATGGATTGTAGACCTGGATCTCTTTTTAATGCAATTCTTGCACTAAGATAATTTGTATGCATATTTTATGAATCTGTATATTTTTCTTGTAAATGATCTAAAAATATACATATAACTATAATAAAAAATTGAATAAAAATATATAAAATTACAACATATTAATAGGAGAAAAGACATCAAATCTTTCCCAAGATCTCAAGGATCAAGAAGCTAATGAAATTGAAATAAATAGTAAAATAGATGAGAGCATTATTTTCTCCATACAAAATCATCCCTTTATCCCCATAAGGAAAAAACCATTTGTATCTATCAATTGATGGCAAAAAGCAAGTGAATTTCCATGAGAAGAGTGAGAAAAAACTATGCGAAAGTGGCTCATAAACCAAAACAAGGACCATCCCTTGCCAACATTAACAATAGTGGATTGAACTTCCGCTTAAGGATGCTTTACTTTTGAATCTAATCACGATCCCTTCCTTGTTCTTTGGTAAGCATTCCTTTAGCAAGTAATCCCTTTACTTGTGATATTTTAGTTTCTAACTCTTACAAATAGATTGAAAAAAAAATCTCTCTTGTAAGTAGATTTTGAGTGTACCTTGTTAAGGCGATTCAATCACCTAGAGTTTATTTTGCTTTAAGAAATTAGCAAGAAAAGCAAATCAAATGGAAACAATATCCTTAATGATGAGGTTTCCATGCTCAAACTCAAAAGTTCCATGGTTGAATCTTTTGTACAGAAGTGCTTATCTCTTGGCAAGCAATGCATGGGTGAAGGTGGTTTACATAGTGGAAGATATACGAATGATAGAGAATAGTTCCATGCACAAGAACAAAATATTTGTCATCCAACTCATAGTGATGAGCAAAAATGGGATGACAATAGTGAGAAGGACTTGAATGATTGTGGATTATTTGATATAGGCTATGTGGCTCCCAGACTTACATGGTCAAATCAATAGAACATAACTCACCTAATTCAAACCAGAATTGATTGAGAATTGTGTAACATAGCTTTGAAAAATCAATACCTCAAAACATACATATCACTTCTTTCAAAAGGAACCTCTAGTCATTGGCCCCTTCTCCTGAAAATACATCCCCATCAATTAGAGATTAGATTCAAAAGACCCTTTAGATTTTAAGAGATGTGGCTATGAAATCTAGGGTTTATGGGCTTAGTACAAGAATCATGGGATGAACGTGGTCATGATTTCATTAAAGCCAGTGTAACCTTCGCTAATAGAGCTAAGTTATAGAATAAGGAGATTTTTGATATTATAGGTAAATAGAAGAGAAGAGTATTAGCACGCTTGGGTGGAATTCAAAAATCACTTGAAAAAAAAAATCCCTCGACTTATTTGATAAAACTAGAAAAGAAGCTAAGAGAGGAATTATAGAATTGTATCGATTGCTCAAAAGAGAAGTAATCTTATGGAAGTGTGAATCAAGAGAGAAATGGATCATGGATGGTGAGAGAAATACTAGATATTATCATGCCATTTCCCTGCATAGAAGATCTAAGAAGAGGATTTTCACACTCCGAAATAGAGTGGGTAAATGGATTGAAGACAAGGATAGACTATAAGGCTTAATAAGTACACTTTTTCAAACCTTGTTCACTAGTATACAAAATAAAGTATCTTACGAAACCCTTTTGAAGAAGACCTTTACTTTGGATTAAGTAGAAGTCAATACAAAGCATTAGAACAATTCTTAAAATCAAAGGAAGTTAACAATACAATGAGATCAATAGGGCAATGAAAATCCCCTACGAAAGATGGATTACATGTGAAACTCTGTAGAGTTACATGGCATGTTACTGGCCCATTTGTCATCAACTTTATGAAACATGTCTTTAGTGAGAAAAAAATACCTGAGTTTATCAATAACACAATCTTAGTCCTAATTCCAAAGCAGATAGGAACAAATTAATTAATCCCATTCAAAACAATTAGACTATGCGCCATTGTCTATAAAATCATAACCAAAATCTTAATGAATAGACTGAAACCTTCCTTAAAGCACATAATGACCCTGTATAGGCAAGCTTCATTCCTAATAGGAAAGCAACTAATAATGTACCCTTGATGAACAAATTAGGACATAGCTATAGAGCTGAAAAGAGGAAAACGAGCTAGATGATGGTGAAGTTAGACTTACACAAAGCCTTTAATAGTATTGAATAGAGTTTTATTCATTAGGCTTTAAATTCTCTCAATTTCCTAGAATGGTGGATATAATTAATTGATTCATATATCTCATCTACCTCAATTGAGATAACCTTTAATGGGTCTCTCCTAGAAGCCTTCACACCGAGCAGGAGAATTTGGTAAGGTAACCCCTTATCGCCATATCTCTTCATCATCTCACTTGAGATGTCAAGCAGAATTATTGAAAGAAATATTGAAGAACATCTATGAGAGCCATTAAGAGTTAGGGGCTCAACCTTGTGATTATCTCATCTATTCTTTGTAGATGGCATTATCCTTATAGGTAAAACATCTACTAAAATAACTAAGGATATGAAGGAAACCTTATCTTTGTTTACCTTACTGTTTGGACTAGAAGCAAATAATGATAAATTTGCAATCTTCTTCTCTAAGAATGTGTCCACTCAAGATAGAGACAAGATTACTAATATCCTTTAATTCAAAGAAATGAAGGATTTTGACAAATATCTTAATCACTATCTTCAACATGATTTGACATGTTAGAAAAAACAAACAACAATAGAGCTAAAGAAACTTCAAAAGAAAATAAGTGGTAGAAAGATAAGCAACTTATCATGGTAGAATGCTTAGAACTTTCTAAATTGACTCTTAAGGAAATTCCAACGTATTATATGCAAGTAAGCAAACTACCTATAAAAACCCTTGTGGATATTAGTATAATCACAAGGAATTTTATATGGGAGGGAACTGAGAATAAAAATACAACACATTGGGTAAGTAGGGATAGAATTACAAAGATGAAAGAATATGGAGGATTGGGCTTGAAGGATCTAAAAGCTAAAAATGAAGCCTTCTCGATCAAGAGATTTATCAATTACTCATATAAGAGCAATGTATAAGTGACATTCTTAAAAGAAAAATATAAACAATATCTTAATAAAGGAATGAGTACTATTCCTACCAATGCTTCATGCACTATCGAGGATATTAGCAAAAGTAGGAGTAAGTTGGCATCACTTCAATCTATCAATGAAAGAAATAGAGGTAGTAGCAACTTTTGGCATGGCAGATGGATTTAAGGTCTTATAGCAAGAGAATTGATTCAAGGGCTAATTCACAAAGATGTGATGAATCTAACAGATTGGGACTATTGGAGGTCTAAATTGCAATGGAATAAAGAAAAAATTGGTTTTGAAATGTCTCCCATAATACAAAACACTATTGGATTTGTCATTCTTGCAAATTTAGTGGATGCACGTAGCTATGATAGTCTAAGCAATGCTAAACTTTATAAACACATCAAACTAAAGGATGGACAAGAAAAAGTGGAATGGAGATGGATATGGAAATCCTCTCATCACCCCACCCAAAAAAAAAAAAATAAAACTATTCTTGTGGAGTGTCATGACCAACAATCTCCTAATAGTAGAAAATTTAAAATGTCAAAAAATCAAAATGGATGCTTCATGCCCTAAATGTCATGATGAACAAGAAGACCTCTAACATGTGCTCTAAACTTGTAGAGAAATTTCCACACTAAGAGGCTTTGGTGAGAAAGTTTCCCTTACAAATGAAACTAGCCATAAAAAGCTCCAACATTGGATTCAAGCAAACTATCTTTTTGCTAGATCAAACATAACTTAGTATAGACCTCCTAATGCATTGTTGTTTGCCTTTCAATTATGGCTTACATGGATAGATAGGAATAGATGATTATTTAGTGATGATACTAACTTTTTTTCCTTGAAATAGAAAATTTGTTTCAAGACCCATGAATTTTAGGTGCATACAAGACAGGAGAGGGACATTTTTCACATTGAATTACAATACTTAACTTGGTCTCTACCCCTAAGGAGTGATTTAAATTAAAAATTGATGGCTCCAGCCTAAACAATGGTGTAACCTCCATTGGAGGGATAATCTGTGATGACCTTGGTGGCTCCATCTTAGGTTGTGGAAGGAGAATCAGTAGGGTAGACATAGTTGTAGTTGAATTGTGGGCCATTTACAAAGATTAACTCATTGCATCAATGTAGGAAAGCTATAAATGGAAATCAACTCAAATTCAAGTGCTACTTACAATTTATTGCTATCTGGTTTTTAATAATCAACATCGATATGCTAACGTAGTATATGCTTGTAGGGAAAGGATATCAGAAGCACAGGATTGAAGTGAAGCCTCGTCAGCTAAATAATGTTATTGTTAAGCTAGTTGCTCAGGACTTGCTCAATAAGATTTTTTATATTTCAATCCTCGTGATGCTATTAAAAATAGTATATGATCTAATGTAATGTTTGTATGGGCCAAAATGATTATACCCTATGGGATGTTAAATATCGTTCAAATGATGTATAAAAACTATCTTGCTATTGCTATATTATGTATCCGATATTGATCCAAAATAAAATAAAATGAAATAAACCGTTATTGTTTTAAAAGGCTCCATGGAAAGCCTAAAGGAAATTAGGCCGAATAGGATAGGTTATGTACTATGGTCCAAATATGTTCATGTACGGACATCATGGCTCGTTTGAAACTAGACCTGCAGTGGGCTTAAACAGTTCAATGGAGAAAGGATTGGGCTGCTCTACGTCCAAACAGTTCGACATTAGTTTTATAAGTACACGCGCGGGTTATACACTTCGAAGTATTATCAATCAAAATAATAAATTTACTTTAAAAAAATATTATAATTATGTTGATAATGTATATCCATAAATTGCCTTGTACAATGGTTTGAATAATAGTATATACTCATGTGAAAATATACTACCAATTATTATTTTATATAATTATTGATGATCTTTTCGTATTTATATGAAATATGGTATTTAAAAAATGTTTTTAACATCAAAATTATAAGAATGTAACATCATATACAAGAAGTTATCTCATTATATTAAGTCATGTAAATTTTGCAACGTCTATATAAATATTATTACTTGCACAGAGAATATTTCTCTTGCACACATAATTATATATATATATATATAAATTATTAATGTTCAAAAGGTATTAATGATGAATTGCATAAGTGATTAAAAAGAAGAATGATAAACGGCAAAAACAAGCAATTTGCACGTCAGACAACTTTTATCTCCTAATAAACATCCAGTCTTATGTAATCTTCATGAAACTCATAGATATATCAATTATGCATGAATACTAAGAAAAATATTTGAATCAAAGTAAAGAAACAATGGAAGTTCCAAATAATAGACAATTAGATATTTGAAGAGAATAGTTTTAATTTTGAAGAAATTTACGACACTTTTTATTAGTAGTATTTATAATTAGTAATCATTCTTCTCTATTTTATAAGGAGTGGGCAACACCAAGGAGATGAAAAATTATTAAGGGGAAATTTGTTCGATTTCATATGTTGGTATCTAGTGAAATCTCATAATTTTTAAATAAATTATAAAGAAAATGTAAAAGCAGTTATGAACCATAAACTCCAATATGAAATTTGTAATGATCCACCTCCCCAGTATCTACTTGGCTTGCCTTTGAACTTGTATAAATCCAAATATAATACTTGAAAGATGAGTCATTATAGGAATTATTTTTTTTAATCTAAACCTACTTCCTTAATTATCATCGATTCATAGTCCAATGATGTTTTATTAAAAATATCAACCTACTAAAGTTCAGACCATATTTACAAATTGCTTAATTGAAGTGCTTAACTTGTATTCTAAACTCCCTTCATGCATCATCACTTCGATATTTCAAATTTAGCTATAACTTTCATGTGAATTAACTTTATTGATCACCTTGCTTACTTAACATAACTGATCTCTAAAGCAATCTAAAATTACCTATATTCTAAATTACAATGCTTTGTTTGGAAATTTCATCAAACTTCTAATAATAATGGGATCTGTAACCAACTCGACAAACAGTATAATAATAATCATATCATCAACCCAACTCAATATATTAGATACAATACCATCAAGTATCTTACCATGATGCTCCTCATTAAGTGAACTCATGAAGATATATTCCTAGACAAGAGACCTATCTTATTCCGACCACAGGAAACATAAACTAGCAATAGGGGGTAGGTACTCACCTTCGAATCCAATCCACCAACAAAATAAAATCCCCAATGTCACTTCACTCCCTTGAGATCACGTAAATGCGTTTTTGACAAATCAGTGAATTAATTCACTCATAAAAATTTGATACTATTTACTCTTAAATTTCCTTGTCTGAATCAATTTTCCGTTCCTCTTCCCTTTTTAAACCGGATAGACCAGCAATAGACAAACCATACACCGCTTTTAATTACTTGGTTATTATTCCAGCGGTACCATAATTGATCCGGATTACTCTCTATGTCATCACATAATTGAAGATTAAGCTATTACGTAATAAATAATAAGCAAGTCCAACTAATTCCACGGAAATTTCGTTATAATTCTATAGGATCATTCAAAATCAAGACAATTATAATGTATGGCAAATATTCTAGTCCTAATAGCTTTTAAAGGTTACATGTTCTACCGCATGTTAGTCACTAATAACGCTTGTTCATATATTCATATATATAATCACATAAAATTATATATTAGCCTTAGTATCCCCATCAATCACTATTTTAACACAATTTTATAAGAACATTTTGATTTAAATGAAAACAGAATTCGTAATAAAATGACAGTATCCACCAAAAAAATCGTGGAAAATACTAAACATGACTTTTTTTTTTCAAATATTTTGTTTTGTAAATTTAATATAACTTATTAGGGGTCTATTCACCAAAAATAAACTAGAAACTACATTGTTTAGGGTATCAAAAGCATGTTTGAACTCGTGTCCAGGACGGAGCAATATTTAAAGACCTACTATCTACGTTAACAATTTCACATGAATAAAATTACCACATCAAACTACATCAAAAATCAGTCCCTGAAACAATTTCCCAGGATTTTTCAACACATAAAAGTATTTTTAATAAATTATCTAAAATCCAGGCGGAATTGGAGCATAGCGGATTGGCCGAGCTCCGGCCACCGCCACCAGCCCAATTATAGTTAGTCTGCTTCCCCTGAGGCCCTTCCTTCATGCCACAAAGCCTCACCACTGCAAGTTCGGCCTAACTAGTCGAATTCTAACAACTAGAACCGTCACCCCTGTTTTCTTCTTCTTCTTTTGTTTTTCCTTTTCTAATTTTCCCTAATCCCACTTTGCTCCAGCTCCTGATCCTTCCATAAATGTCCTTTTTAATCTTGCATGCGAACAGCTACTTGAAGGGCTCTTTGTTTAATAGTGTTTACCAGATTTGCAAAGATGAGTAGAGAGGGTTTGCTAATTCCTTTATTGACAATCCCTAGGCATTTTTGCTAATAATCTCTCCCTCCACTAATAACTTTGTGTTTTATAACGCTGACCATCTATGCTTGCCAACCACAAGTGATGCGTTCCTATAACTAGTGCGATTATTTTTTTGTTTCTTTTTCCTTACCCATTACAGTATATCGACACTTATATATATATATATATATATATATATTTATATTGCTGAGTTATCTTAGTACTAATTATGTTTCCTACATATTACATTATTGGCTTTATACACTAATCAAATATTCTCCGATATTTTATTATTAATTTACATATACATACGTTGAGTTTCCCTTTTTTCCTTTTTTTTTATTTAATACCTATCTGAAGTGCCACCACTTATTCCACTCCTAAAAAAATAACAAAACCATATTCTTTGCTTAATGAAGAGAAATTTTACAAGGCCACTTCCACATAATTCCTATGTGTCTTATATTAATATATTATGCTTGTGCTTAGTTTTCTTTTCTTTTCTTTTCTTTTTTTCCCTTCTCCAATATTAAACATAATTCAAGTGTTGAATCTAATACTTCCTCCAGTTGGTCATCGAACCTAGATAAACCAGCCATAGCATTAATCTTAATTATTCATCAATTTATTGACTAGTAGTATATTTTACCTATTTTCAATTAATCAACATTGGACACATGTATAATTATATAATCCATAATATATATTTATAGCAATACGAGTATAATTATATCATCCATAATATATATTTGTAATAATACTACACTCCAAAAGATATATCTTCATTTACAGTTATTGATTTCGATAAGTTAATTATTCTATCTCTAACTTCTCATTGAATATTGAAACTTCAATATTTGAGTTTCCAATAAATTATGATCTAAGCCACTCTTCTGCATTTATGATGGAATCACTCATCTATACTCTTCATTCTATGAAATAGACTTTCCTAGGTCACTTCAACTAGCATACGTAGCCACATTAAAGAATATGACCTAAATTCAAAGAATGTCAATTTAAGCCTTAGGTTTAGTTGCTCAAAGATGGAGTTATTAGAAAATTTAGGAGTGAGTGGATGCAAAATGGATAGAGTATGAAGCCCTATCTATACCTTCCTTGTAAAGTACATATTCCAAAAAATTTGAACCAAAACCTATCTTGTAATACATTAGAGCCACATTGGAATCTATAACTTGTAAATTTTATAAGGTATGGGATATTCTATAACATTTGTAAATATTGTCTTTATTCCTATAAATTTGAAATTTGTAATATTAAAAAAGTAATCTATGTTTGATATTATAAGTTCTTCATATGCTAAACTTATGGAACCTAAAAAAAAATCTATGAAAACAAAAAAGAGAAAATTCTCGTTCATTCAATATTTTAAGTTTATGTAATCTTACTACTTAACAAATGAAAAAAAAGTGAGTAGGAAGAATGGAAAACATAAAGTTTAAGAGGAAACTAGGAAAGAATAGGGAAAAGAATAGAAGATGTAAAGTGAGATATGAAACATTAAGTTTAACTATTTAAGATTATTAACTTATAGGCACGGGATCCCTTTTTTTTTTTTTCTTTCTACTAAAACATCTCTTGGCCAAAAAAATATAATATTATCGTTTATTAATATTATTTAATAATTTCGAAAGAAGTACATTAAATTTTCTATCCTGTATTATTTGCTTTTGATGAGCTTTAGATTAGTTCGTCAAGATGGTTATGTTACACACAAATTTTTCTAGCTCATTTTCTTACTTTTAATTATTTTTTTATATTTTTATTATATTATATCATATATATATTTAAAATGATCATTTTATTAAATTAATTATTGTGGATTAATTTAAAGTTGAATGTATCACAGATAAATGAAAAACTTAATAAATTTGATGAAAGTCTTTTTATTTTATTTTTTTATAAACTTTTGAAAAAATTAATAACTCAAATAAAAAGAAAAAAAGTTGAAAACTCAAATAAAAAAGTAAATAAATGTTAAGGACAAAAAGTATACTTTTTCCAATAATTTTTTATAAAGTAATTATAGGATATCCTAAAACCAGTGTATTATATCTTATACTTTTTCCAATAATTTTTTATAAAGTAATTATAGGATATCCTAAAACCAGTGTATTATATCTTATATACCTTAGAATACAAGTTTCAAAATAAATACAAAGTATAAAAACCTTGCACATATATTTTATCTTGTGGGAGTATATTCTATAAAATCTATACCCAAAACCTACTCTATGACTATCAATATCTTATATCCTAGAACCTATTCATTTAAGTAAGGTATGAGTAAGTACTATTGATAGGACTTTTTAAGCATGAGCACCCAAAGCTAAATCCAACTTATTTAGGTCCATGTTCAAGCTCAAAGGGTCGAGACTGAACTCCAACAGACTAATACAACTTAGGAGTCTCTATCTTTGTCAATACGTCTAATCTCAAGGTTGAGTCAACCATGTCATATAAGGAAAGCAAAGAAAACTCTAAGTAAATAAGGAACAATCTCGATATATCCGGAGCCAATCTTGGAATCATAAATACAATTGTCAAATGAAGCTCAGTCCCATCCTTTTTAAATAGGAGATGATATTAAACATAAAGGATTTGGACTCTTTGATTCTCATGCATTAGGCTTTCTCAATCTTAAAACCTTTGTACCAAGTTAAACATTGGAGTGATCATGCTAAAACAATCTCCGACACCCTTAATAACTTTACTTTTCCTCTCTTATTGGTGATTTAACCACACTAAAAAAATCTCAACACAGTAGATACTCTATACAATAGAATTATTCACTCATATTAGTAAAATTACTAACAACATGAAAATTACACTTTTTTATATATTCTATTAAAATACAAATTATTTTCTACAAAATTCATAGATTTTCTATTATTTATGATTTCCTCTAATGCTGTCAGGACTCAGTTATTTTTTGATATTTTTCAGCTTCCGCATATGATGTGGCATCTCCAAGATTTCATGTGTAATGATTACGAGTTACCATAAATATCCTGTAGCTTTCCTTTTTCTTTCATAATTTACATGTTGAATTATTATCAATCTCATTTAAAATCATTGTAAATCTTTTATATAAGCTTATGATACCACGGAAAGTTTCGTAGATTTAGGGCCGTCGAATTTTAGCTGCAACTCAATAATTTGGAAACCGACCTAAGACACATTTATGTGACTTATGAGTTGCGTGAATAACTGCGTACTTGAAGAAGTCAAATCTTGCGTGAATAATTCCCCATGGCTTTACAGCAGGTCCTACGACAGACCAAAACAAGTGGATGCAACCGCCTTACGAAAAATAGGACTGGCACTACAAAGATTTGGTCATATACTGCAAGATAAATGGCATGTGACTAAGTTGTAGCGATATATTATTTATAAGTATCGATTCATAAATCATGCCTATCGAATAGTTTGTAAAAGAATCTCTATGAACTCAATATATACACGAAGTTTCCCCACCCTATGCTCAATGCTCATGTCCTCCACTTGCCAAGAAACCTTTAAAATTTCTCATTAACTCCTACTATGTGGCCCCAAAAAGAGTAGACTCCTAACATATAGGCGAATAATTAATTGGTTTATTCTATACTACTTATGTGTTTTGCTACATTTTTACATATCAACAAGGATAATCTAGAGAGAATATTTCCGCTTAATACATTATTTACTTTCTAAATCACAATGCAAGAAGGCAGACATAGGTATGTTCACCAACGTGATGATTATATTGGGTGCTTTCATGATTGTGTTTTTGCTATCTGTAGCAGTACAGACGACACTGACTGCATATTGTTGGAGACTATGTGGGTTGAGTTATTCCCCAAGGTGGTGTGGGATTTTATGACATTTGGGCTACAGGCAAAAAATTTGTTGTTGGAGGCATACTAAGTAAATTCATCTCACTTTATTATTTCTCTCCTTTATTTATTTATTTATTTTTTGTTAGTTTTATGGAATAATCTTCTTATAATTTTCTAATAATATTTCTCATGAAGTTTTTCTTAGTAACTTTTGTAATAACTAGAAAATAATTCTCCAATAGGTCAACTCCAATTATAACCCGGTTTACTAATTTGCCCGTTATATTTTACTAACATATTTTATGGGATAATTATACATAACTCTTTAGTTAGGTATGAATGTACCACTAAACTGTAAAATTGTGATTTTATATTTTTATTACTTTTAAAAATATGTAAATGATCTCCAAATTGTTACTATAATATGAAGACAATTAATAAAAGAATAATGTGTAGTAAGAATTTTAGAGTTTTAATGATAATTTAAAGCATCTTTTTCAATGTTAGTGGGGATGACACGCTTTAGAAGTCAGGGACCTATTTACATTTACCATTGGTTTGGAAGGTATATTTATAATGTCATTTTAATTCATTTGCAATTTTTTTACTAAACAATATAACAGGTGTGATTTATTTTATATATATATATATATGTTCAAAATATTTATGCTAAAATGAATTTGAAGAATGCTGGTCATTACTGTTTGTCGCGAACAATATGTACCGTACTCATTCTTTAAATTGCCATTTATAAAATTTTCCTTTTGCTCTTCTTCTTTTTTTTTTTTTTCTTGCCTAAAAAAGGAAATCCATTCAATGCCCTCTGCTCTGATTAGAAAATTAACAAATGTATTAAAAATTAAAATTTTAGATTAAGTATTAATATCTTAAAACACTCTTTAGCAACACCATAATATTAAACTATATCTTATTTTTTTATCTTATTATTTTCAATGCACATTTTATTAACCAAAAATTTTATTTTTCAATATATGCAGTGTCACACTATCCTCGCCTAGTGATTAGAGCCGAGAATGTAGGGCGAGCCAGCAGTAGAGCCTGCAAAAATTTGGGCCCACACCCACGTGGCCAATAGGTCGGGGCAGGCAATGAGGGTTAGCCTGCTAGTCTAAAAAAAAAAAGCTAGTGCAATGACTTGACCCTTGACTTACGACACACACATCACAACCATAGGCGACTCGCAACGCGACAGACCAAACGGGATAGACGTGAGGCGATAGTGACAGACGGCAAACAAAGGACGATGGGACAACTGACAAGACGACTTTGGTCTGTTGTGTCATTGCCATGCCGTGCTCTTGCTCTTCCAGTCTTCCTTTAGCCTTTAGCCATCACAATTCACATAAAGACCAGACAGGCGAAGGCGATTGCTCTTGCTCTTCCTTCTTCCACCGACACCACAGACCAGACCTTGAGTCTCCCCTCCTTCCCCAAACCAAACTAGACCTCGGTTACTCCCCCCCTTCCCCTCCCTCCTTATTTCTTCCTACATTCCTACTCGGCTACTCCATCACCGCCATTGCGAGTCGTCTCCTTGCCGTAGGTGTGATTCCATCGAACCATCAATCGTCACTATCAGGTGTCTCGGACTCCCGTATCAGTCCTCCTCTCACCAGTCATTACCCGTCGGGTTAGTAAGTCGCCCTCCTATTTATTTATCTTCTTTTTCTTTTTCATTGCAATTTGAACATGCATGTGGACTTGTGGAGTGTAGAACTATGAACTATGGCTATAGTGCTAGACTACTGGTGTAAGGTGTTAGCTGTTGCACTGTTGGTTTCGGGTTGGGGTTTAGGTTTGGGGTTCAGTTAAGGTGTTTAGGTTTGGTCGCTTGGATAAGCAGCGCTAGCGGTGATGCTGTGACAACGACAAACTAAGGACGGTTAGTGAGGTGACGTCGTGATGGTGGTAAATGACTATTTATAAATTATAAATTTATAAGATTATATATATATCTAAAGATTTTGTAAAATAAGTGTACTGCTACTAATAACATTTTCTATATTATCATAAGAAGGAATTTTTAATTTTTTTATGGAAATAATTAAGGGTATCAATACACTTTGTAAAAAACTAAAAAATAAATTTATCACATTTTTGTTACAGTATATATATTAATGTTGAAATATATTTACAAAATGAATCCTCCAAGTAACGACACTACAATGAAACCTATTAATGTGGATGATGTGTCTGAAGTTGGTGGGCGTAACGATAATGTACAACCAGGATCTTCTTAATGTGAAGAAAATGCAGGTGAGAAGGCTCGAGTAGGTAGCTCTTCTTTGGAGGTTTGGAAATATTTACAAAAATTGGTGTTGGGAAGGATGGTAAAAATAGAACTAAATGTAAAGCATGTGAGAAGGAATATGTTATTGGGGCACATTCACATGAAACTTCATCTTTACGTCGATATAGAGAAAAGTGTTGTTTAAGTAAAATTCCTAGATATAATGATGTTGGTGACATGATGATTAATCATGCTGGTAAGTTAAGATCAAGAAAACCAGATCTTAAATTTGCTCATGAGATAATAGCCATGACTATTATTGAACATGATATGCCATTTTCATTTGTTGAGTACAGGAGGATCACACAGTTCATAAGGCTATATAATCCTGATTATAAGCCAATTAGTAGAAAAACTGCTACATAAGATGTTTAGAATTTATATTTGACTCAAAAGAAGAATTTGAAACAAATATTGCAAAAAATTCTAAAGAAAGTATGTTTGACTTTTGATGTATGGACTGCTTCCACCGGTGAAGGATATATTTGTTTGATAAGACATTATGTGGATGACAATTGGAAACTGAATAATAAAATTCTTGCTTTTTGTAAAATGCCCCATCCTCACTTAAGGTTTGAGTTGTCAAAAAAAGTATTTAAATTTTTGAAAGATTGGGGCATAGATAGGAAGATATTCTCCCTTACATTGGATAGCGCATCTATAAATGATTGTATGCAAGATTTTCTAAAAAAAACAATTAAACTTACAGCATAGTTTGTTATGTGGTGGTGAGTTTTTTCATATTAGATATTGTGCTCATATTCTTTATTTGATAGTTAAAGATGGGTTTACTGTAAATAGTGAAGCATTGCATAAAGTAAGGGAGGGTATTAATTATATGAAAGGTTCCGAGAGTAGAATGAAACACTTTTTGGAGTGTGTTGAACAGGTTGGCAACATTGATACTAATCTTGGTTTGTGCTTAGATGTAACTATTAGATAAAATTCCACTTATCTTATGCTTGATAGCACACTCAAGTATCGACGTGCTTTTTCTTGCTTTCAATTGATTAATCGTCATTATAAATATTGTCCAACCATTGAAGAGTGGGAAAGAGCAGAAAAGATATGCAAGTTTTTAAACCCTTTTCATTATATCATCAATTTGATATCAAGATCATCATATCTAACTTCAAACCACTATTTTTTGCAAGAATGGAGGATTGAATATTTGTTAAATGAAAATTTAAGTAGTGAAGATCATGTCATAAGGGAGATGTCTATTAGAATGAAATAGAAGTTCAATAAGTATTGGAGTGATTATAGTGTTATCCTTATACTTAGAGCAATTTGTAATCCTCGAATGAAGTTTGATTATTTGAACTTCTGTTTTAATAAACTTGGTCCCCTCACTTGTGAAGAGAAGTTGGCTCACATAAAGAACAAGTTACATAAACTCTATAAAGAATATAAGAAGAGCAAAACAGATCACATATTTAGAACTAGAAGCCATCAGGTTGGATCATCTTACAAGTTATAGTTATTGAATTCATCTATAAATTTACAAAAATTGAAGTCAATTTATTTTAATATCCTACCACCTTACAAGTTACAGTTATTTACCACCCATCACTCTTGTTGTCCGTCACTTTCTAAGCAATGTCAATTTGAAAACCAATTCCAATGGCCTTCTACTATGAATATTAGATTATAAGAAATATTCAAAAAAAAAATGGAAAAAGTTTTCAAGACTAACTAAAGCATACACATCTCACTATTTGGAGTTTAAACGGAACAAAGAATAGTATTGAGCTTGAGCTCAATTTAAAAGATTCAAAACAAGATCTAAATTTTTCTTGATTAGTTATTAGTAAGCTCATTTAGGGTTAGATATTAGAAAGCAAATTATTCCTTTCAAATTTAATTTATATTGCAGCTTAAATTCTATTTGATTTCGATTAAACTTAAATTAAACATGATTAATTTTATAAACTAAATCAGACACTAATTCCTTGATTCAATAAGTGATTTAAATAACTCAAACTTTTAACTGTACTCGACCATAATTGCATACAGCCTGTACCAAGTTCCAGTGGATTTGGTTTATTTACTCATTGGGCACATTATAGGTGTGGTCTATTTAAAAAATAACAATAAACAAATAAAGAAAGGAAGAATATCTGCACCGACCGTCTAAATTCTCTAAACGTCATACGGAACATGTCGGACAGTACTTTAAAGGTTTGATTTAGGGGCGTGGGGCCTAAATCCTAGTGATTCGTTTACTCCTTTAGCTTGAGTTAAATTAGCATTATTGTATGCTATTCCAAAAAAATGCCCAACAACTTAAACTTTGTGATCAGAGAGATGGATTTGAGTCGGCTTTCTCTCCTTTGTCCACCTGTTTATCGTGAGATTCTCATGATCGGAATTCCAAATACCTTTTGGAAAAGCAAACAACTATTCCCTACTTTTTACTGGAAGACTTCGTTTTGCTCGTCCCATCATCGCAGTCCCCCATGCGTTTTGT
Organism: Laguncularia racemosa; assembly: GCA_037954665.1. NCBI lineage: Eukaryota > Viridiplantae > Streptophyta > Magnoliopsida > Myrtales > Combretaceae > Laguncularia > Laguncularia racemosa. Next base: position 3,940,758 of record JBBMOL010000030.1, on the reverse strand, counting down.
CGTTCCCTTTTTTTCCTTTGTTTTTTATTGACTGGATAGATAACGATTGCCCATCAAGAGATTAAAAAAGCCTGGATAAAAACAGTTTGATTTCATGCGGATTCATAAAAGAAATAAAATTGCATAGTTTATGCTCATTTTATAAGATATAAAAAAGAATAAGATTTAAAACTGAATACATTGTTATGGGTACATCTTCTCGCTGTTTATTTTCTTTTTATGGGTAAACATCTTAGGTTTGGTTACACTGCTAGATGCATATTTATCATGTGTCTTTTATCATTACTATTCTTTTTTCTACAGTGTAACATAGCCTTTTGATGGAGACAGGGGATACACGGCCTGAGTACACGGCTGTGTATAGAGACCGTGTACTCGATCAGAATTAACAGACGACTACACGGCTTCCTCACACGGCCAGGAGACGACCGTGCACCCGTTGCAGATTTCCACAGAAGCATGCACGGTCCTTAAACACGGCCGTGTGTCATGATCGTATATCCGTCCAGGATTTCCACAGAAGCTCACACGGTCCCCATACACGGTCGTGTGTCGTGACCGTGTATCCGTCCAGGATTTCCACAGAAGCATACACGGTCCCCATACACGACCGTGTGTCCCGACCATGTATTCGACCTGAACTCCCACAGACGCGAACACGGTTTCCTTACACGACTGGGAGCTTGACTGTGTACCTAGAGAAGAATGTTCACAGAGTCATACACGGCTTACATACACGGCCGTGTATGACGCGTATTTTATTATTTCTTCCACGTGTACGTATAGATTTTGCCCTTTTTAGATATTTTAGGGGGCCATATAAATACTCTTTTATCAGGTAGGTTAAGGTTACGTTTTAAGATACATTTGAATACACTTTGAGAGAAAGTTTTCTCTAATTTCCGGGTTGTGCGCAACCTAATTTGCATCAAAGCGTGTGCCTTTGTTGCGTGAAACCAATCCAATTTCGGATTCGTTTCGTTTGTGCTTCCGCGCTGCGTCAGTTTGGTATCACAGCAAGGCTATTTCCTGCGGAGATGTCGGCTAACGACGGTGTTGACGGCGGTCGTGTTCTTGACGGTGTTCAAGAGGCGAGGTTTCAAGGGAACCATCAATGGGTTCCTAGGGCAGAGTTCGACGCAATGTATCAGAAGGTCGGGCGTATGGAGCGACGTCTTGATGACCTGATCGAGCGTTTCGATGCTCTGGTGGTAGACCCCGATAGGGCTGGTGGAGCTGGCCGGAATCCACCACGTGTGGTGGAGGAATTCGGTGGGCGCGTCATCCGACTTGTTACTGAGAATAGGTGGGGGCGTGTGGAGAGTGAGGAGTCCAGCGGAGAAAGCGATGATACGTACGGAAGTAGACCGCGGCGAGGACGTGGTGGAAGAGGTGGTGGTCATCGGATAGCTCCTCATGGAAACTATCCTAGAGAAGGTGATCACAGGAGGAACCGTGGGGGTTATGATCACGGGGATGGTGGAGACTACCGGTTGAAGGTGGACATCCCTTGGTTCGATGGTAGTCTCAACATCGAAGGCTTCCTCGATTGGTTGGCGGAAGTGGACCAGTTCTTCGACTACATGGAAATTCCCGAGGATCGCCGAGTAAGGCCGGTGGCGTGTAGGTTGAAGAGTGGTGCTCCGGCATGGTGGGAGAGGTTGCAAAGTAGGAGGCAGTGGGAAGGAAAGAACCCGGTGAGATCATGGTATCGCATGAAACAACTGCTGCAACATGACTTCCTTCCGCCGGATTACGAGCAGATATTGTTCCAACAATATCAGCGGTGCCGCCAAGGACAGCGTTCCGTGCACGAGTACACGGCGGAGTTCATGAGGCTGGCAGAACGGAATGATTTGAGGGAGAGCGAGGGTCAGCAAGTGGCGAGGTATGTCGAAGGACTAAAATTACAAATCAAAGATAAGATTGGGGTGACGATGGTGAGAACCCTCGTTGAAGCAAAGAACTTAGCTCTCCGAGCCGAGCTTGTGTTGTAGGAGCAAGGGAGTAGATACGGGGGAGGAAGGAAAGGATATGTAGGCGAAGCTGTAGGTGGTGGTAGTCGGCCGATACTTGAGAGAAGCCGAGTCACACCATACAAACCAAATGAGGAGGTGTCTAGGAGGGAAGAGAAGAGTCAGGGAAAGAAGCCGATGGAGCCGAAAGGAGCACCAAGGCAGAGCAATCCCTATGCTAAACCCATATTGGGAAAGTGTTTCAGATGCAACCAACCGGGTCATCGGTCGAATGAATGCCCAGCGAGGAAGAGTGTCAACATCCTCGATAGGGAAGATGACGAGGAAATTTGCTGTGAACCCGATGGGGAGGGGGAGTACTATGAAGAAGAAGAAGAAGCAGTGGAGCCGTCATATGTAATTCGGCGCATGATGCTCACTCCAAAGCAAGAAGAGTTCACACAGAGGCACCAACTGTTTCGCACACGGTGTACCATCATGGGGAAGCTATTTGAGTTGATTGTAGACAGCGGCAGTTGTGAGAACATCATAGGAATGGAGGTTGTGACCCAACTGCAGCTGCCCGTTGAGAAGCACCCGAATCCCTATACTATTGGCTGGATCAAAGCCGCTGAGAAAATTGAAGTTAAGGAGAGATGCAGGGTGCCTTTCTCAATAGGGAAATACCGTGATGAAGCATTCTGCGACATTGTGGACATGGATGCTTGCCACATCTTGTTTGGGAGGCCATGGCAGTTTGACGTGGACGCGCAACATGCGGGCAAGGAAAACGTCTACCGGTTGGAGAAGGAGGGTGTGAAGTACACCTTATTGCCCTTGAAAAGGGAAGGACGTGTTAAGGGGAAGAAGGTTGAGAGCCGCTCATTCTTAACTGTTACTTAATCCGAGAAGGAAGTGATGGACGACTTGAAGGAATCGAGAGTAGTCCACGCCCTCATTGTGAAGGGAGTGACTGAAGGAGGGGAGGAGTTTGAGGGAGAAGGGCCAGGGGCGATGAAGGCTTTTCTTGAAGAGTTCAAGGAAGTGGTCCCAAACGACCTACCCGAGGGACTACCCCCTTTGAGGGATGTCCAACACCAGATAGACCTAGTGCCTGGGGCTAGTCTCCCAAACCTTCCACATTACAGAATGAGTCCCAAGGAAGCCGGGATTCTCCAGGAGAAGGTCCAAGAGCTTTTGGACAAAGGTTTCATCCGAGATAGCCTAAGCCCATGTGCGGTTCCTGCATTGTTAACTCCCAAGAAAGATGGGAGCTGGAGGATGTGTGTTGATAGTCGCGCTATCAACAAGATTACCATAGGGTATAAATTCCCTATACCTCGCATTGAGGATATGCTGGACCGTTTGAGCGGCGCTACTATCTTCTCCAAGATAGATTTGCGAAGTGGCTATCATCAGATCCGAATCCGTCCTGGAGATGAGTGGAAAACGGCATTTAAGACCAAGGAGGGGCTATATGAGTGGCTGGTGATGCCCTTCGGGCTAAGCAACGCACCGAGCACCTTCATGAGAGTCATGAACCAGGTATTGAAGCCTTTCAATGGTCGTTTTCTTGTAGTGTACTTTGATGATATTCTGATATATAGTAAATCCGAAGAAGAACACTTAGAACATTTAAGGTGTGTGTTGTCTACATTAAAGGAGAATAAGTTGTTCGCTAATCTCAAGAAGTGCACCTTTATGTCAAGACGACTGTTGTTCCTGGGGTTCGTGGTCAGTAGTGAGGGAGTGATGGTGGATGACGAGAAGGTAAAGGCGATTAGGGAATGGCCTGTTCCAAGGACTGTAACGGAATTGAGAAGCTTCCTCGGCCTAGCCAGTTTCTATAGACGGTTTATTAGGCATTTTAGTACTGTTGCTGCACCTTTAACCGAATGCCTAAAGAAAGGAAAATTCCAATGGGGCGAAGAAACCGAGCTGAGTTTCATGAACTTAAAGCAGAGATTGTGTAGCGCGCTTGTACTAGCTCTGCCCAACTTTGAAAAATTGTTTGAAGTGGATTGTGGTGCTAGTGGGGTCGGAGTTGGTGCGGTATTATCACAGGAGAAAAGACCAGTAGCCTTTTATAGTGAGAAGTTGTGTGAAGCAAGGAGGACCTGGTCTACCTATGATAAGGAGTTTTACGCCGTGGTAAGGGCCCTTAAAGTGTGGGAGCACTACTTGGTAGGGAAGGAGTTCATCTTGTATTCGGATTGTGGGGCTCTTAAGCATTTGAGTGGTCAGACCCGAATTAGTAAGGATATGCATGCCAGGTGGATTGAGTTCCTGCAGAGGTTTCCTTTCATATTGATGCACAAGTCAGGAGTGCAAAATAAAGTCGCGGACGCCCTAAGTAGAAGAGCGAATGTCCTACTTACTTTGAGTACAGGCATTGTCGGCTTTGAGAAGTTAAAGGAACTGTACGGGGATGATAGCGACTTTAAGGACACTTGGAGTAAGTGTGCTAACAAGGAACCGTGCGATGACTACCATATATATGAGGGGTACTTGATGAAAGGGAACCAGTTGTGTATTCCCGAGTCTTCTTTGTGGGAAAAGCTTATTAGGGACTTGCATGGTGGAGGATTGGCGGGACATATGGGTAGAGATAAGACCCTAGTTGCAGTTACTGCCAGATATTTTTGGCCTCGGGTGAGGAGGGATGTGTACCGGATTGTGGAGAGGTGCTACATTTGTCAGGTGTCAAAGGGGCAATCCCAAAACACTGGCCTATACACTCCTCTCCCCGTGCCTTCCAACATTTGGGAGGATTTGTCGATGGACTTCATACTGGGTTTGCCTCGTACCCAACGAGGTGCTGACTCTGTGTTTGTTGTAGTTGACAGGTTTTCCAAGATGGCTCATTTCATCCCATGCAGGAAGACCGCCGACGCACAAGCTATTGCACGGTTGTTCTTCAAGGAAGTGGTGCGGCTGCATGGAGTCCCAAAGTCTATCACATCTGACAAGGATAGCAAATTCCTTAGTCACTTTTGGAAGACCCTCTGGTTTATGTTTGACTCATCTCTGAATTACAGCAGCACCGCCCATCCTCAAACAGACGGACAGACCAAGGTGACTAACAGGACCCTCAGAAACCTCATCAGAAGCATCTGTGGTGAGAAACCGGGACAGTGGGATCAAGCATTAGCTCAAGCCGAGTTCGCTTACAACAGTTCTGTCCACCGAACTATTGGAAAATCCCCATTCTCGATGGTATACACAAAGACACCACACCATGCGTTGGACTTACTCAAATTACCCAAGGACATGGTGGGTGATGTAGCGGCGAAACATATGGCGGAGCAACACCAAGCCACTACTGAAGAAGTAAGGCGAAGAATAGAGGAATCCAACACACGGTACAAAGGGGATGCAGATAAACATAGACGGCAGAAGCTCTTTGCAGTTGGCGATCAGGTAATGGTTTATCTTCGGAAAGAGCGATTCCCTGTAGGGAAGTATGGGGAACTTCAACCTAAGAAGTACGGTCCCTATGAAGTTGTCCGCAAGATCAATGACAACGCATATGTGGTACAACTCCCGAAAGATATGAATATATCTTGTACTTTCAATGTAGCGGACTTGTCACCTTATCATGCCGACGATACTCCTCTATATGCAGACGAGAACTCGGGGTCGAGTTCTCCATTGGTGGGGGAGAATGATGGAGACAGGGGACCCACGGATGGAGACAAGGGATACACGGCCTGAGTACACGGCCGTGTATAGAGACCGTGTATTCAATCAGAGTTAACAGACGACTACACGGCTTCCTCACACGGCCAGGAGACGACCGTGCACCCGTTGCAGATTTCCACAAAAGCATGTACGGTCCCCAAACACGGCCGTGTGTCATGACCGTGTATCCGTCCAGGATTTCCACAGAAGCTCACACGGTCCCCATACACGGTCGTGTGTCGTGATCGTGTATCCGTCCAGGATTTCCACAGAAGCATACACGGTCCCCATACACGACCGTGTGTCCCGACCGTGTATTCGACCTGGACTCCCACAGACGCGAACACGGTTTCCTTACACGGCTGGGAGCTTGACCGTGTACCTAGAGAAGAATGTTCACAGAGTCATACACGGCCGTGTATGAGACCGTGTATGACGCGTATTTTATTATTTCTTCCACGTGTACGTATAGATTTTGCCCTTTTTAGATATTTTAGGGGGCCATATAAATATTCTTTTATCAGATAGGTTAGGGTTACGTTTTAAGATACATTTGAATACACTTTGAGAGAGAGTTTTCTCTAATTTCCGGGTTGTGCGCAACCTAATTTGCATCAAAGCGTGTGCCTTTGTTGCGTGAAACCAATCCAATTTCGGATTCGTTTCGTTTGTGCTTCCGCGCTGCGTCACCTTTTAGATTGTGATTCAAAATAATTGAATTCATGAAATAGATGAATGGCTGACTAGAAGTATAATCAAGAATTACGTGCGTTTGAATAAGTGTTAAGATGAATGATAATGAAATAATGAAAAAGTAAAAATAGGTGGAAGCTAAAGGAAGGATGGAAGTATTTTCATTTTGATGTTGATGTCGTTTCTCAAAGGAAAATGACTAAAGATTGATGGAAATAAGGATAAAAAAAAAAAAAAAAAGCCTTTGTAGCATTGTTCTGTCAAAATAAACAGTGACAGTTTTATCAAATACAAACTTCATTATTTTGATTACCAATCAAATAAAAAAAAAATGAAAACACTTCTCCCTGTTTTCTTTCTGTATTTTTACATTTCTTAGTGCAAGGTGAAAATTTGTATGGTATTTTTTAAGTTGTATGAATGAAAGGATTTTCATTTTCTAAAAACAAAAAGTAATGAACAATTTAACTCATCAATTACTTTCAGATACTGACCTATTTATAATACACATCAAAATATTTTCTAGTTTTTATGCCTCTTGGAAGGAATGATTTCATTTTGGTAGATCAAAATTCAGTAGGCTAATCCAGCATGGTGTATAATATGGATTTATTCCACTATTTTATACCTCGACTAACCCAATGATTATGGTCTCCAACTTCCCAATCATTCATCATACAAGTAAGATTACAAATATCATAAAGTAGGGAGGATTGTGCTTTTTAAAGCATCAGAATCATCCATATCGTCCATAGAACAGGTTAGCATAAAGAGAGAACAAAACTATCTACTGACTGAAGTTGAAGGGCCGAAAAGGAATGGATGAGGATCATAGATTCCAACCAAAACAATTTTATCGCTATTAGAAAAACATGTGATTCTCTATTTATCCAGAATATGAAAATGTTAAAGACAGCTAGCTAATTCATCCTTATTTAGAAGATTTAGGAAATAGAAAAAAAAAAAAAACTCTCTTATTTCATTTTTTGTAACAATCGAACTTAAAGTATTTTAAATCACGTTTTTGTCGACCGCTTCAACCATTAAAGGGAAAGCTTATAATGGATCTGCTAACCAATTATGTCCTAGGGCATCTGCTTCATCTTTTCTGAATATTATCAATATCTTTTTTGATTCATAACAATCCTTACTGTTCTTAATAACCTATGTCGGCATCATTGGCGCGCAATGGAGCAGGAGCACGTCGGATGTGATTTTTATAATTCCATATGACTTCTGTCTGTCTATATTTCAGATCATGGTTGATTTATTTGACCTTCGTTATCAAAGACCTTTATTCACACTCCTTAAATAATATTAATATTTTATACAAAAAAATTCCAATACAATATTAAGTCCGTCTTTTATAAATAAATATATATATATATATATATGTTATAATTACTTTTTAGACCAATTCATTTCCGATTTAAGAATTTTATTATTTTCAATTATTATTTCATCATTCAATAGAGTCAAGATGAGTTATTTAGTCGAGTTCAAAAAATAATTAGCGTAGTATACTAATACAAAATATTGATTTGATACTAAAAACCTTAATCAAATCACTCATGTAAATTGCATTGTTGTCTAAGGTTTTCATGGGATTGAATACTAAGACAAGGTACATATCAATAACTCTTTGGCGTTATTATAGGATTGGATACTAAGATAGGGCACATATCAATAACTCTTTGGGGGTTTTGTGGGATTAGATACCAAGACAAGGTACATATTAATAACTCTTTGGGGTTTTGATGGGATTGGATACATATTAGCAACTCTTTGGGGTTTTCTTGGGATTGGATACCAAGACAAGGTACATATATTAATAACTCTTTGGGTGGTTTTCATGGGATTGGATACTAATACAAGATACATATTAATAACTCTTTGGTGGAAGAAAGTATTCCTATCAATTCTAATATTTCAATATTTTCGCACACAAACTTTACTCTCTTTATTTTTCTTTTAATTTATAACTAAAATCTAGATAAGGGCACGGGGCAAGTCTTCCCATGACACCAACCCATCACATTGAATCCAAGATCCGGACCCAACCCATGGCGATGTGTTAAGACCCGGCAAAGGAGCTCACAAGTCCACGAGTCGAGTGCGATTTGCCCTTAAAGACCTGTGGACTCTGTGTATCCTAGAGGGTCTATCAACGAAAGAAAATAATAAACACAATAAAGGAAAATTGAAACAAAAGCAACCACTGGCCGATGGATCCTAGACCGATGAACTGCATCTAGAGGATCCAATGGGTCCTTAAATTCATGGCGGAATCGCATTTTTAATTCGTCCTTTTCTAAACAAAGAACCTGCCAGGTCTACCCAACCCAAGCTTGGTCAAGTAGGGCATACTGCTATGCCAATATCTACTGAAAACCAAGGAAAACGTTTAAATTTAAACTGCGTAGAAACATACTGGGAATTTAGACATTTCAATATATTTGGCTTCTTTTCGGTTGTCAACAACAAATCGTTTTCGGTTTGTGATATTCTAAGTTCTAACTCTAACACATGACTAGTGGCGCAAGTCATTCGTGTCTTCTCCAGAGTACATGGTATAAGCATATCAATACCACCATTTGTAGAAGGCAAAGAGTGCTAGTGGCGCAAGTCATTTTTCCTTCTCAGGGTTCGTAGTATCCATACTTTAAGGGAGAGAAGTTTCGGTATATTATATAATCTTTCGAAACTAATAGTATATTTCTCCCAAAAACAAGAAAAGAAAAGAAAAGGATTATTACTTAATCCAAATTTTGAAATCACTTCTTTGCATTTTAAATTTTAAAATCAGACTTCATAACTTAAAACTTTTTTAGCAGATGTTGTACCTGTGTTACAAGTATAAAAATAATTATATGTTAAATTATTAATAAAAATATAAGACAACTATAATATAGTTGCTTGAAAATGTAAAATAATTGTAAAAATAGAAGTTAAATGTTAGTTTTCATCGTTAGACAAGTATCAAACTATGAAATTAGTTTTTTAAAAAAAAACTTGCACAATTATTTAATTTATGAAGTTAATGTATATCTATAAAATGCAATAACTTATTCTCTTTGGGTTAACTTTGTAAATACAATTGTACACTAAAAGTCTCCTTTCCCTATATAGTATAGTTTTTTTTTTTCCTTGGTAGGTTTGGGGTTGATGGTGAATGAGTTAATTTGGTCAAATATGTATTACACCAAACCCACTTTCCCTTTAGATAATATAGATATAAATGAATGTTAGTAAAATAAGAGAAATGAGAAAAAAAAAAAAGAGTAAAATTCTAATCAAAAGTTTTGATGGTGTGATATTACAATGAAACATATAATGAAATCCTTGGAAATCATAAACTTTTGATCTTTCAAGAAAAAAGATGTATTTTCAAATGAAAAGATTGTTAGGAAAATTAGAATACTCAAAAAAAAAAAAACTTAAAATATCTATAAATAAAACAAATAAACCTTCAAGATATACAACTTTAAATACGAAGAGTTTTGAATGTTTTCTTAACTACTGTGCTAACATATATTTCACATTCACTATGAGGAGTTTCAATATTTTCTTTACTATTACATTAGTACTTTTCATAAATGATCATTCTTAATGCATATCATATTTATTACCATCACAAAAACTACAATGAGGCTTCTATATCGAAAACCTTGAATCTGACTTATAAAAATAAATGCATAAATACAAAAGCTAAAACTTTATTATCAATACACAATGTAGGTGAAACATGCACTTATATTCATCAATAGATAAGATAAGAATCACTCATATCAAATCCAGATGCATAGAAGTCCCTGTCGACATATAATACATACTATAAGAATATAAAATCTGTTAGACTAAGCGAAATTCGAAAACCAAAAGCAACTAATTGATTAAATAACTAACCAAAGATTTTGGGAACTTAAAAAAATTAATTGCAAAATATATATATATATATATATATGATCATTATAATAAAAATAAATTACAACACTTGGATTTGAAACCTGTATAGAATAGCAAATGATATCATGAAAGCAAAAAAATCGTTAAAAATAACCATGCTGTTGAAAAAAAAATTAAATTTATCAGAAAATCACTTTATAAATTTCGCGGGCTCCAAAGTTCAATGATAATAACTTTTGAAATATAACATATAAATATTACATGTAAATATTCTCTTTTTTGATATATCGTGATTATCTAGATACTATATAAACAAAAAAAAAAAAATATAGCAAATCATGATGTTGGTATCATCAATTGCCCACTATACTGTAAAATAAATGCATTCTATCACTTCAAGTCCAAATTCCCTCTACTGCTCCTCAGAATATTCTTGGCCTAATATGCCATGATTTTGCTACATAGAAGAGTCTCTGTGCATTAAGGTATCGAAGATTTAGAGAGAAATTGTGAGAGTCAAATTAATATACGTGATCTTAGCCCATTGCATTGGGTAAGTGTAATTTTTCTAGTTTTAAAAATAGTTAGCAAAAAAATAAAAAATAAAAATTAATACCTAATTTTTATGAGATAAATGCTTTTGTTAATTTTTTTCATATATGAATTATAAAAAAAGAAACAGCCATTTTCAACCCTGGTATACTAAACGATATGAAATTGCACTAATAATTTTCAAGCAATTAATGAAAAGGGCTTCAATTGTTGGACAAATAAAATATTTGTTAAATAATATTAAAAACTTAGTGGTAATTTAACTATAACTGATAAGATTTAAGGGGGTCTTGAGTTAAATAAGGCAGCATTGATTTAATTATATAGATACAAATACAAAAAATAGATAAAACAGGATAATAATATACATAAATTATATAATAAAGTATAGAAATTTGAATGCCGACAAGGAAATGGACAAATTTTATTTAAGGTTGGCCCCCGGCAAATCTCAAATCTCAAATAGGCTTTGCACATATGAAGATCTCCATCGCCTACAGAATATGCTCGCATTAGCTGAATGCAACTGTAAATAGGAACGTCGCTGTAAGGTAGCTAGGTCCTAGGCCACGAAAAGGACTGATTCCTTCCAAGTGATATTCCTCCTTTCTTACGAAAGCGTATCCCTACCCCCATTATAAAGATCGATACAATTCCTACTTGAGATTTAGTATGTCGTAAGAGATTCTTCCGAGTGAATTTATAAAATTAAAACCTCTAACCTTATATTAGAGCATTTGCCTGTGTCCACCTTAGTAGCCAACTGTCGTTGGTGCAAAATTAAGAAAGTCGTTTTCACTTCAGAATCAATTTTAGTGCAATCATGACAAACCCTAATAGAATATTAAGTTTTTGTACAAATTTAAATTGACATGTTTGTCCTAATCCAAACCTTTTCTTCTGAGGTGAGCATTGATAAATTGTAAAATTTTGAAATTGTGCATTCATGCCTAATAACCAACAAAAAAAAATTGAAATAAAAAAAATGTTTCATAAATATTAAAACAAAAACTAAAAGTATATATATATATATATATTCTCATACTTTATGAAAAAACAAACATATGCAAATATGAAAAGCTTTTTATTTTATGTTAAATGTGCTTTTAAGGTATTTGTTGATAGTGGAAAATAATCTAGCTTACTTGAGGGCTTCAATGACTTGCAACAAGAACACACAAAGAAAATAAACATCAAAATTTACTTTAATGTGACTATTTTAATACTTAAATTAGCTGCAAGTCCTAGAAAAAATATGTAAGTATAAAAGTAAAAATAAGATGATAGAAGTTAGAATCGTTTGCATAAAATTTCATGAAGATATTTATTGATTGATGATATGAGATTGATTAGTTAATAGACTAACATTTTTCAAGAATTGATGTGATATCTGACATGATAGGATATGATTGACACCATTAATCCCATATTAAACATCTTTTCCTTAGGTGTATGGCCGAGATTTAAGTATGCAGCTCTCCAAGGCTAAGTGTGAAGTCGCTTTGTGGAACATCTTATTATGTTGAGCTATGGTTTGGTTATGTTAAGCTTTAAGATTTACATCTGAAATCAAGCCATCAAGAGTACTTGTTAGCATTATATGTATATTAATATTCAAATATATTTTATAAATTTATTTTTTTTTTTTAATTTCCTATCTTATTTATTATTTTGGATTGATTTTTTGTTTTCCATCTTCGATATTCAGATTTCTAAAAGGTAAAATGGTCACCTAATCTAAAAGATAAGTTTAAAGGATTTTGGGATAATGCTATATAAATTCCTACATCCACATGTATCATTTACTTTCTTATCCAATAATAAAAAAATATGATGATAACTTGATCTGATCTGACCCGAAAATAGATTAATTTTTTTTTTAATTAGTTCTACTTATTTTTATATGTTAATTTTTTTTTAATTTATTATTAATTTACATGTGACTAAGAGATGAACATAATATACATTGTATTAATTAATGTGAAATCATAACTAAATAAAAAAGAACATAAAACAACATTAATTTAAAAATAATAAAAACAAACATACAAATTATAAGTTATAATTTTAATTTATCATTAAAAAAATAAATGAATCGGATCGAATTTCCCATCGAGTTTTTCCTAAATCTCGTAACCCAATCCTATACCTTATCTGGTTTCATTTTATATCCCAAAATCCAATTCTAAACCATATAAAATTTGATCATATAGAGTTTTTATCAGCCAATCAAGCGAATTTCCTATTACAATCTATCCCAATTACATCTCTACATACACATCATAAGTATCAATGAAACTGACAGTATAATTATTATGATGAAAATTAATATCAAAATTCCTATTTTTGGGTCAACATAAGTTGAAAAGGAAGCCACTCGGTCCATCGTTATTCATAGCCAATCAAATTATAAAATTTAAAACATTATTTTTATTCTTCCATGCTAATTGGTGGGACGTACAGTACAATAATAAGAAACATATAGCGTCACAACAAGAAGCGATCCAACGAGAGATAAATACCCATAACATTAAATTTTATAGAATAATTGATATAAAAGAGTGGATAGATACTCTACTATCGTATAACCTATATAACCTGTAATGTATTTGATATGTTATAGAAGCCTCCCATCCTTATCCTCGATCACACACGTAAAAACATAAAGATAAAAAACTCATTCAAATTTATATATCTTGACCTAGATACATGCCCGTGGGCATTGAGATCCACGTAACCCGGACACCCCAATATAAGCTCCGACAAGTTCCAAATTATTATCATCCAATGTAATTATGGTTTTGTTCCTCTTATTTCCATTATGAACACCGTAATTTGACAAAAATACGACATTATTTACATTAACATAATAATACATTTCATGATTTGATTTTTTTTAATACAACTATTTTTCAAGATGCTATCGATATAAATACGGTCTTAACTAAATATGTATAATCTTAAAATTCAAACAAACTCTTATCATTACAACAAATGACGTCTCACGTGTAGATAATTAAACATCGGAAGATGCTACTTGTCTAATCAAACGATTTGGGCTGTTACTAGGCCATGTAATTTATGGTAGTGGATTCTATTGCAAGTCAGCCGAATACATCAGAGATCCATACAAACCTAAGTAGATCAATTGTCACCGACCGATTGATCGGCATCAGCGGTACCATCAACGCCACCATCGCCGGTGATCTGATCAAGAATAAGAACAACTCCCATAGCAAAGGAGGCATCGAATCCAGCCCTCAGGCTCAATGCGAACACATCTTTACCAAGCGTAACGTTTGTGGAAGCATCCACTTTGCGTTTGATCTCAGCCATCGATTCTCTCTCCGAATTAAAAATCGTACAGCACCGACTTGAGAAGGAGCCTTCGATATGATACTCCTCACCTGGATTCCCGAACACCTCTACCGTCACTCCTGACCGTCCGATTATAGAGGATCTACGCACGTTGAAGATCGGTTTTCGACCGTCGATTCCTTCTCCGATGAAGCCTTCCCACCGTTGATGTAAACTCGGCCTCTACGTAAATATAACGGAATTTAAAGATATAAAAACTACTCATTTTCCTAAAAACCCAAACCGTATAAAAAATTCCAAAAATTTAAGCGTTTTCAATCGGTGGACCAAGCAATCCTCCATAATTTTTTAAAAGTCAAATTTAATACATACTGTACATAGGAGAAGTCGTCCCAGACCACAGACCATTCGTATCGTAAGGTCACCAAAGAAATTCATAAGTTCAATGCATAAAAAAAAAATCAAAGAAATGAGTGGTTCAGTTGACTCGACACACTATTTTCAATACGCACAATAAAATATCCGTATAAATCCAATGGTTAAATACAACAGTATAATTAAATTTAAATTATAAATCAATTATTGAACAATATCTCCCAGACACTGAGAAGCTGTGCTCTTGTGACCATTAGACATTTATTTAAAAATAAATATGTAAAAATATCTTATGTCATCAACATTTTTCCTAGTAAATTTACTCAAAAAGTTTTTATTTTTTCCCACACGAAACTGAAAAATTAAATATATTTACTAATTTTATGAAGGAGATTGTTATCGAATGTCCATTATTACTTTTTAACGGTTTTTATTTTCCTTCATAAAGCATATGATCAGATTAAAAAAAAAAAAGTATTTCAAAATTGTTAATTAATACCAAAAACACTCTAAAAAAACCTTGTAAGAAAACATACATGACAATAACTGTCCTAAATCCAAGTAATTTTAATTTACTGACCCAAAAATTAAATACCAAAATTGCAAAAGCAGTTTTCTTTACGCTAATACCAATCCAACTCATTGAAAATACTCAGATCGTAGACCCACCGACTCGACTCAGTGGCACCGCATTAACGACTCATCAGAGAGTATATTAACAGAAAAAACACATGAAACCCCACCTTACGCCTGACAGTAAGCAAGCACCGACCATGAGCGTCCATTAGAACAACTTCACCCCTGTCACGAGTATCCGGTCCGTACGAGTCAACTCGGAAGACCAACTCACCTTTTGAATCGTATACACTGAACCCATCACCCGCGAAGAAAAGAGAAGTCTTGAGAACGGTTAAATGGGTTTCTTCTTCGTATACAAACCCATCTTCCACCACTAGTGTTCCTCCTCCTTTCATGGATATATGTGTTGTTGTATAGGTTTGTGGTATGTTATGGGGTTGAGTGGATTTTCGTTCTTTTTTTTTTTGGAGAGAGAGAGAAGTGGACGTTATGGAAATGAAAGCGTTGAAGGGAAGGTATATATTGAGTGGGTGTGAGGATAAAATGGGAATAAAAAGAACGCGGACATAACTCGGAGTGAATCAACTCAATGGAGAAAAAACAAAAAGTGAGTTATGTGAGTTACGAGAGTTTGGAAAATGTAAATAGGCGCTGGAGATATCATTAAGTGTTAAACAAAGTAACTTTTTAGCTTTCTTCATATTTAATTTTTCGTGATTTAAACCTTAACTAAAAGAAAATCCACTTGAATGAGACATTAGTACGTTACGTCTAATATTTAGTAATAAATAAAATCAACATTTAATAATAATTATAGTGTATTATTATAGATATTTTTATGTATTTATTATATTATAATTATAATCATGTCTAGAATTATTACTCCTGAAGAATGCTGTCTCAACCTTAACGTGTGATTGTGGAAACCGATGAAGCGAACGGTCGTCGGACATGTACGATATTTGTGGCATGGATTGTAAGTGGGCAAACTCGAAAAAGACCCAGGAAGGAGATTTTACGAGGACTGGACGGCGACTTCTCACCGGCAGTAATTTCTGCTCACTTTTGCTTAGATGACACGTTGTTTTCTCTCCCCAACTCCCCTCAGGTAAAAAGAAGCTGATCCAAATGAAAGAAAATAATCATAACACCCGTGCATATATTTTAAGTAAAGTTCGTGTTTTTTACATAATCGATTTAATCTTATTGTTTTCTCTTTAATGTTTAATAATAACGGTAAAAAATTCCTAATTAATATAAAAATACATTTAAAAAAAAAACTTTTGTGAATCATCTTTTCTTTCATATCAAGTCCCTAATAAGATATTGCTAGAAATAACTGTATTAATATCCTACCCGTCATTTTAAACTGGTTCGTGAATATAGACCAAATGAACCAATATCAGTCACTATGCAATGCATGTAATATCACCCTAATTAAGCCACTTTTCCATCTAATATTATAAACCTAATTTGTAAGACGAAGCCATGATAATCACTAATATCTAGAAGACGTCCCATAGAATTCAGCAGATCCTGTCAGTATTTTCGTTCGTTAACTTCGTGCTATTTCTTTTTTCTTATTTATTTAATAAATATAATTTAAAATTTTTAAATCTAAACCATCTTATTAAAATATAAATATTTATACAATCTTAAAACTTCCAAACTCTTCTCTTCTTTATAATACATGCACTTCTTTCATGCATGACTATTTGCGACCCATTTATTGGATGATGTCTTCCCCTTCATTTTGGAAAACTTGTGTTCTGTACTCTTCATGGGCATCAAAGGAAACTTCACACTAACTTTCAATAACTTTTACATATTTTCAGATCTGAATTGTTCCATTTAACAAGTCATATCGGCACGCTCTAGTAAAAATAGATCACTAGTATGGTCATCCAAAATATTAATAACTCTCATCCATGTACTGCCTTAATTAAAATTTGTACCTTACACCTTTTTGACACCTTCAAGCCCTTAGGATCTATAGAAGATGCTCTCCCAATCTTAACTCTACTGGGTATACATGAAAAGATATAAACAGAAAAGTCAATTGATTTTATTGAAAAATTTTAATTTTTATTAATATTTTCAACTAAATGGATAAGTAATAAAACTAAACAATAATAATAAGTGCTGAAAATAAAAGAAATAAGGACAAAAAAAAAAAAAGAATTGAGCTCGAATTTAACATAGAGTTCGAACCGCCCCTTACTTTCCACAGCATCCAATCGCCTCTAATCAAATACTTTACACACACTTTATTAATCTCAAATACGAGTACTCAAAGAGCTACACACAAGATTTCACACAATTGGATATACAAGTATTGTACACACGCTCTCTGAAGATTTGCAAATGAAAGCTCATACACTATACTATAATCTTTCTCAAATGATTTGTAATAATAAGGTATAAGAGACAAAGGGAATAATTTATAAAAGAACAAGAAGAATATTTCAATTCTTGGATCTAGAAAAATTATTCTCTTTTTCAAGTTGTTGGGTATTTATATCCTTATTAAATTTTCTTTCTATTATAGTGCATTAAATGCTTCAATTGCTAGACTTTTTTTCTTGTACCAATAAGATGGCACCCCTTAGCATCGGCAGGACGGTGGACTAATTTTAATGCTAGCTTCAATACTGTCTTCAACTCACCATTTAGACAATTTGGAGGGTAGGCAAGTCAAATTTTGGTTTCCAAGAGTCAACTAGCTAGTTGCTACCTTACTTATTGGCATGACGATAAGCAACAATCTAATTTGAAACTTTAATTTAATATATCGCCTTATTGGCATCATGGAAGCCAACTTGCTAACACACCTTGATCAGTAATCCTGCATTTTTAAGAAACACAACACATGCACACACTTGTATTTTCACTTATCAAAGATACACACTATCACATCATTTGGGCATAGATTAAGTTATGATTAAGTTTAGTTTTTGTTTGTTAAACTCGAGTTAATCTAGGTTTTGTCTTGTCAAAATTGTATGTAAATTTTCAATTAAAAAATATAAAGTTATAAGAGGCTCCAAAGCCCTTATATAATAAAGGCAATAACTTTGATAACTACAAAGTGCAAGTTAAGAAACTACAAAGCACCAAAACAACATTTGACGATCAACCTATTACTCATTTCTTCACCTATTAATGCTCTTAAAACCCAAGTATGGTGTAAATTCAAGGTAAAAGACTAAAATCACAACCTTGACTTGAATTTACACAACTTAGTACATGCATTTACACATAAGCTTCTTCTAAAATTATCTATTTCATTACTATCCACCAACCCACCTACGTCCAGGCTATCCATGCATTCCATTTATCCATAAGCTTCTCATCATGCTATGCAAGTAACGTCATTTGTTTACTCCAAAACGTAAGTGCCTAGCTATGAACCTTGGCATTAGTGACACCTCTTCACTTAATATCAACTAGCATACATACTGATTTAACTAGTATTAGACCATTAAGCTCTTCCTTTCTCCAAACTTTCCATCGAATCACTACGTGTTCCTTAAATCTCTTAGGTTCTAACTTCCTTCATACTCATTCACATGCAAACAAGCTTGGTGTAAAACCTAAACAAAGTGAAGCAAACCCTTTTGTCGCATAAGTAAACAACTAGTTGTTTTCCTCATAAGTAACTAAACCAAAATCAAAATCCTCCACCTTAAGATCATCATGCAGCAAAGAACCACCATAAATCACCAATCTCTTGCTGGAGGGATAAGTTATTAATTCTAGACTCCCCTCAAAATTGCCACACCTTAGTAATACACCAATTCTCACTATAATCTAATAACAACATCCAATAAAACCAAGGCACAAAGAAATAGAGAATAATCTCAGCACACATATTTCACATTCATAGTATACATCACTAAACATGCATTCTGAGCCAGACTTTACGTACATCGGTAATTTCCAGCTTTTCATCATTAGTAATCTCAACAAAATTGTATAGGCTTATAAGTCTCAAACTAAATGTTCTATAACATACATGGAATGAAACTCATATATCTATCAAGCATAGGTAACAACCATCATCAACTAAGTTTGCTACCACCAAAGCAACAATTGATTTACTTTTGCCATCTTGCATTTAACTTTGTATCTACCTGATGTGACTCTATTGCTTGCCGTAAGAGCAAATGATAAGCATCTAGGCTACCCTTTAAATTGCAATAGCCACTACATCTCAATTGATCTTTGGAAAGTAAACCACATGCAAACACTACCTCTAGATCCCAATTGCAAGTTGTTCAAAGTTTATCTTTAAAACCCATAAATTGAAGATGCAAAATACTACATTAAAATTATCATAAATCTTACATTGTCTTCTCTACTAATATCACCAACACAAGACATAGGTGCTTAAGACTTAGTAGGATTCTTATATATAACCTCCTCAAGCTTGACTGCAACCAACTTCCAATTACCACAATATAAATCTATATCTTCATCAACTCCTCATTGTCGTACTTCACTCCTTAATATGCATATTACAATCCTAAGCAATCTTCTCATGTTGCTGTCAACTCATAGGATAGCCAACAACTACGATCCCTTAATGCACCTCTAAGCTTTGACAAATCTATTGCCTCAACTCCCACCTTTAACCAACATGGCTGCATACATACTAATCTTAACTTCAATCTTGCTCTGATAATAGTTTATTGGTTCAAGGTTATCAAACTTGCATTCTACCTAAAAACACTCTAGGATCATTTAGAATCAAAACATAGAATTAAAACGTAGAGACATAAGTTTTTCCAACTTATGAAAACTAGCCTTTAGAAACCATAAATATACTTGCAATGGCATCAAAAGGGAAAACAAAAATTGAAGTACATGATAGAAATAAATATTCAACATAAGTTTTAGTTGCACTATAAGTTGTAGTACAAACAATCAAGTATAAATCATAATCCTAATATATAAAACTAATGAATATTAGTACCAATATAACTTACATTATATTATAAATCATTTTGACGAATTACAAAACTAAGAGAAATTATTAATCATTAGCTACTTTGCTATAATCAAATACCTCCAGATCTCCCATTACCACCATCATCATTGTCATCATCATCATCGCTATTACTAACATCATTATTGGAAATGTTATCAATAAAATCTATATCTTCTAATTCTAAGTTATGTTTAAATATTGATTCTTATTTCATATTCATCAGTATTAATGTTATGAATTCTAGTTGTTTTTCTTAACTTTGGTAATCCATTAGATCCAAATCAAGACAAGATGTAGAATTAGTAGAATTGTTTATAAAATCATAATTCTACTAATTCTAATGTTTTCACTCACAAATATATCATAAGTTTATATCTAAACAATTTTGTATATGTTTTAACTAGGAAATGACTCATAAAATCATAAGCTCATAGGATTTTACGAGTTAACAACAATGGCTAGAACATGCGTAGCCATGACATTACTTTATTAATGGATCTAGCTGAGATTTATCATTATCAATCAAAGAACACATATACAAGAGATAAACAAGTAAACAAGAGCGAAAGTAACATACAAGATTTAATGTGAAAACCTCTAAAAGAACCCAGGTGAAAAAATCAAAGACACACTCAAATAATCCACTAGTGCAATGGTATAATAAACAATTCTCACAACCACTTCAAAGCAATACTTCCACAACTAAGTTCCCTTAGATCTACATAGCTTTCTTATATTAACTTTACCCAATATGTATAACTAATTACATAGGGAATAGAGGAGACTCCAAAACCATAATACAATGGAGGAAATAATTTTGGCACAAAAAAAAAAAAGAAAAGAAATTGCCATGCACCAACATCTAGTGGTCAAATGTTTGCTCGTTTTACCAATTAAAACTTTTGAAACTAAAGTCTTGTGTAAATTCAAGATAAAAACCTAACAAAATTTTCTTAACTAACTCATTAATAACAAATCACAATTTTGCAGAAGAGAGTTTATTGACCAAATTGCTTGAGCAACCCAAGTTCAACCTCATATCCATACGATGGGTCTCTTTATAAATTCCCTTGTTAATAGCAGATCTACTGCTTGACCCTAAAGAAATAAAAATAAAAAAATAAAAATCACAATGCTTATTGTTAACATACCTTTGTTGAGAAGTAAATTGTGTCCCTATGAACCCTCCTTTCAACTTTGCACCAAACGGCTATCTCCTGCACCACGTAAACTTGCCAATCCTGACCCCACTCCTCTAATTCACAGCAAACCATCCCCTTCTTACTGTCAAAGTTAACATGGTTTAGCAAATCATCATTAAAAAACTTATCATTGTAGAACCTTTTCAATATTAGCCATTGAAGACTGCACCCAAGCGACATATTTTTTATTAAAATAGTATAAGTTAAAATTACAACATTTATATTACTCGATATAGAATAACATAACTTTTAACGCCGTCATATTAAAAGAATTATATCTCTTCTATTATTTTTATTGGTATAAAATATATTTTTTACCTGCACATAACGCGGGCTTATCTAGTTATATTTATTTAATTTACCAAGTTATACATAAGAGTGAAATTCGAAGCCACATATATGTATTGCAGATGTATTTTCCTCCCACGTGATGAAGTATTCTATTGAGGATTCACATGGCTGCATCTAGAAATGTGAAACGGACAGGAATGGGCTGCTTACTTTTCACCTTCGGGGCCTAGGGCTGGGGGCCATTACAACCTTTCAAAGTCCACCATATTCATAAAAGAAGAAAAATTTGAAATGAAGTTATTGGCAAGTTGCTTTCACTTCGTTAAAGTCAATGCTCACAATCAAAACTGGCCTGACCTTATGAATAATTTCCTACCACAAATTCGAATGTAGAATCAAAATAGTCGAGCATAAACAAAAAGAATCCAACGTTATTTAGCCGGGATAATAAGAAGATTTGGGTATTAATAATTGGACGAAAGATCTTAAATAGATATATCTAGATTAAAAAAAAAAAAAAAAGGTGCTATACGATGCGAACAACTTTTTTGAATTTTCAGTCCGAAAACATAAATCACTTTCATGTAAGAGGATTTATTTAAGTGTTGGACCAAGTATTAATAATTCTAGAGGATTAAACATTAGAAGTAACGTATCCATACAATTTATGACTACATAAAGTGCATTTCTCACAAGGATATCATAAGGAAAAATTTTACCACATATTATATATTAAGATTTAGTAGTTGATTCAGTTTTACTATATGTAGATTATTTTTTTTTTTGATAAAAAAAAAAAGAATAATCACCTGTGCAGTCAAATTCAAATTTTTTACTCTTTTAAACAACCTTAGGGTTATTGACTACCAGACCACCTAGTCATAGGAATCAGGTCGAACCAGTCTAGAATCAGCTTAGACCCACTAGTGCAAAAAAAAAATATATATATATATCAAAAATCGGCTCAAGATCTTCCAGTTCATGTGAATTGGCCATAAATTTATTATTATTATTATTATTTCAACGGGTTCTCACATAAACCGACCATCTTGGACTAATTCACGGTTCGTGAACCAGCGGATCAGTTCGGGCCAGGTTGCTAATTCAAGCCAGCCCAAGTAGTATGTCTAGGACCACCTCAATCGTGCGGGATGTCGTAAGGTGACTTCGTCACGGTCCATTAAAACCTGAAGGCACGATGTTGAAAACGCGGCTATTGCTTTCGAGCACCCACGCTCAACTGTGGCCCATCAGATAATGGTCCCTTTTTATTCGTTGCGGGTGGATATACGAATGCTGGCAAAGGGCTACGCTAACTTGGGTGTGCAAGATTCCTTTCTTGGTCGTAAACTATACTAATCTAACCAAACAAAATTATAAAATGTGATTCAATTTGGTTGAAATTATGAATTCAACTATAAACGGTATTTCAAACTAGACTTTTAAAAAAACCGTTGATTAGATGCAGTTTAAATTACAATTTGTTTGGATTTGAATTCAATTTTAGCGGACAACCTTTAAAAATAAATAAAATCAAACTGCAAACCTCAAACCATAATTCAAATATAGCGAGAAGACAAATCGCTATAAATGAAATAGAATCTTAGGCTCAATATCATTTGATGTGAGGTCTAGTTTGGACTCACTCAAATTTTCCAACCACTCCCCGTATTGAGTACGAAAACTAAAACCACACACATAAAAGAGCATATTCATAATCTTAAAATATTAGATTATTCATTGGTTGTAAATTAAAATTTAACACCAGAGTAGGATATTAAGAGTATGAATCTATACATCGTCATTCTACTTCCAATTTAATTAAGTTGTTACTTGAAGGATTTCGATCGAAATCCTTACTCTGAATAATGGAAAGTGCTAAATAATACAACATGAAAAATAAAAAATGCGATATCATTTTGCGGATCTTGAAGGGTAAAATTGCAATACATCCCTTCCCCAATTTCCAATGTTTTAATGGCAGACTTTTAGTCTTACTAGACAAAGAGTTGATAAGACAACGGAAATAGGAGAAAATTGTTAGGTAACTGGGGGTACTTTTTATGCCTAGCGTGTATTCCATTTATTTCGTTTAATAGGTCATACAATTATATATATTCCATCTTGTCTAATACAAGTAGTATTCCCTTGTTTACTTAAATGTAGAATAATTATCACGTATAAAGCTTATCTTCCACAATTTATTAAATATTATCTTTGGCTATGTTGATTCGATTTCCAATTGTATTTTAATAAAAGAAGGGTGTGTCCTCAAAGGTTGATTGAAGTTGATGGTGGCAGGGATCCATGGTGTTTGATGAATGAGCAAGTATTGGGGAAGAAGCATGCTAAAGTAATAAAATTGGAAATAAATAGCCATATTTTATTTATTTTTTTTAGTTTATGTTATTATTATTTATTTCTTATATTATTTTACTGACCGTAAAATAATATATTAATTAATATACTATCTTCATTATATATACGAGGACAGTTACCTACGCAATAATGATGCGGGTATAACTTTTCATTTCGTAACAATGATTCAAATTATATTATATCTATTTTTATATGAATTATATATATTAATACAATGTAACATATAGTTACATTACACACATGTACATGAATATGCAATATAACAATCAAGTGAAATATGTTAAATGGAGTTTGTTGTTACTTGACCCTATAAATGGTGTGCGTAACCTATACAAGATAACGATAGAGAATTATGGGGTGTTTAAGTTGATTCTAACATAACCACTCCAATACTTTAGTCAGTTGAGTATAGGATCATAATAATAAGGAAGTTTAAGGGTAACAAAAATTGTGGGATCTTTTACTTGAAGACCTAACCTGGCATTTTTAGAGAGGGATAAGTCGAATAAGAAATGTAGTTAATACATGAAATCTCCTTTTTGACTCCAAGATATGTAGAGAAGAATTAAGGAAGTTATAGGACAGTTGACTTGCTATATTCGTTTGAACTCTTCCCACCTATGGCTTTTTTAAACTATGGACTAACCTAAACTTGATCAAGCCGACTTGAGCTTAAAGGCCTAATTCTTGGACAGTTAATCAGTTTTAAACAAGCCAACCTAAATATGGATACCAATGTTTACCATATGAGTGTTATTGGATTTTTCATCATGATGAGGCTATACGATGAAAAGTTCACCCATACCACAAAATATGCTACTTTGCTAATCGAGATGCCTTAGGGATTGACAAAGAGCAAATATTGGCATCAAATTAGTACCGAGGCATCTATGCTACGCAACTCGACCTACATGTACCTTCATTGGCTAATTGTACATACATTAAGTGGATGGGACATAGCTTTAGAGTTGTGATTACTTATGTTTATTACTTACATAGCATGATTGAGAGGCATCCCATTCATTTGAGAGTCGCCTTAGCTAGATTTTTGAGACACCGGTCTTATGATTCATAAGTCAATTCTATCTATGTTGGCCCATATATCACAACACCGATAAAACATAGGTATTTTCAACAACTTACCCCCCCCCCCCCATGCAGATAAGCTATGCAATGAGCCTAATATGTGTTGAATCACTGAAAGCCATGGGAATGTTACCTAGAGATGCCTTACATGTATAGCCTCCAGCAGGATAAGAAGAAGAAGAATATGCTATACCACCTCAATCGAGCCTAGGAAGCTCATCTACTACTTATCCCAATGATATAACTGGTATATCATGTATAATGCACCAAATGTTGAGCATCCAGAGGAATATGCAGCGAACACAGGATGATTATTATAAGGAAATCCAGGGGAATTTCAGGAGGATTAAGTGAAAATCAGCTCACAGTGGAATAAAGATTCCACCTCTTAACAATGAGGATAATGTGTATATCTCTACAGACTTTGATGGGGAGAATGATAGAGATGGTGATGGGGCTGAGGCATGAGTGTAGTGATGTTATTTTTCTTTTTTATGTTCAGTCTATAATAATGTAACAACTTGTGTAATCAATTTTAGTAACGAGGTGCAACTATTTCTTTTCTTTTATTCTGTTACAATTTTTTTTCTATTTTAAGAACTCTACTTCTTCAAAAGTCAAGAACTAAGCTTCAATTTTTTATCAAGATTTTTCCAAACTATCAGGGAAGTATCTTGTTCTTCTTATTTCTTTCCCTCATGAATTATTTTGGTTATTTTGGCATTTTATTTTGTATATTGGGGACAATGTACAACTTTAAGTGTGGGGGGATAAGAATAATATAAAAAGTCTTAAGTTGGAAATCTTTACTTTACCAAGTAATTACTATAGGATAATTTATTGCCTTTAGTAGTACTAAATAAATAAATTGCATTCATAATTTGGTGGATTATAAGAAATTATTTTTCAATCTCTTGATATATTTTTACCTTTCCATTAGTGAACTTAGAATACTTTATTAGAGTTTAATAATGAAACCTTTGTAAATCAAAGCTGCATATTATTTAGGCTTAGAATTAAAAAACTCCGAATTAGAATAATATTACTAATCAAGGATTGGGAGTTTGGGTTTTTAAACTTACTTTGATATATATACCTATCTCTTAGAAGTTTTTATGAGTATTATAATCTTAAAGAACTAAACTAATGAAATTTGATTTTTAAAGGTTCTTCCTATCAATTAAACTAAAAATAATTGAAGTGTAGTCGGCTTCATTGACTTGAGCAATTAAGCTTGCAATGTGCCCTTCGGGAGATAACACCAATTGACTTAAGTGACAAACTCAAGATCATCGGCTTGAAGCGCGTTACATGAGTCAAGAGAAAAGTTCAAGAAAATTGAACTAATTAAAATAAGCAATGAAGTTAATGGAGGTTTGAAGGAGTATCTTAAAACCTAGTAACCTAAAATCGTTTAGTTTGAAACTTATTAACTGATGAAATTACTCCATGCTACTAAAAAAAAAAAAAAAAACTCCTAGTAAATGTAAAAATTAAAGAAGGATTTTCAAATGATAGATAGAGTAAGCTTTTGCTTGATGTCAAAGTACTTAAGGAGATAAAAAAGAGGGATTATATACCTTAACTAAATGGACGAAATTTTGTAAACCTTTTTCTTGACTAGATAGTGTTTAGTACGGTTTTTTGTTTATAAATTTTTGTCTAAATGGCATAATAAACTTTGGTATTGCATAGCTTGCCTTTTGAACTCTAATACTTAGTGTTTATAGTATATTGAACATGAATAGATAAAAATCATGTTAAAGGTAAACAAATTTTAAGTTAAATGCAATTTGTTTAACTACAAATTTAGTTATTATTATCTAAAGTTGTTGAGTAAGTAAAGCAAAAAAATTGTCCTTAATCTTTTAGGGTTTATCTTTGCTTCAAGATAAGCAAAGACTTAAGTGTGGAGGAATTTCATAAGTATTATAAAATACTTATTATTTGCAATATTTATAATAGTGTTTTGTTTAATTTTCTCATATTTTGGACGAATATTGCATTTAATCATTCTTTATGTTGATTTTAGAGCTTTGAGTTGTAATTTTTAATTAAATAAAAGAAATATGTGAAATTTGGAGAAAAAATATAAAAGATATAAGATGAGAAAGAATGACACGATACACAGCATGATTATGTCTGAGACTGTGTTGAATAGATCAAGAACAAATCCTTTTGGAGAAGCCATGCAAGAGGCTATGCAAAGGTACACAATCAAGTACATACCCATGTCAAATGGCATGTTGAAGGAAATTTTTGGATGTTTTCAAGACAAAAGGGTACATGAGTATTAGTACGACCATACCATACCTCATGCCAAGTAGAGATTCTACTTTACAAATTAATTTTTCAAGCTTGGTTTTACTTTCCTAAGGAGCAATTCATCTTAAAGATGTAACTTCCTTTCATGAGAAGTCAAGTTTCCTATTTCTTGGAGATAAAATTCTTATCTATTGAAGCAATATTTCTTTATCTATGAAGATTTTGATTTTTACTAGGAAATTACAACTTTCCTAGAGGCTAGAAGGGAGGCATTAGATTAATATAAAAGGAGTGCAAAATTCTAGCTCCAAGGAGACAAAGTTTTATATTAGTACTAGTGTAGTTATAGACTTGACTATTATTTATGTTTTCTTGATATTCTTCTTTATGCACTATTTTTATATTTTCACTTTTAATTTCAATATGACATTAACTTAATTTTCTCTTTATACTCAGGTATGATAAATCCTAGAATGAACATATGATTTTCTAGTTTATTATTCAACAAAATTATTATTATTATTATTATGATCTAATTATGAGTTCTTCATTGTTTTCAAATTAATATTACCAGTAAAGTTTGATTTCTCATATAAAAATCGAGAGATGTTATATTAGAGTAGATTTAGCATAATTAGAAAGAGTTGCATGCAATCCTAGAAATAGGATGCCGAAAATCTTTCGAACTATGATCAAATCTAATAGTGGAATTCACAAAGCGAAGGTAATGTAATTCTAAGGGTTTAAATTAAAAAAAATCTTAAATAAAGGAAGGATAGAAAGAAGAATAGAGTAATTGATATGTTTTATTTAACAACTTTGAACAGTATATATATACATGAGGGTATAAGCAACATATGGCAAGCATTAAACTGTAATCCCCTTTTTATGGGATTTAATTAGCCTAAATCTTGGAAAGTAAATAATGGTAATATACAGCTAATTATATATAGCTAATGTAATTAAAGCAATATATTTTCTAATACTCCCCCTCAAGTTAGAGAATGAATATCGTGAAGTCCCAACTTGTTGCGTAGGTTCACAAAATGCTCCTTTCCTAATGCTTTTGTAAATACATCTACCAATTGTGAATGTGAAGGCACAAAGGAAGGTTTAATTACTCCAGCTTGCATTTTTTTTTTCTCACACTATATGACAATCTATTTCGATGTACTTCATACATTCGTGAAAAACAGGATTCACTGCGATGTGCAAAGCTGCCTAATTGTCACAGAATAATGGTGTAGGGGTTATCTGAGGAACCTTTAAGTCATGTAGTATATAATATATCCAAGTTAGCTCCAAACATGTATTTTCCATGGCTCGATATTCAACTTCGACTGATGATCTAGAGACATTAGCTTGCTTCTTAGACTTCCATGATATGATGGAATTCCCAAGGAAAATACAATACCCTATAACTAATCTTCTTGGAGCGCGGCAACCTCCCCAATCTGAATCACAAAAAGCTTTTAAGGATAAATTATTATTTGAAGAGAGCAATAGCTCTTGACCCGGAGTACCTTTGATATACTTAAGAATTCGAATGGCAGCATCCCAATGAGGTACTATTAGCTCTTGCATGAACTGGCTCAATGTGCGAACTAAATAAACTATGTCTGGCCTTGTCACTGTCAAATAAATCAATCTGCCTATCAGTCTCCTGTACTTTCCTGGATCTTTTAACGACGTTCCATCAGTAGGAGTGAGTTTCAAATTTTGCTCCATCGAAAAACTATCGGGACGTGCACCTAGAAGTCCTGAATCTTGTAAAATGTCCAATGCATATTTTCTCTGTGACATAAAAATACCTTTTTTAGATCGGAAAAATTCAATACCCAGAAAATATTTCAAGTTTCCAAGGTCTTTAATACGGAAGTGTTTAAGAAGAAAATATTTTATGTGCTCCATTTCATCCAAATCATTTCCTATAAGAAGTATTTCATCAACGTATATGAGGATTGCTGTAAAAGATGTACCTTTAGCCTTGGTGAGGAGTGAATAATCGGCCTTTGCTTGTCAAAAGTCAGCTTTTTGAATGGTGTCTGAAAAAGTGGAAAACTAATTTCTTGATGATTGTTTAAGTCCATAAAGAGACTTATTGAGTCGACATACAGTGTTCTCCCCCTGTCGACGAAGACCTGGTGGAAGCTCTATATAAATGACTTCATTTAAATCACCATGAAGGAAGGCATTTTGGACATCTAATTGGTGGATGTACCAATTGCGAGCAGCAGCAATAGTGAGGAGACATCGAAGCGTTGTAAGCTTAGCAGTAGGTGAAAATGTTTCTTGATAGTCAATACCTTCGACCTGATTATATCCCTTAGCAACGAGACGAGCTTTGTAACGCTCGATGGTGTCATCTGATCTGTGTTTAATTTTGTAAACCCATTTACATCCGATCGGTTTATGACCAACAGGTAGAGGGACTCAACTCCATGTGTTGTTGAGTTGCAATGCTTGTAATTCTGTATTCATAGCTTGTTGCCAATGTGGATCAAGGATAGCTTGAGCATAACTTGTAGGTTCAATGCCATTGGTAATGTTGGCTAGAAAAGCAGAATGTGAATCTGAAAAGCATGAATATGAAAGAAAATGGGAGAGTGGATATCGAGTACCTATTATAGAACTTGGTGCTGAGGTAGAATGATTTGCTTGAGATGACATTAGGAAGTCTCTATGTCATACCGGAGATCATTTAAACCGTGTTGATTGTCTAAGTGGTGGAGTGGAAGTATTTGAAATTGGTGACGTTGCATTGGTTTCTTGTACTATCATAGGAGATTGAGTTGTGCTAGTGGGAACAATGGGATCAGTTTGTATATCTAATGGAGTGATGGGATCATCAATATTTTTTGTTTCTTTTTGCTCAAGTTGTATTGATGATACGGGGCTAATTTCTATTGTTTCAGGAATGAAATTAGGAACAATAAAATCTGAATTGGATGGATCTGATGTAGATGAGAAAAGTGGTTTCATGGAACTTAACGTCACGACTAACTAAGAATTTTTTTTGTTTTTATGTCATATAATTTGTATCCCTTTTGCCCAATCGAATATCCAACAAAAATGTAACATTTAACACGAGACTCAAATTTATGAATTGGGTGCACAACAGTCGCATAGCATAGACAACCAAAGACTTTGAGATGACCAAGTGATGGTGGTTTGTTGTATAGCATTTCAAAAGGTGTTCTATCTGAGAGCAATGGGGATGGTAATCAGTTAATAATATAAACAGCAGTTAAGACACATTCACCCTAGAATTCTAATGGTAAATGGGATTGAAAACATAGTGTTCGTGCTACATTAAGAATGTAGCGATGTTTTCTTTCAACAACTCCATTCTGTTGTGGAGTGTAAACACAAGTTCGTTGATATTCTATGCCATGTAATCTAAAAAAATTTCTCATAGACAAGAATTCTAATCCACTGTCTACTCTAACTGTTTTAACATGGGCATGAAATTGAGTATAAGTAAAATCAATGAAAGATTTTAGAATACTTTGTGTTTGCGACTTATGTTGGATAAGAAATATCCATGTGCATCTTGTAAAATCATCGACAACAGTCAGGAAAAATCATGCACCTGAGTGTGTGGGTACTTTGTGAGGACCCCAAATATCACAATGTAATAAATCAAATGGAGCATGAGTTGATATAGAATTTAATGAAAAAGGGAGTCTAGTTTGTTTTGCCATGGGACAAATAGTACATTTATTGTCATAAGAAATATTATTTGAACATAATAATGAGGAGGCTAATTTAAGGCATGATGGTGATGGATGTCCAAGACGCATATGCCATAGCCTAGAAAGATGTGAGACATGATGACAGGTTGGTGTTCTTTGTAATGGAGGCATGTAATAGAGACCACCATGTTGTTTACTCAAGCTAATCATCTTCTCCGTAGCCAAGTCCTGTTGAACACAAAAGTGGGAAAGAATATGACACAATAGTTTAGAGCAATAGTGATTTTACTCACAGAAATTAAATTTAAGTGAAAACTAGGAACACACAAAACGTCATCTAAGGTAATATCAAAATTAAAAGGTACAGTGCCGATTGAAGTAATTGGAGCTGTAAATCCAGTTGGTAGATTAACAATTGGTATAGATGATGATTGTGTTTTAGTAAAAAGTGTGGAATCTGAGGTTATATGATCAGTGGCCCCACTATCCAAGATCCATGGCTTAGTAAACACAGAATTAATTGAAACATTGGAAAAAGGAGACTAGCCTGTTGCATTTGCATAAGCATTCTTATTACCAGTATCTTGATTTATGCTTATCATGGATAATGCACAGAAAAGTTGTTGAAGTTGATCTATAGAAAATTCTTGCAAAATATTAATCGGATCATGATTTTAGCTTGTTTTGCTTGTCTCTTGTGGATTAATTCCACGTGTAAATTGAGGGGAATCTACTGCATTTGAGAAAGAATTCTTTTGAAATGCTCGCTGCTATTGTTGTGATTGTCCTTGTCAATTGGCTATGGTATTTGGTGTCCATGTTCCATTTTTATATCTGCATCTATCCTCAGTGTGTCCTCTTTTGTCACAATGTTTGCAATAAAACTTCAATGTTCAACAATTCTCGATTGTGTGGCCTTCTCTATTGCAGTGTTCACAATGCTTACCCTTTGATTTTTTTTTTAATTGTTGGAATGGCTTTGAATTGCAGCAGCAATGGAGAAATTTTCATGTGTTTCTACTGTCATTTGTCGTTGCATTTCATCTTGAATGACAAGCGAATAGGCCTGACAAACATTAAGCAACGGAGTTATCATAAGGATATTGCTACGTACTACGTTATAAGTGTCATTGAGACCCATGAGAAATTGCATCATTCGGTCTTCTTCTATTTGTTCCATGTGCACCTTCATCTGGTTGCAAGTAGGAATTGGTCGATTTGTATCTAGCTCATCCCAAAGACCTTTGAGTTTTGTGAAATACATTAAGACCGT
Organism: Laguncularia racemosa; assembly: GCA_037954665.1. NCBI lineage: Eukaryota > Viridiplantae > Streptophyta > Magnoliopsida > Myrtales > Combretaceae > Laguncularia > Laguncularia racemosa. Next base: position 3,908,518 of record JBBMOL010000030.1, on the reverse strand, counting down.
CATTGTGCCTTGCAAAAGAGAGGCCAATGATTTTTGAATTTGATAAATTGCTGGAGAATTTTTTTGCAAAAATTGGTCTTTGAAATCTTCCTAAACCTGTCAAACCATTTTTGCATGAATGACTCCTTTAGCTAAATCAGCCTCCACCGAGTGAGTGAGCCATGATAGAATCATGCTGTTGCATTGATTCTAAAGAGCATATTCTGTCGGATGCTCTGTTTCAGAGGGTGACTCAATAGAGCCATCAATGAAACCAATTTTGTTTTTAGCTGTAAGAGCATGAATCATGGATTTACTCCAAGATGGATAATTTGCACCATTCAGTTTTGTTGGAACAAACATGTGGTCAGGTTGATCAGAGTGATGGACATAATATGGATTGGATGAATCCATGGTTGAAGATTGTTTGGAAGGTAATCCTTCTGTCATGGTGTTTTATTTGTTCTCTAGGCTTTTATTGAAATGATTAGCAATTAGTCACCAAGACGTGGCTCTGATACCATCTTAAATAAAGAAAGGATAGAAAGAAGAATAGAGTAATTGATATGTTTTATTTAACAACTTTGAACAGTATATATATACATGAGGATATAAGCAACATATGGCAAGCATTAAACTGTAATCCCCTTTTTATGGGATTTGATTAGCCTAAATCTTGGAAAGTAAATAATGATAATATACAGCTAATGTAATTAAAGCAGTATATTTTCTAATAAAAATACTAAAATTAATCAACTTGAAATTAAGAATTAGTATATTCAAGAGAGCTATTAGTTCAATATAAGAATTCTCACGATTCAAGAATATAATAATAATATTGAATAATAATTAGTTAGTTAAATTAGTAATTCTAAGGGGATTCAATACCTAAGTACGCTTTTAGTGATTATTGTTTTCCTTAAATTACTCATTGTTTTTTTACTTACTTCACTCAATTAGATAATAAGAAAAGTGTTAATACTAATACTCATAGTTTCTGTAAGATCGATACTCAATATAATATTCACTATACTATAGAATTAATAAATACATTTATTTATAAATTTAAGATAGTAGATTTGCCGATATCAAGAGTTCAAATGAATGAGACTAATTGTAAACCTATAGAGTTGCTATAGTGGCTTGAGACCCTAACATAAGCATCCCATATAAGGTGGCAGAGAATGTTAATTGATTATCTTCCTGTACTAGTTATTAGGATTCTAAGATGAGTTCCTTTTCTTTATCATTTCCATTATAGAACGTTAGTGAACTAGGAAACGCGTACGAGGCAATTCATAAATAATAGTTCGAGACAAATAAATAAAATAACATATCATATATGTATCTATATACTCTTATTCATTTATCAATTCCGTGTTAAGTTTTTTAGACCCCAACCAAAACACTCGCCATTTAGTCTAACAAATTAAGAACAAAGTTTTTAAATGAGGAAAGTTCAAGGAAATTGGAAAATACTGAGCCTTTAGATTTTCTAAACGGTATTATTTATTAATAAAGGATGGTTTTTCTTTTATAATTCATTTCAATATACAATAATGATATATAGAATCGATTTTCATTACTAACTTTTCTGCCAAAATAATTAATTCTTTTGGTTTCTGGCAATAATAATAATAATCCTTTTGGCAGATTGGCATGTCGGTATCTGTTGTAGTAGGAAGCCACGAGAGAAAAACTAGCATCCATGGACTTAGTGGATCTTGTAATTCAATTCTTTTTAGAAAACAGGTAGGAAGATAGCCTAATCGAGCAATTATTAGACTTGAAAAAAACTGATAGTGAAGATTTTAAAGAAAAAAAATAAAAAAAAAGAAGAAAATATGATGATATAAAATTAATTTATAAATTACTTAATAATCTAAATTAAAAATTTCATTTAAACCGCTAAAGTGCGATTAACCCACTACAATCCTGCCTAAATCATATGTGAACAAGGTACCATGTTAAGTTAAACCACGAATGCGTAGGAAGTTCAGAGAGGCTCAATGCCAGAGGAGACCTGGACACATCTTATCTGGCTCTGCTCTGCCAAACGAGTGAAGTGTAGACTCCTACTCCCATTGACCATCAACATCAAAAGCCATTCTATTTTTCACTTTCGATACGACAGATTGAAAGTAACACTGTTCATTCATGCATTTCTGGTTCTGATAGCTACTGCACTTGTCGCCAGATTCCATAAATCTTAGTGTTACTGCCATAAATAATCGGACATGTAAAACTTTGCCTGTAAATTTTTAGTTTCAGTCAGATGAACAGATCAACATGAAGCTTTCGCAATAACTGCTGCCAAGCTACAATTAGACCTATCTAATTTAGGCTTAGGGTATTTGTTAAAATATTAAATAAAAAGAAAGTTTTCATCTCTTTATATATTTGAAGATATAGAATGTTTATTTTCTAAATCTCAACAAAACATTTTAGAGGCACCCATTAACATTAAAGAAAGTTCCATAATTGCATCGGCCAAATCCAAGCCTAAGAAGATGAGGAACCGGCATCAACTAGCCTAGGTGATAGGATCTGGCCAAGACCAATCTTGCTGGTTTCAGTGCGGGGCTAGAGGGGCCGAAACCACTATTTAGTTCATTCCTGTACTCTCTTTTTTTTTTCTCAGTGGATCAGTCAACTCTAGATCCAAAAGTAGCTCACTCAGACCAGGATGCGGTTAGACCCTAACTTATGGCCTACAGGGCGGATGGGGAGTCTGGACATGGTGATGCAAGTCTCACATGTTAGATCCAACCCTTGTTTATGTCTACTTCTACAGCAAATGGATGCAATCCATGAAATTTTACTTAAGAGAGTTAATTTTGTTGGATTTCGAGCAACTAATTTTACCCTAGATTTTTAACCAATAATAAGTATGAGAAAATTCTCGCCGAATTGCATAAAACCTCCCCAGGTGGAGTACAATAACAATATTGTTGATCATAGCTTTCATGCTAGCAAGCTAGACATTTTTCTCTATATATGGCAATTACATTGGTAGGACTTCATTATTTAGTCTTGCGTAGAAGCCAAAGTAAACGATGGATCAATTGCTCCTACGGCTTGTAGTTCTAGTAGCCTCAGTTCTGCATCGGATATCTGACCCCAGCTGCCAATTCTCTTTGTTGCTCCATCTGCATTATAATAGCATTCAATTCATTATATTTTGCCCAATATAAAAAAAAATCGTATAGGTTAAGTTACTATATCCTGAAGTGGTATCCTTAGTTTTATATATAAACAATTTTAAATGACCGGCTATCTTAGAAAATATATTGCCGATATTCTAAATTTTTCAATGGGAGATTCTTAACAAAAGTAGAAAAGGCACTTATTAGCAATATATATATATATATATATATAAGGAAAATGATAATGGTGCTATAGTACTTGTTAATAAGTCAAATTTCTTAAAAATTTCATATATTTACTTTATTGTAATGTATATAATTAATATTAAAAAGTATAAAAAGTTTATTCCTTAAACTCTTAATAAGTATCTTGAAAACACCTGATAATAGAACTATAATTTTAATCCTTATCAATATTTTCTTAAAGTGTTAATATAGGAAATGGTGAAAAATCTTTAAACTTTAACAAGGACGATACTCTTTCCTAAAATATAAGTTCAAGAATTTTTGGCTTGAATGACAGTTTCACATCATCATCTCAGCAAGTAAGAAAGATTAACAAAAGGTTTCTTTATTTATAAGGTAAAGATCAAACAATGTAAAAGAGTCAAAATGGTATTGAAATTGAAACTACAACAATACAAAGGAAGGATAAGGGAAAGATATATTGCATACTTGGAAAAATTCGTGCAATTTGTTTTTGAGGTAGCAGTACTCATGTTCTAGCAACTCCAGAGCTCGCAGACACCTATAAATTAAAAATTTACCAAATCACACGTCTTTCTAGGAAAAACAATATTGAACTGCCCTCTGCAAATTTTCTAGTTAAACAGCATTGATCTCGGTAAATTAAACACCGTAAACAGAGAGGATATAATGAAAAATAGAAGAGTGGGAACTTCTTACTTCCACACTTCATAGGATATGTTTACAATTTATAGAAATTCTTATATTTAGATTTAATAGGATATATTATACACTCTCTATGAACTAGTTTCATTTGTTGGGTATGATAAGTTAAATGTACAATGATCATATCATATCAACTCGATTATCCACGTAATTAAATCTATATTAAACCGTAAAACAATAAAAACACTTGGATATACTCTTTGAAAGACTGTGAGTAGAAACTTCATAAATTTTCTTTTTTTCTTTTTTTTTTTGGGTAGATGACTTTATAAATCTCAATACAAAACGAAGTGTTCTTTCATAAAACATGTTATCGATCCTTTAAATTTTAAAAGATCCATATTCTTGCATACAAAACAATTAACAAGACTGTGTAATGATATTAATAAGTAATGGTAAAAAGAGGAAATTAAATGAAATGTAGCTGGTAGGTGGTAAAAAGTGAAAAAGAAGCAACACGCACCCGAGACGGTTGTATTGGTCAGAAGCGGCTCGAAAGGCCACGCATACATTCCTGACTCGTTTAGCCCCTATGCTCGAGCTGCTTCCCATGAACTGATTCAAATGTATTTCCATTTTCTTGTAATCCGAAAACTCTCTATCCATACTGTCTCATCCACCAAACCATAAAGTTAAACCTCATTCACATTAATTAACATTAACATAAATTTATTAATAATAACACACCCATATATCTGCCTTTCCGAGCTATCTATCTGTCTATATTATATATACTGGTACACACTGATAAATAATTGGTCCTATGCAATTATTTCATTAGGGTAAGACATATAGGTGGGGCACATCAAAATATTCCATTATACATGCTACATGTAAATATCAGACTCAAGTTACTGTAACATATTGCACGGTAAACGTCAAATTACCACTACATTAATTTTGAACCGATTCGATTAGATGTATGCAAATAAGATTAAGCTTTAATATATTGCCCAAATAAGAGACACAGGAAAATATACTAGATTGTTTCAAATTACGTCTTTTATGTGAAGTCTAATGTGGAAACAAGTTTTTCAGAAGGAAAAAGAAAAAAAATTGTTGGCTGGACGATTGTATTTTACTCCCACGAAATATTTACTTCAATCCTACAAAACTTTTGCTTTTTCCTCGTAAATAATAACAATATGTTACTAGTGCAACTTTGATGCATATCGAAAAAAATCGTACTATTAATAGTACATTTCAGCACTTTATTTTCGCATGCATGTTGGATATATATACAACATGCTAGGCTTTAAAAAGGAGGAAAAAAGAAATAAAGGCATTGTCGTACATTGAGAATCTAGAAGAAGGAAATAAACATACAGTAGTGTCCTGAGATTCCTTAAGAGCTTCTCGGACTCATGGAAGTAGATGTTGACAACTTCGGATACAAAGTTCGGGGAGCTCTCATCTTGAAGCTGTTGAAGTTGCAAGAATTGTTCATCCAACACTCCCTTCAAATGAACATATATATGAAAATCATAATGTGGAATCCTTAAAGTTGTCAATTCCTTATGTGAGAAATCAATTTCAACACAAAATTGATATAGAGTGAAACCTGAACATGACCTGCGAATACGAATTGTTAGCACGGGATAGGATATGATAGGCGTACCTGGTGGAAGAGCAAAGCGAGCAAACGATTCATGTCGGCCCGCAAGATCTCCACACCCCACCCGAGCATCCACAAAGGCAGACCCGTTTTGGCTGATTTGTCGTTCAACCACCAGCGACGATAGTACTATGATAAATGTTGGGTGCCAATAGACACAATTACGAAGATGTTGTGTGCCTTCTTTTTGGGTTACACTACTAGAAATTGATGAAAGATTTCAAGTTTTGTCTTCTAAATGGGAGAACTGTGACAGAAAAGGTCATATGTGGGAATGTATGTTGATTTTTGTCTTGTTTTCGATCTGTTCTGGTGAACTTGGGGTTAACTACGGGGGGGAGGGTTTAGGGTATTTAAAGGATCCCGGTGGATAGGACTGTAGTGTACGAAGTAAAAGCTCAGCACAAGATGACAAAAAGTTGATGAGATAGGTTTTGAATCGTATGTGACAATTTTTTAATAGATATATGGACAATTGGGTTTTATTAAAACAGAGATTTTGGCAATATTATATGTGTGGCTTGGGTATGGTATTATGTCTTGAGATTAGTGGTTCCTAGTACTTTTCATTTCGTTTTCATATTAATTTCTAATCCGCTTTTCAAATTTCAACCAAAGGTGTATTTGTTTCGAAAATAAAAAAAATGTTTTTCGGTTTATTTTTTTTATTTTTTTTCCAGTTTTTGTTGTAATTAAAGACTTGGAATGACAAATATTGTCACATCAATTTTAAGAGATTTAAGGAAATTAGTGTTTTAGAGGGCATAACTAATGGTAGAAGGTAAAAATTGAAGCAAAAAATTGGATGATAATGGCTAACCATCACAAAACATGAAAATAAAAAATAAGAAAAATAATTTTAATTAAAAAGAAATTATTTTGTTATTTTTTATTAATATTTTCCGATTTAACTATGACTATTAATGGTCAACCACTACATTTAACTTTCATCAATGTGACTTACTGTTATAAGTACTTATTAATATCTTCAATCTCTTGAGGCTACCATAATAGTACTTGACAACAGTAAAATTTTGCAAATATTAAAAACAGTCCATAAAACATATTCTATGAAATTAACATATCCTAAAAGATATCAAATTTACCATGATTTTAATATTCACCTCAATGAAACCAGCTTTTTGTAGTGCCATTCAACAAACTTCTCTCATGTAAACTTTTTTTTTTTCTCTGAGACAAAATATCAAATTTATTACTATAATGATTATTGAATATCTTGATTCTTTGTGGCTTTGATTCAAGGATTTAGTTTTCAATTAAGCAGGTTCCAGGATAGGAGTGATCCAATGTTATTTCGACAAAGAAGGACCTAAGGTAGATTGAACAAAAATTGTCATTGTGACACTCTATTGGTCATGTGATGGATTGATAGGGTCTCATGAATGTCCTTATAACATCAGTGAGTCTTTTCTTTTTTGGCCAAATTATTAGTGAGTTTACTGATGTAACCTTTGTGATAAGCTGGCACGGCCAGAGGCACGGCTCAAGGCACGGCCGTGTTACAACAGTTATGCTTCTAGAAGCTCACACGGCCAGAGGCACGGTTTGAGGCACGACCGTGTTACAACAATTATGCATCCAGAAGCTGACACGGCCAGAGGCACGGCTCCAGGCACGGCCGTGCTACAACAGTTATGCTTCCAGAAGCTCACACGGCCAGAGGCACGGTCCTAGGAACGGCCGTGTTACAACAGATATGCCACGTGTGTATCAAAAAACCATAAGCAATATTCTATGAATATATTTCTAACATTCTTATATTGTCTAATTAGCATTTTATGTGTAATGACAAACCATAAAATATGCACTATAAGCATACAATATCACAAATTCCATGTAAGCTGTCAACATCTGATCCCACATTGCGAAGCATAAGATTGCTATAGGTATTGCTTCTGGATTGTTACACATTAGGCTTGGTAACTTTCCTAGTTGTAAAATCTGTAATTTCTTTTCCACCAAAACTTTTATAGAATTACCTAAAATTGATATTAGTTTCTTTCAGCTTTTACTGCCTTTCTTCCTTCCATATTAACAAATTGTAACTTAACAGAGGAAAAAAAGAACAAAAGACTAGAGCACCTACAGAATCATGGATGTCCCTTTCCAAAGAATATTATCATAAAAATTTGCCAAACACTACAAAAACCATCAACACCGTAATTTACGGTTTCATGCGAATGAAGTGTGTGATTATCTTGGGGAAAACATTTTCTGGATTTTCTTTAATTGAAGGTGCAGGTATTCCAGCCATAAATCGTGTTAGAAGAATAATCACACACAAAGTCATGTCAAAATTAAAACAAAACCAAACTCCACAGAATTCAACAGAGCAAGGCAGAGGCATTAATGAAGCTCTGATACCAAATGTTAGAACTTGCATATTAAAAGCTTAATCATATGCAGTAGCGGAAGCTAAATAGATCCTTTACATACCTCCAGCCATTGCAAAGCAAATAGGTGTCCTGTTCGGTAGAGAATGATGTTGCGTCTCGGTTACGGTTGGTGCTTCTAAACCTTAACTCACTCAATATAGATGGTGTATTTTCTATAGTGGTGAGCAGGATTAGGGACCCCGTAATACTCCTATTTATAACTCATTCCATCAATGAGTTGTTTCACAAAATCAGGATTTATTTGGAACATATCTTTCCTGATATAGTGGGATATATTATTATTCCTGATTTAGTGGGATTTATTGTTCCCGATTTAGTAGGATAATATTGTTCCTTTATTATGAGATTCATGGACCATATTTAGAGGTTATTTGTTTCCAATCAAAAAGGAAAGAGAATAACCAACAAAAAGATATCAAATTTACCATGATTTTAATATTCACCTTAATGAAACCAGCTTTTTGTAGTGCCATTCAACACACTTCTCTCATGTAAACTTTTTTTTTTTCTCTGAGACAAAATATCGAATTTATTACTGTAATGATTGTTGAATATCTTGATTCTTTGTGGCTTTGATTCAAGGATTTAGTTTTCAATTAAGCAGGTTCCAAGATATGAGTGATCCAATGTTATTTCGACAGAAAAGGACCTAAGGTAGATTGAACAAAAATTGTCATTGTGACATTCTATTGGTCATGTGATGGATTGGTAGGGTCTCATGAATGTCCTTATAACATCATTGAATCTTTTCTTTTTTGGCCAAATTATTAGTGAGTTTACCGATGTAACCTTTGTGATAAACTTTTAGTTAAAGTTCATTGAAAGAAAGTGTATCTTTATAAACTCGTTTGCGTGTGGAGAATCCTACAGTCTAAAGGGGAGAAAGAGCAAGCAATAGACACAGTTACCATCACTTACAATTTCACTTAGAATTGTCTTCCTTAATATATTGTATATTCACCCAGAAACACATCCATTGCATCATTTATACCACGTACCTTGTATTGTCAACTCAATTAAACCCAACATGCTTATTTGTTTATCAATCTATCTTAGGCTTGGATTAAAAAAAAAAATGCAAAACAATGAGAAAGGAAACATGATGGATTCCGTTTTGAAAAGTGAGCGTGCTTGGTTTAATCGATCGAGGTGAATGTGGGGTATCAACCAGACCGCCCTAGAAAACACATAGTACTGCACACAAACAAAGCTAACATACATGGTAGTATATATAATATAATATATATATTACTATGAGGTAAAGGCTAGGGTAAAAATTTTAATTGGGGAAGAAGGTGGTGGGGATGAACTGGTTGTCCCCGGTACCCATCACTTCGCGTGCTGTCTTGCCAGTTTAGTGCGGCGTCGCTATATCTGAAACCACCCTCCGACAACCGTCTGCAACCAGTCATTGTCAGAAGTCACCCTCCATGCAAAAAATGTCATTAATATTTTGGAGTGCAATATAGACCATACCACCACCTTTTAGCTTTAATATTAAACAACAACACGAGCCTTCTTTTCAACTTTTTTACTTGCACGCTTACAAACAGACCACTTTCCCTTTTACCATAAGAAAAAAGGAGAGACGAATTATCGTACAAAGTGACTTGAAAATTATGTTTATTGTTTCTGTTTCCTTTTTATCACTTTTACAACTTTGTGGACTTTACATGCATTAGTGTCTAAATGACCCCATAAGTATAAAAACCAGTGTTATCGGAATCGGTTCACGATTGATTCGAACATATAAAGAAAGTCAAGGATTAAAGAAAAGAATCAGATTTAATCAAAAGTTAAAACGAAATTGAATCAAATTAAATAATAGAAATCAACCCAAATTTGACAACACAAATAAAAACCCACGCTCATGGCTAAACAAAAAATTACTACAAACTGAGTCAATTAATATTCAACTATAAACTATTTAATACATGGCAGGTGTATTAATATTTATTATAACTTTATTATGTATTGCTCACTCTTATAAAAATATAAAAAGTTATAACCCGTTATATATTAATAAGAATAGACAAGAAATATTTCATTGGTGGGCCTTAACAGTGTTTTGGAAAAGTCGAAGTATGAATTAAAGCTTGATATGACACGTGGCTAAAAGGGTGCTCATGAATTGTCTTGTCTTTATTTTACTTGATGGTATGGTTCATTTTTGGGCACTGAAAATGAAAAATTCAAGGACATCATGGAACTTTTTGGAACCGTGTTGATTAAGGGACGAGTCATGTGTACGGATTCTAAAAGTTGTCATTTATGTGTATATAATCATACAAATTTGTGGTAGGCCATTGTGATTTTGCATAATTGAGAACTTATTGCATCGTGACATAGGAAAATAATCGTTCTTCCTAAAGGTGATCCTTTTGCTTGTTTAAGATGAGTCCGCATTAACACGTTTATTAAAAGCTCGCTAAATTTTAAACGTTGTCAATTCAATTAATTGGTTTTATGCATAGGAAGAGCTGGACTAGAATCTATAAAACTTGTTTTACGTTGCATAATTTAATAAGTTTTCAATAAATATTAAATATTATAAAATAAATTTCACTTTTAATTTTTTAAAATTTATTCTCATATACTTTGAATTATATACCACATTGAACCATGAGCATATGTTAGAAAAAGTCATAATTCATAATATTAAAATTAACAAAATATAATATTTTTATCTTAATGTATACTCAAGGTTCAAATCCATTTTCCTACTACTAAAAGTAAAAACATAAAACATATTACAAAGTTCATTCTTTTGTTACCTCCTCTCTTTCTTTTCATTGTGCTATTACTACCCTTACTCTCAAAATGATTTAAAGCTTGGTTCATCTTTTGGATTAAAGTTTTTATCGGATGTTTCTCTATTAATGAAAATACTATTTGATTTAGTGTAGTTACTTATTATAAATAAGCGAAACTAAACCTTATGATAAATTACAATTTTATGATAATATTCCACAACAAATCATTTGGAGTTGCATTAACATGATATATACCTTCATGATGAATATTTGATTGAAAAATATATAATTAAATTGTTGGAGATTACCAGGTTGATGAATCTACTAGTTCACAAACATGCAACATACCTGTCGAGTCTAATTTTTTATTTTTCCATTCCTAATCCAATCTATACTAGACCCTATACTCATCTAATGTAGATCCTCGACTTGAGTTAGGAATTTCGTTTTGTTTTGGAGTCGCCACCCAAATGTGGTTGGGAAAGATTGAATTAGAACTAATTGAGCAGATCAATCCTAATTTGGACCACTAATCAACGTAATTTCCTCTTTTCATTTTTGTGAAAAGAGGAAAGGGAAAACCAAAGTTTCTGAGTTCGGAGGCTAACCTATTAAAACCCTAAGTTTACCACCCTAATATCCTAAAATCTAAACCTTATTCGAAATGTCTTTTATTTTTATTTTTTTTGTTGTCTTTTTATTTTGTTTTTGAATAACCCATTATGAGAAAATGATTTTTATTCCCTTTTAGGGTTGCCCCAAATGGGTGCCTACGTACCTGCTATCAGGATCAAACGTGCCGTAGTTCGCTTTTCCTGAAAAATTTTAATGTGTTGGTGATTTTTAATTCTGAAATTTCTTTTGATTTACGTTTTTACTATTTTAGTATTTTTTTTCCTTAAAAAATCTAAGCCTAAGCTTAATAATTTGACCTTTTTTTTTTCAAAAATAGTAAATTTTGGGAAAAAACCAATTTTGGATTTATTTAAGAAAATGATTTTTTTAAGTGATAAAAATTTCATTTTTCTATTTTTCAACCCATTTCCATTATTATAAGTTTTCATTGATTTTTATTAATTTTTATTGATTTTTCTTAATTTTTTTATAATTTTTATTGAAAAAAATTTTCTCCTATATTATTTATCTACCCTAGACTAAAATCTAAATTTTTATTATTATTTTCTTTCTAATATTTTTTTTATCATTTTCTTTATATATTTTCACATTTTTATTATTTACTATTATAATTATTTATTCTTATTATTATTGATCCTAAATTAATTCCTAAAAAAAACTAATCTAAATCCTAACATTTTTTTATTTTTGAATTAAATAACAAATAAATAACTAAAGAAATTAAAAAAATGAATAAAATAACTAAATAAATAAAATAAAATAAAATAAAAAAATCCGACTTACCTGGATCTGGGTTGGTGCGCGGGTCGGGTCGATCGGGTCGAAGTAGGTCGAAGCGGGCACGGCAACTGGGAGTACTCGTTGACGGCGTTCCGGTGACCTTTTGAAGTGATTAAGGTGTCGGTTCCTAGGTTCTCGGGGGTGGGGAACTCAACCGTGGCGATGGATTTCTCCAAAAACGCCTCCCGGTGGCAGCTCGATGCTTGATCAGTGGTCGCGGCTTGGCAACTCTAGCAAGGCTTCGATTCTCTCTCTTTTTCTCACTTTTGATCCGTATTTTTGCTTCCTCCCCTCATCCTCTATTTATAGGCGTAAGAAATCAAGCTAGATAAGCTCGGATTTCCACCGATTGAAGCAAATCAGATTTGCGGTTAAAACCCATCTCCGATTTGTGCAAATCCATCAATTTGTTGCGATTTGATTCTAATTGGATGATGTTTATCCTATTTCAGTTGAAGATCTGCTTGATTTATCCAAAAAATCGAATCAAAACGGCCGAAATTCGATTTTTCCTCCTCGCCGGCGATCTCGGACGAAGGTTGGAGATGATCACACGCCCGGCGCGTGCGTCCGCTCTAGCCAATCAACTGCTACCACGTGTCCTAGGCGATGAAGAAAAATTGCAAAACGCAGATTTAGTCCCTTTTATTGCCATTTCTGCAATCATTTTCCAAAATTGATGTATTTTTCCTATTTATTTTATTTTTTTGAATATTTTCCCTATTTTTGCTAAATTAGAGAAAAAAATTGAAAAATTGAAAAAAAATGGTAATTGTTTATTGTTGCTTATTATTAATCATTAGGAGCAAAAATGGGGTGTTTACAATACCTAAAAAATGTTATATTAAAGATGTAACAAATTTCATAAGTTTTATAAGATATCTTGTTCCTAGTAAGTTTTATGGAATGCAAATTCCAAAATAGTTTCTACATGTTATAAGGTAGCTTACAGTTCCAAAATTTGAGAATTGATACGCATAAAATAGGGTACGATTAAAATCTTATATTCTACCAATTCTATACTTGCTCACGCCTAATATATATATATATAACAATAAATAAAAGAAGGGGTGAGTTTTTGAATGGATCAAAAAATCAAATTTGTTTTTAGAAATTCTAAATCAATATGATCCTTAATTTCGTTCACCTTAGTCTATGAATATTTTCAATAGAGCAACTAGCCCTACCATTCCTAAATGCTAGAAAAACCAAGCCAAACTAGGTTCAAACTCCAATACATCTACATTTACACATTTTTAGAAACTATAGAAATTAGTGAATTTTTTAAAGAAAAAATTAGATTTTATAAGATTAATTTGGGTGCGTGTGGGGACCCATCCTTCTTATGTTAGCCATCAAATTGAAGCTTAGCCATCATGTGAAGTTTTCAAAAAGCCCACTATCAAGAGAACAACTTCACTAAAAGTGATAGATAAGTGGATTCCTTAATACTAGACACACAAAAAATGAAGTTAAATAAAATAAACTTTAACATAGAAAATTTGTATAAGCACTAACATAGTTGGTGTTCTTCGCATTATCGATTATATGTCAATTTTGCATTTGTTTGTATCTATCCATGTGACATATAAGTCACAAAAAAAAATGTTTTTTTCTTTTTTTTTCCATTAATGAAGCTAATTTAGTTTTCTTTTAATAGAACTTCACTTTGGATACGAAAAGAACACTTTTCAGTGTTTAAGGGTTTCTTGATGCATATGACACTCCATTGCAACTCTCCTTTGTTTTTTTTTTTCTTTCAAGACTTTCAAAAACTCTTTTCCTATATTTGGTTATTGGTCTTTCGATCTTCTATTAGTTGCTTTAGGCTAGGCACTAAAGACACTACACAACTAGGGATGTAAGCAGGACGGGGTTTAAGCCAGGTTCAATAATCTCGTTACCCATCCCATTATCCTATAAAAATTCCCAAACTCGACCCAAACCCTATAGGGTTTTTTCATGAAATACCCACTACCCATCCCAAATCTTATAAGGTTCTAATAAATAACTTGAAACCCATTCCAAACCCGTTAGAATTTTTTTTTAAAAAATAATTATATTATTAATTTAAAATCTTTACTTATTCATTATGATTATTTTTATAAAATATAGCTTATGTTTTTTAAAATAAATAATATTTGCACTTTTAATATATTTAATTATATGTATTTTAATATTATTTGAAAATCTACATATTGATAAATAAAGTTGCCGACGTAAAAACATTTTTAATTATAATAAAATAAAATTACTAGACCAATCATATAACTTAATAAATAACACAAAAATAAAATAAAATATAGTTAACAAGTCTTAATAGAAATAGAAAAATTCTAAACACATATAACAAAGGCATTAATCTTATATTTTTTTTGAATTCTTACTTGACAATTGACTCACATAGTCTTCAAATCCCATCTTCTTCATCATCTACCTTTAAACCTATCGAAATGGGGAAAAAAAACCCTTAAAACACATTAGAGATTAAGCAAATAATAGTTGTTCCATGTATAAAATAACCCATTATTATATAATCAAAATTTTTACCTCTCATCTCATTTGATAACCAACTTTAGCTGCACATCAATGCTTCTATTGTATCAGGATTTAGTCTACTTCTATGAGGTAATTACTCGTCCACTAGTACTAAATGCAGACTCAGAAGCAACCGTAGACACAGGAAGAGCCAACATATCTTTAGTCAATTCTTGTAATATAGAATATTTAATTCCATTTACTTTCCATCAGCTAAGAATATCAAAATCATCAGTCCAAGGTAACACAACTTCTTCTAAATAGTGATCCAATTCTGACTTGACTTGGCCATAAGTATTAATAGTGCTCAAAAATTGCACCAACCTTGATTTTCTTGAAGAATTGAAAGGAACAGTTTGAGTTGTTACTGAAGTGTTCACAGAAGAACTACTACTACTATTCAAACCTTTAGAAAGTTGAGATCTACCCTTGATTGATATTCCTGAACTAACTAGTAACAAATGTTTCTAACATTTTGAATATCCACAAATGCATTTACTTTATAAATAGAAGGAAACACAAAATCTACAACCTTCATCTTAAAACGTGGATCCAAAATAGTACAAACAGCCATAATGATGTATACATCATCCCAATATTTTTCAAACTTATCAAACATTTTCCTCGCCATCATTCTAGTATTCACATCTGAAGAGCCTTTCCAACCAATGATTCTCTAATCTCAAAAACTTTTTCAAAATAATAATTTGCAGTTAGATATTAGATACCAGAAAAAATATTGGTTACCTCATAAAAGATCGCTAACTTCTTACAAATTGCTTCTGCTACCTCCCAATCATCATCGGTGGGAAGACATTTATAATGTCTATCCATAAATTGAACTCTATAAAAAACTTCTTTATATCTAATGGCTATCATCAACATGTCATATGTAGAGTTCCACCGAGTTTTGCAATCTAAGGCAAGCTTTCTATCATATGGAATATCCAATTGCTTACATGCTTCTCTAAATTTCTCGACTCTTGATGGTGCCGCCGATCAAAATGCAACACTATCACGGACCTTCTCAATCTCACTTTCTATCATGGTCACACCCTCCTTCACAATTAAGTTTAAAATACGTACACAACAACGCATTTGCAGGACCTTTCCTCGAAGAATTAACCCGTCTCTTCTTAGTTTCATGGTCAAAGTTGTAATCATTGCATCATTCGTAGAACAATTGTCTATAATAATTGTAGATAATTTTTTATCTAATCCCCATCCCATCAACGAGTTAAACAAACAATTGGCAAACACCTCATTTGTGTATAGCATTGGAACATACAAAAAACTGCATGAAAATATAAAAAAAATGCTAATATAATATAATTTTTCATTATTTATTATGAAAAGATAATATAAGTAAAGAATCTTACTCCATGAGTCGATTTTGAAGCCTCCAATTATGATCAATCAAGTATGGTATGACAGTCATGTACCCATTTTTCTGATTTGATGTCCATAAATCCGTTGTTACTGTAACTCGAGAATTTAGTGCTTTCAACAGCACTCTCAATTTTTCCTTTTCCCTATTATAAATGTTCATGATTTCCTTTTTCATGGTGTTCCAACTAACATGCTTAAAAAGTGGTTGCTTACTTTCAAGAAAATCCTTGAAATACTCATGCTCAACTGTTGAAATGGGGTATTCATGAACAATTATTGCCTTTGCAAGTCTTTGCCTACAAATATCTTGATTGAAAGTCCAATTTCCTATGTTCAAACAACTGACATTCTCATTTTGTCATTTCTTAATGGATAGTAGACATTGCCTTATGTCTTTCTACTTCTTCCTTTGAGTACACTTCTCCAAATGATTACGCAGGCGCTTAATTCCTTGTTTACTACCTGCTTTTAGTCTTTTGGAACAATGATTGCAGATAGCAACATCCTCCCCATTAATCATTTTTTCTCACCATTTAATTCCATACAAGAGAAGTTAACTTACATTTATTGGGATTATCACGTTGATTGACATTGCTTCCTACTTGAGAACTTGTTGTGCTTGTGGGATTTGTTGCCAATGCTTCTGTTTCAGATCTGAGTAATGATAATGGACCTTCCTCTTCCTCAACATCAATGGGATGTGCATCAATAGGCATATCAAATTCGACCATTTCTATATTATATAAAAGGAAACAAAAATGAAATTTGTTAACTTATCTTTAAAGATGATGGAGATAATAAATTTAACAAGTACGATACTTCTAAATTTACCAAGTGGTTAAATGGTATGATACAAAATAGAAGATAGCAAATACCTTTTAGCAAATTTAGATTTGTAGAAATAATTACTAAATTGATTTAGAAGAAGACTAAGGAAGGCATGTGTACCAAAATATCTAAATCTTCTTTCTAAAATAAGTATTTATATTCCCTGCTTAGGTAGCTAAACCTGTAAATGGTATTCAAAGAGGGAAGATTGGTGAGAATACATATAGTATAAAAATTTACATGAAAGAAGAATAGATGAGAACTGTAAGATAAGTGTAGATGACCAACATGCAACGGCTATAGGTAGAGGTTTCAAATAGAAGTCAACTGTATACTAGATTAGTACATAATCACTTATTAGAAAAAAAAAATACAACCTTGCACTAAAACCAATTGGAACAGGGCACCAACCAGTTACCCGGATTTAATGTTCTCACATTAAAAGTAAGAAAGTGCAAATTAAGCTCCTTATCCAAGACAAAAGATTTACTTCCATAGAAATCATAGAAAATATGTTGACTAAGGTAAACTCCAATTCTCTTAGGAGCTCTTTGGCATAGTACTAGAACTAAGAGCTAAATTTATGACATTATGATCACAAATACTGAGTAAAGTCATGTCATTGTCTCACAAGAATCACGGGATAGGATGACCATCTGTTTTTATATTGAAACACTGAGTTTGTTCCAAAAGTACAGGGAGTGCTAGCCTAGGATCAAAAAAATTTTGTAACGAAACTCACTCAGGGGAAAAGAAAAAAGAAAGTAGAAGTCAGCCCAAAAATCCACAAAAGCCTATCATGTATATTACAATGCCTAGCAACAATTAACTTTTTCCTTCTTCAATAATAGTAGTTATCGACTTACTGTTAACAATATAAAAGCTTGCTTCTATACTTTTAAAGCTCACCTATCTCAAGTCAAATAACTCAAAAACTGCATAGCTACTAACCAGTAACCACAAGACGAGACGATAGACGATGTGTGTGACAGTGCGTACGACAAACGATAGACGAGATCGAGACGATGCGTGTAACAAGCGACAGTAGCTTGCACAAGAGGAGGACAACGACGAGATCGAGCCAGACCATATGAGAAAGATGAGTGAGACTGTGAGAGTGACTAAGGGTTTTACTGTAGCTTTTTTATTTTTCTTTTTTTAACTACTGTAGGTGTACTCTATGTGTGTTGAGAACTGTGGACCGTAGACATCTGGTCTGGTCTAGACTATTTGAGTGTGTAATTGTGTATGGAATTATATGGTTAAGCATTAGCCAACAACATACAATAACACGTAACTTATGTAATTTCGTTTGACACTTTGAGTAATTGAGTAAGTTTGATAGTGAGTTGTATAAAGTATAATTATAATTTATAAAATTAGAATGGATGTTAGATTATGGCTTGGTCTAATTTATTTTTTTTATTTTTTATTAAATATAAATAATATTTATTAACTAAATTATATAAATATATATATGTTAACGGGTTTGGGTTCCCAAAGAGTTTAACATTTATCCCATTACCCTTCCTAAACCCTATAGAGTTTAAAAAAAAAAAAAACCCATAACCCGTCCCAAACCCTATAGGGTTTTTAGTAGGACAGGTAGGTCGGGAACCCGACAATACTCGTCCCGCTTACATCCCTATACACAACAATTAAAGGGAAATGAAAGAATTTAAATAAAATATTTCAATCTTCTAGGTTTAGTGTTGCTAACTTTTTGCTTTGTTTATCTATGTTGTATCTACTTTATGAGATGTTCTTTAGCTAAAATGCAAGTTTTTTATTTTTGATGTTGATATTCTATTGTGTTTTAGGGTTAAAAGGATTGATTCAACCATTAAGACAACCATCATTCTTCTATAAGGCCTAATCTTCTACACACAATGCTAGCATAGGTGCTAAGTTCGAGGAGATGATGCAAAATTAGCAAAAAAGAAAAAAAATATGAAAAGTTAACATATAACTTAAAATTACCAAATATTTCATATTAACTAGTAGGTTCAAAATGCTACCATATGTGTTCAATCAAGTTAGTCTGAAGTTAAAGGTGCTTTACCCTATCACAAAGCCAAATATTGTTTTGGATGTATGTCACATAATCTGCAATATAATTATGAGAAATATGAGGTGGTGGATCACTAGTGTCTCCCGATTCATAATCTAGAACTTCGACATTGAAGTTATAGTTATTCCTTTCATCTTCAATAATCATATTATGTAGAATTATGCATGCTCTCATAATTTTTCCTATGTTGATGCAAACCCTAGGTTGAGATGTCCTAGAACCCGATCGGATGGAAAAGAAGCCCTAGAATCATCTTTGAAATCAAGCAATGAACTTAACCTTAATTCAAATATCGAATTAAAACCAAAGCTATAATAGGATTATGATTACTACAAGACACCTTGATAGGATCAAATGTAGTTCTTGATGAAGAACAATAAGGGGTTTTCTTTAAATTTCATAAAAAGTTTGTCCATTTTTCATGCTCCCAAAAGACTATTTATAGTCTACAAAGAAAAGGGCAAATTACAACAAAAATTACAAGACGAAAACATATAGGTAGACATCTTAAGCCGGCCACAAAGTCGATGGCCTTTAATATAGGTCGGCTAGGTAAGCCAATGGCCTACATAGGCAAAACCGGTAGCCCTTATTCTAAGTTGGCTAGGTAGGCCAGCGGCCTTCTTCCACTCCCAAGCAATCTTCAATATCTTCTAAGTAATGACATCCTTGAAGCTCAAAAGTGTCCATTTGCTAAGGTTACTTCAGGCTTTGATCTTCATTATTATTATTGGAGATGCTTGAAAAATGGAAAATGATCTCTTAATCTCTAGGATTAATCAACCATAATGGTTGGTCCAGATGATCTTGAACAAGTCCATTCAAAGCTTGCTCCATGCATTTTGCTCTTAACCTTGTCATCGATCTTCCAATTCCTTCCAATAGATCATTAGAAAGAGTTGGTGCAAGTTGATTCCCATCATTCCCTCCCTCTTCGAAAGGATTCATCCTTGAATCACCTATATCATACAAAGATAAATCAGCAACATTAAAACTAGCACTTTCTTTTCCATAATTGTTGGGCAAATCAATCTTATAGGTATTATCATTTATCCTTTCTATCACTTAGAATGGCCCATCTCCTCTAGGTTGTAACTTGGATTTCCTTTGCTCGGGAAACCTTTCCTTTCGAAAATGTACCCAAACCCAATCTCCAAGCTCAAAAACAACCTTAGTGCGCCCTTTATTGGCTTGCCTAGCATAATGCTCATTTTTCTTATCTATATTAGCATGAACTTTAGCATGTAAATCTTTAACAAAATCAGCTTTCTATTTTCTATCAAAATTAGCAATTTCATTAGGAGGCAAAGGTGATATATCTAAAGAAGTTAAAAGATTAAAACCATACGCAATCTCAAAAGATGAATATGACGTAATATAATGAATAGTTCTATTGTATGCAAACTTAATATGAGACAAACAACTTTCTCATTGTTTTAAGTTCTTTTGAATGATAACACACAACAAAGTAGTAAGTGTTTTATTAACTACTTCAATTTGCCCATCCGTTTAAGGATGTGCAATAGTTGAAAACAGGAGTTTAGTCCTTAATTTATTCCATAAGATATACCAAAAATGACTTAGGAACTTAACATCTCGATCACTTACTATTGTTCTAGGCAATCTATGCAAACGTACTACTTCTTTGAAGAACAAATCAACAATATGTGTTGCATCATTGGTTTTAGAACATATAATAAAATGTGTCATCTTACTAAACCTATCAACAACAACAAATATGTTGTCCTTACCACTTTGAGTCCTAGGCAATCCAATCACAAAGTTCATGGAAATATCAGTCCAAGGCTGAGTAGGTACAGGTAATGGTGTATAAACCTATGTGGTCTTACTTTAGACTTTGCCTGTTTACAAGTTATACACTTATCACAAACAGATTGCATATCATGTTTCATGTTAAGCTAATAAAAATGTTAATACAATATGTCTAAAGTCTTTCACACACTAAAATGTCCCATTAAACCTCCTCTGTGAGACTCTTTAACCAGCAATTCACGCAAAGAACACATAGGCACACACAATCCATCCCTTTTAAACAAAAATCCTCCATGCCTATAATATTCTCCATATGCACATTTAGAACATGGATTCCATGCTTGGCAAAAATCAACATCATTAATATACAAATCTTTAATGAATTTAAAAACAAGTAATTTAAATTGCAAGCAAGTGAGCAATACATATATTCTAAACAAGGCATCAGCAATAACATTTTCCTTTCCATTCTTATATTTAATCACATAAGGAAATGTTTCTATGAACTCTAGCCACTTAGCATGTCTTTTATTAAGCTTACCTTAGGATTTCAAAAACCTTAAGCTCTCATGATCAGAATGAATGACAAATTCCCTTGGCCACAAGTAATGCCGCCATGTCTAAAGAGTTCTTACTAAGGTATACAACTCCTTGTCATAAGTAAGGTAATTCAATGCTGACCCACTAAGCTTTTCACTAAAAAAGGCAATCGGTTTGGAATCCTGCATCAAAACAGTCCATATTCCAATCCCTAATGCATCACATTAGACCTCAAAAGCTTTGTCAAAGTTAAGCAAACACAATAAAGGAGCAATAGTCAATTTTTCTTTCAAAGTATTAAAAGCTTTCTCATGTACTTCTTCCCACCTAAATACAACATTCTTTTTAACAAGTTTATTTAAAGGTGCTTGTCGAGTCTAATTTCTGAATTCCCATTCCTAATCCGATCTAGACTAGACCTTATGCTCATCTAATGTAAATCCTCGACTTAAATTAGGAATTTCGTTTGATTTTTGGAGTCGCTACCCAACTGTTGTTGGGAAAAATTGAATTAAGACTAAAGGAGCGGATTAGTCTTAATTTGGACTACTAGTCGTCGTTATTTCCTCTTCTCGTTTTTGTGAAAAGAGGAAAAGGGAAAACCAGAGTTTCTAAGTCCGGAGGCTAACCTATTAAAACCTTTACGGTTACCACCTAATCTCCTAAAATTGTTCATCTTTAGAAATGTGTTTTTATTGTGTTTCTGTTACTTTTTATTATGTTTTTGAATTATTTTTAAAAAAGGATTTTTCATTAATTTTATGGGTTGACCCGAATGGGTGCCTACGTACCTGCTACTCAGGATCAAACAAGCCGTAGTTCGCTTTTCTGAAAACTTTAAGTATGTTGGTGAATTTTAATTCATGAAACCTCTTTTAGTTTTATGTTTTTATCATTTTTTGGATTTTTTTCTAAAAAAAACTTCTAAGCCTAAGCTTTGATTTTATTTTGAGAATGATTTTAGGGGAAAACATCAATTTTGGATTTATTTGAAGAAAAATGATTTTTCTAAGTGCTAAAACTCATTTTTTATGATTCTTTTATAATTTTTGAATTTTTTTTATGATTTTTATGATTTTTTTTGTTATTTTTGTGATTTCTGAGAATTTTGTGGATTTTTGGGAATTTTTGTGATTTTTGGTTTATTATCTATCCTATTTTGACATCTAAAATTTTATTATTATTTTCCTAATGTTTTTTATTATTTTTCTATATTTTTTTATTTTTTTATTTTTTATTTATCTATTTTTTATTATTATTGTTCTACATTATTAAATTCTAGAAAAATCTAATTTCTACATTTTCCTATTTATTAAAAATAAAACATAAACAAATAAATAAATAACTAAATAAAAAATAATAAATTAATTAATTAATTCAGAATAAATAAATAAACAAAATTAATTAAATAAAAAAAAATTAAAAAATCCGGAAAATCCGACTTACCTAGATCCGGGTCGGTGCGCGGGTCGGGTCGGTCGGGTCGAATCGGGTCAATCGAACACAGCGGCGGGGAAGGCTCGTTCACGGCGTTCCAGTGGCCTTTTGCAGCGGGTGAGGTGTCGAATCCTAGCTTCTCGAGGTTGCTGAATCCAATGGTGGCGGTGGTTTGCTCCCAGAACGTCTCCTTGCGGTGGCTCTAGCTCCGGTTGGTGGTTTCAGCTTCAAGCTTCTCCGGCGTACTCTGATTCGCTCCTTTCTCTCTCTTTCTCTCACTTGTGATTCCTGTTTTGGCTTCCTCCCTTCGATTCCTATTTATAGACACTTGAAACCGAGCTGGATAAGCTCGGATTTCTTCCGATTGAAGCTAATCGGATTTTCGGTTAGAAAAACCAACTCTGATTTGTGTAAATCCTTTGATTTGTTGCGATTTGATTCCAATTAGATAATGTTTATCTTATTTATGTTGAAGATCTGTTGGATTTGTGCAAAAAATCGAATCAAAACGGCCGAAATACGAATTTTCTCTTCCGCCGGCGATCTCAGACCCGAGGCAGACGACGATCACGCGCCCGGCGCGTGCGTTTCCTCCAGCCAATCGGATGCTGCCACGTGTTCTGGATAAGTGAAAAAATTACAAAACGCGGAAACTGCTTCCCCCGCGTTTCGAACCCCTGACCTCGCACCCGCACCGCGCCTTAACCCATGGTCCGGACCAGCTGAGCTAGCCCACTTTCCTGATTTTTCTAATTTCGCAAATTGCATATATGCAATGCGATTTTTCTATTTTTTTGTATTTTTTGAAAATTCCAAATTTTGTAAAAATTGTTTATTATTTATTATTGCTATTTCTGAAATCATTTTTCAAAACTGATGTGTTTTCCTATTTATTTTTATTTTTTTGAATATTTTTATTATTTTTGGTAAATTAGAGAAAAATTGGAAAAATTGGGAAAAATTAAAAATTGATTATTTTTTAGAATTATCGATTCCTAGGGCAAAAATGGGGTGTTTACAACTGCCCCTCTTTGTGGTAAAGTTTGAAAAACTTAACTATAAAGACAAACAAAAGACACCATTTTTTGCCTCTTGAATGGATTTTGGTAGGAAAATGCTCCAAGAGCTAATAATCCTACGATTGAAGATGTTCCTAACAATTCAAGGTAATGTTCCTTCCCAAAAAGTGCTTTACGGGCTAACTAATTGGCGATGGGGCATTTCTCCATCATTGTGTAGGAATGTATGAGAAATGATGATAGGAAGCGTCTTATCAGACTTGCAACCTTGGAAAGAAAATTTACTCAGGAAGCGCCCTTATGAGCTAGCTACCTGTCAATAGAAGCATCTTGTTAGACTAGCAACTGTTTGGAGAAATATTTCCGAAAAGTGCCCCGAGAGCTGACTAATCGGGAGAGTTTAGGAAAGTGCCCCTCATGGGCTGACTAACCTTTGAATTGAATGCCTCAAAAGGTGCCCCCTATGGGCTAACCTTGAGGTAGATTTTTAGGAAAGTACCCCCTATGGGCTAACTAACCTTTGATGGGATTGTCTCAAAAAGTGCCCCCTATGGGCTAACCATGAGAACAGATTTTTAGGAAAGTGCCCCCTATGGGTTGACTAACCTAGAATTGAATTTGCCTCAAAAAGTGCCCCCTATGGGCTAACCATGAGAACAAAGTTTTAGGAAAGTGCCCCCTATGGGCTGACTAACCTGGAGTTGAATTTTGTCTCAAAAAGTGCACCCTATGGGCTGACCATGAGAACAAAGTTTTAGGAAAGTGCCCCCTATGGGCTGACTAACCTGGAGTTGAATTGTCTCAAAAAGTGCCCCCTATGGGCTGACCATGAGAACAAAGTTTTAGGAAAGTGCCCCCTATGGGCTGACTAACCTGGAGTTGAATTGTCTCAAAAAGTGCCCCCTATGGGCTGACCATGAGAACAAAGTTTTTAGGAAAGTGCCCCCTATGGGCTGACTAACCTTGAATTGAATTTGCCTCAAAAAGTGCCCCCTATGAGCTGACCATGAGGACAAGGTTTGAGGAAAGTGCCCCCTATGGGTTGACTAACCTGGATTGGACTTGTCTCAAAAAGTGCCCCCTATGGGCTAACCATGAGAACAGAGTTTTTAGGAAAGTGCCCCCTATGGGCTGACTAATCTTGAATTGAATTTGCCTCAAAAAGTGCCCCCTATGGGCTGACCATGAGGATAAAGTTTTTAGGAAAGTGCCCCCTATGGGCTGACTAACCTGGATTGGACTTGTCTCAAAAAGTGCCCCCTATGGGCTAACCATGAGAATAGAGTTTTTAGGAAAGTGCCCCCTATGGGCTGACTAACCTTGAATTGAATTTGCCTCAAAAAGTGCCTCCTATGGGCTGACCATGAGGACAAAGTTTTTAGGAAAGTGCCCCCTATAGGCTGACTAACCTAATATAAAAATGATATCTAGGAAGGCATCTTTATAGACCGACCTTGGGAGAGATCTAGGGAAGTGCCCCTTTTTGGGCTGACTACCCTATGATGAAAATGATGGCTCAGAAGGTGCCCCATGTGGGCTAACCTTGAGAGGTCTGGGGAAGTGCCCCTTTTTTGGCTGACCACCCTATTAAAGGGCATGTTCAGACAAGTGCCCTACTATGGGCTGACTCATCTTATGCTTCTGAATATACTTTCTACAGCCTGAACTAAATGTTGTGATGATATGATGATAGTTATTTATTTTAATATGCTTGCCAATTTATCGTGGATAGCAACCAAACAAATGAACCTTCGGGCTGGTTTGCTTCTGCTTCATTTCTTCTTATCTTGACACAGGGTCGACAATTTTGATGTGCTCCCTTTCTTTATACACAGCGCTCTTTTGACGGTAATGTTACCATAATAACGCGCTCAGTTTTAATGCTAAAAAATAGATAGGATTATATCACAAACCATATTAAGATTCATTATCATTTTAGTGTTTATTTTTCATTGGTGAAATGGTGGGTAATGTGTTTAAGGATATTTGTTATGGTGCGAATTGATTTGGATTATTGACCATTCAGGGATATTAACTTTGCTTGTAAAAAGTAAAAAACTTGACTCAACAAATTTTACACCAAACATTGGCTTTCATAAACATTGGCAAAATTTCAATTCCCTTGCCTAAGGATAGTACATCTTTACAGCATCTGTGTTAATGGGGTCTCTCAACTCGGGACCATCCATCTAAGTTAATATCAGAGCACCTCCTGACAGAACCTTTTTTACCACATATGGACCCTCATAGTTTGGGGTGAATTTTCCTCTGGAGTCTTGCGCGTTCGGGAGAACCCTCCTTAACACAAGATCCCCCTCTTTAAAGTACCGAGGCCTCATCTTCTTATTAAATGCTCGGGCCATTCTTTGTTGGTAACACTGGCAATGACATAATGCGGTAAGTCTTCTTTCATCAATCAGATTCAGCTGATCAAGCCTCTTCTTTACCTAGTCTGATTCGGTTAACTGAGTTTCTGACAGGATTCTGAATGATGGTATCTCAACTTCAACTGGTAGCACTGCCTCTGTACCATATACCAATGAGTAAGGGCTAGCTCCTGTAGATGTTCTTATTGAAGTCCTGTAAGCCATGAGAGCAAACGGTAACATTTCATGCCAATCTTTGTAAGTTGTTGTCATTTTCTCGATGATCTTTTTAATATTTTTGTTAGCTGCTTCTACTGCCCCGTTCATTTGAGGTCGGTAGGGAGTTGAATTTCTGTGGTTTATGTGGAATTGTTGACATAAAC
Source organism: Laguncularia racemosa (assembly GCA_037954665.1). NCBI lineage: Eukaryota > Viridiplantae > Streptophyta > Magnoliopsida > Myrtales > Combretaceae > Laguncularia > Laguncularia racemosa. The sequence goes on along the minus strand of JBBMOL010000030.1, from coordinate 3,881,936 downwards.
CTGTCATCGATTTGTTGTTAAGATTGGTACCGTTGTCGGTGATGATGGACTCAGGAACTCCGTATCGGGCTATTATGTCCCTTTTTAAGAAGCGGACTATTACCCCTTTGTGACATTGGCGTATGATGAAGCTTCTACCCACTTGGTGAAGTAATCGATCGCTACCAGTATAAATCTGTGGCCGTTGGATGCTGTTGGAGTGATAGGGCCAATTATGTCGATTCCCCACATGGAGAATGGCCATGGTGCTGATAACAAATGTAGCTCGTTGGGTGGAGCATTGATCCGGTTCGCATAGACTTGACACAAATGACAGTGTTTGACATATTTTATGCAATCTGATTCCATAGTCAACCAATAATATCCTAACCTCATGATTTTTCGGGCCAACATGTAGCCATTCATATGAGGTCCACATACTCCTTCATGTACTTCTTTCATCAGTTCGCATGCTTCATCTTTGTCCACACATCTTAACAGGGTGGTATCAGATGATCTCTTGTAAAGTATGGACCCACTTAATAGGAAATGGCTTGCTAACCGTCTGAGTGTTCTTTGGTCATTCTTGTTAGCCATTTCGGGGTATTTACCTTCTTGGAGAAAGGTCTTGATATCGTGATACCAGGGTTTGTTATCTTGTATCTTTTCAATTATTAAACAGTAGGTAGGCCGACTTTTGGTGTCTATTTTCATCGGTTGAACTTCGGCTCTTCCTGTTATCTGGATCATAGATGCTAGTGTGGCTAGGGCATCACCTTCCTTTATGTGAATTTGATGATAACCACTTTTTAAATCAATTTTTGAAAATAAACATAAATTATATAACTCATTAAGCATATCATCTAACCTGGGGATAGGATATCTATAATTTATGGTGATCTTGTTGATAGCTTGACAATCAACACACATGCACCATGTTCCATCTTTCTTGGGAACCAACAGTATAGGAGCTGAACATGAGCTAAGACATTTTCGCACGAATCCCTTTTGCACTAGTTCTTCCACCTGCCTTTGAATCTTTTTTGTCTCTTCCGAATTGGCTCTATATGCGAGCCTATTAGGGATGGATAACCCTGAAATGAAATTGATCCTATGTTCAATACCCCTTAGAAGAGATAATCCATCCGGAATGTCCTTTGGAAATAAATCTTCAAATTCCTGCAGTAAAGACACAACCACACTAGGCAAAGAGGAGTTAAGATCATTAGTTAAAAAATAGACATCCTTGTACAAAAGTATAAGTAATTGTTGCCTCACCAACATAGCTCTCTTAATCTCTCCTTTTTTTTAGCAAAAGCACTCATTCTCTTAATGCTCTCTTCACTACTTTCCCCACTCTTTCATACACACTCACTCTTTTTGTCACTCTTTCTTTTTTCTGGTATACTCACTTTATTTTCTCTCAATTTGCATTATTTCACTATCCTAACTTGATCCTCGTATGCCTCCAAAGGTTTGAGAGGTGTTAGCATAATGAGTCAGTTATTCATTACAAGTCTGTACACATTCTTGTACCCATCATGAGTGACCTTCCTATCAAACTGCCATGGACGCCCCAAAAGGAGATGCCTAACATACATTGGTGCCACGTCATAAAGTACCTCATCCTTGTAGTTGCCAATGGAAAATGCAACTACAACTTGCTTTGTCACTTTAACTTCACCACATTCATTTAACCATTGTAGCTTATATGACCTAGGATGCTTCAATGTAGGTAGATGCAATTTCTCAACTATCAAAGAACTCATAACATTTGTATAACTACCACTATCAATAATCATGCTACATACCTTACCACTCACATGGCACCTAGTATGGAAGATGCGCTCGCGTTGTTCCTCATCATCATCTTCCTTGGGTTGTATGTTTAGAGCACGTCTAGTGACCAACATCTCTCCTTTCACAGGACCCTCTACATCAACATCACTACATTCCTCCAATGGTGGCATCTCTTCTTCAGTTAAGATGATACTCTCTACATCACCATTATCTAAAACAACCATAGCCCTCTTGTCTAGACATTGAGATGCAATTTGCCCCAATCCTTGACACCTGAAACAATTAATATCACATGATCTAGTAGAGGATTTAAGTTCAGTTTTACCTCTAAGATAGATAGTTGGTTCCTTAGTCTTTGCATCCTCCTTTTGCTTAGATGCATCCTTATTATTCTTCCAAACCGTCTTCCTTGAAGAGCTAGAAGCAGAGCTATACCTAAAAGTACCCTTAGACTTTAACTGTCTCTCCACCTTAATAGCCTCATGTAATAGTTTCTCCATCTCCACATAATGATGCAATTACACAATGCCAGCTATCTCTCTATTCAGGTCATTAACAAATCTAGCCATTGTTGCCTCACATTCTTCTTCTATGTTAACCCAAATCATAGCTACCTCTATCACTTTGTAATAATCCTCAACACTCATGAAACCTTGAGTCAACCCCTGCAACTTTCTGTATAAATCCTTATAATAATAACTAAGCATAAACCTTTTTCTCATTACTACCTTCATCTCTTCCCATGACTTAATTGGTCTCTCTCCAATTCTTCGCCTATTAACCACAAGTTGATCCTACCAAATGCTGGCATAATCAGTGAACTCAACCGCTACTAGTTTAACCTTCTTCTTCTCAGCATAATTATGACAATCAAATACATGTTCTACCTTTCTTTCCCACTCCAAATACAATTCAGGGTCATTCTTCTCTTGAAAAGTAAGGATTGTCATCTTAATGCTTTCCAAATTACTATCTTGCCTTTGAATAGCCCTTTAATCTCTCCTAGAACTATCCATATCAACATCAGACTCATCATCTTCCCCCTCCTCATCCATGCTCCTTTTGAAAGACCTATGCTTAGAAGGAGATTCAAGATCATCTAACCTTCTATTCAAAAGTTTAAATTGATCTTGGACTACCTTCATAAACAACTTCATATCAAAATCCACATTATCTCCTCCACTACTCATGTTTTCACAACCTGCAATGAATTTGTTAGTAACAAAATAATTTTCCTCTCAAACTCTCCCTCACGTGTTTACACTCAAAAAATACGAATTCAATCACTCACATTTCACTCAATATTTTTTTTTTTAATCCAATAAACTCCTCCCTACAAGCTCTTTAACAAGAACCTTATCAATGACCCTACCAGGTAGCAAATAACGACAAAGTAATACTAAAAACAAGGGAATAATCCAATCTAATCAATCCAAGAGGGAATTTCATGACAAGCCCATTTTTTTATATATATACGAATTTCTTTTCTTCTTCTTCTTCTTCTTCTTCTTCTTCTTCTCTCTGTTTTCTTTAAAAAAAAAAACTCTTTGAACACAATTAACAACATAGACTACTAGCAATTTGTCAAATCAATTGAAGAATTCTAACAAGATGCAATTTTTTTTTTTTTTGACAAACAAGAACAATAACGAACAATTAAAACTCAAAGGACTAAACTAAAAAAACACAACAATGTAATAATCAAATGATAGATAAACTCCTAATTTCCAAGAGCCAAAGCTCCGATACCAAATGATGCGAACCTTAAGTTAAGATATCCTATAACCCGATTTGATGGAAAAAAAGTCCTAGAATCGTCTTCGAAATCAAGCAATGAACTTGACCCTAATTCGAATACCAAATTAAAACCAAAGCTATAATAGGATTATGATCGCTACAAGACACCTTGATAGGATCGGATGTAGTTCTTAATGAAGAACAACAAATGGTTTTCTTTAAATTTCATAAAAATTCTATCCATTTTTCGTGCCCAAAAAGACTATTTATAGTCTACAAACAAAAGGGCAAATTACAAAAGAAATTACAAGATGGAAACATATAGGCCAGCATCCTAAGTCGACCCCAAAGTCGACGGCCTATAATATAAGCCGACTAGGTAAGCCGACGGCCTTTATTCTAAGTCGGCTAGGTAGGCTAGCAGACTAAGTACCTAATGCCAACGGCCTTCTTCCACTCCTAAGTGATCTTCAACATCCTCTAAGTAATGACATTCTTGAAGCTCAAAATTATCCATTTACTAAGGTTACTCCAGGCTTTGGTCTTCATTATTATTATTGGAGATGCTTGAAAAATGGAAAATGATCTCTTCATCTCTTGGATTAATCAACCGTAATGATTGGTCCAGATGATCTTGAACAAGTCCATTCAAAGCTTACTCCATGTGTTTTGCCCTTGCCCTTGTCATCGATCTTCCAATTCCTTCTAATGGATCATTAGAAAGATTTGGTGTATGCTAATTCCCATCGTATGTCCTCTTGATCCCAAGAGCATGAAGGCCCAAAAACTATATTAAAACAAGATTTTAGCACTCCAAAAGTTCATTCAGCATCCTTTTTGGAGCTTAGCAAATAATTACTCCTTTTGTATGAAATGGATTCGACAAATGTTGACCATTCTAAATATATACCATTTGTAAGATAATATCTTGTATCATAGTTTCTTCCATTAACGATGTAGTAAGATAATGGAGCTCATCCCTCTACAATGTCATCAAATAGAGGCAAATGATCTAGCACATTAATATCATTATTTGAGCCAGGGACACCAAAAAATGCATGCCATATCTAAGTATCATATGAAGCAATGACTTTAACCATGATTATTGGAGACTCGTGATCACCTCGAGTACACATGCCTTGCCATGCAACTAGACAATTCTTCCACTCCTAATACATATAATCAATACTCCCCAACATACTTGGAAATCTACGTTGCTCAGCAACATTCAATAAGCACTCAATATTAGCAGTATTAGGCCTACGTAAATATTCATCACCAAAAATAAGTAACAACACCTTCAACAAATTACTTAACACATTTTATTATTGTGCATGCAACCATACGCAAGTAGTCATCTAAAGCATCACCTACTACTCCATATGCCAACATTTGAATAGATGCGGTGTACTTTTGCAGTGGCGAAGCACCAAGTTTACCAATAGTGTCCCTTTTTGTTTGAAAAAGGGAGAGTAATCTTGGAGCCCTTATACAATGCGAAGAAATACAACTTTCCTCATTTGAAAGCTTCATTGAAATTGCTCATCGATATATACTAGGTTATCTAAGTAGTCATTAAATAAACGATCACAACCTTCAAGTTGACCTCTATCTATGTACTTTCTCTTTTGTCTTCTTGTGGAAGAACTCCCACATGGCTTTGAGAGTATTTGATATAAGAAAGTAATTAACTCTACTTGTGTGTTGTTCATCTTCGATAGAAATAATTCTCCAGCTACTTCATTGGCTTTTCTTTCTAGCTCGAAATCAGAGCTACTTGTAGACATGACTATATGAGGGAGTGAAGAATGGAGTGGATTTGAATGAGAATGAGAACTAGATAGTGATGGTGATGATGTGTTTGTTTGCTTATGTATATAGAACATCAATAGCTACTTTTATAATAGCTATTTTTTAAAAAAATTGATTTGAATGATAGACACTTTTACAATGGCTTGTTTTTTAAAATTGATATGAATGATAAATACTTTTACAATAGCGATTTCATTAATGAAAAATGCCCTTACAACAGCTAATTCCATCAATGGAAGATATTCTTATAACAAATAATTTCATTAATAGACACTAATACAAGTGCTATTTGAAAATAAAACTAATAGTTTCTTCTTTTTCCCATAATCTCTTTACACATCTCCTTATTCTATTACCTTTGTACTTTATCCATTGATGATGTATTAGTAAACATTATTGATCTTTTCCACTCCTCTTCCAACATTTTATTTGTTCCTTAACTTCATTAAATTTACACAACACCTCAACTATTTCATTATATGCGCTATTTAAATCTTCCAACTTTTGAATCACTCCTTTCAGTACCTCATTAATTTCAAGTTTTTCTTTTCCCTTCTTTTTGGCCACCACTCTACTAGGTGGGTAAATTACTTGTTTAGTTGACTCATCATTTGTTAGTGCATCATTATTAGAGGATGAATTGTTATATGCTCTAACTATATTCACCTTGGTCCACTTGCTCTGACTTTTTTCAACATTTCCAATTTGAGACCTCCATTTGGGTTCATTACATAATATTAGCCAACAATGCTCAACCATGAATTTTTTTTTCTCATTTTGTTTGAATAGATCGTGAGCATTTGTTATGTAATCATGCTCACTTTTTTAGCTTTGTGCTCGTCAACTTATTCGGTCATAATAAGCTCCAAATTTCATGTCATCTTTTGAGATTTTGGACTATCAAGATTTGCATTGTTGCTAGGTTTGCTTATGTGGATTCTTTTCCTTCCTCAAAGCTTTCATGGACTCGTCACCAGAAAGTTTGCAATGATTGATTATTTCCAATAATTGGAACTTTACGATCCCATAGCCATGCACAAATAAGAAGTTTATCATCATTCTGCTCCCACTTTTTCCTACGTCCTTGATCTCCTTCACTTTCATTTTCATCATCATCTTCTAGATTTAATTGTGTGGAATACTATGGATATTGTGAACTTATACTACTCAGTGTTCTCGATGACTAATCAAATATAGGTTGAGAAGAAGTTGTTCTAATCAAAGTGTATTGTTGACTGTTTTCAAATGCAAAGTGAGGAGGATATTGAAAACATGAAGGCACCGTATTTCTTGGATTTTTATTGCAATTAAATGCTAGACTAAAATTTTGTAGGGTTTGGCTCATAAGGGGGAAAGTTTGAGCATATTGAAAATTTAGGAGACCTGAAAAAATGCACCAAAAGGAAAATAACAACCACTTTGCGAAATTAGAGGCATTTGACATTTGTGTATTTTGTGAGTGCTCGAAAGATGGTAAATTTTGAGAATTATTGAGATCCATATGTTATCTAAATTTCCAACTAAGAGAGAGTTTTGTAGAATGGGGTAAATTGCAGTAAAATTTTGATTAAAAATATATACATATTATCACTTATTTATATTGGGAAAAAAAAAAGATAAGGTTGTTGTTGCAAATTTGCTACAACTAAAATATGCAAATAGACATTGAGGAGCAATTAAGTAAAAACATGGAAATGGATGTTGAAGCTCTAGAAGACCAATCTGCTAAATCAAGCCAAAAAATAAATAAATAAAAATAAAAAAGGAACAGCTACATAGAAAAAAAAATAAAAAAGAAAAAAAAAACTCACTTTATGGGTTCATTATCAGGAGAACCCATAAAAGTGAAGTATTCTCTTGTAATGGTGAAGAACCCCACTCCAAATACCCTTTTGCAATGGTGAAGAACCCCACTCCATAGATGCTTGGCATTAGGAATTAAGAGAAAAATCTAGCAATAAACATGCTCTAAGTGGACAATCACCTCATTCCTCTCTATCCATATAGTCGTAACCTCTACCATATCTGTACTATTAGTCATCTCTATACTTTGAAATCTATTTCTACTTGCAAAGCAATACCATAAATCAAGTTGGAATTTAGGGTACATTTTCTAAACCACATTCACATCCTGCTTCTTGACCATCCAAATAGTTATTTGTACTAGCTTCAATTATAGTTTTCCTTTTAGATTTTCTTGTTGAATTCCTTATGTAGTCCATATTTTGAAATTGCAATTTGTTGTTGGACTCAACTATTGTACTAGTATATTGATTTCTAAATTTCATTAAAAAAAATAATCCGAACAATGTAAATTATTTTATTATTTATCGGTAAAATCAACATAAATATATTAATGCTATTTATTATTTTTTTATAATTATTTTAATTTATTCAATATATAAATAATAAATTAGCAAAAAAAAGATCTCGGATCTTGTAGGAAAGTAACTCACCACATGTCATGTAGCATATACAGCGAATCATTCGCTGCAAGCCCCCACTCAATTTCACCAACTGATAGTTGTAGCCAAAATTTTTCATTATTTAAACCTTTCATCTATAAAATTCTTGGAGTGATTGTCAACATAAATTCACGGCAAATGCTATGCCTTTTTTAGTGAATTTATGCTAGATTTCTGTTAGAAAATTAATTAAGAAATTATGGATGTTGGATATTCTACAAATACTTATTAAAAATCAAATAAAGAAACTTTTTGCTTTTTTATTTATACATTTGTTTTTAGATGAAATACCTAATAAGTATTAAAAAGTGTAAAAAGTTTTTCTTTAACTGCTTAACTATTACCCTGAGGCACCCATAAGACCTAATCAGTTATTAATTGGTATATTAGCTAAAGATTATAATTTTCCACCGAAACCATATTATAATTTATCATACATGCTACGGTCCTCCCAAAGGCAATGTTCAGATGATTCTTTGAACCGCACTACTCATTACGATTCAGACTAAGCTTACCAAGATTATGGGTTTAGGGTTAATATAATGTTATTGAGCAGGCATGTCGCGATTTGTTAATAGAAAAATCTCGACATCCTCAGACGAAAAGCATGCCTTGGACGGACTGACGTAAGCAAAGCTTATAAGAACTCATAATTTTTCTTTGTTGTCACATTTACATTTACAGGAGATGCTTCTCTCCCTTTTTAGGACTGAATTAACAGTACCATTTGTCTCTAATTATTGTCTTGAAATTCCAAACCATTAATCATGCTTGTACTAATTGAGGTCTCTTTCTAGTTTATATGAATGACTTAGATTTTAAATTTACCAATAAAAGCTTTAATAATTTAACATGGGAAAATATCCTAATTATATACATACTTATCTCTATAAGTTTCCCAATTACATAAAGTTAAATTAATGTAATCACAAATTTATTGAGATTACACGTGCGTATATAAGTGCACCTCAATATAAATGCCACATATAAGGTTTTATAGTTCATTTATCATAAACATTATACTCCACGAGAATGGAACATATTGATTTCTCTTCCTATATCTCTTATAAAGTATAAATTATATAATCGTCACTTAAATAAAACTATATTTATCATTAAAAAACAGTAAATTTTCTTCATTTTACCGGCTTTTAGCCGGCTGTAATTGCTTTTCAAATAACTAGTAATAAATTATAGTTTGAATGAGAGCAGCAAAGCTGTGATTTGACGTAAGCAGGCAGAAAGGAATGAACACAAAAATAATTTATTAATGCGAAGCACTTTTAGGGGCTCTTATAACCATGCAAAAAGATGGAATATTAACATATTATACATTTAACAGAAACCATGCTTGTTCCATCTCCACCTTACTTACAATAGGCATTATGTTTTCCTCAGTACAAACATGTAAAATAATTAAACAATAAAACCCTAGCTTCGAAGTTCCAAATTCTTGGTGAAAGTACCATTATTCCCTCTTTAAGCCTAAAAAAGGTCACAATAGTTTTAGTAGCTCTTAAATAATGGTTTTCTAGACTAATTTATGAACTCATGGGAGCATGGGTAAGTGTAAATTCTTTAGGGTATAATACCCGTTGCTCGAGATAGTGTCAACACTGAAATTTTTTTCAAGACTTAGAGTAGGGTTTTTTAATCTAGTATGTTCCTTTTTAAAAAAAAAAAATCCTAAAAATGCATTTGTATTGCTTATATAGATTAATGATGAGTAAATATTAATACTATTTAGATATATATAATGATAGTAAATAGTTTTTAAGATTATTATAGTGGTATAAATATTAATTTTTTAATATAATGAATCAAATTCTATTCTTAATTAGTTAAAATATATATAGTATTTAAAAAAATTAAAAATTGATATTTATATTTTAAAAATATATAATATATTAAAACTTTATTAGTATTTATGAGTGCTGATCAGCGTTTCTCAAGAAATTGCTTAGGCCGGTGTTACATTGAAGAGCATGACACGTTTTTTAGTATTTCCCATCAAATACCCTGAATTCAATGCTTGCTTTTCACTTATACTTGTTGGGGAGCGGAAAGTTCATGCCTTTACTTTAATCCTCTCCCGTAATTACGTAACACGTTTATTTGAAATTCATAGAAAAGTAAAAGAGTAAAAGGGTCACGAGTGACTACATTCATATTCAGCTACTAACCTCGTATGTTTTTCCCCTATTTTGGTGTTTAATAATAATTTCCATATAAAATCTCCGCTGACATGAAATTATATGTTATGCTCCAAACTTATTAGGACACTTCAACTAGCCATTTATTATATTGTTGAATAGTGAAAACAGGTAAAGCTCCATAGCATTATGGATGTCTTTCTTTTTACTCTTTTTCCCATATCATTAACACGTGAGTTGGTTCAAATGAAGTCATAAGCTAGTGAGGAATAACATCCGATAATCAAATGCAATTACTAATTAACAAACACTTAGTATATGTAGCGCAGGCATGATTTAAGTGATCTAATTAACACACTTAGTATATTTAAACAAGACATCAGTTTACTATCTTTCATTAGCCGTCCACTACATTCACAAATACCGATTTATCCCAATTTCTCTATTCAAAACTGGCACCACCGGTAGGTCATCAACTTGCCTATTTCATACAACGATGACTTCAACGCTTGACAACAAATATGTAATTGTGTCACATTCAAGTTTCCGCTGTATATATGAGCATTGGTAGTTCTACTCACTGTCCTCATACTCAGTCCCCTCCCTTAGGTTGCCTGAGCTCATTAACAACTCATCACTAAGTTTTCTAACTTAAAACTGTCTGTAGATAGTTAATTAATGACCCACTTATCTCACATAAATGAGCTTCAACACTTGCACAACTGTAGATCATACCATCCGAATCACTATACCCATAATCAAAATCCTAGTCTATGACTCAGCAACCGCAAACAGCAATCACATCCAATAGTATAGAAGCTATATATAATTAAAATCTTTTATGTATATCTACTTTGCAAACGTATATCTAATAACCAAAGGTAGAGGCTACACTTACCTAAGAGTTCTTGAATTCCTTTATCCATTTTTAATAGTTGAAATCTTGAGTTCACATTAAATAAATATAAAAAATAAGGAACCAACTTTAAAGTGATTTAGGTAGGTTTTAATTCATTTAACATAAATAATAATCAACTATATAAAGGCTCCTTTTAATTGTCCACTATCCACTAAGTTTAGGTTGGCCTATTGGTCCAGCTCGAATTGACTCATTTTTCATTGTGTTTTGCCTATGGATTTCAAAGTTTAGATACCTAGGTTTTATTTTTATATCATAAATATTGGTATATAATGTTTTACCTATTTTAAAATTCTCAAACTTTCCAATCATTGAATAAATTTCACATTCTAGGTTTTATTATGCCATGCCTTTTAAATTTTCATATTGACAATTTAGTTTTACATATCTCAATTAATATTAAGTTAATCATTTAATTTTTATCATGACTATATGTCATTTAAATTCATAATTCATGTTAATATTTATTTTGTAAGTTATGGATTCAAATTGTGTTTACTCTTTTGCCCTTATATTTTTCTCTTTTTTTAATGATTATCAAGATATTTACATTAAACTAACCAAAAATTGTATTTGCATTATGTGAGAGTTCAATTTAAAGATGACCTGATATAGTCTTTGACAAAATTTATTTTGGTCTATGAAATTGCATTAGAGGCATAGTTAGAGGGACTTATACTAAAAGGCATGATACGAGAGAGAAATTTCAATGACTTTTCAAAGGTTAGACTAAATTCCAGAAAACAAAAATAAGATTTGCAATTACTTGAAGAAGATGGTGGCCGTTAAATTTGGCTTTTATAACAAACAAAATAAAATTAAAGAAATATATGTAGTGCATATTAAGATAACCAAAATAATTCAATGGAGTACACTTCGTATGTATATTGGTGTTTTAGAGTAAAATTACAACTATAATCAATTAATAAAAAAAAAGAAAGAATATTTTAAATTTTTTTTATTGAAAGCAATTACTTCGATAGTTAGACTAGACAATTAAGAAGTAAAATTCTTAGAAACTTAAGTAATATTTGGTTGGTAAAATTAGATAGTATAAAAAGAACAAGATAGCACTATATAGAAAAACAATACATTACAATCTCCTTGTACTATATGTGATGATATAAGGCTATTTTAAGTGTTATTGTGAGAACTTGCCTAGAGAAATATGGCATGAACTCAATAGCAAATAAATAATATAAATATAAATAAAAAGGTTAATGATACATGATTATTTAAAAAAAAATGTGCCAACTTTATCCAATAAAATTGTTTTTTATACCATAAGATATATGACATGAATTTTTTAAATTTTGTATCCTATACTAATTTGGGAGAGTGAAAAAGAGAGAAAGGGGGATTAAAAACCTATTAACCTCCATTTCCTTTTGTTTTCTTTCTATATTTCCAAATGTATTTACATTTCGTATCATATGCACTCATCTCTCTCTCTCCTTCTCTTTTTTCTTTTTTATTAGTTCCACGCCTTTTCCGACCATTTGCATTAAACCATCAAGTCTTCAATTATCAAGACATTACTTCTTCAGCGAAGTAACACTTAGGGTGTATATATATATATATATATATATATCTCATGTAAATAACGTTGGGGCCAAACTGGGCTTCTATTGGGCTGAGAATGAAGATCGCCATCCTTGCTAAATCAAAAAATAGCACCAGCTCACTCCATTTGGATCAATGAAAATGACCTACTCTAAAACCACATGGGCCTTGCTTCAAGTTCTTTTCTTAATGTAGTAGTGGGCTTTTTTTTTTCTTTGGTTTTTTTTGTAAACGCCAACTTTCGGCCTTACATTGCCGAAACGAAACAGATGCTTGATGCCATCCCATTCAAGTGCTAGCATGATTTAACCTTTCAAACAACTTCAATGGGAACAATATTCTTCTAATAGGTTATTCTTTTGTTGCGACCAATTAAATTAATTAAGAGCCCCTTTATTTGCTTTTAGGCCGCTCATTTCAAAATCTTTCATGGAGCAAAAGTTTGTTGTAGGGATGAAAATGAGCCCAATTTAGTTACAAGCAACTTAAATTCAATCTCGAGCTTTTAAGTTATTTGAATAAATTATTAAGTCAAAATTAAATTTCATGATATTTAGCTTGGCTAATTTATAAGTGTAATTCAATTTCAATCTAATTTAAATGCCAGTTGAATTCGAGTTAACTACATATATCAATATTATTTTAATTGAAAGGAAAAAAAAATGTATACATAAACTTCCAACTTGCTAAACTATGCACCTAATTGAAATGTTCGTTGCAAGGGTTACTACTGCAATTGACTATCACTTAATAGACATCTCTCTAGGCTCTCTCGCCTGGAGGTTACAATGTTCAAGGGATAATACAAAGTTGATGCATAAGATTACCATGGAGATCACTTTTGTGCTCTTACTTCTTTCTTCTTAACTTTCGAGTCTCAAAACTCATATCTAGGTATAAAATCATTATACAAGAAACACCAAATAGTATGTGTGAGAATCAGAACTAGTGAAGCCTTGGAATCTATGGAAATCTACATAGTCGTGTAGGTTTTATGATAAGAATTAAATGTCACATGATAGATGTCAAATCGAAATTTTCAAGATTTTACAAAATAAGGTACAAGATATAACCTTACATTTATATTGAAACCTGCTCAAAATCTGTGCTTTGTGTATTATAGGTTCCACTTTTAGAGTACTCACAATTTCTTAATATATGCAAAGTAGGGTGAGCCCAATTGACACGATAACACTAATACATATATAATTTGATTTGACAAGTATAGTGGAAATTCAATCTTTTTTACCAATAGTTAGTCATATGGTCAAATCCATCCCAAACCATCAATTTAAGTCAATATCTTCATTTATATTTGTTAACCTACAATTCCAAATTATGTTTTCATACATGAATGAATAATAATATTTTAACTTAAGAAAATGTAAGAATAAAAGCATACGAGTTCTATAGATATCCTTGAACCTATAAATATTAAAGGTGCAAATTCCATTGTAACTCTAAGGGGTCAAAACCAACTCTAACCATAAACCTAGTCCACATTTTACTAAATACTTTTTGGTTTCTTAGTGGTAGTCAAGGGTTATGCCTTGGACAACTATTTCAAATGCATATTTTTGCATAGCAAGGTTATAAAAATCTATAAGAAGCAAATGCACATATCTTATGCTCTAATTGCCATTTAATCAATAAGCCTAGATGGCATCACCGAACACCTAAGTCATGAAAATAGGTTAAGTTGTATTATCAAAATGTAACATATATTGTGTTTTCACATTATTGAGTATTTTAGGGTTGGTGGTGATTAATAATAGGCCTTTTTTTAGGTTTAGAGTAGCAACATTGGGTATTTCTAAAGATTGTTGCGTGGTTAATTGCTAGGTTTGAGTTTAGTGGGTGTTCAAAGGATGGTTGGTTCCAAGATTAGATTTGGGTTTGTGCTTGGTGTGGACATCCCTACTAATGGATATATTTAAGTAATTTCTTTTTAAAAATATTTTAAATTAATTAAACTTCATTAATGTAGTTGAATGGATATATTAACTTTTAGACTAATTTAATATATATTTTTTTATATTTGTGCTCACGATGTTATTACCAATTTTAACACCATATAGTTTAAATGGAATTATAATATAGAAGAACGATAAATATCTCTAAATTATTAATTAAATTCAAATAAACCACTTAAACTTTTAAAATATAATTTCACTTTTCCATAATTTTTAAAAAATATGAATATAGGCCCCTAAATTATCACTATATCTCCTTAACTTTTAAGATTAGTTTGAGATTTATTTACATATTTTTAAAAATAATGAGAAGGTGAAGTAACACTTAAAAAATTTAGGGAATATATTCATTTGGCACATTATTTAGCAAGTTGATTTGTAGGAACGTTCGAAGTTTTTAGCTAGTGGATACCGATACCACACATGCTCCAAGTTAGGACATTAATCAAAAAACTGAAGTAACCCGCGCGGCTGTGTGGAGTGACCAAGAAGTATATAAGCTGTTTTCATCCCTACAAACGCCTAACCAGAAAAGCATACCATCACTTGAGTCCAAATTTTCCTTTCGTGGGGTCTGAAAGGAGAAACAGAGAGAAACAAAAGGGATAAGGTAGTGTTGATTTTTGGTAAACATCAGATGGAGATTGGCGTGATGGTCTTTAGATATTTCTTGCTTGATATTTTTTCTCTTTTTAGACTATTTTTATATCAACTCAAGGACTTCGCTAGTGTGTAGATAATTTCACAACTTTAGTGCTTGTGGCTATTTTTTCCCTCCACCTATTAACATTATCCTGTGTTTTCTTATTCTCCCAAGCTGAAATCTACATTTCTTTCTCGAGAGCTCTATCTCTATAGTAATGGCTGCAACATCTGCCGCATTGTTCACGTCCAGGGCACAATCACTTTGCACTGCACAAGCTGTGCCAGCCAGGAACGAATGCTCATCAGCAACAAATTCTTTTGGTGAGTGTTTATTTATTTTTTAAGCTTTTGGCCTTTATTCGATTGGATTCTGATCCTTTTGGAGTGCTTCAACAAATCTTAAATTCTTTTGAAACATGTAATTTGCTCTATTTTGCATAGTGGGGCGTGCCATGTATAGAGAAATGGTAGATGGTTTCATGCATATTGTGTAATTAAAAGATAAGACTCTAACCCATCCATGGATAGATGGTATGATCCCAATTTTCAGATTAAGTTTTCCTATTCCTATAAATGATGTACTCTTTCATAATTCCTCTAATCACATGCTATCACATACGAATATGGAAGCAAAAGTAGGTGCTCATATAAATGTTCTCCATATATGGTAGCAAATGATTCCATGGGAAATAAATAGAACACCATTTGAGTGGCAGAGAAACTTTGCAGATAGACCTGAAACTCTCAAAGGGTGCTTTTACCTCTCAATGACTTTTGATAATATACATATATCCCTTAAACCAACTCTTCAAAATCATTGTTAAAAGATTCATAAATAGTAAAACTTTGGGGATTTAGCGATAATTTCAGGTTATGTGTATTTTTTCAAAAGTGAAGAGGCTAATACACGATTCACTAGTTTATGTAGGATGCAAAATGATTAGTGTATAAGGTCTTGACCAATCGTTTTGAAAGTACATTTGCAATCTGTCCAAATCTTTATCCTAAGTTCTTGTTATTATATGATGCGGTTTGGGGATTGTTTGAGTTAACAAGCAGAGTATCAAAGCATTAACCCACTAGGGAACACCAATTTTGAGTTAATTCACAATTAACCTCATAGCAGAGTAGCGCAGTTGTATTTATTATGATGTTCCATATGTTCGCTTCCTTTGCATACTTATTAAGAGGATTGAATTCTTCTCAACATAGAACTTGAATGTTAGTCATAGGCAGTGTTTTGTGCAGCAAGTTGAATCATTCAGAGTCACAAAGGATATGCTTACAGCATTAGTAAAATTCAGGCTTGCAACAGAACTATGACAATTATCATTGCTTATGCAGTAAGTAGCTTCACGAGTGCATCGTGGGGGAGAGATGTAACCAGGAGGGGTTTGGTTGTAAAGATCGATCAGAGAGTCAGGGCAGCTGCTGCAGTTGAAACAACTCAAACAAGCCAAGCTCAAGAAATTAGGGAGTAAGATTTTTTTTTCATGTAGTTATTTATTTGCGCAACTATTGCTATATCAAGATCTTACATGAGAGCTTATATATGTTTCTCGGGAAAAGAAGCAAAAGTTGCTAGATTTAGCATGGAGAAGCTATCTTATGCAAGTTGCATATTATACAATTGTTATCACGTTATGCTATTGATATTATATGGTTGGAACATGTTGTAGCCTCCTCAACAATCCAGCAGGGAGGGAATTTAGTGGAAATCCTAAAATCCTTTACGTTTCTGTAATTGAATCCTAAAGCTTTCAATTTCAGTTGGCAACTGCATAATTGTTCAACATGTGTATCCTAAAATTTCTCCATCTGAGACCTTTTTCCAGGTATAAACTTCCATCATGGGCAATGTTTGAGCTTGGGAGGGCTCCAGTGTATTGGAAAACCATGAATGGCCTTCCTCCTACAGCAGTATGTTGTGAATGTTAATAATTCATTCCTGTTGGCTCCATCATAATCTATGATGCTCTTTTAATCATGTAATTGCAAACTTTTGACAGGGACAAAAGTTGAAACTTTTCTACAATCCATCTGCTAGAAATTTTGTTCCCAATGAGGAATTTGGTGTTGCCTTTAACGGTGAGTATTCTATTCCCATCAACTAGACCATCCAAGTCAGTGACTATCAAAAACAATTGTTAAAATTTAATAAGTTGATCTAAAGGGTCGGGTAACTGATTTGGATCAAACGGCAAATACAACCTACCATAACATTTGCATAATGCACACGCTTCTCTGGCTATTGTCAAAGCCTTAAACCATTGCTATTTGAGCGTCTTTTAGCATCGGTTGAGGAGGTAAGTGTATTTTTTTAAAAGAAATTATGGGGGTAAAAGCAGTATTGGAAGTATTGGGAGTCCATCCGCACTAGACTAATAGTTTTGTGGTTGTATACATCCCGCAAATTTAAGACAGCTATGACTCGTTTTTCTACCTACCTGTTCCATTTTACAGGAGGTTTCAATCAGCCTATCATGTGCGGGAGTGAGCCACGAGTTATGTTGAGGAAAGATCGTGGAAAAGCTGATTCTCCATTTTACACAATCCAGATATGTGTTCCTAAGCATGGTATGGGTTAATACCAAGATAATAGCGATTCCTTCTCTGCTATCAATTGTAACTCTATTCTTACCTTATTCCTTCCAATTTTGTATTTCTTGACAGCAATGAACTTGATCTTCTCCTTCACGAATGGGGTTGATTGGGATGGTCCTTACAGATTGCAGTTTCAAGTTCCTAAGCCTTGGAAAAACAAACCCATCGACTTCTTTAACGAGGTTATTAATTGCAATTCTTGTTTCTTGGATGATAATTCGCCACTTAGACCTTGTTAAATGTACTTTTTCGTAGTAAAAATCGTATTGACCACCCGTAAGAACTTCTGTAATTATATGGATGCTCCTAACTTTTCTGTCCATATGCTTACTATCTATACAATAGTATGAGATATCAGATGGCTATTATTCTACTATGGAGCCTATAGCATCCTAAAGAATGACAGACAATAAGTGGGCTATGCCCAATCTACAAAATGTTGGTAAATTTTGTGTCAACAAGTCTTCAAAGTCTTTGAGTTGTATTCATGGATTCTTCTTAGGCTTTACGTTGGAGTAGTGCCATGCCATAGCCGACCCTGACATTGATAAAATTGTTAGTCCCTAATGCTGACTAGGAGGCTATATCTAAAATTTAAAAAGTCAAGGACGTCTTGTATACATATAAAACTTTGCAAGAGATGCATTGACATAACTTCTTAGATTGATTTCTAAATTAAATTTGATGTTAAAATAGTTAATATCAGTCAATCGAATGCTGTTATCTTAAGATTCTCAAAGAGTTACGTTCTTGTGACAGGGCCTGGCGGAGGAATTGAGTGGGGAAGGTGCCTGTGACAGAGCAATTTTTCCGGACACAAACATGGTCGTTACAAGATGTGCTATGATCGGTAACTTGTCCATTGAAGGGGTATGTAGAACTTGTTACTTTCAGAATACAAGTGCATATACGTTTAAATTCAGGACCTCCTGTCTTGACATCATGCTGAATTTAGATCTACATCAATTTAAAATGAAACCTTTAAACTTGTTAAAAGTTGTTTAACTTACAAGATAATTTCGTTCACGAATTTGGACACAGGGCGATCGCTGCGAATTAAATCTTGTACCAGGATGTATGGATCCAAATTCCCCAGAATATAATCCCCTTGCCAATGTAGATGACGGATCATGCCCGCCTTATTCAGACTGAGAGAGTGAGGATTGATTTATTGCGGATGGGCATGAATCAACATGGCCTTTTTGTGTGGTTGTCTAGTGAAAAAATACTTGTATTTGAAACAAACAGGAGATGCCGTATTAAGCTATAAAATCTCTTTTCTTTTTTTAATGATGATGTTACGAAATAGTGTAACTTATCCATAATCATATACACGGCAATATGAAAAACAAATAGTATTCATCTAATTATAGCAATAGACTTTTACAGTAACTACACTTCAGAATTTGCAATGTAATGGACCTCACACACTAATTCAATGACTATCCAGCACTTCCAAATGAAACGAAAATTTAAAAATTATATTACATGTTTGATTGATTTTGTTGGGATGGAGACTTTGATTGATAGAATAGTTATTTAAGTAACTATAATTGATTCATTATAACATCATTTAAATGTTTAACTTCAATATTGATATTTTTAATTAATAGTACTAACATACAATATTTAGCAATGAGTAATTAGTATTTAACACATAAAAATATGAATAATAATTTTTTAAAACCTACCTACAGTCACTAATATGTATTTAAATATTATTAGTATTTATACACCACTCATCCAAACACGTTATATACTAATACCAACGAATCTTTTGTAGGGATTTTCTTCTCCAATTACTTATGACCAATCATAGTTTATGGAATCGATTCTTTTGATTCAATTAATTGAGAGATGCAAACGTTTGTGCTAGTAAATAAATTAGGGTGACATTTTCTGAAACGATTTCATTCAACCTAGAGACTTGAGACAACGAATTAAACTGACTATACACATTTTGCAGATGCAGGAAAGAGAGATATTATCCTCAAAGAGGTAAGAAAGCACAACCAAAAATAAATAAATAAACAAAACCAAGAAACCAAAACAAACCGGTCCGACCGAACCCAATCGAACCCACTATATGAATCAACCCATGGTATCTTCTTTTAATATACGAGATTATGTTTCAATATTGCTAAATGATGATCTTAATTATATCCAATCACGATGAAAAATTTTGATTAATAAGGATTTACGGATGGAAACAACATTTAGATACGACAAGGTTTACAGCTGCCTCAAGCACATACTCCATTGACATCCTTTACCTACTTGATATACGCCACTCATGTCCTACCCATTGTCCATCCCCACTTAATTCAACACAACCTCCTTTATACTTCCATTGACAACATTTCCACCTTTATTCTTGATCTTGATCTTGCTCTCTTCATAATTCCCGGCAAGGGAATCAAAAAGGATTCCGGCGCCGACTCCGACCACTAAATCGATTGTATAATGACCCCTAGTTCCTAAAAGCCTAATAACTTGTAGAGCATTAAGAGCATCAAAAATCCATGCTAATTGCCATCTTTGCATCCTCCTCATGTCCAATGATGCTATCACCGATCCGGCGACATGACCGGAGAAGAATAGGAAGAACGATACGTTCCCCACCGGGAAATCCACTCCAGAACCTAAAAATCCCTGAAATGAATTTAGACCCAAATAAGCATATATCATTTAACAAAAATTGGTTTGTATGTCTTTAGCTTGTACTAATATATAATTTTTCCATCAAATGCTATACTACACATAAATAAGCATATATCATAAATCGGATTAGATACAGAAAAAATGATAGCATTGTTCTCTTTATAATCTACCTAGCTCCATAGCTTTTGTACAACTGTAGGAAATGGAAATTCTCACCATCATTGACCACAAAAACAATGGGCAAAAGCCAATGGAGGACCACCTAGAAGAATTCAACAGCTCATAAAATGCCACTTTTCAGATACCACAAAGGGTGTAGGGAGAATTCTCAAATATATATATATATATATATATATATTGTTAAAAATAGAAAATGAACATGCCAAAATTTGAACCTTAATTTAATCAAAATTTGAGGAAAAAACGAATTTGTATCTATGTAAATATATATATATATATATATATATATCCAAGTTTGGCATTAAATGTGCCAATTTTGTATTTCAGTCTAAATCGCATTTAATCACATACATACATCATTTATAGAAGTTACTACGTGATAAGACGAGATATGGGCAGGAGCATTCCAAACTCTATTAACAGCTGTCAAGCTGCACAGCTGGTAGATCTGAGCTAACTAGGGCTGTTTGCCAATGCTGAAGAAATATTTATCAGTTAAAATTAAAAATTAAACTGAGCGAGAACGAAACCGTAAAAGAACCTTTCTTAAAAATAAATAAACAAAGAAGTAAATTAACCTGCGGAAGAGGAAGTTGAGTGGAGTAACCAAGAATTCCTCGGCAAGTAAACATGAAAAGCGCCGAGATCGTCGCTCTAGGCCGTCCTTCAATCAGCCACGTCCATAGTATATACGTTGTTTGCATCCCCACGAACACCTAACCACAAAACCATACACACACATCAAAAATTATTTAATACTTTTCTTAATCATGCCAAAACACGAATTTTCAAATACATTCGGGTCCAGGTCCAACGATATCTAATATAAATTCCCAGATAACATAAAAAACCGACAACTATGCAAACTAAAATATAAAAAGAAATATAATCTTGATTACGTATATTTTATGAATTACTTTACTATGTACTTATTGGTACATACAAGTCCTAAAATAAAATATAATACATGGTGACATTGATATAAAAAATGAAAAACGAATCCACGATTCTTGTTCCTGTATAAGTTGTTAAATACGAGTTTGGTGTCACCCACAAGTTTGTACTATCACACGTCAAAGCCATCCAAAAAAAAATACATTTTGAAAAATATTTGGTTAAAGAATTCCAAGATCTCATCACACGACGGCCTACCGTATTGAGACCAGCCAAGATGGTATTCAGCTCCGGCGAGGCGGCCAGCCACCTATTAAGGGACCGCGTGGCGATAAACCCGATATCGAAAGGCGGCGAATCGGACGGCACCATTAGGAGCGTGTACTCCACCCCCATGAAAAACAACAAACATGCCCCAAAGAAGCATATAGGCCAATGGTATTTAGCAACATAAACAATGTCCTCCATAGTCCAATTGATAAATGATGTCTTACCATAAATTGCACCACTAAACCCTAACCCTAAGCAAGTACCACCACAACCATTGGTCATGATAGCCTTTTTAGGCATGATGTCCTCCTCCTCCTCCTCTTCTTCCTCCTCCTCCTCCTTAAGGCTATATTTCCCGTTGGAAGATGTTGTGGGGTTGTGTTTATCAAGGATTTGACTATGTCTAAGCTTGAGAGAACGAATGTTGTGGGGAGGAGAGAGAACTATTGGCGCCATTGATGGCCTGTATAGTCGTTAGAAGGGGACAGAGAAATGTGAGGAGAAGGGTGTGTGTGGATGATATAAAACATGGTGGAAAAGTAGGGGTGGTGGGCGGAGTCTCCTAGGATTATTATTTTGGTGGGTGGGAAAGGATTTATGGTAAATTGTGGAATAGTCATAAATGATAAATGAGAGTGAAAAGAAAAATAAAGAAAAAGGTAAAATTAAAATATTAACTGCCAAGTCGGACCATAAACCAATCAAGATATACGGGTAGAATAACCCTACTGAAGGAATGGAAATGTAATGTTTGTGAGTAACGAAATAAACGTGTGGATATATATATATATATATGTATTAGGTAAGATTGCTTGTGTGTTATGGGAAAGGGAAAATAGTGCCTAGTGGAGACCCCACGCGGAGGGAAGAGCCGATTATTAGACTTGGACTTGGTGCACAGTGAATGAAAGGAAATACAGGCAATAGGGCTTGCGTATCGATTAGCTGTTTTTTCATTTCATCGTATGTGCACTCCTTTTTCCCTTCAATGTTTGATAACTACCGATCTCGTCATTTGCTTTCACATTTGCGTTCTTAGTGCATGGATTCACGTGATTTTCTTGGGTCTGGGTCCAAACCCCAAAAAAAAAAAAATCCACGATAAACCTAGTCCATTAAACGTTATTGAAAAAAAAAAAACCCAAGCACACGCTATGTGTAAAATATAGATGTCATAGAAGAGGTCATAAAAAAACCATTCTGCATCCACACCTATCTTTTAAGAATAGTGTTAAGTGGAAGTAGGACCGACAATTTAAGATATATGATCCATCAATGGTATGGTGTGAGTGTTAATGTTACTTTTGGAATATTATAGGAGTGGTTTTAAATGAAATTGAATTGATTAGAATTGAAAACATAATGTTTAGAAATGTTCATAAAACCATTGATTCTATTCAATTATAGTGGTATTTGTTAAAAGCGCCCTTAATTCGTGAAATATTATATATTAAAATATATTTTTATAAATTTTTATTAATGAAAATGAAATGAAATTGATTCTACTTCCTTAAAAGCAAAATCAGATTTTCCTTTAAAGCCATAATTGTCGGTTTTAAAAAATGATCTCTTCCAACTTCTAAAAATGTTTTCAAATATAAGAAATGAAATGAAATCTAGAATCATGAGTCTATTTTAAGTCCATCTGTGTGTATGAAATACAGTCATGATAGACTATTTTTTATTAAACTTAACTTATTTGTGTATAAATTAAGTCCATCTATTTACAAATGTGTGTGGATCTACATTTACAACTTATTTATTAAAGACATTAGGTATTTTACGATCTAGACATAAGACACAATGTGTAAATACAAAGTAGCAAATAGAGAATAAGGAGAAGAGTATGTGATGTAATCATTTCTTTTATAATTTAAATATTTGAAAAGAGACTAATGAGTTCTTATGTAATTTTACGACTTAAATTTTTTTTTCTAAAAAAAAATGAGAATCAATATTTAGCTTTAAATTGTATAACTCTTTTATGGGTCCAAAATGCCGCGTGATAAATCTATATAAAGCACGGAATTGTATACAGCAAAATACACATCCGCTTAAATGCATTCTAGGAAGATGTTATGGGAATGACCAACCCGTCTTGGTCCCCTACCTAACCTTTGGAAATCCAAATTCCAAATGCATTATTACCTAATGAGATGAAAGTTACAAGGGTCATGCGCCCAACAGTGGCTTGCTATTGGTGGCGTATGAGTATGACATTGACTAACCCAACCCCACGGGCAACGACAGCGTACACGTACTTGTACATATTGTGCTTGCCAGGACGGTGAAGTCGAGACCAATGGCGTCTTGATTACGTTGTCTGTTACGGCCATTTTACTTTTACCTAGTTATTCTAGTGAGATTCGCTTTTCGCTGTTGGGATTATATGCCCCTGCCCGGTTCCACAGAACCGTCATAGCTCCATTTAAAAACTTTCATTCTCTTTATTGGCAATTTTATGAAACTCTTTGTTAGTTAATTACAAAAGTAAAAAGTACGTTAAACTTACCTTACAGATATACTAATTGTATGTTCACTTAAAAGAAATAGTCATTTTATTTCCTTTAATAATTATCAATAAATTGCTATATTTATTCATGAATAAACCTAGTAATTATAATAATCATCAATAAATTACTATTATTAAAAATATTAAATAACAATCTATTTCTCTAACTCATAAATTACTATGCAATGACTCATTTGCCATATATCATGATAAATTATATTTATTTTGTAATGATTATAAAAAGTAAAAAATATCAGGATTTTAAAAGTAAATTTGATGATTTATTTTTTATTTGTCTTACTCATTATTCGTTTTTATGTCAACTAAATAAAGTAATAGACTCATAATAGCTATTACATATCTATTCAATTCCTATAAATAACATATTGAGTTGTTTCATAGAAAATATGATATTATGAAATTTCATATCATTATCTCATTGTTATAACTAGGTCAACCTTGAGTTTAACTTAAAATTTAAAAGTTTGAACTTGACTTCAATTGGTACCTAACAAATTCAAGCTCAACTCAATCTAGTTCATCCAAACTCAGTTTATCTAAAAATTATTTTTCTTCTTCAAGCTATATTCAGACTCAACTTGAACTTAACTAGTATTTATACTCTAGTCAAAGTCAATTAGGCTTACAAATTAGTAAACTAAATTTTATAAGATTTTAAGTTCAATTCGATTAACTATAAAAGTAGTTTCAAGTCTAAGTTCATTCAACTATTCTCGAGTGAAAAATAAATATAACTTGATAGATATACAACCTTAATTAAGGTAATGTTGCAAATTTTCTAAAGAGTGCTTGAATCAAGCAATAAGAAGTATAATTAGAAAGCAAGAAGAGGAAACGAAACAAATTATGCTCAAGAATCACGTTAGAAGTGCAAGTAAACATGCTTTGTGGCACATGCATTTGTTGGGACTTTTGAAAAGATGGACAACACTAGGTTTTCTTTTCTTTCTTTCTTGCTTTTTTTTTTTTTTTGTCTTTCTTTTTAGTTTTTTTATACTATTTTTTGAAAGAAATTTGGATTTTGGACCCCAAAACATTCATGAAGTTCAATGAATAAATAAAAGTTTGTGTATGTTAAAAGATAATCGTTTAATCTTTTCATTCCAGACTTATCCAACAAACACATATAACTTAATTACGGCAGGTAAAATTTTTTTTAAATATCATCGTCAAGAAAGTATTCACGGACCAATCTTTTAGTTTAAGTACACAAAACCCTAGATGGGTAATTAATAATTACCTTCCTCAAATGCTCAATTAACAATTCAATTTGACATTTCAAAATATAAATAAACTAAATCAAAATTTTCATACTAAAAATGGATAAAAAATAAAATCAAATAAAAATTTTTCCTTTTTTTTTCTTAATTTGACTCACAAGATAAAATAGTTCAATCAAAAACCAAACCATACCCACACCCAATATCTATATCACCTTTGCCTTTCTCTTGCAAGATTGTGTTTAAATGCTACACTGTGGCTTCCTATTGCTAGATTACTCAGCTTAAATATATTGCTATTCTGTCTTACTTGAAGCCACTAAAGAGTGGTGGCAACAAGAAACTACCTTAGTCTCATCTAACCACCAAATCCTTTTTCTTTTTTTATTATTTAATTTCCAAAGCTCTAACCACCAAATTAAATGATCAAATAATCGAATTAAAAAAAGCAATTGCACGCGACACGTAAAAAGGCACACAAGTACTTCCGGTGGCTGGAGAGATTTATATTATTTGTTTGGTTGAAACAAGCATCGACAAAATGATAGCAATGGTCACTTGATTTGATGGTGACCGCTAACTTGGACCATTTATAGAAAATGTATTGTCGAGTAAATAAAATAAATTTTTAACAAATATGAGAATTTTGTAATTTTACATACCATTAGTTTTTACGAATAGTATTTCACTTTTTTTTTCATGTATATGAATTGAAATTTGTGTCTATTAAAAAAATACCTAAAAGGATGCAGTACATTATATATTCGTATATACTTAAAATAAGAATCAAGTTACAAATATAGTTCTCCTAATAGGTTAAAATGTAGAGTAAATTATAATTATATATTATTGTATTTGCTTCACTTGCACTTAGTTTCCTATTCTTGAAATTATGTGTTAAGACTCCACATCATTTTAAAGAATTCTTTTAAACTTGATGATACCATTTTATCATTGAATAAATTATTAAAAAAGGGTAGTAAATTTAAAGGGAAAAAAATTATAAATTCAACAGTATTATGGTCATGTAGAAATCCATATGCACCTGCTCTAATGATTTAGAAATGTACACAAGCAATTTGAAAGATAAGAAAACTAAGTCTTTATAAAACAAATATAAAAATATATATATATTTACTACTTAAAATATATTCAAGTCCTCTCCCTCTCGATGTAAAATACATAAATTAATGGAAAACAAGGAAGATAACACCCGCTTTAATTGTGCACTTATTCCTTGTTAACATATATTTTTACCTTGCCATGTCGGTGCCTTTTTTTTACCGTACACATCTTACTGGAAAGTTGGTGGGACTCGTCAATCGTCATGACTTTGGTGGATGTATGGCTCTTCGAAATCTAGACCATGCAAAGTCCTTTCCATTCTTGTAGCAAAGCGGCCCCCCAGTAATTTTCCTTTTTCCGTAAAACTATTAGATTACTGTCATTCAAAATGTTACTAATAAAAAGTAAGAATATAAATGAGTTGGACCTACCCATAACTCACAAGTATTTATTGGAATGACTATTCAAGTCGAGCACAAATTCCAACTGTGCAAGTATTGAATCGAATCAAAGCTTAGCTCCATGATATTTAGCTTAATAGCCTCATAAATATTATATAATTTTAAATGAAATTTGCATCTATATTATTTTTATTAAAAATATATATTTTACAAGTTTAACCGAATCAATTTCAAGTGTTACTTCAAATCAAGATTGAGTTAAAAATTATAAGCTCGATCAAGGATAAATCAAATTTGAGTTATAAATTTTCTAATCAACTTCAATATTGTACTATATCAACTCGGCAGATTATGTTCTATACATGTAACTTTATAACCTTTTTTTTAATACTTACAATTACGTTTTATACATGTAACTTTATAACTTTTTTTTTAATACTTACAACAGAAGGAAAGAGATTCGAATTTAATCCATCTAACATAAAAAATCAACGTACATACTATTATACTATAAGAACGCTTACAACTTTATAACTTTGTTTTGTACTCCTAGCTTTATTTTCTTAATTTTAACAACTACATCAATATCATAGCTAATAGTGGAACAAGTAATAAATGCTACACCTAATAATCAACAGGCTCTGCCCGCAATAAAGGAGAAACTGTTCGTTGAGACTAGACGTGTTTCCTGAAATAGGGAAGACAAGTCTGCTACCAGGGCAAAAGAAAAAGAAACCTCAACCGTATTTGTGTGCTTCATCTATTACTAGTTCTTAGTTCTTGGCTCAACTACTTTCTCATTCTATGAAGACCAACAACATTGTTGAGTGAGTCATTGAGTGAAATTATGGATTACTCGATACCGCGGTCCTGAGCTTCTAGTTCGAGTGGGCTCACAGTTTGGTTTGAAGTATCAGGTCTTACATGCCAAGAAATGCATTCAGGACTTCATACAAGTAAAAGCTCATGTCAAATTTTACCATTAGACGCTACTAATTAGTATTATAACTTTCCATTAGCACTTCGCTATTGGACAGTTATGATTATTTAATGCTAAGGTATAATTAATGCTCCAAACAGCAAATTTCACATAAGGTTTCACAAATCACAACCACCCTTTTTCTTTTTTTTTAACTTCTACACTCCTTAAATCATATTGAGACAGGCTTGATCAACAGGTAACTCAAGCAACCTGCCCCAAAGTTCGTAGCTAGTGTTTACTTAACACTCATTACCATGGAGTTATAAACCACTACTTATGACTGGGACTTTACTCGCACAGATTTCACACTTTCTATATACAGCTCAAGAATCGAGGTTGTTGAAACCTAAACTCTGGGACGGTCTTTATTTATATAGTATGTCAATCACGGTAACATTCTTATAATCTTACCGTCAGCACAAAGATATTTTCTTAGCACAGTAAACATAAAACACCTTCCCATACACGAGTTAAAACAACTCCATAGCGTAAACTTTTAACCTGAAAGGAAAAAAGGAGACCATGCAGCATCAACATGATCTAAACTAAGCTGATAGAATAGCCACCCTGATAACCCTGATCATATCAGTAAGAGAGACGACACCGGCAAGCAGCCCCTCACCATCAACAACCCAAATGCGATGAACATGTTTAGTAACAGCCTTGTCCATTACCTCTGCTAGTGTAGACTCTGCAGTGCAAGTCACAAGATCCCTCGATCGAGATTGTTGCTGCCCTGGTGCATATAAGGGACTAGTCCAGACCTTTTCCGTGAAATCAATTGCGGTAGCTGGTAACCATGATTGCAGTGTAGAGAGGTGCCATCCCCTTAAATCCGTTGCTGAGAATGTCCCCATCAATTTCCTCCCTCCTCCCTGTGAATTGAAAACCGTTAACGCTTAAATCAAAGTTCTGAAAACTTAGCTTTCCAAGATTGCTTATCCTGATATCATAAAATACACATTCAACGAGGAAAAGAACATTGGATAGCTTTATTAGATTAGACATACTTTGCCTGACTGAATACCATCATGCTTAAACAGTGTATGTATCCTAGAATAATAATAAGAAGCGCATTCAACATTGCCTGATTGAACAACATTATGCTTAAATTGAGTATCCTGATTGTTAAAAATAATAATAATTCACATGATGGATGAAGAAGCTTACTTCTCGGAATAGACCATCATCCTCCTCGTTCTCTTCAGATGCAACTATAGGCACTGCATTGATCAAAGCGGACCTCATGCACTTAATAGCTTCGCTGACCTTTGTTTTATCTGTGATGGCATATACGGTATGATGCAAAGCTCCTGAATCCTTGACAGAACGGGACAAGATATCTTCCAATTGCGCAGAATGCTCCTTCACGAACCTTAGAATATCCATCTGTGTCACCATGCGATAGGATGGTGCTGCCTCTGCTAATTCCACTCCGGAGATGCTGCTTGAATCATTGTCCAGTGGCACCAGCGCACGGTGGATGCCCTTGCTGAACACTTCCATGCAGTCCAGGACACTGCACATGATAAATAAAATTTAACACCGGCCATGCCTTATGTTGAACAAATCATTGCAAAACTACAAAATCACTCACCTTACTCAAATTTGATGAGTTAGTTAGATTCCTGCCTCAATACTCTTATCTAAGACTTACTACGGGCAGACATTAAAGGGAAGTTTGGTGGACAACCGGATAATATGCGAAGTTCAATTATAATTGATTAGACGAAAGAACTGGTATGAGATTTTAGGATTTCCTGAAGCAAAAAAGGTAGTAGAAACTCTTGAGTGTTTCAGTTATGTATCTCACTAATGCAAGTTAGATCGAATCCAAGTAATAATCATTAAAAGAGATCCGAAAGTGCAAATTTTTCCAATTACGACAGTGTTCCTTCCGTTCCAAAAAGTTGTCGAACGTTAAATTGAAGAACCAAAACCGCAATATGAGAATTCCTACCCGAGTTACCTTTTTTAAACCGATGAACTGTATAAGTGGGTTTAGTGGGACAAGATCACTGACGAAAAATACTCTCTCAAATACAATCCCAAGGATGGAATACCTTCAAATATACAGCAATACCCTGTTTGAAATACAATTTCAGTAAATTATTCATCTATCTATAATATTAGATGGCAAGAAGCCTCTCGGTTTCTCATTAGGCAATTAAGGAACAAAATTAATCTACAAGAATAAAAAGAAAACTGGAAAACAATTAATATACCATTCGTGATTAAAAACATAGATGTTTTAGAATAAAACTGCTTAAAAATAAAAATCTAAAATATGACAGAACTACTTATTTCTATAAAATGAAAATAGAATATTTAACTAATCAAGAAAATGTGCTTGTGATCTAATATTATAAATACACTCGCCTTGTATTGGAACTAAATGTCCAAAACATCTGCCCTTCCAGGTTATGTCCAATAAGAGAAGTAACCGGAGCAGCCATTTTCTTCTCCAAATCAACCCCACTACCACCATCACCACAGCAGCAGGCGCCCATCCCTTGATCATCACCAGCTATATGTGTCAAAATATCAAGCACAGTAACAATTCCTGTATACTGCTTCCTTAAGGCACCCCTTTCCCTATCGATCTCCATGATCATAGACCCTCCAGCTCCTGTCCTATGCCCCGGTGGTGCCGACACAGGCACGGCTAACACGTGGTTGGTGACAAGGGTGTTCATGGCTTCAGCCAAGGTCGCTGTGTGGGGGACATCAACAAGGTTTCTCTTGTTGAGGATTAAGCTTGTTATTTTGGTCTCCATGAGCCATTGCTTGCGTTCATGTGCTATTGCTTGCATGGTGGAGTTGAATTTGAAGGCTCAGTAATATGATAGTACGAGTGTTTTGTGTTTCGTTTAGTTTTTGAGGTTTGAAGTTTTACGTTTGATAATGGTTAGGGATTCATGAGCAAGATCGAGAAGAGGACATGGTATAAGAGAACTGTTTGTGCATGTAGGTGTCGAGGTTTTGGGAGGGTATTGTGTCTTGCTTTGTCCACGTATCGCCATCCGACAGGAAGAATAAACCCTTAAGGGAATTAGCAGATTATCCGATTCTTCATCAATTTGATGAAATTCCCGATTAGTGGTAGTAAAAGAAATTGCGAAGAAAGATGCTCTTCTTTTCTAAATTCCATTTTGAGAAGGTACTAATTCTTCCACTTCTTAAGAATCCACTCTGGAACTAGTGGTGTGTGATAACAATAGTTTTTTCGGATTATATGAAAACTTGAATTCATGAAGTAGAAGCAAGGTTTTGATACTTAGCCGTAAAATTTATACGTCAATACATATTAAGAAATATGGACGTATAAATGAACGAACCAAGGTGTTTAAAATTACAGTTTCTATAATTATAGACTTATTAGGGGTTGTTTATAGAAGTGCATTTAAAAACACCTTATTTTAGTTAATAGTATTAATAGTTATTTAAGTTTTTAACTAGATAATAATATTTAAATTAAAAATATTATATAAATATATAAATTATATAATATTATATTATGATAACATTATATTAGCAAAAACACACTTGCAAAATAAAAGACGATAAAAAAAAGAGTTATTTATGAAAATTATGAATATAATAATAATTGATTAAAAAAAATTTAATAAAGACATTAGTAAAATTTAAAATAAAAAAATCTCATGGATTCGGCCTTCCGAGCCAATCTATAAACCATTTAAATTATTTTCAAATCTAAATATAAAAAAACTGCATTTTACTATTCAATTTGACTCGATGAACAACTAAAGCTTTATCGCAGGAACATGTTCTATAAAACTATATATGGGATATTACATATATCCATAAAGAGTACCAAAATTAAATCTACCCTCTCTGGCATAGGAAAGAGAAGGACAAGCACATGGAACAGTAGTACAGAGACAATCTGATATGATAAAAAGGGAAAAAAAAATTATCAAACATTACATTACAACTCAATTGTAAGACTACTATTAGAATCTGGTGATATATTAAGAAAATACAGTACACGTTTATGTACATGAATCATCAATAAAGCGAGTCTCCTACATCTTACACTTTAAAAAAAGAGTTTACATTTTATCTTTTCTACAAACAAAACAGTAATTGCAAGGCTGACAAAACTCTATGAAAATGTATCCTCACGATCACCTTCAGCAATATCACCTTCCTCCATATTGCTGAACTCTAGAAAATGCGTAGGCCTGTGATCCTCGTGGTAGTACTCTCTAGGTGTCCCAAGTTTCATGCCGTACTTCATGCTCGAGGTATGCTTGACCCCCATAAAGTTGTAGTTCCATGGGCCATTATCCGGTATCTGCATGTAAGAACAATAAGAAACAGATCATTTCACAGGAACATTCTTGGAACACGCAGACGGTTAGAATGATGGATCTCATCGTTTCATTGATGTTGGCGGTTGGTTGGGGATGAGGTGGGGAGTGGGGAGACGGTGTTGACATGGCACAATGGTCAGTTTGGATTATGGTCTATGTCAACCAAACCAAGAATACGGAATTTCCTTTTTGAAGGCCCGGTAAATGGTTCGCTTTGGATTATAAGTTAAACCAAGCCATACACACCAGTATCTACCGGAAACAAGGCTAATTCTGAAATGTAAACTTAAAATACTTATTATCCCGATTACACAAATGACAGCATATAAATACAAGTCATGAAATCAGAAATATGCTACTGTACCACAGAAGATTGAAATTCATGTACTGCCAGAGAAGAATAATCATAGGGACAACGTAATCTTACCATGTAGAATCCAAGGAAACGGTCACTCAGAAGCATCTGAACTTTCTCGTAGTGAGTTGGAAGATAACCATGGGGATTGCTTCCAGTGTCCTTGTTGACACGTCCCCACTCATAACCTGATGGTGTCAGCTTATATGCGGTTAAGGAGCAAGAGCCTGGGGTGAAACTGCAAGTCAAAATTATGCACTTCTCTCCATCCCACTGCTTATTGTTCTCCAAAATTCGAGCATGATTTGTTAAATCCTGCAATATCAAGTTCAAACAATTCAACAAATTATACAGACTCGGTAGCTTAAAATCAAGCATAAAGCAGGAGAACTAGAATACTTCATACTTGTGGTGATAGCTGAGGAAGTTCGTTTGGCTGTGTATGCATCCATCCCAGTGGTTCCAAGTCATTCAAGAAATCATGTTCGGGAAGAGAACTTGGAAGATTAACCTGCTGGTGTGTTCCCAGCTGAGGTGGCATGGCGATACACCGGATTTCCTTAACCTGAGGATTATCTGGAGGGCTTATACCATACAAATAACCAGCAATCTGAGTCCGAAGATCTGCTATGCAGATAAACTTCTTCAATATGTTCTTGGGCATAATATAAGTAAACCCAGTTTCCTGCATCATAATTTATGGAGTTAGATTTTGTACAAGAAAAGTCTGGGTCACCACTAATCCCAATCTAGCAGAAGTAAACAGAACAGTGAAGCTTTGCTCAAAGCCACTAAGGGAATTAGAGTGGAATTTGTACCTTTATGTCCTCTGAATTGACATATATATGATTAACACGAAGGTAAAGATTTGTTGCAGATATGGCCCTGACACGCCAATCAGTTTTGGATCCGAATGCAGCTTGCTCATATGGACTTGTGGTAGTTACAATCAGCTCATCACCATGGACATTTGTAGTGCGTGTTGTGACTGCTGTAAGCTGACTTGCTTCCTTGGCCTAAAAAGGAAGTAAATACACAGGTTTGTGAGAGAGAATTCACATACAGAATTGCATGCAGTTACCAACAATAATGCTCTGAAATATATCCATGTGGCAAAAATTAAACATACTTGTTTCTCAATTTCCGCAATTTGCTGTCTTTGTTGAGAAGGTGGGGTGATCTCAGCTCCCAATATAATATCACGAATCTCAGATTGTGTCAAAGCTGACGTATTCACATTGTTCTTCTTTGCATAATCAGACAGAATGAGATCTCTTAGAGCAACTTCAACCTGTGAGCAAGAGTATAAGATTAATTCATAAGCAGAAGATAGAAATATAGGCCAAGAGACCAACTATCTTCTGAGAAAAAAATAAATTACAGCATCATAAATGATGCAATGGCAAAATCAAGAGTTCATAACATTAAGTGAGACCTTGATAATTGTATATACAGTTCTATTTCTCCTTTTTGTATGTACCCCTGATCTGCTTTGAGCAATTGTACATCTTCCTTATATCAAAATGAAACTCACTATTTATCCAAAAAAACTTTCCAATTATTAGAAGAGAAAATTCAGAGAACTGGGGCATCACTCTAGCCCCTGAACGTTTTATATGGGACTCTGATAAGTTACTCATGAGATCCAGCAACAAGCTACAGATAAAATCAAAGAAAACCTGTGGTGAAGAGAATGAATAAGACAAAAAAGCATCCTTACCTTCATCCATTGATCATCTGTCAGAGATGGCCAAATATGGTGGGGTTCAGTGACAATGGTCTTGTCAGGCTTCAGCAGCATCTTAGCTTTCTCATTGTTTACATGAAGTGCACGGAGAATCAAAATGAGACGAGAGAAGGCAGTGTATGATGAGATACTCTTCAACCAATCATCATATATGTTGAACAAAACCATCTGAGGTTCTGTTGCCTTCAAAATCAGATCACCAAATTTTTCTATCTTCAAACAAGCCTGGAATGGCAGTTGCAGTTCACTTCCTTTAATAACAATATTCGGAAAATCAAGCAAGTGAACCTCCAAAGGATCGAGCATTCCTTTCCGGGTAACAATGATCTGCTTTGGCTGTTCTTCAACAGGTAAAGATCGTACTAGAGCAGCAACTTCTTCTGCTGTCTTCCATTTGGCCAGCTGACCAAGACGCTTCTGCCCAGCCCAGACACTAGTGTGGATGACCTGTATTATAGTAAGACTCATCATTAATGCTTCAAGCAACTAGAAGAAGCTACTTCTATCAATGAAAATAAAAGAAGAAAAGAGAAATGTAAGAACCTTCAAGAACAACTGGCCAGTCCTTGGATTGAAAATGAAGATAGCTCCATTAATGGGTTTTGTTGTCAGATTTCCTTCAAACGTCTTGTGGATCGTAACACGATACACATTAGTGTCGTCAACAAACCATATGATCTGGTTGCTGAATATTTCTCCATAGTTCTGAGAAGATAAGTATGGTTCTGTTGGCTCTGAAGAATACAGCTGCAAACCTTTTCTTATTCTCTCCCTCAACACATAAAGAGCAGGATTTGACTGCAGGCACAGACAATAAACATTCAGTGTTTGCAACAAAATAATTGATTACATAGCAATAAGACTGCATACAATAGATCTCCCATCAAATCCCAAGTTACCTTCATGATCTTATTCATAGCCTGAGCAAGTAGAGGTTTTGAACCAGGGAACCAGTTGCCAAAGGCAGAATGCAAGTTGTAGGCAAGATCAATTCCAATCATTACCCCTACAAAGATATATGTAATTAAGTAAACCAAAAATAAATAGCATGACAAATGTGGCAGTGTATAGAAAGCTCATTAAAATACCAGTTGGAGAAGGATAGATGGACATATTATCAGTTGTATAATCCATGAACTTGGCCCTTGTATATCGTTCGACATCATGTGAATCGTAATCTCCCCAACGAAGTTGTACATCTATCCAATATTTATTGCTCGCTTTCTGGTCAAAAACATCCTTTGATTCAGCCACAAGACTTGGCTTCGACATTGGCCATCTATGTGCTGCAAAGAGGAGAACGTCTGCACATGAACTATTCATCTTATAACTTTTTCTTGGATGTATGGTTTCCTTCTGCACAGTTTCAATTTCCAATGCGTCCAACTCCTGATCTAAAACTTGACAAAGATCCATGACAACACTCTCATGAATCTTTTGCCACAAATGAGCACGGAATATCTGAATGAGAGAGATCTTTAAGGTAGGGATCTTTCCATGCATGAATATCCCCGTAAGATCCAACTGCACTTGGAATCCAACATATACATTGGCTCTGTTAATAGTAGGTGACCACCAAAGAGTGAACCTTCTGTTAGGGATTTGATTAAGACCGGATCTTTGAGCATTTGTCAATTTCTTGTATTTCATTGATTCTTCAAATCCTGAAGCTTTCTCCCAGAAAAGACCTTCCCAAGTGGGAAAGCTGAAATGTCAAGAAAATCAGAATTGGTCAGTGAATAACTAACAATTTTATAAATTGAATATAGGGTAATCCGTCAACATATTGCCCCACACACACACAGAGACACATATACACACATATTTATGTGCCTCAAAGAACACATAAAAATCTTTTAAGCAAATAGTACATAGGAACTTACTAAGTTCCTTTGAATAGGGTGTGCTCCAATATACCCTCAACACCACCAAGAGCTTGGATGACATCAGTCCTATAATTATTCAAGTTCCAAAGTTTTCCATCATGCCTTTGGTGCGTCCACCAGAAAGGATTCTGTTTCAAAACCTGGTACTGTTTAAAGTCTGTCCGGACTCTCCATCCCTTATCGTAGGCAAGGGTATGTCGATCTTTCTGGAATAGTGTGTTTATACGAGGTATACCCCTATCCCATGAATCCTGCAGAAAGAAGTCCGATGACCTTAACAGGACCAATACTTAAGAAATTAACACATTCAATTACCCTAAGCATAAAACTGCCATACACCCATTCAGGAAGCACAAAGTAAAATGAATTGCACTAAAAAAAAAAACAAAAAAAAAAAAAACATTACCTCCAAATCTTCCAGAGTCAAACGCCTATTCTGTGCTTGCGCTTCTTGCCTCTTCAAGGCATATTCAGCCCAAACACGTTGTGAATCAATGAACTCACTCTCCCATGGCTGTCAGAAATAAACAGGATGGTTAGGCCACAAAAGCATATACCAAAGTAGCTACATCAGCAGAAAAAATATTCATAAAAATAGCATTGTTGTTCATGTAACCTGTATATATCGATAAAGATTTGGAATCAACTGATCCTCCTCATGACTCATTCCACTCCTGAAATGAGTGACACCTACATCCGTCTGTTTGCTGTACCGGAGATCACTTTGAGGAATTAAGATATGACCCATTGACAACATGCCAAGACCTCCAATTTCTTTTGGAGTGTAAAAAATGACAGGTGGAAACCTGAAATGAGATTAATTATTAAGATAAAAGCTAGGCAGAGGAAAACATTTTCAGTACAACTAGAAACAGGAAAAAAAGAACTTATTAAATGGTCCAACAGTAAACCTCACCTGCTAGGCATTTTAGAGTTCAACCCAATCTTGATACGTGTTTGAATCTTATTTTCACATTTGACCAGCAAATCTAAAAGCTCCTGTGTATGTACAGTGGCTTCACGGAAGTATGTCATAAGACCTGTTAAACAAAGAAACATGTATAGTCCTTAGACAAAAGCTATAACAAGGAAAACCTGGACTAAAACAAAATAAACTAAGAACCAAAGCAATCACCTATGAGAGCAGTGTTCCATTTGTTCACAATCTTTGTAAATGTTGTTGACCCTGAAGACATCAGAATTTGGCGGACACGGTTCTCAAAGACCTTCATGTGCTCATCGTCAACTCTCAAAAACGCAACTGCTGTTCGTTCTTTCGTTTGTTCATTCTGCAAATTCCAAACACCGTCTCTTGTATTGCTGAATGCTTCCTGAGTCATCCTTATTTTAGGTAGTATTCGAACTTCAAATCCACACCTAAATGAACAACAAATGCAGCATCAGTAATCTCTCTACTGCATATATCATCAACAAAAAGGGATATCCTAAAAATTTTCCCCAAACCAAAGGAGCAGAAACCTAATATACAAAAATGGCTAAAAGGCTCAACACACCCTAAATAAAAGGGAAAACCTTAATACACTAAAACAAATCCCAAGCATTGATATTCTCTCAATAGAAAGACTAAAGTGTACGTACATGCTGAACAGCAAGTTCGGGTTGTCCTTGCTATAGACAGAAACAAAGCTGTTCTCCCACTCCAAAGTTGTTATACTTCGAGGAAGCCGATTCTTCATATCCCAAAAAACACTTCTTCCAAGATTGACTGCAAAAACAGCATGCACATGAAAGTTAAATCAAGTACTTCATAGAAAAGTGTACTGATAGAAAAAAGGAATGCAAGTTAAAGAGAAACTTTTACCATCATGCTTCATGAGCCTCATCCTTGCATCTCTAGGCCAGCACTTCTTATTATTATATCCAACCATGTTTTCGTTATTTGGATCAGGATGCTCTGTTAGATAACGCTGGATAAGGTCACGGGCCTCCTCATGAGTGAAGCGGAACAGTATATGAACTCTGTCTATATATCGAGAATAGAGACGAATTGGGTGTCGAGTCTCAACTTTAGTGTCCCAGTAAGTTATAAACTCATTTGGCTTCTGTGGTGGACCAGCAATTTCACTGGCACGAGTCAAACCAAGAAGTAGGAGATCCAACACAAGCCCATAATACTGTACAACAAATGAAGCAAACTGAAGTCCCCGAATAAGACCATATGAGTTGGTGTGGCTCATATCTTTGTAGGACAGGACAACATTGTTTTTGGCTGTAACATAATCAGCAATGTTGTGGTCGAGAACTAAACGAAGCAGCCTGTGCAAGTTCCAATATGAGAATGTCAGCCAAAAAACTGTATATCCAAATGGAACAACTAAGAAGGAAACCCACAACATTAATTACCTATTTAGCATAGTCAAGTCAATCTTCTCAAAGAACTTCTCAAACTTTGTCTGAAGCATCACAACACACTGCCCATCACTTGTATCCCAAATTCCCTGTAAGTTATTTATGCCTTGGCACCACTTATAAACTAAAAGTGGAGGTGGCTCTGAATCAGCAGGTTTAATCCAGTTTGGAAACAGATGGCGCTTGTCCCCTTCATACCACAAGTATTGGTCAAGGTATGCATCAGTTATCTTCTCAAGAGGCTCAATCTCATATACCGGAATCAGATAGCTGTACAGATCCATGAACTCAATGCCGACCTGCAGCATAATATACAATCAACTCATGCAAGATAATTATATATACCTGCACAAAAAGGATCAGTAGCAATTAAAATAACCAAAAATAAGATTACTCACTTCTTTAAATGCACGTTGCGTAAGAAGGTGCCGCTTAATACGTGATAGAGCTTCATGTGGATTGTCATATGCTTGTTCAATGAGACCTAACTCTTCCCTCTGCAACTGATTTAATCTTACAGCAACACTATATGATTCTTTCAATCTCTCCAGAGCTAAAATAAGCAGCTTTGTGTCATGTTTATATGACAAGGGAGGAAATGGAATGGGAGAGAATTTCCTTGATTCCAACCAGTGCACAGTTGTGGTATAAATTGCCACAGCCTCTTCCGGTGTCACGTAAGGACCATCTTTTAGGTAATTGTGTTGGCGTTCCTAAAGAATGAAAGCAAAGCATTTTAATCAAAAACTACAGAAATAAGATGAACATCAAGATAGAAAAAAGACATTGCCATAAAAAAATAAAAAAAATAAAAAAACAAAACCCAAAAGCTGTAAATAATCAATCCATCATTTTTCAAACAAAGTGATGAAACAAAATAATCAACAATCTACCTGCTCTGCCTTGAGCCACAGGCGAGTTAATCTACCAAGATTCTTCCTACAAACAGTTTTATCAACAGTTGCACCTCTACGTATACGTTCTCTGTTGTAATGTGCAACATTTGTCCACCAATCAGCCTTGGATTTAACATAACGAAGAATCATGTTCTCAATTGGAACAGGCAGACCGGGAACCTGCAGATATCAAAGTGAGAAATATACTA
This sequence comes from Laguncularia racemosa, assembly GCA_037954665.1. Classification (NCBI taxonomy): domain Eukaryota; kingdom Viridiplantae; phylum Streptophyta; class Magnoliopsida; order Myrtales; family Combretaceae; genus Laguncularia; species Laguncularia racemosa. The sequence goes on along the minus strand of JBBMOL010000030.1, from coordinate 3,842,280 downwards.
CAAATTAATGCCAAAAAAAGGCTAAACTACAAAGTTGCAAGCTACCTTCCAAGGAATATTTGCTTTCCAACAGCGCCATGCTTCACTCAGATGCTGCAATATTGTTCTGGCCTTGTTCTGCTTTATCCCCTCTGGAATTATTCTCATAAATTTAGTATACCCCAAGGCAGATTGCCAATTGATCTGACTAGAATCCTAAAAGGCAGCCATCAATCAAGGAAAATTACCTGGCATGGCATCAAGAACGTCGTGCATGACAGCTGCTCGAAGCTCCAAATCAAAATGGCTCTCCACACGTTGCTTAGTGACAGTTTTTGCAACACCCTTTGAATGCCTCCCTTCAAATTGACGAGCCAGCAAGTTCCCCAGCCAACGCTCCAGCAAAGGTACTATTCCACGGAGAAAGAACAACCACACTCTCCACATTGGTGCCCAAAAACCACACCCAGGCCCTTTCCCAACAGGTCCAGTGTTGAAACGGTAATAAATTAAATGTTTTAAGTCCTTGCACATCCTAATTTGTCTCATAAGCCTGTACTTGTAACGATACATGCCCGTTAATTGGCCAACATGAGAAAATATGTACTGCAAACCATCAGCCAATTGGAAAGCATCAACATTCCCAAGACGGAACTGGACATTAGCATCAACTACAAGCTTCGTCAAACGTAATATCTCACGGCAGAGATGGAAAGCATTACCAAAACGTGACTTTTTCCTCTCTTTTGTGGTGAGTGTCTTCACAGGCTTCAGATTAAAATTGTAGTCAAGGTGAAGATAATTCAGATTTTTTCTGTGAATCAACAGATTCAGCATATTATAACCTTGCTTACAAACTTGCAGACCTGCTTCAGCCCAATCAAGCTCAGTTGTCTGAAAGAACTTCGTTGCTTGAAGAGAGCGGAACAAATGCTTCTTCTTCTGCGCTTTTGGAGGTCGATGATGCAACTCATTTAAAACAAAGCATTTCAACAATTTCTGATAGCTGACCCGGACTTTGACAGGATAGGTTGGAGGACTGCAAGGTTACAAGAATAATACATATAAAACAAGAGCTACAATCTAATTAAGAAACATATATATATATATATATATATATATATATATAGAAGAAGAAAAAGAAGGATCACTACATACCAATGCTCCTTGTACCATTCTGATACAAGAGGTATATCCTCAGCCCGCCGCATTCTTCCAGATCTTGTGTTAAAAGGGCGAGGTGCAAACAACAAAGATATTCCAGCAGCTGTGGTATCCGTATAAAGCTGAGTATCCTTTAAAAGAGGCTCCACACCATCTGGCAAAATGAAATCATCATCATCCTCATCATCATAAGCCTTCTTCTCACGCCGCTCCTTGTTAATGCTTGTAATAGGATGAATGAGAGGGTCATAGTAGAAAGCAGGTAAATCAGGATCCTCAGTTTTGATGTACATAACCATAGGAGTGTGATAGATACTGAGCTTCACTTTCCTGGGCCTATTATTGTAAAGATGTGGGAAAGCAATCCTGTACTCTGTCCGGAGGGGTGATCGGATAATGAGCTTATTTATGTCATTGAACTCATTCCAATCCTCATCTCCTTTCTCCATATCTCGATACAAAGGCTCAAACTTAGGGCCACCTACAAGATCATTCCAAGTACAGAGATGAGGCCACAGCTATGAAGAAAGCATTAGCACACACCTTAATTCCACAAAAAAAAAAAAAGAAAGAAAAGAAAAGAAAAGAAGAGAGAGAGAGAGAGAGAGAATAATATGAAGAAGAAGAAGAACAAGAAGTTGGCAAACATGGCATGGCAACAGGGAACATCCATTTTTTTTCATGGAGTCAAGCATATTTTCGCAAGGCCACAAAGTAAATCCTTTTATCCAAAGATTTAAGCTGCAACACCAAAACTGGTTGGACATCTTAGCGTCATCCTAGTTTCCAGCATTCTTGAGCCACAAAAGTAGATACTTAGATCCAAAGATTTAGGCTGGTTGGACATCTTAACATCATCCAAGCTCCCAGCATTCTTGAGCTAACCTAACTGGAAATCTATACATGGGAGAAGCCACTAATTAAGACTAAGTTTCAAGAATTCTTTCAAGCACTCAAGCCACATGGAGAATTCTTCATCTAAACTTTTTAGGGTAATTTTCTTCATCTAGCCTTCAAATCTTAGGAAACTATGAATGGGAAATATCTATATGACAAAAAGAAGCTTTACAGAGGCAAAAAATGTACACCGCTCAACCAAAAAAAAAGAAGTTCAAGTGAGAAACATACCAGGTATGCACATGTTCAGGGCTTTAGCTGTGAAGAATGATTCCATGTCGAACAAATAGAAATAATTGCGGTCAGTTAAATCGGAAAGAAGCTGCCCTGCAAGCCTATGAAGAGTGGCCATAATTGGGAGAGAGAGGTGCCACTTCCTATAGCTGGGACCATTAATGAGTTTGGTTTTTACAAGAGGCTTATGGTCATAAAACCAAGTATATACAGCAGAGTCTTCCTCATTATCTAGCTCCAACTGAATCGGTTCAAGAGGATCAACATCAAGAAGATTATCAGCGTAGTCCAGAGGAGGTTCCTCATCATCAAATGGTGGAAAGCGCATCCTCTTAAAATGCCGTCGATCCCTCTTCTCTCGTCGCATCATGATCCACATTGTGCCCCACTGAGATCAAGGGAAAGTTAGCCTCAATGCTTGACAAACTCTATACTATGTACACAATGCAAGAGAAAAAATCAAAAGAAAGAAGGCCTAGTAACCAACACCCCCTCCCCCACACCCCCCACCCCCCAAAAAAAAGACCAAAAGAGAGAGTGTGTTCAACAAAGGTGAAATTATGTGAACCTTAAAAAAATACCAAACTCTAAGCTCCATCAAGGGTGGCCACAAGAAAATATGTAATATAATCTAAGAAAACAAAAAGGACAGTCATACCTGAGCTAAATATATTGGCTCCACTACCCATGGAATTTCATTGACAAAAGTAATTGCACCAGTTATGTGATACAAAACCTTCACATCTCGGACCTAAGCAGGGGACAAATCAAATAGGAAAATTAATTATTTCAAGAGAAAAAAAATCTATTATAGGCACTGCAATGATAACAAGTACCTGTTCCCAGGGCATGGGCATGTTCTCGAGAAGCTTGTAAACTGCATGTGGAACAAATTTTAAAGCCCCAAGATATACACGTTTATCATGACGATATTTCTTTGAAGACATGTCCCCATGATCTCTGCCAGATTGACCAGCTTAGCCAGTAATGCACAAAATACACCCACGTAACAAGGAATATTCAGCAGGTAAATTTTAAATCACAGAAGAAAGCAAACACAAGAAGGATTTAATATGAACCTTCAGGAAACCTAAACTCACGGGATGGCGGAGAGCAAGAGTGACAAGGTACACATATACATTTGTACTTTCTTTTTTAATGAATGGGTTGGAACGCTAAAGCAGTAACAATATAGTTCTGTAGTTAACATAAAGAGGAAGAAGCTCATGGTAAGTCAACAATTTATAGCTTCTTTATCACGTTAAATAACAATACAGCGCGGTGACCAAAAACTCTGTGCATACTAAGTACACAACCTATTCAAAAAGCACATTCATCCCAGCAGCCCAACCTTATATTTTGATCTAGGCTTACCTAAAAGATATATTTCAAAAGCAGCTGAAGCTGTGTCCCAACGGGACACAAGTCTTAAAGAATACAAATTTGGAGCCAATCACAATCCTTACAGACATTCAGTCTTATGATGAGAAAAACAAATATACAAAAAATCATCATATCCCAGAGAGAGGAGATCCAACCCCCCAAAAACCCTAAAACTTAGTCCACAAAAATAACCCCAAGAACTCCCAACAGATTCTACATATCCTTATAGCAGATAACAACAGTCAACAGCTTCCAGCACTCATTAATCACTTTGCCTACAATCTATTCAACTACAGAAAAATAAACCTAAAACCACTATGCAACCTAACAAAGGAAAGTAAATTCCATAAAATCCCGTTCATAATCTCACAGCAGTACACACTCTAGAACAGCGATAGCCACAAATATGTGAAAGACGATATTATCCCACAGAAAGAGGGAGAGAGAGGAGACTCAAACACCCGTGAAAAAATCAATTAAGTCCACCAAAAATGAACGCAAGCATTCCAAAAGACCGTAAGAATGGCTATGTCAAATAACAATAGCTTCCCAACAATCTTGATTTTCCCCTTTAGCAGAATAAACCTAAAATCCCAGGACAACAAACGACATAATGCATTTTCGACAATCTTGACATCCCATTACTACTATTCAACGTTATTCACTCTACCTAAATCCGAAACAAAGAAAAAGCAACCAAAAAAACAATAACCAATTAAAATGAAAACTCTAGCAGTAGCAATCCGTGCTACCAAATTACCCAAAAAAAAAAAAATCCGTGCTACCGTACAGTATCAAAAACTCAGTTAACATTAGAACTACATAAAGCCCACCAAAAACAGTAAAACTAAACTTACCGAATGATCTTCCTGACATGTTCAGGAGGCATATCCTCCTTCTGCGTCTCGACAAAGCCAAACTTCCTCTTATCACCATACCGCTTCGAATTAAGCTGCATCCATTTACGTGCTTTCTCTTCAAGTTTCGCTTCCGTCTCAGCTGGAGACGGCAACACCGTATACGATGGAGCAGGCGGAGGAGGCATGGGCTGTGGTGGACCGCTCGTCCCCGGCGGCGCAATTTGGCCATTATTAGTAATATCACTTCCGCTCCACATGTTAGGAAATTTACAACACTAGAACACAAATGAAAGGAGGAGGTACTGAATTGGATAGGGTTAGGGTTTTAGCTTTCTTTTTTTCTTCTTCTCCTTCCTCGCTAGAGAAGAGGAGTGAGATCGGAAATGCAAGCGAGTGGAGAGGACAGGGTTTTTAAGGGATAGTAGTGGCGGTTGCACGTGAGAGGACACGTGATTTGTATTCGGACCGACTTTGGTCGGGTCGGTTGTGTCTTATGGGCTTGGGTTTGGACCCGTTGGCTTTTTAAGGATTCTCAACAGGGTAAACAGAGCGTGCTGCTGGGGCTCCTCGGATACCGCCGGTATCCGTACTCTTTTTTTTCTAATCAGTTTGTGAAACGTGGAAATGAGAAAAAGAGGAAATAAATAAACATAGCTTGTGAAAAGGAAATTAATGTTATATTACAAAAAATCCCCAGTTTTAAAATCATGTTGGCATGGGATTTATTATATTAAAACCACTCATCCTACTCCCATTTATACTTTACCATTGGCTTGATGAATCAATAATACTATATATAGTAGAATAAAGTCCATAAAAATAAGCAGTGTGAAACAGCAATTGTAAATATGTTGTTCCCTTTCTCCATAAATAATAAGGGTAAAACCACATTTTATCTTTTTGTTTATCCTCCCTTATTTACGCAAATTCAAAACTAAAACTAAAAATAGATAGTATTTTACACCTTCCACTGCCCCCAACAACATAAACTTACCAAGCTCCACCATTACATTGAAAAAACACTTGCAAAATAGCTCAATCATGCCACCTTGAGTTACTACTATTTTATGCTCCAACTAGTATAGTTTCTTGGTTATGGGGTGATAGAAGATGCAAAGTGCTTTTCATTTGTGGTTTTAGCTTTAGATTTGCATAAGCCAGTGAGGTGAAGCAAAAAGGTAAAAAAGTAATTTTACACTTATCATTTAGAGAGAAAGGGTTTGATACATTGGCAATTGTTATTTTACATTAATTATTTCATAGACTTTTTTCATACTATACAATACATAATACAATGAGCATTGATTAAATAAGCCATTGGTAAGTGAAATGGGTGGGATAAGTGGCCTTGATTTGTATGTTATAGACTTTATGCTATTCATGGGCCAACACATTTGCAATCAAATATAGTATAGTAATGATAATGATTAAATTTTAAATTTAATAATTATATTGATAGTAATATACTAGTAGTAATGAATAATGCCACAAAAACATCTCCATGGATTTCTATGGTCTTAAATTAATCTTATAATCTACATGTCACTTCATAATTAGTTGATAGATCCACATATGCTAACGAAAATATACCACAATTGAATTAAATATCATAAAATTTGAGTTTAACTTGATTTTTATCTACTTGATCTCATAATCCGTGTATCACTTCATAATTGGTTGATAGATCTACATATGTTAACAAAGACATATCATAAAATTTGAGTTCAACTTTATTCTTATCTAATTGAACACAAGCAACTCAAATGAATACTAAATTGCATTCAAGTTAGCTCGCCTATATCATGGTTTCTATTTTTCATTTAAATATATAAGAAAGAATGGAATGAAAATTTGTTGTGCCAAGGATGTTGTAATCGTGTTGTACCATTTTATTAAAATGCACTATGTGACATGTAATCATTTACAACTAGTTTTCCGTTTTCTTCGCATGTCTCCATCATTGAATTAAATTCTATATATGACACATTTTAACAAGTCGACACAATATGGTTATGGTATTTTTGGCTTAGAAAATTTTCATTTGAAAAAAAATGGGAAAAAATAATTCTCGGGTATTTGAATAATTTTGCATCTATTTCTTCTCTTCCTCTTCTTTTTCTCTTTGCTCTCTAGGCTAAAGCCAAACATCCAATTGCTTTAATTTGAATTACCCGATGATAACTTATATGTATTAATGTTATATCAAAGCAAAAAAGAGGTTTTGAAGAAAAAAAAAAAAGGGTAAAAATATTCAATTTTTTTCTTTTCCATCCTTTTTTCAATATATTATACAGCAAATAAGCAAAAGATATAAAAAGCTGAACTCAAATATTCACCAAGAGCTGCATGAGTCATGTCAACCCAAAAAATGGTGTTAGGTAGGACAAGAGGAATTTGCCGAAAATCCGAATTGTGAACATGAGCATTTTGTCCTCTAACCTATATAACGAACAATTAATTCTATGAGAATTATGCATTAAGCAATACAAATTTTAAAAAGTAAACACACACACACACACAAAATTACATTATAATATTCAAATTGACATTCAAAGCAACATGGGTGAAATATTTCGCATTGAACCTAGCAATCTTCTTAGGATTGAAGCAATGTTCAACCTAGTTTCACATATGCATGTCATTTTTCTACTAAATAGAGGATTGTCATATCACTATAAAAAAAGATAATTTAGGGAATGGTCAAAAAAATTCAAAACTTTTATATTTAAGTTCACCTTTAATGTCATTTTTAGTACACATATAACACTAAAAAATGAATAAAAGAAGATATTATCATCTTCTATTAATACTTAAAGAAACAAAAATAAAGTAATAGGCTGTCTATTGCTAGAAAGTAAAATTACCTGTCGGATGCTGTGTTTCGAAATACCACATTCAACTCCTACAACGATTATTAGGTTGAATATGGCTGTGGATGATTTGAGAGTTGAGCTCCACGAAATATGAATTTGTATGCAATCCTATCCTTGTCCTTGACCCGATCTGATCATTAAACACAATCATTCATGAATATAATTCATAATGAAAAATGTGTACACAATAATCCATATTGACAAAATATAATGAGATGAGTTTTAACTTGATATATTACTGCTCATTTTACTTCACCAAATGAAATAACGGGAAGTCGATTAAATAAATTTATAATAATTATTACATGTCTATTACTTTATTTAATTATACAAAAATAAATAACAAATAAAATGAGAATAAAAAATAAATTATCCGTTATATTCTTAAAGCTTTACCCTTTTTCACTTTTCACAACTAATACAAACTTAACACAACCTATAATTATAAAACATTGGTTGTAAATATAATAAATAAATAATTAAATAGCAATTTATGATTTGGGGTTAACGATCCATGTGGGATTCTTTATAAGCTTACCTTGTGATTAAGTTCAAAGAAAAGCTCTATAATTATGACCTTTGACCAATCCAATAGTTGCTACGACCTATTTCACAAGCATTAATTATACTTCACCAAGAGCTGGGTAAGTCATATAAGCCAAGAAAATTATCAAAGTATTTTAGGGATAAGAGGAATTTTTATTGAATCAGTATCATAAACATCAGCATTTTGTCTACTAACCAATATAGCAAATAATTAATCTTAAAATGATTATGCATTATGCAATATAAATATTCAAATGAAAAAAAAAAAAACAGCAATTAAAAAACAACTTTCAAGTTAACTTGCAAAGTAAGATGGGTGAAATATTTCGAGTTAAACCCTACGATTTTCTCAAGTTTGAAGCATTGGGAAACAATGCCTAGAGCAATTTTATATATGTTTTTCATTTTTTCCCGTTAATGAATCATTACAAAACAAAATAATTTAGAGGAAATAGTCAATAAAATCGAAACTTCAATGCTTGACCTCACCATACTCAACGTTAACTTAAAAAAAAAAAATAGTGTACTCAAATATACATATCTTTTGCTACAAATTTAATGAGATAAATGTACAGAGAGTACCTAAAGTTTGAAGTTTTGGTAATTTAGTGTTTAAACTTTAATTTTTTTATGATTTAATGCTTATTTTTTAAATTTAGTTTCAATTTAGTGTACCATCATAGTTGTTATAAACTTTCATATTTTGGTATTTAAATTTTATTAAGATTGCATTTTAGTGTATATACTTTAGTTTTGATATATTTTGCTGTCTACTAACCGATTAATTTGTCAAAAATTAATTTTTCATTTTTTAACTGATATATCATTTTAAAAATTAAAGCAAAATTATTTATATGTGGTAAATTGAGCCATACATAACTTTTATATGTGAAGTCTAATTTGAGCAACCTCATATTATTTGAAAACTCTCAACATCTATTTTTACTTGAAATTTTCTATAACTACATAGATTGAGTACAATTTTAAGATGCCCATAAATTACAAATTAGGCAATATTTGGCCTTACAACATGAATTTTCAGATTTATCGAATAATATACCTCTATGTATTATAAGATTTTGATATATTTTCAATAGTATCTAAATATCGATTTTATAACTTTATAATCCTATAACTTGCAAATCGAATATCATATGACTACAATCATATAATTGTTGGATAGATTGGTTACAAGTTACCTAAAAATGGTTACTACTTAAAATTATACTATAAAAAATAATCATTTATTTAGGTTTTTTTGTTCAAATCTTTTGTATTTTTTTATATTTTATAAATACTAAATAATTGTTAAGGAGAAAAAGAGAAAATTGTTAGAGGAAACTTGTAATTCCCTTAATATTTTCTTCTCTTTTTATTTTTCATAATAAAATCTATAATTCCCTTAATTGTAAATTTTATAATTTTTCATGCATCACATATTATAAATTTATAATGATTGTAAATTTATCAAATTTTGTAATAATTATAATCATCTTAAAATTATATTGATTTTTTAAAATACAAAAATAAAAGAGTCAGGCAAGTTTATCTAATAAAAAGAATGATTTTGAACTATATAATTTTGAGTTAAACTAATAGTTTTTAAATAACTTATAACATGAACTTTCCAATTGTTATAAGCATATAGTTACACAATGTCAGGTTTACAAGTTTGAAAAATTAATGCAAAAATACCACAAGAGACATAATGGTTATAGTATGTGGAATTATATTATTTAAGGAGTTAAAAAGTTTGTGTTGTCAGACTAAAAGACAGTTAATTTATAAGTTATGTCCATTTTAAATTTTACTTGGTTTTAGCAGTTAAAGGATGTAACTAGTTTTATTTTCAAATACAAGCATGTCTTACGAGTTTTTCCAATGATATAAAGTTTATTATTGGCATGAAAAAAATTTCTTAATTTTATACGTAATTTATTAATAAGAAAAAAATAAGAAATAAATCTTTTATAAATTAATATGGGATCAAGTACTAGAGTTCATCAAAACTAAAGTATAAGCACTAAAATGCAATCAAAATTAAAGTATAGGCACCAAAATGTGAACAAATATAATGATTTTACCTTTTTAGTTAACTAATTCATTGAATTGAAACCAAGTTTAAGAAATAAGTACTACGATGTTGCATTTCAAAATACAGCATTTAGCTGAATATTGCCATGGACAATATTGGAGTTCAAGCTCAATGAAATACAAACACATACATAATCTCAACTTTGTCCCCGAACCAATCTTTTATTAAGGTACCATTTTGTTACTAGTATTGGACAGAACAAGGAGTACTGTACAGTACTAAAGAAGAAGGACTAAACAAAAAATATTTTTGTACCACGTTTGGTTTGTTCAGTATTGGACAAGGATTTTTGTACTATCCAGTGTTTGGATTGCAAAGTAATGAACTGAACATAGTAATTTGACAATTTTGCCCTTTTTAATTACTGGAGAAGGCTTTTGTGCTGTGCAGTATTTAAAATTGCACAGTACTGGACTGGACAGAGTAAAATTGATAATTTTGCCCTTTTTATTTATATCATAGTTATTTATATATATTTGATATTATTATAAGAAAAAATGATTTGAAGGTTTAATATATTATATTAAATATTATAGGGAAAAGAATTATGTTATATTTAATGAAATAATACGTTATTTATGATTTTGAATATGTCACTGAAGATATGAAACACTTTTATACTGAAGCATCCACATATCCATCAACCACTTTGAACAAGTCATTGAAGGACCTGAAAATTACAAAATCCATCCACAAATTAGATCGATTAGATTAGAACATCAATCACTTTTATATTTCATAAGGACAAAGCATAAATGACATAAATAAGATAATAATCATACGTTTCAATAGTCAAAGTATTTTCTATAATTATGACCTACCAACTACATCTGATAGAAAACTTGCCAACTCTACTGCAGGAGATACATGAGGTTATAACTTCTACAAAATATGAAAACCGGTTTAACCATACAAGGTACTAAACTAGGATAGAGAGGTTCGATAATACAAAGCCAATGAAAGAAGTCTCAATTACATAAATACTATAAACATGTTTTACATCAACCAATAATTCGCCTAACAAATGCTAGGCGTTGTTATCCTTGGAGCCTCCAAAAAAACTTCTCATACTGTAGATTTGTCGCCATTTGCATAAGAACATCAAACTCTTCATTTTTCGATAATCCTAACGTTTTCAACTTTGCAACAATATCGTCCCTAGGAGGACTAGCAATTCTACCTGCAAGTAAAGCAAAATCACTCCTAACATCACTAATGCTCTTTTAAAACGTAGATATAAATTCTGCAGCATATTCTGTCATTGGACACTTGCGAGTTGGTCGCATAGATGGATCACGTGAGGCATAACTGGAGGCTTCAGTAGATTGTGGCACTTGTTCTGACTCCATGTCTTCATCAAAAGTATCATCACCCTCATTTTGCAAGTCACGTGTCACATCTATTGGTGTCTCAGCCCTTTTGCCATTTGCTCTATCATTTCCAAATATCCCTTGAAGTTTTTCAAACTCTTTAAATTCCTTGTTGGCATGATTAGCAACCTTCGGATGTTTCTACGAAACAATAGAAATAGTTATTATAACAACAAAGAATTAACATTTAAAAAATGAGCTTATTTCAAAATAAAGATAATGTTGATTTTACCTCTATGTATTCAGCAAGGACCGCATCACTATCAATAATAACACATTTTTTGACATCATCCCACCCAAAACCACTAGTATTTATCATGTCAACAACCTCTGCCAGCTTCATTGACTACTTCTTTATTTTGTTAACAATTTGCCTGACATTGAGATTGATTTCTGGAATGTGGCTTTTCATCATTTTTAAAGCTTCTTCATGAGCCCATTCTTAAAACTGCCATTTTCTCCTTTGTATCCTTCAACGACTAACTCCTCCAGCACCATCAATAACGTTTCTTCTTCAACTTGGCTCCAAGAACGTTTAGTTTTTTTATCTCTACTGTCTATGACTGCAAATGAATCCATAGTGTAAGGCAAAAACCAAACAAATAAAATGTAAGTCATGCATACAAACAGTGGATAGAATATTTCAATTTACATTATAACATAAAATTGAAAATTTGACAATTAAATGATTTCAATAATATATAATTAACGAAAAATCGGTACTGACACCGATCCAAGATACATAATCAAAGAAAGTACAACAATTAGTGACATTCTAGTTCCTATGACGGGCCCTTCATTCATCGTACATCTCTTGTGCTAAGGTATTCCTCATCTTAGTTCATGCCTCAATAGGTTCTACTGTTTCAATTGCATCAATTCCATTTTCTCCAATTGGAACTTCATTACCTTCAATTACAGTGTGCTCCAATAGGTCCAGTGGCATGTACATTCGAATGAAGTTGTGTAATAGACAACAAGCTAGAATCATTCGACATTATATTTTGATGGGATAAAATGATAGACTCCTTAGAATACCCCATCGTTTCTTCAAAATTCCAAAACATCTCTCTACAACATTTCTTACCCTTGCATGTCTATAGTTAAATAATTCCTCACGATTTTAAAGCCTACGTTGACTTGTAGCCCACTCTTGAATGTGATAACGCCTCCCTCTAAAAGGGGAAAGGAATCCTGGTGCATTTAAATATCCATCATCCACTAGATAATATGAACTTACAACGAAATGTAACAACATAAATTTACATGAAAAATTTCAACTGGATAGATAAAATGAAAATAATTTTTTTTTAAATGCTTACCAGGTGCAACTCTCAATCCATTAGATCGAATGACTGCATCACATAATACTCTAGAATCTGATGCAGACCCTTCCCAGCCAGCTAATATGTAGATAAATTTCATGTCACGATCACATACACCCATGACATTCATTGCAAGATGCCATTTTCTTGTTCGATACCTAGGTCTATCTGCAACTGATGTCGTAACTGCAATGTATGTACCATCTAATGCTCCAAGGCAACCCTAATATGTTCCCAAAGAAACAAAAAAAAAATTGTATTGTAATATAAGTAATCATGACCATCGTCAATTAACTGAAGGTACCTAAAAGATTTTTTGTATTACTTTAAACCATTTCCACCGTTCATCAATGCAATCTTCTTATACTGGATTGAGTTTTGCAAGTAAAATATCTTGTAACCTTAACACAGCAGCTAACACTTGATGGCAATTTCTACTAACAGTCTCACCTGATTTTCGAAATCTGACTTGAATACTCCTATTTTTTTGTATGATGTGCAAGGATGTTAAAAAAAATCGCAACTTGTTTTTTCAACCGTTGCTCTTCCATTACAATGCATTCCCCCTCGTACCCTAATGAGTTCACAAAGATGTGCAAAACTATTCCTACACATCCTTAACTCCCATAAACAATTTGTATCACTTCCATTGATGAGTGAATCAATCACCTCTCGACACGTTTCATATCTAGCTATTGCTCGCTCGTTCAATACACCTCTCTTTACTCTCCTATTCAAAACAAAGTTTATATAATAGAGACTAGCTGCCACCATTGTAAGCATATTGATATAGACTCTCCATTCAAGAAGACAAATCAGAAATCCATGATGATCCATGATCTATATGACATATCAAAGGAAAGACCCATAAGTGTAACGTTGGGGATCCGAAGATCATTTTCATAATACAAAACATAATGGTCAACATGATATGCTACATAATCTAAATTCAACTAGGGAGTAGGCAATAAGACAACTTGTGTAAGGAGTCGTTGTTCTTCCCTAAGAAGCTCTCCTACACAAATATCCAATAAAGGAACCGATTCTCTACTCATTAAGTTGGACTCGATTGCTTCCAACTCCCCCCTGTAACTTCATTATGCGCTTTCGTTCCATCCGACTACACTTGTGAGTTGTGAATGGGCAATACTTCTAGTGAAGATGAGTTGATGGCTAATTCTCCTGACTTTTTTCAAGCACACGGTCTCGACACATGGCTTATACACGGCTGTGCCTTCAACCGTGTACTCAACCGTGTGTGCTTCTGTGGATTTTCTAAGCTCAATACATGGCCGTGCCTTCAACTGTGTACTCAACTGTGTGTGCTTCTATGGATTTTCCAAGCTTAATATACGGTCGTGCCTTCAACCGTGTACTCAACCATATGTGCTTCTGTGGATTTTCCAAGCTCAACACACGGTCGTGCCTTCAACCGTATACTCAGCATGCATTCGAACCCTAAAACCAATAAACCCCCTAAAGCGCACCATGCATTTGAACCCTAAAACAATGTTTAAGCTTCCCCCCCCCAATGGACAGCGAGCGACAAATCTTGAACAGCATACGAGTACTGGGGGACTTGTTGACGGACACAACGAATAAGCATGCGAGGAACATTCAAAAGGAAGCAACAATGTGAGAAGAAATGGAACCATACATACCTGATGGCGACTTCGAGCTTCACAATGGTGATGGGTGAACTTGCGGCTGATTCCACGACGGGCAGCAGTGAAGGAGCAGCGCCAATGGCCTATCGTACTTCCTTGTTTCGAAGCTCGTGCGGTGCTGGAGGAAAACAAGACCGGTTGTAGCAAAGGAAAGGAATGTTGTTTGTGCAACGGGGTGACAAGGTAAGCATGAAGGGCAAATTTGGAATTTAAAAAAAAATTACATGTTAGTCCAATACCGCATTTTTAGTACCGAATTACATGCAGTACTAAAATTTTTTATTTTGTCCAGTCTGTAATTGATGTTTTGTCCGGTACTTCCTTCATGTGTAGCAACCAAACGGGGGACAAAAAATTTTGTCCTGTCCATTGCCGAATTTTAATGCAAACCAAACGCTACCTAAGAAACACAATCACATAATTGTGTTCATGAATTTAATTCATCATGAAAAAAATGAGTATATTGAAGTTTTTCTTAAAAAAAAATAAAATAAAATTAGTGTCATCAAATGTACACATCTTTTGCTATAAAATTAATAAAAGAAGATATTATTGTTTTATTAATATTTTGAGAAATAAAACAAAGTAAAGAGCCATCTATTGCTAAAAATTAAACGTTGCATTTCAAAATACCATGTTTAGCTTCTGCAACAATTCTCGTGTTGAATATGGCAATGGATAATCTGGGAGTTTAAACTCCACAAAATACAAATTCATACACAATCTCATCTTTATCCCCAATGTAATCCATTGCCAAGGACCGTAATCACACAATCTTCTTCAGGAATATAATTCATAATGAAAAAATAAGCATAAAGATACTAGGATCCTATCAATAAAATATAATGACATAAGTATTAATACAGTGTATTTAAAATATACCTTTAATTTGTTAGGGTCGATGCAAAAATAACGAAGTAAAACTAAAAAAAAAATAAAAATAGAAATACAAAATTTTATTCTAATTTATCCATTAATTAGGCTATATCCAGCAGAAAATTCCACTATAATTAGTATATCCCTTTTCCGTTATATCACTAAAAGATAATATATAATAACCACTATTTAAGTTGACTTGCAAAGCAACATAGGTGATATATTCTCCATTAAATCCTACAATTTTCTCAAGTTTGAAGTACTAGGAAATAATGCTTAGTCTAGTTTCTACTTACATATTTTCTTCTTCCAGCTCAAGAGAAGATTAGTGGATCATTACAAAGCGAGATTATTTTGAGGAAATGATCAGCTAAATTAAAACTTCTATACTAGACCTTACCATACTTGGCATTAGCTTAAAAAAAAAAATAGTATACTTATATGTACACATTTTTCGCTATAAAATTAATAAAAGAAGATATTATCGTTTTTATTAATACTTTGATAAATAAAACAAAGTAATAAGGTATCGATTGATAGAAAGTAGAATTTCCTATTGGATGCCATGTTTCAAAATAATCCGTTCAGCTTCTACCATGATTCTTGTGTTGAATATGGCTATGGACAATCTGGGAGTTCAAGCTCCATGAAATACAAGTTCCTATACAATCTTATCATTGTTCTCGATGCAATCCCTTACCAAGAAACATAATCACACAATCGTCTTCATGAATATAAATTATAATGAAAAATGAGCATATAGATACTGAGATCCTATCAGTAAACTATAATTCGATAAGTATTAACATAGTAGATTTAGAGTATATCCCTAATTAATCTTTAAAACAAAAAAAAAAATTGACCAACAAGGAAAAGTAAATGATGCAATTAATCATTGGAGAGTGAGCGTCACACAAATAATTTAATATCTAGTCATGCATTGGGTTCTTCTTTTTGAGAATCCATGTGGAGATTCTTTATATACCCATCTTGTGGTTAAATGCAGAGTAGAGCTTTATAATTTGTAAATTTTGGCCAATCCAATAGATGCTACGCCTGAATCAAAACTATAGATTATAAATTAAAATGCACGGTATCATGCTTATTGTATAGTAAATAAGTGGAAAGTATGAAAAATTGAACTCGAATCTTCCATTAGAGTTAGATGAGCTATATAAGCCAAGAAAATTATCATAGGAATTGTGGGAACAAGAGGAATTTTTATTGAATCAATATCATAATCATCAGCATTTTGTTCACCGACCTATATAACAAACAATTAATCATAAGGCGACTATGCATTATGCAATATAAATATTAATAAATAAATAACAAGCTTTAAGTTAACTTTCAAAGCAATATAGACAAAATATTTCATATTAATCCCTACGTTTGAAGTAGTGGGAAGCATGCGTTTCCTTTTTCCAGTTGAAGTGAGGATTGGTAATCCATTATAAAATAAGATAATTTTGAGGAAATGGCCTATTGAACTTGAAACTCATATACTCGCTCACTGTATTCGAGGTCAGCTTCTGAAAAAAATTAATGTCCTCAATAGTATACAATATTTCTATAAAATAAATAAAACAAGATATTATCATTTTTATTGATACTTTGACAAATAAAACAAAGCAATGGGTCATCTATTGCCAAAAAGTAGAATTATCTTAAGTTGGAGAGGAAATAGAGAAGAATAGGGAAAAAAATGAAAAATATAAAGTAAGAGAAGTATCATTAATTCGGTGTAGGTGGGTGGATCCGATTACAATATAGTCATGTGCATATTGCATAATCTTCATATTATATGTGAATTTAGAGGAGTAGCATGTAATAACACATAGGAGGATGATCGAGAGTGAATAGGAAAAAGGGGAGGAGTAAGCAGTCTTAGTAGGTTTAAACACAGTAGTGATTGGTAGAGGAGTCTTTACAACATCAAACTCTAATAATAATAGTGAGAAGTGATGAATTCTTCAATAATATAAGGTTTAATGTTTTGAGAGGATAATCCAATAGAATAATAATATTTTTACAAATTATCACTATTTTCTCTAAATAGGAAAAGTTTGTGGGTATTTATAGAGATTTAGCTATCATTATTATCCTTTAGATCATCTTCGTCATCAACGATTTAGATGAACCTCATAAATATAACTAGGCTTAGCGAATGACTTTCTTTAGGTGTGTGTACCTTATAGGAAAAGTTGGTAATAGACAGTTTATTTTAACGAGCCCTATTCTAAGCTTACTATGCCAAATTTCCTAGATTATCCTAAGCTTATGGACTTGGATCTCCAAGCCTTGTTATCTTAGCCAAGAACGTTAAGTCCAATTAATTAATTGGTATAAAGTCATAAATTACATTTAACTTTTTACATTTGTCAAATGACTAAAGTCCTTTAAACGAAGTTGAAAGAGTTTGAGTATAAAATAAACCTTTTAATGCTAAGAAATTACTTGGCATAAGTATGCTCGTGGAATAGTTGTACTATTACCATACACACATTTACACATTTTATAATATAAGAGTTTAGCTAACACTATATACAATTTAGTTTTTTTTTTTTTCAATGTGCAAATTTGTAGCATTGTTTCAATTGTATGTATCATCTTGGGCCAATCGAGAGTAGATTTTGCTTTTATGACATCAAATAGCATCTATAGAATAAATTTGATAATTTAAAACCTTTTAATCATCTCTTCCTTTATGATAAGAGGTTTCCACACTAATAATAAGCATTTGAGAGAATTGAAAAGATAATGTAATATAATTAAATTCTTGATATATAACTTTATTTTAATAGAAGAGTTGTATATAACTCAAATATATAGCTTAAGAGTGTAGGTGCAATGCCCCAATCGTATGGTACAATTTTTTTCTTAAAGTACAAAATTCTCGTAACAAACATTGAGTTATAAGGCGCATTCCTTGAATGTTGGTACATATCAATTGACTTAATAAGTCCATAGTCCATGGTCCATGGTTTGCAGTCTTCACGACAGTTAATGGTTCAAATTAATGAACCTCACCTCATCTACTTGAGTCAAAGCTTCCTGCTTTATCCAAGAAAAGAGAACCTATTATTCCATCAATTTCTATCAGGCCCATATGTCCATGTTGGAGTCAGAACCCAAAAGAAAAAGGTTAAGGAGAAATGAGGGAGACTTTCTTATCGAAGTGCCCTACATTCTAAGACATGAGTGCCTTACTCAGCGCTTCATAGCTGCCAGACGGAAGAAAGAAATTAAAAAAAAAAAAAAAAACAGACCCTTCCCCCCGTCTTCAAGAGCAGCAAGGTGAACATTTCATCGAGCCTCTTCTATTTATTCTTATTCCTTTTTTAACAGACGGCAACTCCTTCTTCTCCTTCCTCACTTTCTCGTTCTTTAACAGGTCGAACTTGATATGCAGTAAGGAATGAGAATATTTGAAGTCCGTTGAAGGCCTTGAAGAGAAACGAATGGCGTCTTTAGTTGATAGCCAACACATTCACCAGCTCCTCATTCTCTTATCATCTTCGTCAATGTCCAGCTCGCTATAACTGGTTTGCAGTAGGTCCGACATTCTCTTCTTTTTTATTTTTTTGACCACAGAGTTCCTTACTTTGATTTTGCTCCGATTTAGCAACATTCTCACACTTCACTTTGGCCTTTTTCATTCGCATAAAAATAAATTCTTTCACTATGTTGTGTGTGTTGCTTCTCCTTCTTCGCAATCTGGATTATGAGATGATCCCCAGTTCAAATACTATTATTATTTTTAGCTATGTTGGCATTTAGATAACTCCAAAGTAAGCACGTCTTGCAATTTTAAGCAGCTTCGTTTTTGTTTTTCCCTTCTTGTGCGTTCACCTTCAACTCCTGCTTGTGTGGCATGTGTTGTTCATTCTCATAGTGTTATTGTTGGTTTTTGGGAGTCCTCCAGTAGAGGAGGGAGTCTGAATTTCCTATCTGCATTATATGGAATATACATTTTTTTTAGTAAGACTTTTATAAATCAAATAAAAAAAATAATTATTTAATAATAATAAAAGTAGGATAATAATTTCATTACAGTGAAAAAACATGGGGACAGTATTAAGGCTTCATAAGCTTGCTTTTCTATTTTTCTAGTTTTTACGCTGTCGCACCCAACTCGAGCATATCAAAACGGATCAACAAGCCCGGCCCATATGAAACCCGAAACGGCCCCGCCCATTACATTGAGAGTTGAGATCATACAGCAAATTAATTGTCCTGTCGGTTTCAAGTCCCTTGTCGCTTCTCTTCCCTCCGAGCCTTGCCGGCTTCCGGCACATACCCTGGGAACATAACCGGTAAGTCTGTTCACTACATATTACTCTCAAAAGTATCATTTTGTTTTGATTCCGTTAAACCCTATCTTCCTTTTTATTTATTTTATTTTATTTATTTATTTTTTGCTTATGGGGTATATAAGTTGCATTTTATGTGTTAGATCAAAATCATAAACCGAATGTAAATGCGGTACTATTAGTATCACTTGCTTTGACGAAATGGTTTAATGTTATTCTAGAGAGGGGTTTGATATATCGTTGTTTGGATCATTTGGGTATTATGTCAAACTTGTTAAATTTGGGTCTTGAGGTTAAAGGATCAAGCGGTAGTTCGTTTAAGTATACTCGAAGTGTGACTTAATGCGCGAATCGTTTATGACACATGGCGTAAAACTTTCGTATTGTCCTTTGCCCTGTTGTTTTGGTTCATACCAGTTTAAGGTTAACACTACTTGTTGAATTCTTACCCCAAAACACTATTTGTTTAATGTACATAAGTTCGGTGGATTCATAATCTGGAGTTATTGCCTTTATCTGTAAGAATAGAAACTGGAGAGAAGGAGATTTCTTAAATATGCAGCAAGTTGTGTGTAGGTTAGGATCAGCTTTATCATTCTAATGATTAGATTTATAAAGGGTGAATTTTTTATGATCCAAAGGTATGCTAGCTGTTAGTGGAATCCATCTCATATTATTCTTTCTTGCTTGTAGTTCTTTGAATTCTTTTTTATTTTTTTTTTCTATTTCTTTTTCCAGTAAAGTAGAATTGAAGAAGTCTATAATGATTGTATGTGGATTTCTTTTAGAAATTCACTTTCTTCATGTTTTGCATAAGAAATTATTTGTCTGTGGAATTTTTTGATGCTTAAGTGTTAAGAATAGTATGAAGTCTTTAAAGTTTGTTTATTATTTCTTTTTTAAATAAAGAAACTCACTTTATTTTTGTTTTGCATAATAATCTATTTGTTTGATGATTAATTCCCATTTAGGTGGAATTAGAAGAAACCATGGAAGCAAGTTTTTCAACAGCAGTTAAAGAATAGCAAATCGATATTCTAGTATTATATTCATATTAGATTGGATTGTTTAAATTGGAAAACTATAGTTAGACTTTGTGGCATTGCAGTTGGTCTGGTTGTGTTGACAATATACTGGGCTGTTTCTAGTTCTTTTTCCACTTTCAACCTGTGTCACTGAGGAAGTGTAGTGGCTGATAGCCAAGATGGAAGAAGAGCAAGATCAAAAAGCAACAATTTTCAAAGTGGGGCAGAGAGTGCATATTTCAGGCGACTTCCAGAGAGTGGGAACTGTGAAGTATGTGGGAAGTGTGGAGGGGCATGCAGGGACATGGGTGGGAGTGGACTGGGATGCTGCCAACTCCGGCAAGCATGATGGGTCCTTAAACGGAGTACGATACTTCAGTGCCAAGACCCAACAATCTGGCTCCTTTGTTCGATCCCACAAGTTGAGTGCAGGGATTTCATTCCTCCAAGCTCTCTATATTCGTTACCGAGCTCAAGCCACACAACAACAGCTAGATGAAATGTATGTGCTCTCTACTACTAATCGACGAGTATCGGTTGAACTTGTT
Organism: Laguncularia racemosa; assembly: GCA_037954665.1. Taxonomy (NCBI): domain Eukaryota; kingdom Viridiplantae; phylum Streptophyta; class Magnoliopsida; order Myrtales; family Combretaceae; genus Laguncularia; species Laguncularia racemosa. Next base: position 3,821,125 of record JBBMOL010000030.1, on the reverse strand, counting down.
GGTGAAGATAAAATAAAGGACAAATTAAGTAGGTTTGATGAGTTGAGAGGTGCATCGCTTTCTTATCTAGGTGTCAATCTTGCTTCTTTTGATGATCCTGCAGAGATTAGAGCCACTCTGCCCAGTAGGTTTTTTACTGCATCCCTCTCTCTCCCTTTCTTTCTTTTTCTTTTTTTCTCCTTTCCATCTCCTTGTAAGTGCAGCATATATATTTCATTTTTTTTTTCAGATTTAGAGGAGCTTGATTTGACGGGGAATTTGCTTTCTGAATGGAAGGTAATATTATTCTCTCTTTATCTTTATTCCTATATACTTGGGGATTTAGGTTCTTAAATTTTTTACACTACTAATTGAATCCATCTGAGATTTGTTAATCTAACAAATTGCTCAAAGTATCTAAGATTTGTTGGAACACCAGACGCCCACCCCCAAACCCACCTGCCCAGCACCCAAAAAAATAAATAAAAAATAAAAAAGAAAATTTCAACTTCATCTGATGAGTCTATGAGATCTCCTCATTTTTGGGATGGTTACTAAAGTCCATCAGCAAGCGCTTAGCTAGGGAGTGAAAAGATGAATTGCATAATGGTTAGTAAAGACTCTAGAAGTATTCATTTGGTTAGAAGTGTGCACAAAGTTTATTGCTTAGACTCTTGAAATTTGGAAGGGGAAACTGATTTTGGCTTTGTAGAACCAAGATACATATATATCTATATATATACAGCTGAATAGAACCAAGATATATATAAAATTGAATTTTTTGGTGTTTTCTTTTTCTTTTTACAAAGCTTCAGATCCTCTTCTATTTCTGTCCTATTCTCTTAATTAGAACTGCTCCCGATTTCTTCGAAACGTCAGAGTAGCTTCTAGAGATGCTGCTTTTTACCATGTCTCTCCCCATATGTCCTATTCTCTTGTTCCAGCAGGTCTCAACAACACTATGCGATACCAATGTAATATTGTCAATGGATGGATAATGCATGCCTTTATGTTTGTCATGTTGGCTGCAGGATGTAGGGAAATTCTGTGAAAACTTACCATCTCTTGCAGCACTTAACTTATCAAACAATTTGATGGGAGAAAATGTAGCTGATGTACCAATGTTAAAGCACCTACACGTTTTGGTTCTGAATAACACTGGAATAAGCTGGAGTCAGGTGCTCAATAATTCTCCATTGTGTCTCTTGTCCTCTCTTTTAACTTGCGCAGTTCTAACAAGTACTGTAGATGCCAGGTTTGGACGCTTAAAGACTCGCTTCCATCAGTTGAAGAATTGCATCTTATGGGGAACAAAATAAGCAAGATAGATGTATGTTAGTCAACCCAAACTGGTACTTCTATGTAAATTTTTTCTTAAAGTAGATTGAAATCCAAGTCATGGAGAAAGGCGGATTCTTACCTACTTGCACCTCCATATGCAGTTCTTACTTTCTGTCTCTGTCATGGTTGAGATTTGTTCAATGTAAAGGGAGAAGAGATGAAGATGCCATACCGGTCTAGGGAATTTGAAAATTGAGAATAAATCTTAATATATCCACTGTGCTTTAATGTGAAGTTTTGTTTAAATGACTAACTATATAAGATCGGTGGGTGAATGTGGATTAGGCATGTGTTTCAATGTGTCATACTGTCTTTTCTGTGGATGGATTTATCTCCATCACCTGACTGTGCCCCTCTCTGTGTAATTACGCAGCTCCTTTTGGGATTATCATCATTATTGCGATTATGTTAGGTCCTATGATTAGTGCATACTTACTATATTTTACATTAAATAAGATAAAAACGATAAGTTTCCATTAGCAGTTGAGAGGGTATAAGGTCATTGATCGTGGGAGTGAAGCGAGACTAGAGAGCTTTACAGTTGCTTTCATGTATATAATGATTGTAGTGATACTTATACAAAAAAAAAAGAAATTCTTTTCTCTTGTACCTAGCAGGGCCTAGAAATGGCTCATATTTAATTTTGCATGTTTGTTGGAATTTTCTGGATATTTGGAGGCCAAATGTGATAATTATGCTTTGCTGTGCCTTTTTGCATACTTTGTTGCCTTTGGAAAGAGCAAATCGAACATATTTTGTGGAGATTATATATGTAATGCTTTTTTGCTATTCAATGTGTCCTTAAAATTATTCTTTGTGTGTCCTTCAGCCCATGCCATCCCCTGATACAAAGGATTTCATCTCTCTCCGGCTTCTGAACTTGGATGATAATTCCATTTCTGAATGGGATGAAATTGTAAAACTTTCTCAATTTAGAAGGTTGGCAATCCTTGTAATATTAATTGAAACAGGCAATATTAGTATTCAGTTTGCAAAATCTTTGCTACATCCCCTGCATGCTGTTTTTATGTGCAGCTTGGAGCAACTCTATTTGAATAAGAACAACTTGGAAAGGGTCTTTTTCCCTGATCAGGCCATACATGAAATTTTCAACCAGGCAGAAGTTCAAGTGGAAAGTTTTGTGCCATTCCAGAATTTGCATTGTCTTCTTTTGGGTAATCTACCAAAACTAATTCCTTTTAAGGCTAATTGCTGGTATTTGCTTGTGGAATCTTCCTTCGCTCACATAAATTATAATTTTCTGTTTCAGGTGCCAATAGCATTCAGGATCTTGCCTCTCTCGACTCACTAAATTTATTTCCTAAACTGGTGGTAAGGTTTTCATATATGTATCGGGATTTTTCTTCTTTTCTTCAGTGACTAGCTTAATGTATAATTCAAGTGCAGAGAGGTTTTCTTTACTTTTCTTTCTCTCTCTCTCTCTTTTTTTATTTTTATTTTTATAATATAAACAATTTTTTCTTTTGCTTTAAAGTTATTGGATAAGGTAACAATTACAAATTGGACATTAGAATGTAATTCTTAAGAAGGGATAAATTGTTCAGCACACTTTTTGGAGCAACTTCAATAAATGCACCTGATTTTGTTGCTGAGAGGCTAATAGCTGCTTAAATGTTTGGCGAATGTATAGAAATATAAGGAATGCCAGCAAGGTAGTTGATTCTTATGGACTAACTGTTTAGTGTTAGGCATATTGTTTATGAGAAAGGCTATAAGGTTTAATTTAAGAAGAGGATGGGCTAGCTACAAGGCAAATGACCGGAATGGTGGGGCTTTAGGTGAGAAGGGGTGGTCTGGAGGAAGGTTGGGTAGTGATGCTTAAATAATCAGAGAATGGAGAGATAAAGCCATCCCATTAGGGGGTGGCACAGGGTTTGTGGAAGGTGGATTGAGAGAATTTATATGGAAGTTCTTCTTGACAGTGATAAAAATGAATGATCATTCTGTTCCCAATGCTTTATTTCTTGTTTACTTTCACATTTTTTCAATAATATCTGAGCTATTCAATGTCCTACCATCAACGTCCTTCAAATGATCAGGTATCTCTTTTACGTCAATGGATGACAAACTAAGCTTGTTCTTTAGATGATGGATGGATTCATTGTCTAAAATGAAGTTGCTCTGTTGATTTATGTCGATAGAAAATTTTGATACCAATTAATGTCTGTGTAGACAGCTTTATTTTTTTCATTGGCAGATAAACTTAGCATCTCTGTGATTAACCTTGAATTTTAGACATAGGAATTATTACCTTATATCAATGTGCTTTATTGTGTTAAATCATGTATAGCTATTGAAATGATACTATCCAACTCAAGTGTCTATTTTTTCATTGCCCCAATAATTCTTTTTAATAAAATTGGGATGATTTAACCTAATTTATGGTGAATAGTCATATATCTGCAAGAGTAATAACACCTTTTTTTGGTTGAATGAAATTACTGAATTAACTAAAAAAAAAAAAAACATCAGAAAAAATTCTGGGACTAAAAATCTGCTTTAATTAAGTTTGTCAACTTTTCATTTATTGCTGTGGTCCCATGTCACAGGTTAGTCTGCCTCATATTTAGCTGTTTAAGACTAGAAGGATTTGTTCACTTTGGTGTTTATGATTAGGGGTCAAAGGTGCTCTAAAATTTGCATCATTCAGGTTTCTGGTTAGACTCAGCATCTGGACTTCTCTAGGGAGATTGAACATTGCTTCAAGATTTTCTAAATATTGCTTGAACTTTTATGTTTACATTCTTTTGGGATAGTACTGGATTTAGTAATATGAGGAGATCTGAACTTGAAACTAGAACTACTTCACAAGGAAATGTTTGTAAGGGGAGAATGAATTCATCAAATGATGACCTGTAGTAAATGATGTGCTTCAAACATCAATGCAAAAGCCATAGCTTCACTATTTGCAACAAATTAGAAAAGCTTAGATGTTTTTCTTAGATTTTTCTTTTTTTAAAATAGCAGATTTTACATTTGTTTAATCACTGAAAAGGAAAAAAAGAAGAAGAGATTTTTACATTTGAGTAACTTTTTGTTTATATCCAAGGACATCAGGCTTTCCGACAATCCAATAACTGATCCAGGAAGGGGTGGTGTGCCAAGATTTGTTGTAGTCGCACGTCTAGCAAAAGTTGAAGTACTAAATGGAAGCGAGGTGAACCATCACTTGGCTAATTGTCCTGTATTTGACTCTTAGAGCATTCTTGATTAATCTGATATATTGTTGCCAATATATTAGGTGAGCCCTAGAGAAAGGAAAGAGTCAGAGATACGGTAATCTCATTTTTTCCTATTGTTTTCCACTTGAGTTGTATAATTTGCACTCTTTGCTGCTAAGGCCTGCCTTTTGGTGAATACTAGATCTTCATAGTGTTATCTAATACCTTGTTTTGATCTTTCCAAGTATTTCTAGTTTTCAAATGTTTCATCATTTCGTCAGCAATAAGCTAAAGTATGAAGTTTTCTGATTTCTGCAATTTCAGATTTGATTTCCATTAATTTACTAAAGGCATACCATTTGATCAATGCATGGAACCATATGCGTGATCGTTCATTTTCAGGCTCTTTATTGTCCATAAATTGCTGGAATGATTTTTACAGACATTTTCATGTTGAGAATTATGAGACATGAAAGTCCTGCAAGAGACCAACAGTTTGCAGGGTGAAATTAGTGTTGAGTTGGAGTGGCGATTTGGTTTTTGTATTGTACACTCTACACCCTTCTCTGACTCTAACTATTCACACACCCTTTACATGCTTACATAGCCCATACTAGTTGCACTTCCTAGAAGTAGCTCACCCAATTTCAGGTGTAGACCTTATTTGCCATGGAAAGATGTAGAAAGCAGCTCACCCGACATCAGGTCCTATACTGAGCAACAAAAGTGATTTTGGCTTACCACTAAACTAGGTGGTCGAATCTAGCAGACTTTGTGTAAGCCATGTGAAACTTTGTGCTGGAAAGTTCTGTTGAGATTTTGTGACTCTAGAAGCTTTCTACAAATATCTGTACTACATTCTTCTTTCAGAATTAAATTTAAATTTTGTCCATTCTTATATGCCTATAGGCATGCTTTCCTTGTATGTCTACATGCTTGCAAGTCCATGGTGGGTTATGTGCAGATAGACATGATTTCATTAGTGTGTTTATGGATGTCTTTGAGGTTCTGATGCACATATACAGCTCGTCTGGAGAGTGGGAAAACTTTGATTTAGGATATCTTTCCAAAGATGAGCTCAGAAGAGTTTGAGATATATATATTTTTTTCCTCTGAAAATTATATTTTGCAAATGTTTTGAGGGATAGAGATAGTGTGAAAGACGCTGGTTTTCCCATCAATGATAGTTAAGAAGAGGGGTGTCACAGGCTATGTTATTGTTGGGTGCTTTTAGTGAGGGAGAGTAGGTGGCACCCACTCCTAGTCTCTGTTTATAAAAAATGTGAGAGGGAGGGAGAACAAATGGAAAATGGTTGGGAAAATTGGTAAGTGGAAGAGGAGATGAAAGGGAGAGGCATGAACTAGGATGCATTAAAATGTTTTGGAAATATTCTTAGCAATGTTTTGCCATGGGCATTAAACAGTATTATATCCTTGGACATATCTTCGCATGGCTGCAGTTCTTTAGTCTTTATGGAAGAACAAAGATGGGATAATGGCACTTTTAGCACTTTCTCTTTAATAATTAATTTTCTTTCTTCTCTTCAGGTATGTCCGCTTAGTTATGTCGAAGGATACAGGAAATCCAGAGAAATTAAGACAGCTCCATCCCAGGTACTACTAAAAACTGTATGGACTGAAATGGATTATTCTTCCTGATGTAGAATTACCCTGCAAATTAGTTATGTATTTTACTATTTTATTATGTACGTTGTTGAACTGATTTTTGCCCCTTTGGTTGTCTACATCATTTTTGGCAGTCTCTCATCTATTCATGGGCATGTGCATTGTCACTGAAGATGCTGTTATTCTGCTGTAATGACTAGTTATGAGGGATTGACAAATTTGTATTTAGAATAGCAAATGGGACAAACAATGTAGAGACAGGATCTTCTTAGGCTCTGAGTTGTCCTTTATATCTATCTATTTATCTATCTATATGTATCTCTGTGTGTAAGTTGGCATCCACCTAAGAATTGTCTATATGCAAATGTATCGTAAGATACAATTAGGAATAGGAGTCCTTGATTTTTGGTCAATTTCTTCATCAGATATTGTTGCTGTGGGAAACAAATATATTATCTGAAATCTTGCTCTTGGGAATGAAAGTTGGCTGTTCCTTTCCCCATCAATGATCACTCCACCATCCAAAAAAAAAAGAAAAAATCAATGATCACTCCCTTTTGCTGCAGCCTGCCAGGCCTTTTTAACTGCATTTACAATGTGTATTAAAGCAAAAATGGGTTGGTAACCTTGTAACTAGGGGATTCTCAATCTTAGGCACTAGTGACGATTTAACTGCTGATCTCTCAAGAGTTGCCCGCTTACTAAAAAATTATTGGTCACCTAGGGTGAGGCCTGTCACTGATTTGAAGAAGCCAGCACTTTACCTGTCAAGCCCTGGGGCCTTATGACATAACCGGCTATTTTGAATTCTCTTCACTTTGTACAATGAATAAAGGCCCTTATCCCACTTGTCAAGAATGGGCTTTTCTGTGTTCTTGTTTGACCAAGTGAAGTAAGAACCTTAAAGCAACAAAAAAAAAAGAAAAAAGAAAAAAGAAAAAAATTGTACTCAATCAAACATGCTGTTAGGATCTTCCATAGCCTGGGTGTGTGCATTCTTTCTCCTGCTTTCTCATTGCCTGATCTGGTGACAATGAATCATCCTAACTAACCAAGGTAAGTTACTGCTGGCTGAAGTTCCTCAAGCGTATCCAGAAAATGTGTTCTTGATTATCAGAGTAGTCTCCATAGATAAAAGTAACAACAATGTTCTCCCTGATTGCGAGATGGTAGCATTTGCAATCCATGAGCTGACCAGATATAATGGTAACGGCAGTAGAATCTATTAATCACATAGGAGACAAGATGGGAAGTAAATGCTACTTTGAATAAATCTGACAATTATTTTTCTGCTGATTAGTTTTCTTTAAGAGTTTCTTTCTTTATTTTAAATAATGTTCATGTTTCTGCCTCCTCTAGCTTGAAATGCATTTTCTGTTTCTTCCTGCGTTCATAATAATTTATCCTCCAATTCGGAACTGAGATCAATGTTCAGATTTTTTGAGCTTAAGGAGGTCCATGGAATTGAGGATGAACAATCGTCCACGGGATTGGGAGGCCCTAAGAAAATGTCTTCAGGACTTATAAGTATGAATACATGCAATTTACCTTACTAACTTTGATAGATTGCATGTGCTGAAATTGACATGCACATTTTGCAGCTATCACTTTAAAATGTGTGGGACCATCAATGGGTGAAAAGCCCCCTCTTACAAAAAAATTGCCAGCCACCACCACGGTTTGGTTGCTTTTCTCTTCTTGAGTTCATTATTTCTGTTAAATTCCTTATAAAACGTTTATCCAACTAATATGGGTTAGGTTGGAAAGCTGAAGCTACTTTGTGAAAGCTTTTTCAAATTCAAGGGGATCAAGCCAAAACTATTTCTTGAGGAAGAGGTCAGTCGAATTTCCAGTTTATTATGCTCTCTTGCTACCCCTTCCTGTCCTGTCAATTTTCAACTTGGAATATATGTATAGCATTCTTTCTCCTAGCTTTTCTTTGATGACTGTCCACTATTCTCAATATGTTTCAGTTTATTCTGGTGGAATTGACAGTGTAGTCAAGGGTTGTGTTACGTTAGTTCTAACTTGTGCACCAAATACCAGAGCAGTACTAATTTCTTGAACAGTAACTGCTGTTTAAACTTTAATAGCCTGTTTAACAGCTGTTTTTGGTCCTTCCTGTTTCATGACAATAGAACTCAATAAATTTGGATGTCCTATCCTCATAAGAGGCTATGCAGTTCAGTGTTCACATCAAAAGGGCTTCTCTCAACTGATGTAGCCATATCTGACCATGATCAACAAAGAATCTTTGTAGGGAGATAGTTTTTCTTTTTGAGGCAATGGTTACTGGTTGACTATGTGTTTACTCCATGAACACAATTCTTTTGATTCCCCAGGCCCTGTAAGCTAATATGCATTGCCATAGAGCTTGACCATTTCAGAGTGCTTTCTTATAAGGAGCATTCTCTCCACCATGGTGTCTATCCGCCCTGTTCTCATGAGTATAAATATATATTTGCACAAAAATATCGGTCTCATGCAAACTTGAGAGACACTTTCGGTCCACCTTATAAATCATAAGAAGTTAATCATCATCTTAATTTATACATATAAAAGTTTTTGCTCTGTTGCTTTTCTTTATGATGCCTGTGAAAAACTGTTGGTTAAAGACGTCATAGATTAGCAATAAGAAATTTGGTATTGACTCGGACAGGGTTCCCCGATGCCGGTGTTTCTTGAGGATGAAATGGGATCTCTACAGGACCTAGGGGTGGGTACGCAATCTGTTATTCTGGTCGATGAAGAGAGTTGATGGTATCGGAGCAGAAGGTTCACCGAACAGCCATGGGGTCTGGCATAGCGTGGCTCATATTTGCACCATTGAACTATATATGGCAGAAGAAACAGGACACACTGCATTCTATTTCTTTGGATTAGATTTAAGGCTTTGTTTGTTTTATTTAAAAGTTTTTTAATTGAAGAAAGTTTTTGCTTACAATGGTTTCTTGAAAAGCTTATTTAATCCTTAAAAAAAAAATAGAAGATTTTCTCAGAAGTTTGCTGTCACAATCATCGCTAGCATCCAATCATTATCATGTTTTAGTGCTTCTCTGTGTGCAAAAATAAAATGATGGTATTAGAAAAGGTAAACTGTAAATATGTTCCTTTGATATGTTTGATTGATGTGCGTGAAGTCGCACTATCTTTCATATTAAGCATTTAGATACTTAAATATTTAAATATGCACCTTTAGACCCCTAATAACCATGTAGCCATTGAACCAATAACAAAAAATAAAATAACTCTAAGTTTCACAAGATATTAAAAATTAAAAATTAAGAGCTCTCCCTCTCTCTGTGTATATGTATAATTTATTTAATTTATTTTTTAATGGTTTTATTCAATGATATTCTAGTAAAATAACTGAATTTGGATGTGGTAAAGATTTTTTTAGCTTACCCAATTTTACAGGGCTTGAAACAAAATCCTTTGTGGATTGGCTTCCCCGAACTTAACCATTTGTTAGCATAACCGAAATTTAGACAAAATTCCCTTATAAAATTTGCCTACCTATCAAACCAAGTCAATGCACTAACTCATGCATCTTCACATCATACGAAATGTGGTAGCATCTTTTATAGTGTATGCATTTGGTGCAATAACGCACTTATCTCTTGCCTCACATTGTATGCATTATTCTTTTATTATATAACCGATGTTGGTGAATTGTATATTTAACTAAGATTAGCAATTTAGCTAGTCCCGTGGACAACTAATTAACGGTCGTTTTTCCAAATTGCATATGTTCATTGTTAATGTGTCCACAGGCAATTATTCAATAAAATTGTAATCAAGTAGCTTACTTGTGTGGACTAAAGTATCTGGCTTGTCCAAGTGTGCCCCTTTCTAACTTCACTAGTTGTGGTGCATGAAGTTGATAATATAACTACTCACTTATATGTTGATGAATCTTATATAATCACTTATTGTGACCATTAGAGAAGGATTTTGAAATTAAGTCTTGATTTATTGTTATGCTAATGTGTTATTCTATGATGCCTATGTTGTATTGCTAATTATAGATGATTTTTGATAATAAATTGGCTAAATATACTAGTATCGTTAGTATGTTAAGTGGGCACGTGATTTGGTTTCATGTGTTTAGCTAATGTTTGAATTATGAAGTAGTCAATTGCATTGCATATCATGATTATTCAGCACTTGCATAAGGACCATTTGCACAGATGATGTAGATTTCAAACCACAAGTTTTGAGTGCTAACCTAAGATACTTAAGTGTAGCATGTCTTGTCCCTTACTTGGTAAGTTTATGCTACAATATTTGAATTGATTCAGTAAGTTTATGACACAATTAACAAATTAGCATGGTATTAGTGACTTATGGGGATCTGATCACCCTGTTTCGTTTGTAGTAGGTGAAAAGTACACTAAATTCTCTCTAACATGTAAATGGAAATGTGTAAGGGCAAAACTTTTTCTAATAGGGTCCATGTTAAGTGGTCTTGGTTATTGAAAGAGAGAGAGATTCAACTTGAATTGGTAAATTGAAGGGTTTTGGTAAGAGCCTTAGACTTATCTATGGCATTAACATCTCACTTGCATCCATACCACTTATTAATGCTTGTGGATTAATTGGGTTATGTTATGAAATGACTGAGCTATCTATGATTATTGTGTTTCTTTGTTTTTTTTTTTCATATTTTCTACTCACTTGCTAACCTCAAGTTCAAGTATGGATGGTTAATGCAACAATGGGCTTTTGGGAGATTTTGAGAGTACCGGTTCAACATAAAGGGGGTTTAGGCTTTTTATACTTTTTTTGTTTAGTAGATTGTCGTGTTATATTGTAAATAAGTTTGTTAATCAAATGCAAATCTACAAGTCAAAATTGATTTCTAGTTGTGGTTTCGTAAGCCTTCATATAGGTTTTCAGGTGGCTTAATGATTGATGTTACTAGGTAAGCAGGGAAATTAGTTAGCCTTGGTTTATAGGCTACTGCTTAGTTGAGGTTGAATATAACAAGTATTAATCCACTCAATGGGCATGGATGTGGGGAATTCATATTAAGGGTTGAATGCACAAAGTGCACAATTTATTAAAAATGCTTCTAAATGGGATGATGATAATATTGTTTGTGTGAAGTAGGGTTATGTTCAAAAGAAATTATATTGAAGGCGAAAGATAGATATAGGCTAAAGGTTTTGTTTAGCCTAATCCTTATTTTAAGGATGACACAATGATTCGTCTTATAGGTTTAAGATTGGTGGTACAAGTTGATTTATAGGTTAAATATGACACTTAGAAGGTTGGTTGTTACATAATTGGCATCTAAAGAAAGAAAGAAAGAAAAACTAACAAAAGAATAAAATTGAAATAAAAAGACACGAATGAAAAATGGAAAAAATTGAAAAAAAAAAAAAGAGCTTCATCTACACTTCCTCAAATAGTTCATCAAAGGCAATTTTCATGAAAACTACAAAATATATTAAACTAGAGAAAAGAAAGATCAGTCTAGCTCAATCAATATAAGCTTTGTTATCATCCTCCGCGTCATTGTCTTCCTCCTTATATTCTTCCTCATCCCTCTCCTTTGTATCCATTGGGTCACTTCTTCAACTTCCTCCTCTTTCTCGTTAGTCAAGTCTTTTGTGTTTTGAGGAAGTAAAGTGGAGCATTTGGCATTGTTCCTACAATAGTGAACATAAGTAATTGCTCTTTAAAAGAAATTTAGCCGTTACCCCACACTTACTTAAATAGTGTGTAGCAAAGTCAAGTTTTGAGTATGGAGAAAGAGGTTTAACACTAGGATGAGACACTATGGATCATAGTTTAGAGCAAATTTCATTGATTGACACAATCAACTCAATAGAGTCTAGCCATTAGTTCTAAACTCTTGACCCAACAAGTTAAACAATGCAATACCAATACACTCCCATGATATGATTAGTTTAATGAATCTTAGAATCAAGTACATTGTTCAATAAAGGCAAAATCCAATTTGTGGCCTAAATGCCCATTTCACCAAACCGTCATATTGGACATAATCAAGTAATCAATGAGTGATTTTTATGTAATAGAATCATTAAACAACTCTTAGAACTATGAACTTTAACACTAAAGGAACATATTTAAGTTTATGTAACCAAGTTCACATCCTTAAGTAAATCTAAGAACAAACATTAAAAAAAAGAAAGAAAGGATGAAGAAATACATACTTGATTTGTAAAGATAATGCAAAAATCACGTTGAAATTTGAGTTAACTTAAAGGTTAACGTGTGTTTATAGTTAGAGGAAACTAGGGTTTAAGAGAAAAATAGAAGTGTTTGGAAAAGAAGGAAAGTAAAAGATGAAACATGGGTATGGGCTTTAAATAACACATACATAATACAAGCGAGTATATGGTCGTGTACTTGACCATGATTCCATAGACAACATATGTTTTTGGGTCATGATGTTGAACACAGGTAATAAGACAAGCATGTTGTTGTCAACACATATCTTATTTTTTTTACTTAGGAGGAACATGGGGGAGTACATGAGTATGTATTTACTTGTGTATCTCTTTGGTCTTAATATGCAAAGGTGCAAATTATATATGGGAAAGAACATGGATGTGTTTTCAACTATGTAACTTTTTGAGCATGTGTATTTTGACTTATGCAATGAACACGGTCAACAACACTGTCATATTGTTATTTATGTCTCTTTTTGGACTTTGCGAGTTATCACTTCGCTTGAACATGTCTGTATATCAAGGATATAGTGTTTCTCACTGAAATGTCAACACTAATCCCAATATAACACACTCACAACCTAACTAAAAAAAATGTGAAATTATACTGTCCAACTTAACCCATAACTAAAATCAAGCTGCTTATTTAGAAAATCATGCAAATGAAGTTGAAAAGAAGATAAATTAACTTTTTTTTTTTTTTCAAACTTGAGTTAGGTTGTCTCCTAAAAATTATTGTTACTTAACATTGTTAGCTTGACATACTTTGTCCTTCCTTAGCAATCCTTACCATTCCCTAGAGAGGCTACCTTGATATGCTCCTTAGGATTCGTTTCGATATTACCTGATAAAGTAACTTATAGCTTCTCTGACACCAACCTTGCTAATTTTCCAATCAGACTCTTCAAATTGTGGATGGAAGCCTCATTATTTCTCAACATTGTCTCATTGGCTTGGCAATGAGCTTCAGAAGTATTAATGAATCGTGTCAATAATTTTTCTAGACCAAACGTCTTTTTCTACTATAATTGGGGTTTTTGAAACCGTAGAGGTGGAATGTTCCTTTGTTGGTTTTGAATATCCTAAGAGAAACTAAAGTGATTTCTCTACTCAGGATTATATATGTTATTGTAAGGGTTGTTTTAGGGTCAAAGGGCATTACCCATGAGGTCCATGTGTTCAATTGGTTTAACCAGAGCCTTAATGGTCTTATACTCTTGGCTTGAATGTCCCCCTCCACAAATCTCATAGGCCAATAAATGAACTTATTGTGAAACAACCAACTTATCATTTTTTTTTTTACTTAAAGTCTCAACCTTTGTAATTAGTGTTATGATTACATCCACATCATAGAATTCTGTTACCCTTTTCGACCTCGATCTCCCTAAATTCCATTGGTAACTATTCATAACCATTTCCTCAAATAGTGCTCAGACTTGCTTAGGTGTCTTGGTATTTAGTGTACCTCCTAGTGGTGCGTTGATCATTTACCTAGTAACTAGATTGAAACCATTGTAGAATACCTAAATTTGCAACTAGAGTGGGAATCCATATTGCGTGCATCTTCTCAACAAATCCTTAAGCTGCTCCCATGTGTCATAAAACATCTCAGACTCCATCTAAACATAAACACATATATCATTCCTAAGCTTCGTAATCTTCGTAGGGGGAAAGTACTTGTCTAAGAATTTCCTAGCCATATCATTCTAAGTTGTGATAGAACTTTAGGAAGAGTTCAACCACTGCTTAGCCCTATTCTTAAGAGAGAAAGGGAATATTTTGAATCCAATGGCATCATTGCTAGCTTCGATAATCTTAGATGTGTTGCACACTTACACTAAGCTAGTGATGTGAGCATTCGGATCTTCATCTAGTAACCCATTGAACTACATAAATTGTTCACCGTTTGGATGATGTTTGGCTTGATCTTAAAATTATTGGTTGCAACAGCTGATATGACAATGCTAGAGTTGGTTTCAATGAGTGTAGGTTGAGAATAGTCAGATACAATTCTAGGTTCATGTTCATCCCTTGGTTTGCCATAACTATCAATTGTCCTTCTTCAGATTCTTTGGCCAACACTTCGAACCTTGGTTTGATTCTTCATCTCCTAGGTATAAATTGGAGAAAAACTTGGAGTGGAAACAATTTAAATAATTAAAAAGAAGGGTAAGAACAAACAAAAAGAAAATAATGGTTAGATTAATAAAGTAAATTTTTTTTCCTAATATTATAGTCTTTGGCGATGAATATAATAGTCTCTACTTTACTATAGAACAAAAGCGTATATGGTACTAGCAAGTACACTAGGTTGCATATGAATATAACACTAGTGAGACTAGGTTGAATCCATAGGGATTGATTAATTACTACTACTTTCCCTACTCTTTATTATCTAACTTAACAATTAAGGTTTATAAATTAAAAAAATAATAAACTAAACCTTGAACTAAATCTAAACTAAGTAAATTATAGAATGCAAAAATAACAATAATTAAAAACATGCAAGAATGCAAAATTGCAATGCTTAACCATTTATTTCCTAAGGAATCTCTTTTTAATTAAACCCCCTTGAATCACATTATCGTTGTATGAATTCTCTTATTAGATTTGACCTTAACCTAAAGGATTTACATTGTTCTATTTTTAGGATTGCATATAACTCTATCTAATCATGTAAATCTATCCATAAATAGGATTTGTTAATCTATGCATAAAATTATATAATATAAATTAATATACTAAAAATATTAATTCATAGAAAATAAAAGCATATATTAGATCATGTGACCTAAGAATCAAAGAATTGAATTAAAATCAAGAATTTGATTATATAGTTCTCATAGGGTTTATCAATATTTAAACAAATAAACTACTTAATCATCATATTAAAAAATAAACAAAGTAGAGTAATTCATGATGAAAACTCCTTTTCAATCTCTTAGATCTTCCACTCTTGACTCTTTAGATGATTTTGCTTTCTAAAACCTTAGAATGCTCTTCTCTCTCTTTTTAAAATTATAATGAATATTGTAATATATCTATTTATAACCTTAGGCTTCAAATCTTCTTTAAATTGAAATTTTTGCAAATCATGATCATGAATACACTTGTGAACACGCTCCTGTTCTCTAATAGTGTATCTTTTTGACTCAAATTGCAACAATTATTGACATCTAGATGAACATAGGCAACAATATGACCCTATTCTTGATTGTGTTTTTCTTAAGGATCCAAACATTAATAAACATGGTTGGAAACATGGGCATGTTTCTCCAAAATTGATCTATTGAGATGTAGATAGTAAAAAACATGGCCGTGTTCTTCCTTCAAGCTTCATATTTTCTTCAAATTAACTCCAAATCCATTCAAACTTGTTAGAATTCTTTTTTTTTTTAATCCAAATTTTCTTATAAAGGCTTGAAATCAAAATATAAGTGAATTAAGTACCAAAATTATTAATAACACCCATGAAATTCATAAGAGCACTGCAAAAATCACTAATAAATAAGTGTAATTAAACACTTGTCAATCATCTTATTACATGGTAGACTTCATTTGTTAATATGTTATTAACGTGTTATTCCATTAGTTTACTTACATTTGTTCTATAAAATGTTTTAGTGGATTATATGTTCTGTCCTGGCATTTTGTGTCATGTGATGAGTCGTTGACATAAAGCATCCTCCCTATGCATTCATATTCACTTCTTTTTTGTTTGTCATGATTGCGATTCTCAGCTAGGCACCCTTGAAAGAAAAATTATACCTAGAAAGGTACGTATTCTAAACAGTCTATCTTTGATTTGTTACTCTTGTAGCTCATTAACCTTTTTGATATAGTTAAACATTTTATTTATATAGAAAAAGAAAGAAAAAGGGATCGACAATCTTAGGGTTCGATTAATTGATGTCCAAAAACAATTGTCAAGATCTTAAAGAAAAGGGAAGCTTTTCAATTATCATTCTAATATTGATTACAAATTTTGAGAAAAATGCATGGAGAATTTTTCTACACATTCCCATTTGTCATTTCATCTTCCATCCTTTTTAAATGGCTCATTTAAGAGAGCGAGGGGGATTTGTATCTGTTTCTTGCTTCTTTTGGGACAGAACATCGCTTGATATTAGTGATCGTAAGAGAGAGAGATTTGGAAGAACATGACATCAAACAACAAAGCCATAATAATTACTGTGGTACCATCACTGTTCACGATAATACAGTTGTTATTATTAAATTATATACTATATATAATTTTTATATAATGAATGATTTAAGATAAATAGTGAATAATGTACTATTGTAAAATTATTTAGACAGTTTATGTTTTTGAAAATGAATGATTTATAATATCTTATTATTTAACTGTTATTTCTATGATTTATAAATAACAAAATGAGTCCACGAAAACCTCTTCCCCAGTATCTCTCTCTTTTCAATCTTGAATCTCAACCCACATCCACATCTCTCCCTACAAAAGCAAAAGTGCTGATTGGATTTCTCGAAAACAAAAATAGCATATGAAATTAATAGTTATATGTTCAGCTTTCAATAGTGATTATACCTCCATTCACATTCCACTTTTGTCATCTTCAATTTCCCTCCGAGAATTACCATAATCCAGTTCATAGTTTCCTTGATGCCATCACACTTTTCTTTCTCAATATGACGTTATCACCTTTTATGGCATTTGTGCTATGCTCTAGTTAGGAAAGGAAGATATGAAAATAATTCTTAAAGGGCGTTAAAGAGAGAGAGAGAGAGTTATCTTATTAATATTGAAAAAGGCTTTAATAATACTAATATATTAGTAAATGAATTAACAACGTATAACTATTAATAGAATTTTAACATACGATAATAGAAATGGTAATTTATTATAAAATACTCATTATTATTATCGCATATTAAAATTTTATTGATACTTATATACTATTAATCTTAATACGTGATATATTGATGCCAATAAATCTGTTTTCTAATAGGGAGTGATATACTATCAATGGTTTTTGTTTATAGCATCTTTCTAAATTGAATTACTCTTTTTTTTTATTTACATTTAAACTTGAATTTTTTTTTTGCTTTTCATCTGCTTTAATAAAAGCAAGTTCCTTTTCTTAAAAAAAGAAGGGAAAAAATTATAACCTCAGAGATTACAAATGTTAAGATGTTATAAAGTTTGAATTGTTCAAATTTGATATGAAAAGGAAAAAAAAAGGGAGTAAAATACATGAATCTAAATAAAATTAAGAAAATAGAGAGTACAATGGAGATGCACTTAAAACATAGTAGTAATTCTTTAATATTTTTTTAGCAATTTGGTTCAATTAGGTTATGAATGGAATAATTTAAAATGGTTTAAGGAGTCGAATAAAAATACATTTTAAAAGAATTATATTTCATAGCTAAATTTGGTAATAGATCTAGGGAAAAGTACAAATTTAGTTCTCAACGTTTGCCAACTTTTCTAATTGAGTCCTATATTTTTTCTTATTTTAGTTCTTATTGTTTTCAAAAATATACAAATGAGTCATCCATTAGTGTGCTGTTAGATTTTTCATTAGTAGTGGCAAATGTTGCCTTTTCATTTGTCCATGTAATTTTATTAAATAAATAATATAAGAGAATATTAAAAAATAAATAAAGTAATAAAAAATTAGAAAAATTTAGGAAAATATAAAATATAAAAAATAATAAAAAAATGAAATATTAAAATAACTTAATAATATATATGTCTATGCATATAATTTATTTTTTAAATAAAAAATATAATTAGTTTTGCAAAAAAAAAAAAAGAAGAAAATTTAGAGAAAGCCAAAAAAAAAAAGGCCACCCTAAGATCAAGGGTGGCTAACGACCAATCGTGGGGGGAGGGATTCACTAGGTGATCCACTAGTGGTCATGGATAGTTGCCCAAAATGGGTTTTTTGCTTATTATTTTTTTTTTGTGCTTTGTGCAGGCTTGAGTGACCTCCCTTGGTGATGGGCGACCATCTATGATTGCTAGTGGATCACACGATCCCCTTTCTTGAAGTGGGTTGTGAACCACTCTCTTTCGTATATTTTTTATTAAAAATATATATATATTATTAAGTTAATTTAATATTGCATCTTAAAAATCATTTTTCTATTTTTAACCTATTTTTCCATTTTTTATTAATTTCTTTATTTTTTAATTTTTTATTACTTTATTTATTTTTTAAATATTTTCTTATATTATTGATTTAATAAAAGTATGTAGATGAATGAGAAGGTGACATGTATTACTACTAACCGAAAATCTAACAACACATTAATGGAGGACTCATTTGCACATTTTTGAAAATGATGAGGATTAAAGTAGAAAAAAATGTGTTTATGAGTCAATTAGAAAATGTGGTAAACATTGAGTGCTAAATTTATACCTTTTCCAAAAACATATAATGCACACATTTAGTGAATTAATGCTAGTATAGGCTTAACAAGTCTAAGGAATTTTATGATGAGTCATATAAAGGTGATTGCATCATATATAAAGTTGTATAAGTGAGGCAGGTCATATGCGTTAGCTTGTTTAACCTATAAAAAAATGTGAGTTGGATCGAAAATTTTAACTCTTATATAAAGCGAGTTGGCCCACATTGACTCACAGATCAATGTCGGTTGGAGTGGATTAGCCTGTTTAGCCAATATTGTTATTTTGTATTGTTAATGATTTTTATTTTATTATGAATAGGAGTGCTTTGCTGCATGAAATAACCCGTTGACAACTATATGAAGGTTATTGATAATTACATCAAGGTTATTAATAATTTTTTTTTACTATAATGAGCTTTATTTTTACTGTATTTAAAAAGATAAAACTACAGTAAAAGAAAGTGATTATATAGTACAATTATTTTTTAGTGATTGCATTTTAAAATTTTCTAACAAGTGCTCGTAGTGTCATGAAAGGTGTTTAAAGCATCTATCCGGAATTTTATGCTTATCTATTATTAAGCATTATACATAAATATATACATATTTTTTATTTTTTTCTTTTTAGTGTGGGAAAGAAAAACCTAGTAAATCCAATATTATTGTGTACTTGCGAAGTGTTGCTGCTGTCCATCAATCTCAGGTTTTACTAGTAACAGATACGTTGGACTAGTAAGCTTAATGCTGTAGAAAAAAATTTAGCTTAAGACTTAGCAATGGTCAATTGCAAAAATGTGGGCGATCAATATGCAAATTGAATTTTTAAACTTTTTTTTTACTTTCTTTCTTTCTTTATTTATTTTTAGTGTTATTACACCATATTACAAATATGCTTTCTTTTATGTACTATTTTGTCGAATCGTCTCATATCAAACTATGCGACACGTGGGCCTTATGAGTCATTGGATTTTATGATAATGAAATCTCATCATAGCAATCAGATGAACATCACATGAGGTAGATAAAATCAGTAGATTAAAGGTACAAGACAAAATATTTTTTAATATGTTAATGATTTTATAGTTTAATAGTATAAATATTATTTTTTTGAGTAAGATCGTTCAGATTTGATTTTTTTTTATTTTTAATTATCATTATAGTTAGAAAAAAAGAAAGAAAGAAGATTTTCTATGATTTATGCAAAGGTCATGTCTCCAGACTGAGATGCAACCGCTCCATTGTATATTCTAACAGTAATAAGAACATGCGAGAATTATAAACTAACTAAATATCACAAATAAACTTTATTTTCATAAATCTTCATAACTTCCTTAGTCTAAATTTGTTCATACAAGCTTATTGACTGTACTGAATAATAAAAAATCTGAGAAACTTCAAAATATGTGAAAACTATATATATATATGGAAAGTTATGAATCAGGAAACAAACTAGAGTCGGATTAGGAATCCTAAAAGATCCTAAATATAATATTACTATATTAATCTTGAAGTTACAGAATCCAAAGTGAAAATATTTAAACTTTTTTTTTTTTTTTGCAATTAGTGAAGCAATAGATACACCTATTTTAGCAACATTCTCTATAGAGGGTAGAACATATAAGAAAATGGAGTTTACATGTGCAAGGTATTCTTATATATTATATATTCAATAGAAGATGCTGTTGAAATAGGTATATAAAGATGCACCTATATACCAACTAAACATTTATTTGGTAATAATAAGTTGATAAATTATATTATAATGTTCTATTCGGTGGACTTCCGTGGAACCGATGTTTACACGATCAAACTCTAAGCCTGCACGATAAATTTAGTCAGCTTAAATTTGAAGCAATGGTTAAAGACTCTAAACAGTCCATGATAATGTGAGAAAACCATTTTACATGTAATCTCCAAAGTCATTTCGTATGGATCATGATGCCAAACACAAAGCAATTATTAGAATCCGGAACAATCGAACCATTTTGGACAGTTTGTCCCTAACGTGAACAATTAATGTTGGACTGCATATACATCATCATTACTGGTTCCAGATATGAGGAGGCCACCTACTATCACACAAATGTTTTGGTTACATATAAGTATCGGATGGTGGCTTTAACTTTAGGAGGGGGAGGCGAGGCCAGCTTCATAAACATTTTGGTGCACGGCTGACAGTGGATCCATCTAATCTTTTAAAAGGGTTAAGTAGCGCTCCGGACGAGTTTAGAGAAGACTGTTATAGGTATCTTCACATTCCAGTCTACATATATATATATATGAAATAAAAGACCTTCCTCTTTTTGCATTTTCAGCCCTATAAGGAGAACCACCTCTTTCCATGGCCAACATATGGGTTGATGTATTCATCCTTTTATTTTTTTGGGTCTACTAGGGCAATTTGTTATAGTTGACGAGCTAGGTAGTGTAACGAAGAAATTATTACCTAATCAATTTGATCAAGGTCTTTCCATAATTCAATGCTGGTAAATATGGTATGATGAGATGTACTCAGTATTGAAGTGAAAATTAAATTTGAGGAAAGAAAAAAAAAGAAAAAGAAAAACAGGTGACTTATGTTTCATGGTTTTGTTGTTTACCAACTTATGTTTTATTTATTTATTTTTCACAAATGCTTGACTCATGTTGTTCTCCTTAAATAATCATTAATCATCAACTTAAAATGGCATGTTAAATACACGTGTCCTGATGTGGACATCGTAGCCGAGGATTATCTGCGCCAGATGGACTTGGTCAAGGCTAAAAAGGGAAGGCGGAAGCGAATTGGATGATGGGGAGAAGAACTCCAATGACATGGACGTGTCTTTCAAAGGCACGGTCGTGTGTTCATCTTAGGAGGTCCACAGAAGCCTACACGGTTTCATACACGGCTTGAGGCACGGCTGTGTGTTGAGCTTAGAAAATCCTCAGAAGCATACACGATTTAATACACGGCCTAAAGCACGGCCGTGTGTTGAGCCTGGAAAAATCCTTAGAAGCATACATGGTTTAATACATGACCTGAAGCACGGCCGTGTGTTGGGCCTGGAAGATCCACAAAATCATACACGTTTTAATACACGGCCTGGGGCACAGCCGTGTATACGCCATATGCCGGGATATTTTAAGTGTTTTATTTCACGACTTTTCATTGTAATTCGTTATTTCCTTTTTACTTGTTTCTCTCGAGACTATATATAGCTTCCTAGGTCATTAGTAGAAGGACCTTTTTATCATCTATTGAATTATACACACCTTGAGAGAATTTTTCTCTATCCTTTTTCAATTGTGCGCAATTGAGGGTTTCAAGGAGTAATATACGAAATTTCCTTGTTTATCTTTGAGATCCAATCCTAGAATTGGTCTCGTACTTTACGCTTTTTACGTTGCGTCAGTTGGTATCAGAGCAAGGCGTTTTTCTTGCGGAGATGTCGGCTAACGACGATGTTGACGGCGGTCGCGTTCTCGACCTAGATCGGGATGTGGAAGTCCAAGGAGTCGATCAATGGGCTCTAAGGGCAGTGGTTGAAGCCATGGATCAGAGGCTCGGGCGAGTAGAGTGGTGCTTGGAGGATCTGATTACGCGTTTTGATGCCATGGTGGGGGGCCACAACTGTAACAGGGACGTTGGCAGAGATCGGCCAAGGGTAGCAGTTGCTCGTGGCGGTCCTGTCAATCAACCCGCAGCCGCAAATCGATGGAATCGACTGTTAGATGGGAGTTCTTCTGAGGAAGAGGGTGACTTCCTACAAAGGAGAGGGTAACAACAGAGGAGAGGCGGTGATGATGGTGGAAGATACCACGGGAATTACCACAGGAGTGGTCAGGAGTATGGTGGTGGATATCGAAGAAACTACTAGGGCTACGATCAGGCAGATGGCAGTGATTTCCATCTCAAGGTAGATATTCCATCGTTTAATGGTAATCTTAATATAGAGGATTTCCTAGATTGGCATGCAGAAGTCAATAGATTTTTTGACTATATGGAGGTCCCCGAGGATAGGAGGGTGAGGTTGGTTGTGTGTAGGCTGAAAGGAGGAGCATATGCATGGTGGGATCGGTTACAGAACAGGAGGCAAAGAGAGCGTAAGCAGCCAGTAAGGATATGGTACCGTATGAAGAACCTGCTGTAAAGAGATTTCCTGCCACCAAACTATGAGCAGATTCTCTTCCAACAGTACCAACGTTGCCGTCAGAGGCAGAGGACGGTGCATGACTATACCGCCAAGTTCATGAGATTGGCGGAGAGGAATGATCTGAGGGAGATCGAGGGTCAGTAGGTAGCACGATTTATCGATGGGTTGAAACCCCAAATTAGAGATAAACTTGGGGTGAGGGTATTTAGAACTGTGAACGAGGTAAAGAATTTGGCCCTTAGAGCAGAGATGATGATTCAAGAGCAAAATACAAGGCTTGGTGGGGGCAGGAGGAATTATGGATACGATAGAGTTGGCAGTAACAACTGGGTGGTTGGTGAGAAGAATATAGGAGTAGTTGAGAAGCTTGTTGGAGGTATAGGGAAGAAAGAAGATATGGCTGAAGGGAAGAAGCCTCTTGAAATTAAAGAAACCCCAAGGCAAAGTAATCCATATGCTAAGCCAATTTTGGGGAAATGTTATAGGTGCAATCAATCGGGACACCGATCCAACGAATGTCCGAATCGAAGGACTATAAATATTGTCGAAAGGGAGGAAGAGGAGGAAGTGTGCTGTGAGCCGGATGGTGAAGATGAGTATTATGATAAGGTTGATGATGGGGTGGAGCCGAGTTATGTGATTAGAAGGATGATGTTGGCATCGAGGTAGGATGATAGTTCGCAGCGACACCGGTGGTTTCGCACTAGGTGCACGATTGGTGGGAGAGTGTTCGACCTGATTGTTGATAGTGCGAGTTGTGAGAATATAATTGGGAGAGAGGTGGTGAAGCAACTCCAGCTGCCAGTAGAGAAACATCCGAACCCTTACACCATAGGGTGGATTAAGGCGGCAGAGCGGATTGATGTGAAGGAGAGGTGTTGGGTTCCCTTCTCTATAGGCAAATATCGGGATGAAGTCTATTGTAACATCATCGATATCGACGCCTGCCACTTGTTATTTGGGCGACCATGGCAGTTTGACGTGGATGCCCAACATGTTGGAAAAGAGAATAAGTATAAGTTAGAGAAAGGGGGTGTGAAATACACATTGCTTCCCTTGAAAGATAAACGAACCAAGACACAAAGGGCTGAAGGAAAATCTTTTCTAATAATCACTCAATTAGAAAAGGAGATGGTTGAGGACTTGAAAGAGTCCAGGGTGATGCATGCACTTGTTGTGAAGAATGTTGGAGAGGATGTGAGTAGTGAGGAGGTTCCATAAGGTGTAAAGGGGGTGTTAGAAGAGTTTAAAGAGGTAGTGCCAGAAGATTTGCTAGAGGGGTTACCTCCATTGCATGACATCCAGCACCATATTGATTTGGTGCTTGGGGCTAGCTTTCATAATCTCCCTCATTATAGGATGAGCCCCAAGGAGACTGAGGTTTTGCTGGAGAAAGTCCAGGAGCTACTAGACAAAGGATTTATCAGGGATAGCATGAGTCTGTGTGCTGTTCCGGTGCTATTGACTCTAAAGAAGGATGGTAGTTAGAGGATTTGCGTAGACAGCTGTGCGATCAACAAAATTACAATTGGGTATAAATTCCCGATTCCTCGCATTGAAGACATGTTGGATAGGCTGAGTGGAGCAGTGATATTTTCAAAGGTGAATCTTAGGAGTGGATACCATCGGATCCGAATCAGACCAAGGGATGAATGGAAAACCGCTTTCAAAACAAAGGAAGGATTATATGTGGGGTGGGCAATCTCTGCGGGCGACGGGCCAACCCGCCGGAAAACTTGATCTGCGATCGCGACTGCGACTGAGGATTGGGGACTACTGTGCAGCACGACCGCGACCCGCGAGGACCGCGACTGAGGACTGAGGACCCGCGACTATGACCGCGACTGACGACTGCTGTGCAGCACGACCGCGACTGAGGACCCGCGATCGTCACGGCGACCGCCACTGACGACTGACGACTGCTGTGCAGCATTACCGCGACGGCGACCGCGACTGAGGACTCGCGACCGTGACTGACGACTGACGACTGCTGTGCAGCACGACCGCGACGGCGACGGCGACCCGTGAGGACCGCGACTGAGGACTGAGACCTGCGACCATGACTGCGACCGCGATTGACGACGCTGACGTCGACTGAAGTGACGATAATGAGATGAGGAGTTGAGGACGACGTCGACTGAAGTGATGGCACCGCCGTCCGTTGCACCACCACCGCTGGCCGCCTGTTTTACATAATAATAATAATAAAAATTATTGCGGGTCGTCGCGGGCCAGCCCGCAGGCCCGTGGGGCGGGGTGGGCAGACTTTCTTGACACGCCAGACTTGCGGGCCACTGCGGGCCAGCCAGCGACGACCCGCGGACTGGTGCGGGTTGGGGCGGGCCGGCCCATTTGGCCTGCATTACCGGCCCTATGTGTAATGAATCAGGTACTTAAGCCTTTTATTGGTAGATTTGTAGTGGTGTATTTCGATGATATTTTAATATATAGTAAGACTGAGGATGAACACTTAGTACATTTGAAAAGTGTACTAACTGTGTTGAAGGAGAATAAGCTTTATGCCAATCTTAAGAAATGCATATTTATGTAAAAGAAGTTGCTATTCTTGGGCTTTATAGTGAGTGGTGAGGGGATAACAGTGAATGAGGAAAAAGTAAGGGTTATTAGAGAATGGCCTACTCCCAAGACGGTGATTGAGTTGAGGAGTTTTTTGGGGTTGGTAGGGTTTTATAGGCGCTTTATACAGCATTTCAGTACTGTCGCTGCCCCATTAACTGAGTGCCCGAAAAAGGGAAAGTTTCAATGGGGTGAAGAAGCTGAGTCTGGGTTTGCTGTGTTAAAGGAAAGATTGTGTAGTGCGCCGGTGTTGGCGTTACCAGACTTTTAACAAATTATTTGAGGTAGACTGTGATGCCAGTGGGGTAGGCATTGGAGCAGTGTTATCTCAGGAGAAGAGACCTGTGACCTTTCATAGTGAAAAGCTCTGTGAAGCTAGGAGGAGATGATCTACTTATGATAAAGAGTTCTATTCCATTGTTAGAGCTCTGAGGATGTGGGAGCATTACTTGGTAGGGAAAGAATTTATCCTGTATTCAGATTGTGTTGCTCTAAAACATCTGAGTAGTCAGACACGCATCTGTAAAGATATGCATGCTAGATGGATCCAATTTCTACAAAAGTTTCCATTTTGCTTGATGCACAAATCTGGTGTTCAAAATAAGGTGGCGGACGCATTGAGTAGGAGAGCTGATTTATTGATGACCATGAGAGTTGAGGTAGTAGGTTTTGAGCAGATGAAAGAATTATATGAGAAGGATGTGGATTTTAGAGAAATATGGAGGAAGTGTCTTGATCAGAGACCTACATGAAGGAGGATCAGCAGGACATCTGGGGCGAGATAACACCTTGGCAGCAGTGGCTGCAAGATATCATTGGCCTCAACTGAGAAGAGATGTGGGGAGGATTGTGCAAAAGTGTTATATCTGTCAGACATCTAAGGGACATTCTTAGAATACTGGGTTGTACACTTCACTACCAGTACTTAAGAATATCTGGGAGGATCTATCTATGGATTTCATTTTAGGTTTGCCTCGTACCCAACGAGGTGCTGACATTGTTTTTGTGGTTGTAGACAGGTTCTCCAAGATGGCTCACTTCATTCTTTGTAAGAAGTCAGCTGATGCACGGGGTGTTGCCAGGTTATTCTTTAAGGAGGTGGTCAGGCTGCATGGGGTTCCCAAGTCTATTACATCAGATAGGGATACCAAGTTTCTTAGCCACTTATGGAGGACGTTATGGTACATGTTTGATTCCTCACTCAATTTTAGTAGTACAGCCCACCCTCAGACTGATAGGCAATGGAGGTGACGAACAGGACTTTTGGCAATTTAATACGAAGCATTTGTGGAGACAAGCCAAGATAATGGGATTTGGCGCTTTCTTAAGCTGAGTTTGCTTACAACAGTTCAATCCATAGAACTACCCGAAAATCTCCTTTTTCAGTGGTCTGTACAAAAGCACCATCTCACGCATTGGATTTAGCTCAGTTGCCTAAAGGTGTGGAGTTCAATGTAGCTGCAAAACACATGGCTGAACAACATCAGGCAATTGCCTCTGAAGTGAAAGAGAAGATTAAGAAAGCTAATGAGAAGTACAAGGAAGCTGCAGACAAGCATAGGAGGGAAAAGCTCTTTAAAGTGGGAGATCAGGTGATGGTGTTCTTAAGGAAAGAACGTTTTCCCATGGGCACTTATAGTAAATGGCAACAAAAGAAGTATGGTCTTTACAAGATTGTTGCAAAGATAAATGATAATGTGTATGTGGTCGGGCTTCCTGAAAGCATGAAGATTTTGAAAACCTTCAATGTAGCTGATTTATATCCATTCTATCCTGATGACAAACCTTTATATCCGGAAGAGAACTCGGGGTCGAGTTCTTCATTGGTGGGAGAGAATGATGTGGACATCGTAGTTGAGGATTATCTGTGCCAGATGGACTCGGTCAAGGCTAAAAAGGGAAGGTGGAAGCGATTTGGATGATGGGGAGAAGAGCTCCAATGACATGGGCGTGTCTTTCAAAGGCACGGCCGTGTGTTCATCTTAGGAGGTCCACAGAAGCCTACACGGATTCATACATGGCCGTGTGTTGAGCCTGGAAAATCCTCAGAAGCATACACGGTTTAATACACGGCCTGAAGCATGACCGTGTGTTGAGCCTGGAAAAATCCTCAGAAGCATACACGGTTTAATACACGACCTGAAATACGTTCGTGTGTTGGGCCTGGAAGATCCATAGAATCATACACGGTTTAATACACGGCTTGGGGCACGACTGTGTATACGCCATTTGCCGAGATATTTTAAGTGTTTTATTTCGCGGCTTTTCATTGTAATTCGTTATTTCCTTTTTTACTTGTTTCCCTCAAGACTATATATAGCTTCCTAGGTCATTAGTAGAATGACTTTTTTATCATCTATTGAATTATACACACCTTGAGAGAATTTTTCTTTATCCTTTTTCAATTGTGCGCAATTGAGGGTTTTAAGTAGTAATCTACAAATTTTCCTTTTTTTTTCTTTGAGATCCAATCCTAGAATTGGTCTCGTGTTTTACGCTTTCTCCGCTGCGTCATGTCCTCCCCAGTAGAACTCTTAAGTTATGCATACAAGTCTAAATTAAATGAAATAAGACATTTTTTACTTTAAGTTTAGTGAAGAGAGTGTATTGTTTTATTTGATTTAGAATTTCTCTAGAAGGCATTCGCAATTCTATGTGCTGTGTTACAACCTACATGGACTAAAAGATTCCTTAAGGAAGAATAACGCCAGCCATGCATTTGTAAAAAGCAAATAAAAAAAAAATCCAAAAAATATACTTTACGTTTAAAAATTACTTAATCCTAAAACATTGAGTTATACACGTCTTATCCACTGATAACGAGACGTTGGCTTCATTAAAAAAGAAATTTAAGCCTTCATTGGACGCTTAGTGGCTAATTCCATAGTTTTATGACGACAATTACTGAATTCAAACGGAAAAATTGGTTTCATCCTGGACATGCAAGTCGATGCCCCTAATATAATGTTTTCTACATGTTAAGTATTTCTTGTTTCCATAAACGAAGTACCACAAATGAAATACAGAACAAAAGAGACAAAAACATTAGTTATCTATGAATGCTTGGCATGCCGAGGAGCATACATTAGTTTGGATCATTATTAGAAAGGACACTCGAAAGCAAGAAGCTAGTAGCCTATTACGTATTTAGATTGGATAAATTCTTTATAGGCAGCCGCATGACATTCATACCAAAAACCAATTGAAAGTATGAATTGGACATACGAGGGTACTGCATAACTTTATTTTGTCCGTGGGAAAATAGAGAAAACAACTGTTTTAACATATATGAATGATTGGTTGTTAAATTTAAACGTAGATGAGTCGTCCAATTCAGTAAGTCTTGGTTAGACCAGGTTGTCTTGGTGGGCCAGGTTACCTACCTTAAATCCGTTAGATCTAAACCAAGCCATTTCAAGACAAGTGACTGTATATAAATGAATTAATGATGTGTAAGCATCAATAAAATTTTAGTATTTAAGAATGTAAATAGTAGCCTTAAATCTCCTTGTGCTGCAAAACCTTACATCATAGAAAAATAACTTGAAAGCTTAAGAACTTAAGGCGTGGTTTATAACTGGTTCGCAAAATGAAATACAATCGTGTGATTGAAAGTTTTTTTTGCTCAACGTCAAAGTGTTTTGTTAGTAACTAGGAAGAATAAATAAAAATTAATATGGACTTAAAGACCACCATTGGCTACAATTATACTAATCACATTCCATCACCTTTAAATTAATTTTCCTTGATATCAAATGGCATTTTTGTTGGTATTCTCTTCAATCATATACTATCACATATAAAAAAAAATTATTAATGTAGATAAATTTTTTTTCCTGTATTAATCCATAATAGCACGTAATTGGAACAAATATAGATAAGCAAATATATTCAATTTTAGGTGAAATTAAATGTTCTTCGTTTTTAAGTACAAATCTCTGGCTATAATATAAAGTTAAATTATCTTTACAACCAAATAATTAAAAAGTTTATTATTTAATAATGGACAAAATTTTCCTAAACCATTTTCCGTGTACTTTGTTAGGGCTAAGAATGTGATTAAAGCATGTGACAAAACGCGTCGGGCCAAACTGTCTTCTACAAACTTTTTGATTACGATCCGTAATGGCAAACTTCAAACGGTCTAAGGTAGGTTTAGGCACGGATCAGACTATAATATACGATTTGATTTGGTTCGAGGGATAAATCATATCGAATTGAACTACACCCACCCCTACCTAGTAGTATGATTTTACCTCCACTCATGGTCTAGCTCCATCACATAAGGTCTAGTCATTAGAATGTTTATGTAGGATGTTGAATGAAAGGAGGCAAGTTAAGTTATGATTTATGTAGGATGTTTGTGTAATGTAAATATACTTACTTTCTAAAAAGAAAATTCAAAAAAAAGAAAAAAGAAAAAAGAATGTACATGTAAATAAGAGAAACTTTAGGAGAGGATTAGCCACTAACAATGTGGAGTGAAAGATAGATACAATTAAATTTATTTAGTTTTAGGTACATCTACTATTAGGTTTTTAATATATAGTTCATTCGAATAAATATACGGAATATTAAATCATATGTATACTCTACTTTCTTATATATTAAGGATTCAATAGAAGTTGTATCTATTTTTATATAAGCGATGATATAATATGTGATCAATAAGGGATATTAAATAGTAAAAATGAATCATTTCAATTTCATAATCTTAGCAAAGATTTCTATTGCTAGCCGTAAGATCACGTCTTTAGTGTGGTGGTGGGCATGCATATTATATGCCCTGATCCTCATGTGTGGACTTAGACTTGAATAAGACTTATTGACGCGACATAATTAATAATAAGTCAAATGACAATGTAAGTAACTGGGTTTAAAACCTCCTGTTATAATATCGAGCTAAAGCGCAATTTGATGGTGGCGCCTTGCTATTGTTTTCCCAATTGGGATAGAATATCTCTAATGCCCGTTAATAACAGCCTTTATTAAAACATATTAATAGTCTTTTAGTAATAAATCACTTCCAAATAAATATAAATAAGGCCTATTAATGATAGAATAGACAATCAATAAGTGACAATGCTGCGAAATTTTCATAAGCTAAATTATCTTCACAAAAAACTAATAAATAAAGCCAATAATTATATTGGAATCATGGTTAATTTATTCCAAAACAATAACGAAACCAGATGTTGATTGCATTAAAATAAGTGGATTGAACTAATCATGAGTAGGCTCAGCCCAAGTCATGAATCAACCTAAAACAACATTAGCAACACAAAACAACAAGCAACAACCCCAAACCATTAGCCATTTAGCCGATGAACCTCCTAAACCCAGTTTGTAACTCCAAACTCAACCCCTAAACCACTAAATTGCAACTGCAACAAACCCATAGGCTATACATTAGTATTTAGTAATTCGTTAACAAAAAAAAAAAAAACCACAAGCTCACCAGTCGATGATAAGATGATGACGACAACGACAAACAATCACGAGCACAACATAATGAGTCAACAACACAACCATGAGTTCACAACAACAAGAGTGCATGAGACCCAGATCAACGACTGAGGGTGAGGACTAGGCCGAGTGGCGAGTGGTGGCGGGGCGAGTGCGCAGTACAACTTATTTGATCTAATTTGTGATTGTGATTTGTGAATTTATGATTTCAATTTTGCTGTTGGCAGCTTTTCTTTTTGTCTTTTGTTTTTTTTAATTTGGGTGAAGCATGCGAGCCAACCCATGCCCATAGCAAGTGGCCTGCCTGAATCTATAGGCCATACGGGGTGGGGCAAAATAACTCACACATCTTGTAGGCTAAATTTGTTTTGCCTACCCCATAAAAATTTGTGGGTTATGAGGCCAACCCGTGTGGCCTACTCCGCATTCCCAACTCTAATGTTAAGTTATAGTTTATGTAGGGAGATGAGAACTTCTAGGATGTTGGATGGAAAGTTTAGTTGCATAGGTAGTTTTAAGGGGGTTGAAAGGGGCTCCAACTACAAGAAAAATTAATTAATTAAATTTATTTTAGAAGTAAAAAAAAATATTATATTTATATTTTTAAGCATAAATATTATTATAAAATTCAATATGATCGAGTAATTAAATATTTATTTTTGCATACTAAGGTTATAGGTTCAATTCCCATTAGAATCACTATTAATATTAATTGTCTAATCACTTGTATTGAAAAAACATATATTTATATATTTTTTATGGCATTACTAATTAAATAATCATGTAAAGTCAATATAAAGAAATTATAAAATAATATATTATTTATATTATGTTGTCATTTATAATTTTTTATTTAAATACTTATTATTTATTTTTGTTAACAATAAAACTTATATGAGTTTTATATCTTGATTCCATCTTTAATAAATTGATAGTAATATTTTGACTAATAAATATTTTTCTACGAATAATTTTAATGCTATAATTTTGACTCTTTAGTAATAGGAGTGAGCAAAAAAATCAATCGAACCATGAACCAAATTAGACCAAATCAAACCAAACTGAACCAAACCATAAATTAGGTTCGAACCATCTTTTTAGGTTTGAAAAAGTTATGAACCAAACTGAACCATTTTTTCTATATTTGAATAAATTACCAACCGAACCATGAGAAGTAATGAAAAAGAAATTAGTAGTAAAAATATAGATAATATATGACTACAAGAGAATTCCATGTTATTTGTTTAATTTCTCCTCTTATTTGGTTTTCATTAAGCAATTTATTTTCTTTTATTTTGTATTTTTGTTTATTGACTGATAAAGAAATCATAATTATCTTAAGAGAGATAATAAAATCTTCTTAAATATATCAAATGAGTATTGAAGATGATGAATAATATCAAAAAAATAATAATAATTTGAATCTTTTTTTATGTCAAGTATAATGTTTTATAACTTATTAACTTGTATGTAAAAATAATAATAATAACACATGTACAAATGGTTCAAACCGTAAACTAAACCGATCCAAATCGTTTTTTTTTTTTTTTAAGTTTGAAAAAATTATGAGCCGAACCATATGGTTAGATTCAATTTAGGAAAAACAAACAAACAAACTATAATATACAGTTTGATTTGGTTCAAGGGATAAATCATATCGAATCGAACTACACCCACCCCTACCTAGTAGATCCTCATGTGTGGACTTAGACTTGAATAAGACTTA
The DNA here is from genome assembly GCA_037954665.1 of Laguncularia racemosa. NCBI lineage: Eukaryota > Viridiplantae > Streptophyta > Magnoliopsida > Myrtales > Combretaceae > Laguncularia > Laguncularia racemosa. The sequence goes on along the minus strand of JBBMOL010000030.1, from coordinate 3,788,496 downwards.
TTGACGCGACATAATTAATAATAAGTCAAATGACAATGTAAGTAACTGGGTTTAAAACCTCCTGTTATAATATCGAGCTAAAGCGCAATTTGATGGTGGCGCCTTGCTATTGTTTTCCCAATTGGGATAGAATATCTCTAATGCCCGTTAATAACAGCCTCTATTAAAACATATTAATAGTCTTTTAGTAATAAATCACTTCCAAATAAATATAAATAAGGCCTATTAATGATAGAATAGACAATCAATAAGTGACAATGCTGTAAAATTTTCATAAGCTAAATTATCTTCACAAAAAACTAATAAATAAAGCCAATAATTATATTGGAATCATGGTTAATTTATTCCAAAACAATAACGAAACCAGATGTTGATTGCATTAAAATAAGTGGATTAAACTAATCATGAGTAGGCTCAGCCCAAGTCATGAATTTTTTTCTTTTTTTTTTTTTTAAGCCAACTACTATTACAATTCAAGAGAGAAAGATTTAAATTTAAACTATCCTACTAGAAGACCCATGTTTATATCACTCAATTATAAAGGTCTTAACAACTCACGGACAGTTCAAATGGCACGAGAATTATAAGTTATTCATAATTGAATAATATTTTAATTTCAAGAAAAAAAAAACTTAAATTCATAGAATGTGTTGCTTGTTATGTACGTATTTTCATTTGAAAATTTAAGTTCATTAATTGGTTCCTCAATTAATAGAAATAAAGTCCCTGAAGTTTTCTTGTATGCATTTAACAGGAATAAGGACTTGTTTCTTTTTATATGTGAATTCAAATTGAGATAAAAATGGACTTTTGCATTCGTAAGGAGCTAAAACAATTCTAGTGCGGCTTCGTCTTTTTAGGTTGTTAGTCGTTGATTTGATTTAGTTGGCCTAATTTAATGAATGTGTGTCTCCTTTGCTCTTGGGTAAATAATAATAATAATAAAGAAGAAGAAAAAATAGATTTCATGTAATATAGTTTAGCAGAAATATTACAATATCCTTTTCAACATTATTGAAAATATAATAAACACACTATCTTGTACAAATAGTAGATCCTACAACTCTCTAATCGTGTTAAGTAACATAAAAAAAGAGAGGGTAAGATTCATATATGTGATTTTGAAGATTAAAGACCACTCCCGATCCCCATTTAGTTTAGCTAACAAAACCAAACCTCCAAACTGAAGAGCTAACTTCATTTAACGGAAGTGACGGGGGCGGACGCGGTTGTGTTTTCCTGTAGAAATATTCTTTACATATTCTTTACCATTGTAAATATTTTCTTCCTATTTTTGTTCTTCCTATTTTTGGAACCAATTACGTTCCTGATTTGTAGCAAGGAATTGGTGATCTGTTACCTTTTTTAGTGTAGGTTTCCCATTGCTCTTCTTGTTATATATTGCTCTCCTGTTGTAATCTCAAGATATATGAATAAGATATATTCATTGAAATTCTCTCATCTCTATTTTCATGTTGGTATCAGAGCGTGGTTGATCTAAATCATTGATTTGAAACGCTGTTGCGAATAAATGGATGATAAATCTGAATCTTCAAAGAACAATTATGTTCCAGTTATAGTGCAATCTGAAGGGGCGTTTAACGCTGGCATTACTTTGACTGAATCAAATTATGATGTTTGGTCACAGTTAATGGAGATGCACATTGCGGAAAGAGAAAAGCTCTCTTATATACGTGGGAAACCACCACCACCCAAAGACTCTGAAGAAGGATACGAGAAGTGGTATGCGGAAAACCAGAAAGTTAAGAGATGGTTGCTAATATCAATGACTCATGATATTATGAAACGCTATGTCCGGTTGCCTACTGCTTATGCAATTTGGACAGCGTTGGCGAAAGCGTTCTATGATGGGAATGATGAATTGCAGATTTTTGCATTGAATCAAAAGGCCTTTGGAGCTAAGCAGAATGAAAGGTCACTTTTAGAATATTATGGTGAACTCATTGAGATTTTTCAAGAACTCGATCATCGAGACAAAGTTTTCATGAAAGATCCTGATGATGTTGAAATATACAGAAAATCCATTGAAAGATTGAGGGTGCACATATTTTTGGCTGGACTTGATGACCTCTTTGAACAAGTCCGTGGAGATATTTTGCGAAAGGAGTCCATTCCCAGTCTTGAAGAATGTTATGCCTTGATCCGACGGGAGGCTAATCGGAAAATCACATTCAAAGGAGATTCTGAAACTATGGAAACTGTAGCTATGATTGCCAGAAATAAACAAAGAGGTAATCGAAGCACTAATAAATCAGCATACAAATGTACACACTGCAATGAATCTGGACATACAAAAGAACGTTGCTATGAGTTGGTGGGGTATCCAGATTGGTGGAATCATAACAAATCTCGGAAGAAGAACATAAATAAAGGTCAACCTACTGCTGCAGCTGTTGAAGCGAAAGCAACGAATGAAAGTGAACAAATGCATTCAGTGATGATAGCCGAGGCAGGTAATGGTGGTAAGTCCTTTTATGCTTCTTCACCTGTTAGTAATAACACATGGATAATTGATTCTGGTGCCACCAATCATATGACATTTGATTCTAACCAAATTGATAAAATTAAACCCTCCTCACAAAATTTTGTTACAACTGCTAATGGTGATGAAGTTCCTATTGTTGGTGAAGGATCTTTAAAAGTTACAGAATTTTTAAATTTAGATTCTGTTCTTATTGTTCCTTCCATTGGATATAACCTCTTGTCTGTTTCTCAAATTACAACGGCCTTATCTTGCATTATTGTTTTTTGGCCTACCTTTTGTTTGTTTAAGGACATCCAAACAAAACAGACGATTGGTTGTGGTACTAAGCATGGGAATTTATACTACCTGGATTTGAAAACAACAATTTCAGATAAATTACGTCAAGCTCTTGCAGTGAATGGAGGCAATTCTGCTAGCAGTCAAAATGAAATCTGGTTACAACACCGAAGATTGGGACATGCTTCTTTTGGATACTTGAAGAAACTATTTCCTAGTTTGTTTGAGAAGATTGATATTTCCAGTATGCATTGTGATGTATGTGAACTTGCAAAGAGTCATAGAACCTCTTTTTTACCAGTATTGAATAAAAGTCCATCTCCATTTATGATTATTCACTCCGATGTATGGGGACCATCTAAAATTCATACATTAGGGGGGTCTCGTTGGTTTGTTACTTTTATAGATGATTGCAGTAGAATGACATGGCTGTGGTTAATGAAATCTAAGAGTGAGGTGAATATCTTATTTCAAAGGTTTTGCAGAATAATCAAGACTCAATATAATGCACAAGTTCAGATCCTCCGTAGTGATAATGGTGGTGAGTATAAAAACTTGGAGATAAAAAATTATTTAGACACACAAGGCATCTTGCATCAAACCACATGTGTTGATACGCCCCAACAGAATGGCGTAGCAGAGCGAAAAAATCGACATCTTCTTGAAGTGGTTCGTGCTCTATTAATCCAAGCTCATATGCCTTTTTCTTATTGGGGAGAAGCTTTGTGTGCTGCAGTTTACTTAATTAATAGGACTCCCTCACGAGTTCTTGATTTTCAAACACCATTACACACTTTGTGCATGACTGTGAGCTATCCACCTATATCAAGTCTTCCTCTCCGAGTGTTTGGATGTGTTGTCTTTGTACATATTCATAAGCAACAACGCCATAAACTAGCTCCTCGAGCTTTGAGATGTGTGTTCCTTGGAAATGCTATACAACAAAAAGGATACAAATGCTATCATCCTCCCACTAAACAGATGTTTGTTACAGTAGATGCAGTTTTTCATGAGGAAAAAATGTATTTTGCTCAACCTGAATTTCAGGGGAAGAATTACCAGGAGGACATCATGACACTTGATTATGAACTTCAGGAATACTACAGGATTGATCCTATAAATGAACCTGAAAAATCTACTGCAAAACCTGAAGAATTTGTTGAACAACAGTCTGAAGACATGACTGGAGACTTGACTACTACAGAATTGCCACATGAAGATCTGGGTAAAGAAGCAATTGGAGAAAATGATGTCCCGGATGTACCACACCAATCATCTATTTTGGATGCTTCTAACATGCAAGTTGAACCTATCCGGAAACAATTGCCTGAACGTTCCACTAGAGGTATTCCTAAACCAACTTATGAACCTTCTCTTTCCAGTAAAGTTAAATACCCCATGAATAACTATGTTTCAACTCATAATTTGTCAGAATCAAATAAGGCATTTATAAATCAATTATCTTCTGTAGTTATTCCTAACAATGAACAGGAAGCGCTAGCTGATCCGAGGTGGAAAGCAGCAATAAATGAAGAAATGGAGTCACTAAAAAAAAATGGAACGTGGGAATTTGTTGATTGTCCACCAGGAAAGAAACCAGTAGGATGTCGTTGGGTATTCACTGTCAAATATCGAGCTGATGGTACAATTGAACGCTTTAAAGCACGATTGGTTGCTAAAGGATATACTCAAACCTATGGAGTTGATTATAAAGAGACTTTTGCTCCTGTTGCCAAAATCAACACAGTACGAGTATTGTTGTCGCTAGCAGCAAATTTGGATTGGCCTCTGCATCAGTTTGATGTGAAGAATGCTTTTTTGCATGGTGAACTAAATGAGGAGATTTATATGGAGCTTCCACCAGGATGTGCGATGCATGAAAGAATGACTGGAAAAGTGTGCAAATTAAAAAGGGCGTTATATGGATTAAAGCAGTCCCCAAGAGCATGGTTTGGAAGATTCACAAAGTCAATGATTGTTTTTGGATACCGTCAAAGTAATTCAGACCATACATTATTTCTGAAAAGAGTGGAGGATAAAGTCACAGCTCTCATTGTATATGTTGATGATATGGTTATAACTGGTAATGACCCTGATGAGGTAAAAGCTCTAAGAGAATACTTGTCAAAAGAATTTGAGATGAAGGATTTGGGCTATTTGAAATATTTCCTTGGAATAGAAGTCTCAAGATCAAAGGAAGGAATTTTCTTATCTCAAAGAAAGTATATTCTATATTTATTGAAGGAAACAGGAATGTCAAGTTGTCAACCTGTTAATACACCAGTTGAAGAAGGATTGAAACTATGCATAGAAGAAGGTCAAATTCCTGTTGATAAAGGAAGATATCAAAGGCTTGTTGGGAGACTAATGTATTTGGCTCACACAAGACCTGATCTAGCATATGCCTTGAGTATTGTCAGCCAATTCATGCATAATCCTGGAGAGAAACATATGGAGGCAGTCATGAGAATATTGAGATACTTGAAGTTTTCACCTGGAAGAGGTATTTTGTTCAAGAAAAATGCAACTATAGAAGATATTGTTGTATATACGGATGCTGATTGGGCTGGAGCATTAGTAGATAGGAGATCTACATCTGGTTACTTTACATTCGTAGGAGGTAATCTTGTTACCTGGAGGAGCAAGAAACAACATGTGGTTTCTCGCTCAAGTGTAGAAGCTGAATATAGAGGAATTGCACTTGGATTATGTGAAGCTATATGGCTGAAATTGTTACTACAAGACCTGGGTTATCCTTTACAGCGTCCAATTCAATTGTACTGTGATAATAAGGCTGCTCGTGATATAGCTCACAATCCAGTCCAGCATGATAGAACTAAACATGTTGAAGTTGATAGATTCTTTATCAAGGAGAAGTTGGATAATAAAACTTTGGAGTTACCTCAGATACGATCAGAAGACCAATTGGCAGATGTTTTAACTAAGGCAGTAACTAGTCGTGATTTTCTGAGATGGATTGACAAGTTGGGCATACATGATATCTATGCACCAACTTGAGGGGGTGTGTAGAAATATTCTTTACATATTCTTTACCATTGTAAATATTTTCTTCCTATTTTTGTTCTTCCTATTTTTGGAACCAATTACGTTCCTGATTTGTAGCAAGGAATTGGTGATCTGTTACCTTTTTTAGTGTAGGTTTCCCATTGCTCTTCTTGTTATATATTGCTCTCCTGTTGTAATCTCAAGATATATGAATAAGATATATTCATTGAAATTCTCTCATCTCTATTTTCATGTCTGCAAAACACACAGATATTTGGCATTCAACAAGTAATTACGCTTTATTAGAAATTAGGAAAAACATTTCTGTTAAAAGAAATTAAAAAGAAAAATCAGTTTCTTCAATTTATATCCATTTTAATATAGATGTTTGCCTGAAAATAGATAGAAAAAAGATTAAAGAAATAATTATACATATCAAATATATATTAGACTGATTAGATATAAATAAAAATAATTTATATAAATTGTAAACAACAACGATCAGTCCACTGCCCAAGGTGTCATACTGGGCATCTGAATGATCTTTCTCAAAACTAATGCCTTGAGATTAATCGCTCCCACTAATCAAGTCATTTTCAAGAAATTTTGCATTTCTTGATTCCACAAACCTAGTACTATGAGATGGACAATAAAATCTATATTCCTTAGACCTTTCGGCATATCCTATGAAATACCCACTAATAGTCCTTGGGTCCAACTTCTTCTCATGTAGATTGTAGACTCTTACTTCAGACGGACATCCCCAAACGCGTACATGTCGTAAACTCGGTTCCCACCCTTTAAATAATTCAAATGGTGTCCTTTGGATAACCTTGGTTGGAACCCGGTTTAGTATGTACACAGCCGTTTTAAGAGCTTCATTCCACAAGAAGTCAGGAAGCTTGGAGTTTGCAAGCATACTCCGCACCATGTCCAATAATATTCGGTTTCTCCTTTCAGCTACTCCATTCTGGTTTGGAGAGCCAGGTAAACTGTATTGGGCAACAATCCCATTCTCTTGAAGAAACCTCGCAAATGGACCAGTCGCTTGTAAATAACTCAGTAAGCAAAAATAAAAAAGATTTCTATAGTATGTTTTCTAAAAACAAAATATAGACAAGTAAATTACCTCTTTTATAAGGACTGGTTCGATGGGGACGGAATCACTCTGCAGAGGATAGAGGGATATTTTGGAGGATCATAAGCCACAATATGAAGCAGACAATAATGAAACGAAGAGGAAATAAGAGGGAAGAAACCTTTCCTGCCATGTTTTTCCCTTTGGCTTATGTACTACTATATAAATTTCCACTCTATTTATAATAAAAGAGGATCAAGTCCCTGGTAATAAAAACATCATTTAGTTTTTTTTTTTTTTTAAAAAAAGCTAGTGATTGTGAAATTATGAATGTGAAAGCCGACGACCACAATGCATCGTCAACTAATAAACCATTAGGACAAGTCTTTTCAAAGACTTCCCATAAAAAGTACTCGAAAGCTTAAGAACTTAAGGTGTGGTTTATATATTCGGACGGTCTTTTAGGACATCTCATAAAATCCATCCCCCTTTAGAGCAATGATGCAAAAACATACATTGGTCGATGTCCTCATTATCCAGGATAAAGTGCAATTTTAAAAAATAAAAAATAAAAAATAAAATCAATTTGAGCATGGAACTGGTCATAAACTGTTGCTTTCCTGGTTTTTGGCGTATTAAGTATATAATTTAAGATGTAACATTCGTCTCCTAGCGGAAGACTTACAGACCAAAATTTCCAAAGATTAGACCAAGCGAGAAAGACATCCCATAAAACCGACCCTCCCTAACTGTGTGAAGGCAGTTTCCGATAGAGCAATGACCTAATCTTCAAAGGCCTTAAAAACATATATAGGTCGATGTCCTGATTATCCAGGATAAACATTTTAAAAATTTTATTTCTTTTAACAATTTTTTAAAAAATATATTTATATATATATAATAACCTTTGTGAACTACGATTGGTCTAATCTTAGATACCAGGTACATAAGCACCCTCAGGGCCACCTCATTTTTAAATAATAATTATGTTTATGATTTATTTTGTTTCCTATTCCTCTCATTATTTTTTCCTCAAAAAAATAAATAAATTTGAAAGGTTAAAAAGTGATAACGTAAAGTTTTAATAAGATAGCTCTCGAATTCCAAAGTTTCTAGTATAAAAGATTTTTTTTTAAAGTAAACTAATAGTTAAATTAAGATTAATCTACTCAATTAGTTATAATTTAACACTTTTCCCAATTTCAATCAAGTGGCGACTCCTTTTCTTTTAATTTTTTTTTCTAACCTTAGTTGAGGATTTACATTAAATGAGTACAGGGTTTAATATAAATCAGATTAGGAAAAAAAATGGAAAAATCAGGCTCGAAAATAGCACAAAGTGCCTCTTGCTAGATTCGAACTCATGGCCACATACCACACACCAAGACCCGGGTGCAGATATTGACCAATTGGGTTAGCTAGTTTCTCAATTTTTTTATTGCAATTAAATTGCATTTTAATTGATTTCCTAAGCTGATCCATCACTAATTGAAGTGCTTGGGTTTAATTTAGAGGACCTCTTTTTCTAGTTTTTCTTAAAATAATTTATATATTTTATTTTTATTATTTTTATTTTGTTTGTTATTTTATCATTCCTTTTTTTCTCCATTTTGTTCAATTATATATATATATATATATATATATATATATATATTACTTTGTAAACTTAGCTTTGTTTTAATTAATCTAAATGGAGGCAAAAATAGAGTGTCTACACTTTCCTTGCAATATTTCTCCAAGAATCACCATTTGTCTCTCTATTTCTTTAATGGCCCAAAATCCATCTCTAATTGCCTATGATCTCAACCATGGCTCACATTTAAGCAAGGTTGAAATTCTAATTGCAAAAGGAGATGGTAGGGGAAGAAGAATAGCTTTTTGAATTTCCTCCTATGTGTGTAATAAATCATTTGAAAAGAGACATGTTAAGTAGAGCTAGGAAAGTGGGTCAAACGGGTTAGCCCACCCCGACCCATACCGACTCGCGAGTCAAAGCAGGCCGGCCTGCAATAGCAACACATGATGCAAGCTGAAAAGTTGGCCCGCCCCATGCCATAAGCCAACATGGGTCAGCTCGCCCCACAAACAAAGATTATTATTATTTTATATATATATACATTACAAAATGAGAAAGTCAACCCAAAACAACATTAGCAACACAAAACAACAAGCAATAACCCTAAACCATTGGCTGTTTAGCGGATGAACCCCCCAAACCCAATCCGTAACTCCAAACTCAAACCCTAAACCACTAAATTGTAACTACAACAAACCCATAGGGTATACATTAGCATTCAGCAATCGGTTAACAAAAAAAAAAAAACCGCAAGCTCACCGGTTGATGATAAGATGACGACGACAACGACAAACAATCACGAGCACAACACAACGAGTTAACAACACAACCATGAGTTCACAACACAACCATGAGTTCACAACAACAAGAGTGCATGAGACCCAAATCAATGACTGAGGGTGAGAACTAGGTCGAGTGGTGGCGATTGGTGGTGGGGCGAGTGCGTAGTACAATTGATCTGATCTAATTTGTGATTGTGATTTGTGAATTTATGATTTCAATTTTCCCATTGGCTGCTTTTCTTTTTGTCTTTTGTGTTTTTTTTTTTATTAATTTGGGCGAGCATGCGGGCTAACCCATGCCCATAGCAAGTGGCCTACCTCAACCTACAGGCCATGCGGGGTGGGCTAAAATAGCTCACACATCTTACAAGCCAAATTTGTTTTGCCCACCCCATAAAAATTTGAGGGTTGTGAGGCTAGCCCATGTGGCCCGCCTCGCATTCCTAACTCTAATGTTAAGTTATAGTTTGTGTAGGGAGATGAGAACTTCTAAGATGTTGGATGGAAAGTTCAGCTGCATAGGCAGATTCAAGGGGGTTGAAAGGGGCTCCAACTATAAGAAAAATTAATTAATTAAATTTATTTTAGAAGTAAATATATATATATTATATTTATATTTTTAAGCATAAATATTATTATAAAATTTAATATGATCTAGTAATTAAATATTTATTTTTGCATACTAAGGTTATAGGTTCAATTCCCATTAGAATCACTATTAATATTAATTGTCTAATCACTTATATTGAAAAAAACATATATGTATATATATTTTTATGGCATTACTAATTAAATAATCATGTAAAGTCAATATAAAGAAATTATAAAATAATATATTATTTATATTATGTTGTCATTTTCATTTTATTTATAATTTTTTATTTAAATACTTATGATTTATTTTTGTTAACAATAAAACTTGTATGAGTTTTATATCTTGATTCCATCTTTTATAAATTGACAATAACATTTTGACTAATAAATATTTTTCTACAAATAATTTTAATACTATAATTTTGACTCTTTAGTAATAGGAGTGAGTAAAAAAATCGATCGAATAGTGAACCAAATTAGATCAAATCAAACCAAACTGAACCAAACCATAAATTAGGTTCGAACCATCTTTTTAGGTTTGAAGAAGTTATGAACCAAATTGAACCATTTTTTCTATATTTCAATAAATTACGAACCGAACCATGATAAGTAAAGAAAAAGAAAATAGTAATAAAAATATAGATAATAAATGACTACAAGAGGATTCCATGTTATTTATTCAATTTCTCCTCTTATTTGGTTTTCATTAAGCAATATATTTTTTTATTTTGTATTTTTGTTTATTGACTAATAAAGAAATCATAATTATCTTAAGAGGGATAATAAAATCTTCTTAAATATATCAAATGAGTATTGAAGATAGTGAATAATATCGAAAAAATGATAATAAATTAAATCTTTTTTGTATCAAGTATAATGTTTTATAACTTATTAACTTGTATGTAAAAATAATAATAATAACACATGTAAAAATGGTTCAAACTGTGAACTAAATCGAACCAAATTGTTTTTTTTTTTTTTTTAAGTTTGAAAAAATTATGAATTGAACCATATGGTTAGATTCAATTTAGGAAAAAAACTATAATATACGATTTGATTTGGTTCAAGGGACAAATTGTATCGAATTGAACCACACCTACCCTTACCTAGTAGTATGATTTTACCTCTACTCGTGGTCTAGCTCCATCACATAAGGTCTAATCGTTAGAATGTTTATGTAGGATGTTGAATGAAAAGAGGCATGTTAAGTTATGGTTTATGTAGGATGTTTGGGTAATGTAACTATACTTGCTTTTTAAAAAGAAAATTCAAAAAAAAGAAAAGAAAAAAGAATGTACATGTAAATAAGAAAAACTTTAGGAGAGGATTAGCCACTAATAATGTGGAGTGGAAGATAGATACAATTAAATTTATTTAGTTTTAGGTACATTTACCACTAGGTTTTTAATATATAGGTCATTCGAATAAATATATGGAATATTAAAATATATATATATATATATATATATTAAGGATTCAATAGAAGTTGTATCTGTTTTTATATAAGCGATGATATAATATGTGATCAATAAGGGATATTAAACATTAAAAGGAATCATTTCAATTTCGTAATCACAGCAAAGATTTCTATTGCTAGCCGTAAGATCATGTTGTCTTACCGTAGTGGAGTAGGATCAACTCTCACTTCCTATGAAATATAATGTATCTAGCGAACCAAGAAAATAAAAATAAATAAAATAAAAACTTATAGCACTTTAAATTTGCAGAGAGTGTCTTTAGTGTGGTGGTGTGGGCATGCATATTATATGCCCTGATCCTCATGTGTGGACTTGGACTTGAATAAGACTTATTGACGGTGGCGCCTTGCTATTGTTTTCCCAATTGGGATAGAATATCTCTAATGCCCGTTAATAACAGCCTTAATTAAAACATATTAATAGTCTTTTAGTAATAAATCACTTCCAAATAAATATAAATAAAGCTTATTAATGATAAAAGACAAAGCTGTAAAATTTTCATAAGCTAAATTATCTTTACAACAAACTAATAAATAAAGCCAATAATTATATTGAAATCGTGGTTAATTTATTCCGAAACAATAATGAAACCAGATATTGATTGCATTAAAATAAGTGGATTGAACCAATCATGAGTAGGCCAGCTCCGGTCATGAATTTTTTCCTTTTTTTTAAGCTAACTACTGTTACAACTTGAGAGAGAAAAGAGATTTGAATTTAAACTATCTCACAAAATCAATGTTTATATCACTCAACTATGAGAGTCTTAACAAGTCACAGATACTTCAAATTCAAATTCAAATGGTACGAGAATTAAGAATTATTCGTAAATGAATAATATTTTAATTTCAAGAAAGAAAGAAAAAAACTTAAATTCATAGAATGTGTTGCTTTTTATGTACGTATTTTCATTAGAAAATTTAAGTTCCTTAATTGGTTCGTCAATTAATAGAAATAAAGTCCCTGAAGTTTTCTTGTATGCATTTAACAGGGATAAGGACTTATTTCTTTTATATGTGAATTCAAATTGAGATGAAAATGGACTTTTGCATTCATAAGGAGCTAAAACAATTCTAGTGCGGCTTCGTGTCGTTAGATTAGAAATTTACTTGCTTGTCTCTCTTTGAAAGATCCATAATAATAAATAAAGTTGTCGGTTGGATTGCTGTCCATGCTAGGAAGGGATGTGTTGTGTTTAGATAGATGTGGGATCAAAGCCCCACCTCGTCTTTTTAGGTTGTTAGTCGTTGATTTGATTTAGTTGGCCTAATTTAATGAATGTGTGTCTCCTTTGCTCTTGGGTAAATAATAATAATAATAAAGAAGAAGAAAAAAAGATTTCATGTAATATAGTTTAGCAGAAATATTACAATATCTTTTCCAACATTATTGAAAATATAAACACGCTATCTTGTACAAATAGTAGATCCTACAACTCTCTAATCGTGTCATGTAACATAAAAAAAGAGAGGGTAAGATTCATATATGCGATTTTGAAGATTAAAGACTGCTCCCGATCCCCATTTAGTTTAGCTAACAAAACCGAACCTCCAAACCGAAGAGCTAACTTCATTTAACGGGAGTGACGGCCCGGGATCTGACCTGGACGTGGGTAGTCACCAGTAGTAAATGCTGCAAAACACACAGATATTCATTGGTTAACAAATATCCACTGGTTCTACTTACATCCAGTTTTAAACTTAAATATAGATCTTTGCCTGAAAATAGATAGAAAAAAGATTAAAAAAATAATTACATATATTAAATAAATATTAGATACTGATCAAATATAGATAAAAAAATAATAATTTATACAATTCAATTAGTAACGTATAGGACAAGATTACTTTTAGCAAAAATAAAAAGAATCTCTATAGTATGGTTTCCAAAAACAAAATATAGACAAGTAAATTACCTTGTGCCTCTGCAGAGCATAGAGGGATATTTTGGAGGATCATAAGCCACAATATGAAGCAGATAATAATGAAACGAAGAGGAAATAAGAAGGAAGAAACCTTTCCTGCCATGTTTTTCTCTTTGGCTTATGTACTACTATATAAATTTCCACTCTATTTATAATAAAAGAGGATCAAGTTCCTAGTAATAAAAACATCATTTATTTTTTTTTTTTTTTTTAAAAAAAGCTAGTGATTGTGAAATTATGAATGTGAAAGCCGACGACCACACTGCATCGTCAACTAATAAACCATCAGGACAAGTAACAACCGTCTTTTAGCAGAAGACTTACGTCCTGACGTGTAAACGGGAGAAACTTTGTGAGAGAGGATCATTTCATTGCTGATACCGTAGAAATTTCAAAATGTAATGACACCGATGTCACCAAATGGACCAGGTGAGGCCGGTCTTTCAGGGCATCTCATAAAATCCATCCCCCTTTAGAGCAATGATGCAAAAACATATATTGGTGGATGTCCTCATTATTCAGGATAAAGTGCACTAAATAGGAAATATCAAGTTATAATTACATTAATGAACTAAATAGGAAGTGCTTGTAGTTTTATCTTTTGACAATTTAATATTTAATATTAATGTAATTATAACTTTTATTCTTCATCAGTGCACGGTAGTATGCAATCGAAAGAGATATACATGAGAACTCTATTTGGAGAAAAGAGACTTTATCATTCATGTTCTTGTATCATATGTTATTAGCTATGCATTACGATAAAGCTTGATTACTATCAAAATGATTAGTCCGTCATACTTCTTAGATTAGAATAAAATTATTTGAAAACTACAGTCTCGGACATCTAGAAAGGATGTAAACAAGTGGATTACCAGTTCGATAGCGACTTGGAGCAATCGTCGATGTAAAACTTATTAAAAACTTTATCAAATACTGCTTAATCATATGCAGTAGCGGAAGCAAGAAATCTTTTACATACCTTTAGCCATTGCTAAACAAATTAATTGTCCTGCTCGGTGGTGATTGGTTTTGCATCTCGGTTTCGGTTGATGCTTCTAAACCTTAATTCACTCAATATAGATGGTGTATTTTCTGTAGAAGTGAGCAGGATTAGGGACCCCCGTAGTACTCCTATTTAAACTCATTCCATCAATGAGTTGTTCCACAGAAATAGGAATCATTTGGAACAGTCTAAGAAGTGGTTGCATCTTCCTGATATTGTGGGATTTACTGTTCCTAATATAGTGGGATTTATTGTTCCTGATATTGTGGGATTGCATGGACCATATCTGCGGTTGTTTGTTACCAAGGAAGTAGGAGAGGATAACCAACATTCTCCTACTTGGTCCATGTATTCCACAATTTATCTTAATGAGAAACAAAAACATGAATCATGGTGATAGGTCCTCTAATGACGAGTATTATCTCCCATGTATTACAATGCATTGTGCGTCTCAACCCCATAGAACTTGATGAATAAACTCGATGTTTATTCAAGGTCCAAACTTAATGATATTTCTCAAAATAAATGAATAAACAAAATGTGTACACAAGGGTAAATGAGAAAACATCAACTGAATAAGAGTTTCATTAACATCATATACAATGAAAGATTACATTATAGAACCAAGTCCCATTCTCATTACATGATCCTTAAAATTCTTTAGTTGCATGCCTTTAGTTAAAGGATCAGCTATCATTAACTCAGTGCTAATGTGCTCAATGACCACTTTCTTTTCCTTAACATGTTCTCTTATGGCAAAGTACTTGATGTCGATATGCTTACTTCGACTACCACTCTTATTGTTCTTAGCCATAAATACAACAGTTGAGTTATCACAGTACAATCTTAATGGCCTAGAAATAGAGTCGACAATACTAAGCCTAGATATAAAACTCTTTAACCATACACCATGTGAGGTAGCCTCAAAACAAGATATGAACTCGGCCTCCATCGTGGAAGTAGCAGTCAAGGTCTGCTTTGCACTTCTCCAAGATACAGCCCCACTGGCAAGCTTGAAAACGTAACCAGATGTTGATTTACGTGAATCAACACAGCCAGCAAAGTCCGCATCAGAGTATCTAACAACCTCCAGATTATCGGTCCGTGTATACATGAGCATATAATCCTTTGTCCCTTGAAGGTATCTCATTACCTTCTTTGCAGCTCTCCAGTGGTCAATACCTAGGTTACTCTGATATCTTCCTAGTATCCCAATAGCAAATGCAATGTCAGGTCTGGTACAGACCTGAGCATACATCAGGCTTCCAACAGCTGAAGCATACGGGATGTTTCTCATTTGTTCCTGCTCGAGCTCATTTTTGGGACATTGACTTAAGCTGAATTTATCACCCTTTACAATGGGTGCTACATTTGGTGAACAATCTTTCATCCGAAATCTCTCTAAAACTTTATTGATATAGGTTTCTTGAGACAAACCTAAAATGCCTTGAGATCTATCCCTATGGATCTTAATGCCAATGACATAAGATGCCTTACCCATATCCTTCATATCAAAGTTCTTTGAGAGAAATTGTTTCACCTCATATAGCAAACCTTTATTATTGGTTGCAAGTAAAATATCATCCACATATAGCACAAGAAAACAAATTTTACTCCCACTAACCTTTTGGTATATACATTGATCCATCATGTTTTCTTCAAAGCCAAATGAAGTGATGATATCATGGAATTTCAAATACCATTGACGGGAGGCTTGTTTTAATCCATATATGGATTTATTAAGCTTGCAAACCAAATGCTCACCTTCACTAGAAGAGAATCCTTTAGGTTGTTTCATGTAAACCTCTTCTTCTAGATCACCATTAAGGAAAGCCGTTTTCACATCTATTTGGTGCAACTCTAAATCAAAGTGTGCAACCAAAGCCATCATTACACGAAGGGAATCTTTCTTAGATACAGGAGAAAATGTCTCTGTATAATCAGTTCCTTCCCTTTGAGTGAATCCTTTAGCAACGAGTCTTGCTTTATGTCTCTCAATGTTACCTTGTGAGTCTTTTTTAGTTTTGAAGACCCATTTGCATCCAATGGCTTTTACACCATCAGACAACTTGACGAGATTCCAGACTCCGTTAGATGCCATCGAATCCATCTCTTCTTTCATGGCATTATGCCACAAGTTCGAATCCTTAGAACTCATGGCCTATGAAAACGATTCAGGATCATTTTCGGCTCCAACATTGTAGTCACACTCTTGTAGATATACAACATAGTCACTAGGAATTGCTGATTTTCTTACTCTAGTAGATCTTCTCAATGTTGTATCAACATTCTCCTGAGGAGCAGGATTGTATTGTACAGCTGGTTGTTCAACAGCTTCGGGTATCTGTTGAACTTCAACATCTACTGAATCAGGATCAACAACTTGTGGTACCTCGGGGACTAGATTTTCAATACGCATTTGTGCTGGCGGCGTGTTGTTAACAACAACGATCAGTCCACTGCCCGAGGTGTCATACTGGGCATCTGAATGATCTTTCTCAAAACCAATGCCTTGAGATCAATCGCTCCCACTAATCAAGTCATTCTCAAGAAATTTTGCATTTCTTGATTCCACAAACCTAGTACTATGAGATGGACAATAAAATCTATATCCCTTAGACCTTTCGGCATATCCTATGAAATACCCACTAATAGTCCTTGGGTCCAACTTCTTCTCATGTAGATTGTAGACTCTTACTTCAGAAGGACATCCCCAAACGCGTACATGTCGTAAACTCGGTTTCCACCCTTTAAATAATTCAAATGGTGTCCTTTGGATAACCTTGGTTGGAACCCGGTTTAGTATGTACACAGCCGTTTTAAGAGCTTCATTCCACAAGAAGTCAGGAAGCTTGGAGTTTGCAAGCATACTCCGCACCATGTCCAATAATATTCGGTTTCTCCTTTCAGCTACTCCATTCTGGTTTGGAGAGCCAGGTAAACTGTATTGGGCAACAATCCCATTCTCTTGAAGAAACCTCGCAAATGGACCAGTCGCTTGTAAATAACTCAGTAAGCAAAAATAAAAAAGATTTCTATAGTATGTTTTCCAAAAACAAAATATAGACAAGTAAATTACCTCTTTTATAAGGACTGGTTCGATAGGGACGGAATCGCTCTGCAGAGGATAGAGGGATATTTTGGAGGATCATAAGCCACAATATGAAGCAGACAATAATGAAACGAAGAGGAAATAAGAGGGAAGAAACCTTTCCTGCCATGTTTTTCCCTTTGGCTTATGTACTACTATATAAATTTCCACTCTATTTATAATAAAAGAGGATCAAGTCCCTGGTAATAAAAACATCATTTAGTTTTTTTTTTTTTTTTAAAAAAAGCTCGTGATTGTGAAATTATGAATGTAAAAGCCGACGACCACACTGCATCGTCAACTAATAAACCATTAGGACAAGTCTTTTCAAAGACTTCCCATAAAAAGTACTCGAAAGCTTAAGAACTTAAGGTGTGGTTTATATATTGGGAAGTAGGCTTGCAAAATAAATACAGGCGTGATTGAATAATTTTTTGCACGAAGTGAAGATGTTCCATTAGTAATTAGGAAAAATAAATGAAAATTAATATAGACTTAAACACCACAATTGGCTATAGTTTTTTTTTAAAAAAAGAAACATCATTTAGTTTTTATTATTAAAAAAAAAAAAACGCTAGTGATTTTCCAACGACCACACTGCATCCTCACCTAATAAACCATTATGACAAGTCTTTTCAAAGAAGACTGACCAATCCACATGCTCTTCTAAACATTTATTAATTTAGAGCACGGCATCCACTGTTGAACCAGGAAAATCTAGTCTAAAATAAAACAAAATAAAATAAAGTCATTCTTACCGCTGTTATGCTGTTAAATATTGCAGTTTTAAAAAATAATTATATAAATATTATATTTAAAATAATTTTCGAAGATTCGAACGTGGTTTGGATTTTAAGGTTGAAAAAAAATTTTAAACTAAAGGTACAAACCTGATATGCGCCTTCAGCTCTGCAATAATAAGTAATCTTATCATTCATTTATTTTTTACTTTAACATCCATTTCGATGTAAAAAGTAGCTCACGTGAGAATAGTAGATAAAATAAAAATATAAATACAGAAACAGAAGAAGTTTACTATAATTTTGCATATCTTTAAAGTCGATCTTTTTTTTTTTTCTCTTGTTCATTGGAAGAAAAAGAAGAAGTGATTTTGTAGAGTAGAAGAGGGATTTGAAGTAATACACCAAGATCTAAGTATTTTCTTAATAATTAATTGATTGTGGTATTTTTCTTTTTTAGAAAAAGTTGATTTTTTTATTTGATATTATTATTTAAGGAAAATATTGTTGTAATGTTATATTTTATAAAAAATGTTACTGCTTATTGTTTGTTTGTAGCATGTTGACATAATTTATGTAGATCTTGTAATATGTAACATATGATATTAATTTTTGTATAAGTATGAGAATATTTTGTTATGACGAAAATTTTGATATTTTTTATAAATATTAAATTAAAAATATTATCTATATTGTTATAAAAAAATATTTGATAAAAATTTGTAATATCTAGAATGTGAAATAATTTTTATAGTGTTGTGAAATGGTATGGAAATTATAAAAATTTTTAGCAGCCACAATATTATAAAAAATAATATCCGTAAAATTTTTAGAAAAAAGTTGTTTGGAAATAAGGGGGAAAAATATAATTAAAAATGATATGGATTTTTTGTGTGCAAATTTTTATGATGTTGTTATTGAAAATTATCATATTTTTTTAAAAGCTCATAATTTATATATATTATGAATAGAGAAACAATTACTGATTACGTGAAATTGATGATCTATGCATTTGGAAATACTATGGCTGGTAACTAGGAGCCGGAATATGACAAGGATTCAGTGAAGAAGTTGAAAAAGAAGAAAAATGTCAACTATAATGAATTCTTATACAAAATATGCTGCAACATTATAGTTGATCCAACCGAAGTGGGGGTTAAGATAATTCAAAGGCAACCTATGTTCCATGGGGCAATACTTGTTATGCATTGATGGTAATTAGAGATGACGAAGATGTTGAAAATTTTATTGAAACAGCTAAATCATATAGAGATCAAGGCATATAACAATTGTACATCAAAATTTCTGACGATTTGGGAGGGTCCTCTATAAGGCAGACATTCGATACAAGCAATTAGTCACATTCATCACATGACATTGCAGAAATACAACTCGAGCCGTCGACATTTTAACCTTTAATTCCAACCCCAATGGAAGTTAATGATGAAGATGAAATAGATAGAGTAGTTACTCCAGTATTACAACGACCAGATATACGAGATCCATACATAATTCGTTTAAGAGTAGAGGTTGTAACTGACACCGATGTAGGAATGGGTGTTGAGGAGGAGAGTACCGATAATAAAGAGAGTTCCAATGAGGAAAATGGAGAAAGTGAAAATGAGGGAGATGAAGTACCTGAAGAAGACTCTCCAACCATACATACCTACTCGAGACAATCAATATATCAATTAGAGAAAGCTGAACCACCAAACATGGTAGTTATAGATCCTGTTTCGTATTACAATGTTGAAGGTAATGGTGGTTACATTTCTTTCAAATAGAAGCAAACTAATATTTGCAGTGGTTCAAGCAATAGTGGTGATTTCTACAAAGGCATGAAATTCAGGACGAAAGTAGATATGATTCAAGCAGTGAAGGCTTATCATGTGAAGAATCATTGTAACTTTACTATTATAGAGTATAATCCATTGCTGTGGTCTATTTATTGTTTGAGATGGGACGATGGTTGTAAATGAAGATTTCGGGCCCAAAAAGTTGGAAGGCATGTTCATAGTGATGAGATTTAAGGGTCTACACACAAGCAATAACCCGTCGATTAGTTAGGTTTACCCACAACTGGATTGCAATCTCCTTGCTAGCCAATTTGTAAATCTTCTTAGGGACAATCCTGATATGAAGGTAGCCGAGTTGGCTTCTATTGTCAAATAGGAATTTAGCTACAGGATTAGCAAAAGACAGGTTTGAGAGGGGAAGAAATGGGCTATCGAGCTTATGTATAAGAACTGAGAAAAGTCTTACAATGAACTACCTAAACTTCTCAATGCGATAGAAAATACAAATCCCATAACACGAATTAATTAGGAGTGAAGCAAATTGACTACTTGTGGTGTGCCTATTTTGAAGTAGGTATTCTAGGCATTTAGGTCATGTGTTATAGCATGGAGATTCCTTAAACCAGTTGTTACTATTAACACCATTTTTCTGTATAGAAAGTATACCCATAAGTTGTTAGTTGCTTGTAGTATTGATGGTAATAACCATATATTTCCACTGGTATTTACTCTAGTTAATTAGGAAACGACTGAGACACGAGGCTAGTTTCTGAGGAAACTAAAGAAATATATTGTCAGCAATCATGCAACTCATGAAACTGTTTGCCTCATATCGAATAAACACGCAGGCATCGGGTTAGTAGTTGAAGAAGAAGCAAACGGAAGGTGGCCTCCATTTGTGGTGTGGCGGTTTATCTACGACATCTTGCAAGCAACTTCAACTCGACGCATAAAAAATGCAATGTAAGAGGTTGGTCACAAAATATATTTTGTTAGTTTCAAAAATAAACTAAGCAATAGTATATTACCATGTCACCAATACATTTTATCCTATAATCCTATTAGTAGGATCATTATTTAATCGTTTAAATTTTTATTATATTAATTTTTATAATGATCTAAATAGTCAAATAATATAGTAGACTATCCCATCGATAGAAAGGAGAATGATGTAGCGAGGAAAGCGTAAAAACTCGAAACCAATTCTAGGATTGGACCTCATGAATAAACAAAGAATAATCTGAGTTTATTCCTTGATAAATCTCAATTGCGCACAATTGAGAAAGCAGACAAAACTTTCTCTAAAGTGTATATTGATTACAGAATAAAAGCTAAACCTAAAAATGACCTAGCAACTATATATACTCCTCAGGAAAACAAGTAAAAAAGGAAATATATATGTACACGTGGAAATAAATATATGTATACACGTCCGTCATCTGTCTTATACACGGTCGTGTATAAGGCCATGTAGACTTCTGGGGATACTCCTGACATAACACACGGCCATGCCTCCTGGCCGTGCATGAAGGCCGTGTGTGTTTCTGGGAGAGATCCTGACATAACACACGACCGTGCCTTCTGGCTGTGTATGAAGCTGTGTACGTTTCTGGGGATCATCCTGGTCTATCACACGGCCGTGCCTTCTGGCCGTGCATGAAGTCGTGTGTGTTTCTAGGAGCTTCCTAACATAATACACGACCGTGCTTGTAATAGACACGCCCGATATCAACCCGTGTTAGCTACGATGTCCGCATCATTCTCTCCCACCAATGAAGAACTCAACCCCGAGTTCTCTTTCGGATATAGGGGTTCGTCATCCGTATAGAATAGGGATAAGTCAACTACATTTAAGGTTTTTGAGATTTTCATGCTTTCTGGGAGCTCGACCACATATGCATTATCATTGATCTTGGCGACAATCTTGTAAGGACCATACTTCTTTGGTTGCCATTTGCTATAAGTGCCAATGGGAAAGCGTTCCTTCCTTAAGAACACCATCACTTGATCTCCCACCTCAAACAGTTTCTTCCTCCGATGCTTGTCTACGGCTTTCTTATACTGCTCATTAACCCTCTCGATCCTCTCTTTCACTTCAGATGCCACTGTTTGGTATTGTTCCGCTAGGTGTTTAGCAGCAACATTGGTTTCTACACCCTTGGGCAGAGAAGCTAAATCCAAGGCATGAGACGATGCTTTTATATAGACCACTGAAAAAGGAGATTTCCCAGTAGTTCTATGAATGGAACTGTTGTAAGCGAACTCGGCTTGAGAAAGCGCTAAATCCTATTGTTTTGGCTTCTCTCCACAGATGTTTCATATCAAATTTCTAAGGGTCCTGTTCGTCACCTCTGTCTGCCCATCAGTTTGAGGGTGAGCTGTGCTGTTAAAATTAAGGGAAGAATTAAACATATAACATAGCATCCTCCAGAAGTAGCTAAGAAACCGGGTATCTCTATCAGAAGTAATTGACTTGGGAACCTCGTGCAACCTGACCACCTCCTTAAAGAATAACTTGGCAACACCTTGTGCATCAGCCGTCTTCCTGCAAGGAATGAAATAAGCCATCTTGGAGAACTTGTCTACAACCACAAAAACAGTGTCAGCACCTCGTTGGGTATGAGGCAAACCTAACACGAAGTCCATAGATAGATCCTCCCAGATATTTTCAAGTACTGGTAGCAGAGCGTACAACCCAGTATTCTGATAATGTCCTTTAGATGTCTGGCAGACGTAGTACCTTTGCACGATTCTTCCTACATCTCTTCTCAACTGAGGCCAATGATATCTTGCAGTCACTGCCGCTAGTGTCTTATCGCGTCCCAGATGTCCGGCTAGTCCCCCTCCATGTAGGTCCCTAATCAATTTTTCCCTCAAGGATGATTCGGGAACATAGAGTTGATTGCCCCTCATTAAGTAACCCTCAAGAATGTAGTAACTGTCATTGGGTTCCTGATTGATACATTTTCTCCATATTGTCCCGAAATCCGCATCTTCTTCATACAGTTCTTTCAACTGCTCAAAACCTACCAGCTCAGCCCTCATGGTGACCAATAAATCCGCTCTCCTACTTAATGCGTTTGCCACCTTGTTTTATACCCCGGATTTGTGCATCAGGCGGAATGGAAACTTTTGCAAAAATTGTATCCATCTGGCATGCATATCTTTACAGATGCGGGTCTGATTACTCAAGTGTTTCAAAGCGACACAATCCGAGTATAGGATAAACTCTTTACCAACCAAGTAGTGCTCCTACATCCTCAGAGCTCTGACCACGGAATAGAACTCTTTATCATATGTGGACTAGCTCCTCCTGGCTTCTCAGAGCTTCTCACTATGGAAGGCCACGGGTCTCTTCTCTTGAGATAACACGGCGCCAATGCCCACGCCACTGGCATTACAGTCGACTTCGAATAGTTTGTTAAAGTCTGGTAAGGCTAACATCGGTGCACTACATAATCTCTCTTTGAGTACAGCAAATCCAGACTCAGCTTCCCCATCCTAATGAAACCTCCCTTTCTTCAGGCACTCAGTTAATGGGGCAGCGATCGTACTGAAATGCCATATGAAGCGTCTATAAAATCCTGCCAACCCCAGAAAGCTCCTCAACTAGGTGATTGTTTTGGGAGTGGGCCAATCTTGAATGACCCTTACCTTGTCCTCAACCTCATCCATCGTTATGCCCTCACCGCTCACTACAAAACCTAAGAACAGCAGCTTTCTTGACATGAATATGCACTTCTTGAGATTGGCGTAGAGTTTATTCTCTTTCAGCACAGTTAATACGCTTGTCAAATGCACTAAATGCTCATCCTTAGTCTTGCTATGTATCAAGATATCATCAAAGTATACTACCACAAACCTACTTATGAATGGTTTAAGTACCTGATTCATCACGCGCATGAAGGTACTAGGTGCATTGCTGAGACCGAATGGCATAACCAACCATTCGTACAACCCTTCCTTCGTCTTGAAAGCGGTTTTCCATTCATCCCCAGGTTTGACCCGAATCTGATGATACCCACTTCTAAGATCCACTTTCGAGAAT
Organism: Laguncularia racemosa; assembly: GCA_037954665.1. Taxonomy (NCBI): domain Eukaryota; kingdom Viridiplantae; phylum Streptophyta; class Magnoliopsida; order Myrtales; family Combretaceae; genus Laguncularia; species Laguncularia racemosa. The sequence continues at coordinate 3,764,595 of JBBMOL010000030.1, read as the reverse complement.
ATTACTGCTCCACTCAGCCTATCCAACATGTCTTCAATGCGAGGAATTAGGGAATTTATACCCAATTGTGATCTTGTTGATCGCACGGCTATCCACACACATCCTCTAACTACCATCCTTCTTGGGCATCAATAGCGCCGAAACGGCACATGGGCTCATGCTATCCCTAATGAATCCTTTATCCAGTAATTCCTAAACCTTCTCCTATAGGACCTCCATCTCTTTAGGGCTCATCTTATAATGAGGGAGATTAGGAAAGCTAGCCCCAGGCACCAAATCAATGTGGTGTTAGATGTCTCGCAATGGAGGCAACCCTTCTAGTAAATCTTTCGGCACTACCTCTTTGAACTCTTCTAATACCCCCTTTACTTCCTTCAGAGCCTCTACACTATCCACGTCCTCTCCCGCATTCTTCACAACAAGAGCATGCATTAATCGGGATTCTTTGATGTCTTCGGTCATCTCCTTTTCTGACTGAGTGATTGTTAGAAAGGATTTCCCTTCCGCCCTTTGTGTCTTGGGTCGTTTATCCGTCAATGGCAGCAATGTATATTTCACGCCCCCTTTCTCCAACCTGTACTTATTTTCTTTCCCGAATGTTAGGCATCCACTTCAAACTGCCAAGTCATCTGAATAGCAAGTGACAGGCATCCATATCGACGATGTCGCAATAGACTTCATCCTGATACTTTCTTATCGAGAATGGAACCCAACACCTCTCCTTCACCTCAATTCGCTCCGTCGCCTTAATCCATCCTATGGTGTAAGGGTTTGGATGCTTTTCTATCTGTAGCTAGAGTCGTTTCACAACCTCCCTTCCGATTATGTTCTCACAGCTCCCACTGTCAACAATCAGGTCGAACACTCTCCCACCAATTGTGCACCTAGTGCAGAACAGTTGGTGTCGTTGCGAACTACCCTCCTATTTCGGTGCTAGCTTCATCCTTCTGATCACATAGCTCGGTTCCACTCCATCATCAGCCTCATCATAGTATTCATCCTCACCATCCGATTCACAGCACACTTCCTCATCTTCCTCCCTTTCGACAATGTTTATAGTTCGTCGATTCAGGCATTCGTTGGATCGGTGCCCCGGTTGATTACACCTATAGCACTTCCCCAAAATCAGTTTAGCATATGGATTATTTTGTCTTGGGGTCTCTTTGCTCTCAAGAGGCTTCTTTCTCTTGGCCTTGTCTTCTTTCTTCTCTATACTCCCAGCTGGTTTCTCGACTATTCCTCTAGCCCTTTCACCAGCCACCCGGCTGCTACTATCGATACTATCATACGCATAATTTTTCTTGCCCCCACCTAGCCTTCCACTCTATTCTTGAATCATCATCTCAGCTTTAAGGGCCAAATTCTTTGCCTCATTGACGGTTCTGAACACCGTCACCCCTATTTTATCCCTAATCTGGGGCTTTAATCCGTCTACAAATCGCGCCACCTGCTGACCCTCAGTCTCCGTTAGATCATTCCTCTCCGCCAGTCTCATAAACTCAGTCGGTGTATTCATGTACCGTCCTCTGCCCTTGACGACATCGTTGGTATTGCTGGAAAAGGATTGCTCATAGTCGGGTGGTAGAAAATCCCTCTGCAACAGATTCTTCATGCGGTACCATGTCCTTATAGATTGCTTTCCCTCTCTCTGCCTCCGGTTTTGCAAACGATCCCACCATGCCGAAGCCCCTCCTTTCAGCCGACAAGTAACCAACCGTACTCTCCTATCCTCAGGTACCTCCATATAGTCGAAGAATCTATCGACTTCTACAAGCCAATCTAGGAAATCTTCTATATTAAGATTACCATTAAAGATGGAATATCTACCTTGAGACGGAAATCACCGCCATTTGTATGGTTGTATCCCTGGTGGTTTCTTTGATATCCACCACCGTACTCCTAGACAATTCGGTCATCGACCCTGTGATATCTGCCACCACTAACACCGCCCCTTTTCGATGGTTGTCCCCTCCTCTACAAGAATTCACCCTCTTCCTCAGAGGAACTTTTGTCTAGCCTTTGGTTCCACCGATTCGCGGCTGCAGGTTGATTAATAGGACTGCTACGAGCGACTGCTACTCCTGGTCGATTCCCAACAACACCCCTATTTCTGTTGTAGCCCATCACCATAGCGTCAAAACGCGCAATCAGGTCCTCCACACGCTGCTCTACGCGCCTGAGTCTCTGTTCCATGGCTTCGACCACCGTCCTTGGAGCCCATTGATTGACTCCTTAGACTTCTGCATCCTGATCTAGGTCAAGAACGCGACCGCTGTCAACACCATCGTTAGCCGACATCTCTGCAGGAAATTGCCTTACTCTGATACCAACTGATGCAGCGAGGAAAGCGTAAAAACTCGAGACCAATTCTAGGATTGGACCTCACGAATAAACAAAGAATAATTTGAGTTTATTCTTTGATAAATCTCAATTGCGCACAATCGAGAAAGTAGAGAAAACTCTTCTCTAAAGTGTCTATTGATTACAGAATAAAAGCTAACCCTAAAAATGACCTAGCAACTATATATACTCCTCAGGAAAACAAGTAAAAAAGGAAATATATATGTACACGTGGAAATAAATATATGTATACACGTCCGTCATCTGTCTTATACACGGTCGTATATAAGGTCGTGTAGGCTTCTTGGGATACTCCTGATATAACACACGGCCGTGCCTCCTAGTCGTGCATGAAGACCGTGTATGTTTCTGGGAGAGATCCTGACATAATACACGGCCATGCCTTTTGACCGTGTATGAGGCCGTGTACGTTTCTAGGGATCATCCTGGTATATCACACGGCCGTGCCTTCTAGCCGTGCATGAAGTCGTGTGTGTTTCTGGGAGCTTCCTGACATAATATACTACCGTGCTTGTAATAGACACGCCCGATATCAACCCGTGTCAGCTACGATATCCGTATCAGAGAATAACCGAAGTAATAATAGATAGTACTAAACAAAAGACAAAACATAGATTGGTCGCACTGAAAGCAAATGACACGTCAAAGCACTTGTCGGTGCGAGAGAATCTCGCAAGCATCCATACCATTGCGAACTAGGAATTTTAACTCAAAACACTGATAAAATAATGGTAAATTATAGAAAAGTAATTTATGTTTCAAGTTATTTATAAAAATGGGTTATTTGTGTTTTGTATTTTTATAAAGTGATGGTCTCTATTTTTAAATATTGGATTAATAATAAATAATGATAGGTGTCAATATTCTACAGGTTTATAATAATTAATTGAATAAAGTAATATTAGTAAATTATATAATTTAATGAAAAATGTAGAAAAAATTGTAGAAAATAAAAAAGAAAGGGAAAAGAAAAAAAATAAAAAAAAATCAATTGGACAGCCAATAGAATACCGACATGTCTCATTTTTATTATTGATAAAAAAATTAAAAAACATAGTTTTTTTTTTGTAAAAAAAGGAATAAGTAATCTTTTTTTTTTTAGGTAAATGGCCTAAAACACAAATTACCTTAAGTAAAACCTTGTTTTTTTTTTCTTTCTTTTTTACCAATTCGATAGCTAGTATGTTATGAAAATATAGTAATTTAACTATCAGAAGAATGTTAAATGGCAGCCCATTTAGACATAGCTATAGTAGACTCAAATCAGTCTTTTTTTTAATATATATATTATGGGCTCTATAACTTCATATAAGCAAAAAGTTATAACCTTTCAAAGTTGGGAAAGTAGATTACATCAGCATCAACATCAGTTTCTTTTCCTCTTTTGTTTTTTGTTTTTTGGTATACTATAAGATAAAACATAAAGAGATGTAAAATTTTTTTAATAAATTTTAAATCAATTTTTATAATTTTTAAATTTACAAAAAATATTATTTTTTATTATTATTTATGAATTGACAGGTGAAGGTTAATTGTTTGGAGTTGTGGAAAGTTTTGATTTAGTTTGTATCATTGTTAGTGACTAATGTTATGTCGTGAGAAGACTGTTAAAAAAATGTTTGGAATTTGTGGAGACAAGATTACTGATGTTAGAAACAATGATGGCAATGTTAAGAGATGGGAATCAAATATTAGCACGGATGATTTGAATTAGCAGTTAATTAATATTGCAGAAATGTTGCATATGACATTGACTCCACAAATTGTGTTAATATAGGCCCTAGGGATGAATGTTGCTCAAGATAATTAATATGGAGGTAGACATGATAGGGAGTGACATAAAGTTGAGAAATTAATTGAAGGAGGAGGAGGCAATTTTGGTGGGAATCGTGTGGGTGTTGGTAACCAACAAATGAGGGGACTTAAAATTGTAGAGCTAACAATTTTAAAGTTTAACTGATGTGGATTGCCAGATGACTATCTAGGTTTGGAAAGTCAAGTGGGGAGACTGTTTGAGTACACTAAGTGTACTAAAATCAAGTTGGTCTCTTTGGAGTTTATAGGATACGCCTCATTACGATAGAGGAACCTTAGGATTTAGAGAGGAGATGATGACAAGAACATGATGAAGTAATTGCTTAAAAAGAAGTTTGTGCCTTATTATTACAAACAAGAACTACTATCAAGATCACAAAACTTGAAGCAAGTAGGTTTAAGTGCTAGTGAGTATGCTTAGGAGTATGAGGCCCTGCTTATTGGTTGTGAGCTAAGAGAACCCATTGAGCATACTACAACAAGGTTTATCTCAAGCTTGAGGTATGAAATCATTGATGTTGTTGAAGTTCAACTATATGAGTCTTTGGATGATATCATCAAATTAACATTGAGAGTTGAGAGGTAGAAGCAGAGGAATAAGGTTAAACCATAGACTTATACTAATCTCCAATCTAAAGAGAAGCTTAAGGAAGAGCTAAAGTCTAGAGATTCAGACTTTGAGCATTGGGAGTTCAGGAGTTATGAAAAAGATGATACCAACAAATTGACTTCTATTTTAACTAAAATGTAGGAGAATGAACAAGCGACTCACAAGAAGAAGTCGAGTGAAGTTAAATGCTTCAAATATCAGGAATTTGAGCATCTAACTTCTAACTGTCCAAATAGGAGGGTCATGGTAATTAAGACTAAACTTCTAGAGATTGACGTAGAGTAAGGAAAGAAAAAAAAAAAGATCTTGTTATGACCCTAGGGGAACAGATGAAAGATTATGTTTTAACTATTTTGTTAATTACATTCATAAAAAGTTGAAAATATTCTAGTTCGAAAGTAGTATTGTATGAAAAAAATTACTTTATTATTATGGAAAAAAAAAGAATTATATTTCCATACTACAAATATACATTATGTACTACCTTTATACATGCCTAATCATGAAGACCTTTCCCTATTGAAACGAGTCGAATTGACGACCAATTTCTTGTTAGGGGTGATGATGTTTTTTTACGATCATGGGCTTTATCTATCTTATTTCTATTTTATATTATAAGAAAGAAGGTAATTTTTTTAATTATAAATATATACTTTTATCTTGTGATTACACCAATTACACGTGCATCCTATAATAAATTTTGAAAACAAATTTTTAAATTCGACTGCGCTTATAAACTACAAAATCTAACAAACGATCTATGATATACCAACGGATTACTAGACTCGTTGAAATATTTTGATCCGTGAACTTGCTGGTTAGGACCGATTGAACTCGTTTCCCAAGTCTAACCATGGGTATCGACTATAGCCCACCCTTAAGAAGTTGAACGTAGTAAATATTATATAATACAATCAATATTAAAAAAATTTGTAAAATCGTTTTTGTGAAACAAATGGGTAGGTGAAACCACCTCTTAGCTAGGAAATTTTGGATCGAACTTAAGGATCGCTTGTTCAAAGTCATGCGAGATAGTCATATGTATATTTACTATTCCCCAAAATGGTCAATTTATTCAATCAGAACCACTGGCTTAAACCTATAGCCAGTTTCAGATTTATACTTTTGAAAGCAAAAGGAATAAGTACATTAAAGATTTTTTATATTTCTACTAAAATTCAATCAAGTTTTCTCTATTTTAAGTGAGGAATTTTTTTTATTTTTTTTTTCATTTTTTTTGGCCAAATAAGTAAGTTGTTTAATACTTCAATATTTATGCCAAAATTTAATTAATGGGCAAATGACAAATATATCTACTCTTATGTTTGCTTCAAGTGCGCCTAACATCTTTGAAACTACATATTCAGACTTACAAATCTTTAAAAGAAATGTCTATCAATTTTATTTAATTATATTGCCCCTAGATAAAATTATATCGAAATATCTTTTCGATATTGTTAAAAATGTAAATGTACTATCATTTATGTAGTACAATCAATAGTATCATCGTTAACTTATTCATGATGGGGGGCGTGCTGTACGGTGTCACCTTCAACATGGGCTGCGAAAAGACAACATATACATTAATTGGTCAACAAATACTTGGCATTCAACAAGTAATGATGCTTTGTTAGGAATTAGGAAAGAAAAATTCTGTTAAAAGAAAAAAAAAAGTTTCTTCAATTCACAGAAAATTAATTATTGAGTTTAACATCATCACGGGTTGAGATAGGAATAAGCCAGTTCAACCCAATAAAGACTTATAGGTTAAGTGAGTTTTTTTTTTTTGTTCATTATGTAAACTTATCGAATTAATGGATTGTATATAAATAAGCCATTTCAAAGGAAAAAAATAATAATAAAATTTAAGCCTAATTCGCATAAATTGGCTAGAATCGAAGTATCCTGAATCAATTTTTTTTATTTTTTTTTATTTTTAAGGATTTAGAGTCTAAATATCTTATTGCAAAGATAAGAAACAAAATGCACATGAAAATAAACATAAGATGGTATATTTGAATTAGCCCTTATATATTAATAGCCATACATCATAGTGAATGCTTAGTTGATGCAGCAATGCAAATATAAAACTTTTAAATGACTCATTAATTGTAAAAAAGCTGATTGGATTTTCATATAAATTTAGAAAACTTAAGTGACTCAATTAGTAAAATTGAGGACACGATTACTTTTAACAAAACGTATTTTTTTCTAAGAACAAAATATAGACAAGTAAATTACCATCTGGATAGTATCTCGATGCGGAGCATAGAGGGAAACTTCGGAGGATCGTGATCAACAGTATGAAGCAGATAATAATAAAACGGAGAGGATATAAGAAGGAAGAAATCTTTGTTGCCATATATATATATATATATATATATTTTCTCTTTGGCTTATGTAGTGTTGTATAAATTTCCTCTCTATTTATAAGAAAAGAGGATCGAGCCTCTAGCAGAAGACTTTGAGGCCAAAACTTCTGATTTTTAATAAAAGAATAGGTAATCGCGTGTTTTGAGGGTCTTTCAGGAAATCTCATGAAACCGATCCTCTCCAGCCGTGTGAAGGCAATTTCCTATAGAACAATGTTGTAATCTTCAGAGGCCTTAAAATATAATATAGGTCGATGTCCTGATGACACTTATTCTTTCAATCAAGTAATTACAAAATATGGTTCCATAAATTATTTTTAATCCTTAAGCTGTTATTCTAAACTATTTTTCTTTTTAACTAAAAAAAAACACTTATTTAAAACTTAGCTATAGATAAAAACAAATAAGAACTTGATACATATAACCTCATCATAAGAACACTATTATGGATATTTACAAATGCTCCTATGTGTTAACACTTTATTTATTTGTATCTGTTGTTAGATAATTCCTGTTGTATATCATTTCTAAAGAATAAATTCTTTTCAAGAATGTGACATCAAATAAGGTGTTTCCATCTATTAGTTTAAATAATGCTCATCAATTATTAACTAAAAGGAACATGAATGGATCAATACTGACACGTTTGGTTTATAGAATAAGATAAGATAGAAATAAAATTGTAATTATTAAGAAATAGAATAGAGAAGTAAGGTATTTCTTATAATTATTGTCGAAAAAAAAATTAAAGCACATTTATTCCTTTAATCAAGTTTAAAAAAATGTAATTTTTTATTTTATAACAGTAGCAATTCAGCTAACCAAATATAATAATAGATATTTAGGAAAAAAATATCCATCATATCGCATCCTTATGAAGACAAACGAATACACCTTAAATGATAATGTAATGTATCAATTGAAACTATTTACTTCTTTTTTTCTTTTTTATTAGTTACCCTAGGGTAGTTTATTCATTTTTTAAAAAAAGTAATGATAAACCTTTGCAATATATTCCGAAACAATCACAGAATTATCATATACATAATTTATTTTTTCCCAAAATACATTTTGTTAGTTTCAAAAATAAACTAAGCAATAGTATATTACCATGTCACAAATACATTTTATCCTATAATCCTATTAGTAGGATCATTATTTAATCGTTAAAATTTTTATTATATTAATTTTTATAATGATAATATAGTAGACTATCCCATCGATAGAAAGGAGAATAACCGAAGTAATAATGTATAGTACTAAACAAAAGACAAAACATAGATTGGTAGCATTGACAGCAAATGACGCGTCAAAGCACTTGTCGGTGCGAGAGAATCTCGCGAGCATCCGTACCATTGCGAACTAGGAATTTTAACTCAAAACACTGATAAAATAATGGTAAATTATAGAAAAGTAATTTATGTTTCAGGTTATTTATAAAAAAGAGGGGTTATTTGTGTTTTGTATTTTTATAAAGTGATGGTCTCTATTTTTTAATATTGTATTAATAATAAATAATGATAAGTGTCAATATTCTACAGGTTTATAATAATTAATTGAATAAAGTAATATTAGTAAATTATATAATTTAATAAAAAATGTAGAAAATAAAAAAGATAGGAAAAAAAATAAAAAAAGAAAATCAATTGGACAGCCAATAGAATACCGAAATGTGTCATTTTTATTATTGATAAAAAAATTAAAAAACATAGGTTTTTTTTTGTAAAAAAAAGGAATAAGTAATTTTTTTTTTTTGATAAATGACCTAAAACACAAATTATCTTAAGTAAAACCTTGTTTCTTTTTCTTTCTTTTTCATTAATTCGATAACTAGTATACCATGAAAATATAGTAATTTGATCCTCATAAAAATATCAAATGACAGCCTATTTAAACATAACTATAATAGACCCAAATCAGTTTTTTTTTTTTTTTCTAAGCAAACTCAAATTTAGCGTGTAACTGGTCATAAACCACAGTTTCCATGGTTTTTGGGGGTAGAACCGCGTTGAATCAGTCCACAACGCGTGTTTTGGTGTATTTATGATTTAAGAAGTAACAATCGTCTTTTAGCAGAAGACTTAGTCCTGACGAGAGAGGATCATTTCATTGCTGATACCGTAGAAATTTCTAAATGTAATGACGTCGATGTCACCAAATGGACCAGGTGAGGCCGGTCTTTCAGGGCATCTCATAACTTTAGAGCAATGATGCAAAAACATATATTGGTGGATGTCCTCATCATTCAGGATAAAGTGCAATTTTAAAAAATTAAAAAAAAAAAATCAATTTGAGCATGGAACTGGTCATAAACTATTGTTTTCATGGTTTTTGGCGTATTAAGTATATAATTTAAGATGTAACATTCGTCTCCTAGCGGAAGACTTACAGACCAAAATTTCCAAAGGTAACGACATTGATGTCACCAATTAGACCAAGCGAGAAAGACATCTCATAAAACCGACCCTCCTTAACTGTGTGAAGGCAGTTTCCTATAGAGCAATGACCCAATCTTCAAAGGCCTTAAAAACATATATAGGTCGATGTCCTGATTATTCAGGATAAATATTTATTTATGAATCACGACCCCTACTCTTTCAATCAAGTAATTACATAATATGGTTTCATAAATTATTCTTTAACCACTAATTTTATCTCCACAGCCGTAATTTTATACTTTTCTTTTTCCCAAACCAAAAAAGATTTATTAAAAATGATATACCATATATAAAACTTAGTGATAAATTAAAACACATAAAAATTTGATGTATGTAATATCATTTAAAAAAAAAAATTATTATGGATGATCATAAATGCTCATATGTGTTAAAACTTTATTATTCATATCTACTATTAGATAACTCACATTGCATAACATTCCCAGTCTCCACCCGGATCAAGCTCCTCCATTTTCGCGAGGATTCTCCCCTTGCTCGCAAAGAGAAAGGAAGCTTTATCGAATAGCTTCTCATATGAAGGCAGCGTCCTCCCCCTTTTAGTTAAGATCAGGCGTAAAAAAATATTATCAAAGCTTTCTCCTCCAATCTCTTGCCCTATAGGATAGGGGTCCGCATTCGGATGGGGAGCTTTGGCTTTGGGTTTCCGAGGGTGAGAAAAGAAAGAGATTATCAACAGACCAAAGGAAGACAACTGAGCAAGATAGATGCAACCGAACTAGCTGCTACAATAAAGAGTGAAAGAATAAATTCTTTACATGAATGTGAAATTAAATAAAGTGTTTGTATGTATTAGTTTAAATAATACCCATCCATTGTTGGTTAGAAAGAACATGAGTAGATCAATAATGACACATTTAGTTTATAGAATGAAATAAGTAGAAATAGAACCGTAATCCTTATAAAAATAAAATAGACAAATTAAGTATTCCTTATAATTATGCACCCTTGAGTCCTTTCCCCTATTATTCTTACTCTTAGTGAACTATCTTGCCAGCTAGGCAAATGTGTTTGTGAGCTCTTTTGATGGTCTTGCCTTAGTGAACTATCAGCAGGTTGTGCCTTAGCCTTAACCTTTGCACCATACTACTGATAAGCCTATGGGTACAACATTACCCCTCATGGTTATGTATGAATTCAATACCATGATTAGCTAGACTAATTGCCATGTCATGATCTAAAGATAGGCAGATTTGTCTTAACATATCAACCTGCATGTTAGAACAAATCATAAAAATTATTTTAAAATAATATCAATTTTTTTAAAAAAATTCATCAAATAGTGTACTCGATTTTTTTTTTTTTAAAAAAAGGTTTTGAAGTCATGGACTTGCAATGCACCTTTAGTTTGGCTTTTTTTAAAAAAAAATAAATAAATCAATGTTCATAATTTTTTAAATTATGAATTTTTTTTATTCGTTTGTGAACCTTTAATTTTTATTTTTATTTTTTAAAAATTATTTTTAAGCCTACAGGTACAACATTACCCCTCATGGTCATGTATGAATTCAATACCATGATTAGCTAGACTAATAGCTATGTCATGATCCAAGGATAGATGAATTTGTCTTAACGTATTAGCTTGTATGTTAGAATTGATCGTAAATTGAATAAGCAATAGATATGCAATGTATCACCTAGCTAGTGTTGATGTTGTACTTACCAAATATCCAAGAATTTTTCCCGTGAATCATGTATATCAACAGCTAATAGATTCATGCCACCTCATATATTCCTCATGCATGTCATGAGGGCCCTTTATGTACACCAATTGGGTTAGACACTCTTCCCATAAGGATATGTACATTCCATGTTACACCGACTGATCCACATCAACCCTCTTATGTAGGTCAATTTGATGAAGCTCTACCTATGTGTTCACATCCTACGGAATATATTGAAACCCCCTACATTATCTTGTAACATAGTTAGGGTAATGCCACTCAACTATGTGGAAACAAATAAGTGTCACCCGAGCGATCCAAATGTGTATGGTACTTCTATAGAAAAGGTGGTAGGATGTGAATTAGATTCCTAGCATACGACTCTCACTCGACTTAGAGGGTAGCAAGTAAGATACATTATTAATGATGCATACGATGAAATGGAAAAAAAAAGTGATTGAAATATCTGCTCATCATTTTACTTGTCGAGAGCATCTCGATATGCACCAACTACATGGGTCAGGTGATGTTAAATGTCCTTCCGCGTCTTCCAACGTGCGACCAAAGGAGCTCCAGCTTCTATAATCAACCATTTTGACTAAGGGGTGCTATGCATGGGAATTTATCCTATGCTTAAACCTGTAGAAGTGTTGTAACCCATCCAATCTTATGAGCCAACGAGGATGATGCAACATAAAGTTGGCAGCACAATCGGGCTGGATATACAAACCCCTAGCTATACGTCTCTACAACATCAAAATGCCTAAGTAAAGGCAAAAACATCATGTGCACAAGGGAATTAGATTTATCGACAAAGATAAATCCCCTTAGTAGTTGCAATATATACATAAGTGTATGGCGCTGAACTTGCTCTCCATTAATGTGGGTTGGAAGGACCTAGTACATATCACGAAGCCACATCATGCTAATGCGACCCCCTTACTGCTAGATCGTGGCTTCACCCCCAGCAATCTCTTACCTATCGCACCTCAATCTAGGTAACTACGTGTAACTGCCTGATCATTGGCTAGGAAGCTTACCTAGACCTTAACATCATGCAAGGTGATAGTGAACTCCATAATTGGCATGTGAAATGTGTGCATCTCTAGTCTCCACTACTCAACCAGAGCAGTTATCATGTGCCAATTTAGTGGTATAAATGGCAAGCAGCTCACACCTAGGAATCTTGCCAACTACAAGAGTTGCTCCATTTGAGGATTTAAGGGGATGATGGTCTCATCGCAACGAAGTGATAAGTCGTGTTGTCGAAAAGCAAGCCATCATTAATCCTAAAATTTAATAAGTCAAATGTCGTACTATTAGCAATTGAACATAAATTAATTAACAAGTTAAATGTAGTTACCTCTTTGTCGCAAATGGCTTGTGATTGATGTCTTTCTTGCTATGCTAAAACTGAAGGATCAAAGAGTCCAAGCTCCATCTATTAACGACTAATTAATGACAAATTAACAATTAATTAATAATAAAATAATATTACAACAATTTTCACAATAATAACTGAAGACATTTCATTTACAATTAATATAAATTTTTTACTAATTAATTAATAACATATTAGTGACTAATTAATGATTAATTAACAACTTAATTTTACAAAAATCTTCACAACAACAAACCAAGACATTTCATTTACGATCAATACGAAATTTTTTCCTAATTAATTTTCTAACGATTAATTATTGACATATTAGCGACTAATTAATGTTAATAATTGATTAATAACAACTTAATTTTATGACAATTTTCACAACAACATACCAAGACATTTTATTTACAATCAATACAAATTTTTTTACTAATTAATTTTCTAATGATTAATTAATGATTAATTAACAAAAACTATTGTTATTTTAATAAAAATAGTAGACTATGAAGAATTTCATTTAATTTTATGTGAATTAATGAAAATTAACATAATATGAAAAAGATTAATTAATTTATGGGAAAAACGTAACAAAATATAGCCTAATCAAGCTTTTTTGTTGAAGCAATTGGCAAGATCTCCTGTTGATATTCTTATATTCATAGATGTACAAGCTAAACCTATGTAAAAAATAAATTAAAAAACAAAAACAAAAAGTGCGAACTGTGGAGGAAGAAGAAGAATGGAAGAAGAAATAGAGATGTTTGAATAATGAATCAAGGAACTGAGGAATTGCATTTATAATATAAATAGTTGGTGCAAATCTTTTTTTTTTTTTTTTGAACATTTAAGCTCACATGTTGTGATATTGTACAAATTTGCAATGTCACTTTGTAATAATTTTTATAGATTTATAGTACCAGATGAAATTATTTGATGGTGGGGGGTGATGTCAAAAAATATTTGTTAGAATAATTTATTAAAGGTGCATACAAGGTCTACGCTTTTAATACAAATTGTTTTGCCACCTATTTTTGGAATAATTCTTCTATTTACACTATTTCACAATTTTTTTTTAAATGATATTATTTTAGTGTATTTCCCCAAATGATATGTCAAAGCACTTATCGAGGATTAGAAATCTTGCATGCATCCACTCCATCGTGAACTAAGAATTTTGGATATATTATAGATAAGATATGACCTTCAATCGTGTTTAGTACTTTATAGATATAGATTTTAAAATTTTAGAATTGAAATCTATCTTACGACCCTTCAAAACTACTATAATGTTGAGAATTTTTATCGTTCTATACATTATTTTAACAAATCATTAACCTTCAATTTCACCATTCAGTTAAGTATATTAAATCTCTATTGTTAATCAGCATTAAATCTCTATTGTTAATATATAAATTAATGGTGAGATTGAAGACTAAACCGGTCCCATCAATAATATAGGTGAGAGCGTAGAAATTTCCCCATTGAACTCTATAGGTTTCATAATATATTGTGCAAGCATTTCTTTTATAATAAGCATAAACCAAAATGTTAAATTAGAGATTTGTGATAGATTTGACTACTTAAATAAGTGTTAGCAATAATGGATCATATAAGCAATATCAACTTGGTTAAAATTTCATCATATTTCTCAAATAAATTATACTCATTATGTACATTATGAATGCTAGATTCACTTCACTTTGTATATATAGAGAATCCATAGGGTTTCTTACTACTTGAAGCTATGATATACAAAGTATAGTTTTTGAAGTAGGTTTAAGAGCAAATAAAGAGTCTATACCTGATACGAACCACGCCAACCCGTGACGAAACCCAATACCAATACGTTCGGAAATTCGTTGCTTAAGACACCCAAACACCTAAAGTGGAAACCGCGACCCGTTGTCTATAAGCGAGACAAGAACCTTGGTATAAAAATGAAGACGCCACAATCGGGATGGAAGATCGATTGATAAGTCGGGATGAACGCCACTGAAATCAATCCGATAAGTTCGATTTAGTTCTTGAAGAACCAAGAGAGGAGCCTCTCAAAAGTGTTTAATGTTCAAAGATGTCAAAAATTCTTATTGTTTTAAACCCTAGGAGCTTTTATACTAGGGTTACAATTCATGTAAAACAAGTCCAAAACGACATAGTTTAGATAAGTGGCGTAAAAATGCGAAAACAGAACAAGCTGCCCGGCAGGGGATACACGGCCGTGTACACGCCCGTATACCTTTCTGTACTACTTCTGGCAACATATACGCCCATGTACTTTGGTCGTGTATCTTTCTGTACAACTTCTGGCAACATACACGCTCGTGTACTTTGGCCGTGTATCTTTCTGTGGATTTGCTTGACTCCATACACGGCCGTGCTTTGAAAGTACACGCCCTCTTCATCCCGTGTCCAGTATAACTTGTACAAAAGCAAGGGTCTTCCCATGGTTGTTCCAATCTGTTCCAACTTCATGATTGCTCCAATCCTTTCCGGCTTCATGGACAACCTTTATCAACCCGTTAAGTACTTCCTTGAATCGTTTTGCTCGATTTCTTGTGATCAGTCCAGGCAGCACTTCAAGAGGATCCACATTTCTTCTTCCGGCTTGGCTCTCATCATTCCCCTCCTCTTGAAAATGATTTGTCCTCAAATCATTGCCTGCATCAAATGGACTTAGATCAGTAACATTAAACATGACACTTACTGGATACTCACCTGGTAGATCTTTCTTGTATGCATTATCATTGATGCGCTCAAGACTTTGAATTGGTCCATCATCTCTAGGAAGTATTTTAGATCTACGCTGTACGAGAATCCGCTCTTTGCGCATGTGAACCCAAATCCAATCTCCAGGTTCAAAAACATCTTGTCGATAACCCTTGTTGGCTTGTTTCACATACTGCTCAGTTCTTCGCTCAATGTTTAGCCTTCTCACGAAATCTGCCTTAGAATCAGCTTCAAAACTCACAAACTTGTTAGGTTGCAATGGCAAGATATCAATAGGATCCAGTGGGTTAAAACCAAACACAATCTCAAACGGTGAACAATGAGTAGTGCTATGTAAAGCCCTATTATGTGCAAACTCCACAAATGGTAGACAATCCTTCCAAGTCCTAATGTTCTTCTCTATGATTGCCCCTAACAATTGAATTAAAGTCCTGTTAACCACATCAATTTGCCCATCAGTTTATGGGTGACAGATAGTCGAACACATCCGTTTAGTTCCTAACTTTTCCCACAATACTCTCCAAAAATGACTCAAAATTTTCACATCTTGATCACTAGCAATGCTCCTAGGTATACCATGCGGACGCACTACCTTTCGAAAGAACAAATCAAGAAGGTATATAGCATCATCAGTTTTATGACAAGGAAAGAAATGAACCATTTTAGAAAACCTATCCACAACCACAAAAATATAATCTCGACCATGCCTAGGCCTAGATAATCCTAACACAAAATCTATGGAAATGTTTATCCATGGCTCATGAGGAATGACACTATACTCATATAACCAATCTAAGAAGTCATCTAAACAAGGAATGGGATGACGATACTTTACCGTAAGGTTGTTGATGGCGCGGCAGTCAACACGCATTCTCCATGTCCCATCCTTCTTAAGCACCAAAATCACAGGCACTGCACATGGACTCATGCCTTCTCTCACGTATCCCTTCTCCATTAATTCCTCAACCTGCCTTTGGAGTTCCTTTGGAAAGACATCTTCAAAGTGCTGCACAAGAAACACAACCACACTAGGCAAAGCATTAGATAATTCGTTAGTAATCAAACATGTTTCCTTAAAAACCAGCAACAACATAGGTTACCTCATCACTAATGCTCTCCTTACTACACTCGCTCTTACCACACAACTCTCCTTTTGCAAGGCTGCCCTCTCCTTTTCACTCACCACCAAAGTTGATCCCCCTTCAACTTAGCCTCTCACACTCTTTCCAGCCTTCCTCTCCTTTTCCTTTTGATCTTGACTCTTATATTCCTTTTTCTTCTCATTGTCTTTTGCTCTCTCACTCTCACTCTGCTTTTCACTCACCTTATGTTTTGCAAAAGACTGTTGTAGCTGCAACTGGTCCTCATACACCTGCTTAGGTGTTAATGGTTTAAGATTAAAGCTCTTCCCTTGGTGAACAAGCGTATACTTGTTAGAAAAGCCATCATGCACAACCTTCCTATCAAATTGCCATGGCCTCCCCAACAACACATGACATGCTTGCATTAGCACTACATCACATAACACCTCATCCTCATACCTACCAATGCGAAACCCAATTAAGGCTTGCTTACTCACCTTAGTCTCACCACTATCATTCAACCACTCCAATTTATATGTACTAGGGTGTCTAACAGTTTTGATTCCCAGCCTCTCAACAATAAAGTTACTCACTACATTGGTGCAACTTCCTCCATCAATGATCAAACTACAAATATGATCTCCTAGATAACATCTAGTATGAAATATATTCTCCCTTTGCACCTCCTCTTCTTCCTTCACCTGCACATTCAAAGCTCACTTCACTACGGCCACTAGCCTTCCCATTGCAGGCTCCTCATCATCACTAGCATCCTCTAATGGAGGCATATCATCTTCTTCACTATCCCTCTTAGTCTCATACTTTACCATCATCACGCAAAATCATAACACGCCTATTTGGACATTGACTAGCAATATGGCCTCTACCTTGGCATTTAAAACATCTAATGTCACGATTTCTAGAAGTAGAAGAATCAGGGTTACCTTGGTTACCAGGAGTAGAACCCGCTTGCCTCAGCTCCCCTTTTGGTTTGGTAGGTAAAGGCTTTTCTTCTTTCTCCCATTGATTGGTCTTCCAAGTGGATAAACCAGTACCCTGTTGAAACCGTGCATTATTACTACCCTTCTGCTTGTGTTGGTTCTCAACCTTTATAGCCATATGGACCATATCCTCCAATTCTACATAATGCTGCAATTCAACAACATTTTGGATTTCTCTATTCAACCCAGCAAGAAATCTAGCCATTGTAGCCTCTCTATCATCCTTTACATTCGCCCTAATCATAGTGACTTCCATCTCCTTGAAATACTCATCGACACTTCGGCTTCCCTACCTCAGAGTTTGCAACTTGTTGTGCAATTCACGATAGTAATACGCAGGTACAAACCGCTTCTTCATCACTCTTTTCATCTCTTCCCAAGACTTAATAGGTGACTCGCCACTCCTTCTTCTATTCAACATTAGTTGATCCCACCACACTATAGCATAATCTGAAAATTCAATGGCAGCAAGTTTCACCTTCTTTCTCCCGCTATAGTTATGACAATCAAACACCATCTCTACCTTCTTCTCCCATTCTAAATACGCCTCGGGATCATTCTTCCCTTGGAAAGGAGGAATCTTCATCTTTATGTTGCTCAATTGATCATCCTCTCTATTCCTATCTCCTCTATCTTCCCGATCTCTAGTTCCGCTATTCCGACCACTATAACCTCTATAACGCCCAACAGAAGGCTCATAAAAATCATCATCCAACATTTCATCTCCACCCCTCGGTACTCTCCTAGAACGACTCTCCCTCTTACGCCCTCGGAATACGTTTGTGGATTGCTCTAGTCTTTGCTCTACCGTCTCATGAATTTGTTCCATTCCTTCTTGGAACATCCTCTTCATTTCTCCCCTCAACGCCTCAATTACTAACCTAGCATCAAACCTTCCCCTCTCACCTTCAGGAGAATGTTGTCTCGACATAGTTCCTGTAGAAAAGATTAGTACAACACAAATATATATATGATTAAACCTCACGATACACTCCCTTACGTGTTTCGCTCAAATGATGATATCACACAGTCACTTGTGTATTCTCACAACAATGATGATATCGACTCGCCAATTTCCTCTTCTCAATTCTCTTGGAACTAACCTGAACTACACCAATTTCCTTCCGTAGAATTCAAAACAACTCTAGGATTCGTAAATTTTCCTCTATTTTTCTATCCGAATTTTTTTTTTGTCTTGGTTGTTGCTCTTGATCACGTTTTTTTTTTCTTTTCCTTTCTTTTCTCTTCTTTTTTTTTTTGTCGTGATTTTTACTCTTTTTTTTTTTTTAACAATCGGCTAGGCGATATTACACTATCAAAAGACAATCAATACTACGAAATTGAATACGATAATTGATATGAACGATTGGAGTTAGGGTTTTTGATATTACCTTCCTCAACCGAACTTGATGATTTGACAAACCTAAGTGTCGAGTCTAATTTTTGAATTCCCATTCCTAATCCGATCTAGACAAGACCTTATGCTCATCTAATGTAGACCCTCGACTTGAATTAGGAATTTCGTTTGATTTTTGGAGTCGCCACCCAACTGTTGTTGGGAAAATTGAATTAAGACTAAAGAAGCGGATTAGTCTTAATTTAGACTACTAGTCGTCGTTATTTCCTCTTCTCGTTTTTGTGAAAACAGGAAAAAGGAAAACTAGAGTTTCTAAATCCGGAGGCTAACCTATTAAAACCTTTACGGTTACCACCTAATCTCCTAAAATTGTTCCTCTTTAGAAATGTGTTTTATGTTTCTGTTACTTTTTGTTTTTGGATTATTTCAAGAAAAAGGATTTTTCATTCACTTTATGGGTTGACCCAAATGGGTGCCTACGTACCTGCTACTCAGGATCAAACAAGTCGTAGTTCGCCTTTCTGAAAAACCTTAAGTTTGTTGGTGAATTTTAATTTTGAAATTTCTTTTGATTTATGTTCTTACCATTTTTGGGATTTTTCTGAAAAAATTTCTAAACCTAAGCTTTGATTTTATTTTGAAAATGATTTTTAGAGAAAACATCAATTTTGATTTATTTGAAAAAAAATGATTTTTCTAAATGCTAAAACTTATTTTTTATGATTCTTTGAATTTTTTATTATTTTTTATGATTTTTGTGATTTTTTGGGAATTTTTATTGAAAATTTTATCCTAAGTTAATATCTATCCTATTTTGACATCTAAAATTTTATTATTTTTTTTCCTAATATTTTTTCTTATTATTCTACATTTTATTATTTTTTTGTTATTTTATTATTTTACATTATTAAATCCTAAAAAACCTAATTTCTACATTTTCTATTTATTGAAAATATAACAAAACAAATAAATAAATAACCAAACAAATAATAAATAATAAATTTAGAATAAATAAATAAACAAAATAAGTAAATTAAATTAAATAATAAAAAATCCGAAAAATCTGACTTACCTGGATCCGGGTCGGTGCGCGGGTCGGGTCGAATCGGGTCGAGTCAGATCGGTCGGACACGGCGGCGGGGGTTGCTCGATCACGGCGTTCCGACGGCCTTTTGCAGTGGGTGAGGTGTCGAATCCTAGCTTCTCGAGGGTGCTGAATCCAATGGTGGCGGTGGTTCACTCCCAGATCGCCTCCTGGTGGTGGTTCAACTCCAGTTGGTGCTCACGGTTTTGGGTCTCCTCCGATTTGCACTCTTTTCTCACTTTCTCTCAATTCTGATTTGTGTTTTGGCTTCCTCCTCTCCTCCTCTATTTATAGGCACTTGAAACCGAGCTGGATAAGCTCGGATTTCCTCCGATCAAAGCTAATCGGATTTTCGGTTAGAAAACCAACTCCGATTTGTGTCAATCCATTGATTTGTTGCGATTTGATTCCAATTAGATAATGTTTATCTTATTTCTATTGAAGATCTGTTGGATTTGTGCAAAAAATCGAATCGAAACGGCCGAAATACGAATTTTTCTTCCACCAGCGATCTCGGGCTTGAGGTAGGAGACGATCACGCGCCTGGCGCATGCGATTTCTCCAACCAATCAGATGCTGCCATGTGTCCTGGGAAAATGAGAAATTCGCAAAACGCGGAAACTGCTTCCCCCACGTTTTAAACCTACGACCTCACACCCGCACCACACGCCTTAGCCCATGGTCCGGACCAGCTGAGCTAGCCCACTTTCCTGATTTTTCTAATTTCGCAAATTGCATATATGCAATGCGATTTTTCTATTTTTTTTGTATTTTTTGAAATTTCAAAAATTTGTAAAAATTGTTTATTATTTATTATTTCTATTTTTGAAATCATTTTTCAAAATTGATGTGTTTTCCTATTTATTTTTATTTTTTTGAATATTTTTTATTATTTATGGTAAATTAGAGAAAAAATGAAAAAAATTGGAAAAAATTGGAAATTAATTATTATTGAGAATTATTGATTCCTAGGGCAAAAATGGGGTGTTTATAGCTACCCCTCTTTGTGGTAAAGTTTGAAAAACTTAACTACAAAGATAAACAAAAGACACCATTTTTGGCCTCTTCAATAGGTTTTTGGTAGGAAAATGCCCAAAAGAGCTAATAATCCTACGAGTTAAGGTGGACCCAACAATTTAGAATGATGTTCCTTCCCAAAAAGTGCTTTATGGGCTGACTAATTGGTGATATGACACATCTCAAGAATTGTGTAGGAATGTATGAGAAATGATGACAGGAAGCATCTTATCAGACTTGCAACCTTAGGAAGAAAATTTACTCAGGAAGCGCCCTTATGAGCTGGCTACCTATCAACAGAAGCGTCTTGTTAGACTAGCAACTGTTTGAAAGAATATTTCTGAAAAGTGCCCCAAGAGCTGACTAATCGGAAGGGTTTAGGAAAGTGCCCCTCATGGGCTGACCAACCTTTGGTAAAATGCCTCAAAAAGTGCCCCCTATGGGCTGACCTTGAGGTAGATTTTTAGGAAAGTGCCCCCTATGGGCTGACTAACCTATGATGGGATTGTCTCAAAAAGTGCCCCCTATGGGCTAACTAACCTGGAGTTGAATTGTCTCAAAAAGTGCCCCCTATGGGCTAACTAACCTGGAATTGAATTGTCTCAAAAAGTGCCCCCTATGGGCTGACCATGAGAACAAAATTTTAGGAAAGTGCCCCCTATGGGCTGACCATGAGAACAGATTTTTAGGAAAGTGCCCCCTATGGGCTGACTAACCTTTGATGGGATTGTTTCAAAAAGTGCCCCCTATAGGTTGACCATGAGAACAAGGTTTTTAGGAAAGTGCCCTCTATGGGCTAACTAACCCTGAATTGAATTTACCTCAAAAAGTGCCCCCTATGGGTTAACCATGAGGACAAGGTTTTTAGGAAAGTGCTCCCTATGGCTAACTAACCTTGAATTGAATTTTCCTCAAAAAGTGCCCCCTATGGGCTGACCATGAGGACAAAGTTTTAGGAAAGTGCCCCCTATGGGCTAACTAACCTTGAATTGAATTTGCCTCAAAAAGTGCCCCCTATGGGTTGACCATGAGGACAAAGTTTTAGGAAAGTGCTCCCTATGGGCTGACTAACCTATATTGGAAATTTGCCTCAAAAAGTGTCCCCTATAGGCTAACCATGAGGACAAAGTTTTAGGAAAGTGCCCCCTATGGGCTGACTAACCTGGATTGGACTTGTCTCAAAAAGTGCCCCCTATGGGCTGATCATGAGAACAAGGTTTTTAGGAAAGTGCCCCCTATGGGCTGTCTAACCTGGAATTGAATTTTGCCTTAAAAAGTGCCCCCTACGGGCTGACCATGAGGACAAAGATTTAGGAAAGTGCCCCCTATGGGCTGACTAACCTATGCTGGGATTGATGGCTCAAAAGGTGCCCCATGTGGGCTAATCTTGAGAGATCCAGGGAAGTGCCCCTTCTTGGGTTGACTACGCTGTTAAAAGGAATGTTTAGACAAGTGCCCCACTATGGGCTGACTCATCGGATGCTTTTGAATATGCCTTTATACTGATTGAACTAAATGATGTGATGATATGATGATAGTTATTTATTTTAATATGCTTGCCAGTTTATTGTGGATAGCAACCAAACAACCGAACCCTCAGGCTGGTTTACTTCTGCTTCATTTCTTCTTATCTTGACATGGGGTTGACAGTTTTGACGTGCTTCCTTTCCTTTATGCACAAGGCTCTTTTGACGGTAATGTTATCCTAATAATGCGCTCAGTTTTAATGCTCTAAAGTAGATAGAATTATATCACAAACTATATTAAGATTCATTATCATTTTAGTGTTTATTTTTCATAGGTGAAATGGTGGGTAATGTGTTTAGGTGTATTTGTTGTGATGAGAATTGATTGTTGATCATTCAGGGATATTAACTTTGCTTGTAAAAAGTAAAAACTTGACTTAACAAAATTTATAGCGAACATTGGTTTTCATGAACATTGGCAAATTTTCAATTTCCTTGCCTAAGGATAATACATCTTTACAGCATCTGAGTTAATGGGGTCTCTCAATTCTGGACCATCCATTTGAGTTAATATCAAAGCACCTCCCGACAGGACCTTTTTCACCACATAAGGGCCTTTATAGTTTGGGGTGAATTTTCCTCTGGAGTCTTGGGCGTTCGGAAGAACCTTCCTTAGTACCAGATCCCCTTCCTTGAAGTATCTGGGTCTCATCTTCTTGTTAAATG
The DNA here is from genome assembly GCA_037954665.1 of Laguncularia racemosa. Classification (NCBI taxonomy): domain Eukaryota; kingdom Viridiplantae; phylum Streptophyta; class Magnoliopsida; order Myrtales; family Combretaceae; genus Laguncularia; species Laguncularia racemosa. Next base: position 3,741,470 of record JBBMOL010000030.1, on the reverse strand, counting down.
CCCGAGCTATTCTCTGTTGGTAACACTGACCATGACAAAGTGCGGTAAGTCTTCTTTCATCAATCAGGTTCAGCTGATCGAGCCTTTTCTTTACCCAATCTGATTCTGTTAGCTGAGTTTCCGACAAGATTCTGAATGATGGTATTTCGACTTCTACCGGTAGCACTGCTTCTATACCATATACTAATGAATAAGGGCTAGCTCCTGTAGATGTTCTTATTGAAGTCCTGTAAGCCATGAGGGAAAACGGTAACATTTCATGCCAATCTTTATAAGTTGTTATCATTTTCTTGATGATCTTCTTGATGTTTTTGTTAGCTGCTTCTACTGCCCCATTCATTTGAGGTCGGTAGGAAGTTGAATTTCTGTGGTTTATGTAGAATTGTTGACATAAACCTGTCATTGATTTATTGTTGAGATTGGTACCGTTGTCGGTGATGATAGACTCAGGAACTCCATATCGGGCTATTATGTCCCTTTTTAAGAAGCGGACTATTATCCCTTTGGTGACATTGGTATATGACGAAGCTTTTACCCACTTGGTGAAGTAATCAATCGCTACCAGTATAAATCTATGGTCGTTGGATGCTATTGGAGTGATAGGGCCAATTATGTCAATTCCCCACATGGAGAATGGCCATGGTGCCGATAACAGGTGTAACTCGTTGGGCGGAGCATTGATCCGATTTGCGTAAACTTGACACAAATGACAGTGCTTGACATATTTTATGCAATCTAATTCCATGGTCAACCAATAATATCCTAACCTCATGATTTTTTGGGCCAACATGTAGCCATTCATATGAGGTCCACATACTCTTTCATGTACTTCCCTCATCAGTTCGCGTGCTTCATCTTTGTCCACACATCTTAACAAGGTGGTATCAGATGATCTTTTGTAGAGAATAGACCCACTTAATAGGAAATGGCTTGCTAACCTTCTGAGTGTTCTTTGGTCGTTTTTGCCAGCCATTTCGGGGTATTTACCTTCTTGGAGAAAGGTCTTGATGTCGTGGTACCAAGGCTTGTCATCTTGTATCTTTTCAATTGTTAAACAATAGGCGGGCCGACTTTCGATGTCTATTTTCATCGGTTGAACTTCGGCTCCCCCTGTTATTTAGATCATGGATGCTAGTGTGGCTAGGGCATCTGCGAACTGATTCTGAATTCTCGGGATGTATGTGAAAGTGATTGCCTTGAATTCTTCAATTAGCTCTGATAAGTGCTGATGATACGGGACCAATTTGGGGTCTTTAGTCTTGTACTCCCCTCTTGTCTGTAGTATGATGAGCGACAAATCCCCGTATACCTCTAGTTCGCGAATTTCCATTTGACAGGCCATCTTGAGGCCAAGAATACATGCTTCATATTCTGCGATATTATTGGTATAGGGAAATGTAAGTCTCGTCGCTGCAGGGAATTGAGTGCCGTCCAGGGATGTCAATACTGCCCTAACTCCACAACCGAATACGTTGGCAACTCCATCGAAGAACAATCTCCATTTAGCATTCTGCTCTATCCCAAAGCCTTCTACCGGCATATCTTCAGCTGTCCATATATTCTCATCCGGAAATTGGGCTTGTAGCTCTTGGGAATCTGTCTCGACAGGGTGTTCCGCCAATTGGTCAGCTAAGGCTTGACCTTTCATCGAGTTCTGATTTATGTATGTGATGTCGAACTCAGATAGGAGCATTTGCCACTTAGAGATTCTCCCTATCAAGGCTAGTTTCTCTGCCAAGTATTTCAAGAGATCATGTCTTGTCAGCAGCTCAACATGGTAGTAAAGGGTATACTGCCTTAGCCGATGCATAACCCAAATTAAAGCACAACAAGTCTTCTCCACCTCTAAGTACCTCTGTTCCCCGTCTGTGAACTTCTTACTCAGATAATATATGGAACGCTCTCTTCCCTCGTCATCTTTTTGCCCCAGCATACATCCCATGGATTCAAGACGTATAGTGAGGTATAGGAACAAGGGTTTTCCTTGTTTTGGGACTATCAAGACTGGAGGTTTTGTAAGATAGTCTTTGATCGTCCTGAATGCCTCTTTGCATTCGTCGTCCCATTCTATTGTGGCGTTCTTCCTCAACAGACGGAATAGTGGCCGGCATTTGTCGGTGAGCTGTGAGATAAATCGAGCTATGTAATTTAATCTTCCCAATAAGCTTCTTACTTCTTTAACGGAGCGTGGGGAAGGTAACTCTAATATAGACTTTACCTTGTCAGGGTCAATTCTAATGCCCTCCTGGCTTATGACAAACCTTAACAATTTCCCCGTTGTGACCCCGAAAGTACATTTCTCTGGGTTTAACTTAAGCTAGAACTTTCTCAGTCGTTTAAACAATTTTCTCAGGATATCTATATGGCTTTCTCCTTCTTTGGATTTGGCTATCATGTCGTCGACATATACTTCAACCTCACAATGCATCATGTCGTGAAGTATGGCGACCATGGCTCTCTGATACGTTGCCTTGGCGTTTTTCAAACCGAAGGGCATGACTTTGTAACAGAAAGTTCCCCACGTTGTGATGAAGGTCGTTTTGGTTTTATCTTCCTCAGCCATTTTTATTTGATTATATCCTAAAAAACTGTCCATGAATGAGAAAAGATGGTTTCCCGCAATGTTGTCTACTAGAACATCAATATGAGGTAGGGGGAAGTTATCCTTTGGCGTGGCTTGGTTTAAGTCCCGAAAGTCTACGCATACGCGTACTTTTCCGTTCTTTTTCATGACGGGGACTATATTTGCTACCCATTCTGGGTAATCGGACACTTCAATGAACCCTACTTCTAGTAGTTTCTTGACTTCTTCTTTGATTTTTAGTAAGATGTCAGGCCTAAATCTTCTCAGTTTTTGTTTTTTAGGTTTGACATCTTCCCTTGTGGGAAGCCTGTGAACTACTATTGACTGGTTTAGCCCTGGCATGTCACCATATGACCAGATAAACACGTCTGCATATTCCTTTAATAGCTCGAGTATCTCACATCTTTGCTCGGCACTCAAGTTGGTCCCGATTTTGAGGTTCTTAGGGTTTTCCATGCTTCCTAGATTTACTATCTCCACAGGCTCGTCGATCAAAATTTTGCTTTGTTCATATTTTAGCCAATTTTCTTGTATTATTTTGTGGTCTAAGATATCGCCTTCAACAACTGACCCAGCAGCGTTGAAAACGATATCAGCGTTTTTACTTTCTACCTGCGCGAAATATCCCTGATGTTCAATGGTAGGAGATCTAAGTAACATGAAAAAAAAATGAAATCATATATATATAAGAAGGAAAAACAAACTGCAATGGAATTCGATAAATAGTCTCAATAAAATTTGTTTAATAATTTTTCTCTACTCTTAAGTTAACCTAGCGCTACTGATAGGATAACAAAACCAATTGTTCAGAGCCGGATGTTGGTTGGACGTGCGGGGGGTTGATTTCCCTTTGTTGTCGTCCTCTTCATTTATCCAAAGCTCTTAAATGATGTTTGCCTTTCGGAAAGATTGTTGGAGAGGTGGGATGCACATCTGGGTGTCAATCAGCTTCCCCTTCATTCTGCTTTTGACACTTCTTACTTGTGCTTCTTCTGCGGTCGTAGGAATGTACCCTAGTCCAAACGTCCCGTGCTGCCCCTCTTTAAACTGATGGCCCTCCTTACTGGTCACCATGTTCACCTCGTTGAAAATCTGCAGCCCCAGGTCTTCTGAACCCTCTTCCCCAATATAAGGTATGGCAGTCTCTTTGTATATGGCGTAATCCTGCTCGCCCAGTACAGTGACTATCTGCCCGTTTGCGATGAATTTGACATTTTGGTGGAGACTAGAGGGGATGGCTCCAGCAGCATGTATCCAGGGTCGTCCCAGAAGCAGGTTGAAAGACCTTGGGATGTCGAGGACCTAGAAGGAGATGTGGAATACTTGCAGACCAATTTCCACTGGTAGGTTCACCTCCCCCACTATGTCTCTCTTTGACCCATCGAAGGCTCTGACCACCGTGGAGCTAGGTTTTATGTTGCTTGGATCGACCCCCAATAAGTCGAGTGTTGCCAATGGGCAAACGTTGAGGGATGATCCGTTGTCGATAAGTACCCAGGAGACAATAGTGTCATTACACCTGACCACTATGAACAGTGGTTTGGTATGTTGGTCTCTCTCTTCTCCTAGCTCTTCTGGAGAGAAAGATATCTGGTCCACTGTAAAGATGGAGTCCGCCACGTGACCTATTTTGTCGGTAGCAATGCCCTCTGGGACTTGAATTTGTTTTAACACTTTAAAGAGTGCTTCCCTGTGAGGCTCGGATGTTGTGAGAAGGCCCATGAGCGATATCTGCACCGGAACCTTATTTAATTGTTCCATGATCTTGTATTCGCTAGCTTTAACCATCTTCGTGAATGCAGTAAGACCCTCTTCCTCTTCTTTCCCCTTTTCCCTATTGGGTTCTTCAGTCGGGCTCTTATACTTTGGATCATATAATCTCCTAGAGCGGGTGATGCCTCCCACTATAGGAGGTCGCTCTTGTTTGAGGGCCCGATAGTCGAATGGTGCAACCTTGTAGTTCTCTACTGGTATTGGGACATTGAACACATATCTTTTCCTTGGGATTTATACTTCAGCTGATTATCCCTCATAGCACTGTATAACCCTGGGCTTTTGATGAGAGTTGATCATGTTGACAGTCTTCCCCTCTTCCTTTGTTGGGTTGTCTTCCTTCTCAAATTCCGGTCCCCATCCACTAGGTGGCCCTTGCTCAGTCGGGGTATAAGAATAGTTTACCAAGTACTGAAATCTCCCGTGTGATTCTCCCAAAGTGCCGACCGTTGGGTCTCCAGCTAAACACCTTCTTTTAATGTGCGCCTTTAGTGTTTCTTCTGGAGCTTGGTGGGATTGCTTCTTCTGTTGTTCTGTCATATTCTGCTTTGAGGCTTCTTTGGGAGCTGACTCCTCAGATGTAATCATGTTAATGGTGGGCCTGTGATTGGGTAGTGGGTTGGTGTTGACATTAGGTGCTGAGGCGTTCACGAAATCCAATTGTATGATTCCTGCATCAATTAAGTCTTGGATTTTGTGCCGGAGCCTCCAGCACCTATCTGTAGAATGCCCCTCCTGACCCATGTGGTAGTCACATTTGAGATTTAAGTCAAAGTTCTTGGGCTTGTATCGGTCGTTGGGGATCTCGAAACTAATCAAGTTGTCTGCCCTCAACCGAGCGAAGACCTGACTGAGCGGTACGGGGATTGGAGTGAGCTGTATTGGGGCCCTAACGGCCTGAGTTTGACCCGTAGAGGGTTGTTGGACTAGGGTACTCGTGGTCTGGAATGTCACACGAGTCCCGGCTCTTTCTGTCTTAGCGGAATTTACCGTGCTAACTGTGGGCTCCTTAGCTCTGTTTCCTCCTAAAGGCCTTTGTGTTGGTGCGACCCTAGGAGGATCCATTGTTTGGAGTCCACCGGTGGTGATGGCATTCTCGATCCTACATCCCGCAGCCACTACCTCTGCAAAACTGGATGAGGTCTGGCCTACCAGGTGCGAAAAGTAAGTCTTGTCCAGGGTATTGACAAATATGGATGTCAATTCCTTTTCAGATATCGGGGTTGCTACCCTGGCGACCTGGGCTCTCCAACGCTGAGCATACTCCTTGAACGGCTCAGCATGTCTTTTTCGGAGACTCCCCAGGTCGATTACAGATGGGGCGACTTCAATATTGAACTTATATTGATCATAAAACGCCCGAGCTAGCTTCTCCTAGGTGTTGATAATGTTGAAGTCCAGGTGGGCATACCAAACCAGTGCAGGGCCTGTGAGGCTGTCCTGGAATGTCTGGAGCATAAGCTGGTCGTATTGAGCATACTTGCTCATTTTCCGGGCATATAGCCTGGTATTCATTTTGGGGCAGCCGGTCCCATCATACTTTTTGAAATCTGGGGTCTTGAACTTTTCGGGGTATGCCTCTTCCCTGTATGCTGGCAGGTTAGTGATTCCGGCCTGTTCAAAACCATCAGGGCCTTCAATAGTTTTCATCTTGTAATGGAGCTACTGGAAGAGTCGTTTCTCCATCTCCTTCTGCCTCTCTTCCATTTCCTTCTTCAGGTCGTTAGGGGTTGGCCTCGGGTTGACCTTTGGCTCGTATTCAAAAGCCGGGTTAAGGTGGGAATTGATCTCGTCATATTCCGGAGGCTGGCCCTCCACTGCTTTTCCCTTTCTGGCCCCTGAATATTCTTCCTAGGTTGGCTGAGTGTTGCGCAGGAGGCCGATGCTTTCAGTTAAGAGGTGAACCTGGGCAGCCAGTTGTTGGACTGTTTGTTCTAGGGACATGATCCTAGAGTCCGAGGCAGCTTTAGCATTGGTGTTGTTGCGATTGTCACTACTGTTGGCCATTTTTGCTCTTGAGCGCGTGAGAACTGGGCTTCTAGGAGGGTTTGGTTGCTTGGAAGCTATTTTGATACCTGGATGCGCATTTTTATTTTTATTTTAGTGTAATGAATGCAAAAATGATATGCATGTGTCACGCGGATGCTAAAAATAAAAGGGTTGACAACTGATTGACAATGTAATACTGAAACTTCACTTTTATTAAAAATTTTGGAGTTCAATAATCAAAATAAAAGATTACAAATAATGCTCTACTTCCTAGCTCTTTTGGTCTTCTATTGTGGAGGCTTAGGCTTCCCATTGATGACGGCCTCTAATTCTTTGACTTTGGCTTGGCACTTCTCCAATTGTGCTTCTAAGGCCTTGTTCCTTTAGTCGGATTCCTTAAAGCGTCCCTTCCAGATGTCTTTCTTATAATCTGCAGCTTCAAAGTATACTTCCATGCGGGCCTTGACCTGCTCCAGGTAGATTTCTGTCTCTGGGTTGATCTTGTCTAGTCTTGGTTGGGTAACGTTTGGAACCCGGTATGCTCTTTCTCCTATCTGGTATAGCTGGCGAATTACAAACTTTCTGGTGGCTCGGTGTTTTCCCACTTCGCCATCTAACTCCCCGAGGTCCACATTCGGGCTTTCAATTCTGGCCTCCCAAAGTGCTTTGATCTCTGCCAGCTTAGCAAACTTCTCAGCTACTAACATGTTCGGATCTTGATACTCAAAGGTGACTGCTTCGAGCGAGGGCCGATAAACTATGTCTTGGATAGTACTGAATTGGCGGACCACTGAGTTGGGGTGATATCCGATACATCCATTGATTCCGATCAAAGGCACTGCCTGGAAATTACTGCAAGTCAAAATGATTTGGTCACAGCAACTCCACCTGGTTGTCCATAGAATATCTTCGGTGCTGAAGCTTCTAAGCAGTTCTACCCAACTGTGGCTAGTAAGGTCGTCAGGTAGCTTCCCTTTTTCTATACATGAGTCTACCAAATCCACCTGTTGGGCTAAGGTTTTCCTGACCATGTTCAGCCCGAAGCACTTGAGGTGGCTTACGAACCATATTAGCAGAAGGTTGAGGCTTGAGCGAAGGATCCCATGGCCTTTCTTCTTGAGGAAATTCAAGTTCTGGATCTGTTCAGCCAGTAGAGCCGGGATGTAAGATCTTCCCTCCAGGAATTGGGTCACCAGCTCTGCAACCCGGTAGTGAATATAGAAAGTTCCGTTGGGGAACAGTATGGTGGCGAAGGCTGTCAAAATGAAAGCGTTCACCCTTCTCTATCTGTAAGTCTTAGGGTCCCCACATAGGATATCCTTTCTATCCCCATTGTCCTCTCGGGCGATGAACCAGGCTTCTAAATCATACATGCATATGCAATATCCATTACAGTCTGCCAGGGCTTTGTTGACTGCTGTCTTACGAATGCCTAATAATCTGCTGAAGGTACCAGCTGGCCCGGCCTCGAGGTCTGGCATATAGATCTGATCGGTTAGTGCTGGAGCCTATAGCAACTGGGTGTATTCCTCCAAGGTAGGGGTGATCTCATGCGGCCTGATAAAGAAAGCGGTGGGCTCAATTTCCCATAATTGAAGCATGGCCCGGACTAAAGGCAGATTCACCTCTATCTTTGTCAGTGAGAGGATGGGGCCGATCTTTTGCTGGATGAAGGCCTGCTCCTCTGGGTTGTACAAGGTAAACCAATGGTCCAGTACCAATTTTGGATCCAAAGGCTTGTACACCCGAATTTCTTTGCGGAGGAGGCGATCGACTGCGCTGCTAGCCATCTATTACAATAAGAAACAGCCTAGTTACAAACAGAACTATGAAAATGTTACAGGGAAATAGTCCTGAACTCCAAGGACAAAATAATAAACCATTACATTGTCATCCAATTGTCAACCCCTCTTATGATATTATGTATGCAAGTAGGTTAGTTCTAACTGGTTCCCGAGCTCTATGGCCTCCCGCATTCTCGAAGAAATGGATCTCAAGCCATATCGAAGCATAGGGTGGGGTAGCCTAATCAGTCCCGAACGGTGAATCAACTCACTTCGCCCGAAACCTACACAATGGCCCCCCGTCTTAGGTTTCTAGGACGGTCCGGGTTCGACCGTATCTACTCACACAGATATATGAATGCATGCAAACCCCCCATAGTAAAGAAAACCAAAAATCTAACTAATCCCTGAAAAGTTAGTAACAGAGTAATAATTGAAACATATTTCTTAAAGAGAACAATTCGAAAAGATTCAGGTGGCTAGCCTACTGGCATGGGTCCCTAGTGGAGTCGCCATCCTGTCGAGTCTAATTTTTGAATTCCCATTCCTAATCCGATCTAGACTAGACCCTATGCTCATCTAATGTAGACCCTCGACTTGAATTAGGAATTTCGTTTGATTTTTGGAGTCGCCACCCAACTGTTGTTGGGAAAATTGAATTAAGACTAAAGGAGCGGATTAGTCTTAATTTGGACTACTAGTCGTCGTTATTTCCTCTTCTCGTTTTTGTGAAAAGAGGAAAAGGGAAAACCAGAGCTTCTAAATCCGGAGGCTAACCTATTAAAACCTTTACGGTTACCACCTAATCTCCTAAAATTGTTCCTCTTTAGAAATGTGTTTTATGTTTCTGTTACTTTTTGTTTTTGGAATATTTCAAGAAAAAAGGATTTTTCATTCATTTTATGGTTTGACCCAAATGAGTGCCTACGTACCTGCTACTCAGGATCAAACAAGTCGTAGTTCGCCTTTCTGAAAAACCTTAAGTTTGTTGGTGAATTTTAATTTTGAAATTTCTTTTGATTTATATTCTTACCATTTTTTGGATTTTTCTGAAAAAATTTCTAAACCTAAGCTTTGATTTTATTTTGAAAATGATTTTTAGGGAAAACATCAATTTTGGTTTATTTGAAGAAAATGATTTTTCTAAGTGCTAAAACTTATTTTTTATGATTCTTTGAATTTTTTATTATTTTTTATGATTTTTGGGAATTTTTGTTGAAAATTTTATCCTAAGTTAATATCTATCCTATTTTGACATCTAAAATTTTATTATTATTTTTCCTAATATTTTTTCTTATTTTTCTACATTTTATTATTTTTTTGTTATTTTATTATTTTACATTATTAAATCCTAAAAAACCTAATTTCTACATTTTTCTATTTATTGAAAATATAACAAAACAAATAAATAAATAACCAAACAAATAATAAATAATAACATATAATAAATTCAGAATAAATAAATAAAAAATAAGTAAATTAAATTAAATAATTAAAAAATCCAGAAAATCCGACTTACCTAGATCAGGGTCGGTGCGCGGGTCGGGTCGAATCGGGTCGGGTCGGGTCGGTCGGACACGGCAGCGAGGGTTACTCGATCACGGCGTTCCAGCGGCCTTTTGTAGCGAGTGAGGTGTCGAATCCTAGCTTCTCGAGGGTGCTGAATCCAATGGTGGCGGTGGTTCACTCCCAAATCGCCTCTTGGTGGTGGTTCAACTCCGGTCGATGCTCGCGGTTTTTGGTCTCCTCTGATTTGCACTCTTTCCTCACTTTCTCTCAATTCTGATTCGTGTTTTGGCTTCCTCCCCTCCTCCTCTATTTATAGGCACTTGAAACCGAGCTGGATAAGCTCGGATTTCCTCCGATCGAAGCTAATCGAATTTTCGGTTAGAAAACCAACTCCGATTTGTGTCAATCCATCGATTTGTTGCGATTTGATTCCAATTAGATAATGTTTATCTTATTTCTGTTGAAGATCTGTTGGATTTGTGCAAAAAATCGAATCGAAACGGCTGAAATACGAATTTTTCTTCCGTCGGCGATCTCGGGCTCGAGGTAGGAGACGATCACGTGCCCAGCGCGTGCGATTTCTCCAGCCAATCAGATGCTGCCACGTGTCCTAGGTAAATGAAAACTTCGCAAAACGCGGAAACTGCTTCCCCCGTGTTTTGAACCTGCGACCTCACACCCGCACCGCGTGCCTTAGCCCATGGTCCGGACCAGCTGAGCTAGCCCACTTTCCTAATTTTTCTAATTTCGCAAATTGCATATATGCAATGCGATTTTTCTATTTTTTTGTATTTTTTGAAATTTCAAAAATTTGTGAAAATTGTTTATTATTTATTATTGCTATTTCTGAAATCATTTTTCAAAATTGATGTGTTTTCCTATTTATTTTTATTTTTTTGAATATTTTTTTTATTTATGGTAAATTAGAGAAAAATTGAAAAAAATTGGAAATTAATTATTATTGAGAATTATTGATTCTTAGGGCAAAAATGGGGTGTTTACACTAAGCTCTGATACCAAACTGATACGAACCACGCCAACCCGTGACGAAACCCAATACCAATACATTCGGAAATTCGTTGCCTAAGACGCCCAAACACCTAAAGTGGAAACCGCAACCCGTTGTCTATAAGCGAGACAAAAACCTTGGTATAAAAATGAAGACGCCACAATCGGGATGGAAGACCGATTGATAAGTCGGGATGAACGCTACGAAAATCAATCCGATAAGTTCGATTTAGTTCTTGAAGAACCAAGAGAGGAGCCTCTCAAAACTGTTTAATGTTCAAAGATGTCAAAAATTCCTATTGTTCTAAACCTTAGGAGCTTTTATACTAGGGTTACAATTCGTGTAAAACAAGTCCAAAACGACATAGTTTAGATAAGTGGCGTAAAAACGCGAAAACAGAACAAGCTGCCCGGCAGGGGATACACGGCCATGTACACGCCTGTGTACTTTAGCCGTGTACCTTTCTATGCAACTTCTGGCAACATACATGCCCGTGTATCTTTCTGTACAACTTCTAGCAACATACACGCCCGTGTACTTTGGCCGTGTATCTTTCTGTGGATTTGCTTGACTCCATACACGGCCGTGCTTTGAAAGTATATGCCCTCTTCATCTCGTGTCCAGTATAACTTGTACAAAAGCAAGGGTCTTCCCATGGTTGTTCCAATCCGTTCCAACTTCATGATTGCTCCAATCCTTTCCGGCTTCATGGACAACCTTTATCAACCCGTTAAGTACTTCCTTGAATTGTTTTGCTCGATTTCTTGTGATCAGTCCAGGCAGCACTTCAAGAGGATCCACATTTCTTCTTTCAGCTTGGCTCTCATCATGGATCTCATCAATACCTTATACCTAATCCTATGACAATATACTCTAAAAATTTAGAACCAAAACTTATTGTGTAACATTTAATAAATATATTAAAATCTGCTCCACTACTAGAATATGGCAAGTTTGAAGATTGCACGATTTACAATTTCCACCACTAATAAGATGGATGAATTTGCTTTTTATTTATTTATTATTTTTATATTTTTTTTACATGTTTTTACATTATGATTTTTCAAGTTCTTCTTATAGAAAGTGTTTAACAAAATGCATGTGTGATGCATCGTTGTGCAGCTTACATTGAAGAGGATGGAACACAGTAAGCGGGTCATCCTGGCCACTAAGCAAAATCATATGACAAACGAAAAATCCATGAGTCAATAAGTCACCTAAATTTACTTAGATCATTTCAGTGCATGACTCAACCTGGGACAACATCATACACGGATTATCTGGATGTCACTCTGAGATCATTGGTACTCTTGAGTCTAACCAAGCACAAATAGTAAACATTTACAAACTAGATATACCTTAAGTCCATTTTGACTTTAACCTAATAAACACAACTAACAAGCATAGCATACACATACTTGGAACAATGCTGAAGTCTCTCTATCCCTAAGTCCTGACAATTAACCATAAATGATAGACTTTCAGTATTTTTACTGAGTTTATTTAATTAATTTAGTTATCTACTCACCCTCTAAACAAACCTCTAATTATTCGATTAATCCTCACAATCAACCCTTGTGATCGTCTAAGAATAGCTCTTAATTCTTTGTTTAGTATACTTAAAGTATAGGATGATATTAGAAAGGTTTTAGATTGCATGAAGTTTAATAATTGAGAATGTTAATAAAATAGAATGAGTTTGATTTATTAATCAAATAAGTAATCTAGATAATTATGATTGTCATTAGGATTAATATTTGGTTATGAATACAACTAATAGTAATAAAACGAGGAAAACAAAAAGAATCATAAAGATTTTAGAATATAGCTAACATTTGAATGATAAAATACTTAATGTTCAGATGCCAACATATAAGCATTTTGGGCAACTTTTAGCTTGCAAAAATTTGTTACAATATTAAAGTTTTCTTAAGAAAAAAAGAGTGTGAGAAAGAGAAAATGCCTTTTTTCTTTTAAAAGAATAGATTTTCAATAATAGGGTTAGAAAAATTGAGAATATCGAATTACTAACTTTATTTAAGGTGTTGTACAATTTCATGGTTTAGATGTTTTTTCTTATCATATTTAATACGAATGAAGTTTTTAGTGCCTAGTTGTTTAGCTCAACTCTTTTAATGACCATTTAGATGCATTGTCCCCAACTTATAAGACATGAACAATTTAATATTGTTTAGAACATGTGATTCCATATAGTATTTATGTAGCATGCCACATAGTGATTATGTGGCTTGGCACATGTCATAAAAATGAGAAATAGAATATCCTACTAAAATATAATACGAACTACATTAAGCTTAAATAAAATATAAATTTCAAAGGAATGCAATGAAAAGCAATTGTTGCTTCCACAAAGTTGTGGAAATTTTGGAAAGTATCCATTAACCAATACTATAGGTGTGTTACACTAACCAAGACATAGCCACAAGTTAAGTCTCGCAACATGACAACCTCGATTCAAGACTGGTTTATACAGCCGATCATGCGAGTTCTAGACAATTCCATCCACTAAACCTATGGATCCGATAAATTCAGACCTATCCATTGAGTCTTAAAAGATAAAAAAAGATTAAAAATATAATAGAAGAAATTAAAATTAAAATAATATTAAAATTTAAACTATTTTCACATAAAATAAAGGAAATTAATTCCTATTCATAACATTTAATGTGCTGCACAAGAAAAAAAAAAACACTATTTAAGCATGTGTGGTTGGATATTTATAAACTTCACTAAGATGAGGTTTTCATTTTTTAGTAATATGGGAGTAAAATCAACTTTTATCTTTTCATTTTCTTTTCTATACTTTTGTCCTATATTACTAAGATAACAATTCTATTTAGGTGTGGTTCTATATATATATAAGCAAATCCTTTATAATATTCTTAGAGAATGGAGTAAAAACCATTGAGTGTTTTGGGCTCATAGTCTTTCTTATTTTTAAAATTTTTAACTTAAATATTTTTTAATTTAAGTTATTTTGAAAAAAAAATTAAAATAAATCCATGGTTCACAAGTCCAGTGAAACATTAGTTCTTAGGAACCGGCCCAAAACCGAGTCATAGTTTAGTATTGATTCACCCTTTTAGGATCTTGGACCTACTAGTTTTTGGTTCAATTCTAGAGAAATTTTGCCCCACAACCTTATCTACACTAACCACTCTTAGTGTTAGCTAATGATGTGTAACAGTCGGCCATTGCGTAGCTCGCCAATGCCTCGCTGGCGCCCTGACGGTACTCTGGTCGATCCCCTGATGGAAGTGTGCTTTCGACTAGAGCCATCCACCCAAATACTTTCCATGCTCATCAACCGTCCATCCATACGGTCGGAGGCTGGCCGTCGCGTGACCTGCCAATGCCCCATTGGCGCACCACTGGCACTCTGGCTGATCCCCCGATGGAAGGGTGCCTTCGACCCAAACTAACCCCATAAATACATTCCATACTTCGCCGGTAGTTCGCCTATGCGGTCGGTGATTGGGGATTTACACGACCTGCAACACCCAACCGACGCTGCCATGATGCCCCGACGTGCTCGCGCTTGCTTCCGAGCAAAGGAATGCTACCTGGTTGATCCTAACAATAGTCATATGCTTGTCTCAAAGATTAAGCCATGCACGTGTAAGTATGAACTAATTCGGACGGTAAAACTATGAATGTCTCATTAAATCAATTATAGTTTGTTTGATGGTATCGAAACTGGCTTTTTACCTAGCAACTAAAGAGATTCAAAACCACAAGCTTTGGTATCTTGACATCAAAATATTCCTCCAAAATGGTACATATTTAGAGGGAGCAGATAAGAAAGACCAAAAGGCACTAAGGAGATTAGGTACCCATTTCTTACTCAGTAGGTCCACGTTATACAAAGGATATTTTGATACCACTCTTTTGAGGTGTGTTGACAAAGAGGAAGTAAATATCCTAATGCGAGAGATACATGAAAGAGTTTGCAGACCGCACATGAATGAATATATGTTAGCCTAAAAAATCGTGAGAATGGGCTATTGAGTCATATCCCATTCAATGATTGGTGTTAGATTTTTAGTTTAGGTAGAAAAAGTGATTTTAGATATTATATAGTAAAGCTAATAAATGACAAATTATAACAACTAACATATACTAAATTTAAGATGTTTGTTATACCATTTTAATGGTTATTTGTAATTATTTTTATGTTTTGTGACATAGAAATTACTTTTTAATGTTATTGTGCATGTTATGAATTGGTATTGAGACTTGTCTAGGTAGTGAAAACCATACTACAACAAGATATTAGGCAAAACTAACAAATAAATAATATAATAAACAATATATAACATTTTCCCCACATGTTAAAAATCTATCATATTTTTAGATGTACTTAATAATTTTCCAAGATTTTCAGGTTGATGAATCCCACCTACTACATAGGTTTACATTGATGCAAAGTTGAGGTGTAGAAATGGATGAAACAGAACTAGTCCAATAGAACCTAGAATAAGCCCAACATCTTAAATGGACACACATAAGACCAACCAGATGCCTTAATAGACCAAGGAATTGGACCTCCATTGACAGTTGACACAAACCAAACGGAGGGGTACTACTTTTACTTATACGGAAGACATGAAGGTGAAAAAAAAAATGATCCAACATCAAAATTGAACCATGAAAAGGAAAAAAAAAAAAACTATCCTAGATTTTGTCAAGTTAAATGTGAAGAATATATTAGATTTGCTTATATAATGATGGTGTTGGACCTTCTCTAAGTTAAGCCATATGAATTATCTAAAGACGACAGTGCTTATCTACCGTTAAGGGAGGCCACATAATCTACCTTCAAAGGTCGTTAATGATCCAACATATATTTCAATAACTTTGACTTTCAAACTTATGGGTATGTTCATTACTGGATAGGAGGTTCTTCTCTTAGAGTATCTGTATGGCGTTTGACCATTCCTTAATTCATATATAACTCATATTTTGGATGGCAAGTCAATTTTCTCTTTACTATTTACCTAGGTCTATTTCGAGCCCATTTTTCATAATAAGAGAGTCCTCTTGGTATTGTCACAATCTCTCATATGTCTTAAAGGATTAACTTTCTCAATTGGTTTCAACCTGCTATGGCCTCATCAAGAAAGTAGTATTAGTTTATGACCAATTTACTTTTGAGAGGCCAAACTTGTTCTTAGAGTATATGCACTTCTCAAACAAACTACCAACAATGCACATCTTTTTCTTAAATTCATGATGCCTCTATCACAATGTCAATCTTCATCTATGCCTAAAGATTACTAACTCTCCTCAACCCATTTCCAAACTTCACCAAGATCATCTTTATCGAGAAATCAGGCTATAGGCTTTCTTTTGCCTTCACCCCTCTTCCCACACTCCAAGATTGCCTCTTGCTAACTTGTCTAATGTTAGGGGGCCTACAATGGCACTTTTATAATGATTTGGGTAAACTCTTGTTGCAATATGACTTACAATACATTTTCCACTCTAGCAAAGATGTCTTTTCTCTAGTAGTTACTCCTCCTTTTAAGATTAATCCACATGAGCCCTTTTATCAATAAGAATTACCTACACATTAGGTAGTATTTAAGTAACTTGATGTGGTGAAAACTTTGTCTCTAATATAATTTGTCACGAGATAGGAGGCTCTCCTCTCCTAAAGTCTCTACCATCCCTCAATTCACATATGATTCAATTTCTAAAGGTGAGTCAGCCTTTTCTTTGTTGTTTACGCAGGTTTGTTCCAAATCCATTCTTCACAATAGGAGATCTCTCTTAACTTTTGTCAAAATCCCTTATATGTTTGAGAGAACTAACCTTCTTAATTGGTTTCAACCTACTATGGCATTATCAGGAAAGCAGCATTAGTTCCAACCTTCTTAATTGGTTTTAGCCTACTACGGCATTATTAGGAAATCGGCATCAATTCCCTATTAATTTGCTTACAGGAGGCAAAAAAAAACCACCTTAAGAGTATACTTAATACTCGAACAAATTATTCTGTTGGTGCTACTTGCAACACATTAAGTTCAAGTTATTCCCACCCACTTGGAATAAATGCAATTTAGTTGCATTATATGATCGATGCATAGGCTAACGGTCGAACGGAAAGCATACGTGCATAACCCCTTCCTAGTCCTAGGTTCAAATCCTTGCTCCTGCAAATGTGCAAGATTTTTTTTCAAAGTGAAAAACGTGGGTGGAACCACGGTTCAATTTTTTTATTTATAACGAGAAGTAGAAAAACATGGGTTAAACCCCGTTTTCTTTTATTTCTATATTTTTGTCCTAATGTAAAACATGGGTTGAACCCATGTTTTCATCATCTTCAATGTTTGTTATCTGTTATGGAAGAACATTTGGAGCTTGGAATTTTTTTTTTCTTTTTTTCATTCTTTTAGACATTTCAAAACTTACAAAAGATCAAACAACAAAGTATAATACTTCCAAAATAAAATTAAAAGTGCAATAAAAGACCTTAAATCACAAATGTATCGGTAATAAAAAATCTAATCTTTGGCCTTTTTCTCCCCATGTGTTTCAAATCCACATTAGCTTATAAATAAAGCCCTATCAAGCTTAAATTCCATTAAAAAAATTTCCTCAAAAACACCCAAACTTTTCCTTTCATGTTTTAATTTTCTAATGAAGCTCTCTCTCTCTCTCACTAAAAAATTTTCCGATCAGCCCAATTTTGACGACCTAGTGTTGGACCATCACCGTTGTTGACCTCCTCCACTTCTGGAAGCTCTAACCAATAGCTAATCCACCACTGTCTCTCTCGTCATCATTGGAAACTGTTAACTCTCCTTCGATTCACCTTTGATCACCCAAACCAAGTTTTTACTCTCTTTTTTTCTTTAGAAACAATTAAAAAAAATCTTTTAAATAATTTTAGTTATTATATATATATTAGATACATAGATTTTAAAAAACATATTTATAAATATTTTTTAGACATTTTAGATTCATTTTTGTTTTAATAAAAAAATTACAAAAAGAAATTTAGTTATTTTATTTTATTTTTAGTTAAGAAATTTAGATTAAAAAAGTTATTTTATATATAGTAAGACATTTTAGATTTTGTTTAAAAAAATTTGTAAAAAATTATTTATTTAATTTTTTAGTTATTTTATATATTTTTAAGACATTATAACAAAATAAAAAATTTTATCTAAAATATATATTTTAGATATAATTTTTTTTTAAGAATTGTGTCTTCAAAATTTTATTTCTTTTAACAATTTTTTTTAAAATATATTTATATATATATAATAACCTTTATAAACTACGATTGGTCTAATCCTAGATACCAGGTACATAAGCACCCTCAGGGCCACCTCATTTTTAAATAATAATTATGTTTATGATTTATTTTCTTTCCTATTCCTCTTATTATTCTTTCCCCAAAAAATAAATAAATTTGGAAGGTTAAAAAGTGATAACGTAAAGTTTTAATAAGATAGCTTCCGAACTCCAAAATTTCTGGTATAAAAGATTTTTTTTAAAGTAAACTAGTAGTTAAATTAAGATTAATCTGCTCAATTATTCATAATTTAACACTTTTCCCAATTTCAATCAAGTGGTGACTCCTTTTCGTTTAATTTTTTTTCTAACCTTAGTTGAGGATTTACATTAAATAAGTATAGGGTTTGATATAAACCAGATTATGAAAAAAAAATGGAAAATCAGGCTCAACAATAGCACAAAGTGCCTCTTGCTAGATTCGAACTCATGGTCACATACCACACACCAAGACTCAGGTGCAGATACTGACCAATTGGGCTAGCCATTTTCTCAATTTTTTTATTGCAATTAAATTGCATTTTAATTGATTTCCTAAGCTGATCCCTCACTAATTGAAGTGCCTGGGTTTAATTTAGAGGCCCTCTTTTTCTAGTTTTTCTTCAAATAATTAATATATTTTATTTTTATTATTTTTACTTTGTTTGTTATTTTATCATTCCTTTTTTTTTTCATTTTGTTCAATTATATATATATTACTTTGTAAACCTAGCTTTGTTTTAATTAATCTAAATGGGGGCAAAAATGAAGTGTCTACACTTTCCTTGCAATATTTCTCCAAGAATCACCATTTGTCTCTCTGTTTCTTTAATGGCCTAAAATCTATCTCTAACTGCCTATGATCTCAACCATGGCTTACATTTAAGCAAGGTTGAAATTCTAATTGCAAAAGGAGATGGTAGGGGAAGAAGAATAGCTTTTTGAATTTCCTCCTATGTGTGTAATAAATCATTTGAAAAGAGACATGTTAAGTAGAGCTAGGAAAGTGGGTCAAACGGGTCAACTCGCCCTGACCCATACTAGCCCGCAAGTCAAAGTATGCCGGCCTGCAATAGCAACACATGATGCAAGCTGAAAAGTTGGCCCGCCCCATGCCACAAGCCAACATGGGTTAGCTCACCCCACAAACAAAGATTATTTTATATATATATATACATTACAAAATGAGAAAGTCAACCTAAAACAACATTAGCAACACAAAACAACTAGCAACAACCCCTAACCATTGGTCGTTTAGCCGATGAACCCCCCAAATCCAATCCATAACTCCAAACTCAAACCTTAAACCACTAAATTGCAACTACAACAAACCCATAGGCTATACATTAGCATTCAGCAATTCGTTAACAAAAAAAAAAAAAAAACCGCAAGCTCACCAGTCGATGATAAGATGATGATGACAACGACAAACAATCATGAGCATAACACAATGAGTCAACAACACAACCATGAGTTCACAACAACAAGAGTGCATGAGACCTAGATCAACGACTGAGGGTGAGGACTAGGCCGAGTGGCGAGTGGTGGCGAGGCGAGTGCGCAATACAACTGATCTAATCTAATTTGTGATTGTGATTTGTGAATTTATGATTTCAATTTTGTTGTTGGCAGCTTTTTTTTCTGTCTTTTGTTTTTTTTTTTTTAATTAGGCGAGCTTGCGAGCCAACCTATGCCCATAGCAAGTGGCCCGCCTCAATTTGCAGGCCATACGGGGTGGGCCAAAATAGCTCACACATCTTATAGACTAAATTTGTTTTGCCTACCCCATAAAAATTTGTGGGTTATGAGGCCAACCCGTGTGGCCTACTCCGCATTCCTAACTCTAATGTTAAGTTATAGTTTATGTATGGAGATGAGAACTTCTAGGATGTTGGATGGAAAGTTTAGTTGCATAGGCAAATTTAAGGGGGTTGAAAGGGGCTCTAACTAGAAGAAAAATTAATTAATTACATTTATTTTAGAAGTAAAAAATATATATATTATATTTATATTTTTAAGCATAAATATTATTATAAAATTTAATATGATCGAGTAATTAAATATTTATTTTTGCATACTAAGGTTATAGGTTCAATTCCCATTAGAATCACTATTAATATTAATTGTCTAATCACTTCTATTGAAAAAACATATATTTATATATTTTTTTACGGCATTACTAATTAAATAATCATGTAAAGTCAATATAAAGAAATTATGAAATAATATATTATTTATGTTATGTTTTCATTTATAACTTTTTATTTAAATACTTAGTATTTATTTTTGTTAACAATAAAACTTATATGAGTTTTATATCTTGATTCCATCTTTTATAAATTGATAGTAATATTTTGACTAATAAATATTTTTCTACGAATAATTTTAATGCTATAATTTTGACTCTTTAGTAATAGGAGTGAGCAAAAAAATCAATCGAACCATGAACCAAATTAGACCAAATCAAACCAAACTGAACCAAACCATAAATTAGGTTCGAACCATCTTTTTAGGTTTGAAAAAGTTATGAACCAAACTGAACCATTTTTTTCTATATTTGAATAAATTACCAACCGAACCATGAGAAGTAATGAAAAAGAAATTAGTAGTAAAAATATAGATAATATATGACTACAAGAGAATTCCATGTTATTTGTTCAATTTCTCCTCTTTTTTGGTTTTCATTAAGTAATTTTTTATTTTTATTTTGTATTTTTGTTTATTGTCTGATAAAGAAATCATAATTATCTTAAGAGAGATAATAAAATCTTCTTAAATATATCAAATGAGTATTGAAGATGATGAATAATATAAAAAAATAATAATAAATTGAATCTTTTTTTATGTCAAGTATAATGTTTTATAACTTATTAACTTGTATGTAAAAATAATAATAATAACACATGTACAAATGGTTCAAACCGTAAACTAAACCGATCGAAATCATTTTTTTTTTTTAAGTTTGAAAAATTATGAGCTGAACCATATGGTTAGATTCAATTTAGGAAAAAAACAAACAAACTATAATATACGATTTGATTTGGTTCGAGGGATAAATCATATCGAATCAAACTACACCCACCCCTACCTAGTAGTATGATTTTACCTCCACTCATGGTCTAGCTCCATCACATAAGGTCTAGTCATTAGAATGTTTATGTAGGATGTTGAATGAAAGGAGGCATGTTAAGTTATGGTTTACGTAGGATGTTTGTGTAATGTAACTATATTTACTTTCTAAAAAGAAAATTCAAAAAAAAAAAAAGAAAAAAGAATGTACATGTAAATAAGAGAAACTTTAGGAGAGTATTAGCCACTAACAATGTGGAGGGAAGATAGATACAATTAAATTTATTTAGTTTTAGGTACATCTACTACTAGGTTTTTAATATATAGGTCATTCGAATAAATATACGGAATATTAAATCATATATACACTCTACTTTCTTATATATAAAGGATTTAATAGAAGTTGTATTTATTTTTATATAAGCGATGATATAATATGTGATCAATAAGGGATATTAAACATTAAAAGGAATCATTTCAATTTCATAATCTTAGCAAAGATTTCTATTGCTAGCCGTAAGATCATGAATCCAACGACTGAAATGTCTTTAAAGTAAAACAGATAATTTTGGGTCTACGCTGTTAATTTTTATCCTTCTTTACTCTTTTGAACGCATGGTAAATCCCTGCATCCTCTAAACCGTCCCTAAGAAAAATGTTAATATTGAATGAGACATTTTTTTAATTATTTTATCTTGACTTTAAATATGGGAGGTGCCAACGATTTTTCCTATCGTTCGTCATGAAGCTTTACTTGGCATGAGCTCATTTGCCAAGAAATTTTTGCCAAGTAAAACCAGGTGCGTCATGCCTCTTCCCATGAAAGTGACTCTTCTAAACAAAATACTGGCCGTTGTTGACGATTCCATTGAGTGCATTGAAGTCAGTACATGTGCATGGAAAATGCCTGGCGCACTTCACCGATAGAATCTGGTCTAAGTCGTCCATCAAAAGCGAGGCGCAGTTAAGCCGTATACAAATCTGCTCGTCCATTTGGTTTTTCGTCTTTTCTTTTGGACCACAAAAGGAACAATTAGCCTATAATTCCATATACCAGTTTATAAGTTAAAGAAGCTGATTTCTTTGTATCTTTATTGATATTTCAAATTATGATTGTCAAAAAAGGACCCTCAGCTTATAAACATTTAATTATAAAAATCTTTTAAAAAATAAGAAATTATACATATGACATGTATATTTTAAAAATAATTATTAATAAAATATAATATATAGTTTAGTCATAAGATATAAAGGTTTGTAGAATAAAGGTCATTGAATCAATTTCCATTAATCATTTTAGTTTTTTTTCAAGTTATATTTATTATTTTAATTTTAGCTTTACAAGTGGGCTAAATAGCTCAACTTATCTCAACCTATATAGACTTGCTGGTTAAATAAGCCAACTCAATTTGGCTCACTTAATAAGCAGATGGAAACTTTTTGGCCCAACTTACCCCACCATGGGTTAGCAGGTTAAGCGAATCAACTCACTAACCATTAGGGATGCAAGGAATAATTCGCAAGGATTGAAACTAAGAGATAAAGATGAGTTGATGATATTCAGCAAAACCATTGATCAATTATATAATTCAATCATTTGTTTTTCATATTAATGTTTCATTTCATATTGTTTATAGATTTATTTATTTAGATATGTATTTTAGTGAATCATATTTCTTATTTCCATCCCAAACTTTTTTTTATTTGAGTGTGTAACTAAGTTTAATTTAATATTTTACACATATATAATTAAAACGTAAGTGATATTGATGAAATTGAATGGATGAGTTTGACAAAATCCAACTCTAATTTGACCCTTTTAACTCCTGACCTCTAGCCTTGTTAAACCGGATCCAAATTTAATTACCTTGAAAAAAGTCATAACAAAAGTTAATGAGCAAGGCAATACAACCCATGGAAAATTGGAAAGAACAAAAGAATCATATTAATGGATGAAATCAAATTTAAAATTCGTAATCAAATCAATCTTGAAGTATGCTTCTTTGTTGAATCTTTGCCTCATTTACCATTTTACCATTTACCATTGTTGAAAGGTAAGATGAAGATGAATAAAGAAATAATAAAAATAATTCTTTTATTTGATTCTAGAATGCTTTAATATAGGCTCTTCATCAAAAAGAAAAAAGAAAAAAAATAACATACACTTTATTTTAAAAGCAGTTGATTTTTTGGATCTTTATTGATATTTCAAATTATGATGATCTAACTAATATTTCCTTTTTCTTTTTTTTTTGTTTTTTTTAACTATAATCATAATTAAGGAGAAGGAAAATCGAACTTAATTCATCTCACCAAAATATTAAAAATTGATTATTAACTAAATGGGAGAAAATTAGAAGTTATTCATAATTGAATAATATTTTAATTTCAAGAAAAAAAAAACTTAAATTCATAGAATGTATTGCTTGTTATGTACGTATTTTCATTTGAAAATTTAAGTTCGTTAATTGGTTCCTCAATTAATAGAAATAAAGTCCCTGAAGTTTTCTTGTACGCATTTAACAGGAATAAGGACTTGTTTCTTTTATATGTGAATTCAAATTGAGATAAAAATGGACTTTTGCATTCGTAAGGAGCTAAAACAATTCTTGTGCGGCTTCGTCTTTTTAGGTTGTTAGTCGTTGATTTGATTTAGTTGGCCTAATTTAATGAACGTGTGTCTCCTTTGCTCTTGGGTAAATAATAATAATAATAAAGAAGAAGAAAAAATAGATTTCATGTAATAGAGTTTAGCAGAAATATTACGATATCCTTTTCAAAATTATTGAAAATATAAACACACTATCTTGTACAAATAGTAGATCCTACAACTCTCTAATCGTGTTAAGTAACATCAAAAAAGAGAGGGTAAGATTCATATATGTGATTTTGAAGATTAAAGACTACTCCCGATCCCCATTTAGTTTAGCTAACAAAACCAAACCTCCAAACTGCAGAGCTAACTTCATTTAACGGGAGTGACGGCCGGGGATATGGCCTGGCCTTGGCTTGTGACCACTAGTAAATGCTGCAAAACACACAGATATTCATTGGTTAACAAATATCCACTGGTTCTACTTACATCCAGTTTTAAACTTAAATATAGATGTTTGCCTGAAAATAGATAGAAAAAAGATTAAAAATAATTACATATATTGAATAAATATTAGATACTGATCAAATATAAATAAAAATAATAATAATTTATACAATTCAATTAGTAACGTATAGGACAAGATTACTTTTAGCAAAAATAAAAAGAATCTCTATAGTATGGTTTCCAAAAACAAAATATAAACAAGTAAATTACCAGATCGCTCTGCGGAGGATAGAGGGATATTTTGGAGGATCATAAGCCACAATATGAAGCAAATAATAATGAAACGAAGAGGAAATAAGAAGGAAGAAACCTTTCCTGCCATGTTTTTCCCTTTGGCTTATGTACTACTATATAAATTTCCACTCTATTTATAATAAAAGAGGATCAAGTCCCTGGTAATAAAAACATCATTTAGTTTTTTTTTTAAAAAAAAAAAAAGCTAGTGATTGTGAAATTATGAATGTGAAAGCCGACGACCACACTGCATCGTCAACTAATAAACCAGTCTTTTCAAAGACTTCCCGTAAAAAGTACTCGAAAGCTTAAGAACTTCAGGTGTGGTTTATATATTGGGAAATAAAATACAGGCGTGATTGAATAATTTTTTTGCACGAAGTGAAGATGTTCCATTAGTAATTAGGAAAAATAAATGAAAATTAATATAGACTTAAACACCACAATTGGCTATAGTTTTAAAAAAAAAAAAAAACATCATTTAGTTTTTATTATTAAAAAAAAAAAAAACGCTAGTGATTTTCCAACGACCACACTGCATCCTCACCTAATAAACCATTATGACAAGTCTTTTCAAAGAAGACTGACCAATCCACATGCTCTTCTAAACATTTATTAATTTAGAGCACGGCATCCACTGTCGAACCAGGAAAATCTAGTCTAAAATAAAATAAATTCATTTTTAGACTGTTATGCTCTTAAATATTATAGTTTTAAAAAATAATTGTATAAATATTATAAGATTTGAACGTGATTTGGATTTTAAGATTGGAAAAAAAAATTAAAACTAAAGGTACAGACATGATATGTGCCTTCAGCCCTACCATAACAAGTAATCTTATCGTCCATTTATTTTTTACTTTAACATCCATGTCGATGTAAAAAGTAGCTCACATGAGAACAGTAGATAAAATAAAAAATATAAATACAGAAACAGAAGAAGTTTACTATAATTTTCTATATCTTTAAAGTCAATCTGTTTTTTTTTTTTTTCTCTTGTTCATCGGAAGAAAAAGAAGAAGTGATTTTGTAGAGTAGAAGAGGGATTTGAAGTAATACACCAAGATCTAAGTATTTTCTTAATAATTAATTGATTGTGGTATTTATTTTTAGAAAAAGTCGATTTTTTTATTTGATATTATTATTTAAGGAAAATATTGTTGTAATGTTATATTTTGTAAAAAATGTTACTGCTTATTGTTTGTTTGTAGCATGTTGACATAATTTATGTAGATCTTGTAATATGTAACATATGATATTAATTTTTGTATAAGTATGAGAATATTTTATTATGATGAAAATTTTGATATTTTTTCTAAATATTAAATTAAAAATATTATCTATATTGTTATAAAAAAATATTTTGATAAAAACTTGTAATATATAGAATGTGAAATAATTTTTATAGTGTTGTGAAATGATATGGAAATTATAAAAAATTTTAGCAGCCACAATATTATAAAAAATAATATCCGTAAAATTTTTAGAAAAAAGTTGCTTGGAAATAGGGGGGGGGGGGGGAATATAATTAAAAATGATACGGATTTTTTATGTGCAAATTTTTACGATGTTGTTATTAAAAATTGTCATATTTTTTTAAAAGCTCATAATTTATATATATTATGAATAGAGAAACAATTACTGATTACGTGAAATTGATGATCTATACATTTGGAAATACTATGGCTGGTAACTAGGGGCCGAAATATGACAAGGATCTAGTGAAGAAGTTGAAAAAAAAGAAAAATGTCAACTATAATGAATTCTTATACAAAATATGCTGCAACATTAGAGTTGATCCAACCGAAATGGGGGTTAAGATAATTCAAAGGCAACCTATGTTCCATGGGGCAATACTTGTTATGCATTGACGGTAATTAGAGATGACGAAGATGTTGAAAATTTTATTGAAACACCTAAACCATATAGAGATCAAGGCATACAACAATTGTATATCAAAATTTCTGATGATTTGGGAGGGTTTTCTATAAGGCAGACATTAGATACAAGCAATTAGTCACATTCATCGCATGACATTATAGAAATACAACCCGAGCCGTCGACATTTTAACCCTTAATTCCAACTGCAATGGAAGTTAATAATGAAGATGAAATAGATAGAGTAGTTACTCCAGTATTACAACGACCAGATATACGGGATCCATACATAATTCGTTTAAGAGTAGAGGTTGTAACTGACACTGATGTAAGAATGGGTGTTGAGGAGGAGAGTACCGATAATAAAGAGAGTTCTAATGAGGAAAATAGAGAAAGTGAAAATGAGGGAGATGAAGTACCTGAAGAAGACTCTCCAACCATACATATCTACTCGAGACAATCAATAAATCAATTAGAGAAAGCTGAACCACCAAACATGGTAGTTATAGATCCTATTTCGTATTACAATGTTGAAGGTAATGGTGGTTACATTTCTTTCAAATAGAAGCAAACTAATATTTGCAGTGGTTTAAGCAATAGTGGCGATTTCTACAAAGGCATGAGATTCAGGATGAAAGTAGATGTGATTCAAGCAGTGAAGGCTTATCATGTGAAGAATCATTGTAACTTTACTATTATAGAGTATAATCCATTGTTGTGGTCTATTTATTGTTTGAGATGGGACGATGGTTGTAAATGAAGATTTCGGGCCCGAAAGAAGAAGTTGGAAGGCATGTTCATAGTGATGAGATTTGAGGGTCTACATAGAAGCAATAACCCGTCGATTAGTCAGGTTCACCCACAACTAGATTGCAATCTCCTTGCTAGCCGATTTGTAAATCTTCTTAGGGACAATCCTGATATGAAGGTAGCCGAGCTGGCTTATATTGTTAAATAGGAATTTAGCTACAGGATTAGCAAAAGACAGGTTCAGGAGGGAAAGAAATGGGTTATCGAGCTTATGTACAAGAACTAAGAGAAGTCTTACAATGAACTACCTAAACTTCTCAATGTGATAGAAAATACAAATCCCAGAACACGAATTAATTAAGAGTGGAGCAAATTGACTACTTGTGGTGTGTCTATTTTGAAGTACGTATTTTAGGCATTTAGGTCGTGTGTTATAGCATGGAGATTCCTTAAACTAGTTGTTACTATTAATAACACTTTTCTGTATAGGAAGTACAATCACAAGTTGTTAGTTGCTTGTAGTATTGATGGTAACAACCATATACTTCCATTGGTATTTACTTTAGTTGATCAGGAAACGATTGAGACACGAGGCTAGTTTTGAAGGAAACTAAAGGAATATATTGTCATCAACCGTGCAAGTCATGAAACTGTTTACCTTATATCGAATAAACATGCAAGCATCGGGTTAGCAGTAGAAGAAGAAGTGAATGGATGGTAGCCTCCATTTGTGGTGTGGCAATTTATCTACGACATCTTGCAAGCAACTTCAACTCGACCCATAAAAAATGCAATGCAAGAGGTTGGTCACATATGCTAGGTTACAAGTATAATCTCGCAAGTTGAACTATGTGATGAAGTAGGTAGGGATTATTAAGTCGGATGTATTAGATTGGTTTAAAGACGTGTCATTAGATATGTGGACGTTAGCTCATGATAGTTGCTATCGGTTTAGGTATATGACCTCTAACGTTTTTAAAAGCTATAATTCCATGTTGAAGGGAGCTTAGGGGTCACTTGTGATAGCTTTGGTGAAAAAGACATTCTATAATTGCGTGGGATACTTCGTCTAGAAGCATACAAAGGCATTGAAGAATATGGTGAATGGTAGAATTTTCACCAAATATGTAACCCAAAAAATCGACAAATCGAGTTTACGAGCTAGCAACCACAGGGTCATCGATTATAGTAGGCACAATAGAGTTTTTGAAGTTCTCACCGGTAATCATCACATCACCAGCCAATTAGGGGAAGGGGGTTGAGTGCATATTATTGACTTTGCCTGCAGCACATGTAGATGCCAGAAATGAAAAATATACAGAATTCCATGCTCACATGCATATGCAGTAGCTGCCTCACTTAAGCTTAATATGACGCACTTTGTACCTGATTGGTACAAATGGACGCATTAGGAGCACACATATAGGACGCACTTTATGCCTATAGGCGACGAGTTAGATTGGGAGTTAGTACACTGCCCAACGCTCTGCCTAAGGGGAGACCTCGCACAGAAGAAAGGAAAATCATGGTGGAAAAGATACTACATAGAGATAGACATTAGAAAGCGTCTATATCAAATCACATGTAGACTTTGCAAAGCGGGAGGGCATAATAGAAGAATGTGCCCATGTCGATGCGATAATGGTAAATGATGGATACCAATACATATTTCATCATATTCGACATTGCATTTCTGATGCTGACATTACCTTTTTCCCGTTTGTAGCTTAGATAAATCCTTGACTACTTCATCGACTTTGTTTTAACATAATAGAAGGGGGATGCTTGATCTTCTGCATATATATTTGCAATTTTGTAATTTATTGAAAAGATATATTAAATGTTAATTTCTTTAGACATTTGTTAATTTTCTTTCACATATTCAAAGTTGTAATTTTGTATATGTATACATTGCATGTATAAAGGGCAAATGCTAACATTATATGTTAGATGGAATGCGTAGTAATTCATTACAAAATGTAAAAATACATCAACTTAATCATTCCAATGGAACATATACAAATGAAATGAATAAAAAATTATCAGTTCCTATCCCATCCTATCTCCTTCCCCTAATGAATTGTCTAGCTAGCCAACCGAAGGCATTGGTTAGCCTTGGACGTGGAGCTGGAGGTGCTTCAGACTCCTGTGTTGGATACTGCTGGGGAGTATCGTCGGACACTCGCCGAAGCACGGGACTCCACTCTATAGGCTGAGTTGATGATTAACCTTAGTACATAGGTTGTTTCCCAAAGCTTTTCTTCTGTAGAGCCTGCGATATTGGAACAAGAACACTTACAAAATGCCGATGTAGTGTCTCGTATTGGCTGAAAATCGACCCCAAGCTAGTATACATCGCATCAAAATCAATAAGCATCTGCTGGTCCTATATTAGATTTTGTTGTGTCTCACCTTGGTTTTGAGGTCATCGTCGTCCTACCATTCGTTGCTGCATAAGAATCAGTTATACCTTCACCTCAACCTCCTAGGTATTTTACTATTGCGGTTATAGGTACAGTGTTACACCCCTATGCCGATGCATAAAGTAGCTATTCTCACAGCCATGTCCAGATTTGATGATAAGCAGATTTATTGTAAGATCTCACCTTACAAGCATAAATAAAATGTAAATTAAATAAGAAACAATTATGTAATTATTCACTTATGGAGTGTTGATGTAAATCGCACTTACCAGAAATCCTTACACAGCCCTTATGCATCCAATCCAGTGTTAGCTAATTGATCTATACCACTGCATGTAATTGTCATGCACACTATTAAGGCCATCCATGTGAACCACTCAATTGAGTCACTTTTCCCACATTTGTATATATGTTACATGTCGCACTAGCCAATCAACATCAATCCTTCACCACAGGTCGATTTAATGGAGCTCCAACTGCATGTTCACTAGCTATGGGATATATTGGAACCCACCAAACTACTTTGCCACTCAGTTTGAGAAATGCCACTCAACACTGTGGAAACAAATTAATGGCACCCGAGTCGTCTAAATATGCATGCCACCTTTGCAGAAATCAGGCAAGAGATTAATTACATTCCCATTGTACGACTCTTATTCCACTTGAAACATAGGAAATTATATTCATTATAAATAATCAATATGATAAATTGATAGGAAAAAAAAAAGGTTATTGAAATAATTGTGACATTTTCTACCTGTCCAACACATCCCGATATGCATCAACAATACGGGTGGGGTAATACTATGTGTCCCTCCTTATATTCCAACATGCCGCCAATGGACATCTAAATTCTATATATAGTCCATGTTGGTTAAGGGGTGTTATGTGGGGAAATCTATCCTAGGCCTACACTTGTAGGAGAATAGCAACCCCTCCAATCTTGTGCACCGACGGTGATGATGCGACACAAAGTTGGTGATATAACCACACCAAACATGTGGACTCCTAACTATACGTCCCAGCAATGTCGAAATATTTCAACAAGGGCAACCACATCGCATGGATGAGGGAGTTGGATTTATTAGCAAAGATAAATCCCCTTAGTAGCTACGTTATATAGGCACATGTATATTGATGGATTTGCTCAGCATCAACGTCAGGTGGGAGTATCCAGAACATATCACAGAGCTATGTCATACTAATACACCCCCCTACTGCTAGGCCCCAGCCTCACCCCCAACAATTCTTCACGTATTGCATCCCAATTCAGGCAACTACTCCTTGTAACTACCTAACCACTAACTGGGAGTCCTAACTAAATCTCCACATCCTATAGAGTGATAATAAACTCCCCTATTAGCATGTGGAATGTATGCATCTCTAGCCACCATTGCTCCAATGTGCTAATCCAGTGGTATGTATAGCAATCGGCTTGCACCTTTGAATCTAGCCAAATACAAGTATAGCTCCTTTCGAAGATCGAGGGGGATGGTGTACTTGTTGCGATGGAGTGACAACTCACATCGTCGACTAAGGATAGTTTCTTGATCCTATAACGATAACACATGAAATGTTTTTCTATTCCTAATGCAACATAAACTAATCAACAAGTGAAAGGTCGTTTACCTCTCCATCCCAAACGGCCTATGGTCAATGTCCCTCCTACTGCATCAAAACTGAATGATCAAAAGGTTCAGGCTTTTTCTATTATGCAAAATAGAATATATGTTAAAAAAATTAGTATATGTAACCATTAATATCAATATATTAATTTACAACTTATTAGTGACTATTTACTATTTAATTAACAGCAACTAAAGTTTATACCTACTTTTACAGTAACAAAAAAAATATTATATATATAATCAATACCAACTTTTTTTAGTAATCAATTTTATGACGATTAATTAATGATATATTAATGACTAATTACCTTTAATTAACAGATCATTAATAATTACTTAATTTTATAACTAATTGTACAAAAATATACAAATATTTTACATTTGCAACCAATACAAAATTTTTCACTAATTAATTTTATAACAATTAATTAATGACATATTAATGACTAATCATCTTTAATTAATGAATCATTAATAACTAATTGTACAAAACTATACAAATATTTTACATTTGCAACTAAACCAAAATTTTCACTAATTAATTTTGTAATAATTAATTAATGATATATTAATGACTAATCACCTTTAATTAATGAATTATTAATAACTAATTCTACAAAAACATATAAATATTTTACAATTGCTACCAACACAAAATTTTTCACTAATTAATTCTATTACAATTATTTAATGAGATATTAATAACTAATGACCTTTAATTAATGAATCATTAATAACTACTTAATTTTATAAATAATTTTACAAAACCATACAAATATTTTACATTTGCAATCAATACAAAATTTTTTACTAATTAATTTTACAATAATTAATTAATGACATATTAACAACTAATCAACTGTAATTAATGGATCATTAATAACTATTTAATTTCATAACTCATTGTACAAAACCATACAAATATTTTACATTTGCAATCACCATAAAATTTTTCACTAATTATTTTTCTATCAATTAATTACTTACACATAATGACTAATCACTGCTAATTAATAGTTAATTAACAACTTAACTTAACAACTACTTTTACAAAAATAAGTTATAATAACACATAAAGATAATTCGTTATAATCAACACAAAGGTTTTTTCTAATTATTTTTCTAATGATTAAAGAATGACTAATTACTTTATCATTAATAATTACTTTTAAAATATTTTTCACAACAAATAATTCTAACATTTCATTTTAAAAAATTAAATTTTTTAACTAATTCATTTGCTAATGTTAATTAATGATATATTAACAACTAACTAACAATTAATTAACAATTACTACTACTTTAATAAAAATTGTGGAGCACATACAATTACACTTATTTTTTTATGCATGTATTCGAAATAGTATAATAGCAAAGAAAATAATTTTTTTCTTAAAATAAATATCGAGATCTTACTTTGCTAAAGATATTTCCACACATTTACTTCAATAAGCTAAAACTTACGTGAAATAGAAATTAAGAAAATAAAAAATTTTAAACAATGAAATAGAGTGAAATTTGCAAAAGAAATTGAAAGATGTAAATATGAACTAAGGATTCGTATTTTTATTACAAACTATCAATGCAAATTTTTTTCGGTGCATTAGAAATTACATATTATAATACTATGTAAATTTACTGTATCACTTTTATCGATTTGCAATATTACTTTTGTAATAATTTTATAGTTTTGTAGTCTTTTTTTTAATAACTTTTATAGATTTGTAGGATTCTATCACACAATTGTACTAAAAGTGTAGACTGGGTTTACGCATTCAATTTTAAATTTTTTTAACCCTAAAGTCGCAAACCGCGTCGATGTCTTTGAAATTTATTTTAAAAATAATTATTTTGAGTATAATATTTATATAATTTAAAAAAAAAACCCACAATATTCAATAGCTTAAACCCTATTAAACATGCTTTTTACTACAGCCTAAGATTATCTACATAAATGCTGTACTCCAAAGGGAAAAGAAAAAAAAATCATTTGAAATATATAATTTAAAATGTAGTAGGACACAAGTCATTCGGTAAGAGAAATTCAGAAAAACATTCGAACATGCTATAATATTGTCGTGAAAAATAAGGGAAGAAAATCGAATTTTCGGTTTGCTATTCCACTTATTAGTGGCCATGTCTCCTTCAACATGTGCTGCAAAACCATACATCTTATTTGCAATTTGCTAAATAATACTTCATATATTAAGGTGTGGATTATATATCGGGAAACTGGCTTGCAAAAATAAATAAATAAAATCATTAATGTATATTATACCTTTTATTCTTCATCCATACACAAAAGTATGTGATTAAAAGAGATATACAGGAGAACTCTATTTGGAGAAAAGAGATTTTATCATTCATGTTTGTGCATCAAGTTTTATTAGCTATGCGTTACGATAAAGTTTGATTACAATCAAAATTATTAACCCGTCATACTTCTTTAATTGGAATAAAATTATTTGAAAACTACAATCTCAGACATCTAGAAAGGATGTCAACAAGTGGATTACCCGTTTGATAGCTTAATCACATTCCTTCATCTTCAAATCGAATTTCCTTAATCCCAAATGGTGTTGCTATTGGTATTTCCTTCGGTCATGTATACTAAAACGTATATATATTATATCTTTTATCCTTTATCCGTGTGCATGACACTATGTAACATGAAAAGATATAGATAGGAACTCTATTTGGAGACAAGAGACTTTGTCCTTCATGTTCTAGCATCAAGTGTTATTAGCTATGTATTACCATAAAGCCTGATTTACTATCATAACGATTAACACTTCATGCTTCTTAGATTAGAATAAAAATATTTGAAAAATACATTCCCAGACGTCTACAAAAGATGTAAACAAGCAGATTACTAATTCAATTGGATGGCAAATTGATTATTAAGCGATCATAGACTTGGGAGTAGCTGCAAATCGCTCGAAACCGGGAACTAGGATTGGCCTCCCTTGAACATCGATTTTGGGTCGGTCTATGGAATCACCGTTTATGTATCGTAAACGGGAGAAACTTCGTAAGAGGATCATTGCTGATAACATAGAAATTTCTAAAGATCACGACGTTGATGTCACCAATTAGACCAAGCGAGGAGGACGTCTCATAAAACCAACCCTCCCTAACCCTGTGAAGGAAGTTTCCTATAGAGCAATGACGCAATCTTCAAACATTTATTTATGAAT
Source organism: Laguncularia racemosa (assembly GCA_037954665.1). Lineage (NCBI taxonomy): Eukaryota > Viridiplantae > Streptophyta > Magnoliopsida > Myrtales > Combretaceae > Laguncularia > Laguncularia racemosa. The sequence goes on along the minus strand of JBBMOL010000030.1, from coordinate 3,707,241 downwards.
CATGACACTTATTCTTTCAATCAAGTAATTACAAAATATGGTTTCATAAATTATTTTTTAACCCCTAATTTTATCTCTACGGATGTGATTCTGTACTCTTTTTTTCTTTTTCTCAAACCAAAAAAGATTTATTGAAAGTGATATATCATATATATATATATATATATATAACTTAGTGATAAATAAAAATAAGTAAGAATTTGATGTATGTATTATGAATGATCATATATACTCATACGTGCTAAATCTTTATTTATTCATACATATTGTTGGATGACTCACATTGCATAACATTCCTAAAGAATAAATGTGACGATAAATAAGGTATCTCTATCTATTAGTTTAAATAATATCCGTCAATCATTGACTTGGATTAGTAATGGTACGTTTAGTTTATAGAATAAAATAAGTAAAAATAGAACCGTAATTCTTAAAAAAAATAGAGACATTAAGTATTCCTTATAATTATGTCCTAAAAAGCATTATTTATTTAATTATGTAAAGGAATTACACTTCTTTATTTTATAATAATAACAACTTCATCAATCAAATGTAAGAATAGATCTATAGAGGAGGAATAGTTATTTTGCTCTATTCTTATGACATCAATTAAATGTGCTATAATTAAAAATGTAACATGGAATTATGAAATTCTTTACTTCTTCTTCTTTTTTTCTAGTTACCGTAGAAGCACTTTACTAATTTTTTAAAAAGTGATGATAAACCTTTCCAATATGTTCCAAAACAATCGCCAAACTATCAAATATACTCTCTCTTTTTTTTCCAAAATTCATTTTACCAAGATATTGCCATATCATGGATACGCTTTTGGATAACAGACTAGACCGTGTATCCATGGAACGTATAATAATCAAAGCAATAATGAATAGTTCTAAACAAAACAAATGCAACTTGAATGGCATCGTATTGTAACTATCCACTTAATTTAAAACACGTCACAGATTGGTGGCATAAGCAAATGATATGTCAAAGCACTTGTCGGGGGTTAGAAAATCGTGCATGCATCCACTCCATCGCGAACTAAGAATTTTGGATATATTATAGGCGGTATATGACCTTCTATTGTGTTTAGTACTTTATAGATATAGATTTTAGATTTTTAGAATTAAAATCTATTTTATGGTTTTTTTAAATTATCATAATTTTAAGATTTTTTATGATTTTATTTATTATTTTAATAAAATCGATTTAATGTATATTATACCTTTTATTCTTCATCCGTGCACAATAGTATGTACGCCGAAGAGATATACATGAAAACTTTATTTGGGATAAGAGATTTTATCATTCAAGTTCTTGCATCAAGTGTTATTAGCTATGCATTATGATAAAGCTTGATTACCATCAAAATGATTAACCCGTCATACTTCGTAGATTAGAATAAAATTATTTGAAAACTACAATCTCAGACATCTACAAAGGACGTAAACAAGTGGATTACCAGTTCGATAGCGAATTGGAGCAATTGTCGGACCATAGCATAGAGGCATTGAAAACTAACAAACCATAGGATCCAGAAGACTTTTTTTCTTACTTGTCATTTTTTCATAACTCACGTCCAAATATACACGGTAGGAGGATATCTTTTCCATATTTTTTTCAAATAACCAAATCCTATAAACTAGGAAAACAAATCTTCTTCTGCAGAAAAATAAAATACAAGATATACATGCTATATTTACATACCATATTTACAGAACAAATCATAGAACAAATATCTTAATATTTACGGTTGTGTAATGTTTCTGAGAATCATCCTGACACAACACACGACCGTACATTCTGGCCGTATATGTTTCTGAGAGCTTCATGACATAATACATGGTCGTACCTTCTGGTTATGTATCATGTCGTGTATATTTTTAGGAGCTTCCAAGCACATTACACGGTTGTGTCTTATAAAAGATACACTCAATCAACCCGTATTAGTTATAATGCTCGTATCAATAGGCATACTTCAGAGGATCAAAATAAATAATATGAAGTAAATAACAATGAATTGAATGGGAGAATAAAAGGGAAGAAGCCTTTTTCGCTATATTTTTCTTCATTTATTTATGTGGAAATTGTATGTTTGTCCTCTTAACTTATAAGCAAAAGGATTGTGAAAGCATTTAGAGAGATTAATATCCATACTATTAAATTATATTGAATCTCTATTCTATTTTTTATTGTCATTAGCGAGAAAAAAAAAAGTTAAAAACACAAATTGAGTATTAAGCGATCCTAGACTTGGACATAGTTTCAAATTACTCAAAATTAGCAGTTGCTGGTTTTCAAAATAGTCGAACCAAGATCAGCTCGATGAACATTGATTTTGGATCAGTTAATGGAACCATTATTTCACATGTTGTAAACTTATGAATTAGCAGAAAGTGCAAATTTTTTTTTTTAAATAAACTCAATTTGAGCGTAGAACTAGTCATAAACTGTTGCTTTCATGGTTTTTGGCGTATTAATTGACTCTATATGATTTAAGAAGTAACGGTCGTCTCCTAGTGGAAGACTTATAGACCAAAACTTCTGATTTTGGGTACTAGCGTGTAAACATGAGAAAGTTCGTAATCGGATCAGTGCTGATAACATAGAAATTTCTATAGGTCACGATGTTGAATGCCATAGTATTGTAACTATCCACTTAATTTAAAACACGTCACGGATTGGTGGCATAAGCAAATGATATGTCAAACCACTTGTCGAGGGTTAGAAAATCTTGCATGCACCCATTCCATGGCAAACTAAGAATTTTGGATATACTATAGATAGAATATGACCTTCTAACGTGTTTAGTACTTTATGGATATAAATTTTAAAATTTTACAATTAAAATCTATTTTACAATCGTTTAAAATTACCATAATTTTGAGACTTTTTACAATTTAACCTATTATTTTAACGAAATTGATCTTACATTCAATTATGTATACTAAATCTCTATCGTTGATCATCATTAAATTACTATTGTTAATATGTAAATTAATGATTTTGCTTATGTGATTCATTAGGTTAAACTTTCATCATATTTCTCAAACAAACTATATTCATTATGTATGCTATATTCACTTTACTCTTTATATAAAGAATCTGTAAGGCGTCTTACTACCTGAAGCTATAATATACAAAGTATAGTTTTTGAGACAGGTTTAAGAGCAAATAAAGAGTCCATACCCTATATCGAATCCTATAACTATATATTCTAAAAATTTAAAATTAAAACTTATCATGTAATATTTATGACAAGTTTTAAGATTGCACGATTTACGATTTCCACCGCTAATTAGATGGTTGAATTCGCCTTTTTTTTTTTTTTTTCACGTGTTTTCGCAAGTCTAATAGTACAAAATAGAATACCTTAGAATGTATTGTCTACGGATTTTTCGTTTGCCGTATAACTCTGCTTAGTGGCCAGGTTGACCGGCTTGCTGTGTACCGTCCTCTTCAACGTATGCTGCACAGCCATGCATCACGCATCCATTTTGTCAAACACTTGCTATAAGAAGAACTTGAAAGATCATAACATAAGATTTTGTTTACGTTTTTGGAGACTGATTTCTAAAACATACATATAATACTCCAGAACTTGAAATGAAATAATTCATCATGTATTATCACTAAGAAGTGATGGCATGCAAAGATTCAAAAAACTACTAAATATCTCCATGAATCCGTATTAATTGCAAACACATACTAATATACTTCTGCAATGCCCCAGAATTAGAGTCGTTACAGCTCATCACATGTCTTACCAAGTAGTAACACGTTAAGATTCTAAATCTTCATTACAATTTCAAACATGTTCATCTCCACTATAAAACAATTTCGTTGTAACTTCAATAATAGAAACGAATAATTCTCAGATGAATCATCCCAATCATCATTACTTAAAACAAATACATTAACCTCCATTCCTAAAACCAGAGTAGACATTTATCAACATATAAGGAACAACATATTAAAAGTCAGAGTAAGCATTTATCAACATATAAGGAACAACATATTAAAAGTCTAACAACTATCTTCATATTCTCTAATCAACATCTTCAAGTTCTATTAAGGAAATCTTCATCAAATTCCATATTAATCTTCACCATAATAATAGTGATGCTCTCTTCCATTTTCATCTTGATGATAGCACACTAAATTTTCGTTCTCATCATAATCGACATGTTCATCATACTCATCTACAATTGAAAAATAAATGGGATGAGCCTAAGCCCAATACTCGAGTACCATATAGAGATGCGCATGCCACACAAACAACCATATCAACACACAAAATGTAGCAGTAATACATATCAAATCATCATGTTGTTATCTTCAATTAATCAACATACAACACAAGAGTACTCATTACCTTGTCACACCATATAATATTTACATATATATATTCTTAGAATGGGAACTACTACTGCTAGCCCCATCTAACCCTAATCTACCATAAATCATTTTGGTATAGGGCTCCACTAAGGACAACACGGTATACTAATAATTAAGGTGCCCCTTAAGGATCCGCTACCTCTAACCGCTAAGCTGAGTTTAGCATAAACAACACTTGCATTTAAATCCAATATCCAACCAAATTCATTTGTATAACTACATTAACAATCATAAATATCAAACATGGTAAACATGTACCTAGAAGAGTAGTCGTATAATTAGCTTTTACTTTTCTAGGAAATGGGTATTGAGTTGTCAAATTCCAAAGAGTGAGTTTAGTTATATCTTATAACTTAATCTAGGTTTAGTAATTGATTAATTATGTCCTAATTGTAGAATTCCTTCCCTGTTGTCTTATTATGTGTAAATCTTATATTAGAATTGCAAATAAACGAAATATAATTGAATAGTAAGTGTTCCAAAACAACACAATTGTGTGAGTAGCCATGCAGAGGAACACAGGAGAGAACATGACCATGCTAATTGTCGTATACCTTTCTGTGTAAAATTATTATTCCAACATGCTCAAGTATATAGTTGTGCATTTAGTCGTGCACCTTCCTATAATTTTTTATAATTTGATACCCTCAAATACATGAGCATATCTTATAACTATCTACCTTTCTATACCCATTCATGTTTTGACACAGGTAGGTATATGGGCATACATCTAACCATGTTACATTGTTCATCGTGATTCCCTTTTTCTCTTCTCTAATTTGTTCCTCGGCCTAGTTTCCATAAATCTAACTCTAATTGATCAATTAACCTATTAATTATAATACATTATATGAATCTTTTGCACTTACTTGTTTTGAATTGAGATTGGAACCCTCAACCTGCTTGATACCACACCCATTTCGGTCTCGTTCCTTATTCCCTACTCTAACAACATGTTATTAATTTACTTAAACCTACAAATCTATCATCAGAAGCAAGCATCTTAGTGATCAAAACCTTTACCTAGTAAAAAGGGATTGATCTTGTTGCTTTCCTTAGGTCGCCTAATGGGTCTATCAAAAAGTCTCTATGATTGCAACTATGTAAATGAGAAAAGGGGAATATTAGGTCAAGCGAGGTTTAAATAACTTGACCATAAAAGACAAAACTACCCATATATCTTTATACTATATATATATATATATATCCCCCCTATAGAGACTTTCGTCATCAAAAGTTACTTGGGTTTGAAAAAAGTTCTTGATGCTTCCTTTGCATGTCTTCTTCTAACTCCCATGTCGCTCCACATTCTGTCTTATTTGTTCATTGTATCTTGACATAGGGAATTATTCTTCTCTTCAACACTTGCTCCTTAGTGTCTACAATCCTTGCAAGTCTTTCAATAGAGGATAAATCTTATTGTACTTTTAAAGGCTCCAAAGCCACTATTTTATCTGGATTTAGCACAAACTTTCTCAACATAAATATATGAAATGCATCTTGTACCCTAACCAAACTTGATAGTAGAGCCAACTTGCAAGCAACAGTGTCAATTCTTTCCAAAATCTTGAATGGGCCCATATACCTTGGATTTAGTTTCCCCTTAAACCAATTTGATTACCCCTTTAGTTAAAGAAACCTTCAACAGAATCTTATCCCCCCACTTAAAATTCCAAAGGACATTGCTATTTATCTACATAACTTTTCTAGTGACTTTAGACTGAAAGAATTTGCCGCCTTATTACCCTCACTTTATCTATAGCTTCTTACACTATCTCTAGCCCTATTATATATCTTTCTCCAACTTCATCCTAATGTAAGGGAGATCTACACTTCCTGCCATACAATGCTTCATATGGTGCCATTTAAATAGTAGCCTGATAGTTATTATTGTATGTAAATTCTACCATTGATAAGTGATCACTCCAATTACCCCCATAGTCCAAAGCACATGCTCACAATAGGTCCTCTAGAATTTGAATAGCCCTTGCAAACTACCTATCTGTCTAAAGATGGAAAATAGTACTAAACCGCAATTTAATACCTAAAGCCTAATATAGAATTGTCCAAAACCTACTCACGAACTTAATATCCCTATCAAAAGTTATAGTGGCTATGTAACACCTTAAAACCTCAAGCCATGCTACTGCTTACTACGTGTCCTTATCACATAAAAACACATTAAGGCTCTAATATACTCTAATACTTCTTTTCCCTAGAATTCCTATATAAAGACATTTAATCCATCCTACAAACTTCAAAACTAATTTCATGAATCCACATTTAACATCAAATGCAGCAAAAGTCTATAAAACTCTAATTTCACATTCTCTAGATGATACTAACTATTACATCCAAATAATAGAATTTTCCCTAATTTCTAATCACCATAGTCATAACAGTAACTATCTTCTTCCTCTCTTTGTGGCTCACCCAATCCCAAGTTATCTTCTAAGTTATCATCCCCCTCAATACACACATAAAAAAAAAATGCTCCCACAAGAGTGAGTTAATGTCTAGTATATATAACACAAGCACACACACTGAACAAACATAAATAGGTATCACATGCATTATGTGGTACTTAAACAGAGGCAACCATTTCATGATGCAATTTAAGTTCACAAGCAACAACAAGGTACTCATGACCCTATTAACACACTTAACACATTGAAACATGAATTGGTGATGGGAACTGCCACTATAACATCCATGATCCCTTAAGCCACTTAAACTTGATGATGGAAACTGCCATTACAGGCCCCATACCCATGATACACTTAATCCATTTAAACTTGGTAGTGAAAACTACCACTACAAGCCCTACACCCATGTTTACTTAAACCACTCAATCTTGGTGATGGGAACTGCCACTATGGGCCCCACACCCATGATACACTTAAACCACTTAAACCTTAACCAAACCCAAATCATTTCTAAACATGACTCCACTAGAGACAACGTCACACAAAGATCATTGGGGTGATCCTTAGGGATCTGCTACTATGAGCCCTTAAGTTGAGCCAAACACATACAATAACCAATTAACCACTTAAGCCAATTTATTCAACTTAATCATTTTCAATATGTTTACTAACTTAAACAAGCATAGAACTACACACAAGTTACACATACCTTGAATCCTAGCCTTAAGCAAGTTTGGTCCTAAACTTAAGATGAATCTATATAACATCAATATATTCTTCTTAGTACTAATAGAAGAATAGTATAATCTCTTAATTTCTCTTAATCTATTAGGTTATCTAAGGTCTTACTAACTATTTAGATCGTGTGGAAATTAGTCTAATTAGGAGTTAAATAGATATAGAATAAAGTTATGTTTCACTCAACATAGCCATGTTAGAGGTCGTGTAGATTAACACGACTAATACATGACTGTGTCAAATGTCATATATCTTTTTATAAGTTTTGGGTTTAACACGGTTGAAATACGACCATGTAGATAGACCATATATCTCTCAATGTGTTTTGCATTCAACACAGTCAAAACATGACTGTGTAAATAGGTCATATATCTCTCAGTATGTTTTGCGTTCAATACGGTTGAAACATAACCATGTAGACAGGTCATATATCTCTCATTATCCTTTTGAGAACCCTAATTCCTCTATCCGAATTTCTCCTAATTTCAAATCTCTTTATTTCTAGGTCCAATTTAACCTTAAAACATGTATTTTCTAATTAAATTACATAAGCTAGATTACTTACATCAGAATTTCTATGAATCGAGTTCTTGATTGTAAATTTCCTTGTTCTTCATGTTCCCTCTTCAATCTCATTATGGTGAAATCATGTAGCAATAGCTCATTTTAACCTTAATTCTTTATTTGTGATGATTTCCTAATTCATAAAAACCCTTACCTTGTGTGACTGGATCGAACATTGACAAATTCCTCATAGTCGTCTTAGAGTTATTTCGAGAGCGTTTTTCCTTTTGTCTACTGTTTCACTACATAAAATGGTAAAGGAGGCTCTCTAGGTTAATTTGGGGTATTTATACTCTTCGTGTGAAATAACCCATTTGGCCCTCATTTTACATATAATTTTCATCCTTAACATTGGCTTTACATTATTACATTTATAAATGAATTATAAAAAAAAAAAATTCAGGTATTACATTCTCCTCTCCTTATAAAAACTTTTTTCCTCAAAAGTACCTGATTTTAGAATATCTCTGGATATTTCTTCCTTATCTCTTCTTCCAACTCCTATGTTGCTTCTTATTCTATTTAATTGGTCCATTACACCTTGACATAGGGGATTGTTCTTCGCTTTAGCACCTGTTCTTTGGTGTCTACAATTTTAATAGGTTTTTCCACATACGACAAGTTGGGCTGCACGTTTGATGATTCTAAAGCTACTCTCTGATCCAAGTCAGGTACTTACTTCGTTAGCATGGATACATGGAATATATTATGCACTTTAGCCAAACTTAGTGGAAGAGTTAACCCGTAAGCCACAATACCTATTCTTTCCATGATCTCAAACGAGCCTACATACCTTAGGTTTAGCTTTCCTTTCAACTCGAATCCAATTACTCCTTTCATTAGAGAAATCCTCAACAAGACTTTATCTCTCACTTCAAATTCCAAAGGGCATCTTCTCTTGTTTGCATAGCTCTTCTGTTAACATTGGGCTATCCGTATTCTCTACCTAATCTGTTTCACCTTGTCCATTGCCTCTTGTACTAATTCTAGGCCCATCATTTGTCTTTCTCCCACTTCATCTCAGTGTAGTGGGGATCTATACCTTCTTCCATAAAGAGCTTCATATGGAGCCATCTAAATTATAGCTTGATAACTATTATTATAGGCAAACTCCACCAGAGGCATGTACTTATTCTAATTATCTCCAAAATCCATTGCACATGCTTTGAGCAATCTTCCAGTATCTGTATAGTCCTCTCAGACTAGCCATCCATTTGAGGGTGGAACACTATACTGAATTGTAGTTTGGTGCCTAAAGCTTTATGTAAGTTATTCTAAAATCTACCTACAAATCTTATGTCTCTATCAAAAGTGATGGTCACTAACACTCCATGCAATTTAACTATCTCTTATATGTATATCTAAGCCAATTTCTCCAACTTATATCCCACTCTAATAGGTATAAAATGAGCAAACTTGGTCAACCTGTCCACTATTACCCAAACTGCATCATGTTTCTCCTTGGTATTTGGGAAGGCTATAACAAAGTTCATTGTCACATGCTCCCATTTCCATTGTGGTACTAGAAGAGGCTATAACTCTCTGACCGGTCTTTGATGTTCTATTTTGATCTACTAGCATATGAGGCATCTGACTACATACTCAACTATCTCTCTTTTCATGTTTCTCCACTAGTAAAGACTTTTCAAGTCCTTATACATTTTGGTGCTTCTAGGGTATACTGTGTAAGTTGAGTAATGTGCCTCTTTCATTATCTCTCTCTTCAATTCCGCATCTTTTAGCACACATAGTCTCAATTTATATTTTAAGATCCCCTTTACATCTAAGTTAAATTCTAGAGCCTTGCTTTGTTCCATTCCACTCTTGATCTCTTGAATGTCTTTATCTTCTATCTAACCAGCTTTAATTATATCCATTATGATTAGTTGTATTCTTAAGGTAGCTATTTTTACTCCCACTTCGTGTGTTAAGATCCCCAATTCCAATTTATGCATGTCTTCTAATAACTCTTTCTGTAAAGTGATAAGAGTGACTACATTATCTTGTTTCTTTCTACTAAAGGCATTTGCCACCACATTTGCCTTTCTTGGATGGTATTGTATCTACAAGTCATAATCTTCGATCAGTTCCAACCATTTACTTAGCCTCATGTCTAGCTCTTTTTGTGTAAATATGTATTTCAAGTTTCTGTAGTCAATGAAAATTTTGCACCTTTCTCCATACAAGTAATGCCGCTTCATGGCAAATACCACAACTGCCAACTCTAAGTCATGAATTGGGTAATTCTTCTCATATAGCTTTAATTAGCAAGATACATAAGCTATTACCTAACCACCTTACATCAACATGCACCCTAACTCTTGTACTAAGGCATCACTATATATTGTAAATTCATCTCCACTCTTAAACAAGGTCAAAATTAGCGCTAACACAAGTTTCTCTTTAAGCATTTGAAAGTTGGCTTCACATCTATCATCCCACTCAAATCTTACATTCCTCTACACCAGTCTGGTGAGAGGAGTTACTATTTTAGAAAATCCCTCTACAAATCTCTTATAGTAGCCTGCCAAACCCAATAAGCTTCTTATCTCTGTAACTGTCTTCGATCTATGCCAATCTACAACTGCTCTCACCTCTTTTGGATCTAAAAATATCCCATATCTATTAACCACATGAACTAGAAAGATTACTTGTTCTAGCCAAAATTCACATTTATAGAATTTAGCATACAACTTTTCTTCTTGTAACCTGCCTAATACTAGCCTCAAGTGCTCTTCAATACTTTTGAAGTATATCAAGATATTGTCTATGAAGACGATTATAGATTTATCCAGAAAATCCCTGAATACGTTGTTCATTAAGTCCATGAATGCAGCTAGTGCATTCGTTAGTCTAAAAGGCATTACCAAAAACTTATAGTGCCCATATCCGCTTTTGACTATTGTCTTTTAAATGTCCTCTTCTTTAATCCTTAATTAATTGTAGCTTGATCTCATATCTACTTTTGAGAACACCCGTGCTCCCTATAACTAGTTAAACAAGTCATTTATCATGGGAAAAGGATATTTGTTCTTAATAATGACCTTATTTAACTCTTTATAGTCTATATAAAGTCTCATGCTTCCATCTTTCTTCTTGAAAAATAGGACTGGTGTACCCTAAGGAGAGACATTGGGTCTTATGAAACCCTTATCCTATAGCTCTTGTAACTGTTTCCTCGGTTCTTCCAATTCCACTTACATTACCCTATAAACTGGTTTTGATATGGATACCGTACCCTGTACCAAGTCAATGTTAAATTTTATCTCCTTGGTTAGGGGTAAACTAGGAAGGTCTTTTGAAAAAACTTCGAGAAACTCCTTCACGACGAAAACCCCTTCCATCTTGACTTCTTCATTAGCTTCAATAGATATAGTTGCTAGCATACTTTTTCCCCACATCTCATAAGTGGGTAATCTAATGGGTCTCTACACTTCTAATTTATATTCAAAATATTTTTCTTTGAGTATATTAAACTACACTACGATGTTATGACAGTCAATGGTGGCATGGTATCTTGACAACCAATTGACACCTAAAATAATGTTGAACTCTATCATCTCCAATATTAGGAGGTTTGCTAGCATCACCCTACTCTGTATTTTTATTCCCACTCCTTTGCATATTATACTTATTCTTCATCCTACTCCTAAGGGAATACTAACATCGAGGCAGTAATTCATGTTTTCAATATTCAATGCACATGCATATACAAAATTCTCAAACACACGAGATATAGATGTACCTATATCAAACAGTACATATGCATTGCAGGAGTATACTAAAAGCATACCTGCAGTATTATCTACGTCAAAGATGTCCTAGTGTTGTTGCTGCTAGATAGCAAACACCCTAGTAGGAACTCTTTATCTGGGACCCCCTGTCTATAATCTACTACCCTATCCTCTCACTAAAGGTCTAGCTGCCTGTTGGACTAAGCCTGCCTGATTTCTTACTTGTCCTTAAGGATAGTTTACTACTTTGTGTCCCCTCTGATTATACACATAACAGAAAATTAGAGGGATAGACCTCTCTATGCAATGTCTACTAATATGTCCTATCTTTCCACAAGAGAAACATGCCCCCTTTAACCATCTGCACTCTCTCAGCTCATGAGGCCCATAGCATCTAGTACATTTAACAATTGTGCCTGCTGCAAGAAGTGTCAAGGGCACTTGTCTAATCTATAAGGGAGGAGCTACAACACTTTATGTTCTACCTTACTGCACATGGTGTCTTTTGCCATTGTCTTACCCCTATTCTACTTGAGGCAAGTCTTTTTCCTAGAGCTATTGCTGCTATGCGGCTCCTCTGTTCTTCAATGATCTTTTTGTTTTGCTCTAGGTACTTAGCCTTATCAACTATTTCAACATAGGCATTCAACTAAAAGGCCTCGACTACAAGTTGTAGGTCCAATTCCAAGCCTCCTAGAATCTCCTAGCTTAGGACCTATCATTGTTACACACATCTCAGAAAGGAAATAGATGAGGCAATTCAACTCTACCTTATATTCTTCAATTGTTCAATCTCCTTATTCACAGTTGTAGTATTCATTTCCCATCCTATCTCTAAAGCTGTTGGGGAAATATCTCTAATAAAACAACTCCTTAAACACAGTCCAATTCCTACATTTCCCTGCAAATCTAAGAACCGAGGCCCACCATTTTGCTACAGTTCCCTTCAACATAAATGCAACATAATTGACTTTCTTGTCTTCTGGTATCTGAAAGACAGCAAATGTCTTCTCAATTTCCTATACCCAATCCTCAACCTCGATTAGGTTATCCACTCTAAGGTTAAACTCTTTAACCACTCTAATGAACCTATCAAAGCTGATGGTTTCATTGACATTCTTGTGTTGTGGGACATTAAGGGCATGATGTTATTGTGTTAGCAGTCCCACGAGATGGTTGACAGTATGTAATAGCTGAATTGTCTCTTTAGCCATCTGACCCCTTTCCCCTTATGGTTTTTTATTCTAGATTTCCTCCTCATTGGGGTAGCTACATTTAGCACCCCTTCTAGCTCCAAACCCCATGATTCTTCTTAAAGGTATTTTTTAAAAAAAAAAAAAAAGACAACCAGATCTACTTAAGTTAATATTGGTCAAGTTTAGTGTCATAGCATATAAGCATACACACATATACCACTACACATAATGTATACTCATATACATAACTTAACGGTTGGGATAAATGAAAATAAAATAATAGTACAATAAAATAAATTACTAAATGAATAACATCTCGTATTTTCCTACCTTCTCATAGATCAAATACTCAATTTTTCTAAAAATCATGTCTTATGCTCTACTATTTGAAACTTATGTCTATTGATCATTACTTAGTTTTAAGGATCATTACCTAAGATCTTTAGGATCAATAACCTATTATCTATAGATCCAAACTTAAGTCCCTAAAGATCATAACCTATGCTCTGATACCATCTAAGCTGTAATGCCTTAAAACCTCAGGCTACACTATTACTCGCTACGTCTCCTTATCACACAAAAACACATTAAGGCTCTAATCTATTCTAATACTTCTTTGTCCTGTAATTTCTATATAAAGACATTCAATCCATCCTATAAACTTCAAAACCAATTTTATGAATCTATATTCTATATCTAGTACAACGGAAGTCTATAAAACTCTAATTTAACATTCTCCAGATTATACTGACTATTACATCCAAATAACATAATTCTCCCTAATTTCTGATCACCATAGTCATGATGGTAACCATCTTCTTCCTCTCTTTGCAGTTTACCCAATCCCAAGTTATCTTCTAGGTTATCATCTCCCTTAATAACTTCATCTAAAAAAAAATGTTTCCCGAAGGTTAAGTTAATGCTCAGTACGTATAACACAAGTGCACACATATGAACAAACATGAATAGATATCACATGCATTATGCAGTACTTAAACACAGGCAACTGTTTCATGATACAATTTAAGATCACAAGCAACAACAGGGTACTTATGACCCCTTTAACACACTTAACACATTGGAACATGAATTGGTGATGGGAACTACCACTATGGGCCCCACACCCATGATACATTTAATCCATTTAAACTTAGTGCCAAAAACTACCACTACAAGCCCTACACCCATGTTCACTTAAACCACTTAATCTTGGTGATGAGTGTCAAGTCTAATTTTTGAATTCCCATTCCTAATCCGATCTAGACTAGACCCTATGCTCATCTAATATAGATCATCGACTTGAGTTAGGAATTTCGTTTGATTTTTGGAGTCATCACCCAACTGTTGTTGGGAAAATTGAATTAAGGCTAAAGGAGCGGATTAGTCTTAATTTGGACTACTAGTCGTCGTTATTTCCTCTTTTCGTTTTTGTGAAAAGAGGAAAAGGGAAAACCAGAGTTTCTAAGTCCGGAGGCTAACCTATTAAAACCTTTACGGTTACCACCTAATCTCCTAAAATTGTTCATCTTTAGAAATGTGTTTCTATTTTGTTTCTGTTACTTTTTATTATGTTTTTTACTTTATTTTAAGAAAATGATTTTTCATGCATTTTATGGGTTGACCCGAATGGGTGCCTACGTACCTGCTACTCAGGATCAAACAAGCCGTAGTTCGCTTTTCTGAAAACTTTAAGTGCGTTAGTGAATTTTAATTTTGAAATCTCTATTACTTTATGTTCTTATCATTTTTTTGGATTTTTCTAAAAACTCTAATCCTAAGCTTTGATTTTATTTTGAAAATAATTTTTAGGGAAAACATCAATTTTGGATTTATTTGAAGAAAAAGATTTTTCTAAGTGCTAAAACTTATTTTTTATGATTCTTTGAATTTTTTTTGAATTTTTCATGATTTTTATGATTTTCCATAATTTTTGTGAATTTTTGTTAAGAATTTTGTGCTAAACTAATATCTATCCTATTTTGAAATCTAAAATTTTATTATTATCTTCCTAATATTTTTTTATTATTTTTCTGCATTTTATTATTTATTATTTTTATTTTTCTTATTTTTTTATTTATTTTTCTACATTTTTTTAATTCTAGAAAAATCTAATTTCTACATTTTCCTATTTATTGAAAATATAACAAAAAAAATAACTAAACAACTAAACAAATAATAAATAATAACAAATAATAAATTCAGAATAAATAAACAAAATAAATAAAATAAAATAAAATAATTAAAAAATCCAGAAAATCCGACTTACCTGGATCCGGGTCGATGTGCGGGTCGGGTCGGTCAGGTCGAATCGGATACGGCGGCGGAGAGGGCTCATTCACGGCGTTCCGGTGGTCTTTTGCAGCGGGTGAGGTGTCGAATCCTAGCTTCCTGAGGGTGCCGAATCCAATGGTGGTGGCGGTTCACTCCCATAACGTCTCCTTGCAGTGGCTCCAACTCTGGTCGGTGGTCTCGGCTTCAAGCTTCTCCGGTGTACTCCAATTCGCTCTTTTCTCTCACTTTCTCTCCCTTTTTTTTCGTCCTCTGGCTTCCTCTTGTTCTCCTCTATTTATAGGCGTCCGAAAACCCTCTTGGACAAGCTCAAATCGGCCGATTTGGATAAATCCGAATTTCTTCCGTTTTTAGATTTGATTTTATCCCAGCGATTTGATGTTGATCTCTTGTTTTTCTTTGATTTATCTTATGGATTTGGCTTTATCTTGACCGTAATCTAAAAGATTTAAAAAAAAAAAGGCCGATTTCGTCTTCGTCGGACTTGCTCCGGCTTCTCCTCGCGTTTGTCCGGGCGAGGAAGACGATCACGCACGATGCACGCGTTTTCTCTCGGCCAATCACATGCTGCCACGTGGCAGCTCCAGGGAAAAGAAGGAAAAATTTTGCCGAGCGCACGCGAGGGGATTCGAACTCGCGACCTTCAGCCTTCACACGGTCCCAACACACACGCACAAGCCAGCTGAGCTGGCCCATTTTCCCGATTTCTTTTGTATCGCAAATTGCATATATGCAATACGGTTATTCCATTTTTTTGTATTTTTTTGAAATTTCTAAAATTTATAAAAATTATTCATCCCTTATTATCACTATTTCTAAAATCATTTTTCAAAATTGATGTATTTTCCTATTCATTTTTATTTTTTGAATATTTTTATTATTTATGCTAAATTAGGAAAAAATTGGGAAAAATTAGGAAAAATTGAAAATTGATTATTATTGAGAATTATTTATTCCTAGGGCAAAAATGGGATGTTTACAATGAGAACTACCACTATGAGCCCCACATCCATGATACACTTAAACCACTTAAACCTTAACCCAACATCAATAAATTCTTTTTAGTACTAATCTAAGAATAGTATAATCTCTTAATTTCTCTTAATCTATTAGGTAATCTAAGGTCTTATTAACTATCTAGGTTATATGGAAATTAGTTTAATTAGGAGTGAAATAGATATAGAATGAAGTTATGTTTCACTCAATATGGCCATGTTGGAGATCGTGTAGCTCAACATGGCTAATACATGACTGTGTCAAAGGTTATGTATCTTTTGATGAGTTTTAGGTTCATCACAATTAGAACATGGCCATGTAGATAGGCCATGTATCTCTCAATATGTTTTTCATTTAACACGGTCAAAACACAGCTGTGTAGACAGGCCATATATCTCTCAGTATGTTTTGCAATCAACACGATCGAAATACAGTTGTGTAGATAGGTCGTGTATCTCTTAGTATCCTTTCACAAACCCTAATTCCTCTATCCCAATTTCTCCTCATTTCGATTTTCTTTATTTCTAGGTTTAATTTAACCTTAAAAACATGTATTTTCTAATGAAATTACATAGGCAAGATTACTTACATCAGAATTTCAGCGTATCATATCCTTGATCCATGAATTTCCTTATTCTTCATGTTCCCTCTTCAATCCAATTATGGTGAAATCATGTAGAAATAGCTCATTTCAACCTCAATTCTTTATTCGTGACAATTTCGTAATCCATAAAAATCCTTACCTCGTGTGATCGAATTGAACATTAACAAATTCCTCTTAGTCATCTTAAAGTTGTTTCGAGAGCACTTTTCCTTTTGTCTATTGTTTCACTACACAAAATTATAAAGTAAGCTCTCCAAGTTAATTTGAGGTATATATAATCTTCATGTGAAATGACCCATCTGCCCCTCATTTTGTGTATAATTTCCATCCTTAACCTTGGCTTTATATTATAACATTTATAAATGAATTATAAAAAAATTCAAGTATTATAGGCTAGCACGCCATGTAATCTGACAATCCCTTTAATATATAGTTGAGCAAGCTTCTCTAATCTATGCTTCACCTTAATTGGTATAAAATGAGCCGATTTGGTCAATCTATCTATTATCAACCATATTGCAACATATTTCTTCTTGGTTCTTGGGAGAGCTGTAACAAAGTCTATTGTTACATGTTCCCACTTCCATTCAAGTATAGGAAGTGATTGCAACTCACTAGTTGGTCTTCAATGTTCAATTTTGATTTTTCGGCATGTCATGCATTTAGATACAAATTTTGCTATCTCTTGTTTCATATTTCTCCACCAATAATGATTCTTTAAATCTTTGTTTATCTTAGTACTTCCAAGATGTACCATGTATCCTAAATAATGGGCATTTTTCATAATCTCCTTCTTCAAATCCATGTTATCTGGCACACACCATCTCATGTCATATTTAACTACACCTCTAGCACCCACATTAAATTTAGTTGTTTCACCCTATTTTGCTCCGAATCTTTTGAATTCCGAGATCTCCAATTTACACTACCTTAATTTGATCAAGGAGACTTAGTTGAATACAAAGAGTAACCAACCTAGTTCCCACTTCATGTGTCACCATCTTTAACTCTAACTTATATATGTCCTCCAATATCTATTTCTAAGAGGTGATTAAAACCGCTATATTAATCTGCTTCTTCCGACTCAAGGCATCCACAATAATATTTGCCTTCATAGGGTAATAATGAATCTCCACATCATAGTCATTTATCAATTCTAGCCACCTTCTCTGTCTCATATTCAAATCCTCTATGTGAATAAGTATTTTAGGCTCTTGTGGTCTATGAAAAATTTGCTCTTCTCACCATACAAGTAATGTCTCCACAGTTTTAGAGGTAAGATCACAGTCGTTAACTCAAAATCATGTGCAGGGTAGTTCCTCTTATATGGTTTCAACCGGCGAGAGGTATATGCAATGACTCTCCCATTTTACATGAGCACACACCCCAAACCTTGAGCAAACGCATCACTACAGACCTCAAAGTCTTCCCCTATCTTAGGTAAAGTTAACACGGGAGCTATTACCAATTTCTCCTTTATTGTTATGAAGTTATTTTCATACCTATCATCCCACACAAATCTTACCCTCTTCTATGTTAGTTAGGTCAAAGGTGTTGCTAGACGAGAGAACTCTTCCACAAAGCACCAGTAATAGCTAGCTAGTCCTAGAAAACTCCAAACCTCTGTCACAGTCCTTAGTCTTAGCCAGTTAATCATCGCTTTATCTTGTTAGGATCTACTGAGATGTCATCCTTATTTACTACATGTCTTAAGAAGAATACTTGTTCCAACCAAAACTCACACTTGTTGAACTTGGCATATAACTTCTCCTCCAATGGTCTTTTTAGAACTACTTTAAAATGTGTTTCATGTTCTTCTTTACTCTTGGAATAGATGAGAATATCATCTATGAACAACACTACAAACTGGTCTAACAAGTCCCTGATCACTCCATTCATCAAATCCATGAAAGCAGTTTGGGCATTTGTCAACTCAAAAGGCATTACTAGAAATTCATAATGCCCATACCAAGTCCTAAAAGCAATCTTTTGAATATCTTCTTCTTTGATCCTTAATTGGTAATACCTCATTCTCATATCAATTTTGGAGAAGACTTGAGCTTTTTGTAATTGGTCAAATAGTTCATCTATTTTTAGGAGGGGGTACTTATTCTTGATCATGCTCAATTCAACTCCCTGTAATCAATACATAACATCATGCTCCCATCTTTCTTCTTAACGAAAAGTACTGAAGCTCTCCATGGTGAAACATTTGACCTGATAAACCCATTATCTTACTACTCTTAAAACTGGGTTTTTAACTCTAATAATTCAATGAATGCCATTCTATAGGGTGTCTTGAATATTGGTGTCATGTTTGGTTCCAAGTTGATATAGAATTCCATCTCCCTAATTGGGGGTAAGCCAAGCAGATTTTCTGGAAAAACATCTACATATTCCTTCACCACGTGTATGTCTTCTAATTTCTTGACTTGTCTGGCCTCTATAGATAGTGTTGGTATCCTACTCTTACTCCACAACTCATAAATAGGAAGACTTCCTGGCCTTTGTGCATTTAACTTAAATACAATCATATCTTCATTGGGGAAATTAAAAAAAAAAAACCACTAAATTACGATAATCAATAGTGGCATAATACTTAAACAACCAATTTCCCCCTAAAATCATATCAAATTCCATCATCTCTAATACAAATAAGTCTACTAGCATCACTTTTCCTTGTATTTTGATCCCAACATCCTTACACATTTGATATAATCTTCTTCCCGCTCCAAAAGGAGTATTCACAACCATAGCATCATTCAACAACACAGGTTTTATACCATACATATGCATAAAGATAGGTGATATGCATGAGTGCATCGTACCTATATCAAATAATACAAAAGTTGTAGTTGAATTTATAAGTAGTGTACCTACAACAGTATCTTAGTTCGAAGCATCTTGCTGTCGTTGCTATTGTAAAGCAAATACATGACTGGGTGCTCTTTGTCTTTATCCGATGAGCTAAGGTCTACCCATTGGTACTATAGGGGGAGATCTCACTTGCTACTATTTGGGCATCTATTAGGGTATTGCAATTGCTTAGTTAAAGGTAGCACCACATTCAAAGAATCTATGTCCCCTTTACTTACATGTGTAGCAGAAAGTCTAAAGTATAGCCTTCTCTATACAATTTCTACTAGGATGCCCCGTCTTAGCATAGGAAAAGCATTCCCCTTCTAGCCAACTACATTGATGCAATTCATGCGATCCCAAACACCTAGGACATCTTCTCCCTAATCCTGTCTCTAGTGGTGGAGGTAGTGCTAAAGGAACTGGCTTAGTTTAAATAGGTCTAGGCATGAAAGCCACAAGTCTAGCTTGATATACTACAAGCTTCTTTCCTTTATTAGCATATGACACATTTGAGGCAAGTCTATTTCCCAAGGTAATTCCTAACCTACAAGACAGTTGTTCCTCTATTCTCCTCCAGTTCTTTTCCAGAAACCTAGCTTCATCAACAACCTTTACATAGGTGGTAGCTGGAAGGATTCCACCTCATGCTAGAGGTTAGGCTCTAAGCCTTTCACAAACCTTCTTGCCCTAAAGGCATCATCAGTACGAATAACCTCAAGTAAAAATTTAATTAAGTTGTTTAGCTTCGCTTTATATTCCTTCACAGTCTAGTTACCCTATTGGTAGTTATAATACTCAGCCTCCATTCTATCCCTGATGTTATTAGGAAAATACTTTTCATAAAATAGCTCTCTAAACCTTTGCCAATGAACTAGAGCTCTTGTTAATCTAAACATGCTAGTCCACTAATCCGTAAATAGCCCCTTTAGCATGAATGTTGCAAAATTCACCTTTCTATCATCTAGCTCCATGAATGTAGCAAATGTCTTTTCAATCTATGTGATCCAATGTTCAACCTCTATTGAATTGTTAACTCGTAGGTTGAATTCCTTAGCCAACTAGACAAACTTGTCCAATCCACACAATTCCTCTACAGGCCTAACAGGTCTCATAGCCTGTTGCTACAACTATGTCATCATCCTTACTAAGGCATTCACAGTTTCCAACAGTTGTGCATTTGTGATGTTGGCCTGAGTTAGGGCTCCCTACTAAGGCGATCCTGAAGGATACCTTTCCTTTAGAGCATCTCCACCCTATCCAGCAGCAAATGATCCATATCCGATGATTCTTCTAAAAGTCATTTTGTTTTAGAGGAGGCAACTGAATAGATCCGAAAGTTAGAGTCAATGTAAAGAGTTAGTGATGGTATACCTCTATGTATACCTACATCTACACATATATATACATATATATAAGTCTACAAGTAAAATAAAGTAGAAATTTAAAAGAAATTACAACTAAAGATAATAATTGAAATCAAATAGCTATTGGACAAAAGTAATCAACTCACAATTTACTCACTCTCTTCATTTCTTACCTTTCTACAAATTCAATGCCTAATTCATCTAAAGAATTCAACTTACTTTCTGTTGATTGAAACCTATGCTCACTGATCATCACCTAGCTTTTAAAGATTATCAAACCTATGCTCTATGGATTTGAAACCTATATTCTATTTATCAAAACCTAAACTCCGATACCACTTAAGCCGTAATGCCCTAAAACCCAATACCTATTGAGTAATGACACACTAAGGCTCTAAATCTCTATTACAATTTCAAAACTATTCATTTCCATTGTAGAACAATATCATTGTAACTTCAATAATAGAAATGAATGACTCTCAAGTGAATCATTCCAATCGTCATTACTTAAGAAAAATACATTAACCTCCAAACCCAAAACCAGAGTAAGTATTTATCAACATATAAGTAATAACATATTTAAAAGTTTAACAACTATCTTTTAAAAGTTTAACAACTATCTTCAAATTTTGTAATCAACATTGTCAAGTTCTATTAAGGAAATCTTCATCAACTTTCACATTACTCTTCACCATAATAATAGTGATGCTCTCTTCCATTTTTATCTTGCTAATAGCACACCAAATTTCCATTCTCATCATAATTGGCAGGTTCATCATATTTACCTATAGCTGAAACATAAGTAAGATGAGCCTAAACCCAGTACATGAGTACGATATAAACATGTGCATGCCACACAAACAACCATATCAACACACAAAATGCAGTGATAATATATATCAAATCATCTTATTATCTTCAATTAATCAACATACAACACAAGGATACTCATGACCCTATTACACCTTATAACATTTACATATATATATATTCCTAGAATGGAAACTACCACTATAAGCCCTATCTAACCTTAATCTACCCTAGAACATTTCAGTATAGGGCTCCACTAGGGATAGCACAATATACTAATCATCAAGGTGCCCCCTAGGGGAATGAAAACTACCACTACGAGCTCCATCTAACCCTAATCTACCCCCTAGATCATTTCGGTACAAGGCTCCATTAAAGACAGCACGATATACCAATCATCAAGATGCCCCCTAGGGATTTATCACCTCCATCCCCTAAGTCGAGCCAAACATAAACAAAACTTACATTTGAATCCAATATCCAACTAAATTCATTTGTATAACTACATTAACAATCACAAACATCAAACATGATAACACATACCTGGAAGAGTGGTCTCACAGTTAACTCTTACTTTTTTAGGAAAAGGGTATTGAAATATCAAATTCTAAAGATTGAGTTTTGTTTTATCCTATAACTTAATCTAGGCTCACTAATTAGTTAATTATGTCCTAATTGCATAATTCCCTTCCCCCATTGTCTTATTGTGCATAAATTTTAGTTTAGAATTACAAGTAAATGAAATATAATTGAATAGTGAGTATCCTAAAACAACACAATTGTGTAAGTGGTCGTACAAAGGAACAAAGGAGATAACATGGTCGTGTACATTTCTATGAATTTTTATAATTTGACACGCTTAAGTACACTAGCATGTCTTATAACTGTGTACCTTTTTGTATACATCCGTGTTTTGACACGAGCAGGTATATGGGTGTGTATATGACCATGTACTACACTGTTAATCATGAATCCGTTTTTCTCTTCTCTAATTTGTTCCTCAACTTAATTTCCATGAATCTAACTCTAAATGATCAATTAACCTATTAACTCTAATAATTATATGGATCTTATGCACTTACTTGTTTCAAATTTTGATTGAAACCCTCAACTCACATGATCCTATGCCCATTCCATCTCATTCCTTACTTTGCACTCTAGCAACATGTCATCAATCTACTTAAACCCATATATCTATTATCGGAAGCAAGCATCTTAGTGATTAAAACCCTTACCTGGTAAAAAAAAGGTTAATCTTGTTGCTTTCCTTATGTTGCTTAGTGGGTCTACAAAAGAGTGTCTGTGATTGCAACTATGCAAATGAGAAAAGGGGAGTATTAAGTCAAGCAAGGTTTAAATACCTTGACCTTAAAAGACCAAATCACCCCCATATCTTTAGATTATTACATACTTAACCTTGGGTTTAAATTTTAATAAATGATATATATAGACATATATATATATATATATATATATATACATGTATTTACCAAGTCTCCATAAAAACATGATTGAGTGGCTCTCATGAGTCACATTCTACAATCTCACAATAATAACAACAAGAGTCTATTGCTCTTACTAAGCTGATAAACTATATAATAAAGTTAAACATCATACTATGATAACTAGAGTTCATCTCCACAACATAGTTAGCATACTAATAGTACAAACACTATTCCCCATTCACCTTTCACAAGTTGTAATCCTCATAATAGTAGTAGTATTCAATGTCATCTCCCATACGAAGATCCTCATTTGTATCATTATGGACTATAAATTCATCATATATATTGCAACTGAAAAAGAATTTCCCAGAAGGGGTGAGCTATTGCCTAATACGTATATATCAATAAATACACATACATGTCATGCAATTACAGACCCACAAGCAAATTTGCAATAAGAGCATCACGAATTACTAATTTATTATCTTTTATTTATGCTTGCAAACAATATAGTCTTAGAATCCCAAGATACCCAATTCATACACATATGTAGTATACACACATACGACATTGGGTAAACCACCACACTAACCAACCTCCCCTCCAAACGTCAATGAGTCTATGAGTTACCTAAATCTACTTAGGTCATCTCGGTGCATGACACCACTTGGACAACATCACACACCAATTATTAAGATGTCACCCTAAGATCATTGGTACTCTCGGGTCCACCCAAGCACAAACAATAAGCATTTACAAACTAGATATACCCTAAGTCCATTTTGACCTTAACTTGAAAACACAACTAACAAGCATAGCATACACATACTTGGAACAACGTTGAAGTCTCTTTACCCCTAGGTCCTAACAATTAACCATAAATGATAGACTTTTAGTATTTTTACCAAGTTCATTTAATTAAAGTATAGGTTGATATTAGAAAGGTTTTAGAATGCCTAAAGTTTAATAATTGAGAATGTTAATAAAATAAAATGAGTTTGATTTATTAATCATATAAGTAATCTAGATTGTTATAATTATCATTAGGAATAATATTTGATTTAAATACAATTGATTGTATAATAATAAAACAAGGAAAACAAAAAGAATTGTGAAGATTTTAGAATATAGTTGGCGTTTGAATGATAACATACTTAGTGTCTAAATGCCAACAAGATAAGCATTTTGTGCACTTTTTAGTATGCAAAAATTTACTATAATCTTAAAGTTTTCTCAAGAAAAACAAGAGAGTGTAAGAAAGAGAGAATATCTTTTTCTTCAAAAAAGAATAGATTTTCAACAACAGGGTTAGAAAAATTGGTCTCTACTAAGGCCTCATCATATCCTATAATTTCTCTTGCAATACCTACAACTAAAAAAGGTTTCCATGAGAGGTGAGCTAATACCTAGCACTATGTATACCAACAAATACATACACATGTCATGATAGAAACAATAACAAATACATGATACAACATAATATTTATACTCAAATTTTATTTATCCTTCACAATCTTTAGCCAATACACAATCACATCATAAATATCATCAAACATAACTTTCACAACATCCTTTCACAATCCTTCTATATATATATATATATATAACAAAGGGTACTTGCCTTAGTCTATGAGTCTATTTTATCCTTTCACAACATCCTTCCACATACTACTTAGATCATTTCGGTACACAACTTGATATGCTTAAAACCAAGTGAAGGCACACAAAACCAATATTGAAAGACAATTATACAATGTCAATCAAACTAGTCAATCAGTGGCGTAAATCCTCAATGCTTATAAACCAAATCCACAAATGTTGATGTGATCAAATTGAATATCCAAGTATGATAAGCTTTGATACCAAAAGATAATATGCTTAAAACCAATTGAAAGCATATGTAATCAAACAAATGGAACAACTCCTAATCAACATCAAAAAACAAGATCAACTTCAATTATGCGTGAACCCTAAAAATTGCTTTTGTAATCCGATTTGTTGGTTAATCAATCTTAACACCAAATAATGTTGTACTCAATGGAATTAAGCACACCACATAAGATCAAATGAGATTCCAAATCACTAACCAACACAAAATGGACGTAAACTCCTTACAACAAGGAAATGTCACGCAAATGATGAAAGGCAATTATGAGACAATATCAAGGATACAATTCCAATTAAATTGATAACAATATATGGATGGAATTGGACCTACAATTGACGCCAAAATCAGAATCAAGAACCAACCCTAATCAATACTAGATATAACACACTAGTTATGAAAAGGAAATCAACTTAGGAATTGATATTACTCACAATTCACTAGGTTGAAACTCGCCACAATTCCAATTGATAAAATTGATAAGAGTCCTTATGAAATCTTAGGAAAAGCCTTAATCTCTCATGAAAATTTGCAACAAAAGTTAAGTGTATTCTCCTCCTCTCTCTAAACCCTACTTAAGTAAGTATTTATATTTGCTCTCTTTAGGGTTAAAATGACTAAAAAATTACAACTATGCCACTAAAGAGTGTCGATCCTAAAACATAAAATACAACCCAAATAAAATATCCCAAAAGCTTACAAAATAAATGGTTCAAGGAAAATAACAAATAAAAATAGTCTTCAACACGCCGATTCTTCAAATCAATTCATCGATCCAGCTCATCTTCTGTTTAAGTTGGTCTATGAATAACCTACAAGCTAAGTCTTAATGAGTTTGTCTATCACCCTGTAAAGCCCCATAAGTGTGCCTGCTGGAATACACAATACATAAGTAATAGAAAAAAGGTCAGTATATAAATAATTTCGGGATCGGTTTGTTCAAAGAGGACCCCCATCGCCAAGATTTAAAATCCATTAGCTCTTGCCCTAATGATAGGTCTTGTAGGATTTTGATTACTAGCATAACTCCACTAGAGATAACGTCACATATCGATCATCGAGGTGCCACCCTGAAAACACCGACCCACACTCGATTTCTCGGACCTAGCTACAAACACATGTACAAACAATCCAATTTAATTACACAAGAAGGTCTAAGGTTCTACGAGAACCTTTAGGTGTGCAGTGTGGAAAAAAGTTAACATTAAGTAAAAAAAGAAAAAGAAAAAGAACTTATATACCTTGATTGTGTAAAGACCTCATTAACCCCTATCTTATTATCTTAATTACCATCTTAACCCTGGCTACATTTTTATTAATATTATCCATAAATATATATCATTCATCTACTTACAATATATATATTGAGGAATGGTCAAACATTATACAAGTACTTCAGGAGAATAACCTCTTGTCTCATGATGAACATACCTATAAATTTAAAAGTCAAAGTTATTGAAATATATGTTGGATCATCAACCACCTTTGAAGATGGATTATGTGGCCTCCTTTAATGGTGAATGGATACCATCATCTTTGAATAGGTCATATGGCCCAACTTGGAGCAAGTCCACCACCATCATTATATAAGAAAATCCAATATATTATTCACATTCGACTCAACAAAGCTAAGATAATTTTTCTTTTCCTTTTTGTGGTTCAATTTTGATATTGGATCATTATTTTTGTTCACCTTCACGTTTTCTGTATAAGTAAGAGTATCCTTCCGTTTGGTTTGTGTCAAAGGAGGTCCAATTCCTTGGTCTATTAAGGCGTCTGGTTGGTCTTATGTGTGTCCATTTGAGATGTTGGGCTTGTTCTAGGTTCTGGAGGACCGGTTGTGTTTCATCCATTTCTATAGCTCAACTTTGCATCAACGTAAACCCGAGTAGTATAGGTAGGATTCATCAACCTGAACATCTTGGAAATTAATAAGTACATCTAAAAATATGATAGATTTTTAACATGTAGGGAAAATGTTATACATTGTTTATTATATTCTTTATTTGTCAGCTTTGCCTACCATCTTGTTGTAATATGGCTTTCACCACCTAGACAATTCTCAACACCAATTCATAACATGCATAATAACATTAAAAAGTAAGTTCTGCGTCATGAAAATATAAAAATAATTAAATACCCATTAAAATGGTATAACAAACATCTTAAATTTAGTATATGTTAATTTTTATAGTTTGTCATTTATCAGCTTTACTATATAATATGTAAAATCACTTTCGCTTCCTAAACTGAAAATCCAACAATAATCACTAAGTGTGATATGAATCAATAATAAGTAATTTTTACATCATGTAAATATTAAAATGAATCTTGTTAATAAGTTTTTCAAAATACTTATTAAAATCTTAAGAAAAAAAATTTCATACTTTTTAATATCAACTATACACTTAATAAAAAAAAAAAGTGTGCAATGTGTGAATACATTTCGTTAGGGAAAAGTACAAAAATGATCTTCTACCTTTTGCTGCTTTTTTATTTAAATTGTTTCAATTTTTAACTTTCCTATTTGATTTCTCCATCTTTGCTCTTTTTTTTTGTTAAATTCCTTTACATATTGTTGTGTATTTAAACCATTTATACTTTCATTATAATTGGAAATAGAAATCCCTCCATCACGTCCGTGAATAATCCTATTAAATTTTTTGGGGTGAAATTTATTTATTAATTTTTATTCCCAAAAATTCGTTTACTAATATGAATGAGATTTTTTACTCGTTATAATTAATGTTCTTTTTTTATTGCAAAAGAATTATTACAACGACATGATATATGGACATTTTACTCATTTGACAAGGTAGAGGATTTGAATTAAAAATTTAAAAAAATAAATAAATAAACAACTCAAACAAAAAAAAAATAAAAGGTGGAAACTTTGAACGTAAAAGTTATTATAAAGTGAATGACACAAATAGAATAAGGAAAATAATAATAAGTGTTCTAAGATATCTTGTAGAGATTAATAAAAGAAATTTTTTATATTTTTATTTATTAGCGTGCAATTAGTGGTGGAAAATGTTAATGAGTATTCAAAGAAAACCTTTAATGAAACCAATAAAAGAAAATTTTCACATATTTATTTAAGTGTCTAAGCAATATTGGAGAATGAGAAAAATTATAACGAATTATTTAAAAATAAATAAAAATGGCACCTTTCTTCCTAATATATCTTTTTGCTATTTTTTTTAATAATAAAATGGTCATACGAGATTTTAAAATTTGGAAATCTAAACATCTAATTTCAACCATTTATCACAATAAGCATAATACAAAGAATAAAGAGCAATATAATACAAGTATAGTATTGTACAATGTACAACCTCTTTATACCGTATTTGGTATACATACTTTAGAAAATAAGAGAATTATTTCAGAAGATATCTAAACGGTTTAAAACCTCTTAAAAAAAAAAAAACAGAACAAAACAAAAAAAGCGGTATCCGCCACACGCGCCTCTCCATCATTCAGAAATCGCGCTTGACGTAAATCCACGTGTCATCTCATTTTGCGCGAGTAGAATCTTCACGCGCGTGAGATTCAAAATATCTTTCTGGAAACCTAAATGTAACGGTCATCTCCGAATTGAAAGCCGAACCAACAAGCATTTCCTCCGATTTCGCTCCTCCCAAACACTCTCTCCCAAGAATCACACGAAATTCGAAAACCCTAACCCTAGAATGACACCAATTGTATCGACTAATTGACTAATATTGGAGCAAAAAAACTTTCCTTTTCTATGAAATTGGTCTTGGAATAGATTGAATTAAGAATATATTATGCGAAAGGGCGCTGGGAATTTGGAGAGGTGTGGTAGTTTAAGTTGTTTGGCTTCATTGAGTTTAAGTGATGATAGCGACTGCGACATTGAAGAATGTGCTGAATATGGAAGGAGTTATTCGTATTGTAGATTGCCACCGCACTATTTGAAGCTCTCCATTCTCAAGCTTGATGGTTCGGGTTTTGGTATGATTATTATTTGATTTAAGTTTTGTGCGTTTTTCTTGATTTGTCGTTTGTCGGAAGTGAGATAGTGCTGGAAATTCGCAAAAAGTTTGAATCTTTTTAATTTCGGATTGAAGGAATAGGGAAATCGTAGTTCGAATGTTAATTATATCGTGAAATAGTTAGTGCGGACGAATTTATTGAACAATGTCACGTCTTGTGAAGTTTCTGCATGCATGGTCATGCACGGATTGGGAATGGGATGAAGAAGGAAAAAAGAATATACCCACCACACCACCCCCACCCCTACCCTCCCTCTGTTTTTTGTTTGTTTTCGAGAAATTTATTGAGCACAGCAACGTGTGAAATTATGGCTTGATGTTGGCATCTAGGGAATAAGGCATGTGCTCGGCAATACATGACGAGGAATGAGATGAAGAAGAGGAAATTAATATTTTGTTCTTTTTAATCATAAGAGGAAATGTTGAACGTGAGGGTTTTTTTTTGGGGGGGTGGGTTTGTAATGCTTTTTGAGAAATGTTGATCCCGTGGAATATGTGCGTTTTGGATAATAAGTGGACTGGCAATGGGAAGAAGGAGAGGAAAAGAATAGTTCCTTTTTTTTATCATGACATGAAATTATAGGCAGAGTATTTATCTGGAAATCTCTGGAGGAATGTTAATTTTCTTGCGAATGCATTAAAGTCTGGATTGATTGCAGAAATAGTTTTGTAATATTGATTAATTACAGATGCGTGCTCCGTGCAGCAAAGATTACACATTTCAATACCTTGTATATCAAGTTTCTCAACTTCACATTTCATGGTTATGGACCAAGCAAGGATTTATCCCTCGATAGTGAATGTTCATTGTTGCATGATGGTTTAACTTGAGCACACTTAGCATTGAAAGTAATAACTGGGATGTTCCTTATTGATGATATTGGTTGTGATATCTATGCATTTGTGCACCATAGGTTGAATTAAAATTTGCTGTCTCCTATCTCCACAAGTCAAATTTAATCTCTTGAAGTTTTCCATTTCTCCCCATAATTAGTTTTTCTGTGATTTTCATCTTGCAGATGTTCATGTAAAAGGTAATGCTACTGTTTTAGAACTTAAAGAAGCAATAGAAGATATCTTTGAATCATCACCTGATGGACAAGGCGAGATTTCATGGTATGATTATATTCTTTTCAATTACTTGCCTGTAAATTTCTTGATGTTAATTAGGGCATGAATTCCCTGAATTCTTTGCAGAGCACTCATATTCAAGCTAAAAGTCATGCTAATTTGGTTTGCAAACTTTCTTTTGTTTAGGTCAAATGTATGGGGCCACTTTTGCTTGTGCTTTCATGAGGAGAAGCTACTGAATGATAGAGCATATCTCCGAAGCTTTGGTATTAAAGATGGAGATCAGGTTGGTGGGCAAAAACAAATAGCAATGATTTTTTGCTGCTTGGTCTTTTTTTGGACTGTTTACTTATGACATGAGTTACTTATCTAGAAAACTTGTACAAGTGACATGGTGCACGTGTTTCTTGCTGATTAGATCTGTAATTTTGGTTCAAAACTAAGACAATCACGCCTTGAAGCGGAATGAAATCCTTTGGGAACACTACAAGTCCTTAATCTTTGAATCGTCTAAGTTCTCTATGTCTATACCGAAATTCAGTTAAATTCTTTATGTTTTATGTGAATTATTTATTTGAGTCCTTTGCTTCTGTTTTTGCACCATGTAAGCCTTCCACTAGTATCTTCCTTGATTTATGGCCATAAACATGGGACTTATTAGGTGCTATGACAACAACATGGAGAACTTGAATGATCCATTCAAAATATGGAAGATTTAATCATATCTTGTCTGAAACATAAGAACTCATTGGGTTTTGGCACAAACATAATGGACTTCTAGTGAACTTACCCTTTGTCAGTCATGTCATGATCAAGATGTGTCTTTTTTTTTTCCTCCCTCGTAGGAAGCAATTTCTCATACTGCTTGGAATTGTTTGACGAGGTCCCTATTTATGTACATATGTATTGATAGGAATAACTAACTACTTGGATCCTCAACTAATGCAACTTTCTCAAAATGCAAAATACTCCTAACTCTCCTCTGCTTTCTACATAAAAAGGCTGTTACCCAAGAACTGTTATCTTATTGTTTAAGCAGTTTCCACTTTCTGTACTTCTTTAATAATTTATCCAGGCGTCCATCATTTTTCCACTTTTTTAGGCTTTATGTCTAATGGTATGGCCTTCTGATAGTTGGGTCCCTGTGGTAGGCACTCTTGTGCTTGTGCTGTTTTACTATGTGATCTTATGGACTTTCATATTGGTTTTAGCTAACAAGTGCAGCATTCTAAGCTTTTCTTTCTGACCTTTGTTCAGCTTCGATTTGTTCATCACTTGTCCATTGATTATTCACCAGTAAAGCGACAACATAGGAACCAAAGCCTCGGATATAGACAGTATCCTCAGTAAGATTCTTTTCTATTGAAACTTTTTCCTTCTTACTTAGATCCATTTTTCCTGATCGTGTTTGGTAAGAGAGGGAACTGATGAAACTTTTATCCATCTGCTTTTGCCTTTCACCAAAGGTTGTCCTTATCTTCAACAAGTAAGTCCGAAGATACAGAAGAAAGCAGTCAAGAATATGCTGACAGTGAAGATCAAGAGAATAAATTCAACTATTGGAATCATGAAGAATATGAGATTGCAGATACAGAGTCCAGTGTGGCAAACTTTATGAGACAGTCGCTTTCGTACTCAAAATTGTTGGGGTGATACCAGGAAGAAACCAGAGACGCAAAGTCATCCTTTAAGGCTTTGCCATGCATTATCTGGGAGATGGAAGGGGAGCAACATCTTGAGCTTAGCCAAATGTTAGGAATAGTAATTAGTTGGAGCAAAACTTATAATGCCGTGTGATTTGTTTTGAGGTGCTCATTTTGCATAGAGCATCTTAACTTTCTTGGAACGTGAAGGTCTAACCACTCATAGGGGAATAGTATTTGTTGATAGTTGTCCTATCGGATATACTTTTGATGTTTTGAACGTATCTTCACTAATTATATTCTTGCATGCAATGTAGGTGGAACTAACTGCTATAATTATATATTAATATTGATTCTTTGTTTAGAGATGTTTGAATTTGATTGTTGGAGAAACGTTCAAGATAGCCAATTTGTCATAGAAAATACAACACATGTTTACTCAATCGAAGCAGCTGAATTTAAATTGAAAGAAAATGCAGCGACTTACAGTGTTGGTTGAATCCAAATATGGCCTTCTGCATAATCATCATAGGGCTTCAATCTTCACCAAACATTTTGATTCCAGCACTTGGCCTTGAAACCCAGGTTGTCAAGAAATACTGCTTTTACATTTAACAAAACGAATGCAACTGCTTTTAAGAAAGAAAGAAATGTAGCAACCTAGAACATCGTTGTTGCATCCAGGCAAGACCGTCACCACGCATTGTGGTTGTGGAAGGCTATGTAACGAGACTATTCTGGGAGGAGTAGAAGTAGATGGCAATTCGTGTCCTGACAACAATGTAACTTGGCACCAAGAAGCATGTTTCTGTTGGTAAATGACCGGACAAAGCTTAATACGGAATTTGCCTTATCTGCTATCAGGCCATTTTAGTTCAAAGACTCTGTCTAATTGAAATTGATAAAAGCTTCTTTATTCAACGTTTCCTTTCACGTCTCTAGGCCTAACCCTCTACTTATATGGCTTTCTTTGAAACCGACGAATCAGAAAGCTTCATCTCACGTCGTGGGATATTTAGAGTCTGGTTTTTTATGGGGTGGGCAAAAAAACCAATCAAACCGAATCAATTCACAAATTAAACCAAATCAAATTGAAAATATGATTTTTTTTGCAATTTGGTTTAAAAATTTTCTAATTCAAACCAAACCAAACCAAAAGTTTATTGTTGGTTTAAAAGGATAATCCAAATTAAATTGTAAAACCGAACTAAACCATTTTGAAAAAAATATAATGATATTTTACTTATAACTAAAAAAATTCTTTTATTATAATATAATGGTTAAAAGAATTTTTAATTTACCTTTATTGAAAAGTATATTTATTTAAATTTTATAACCATAATTTAACAAATATGTGTATAAGTTAACTCAAATTTTTTATTATATGCTAGCTTAATAAATAAATTAGTTATATTAAACATTTAAAATTTTTAGTTGCCTAAATATTGACTTTTTTAATTTCTTATATGATATTAATATATGTTATTATTAAATAATTTAATACTACTAATATGAGATTATATGTTAAACAAATGTATTTTCTTAAAAAACAAAATATGGTTTAATTCGTAAATCAAACCAAAATTTTATGATTTAAAAAAAATATAAAACCGAACCGTAGGATTCTATTTGAAGCGATGAAAAACCAAACCATGTTTTTTATAGTTTGGTTTAGTTTTGAGAAAAAACCAAGCCAAACCAATCCAATCCGTGCTTACCCCTAGTTTTTTACTATTCCCAACCGGAAGAATTGGTATAATGGATTGTGCATCTATCATTTCTTTTTTTCTCTTTACACAAAAATGGGGTCTATATGCCATCTTATTTTTCCATCCGTGGTCACTAATATCTTTTATATTGAAAAGTCATTAAAGATGCATTATGTAACAAGTTGTATCTGTGCCTTTCTCATTCACTATTCAAATGAATCTAAATAAAGTTTGATGTTAATACTATCTATATCCACTAAATTTAAAGACTCAATTTTTTCCATCTATGCGTTTGCTTAAATTGCTGGTCATGAGACCTTTGAATCAAAATTACAGCAAAAATGGAAAACTGATAAGTTTCATCAAATGAAAAAAAAAAGGGGGGGTTGTTCTAATATAAAACAAAATAGTGGGCTTGAATTCTAGCCTTAAGGCCTATAGCACTAAAATTGTGGTCTTATGGTGAGTCCGAACAGGGAAACTTTGTCCCTAGTAGAAACTCGGTGACAATGGTTTGCAACAACAAAAACGATAATTCAAAAAAAAAAGAAGAAGAAGAAGAAGAAAGAAAGAAAAGTGAATTTATACTTTTAAAAATAAAAAATGATATTTCCCAATTTTACATTAATATATTTCATAATCTAACCATCTTCATCAATCGTCGGTTGTTATCATCACCATCTACTTTCACCTGCTGGCAATTGTTATTTACGTTACTATGATAGCATTGGGCAGGGCCCATTCACGAGGAGCATAGGATCCGCATTAGGATATAAATAAGATAAGCTTATTGCTTTAAATATATATATATATATATATATAAGCATTAGCAATTGTCATTTGAAATTTTCCATAAAACAAACAAATTTTACCTCATTCAATTCCATTAAAGCATAGCCCCTCACCATCAAAATGTTGAAGACCGTCATAATAAATAATTTACAACAAATATTAGAAAAAAAAAAAAAAGAAAGAAAAGAACAACAGGTCCAAAAGAGAACCTTTTTATGCTTTTAAATATTAGCTATATATGCTAAGACTCTTATAACCTAGTTTTTCAGGTGGAATAGAGTAGATTTGAATTCTACCTCCTTGTTGTAATTATCGGAAAAAACAAAATTAACTATACATTTTATAAAATAGTAAATCTATAACAAAAACATAAAAAAAACTGCTAGAGTATGAGAAACAACTTAATAAGAATAGCACACCATTTGACGTGGTTAATAAAAATATGACACATAACGGTTGTCATTCATGATTAAATATAATTTTTCACAATAACTTGTATGTGTTTATATTTATTTTGATTTATGCTCTCACTCATGACTTCAAATGATACTCTTCTCTAGAGCACCCATTAGTGAGCATCGATAGTTGTACTCGCCAAAACTCTCAAGCCTTATCCAATATAGTCAAACTCAATTTGATCCAATTAGTTCAACCAATCAAACTATGACCTTTGGCATGAGGTGAGTCGGCTTGACTCCAAGAAGCCATATTGATGAAGATTGTTCAGATCAATCAAGCCAAATGGTCGGACCGAGATCTGGACAACCCCAATGAGTAGAAAGGATCGTGATGCATACAATTCTTTTGAAATAAAATAAAATAAAAAAATCGAAACAATATCAAAGAAGAGAAACTAGTAAAATGCTACTTGCTAAAATATGTTTAAATTCTAAAATTAAACAATTTCTCTTCACTTAGTGCCATTAGTGGTAGGAGGAATGATTCACAAAGCTTAAAATTATGAGATGACAACAGGCTGATAATATTTGATTAAATCATCAATGCAAATATATAATTAAGTTATTTGTGTTCCATTCTAAGTTTATGGGTTTATTTAGAGATGTAATTTATTAAATTGTGTTTCTTATGATTTAGTTGAATTGAATATGTTATACACATATAACTAAATTATAAATGATGTTTATAAAACCTAATGGCCCCAGTTCAACTTAATTCAATGCTGATTTGACCCTTTAACTAAGCCTTAAAAATTGAGTTTTATTCATTCAGGCACTAAACTTTCCAAGAAACAACAATAACTAGAAATTTACCCTCCTCAACAAAGCAATTGTGATTCTTTCACAATCAGAAAGTGAACAATGAGAAGGACTTACTCTCATTCCTTCTTGTAAGCGCCAAACCCTTTCCATATTTTTCACATTTTAAGATACTTTTTCTAGTTTTCTTGGTTCCTAACTTTTCTCTTGTTATTGTGAAGGCATCAATACGAAGACAGCGACTTCGAAGACAACTCATCACAAGAACCACTAGGTCTGTATAGGGGGCTCTTAGGTGGTGGAGTTGACGATGACATTGAGAGCATTTCGGGCACATTCCAATGTATGACCCTCCAAAAGCGCAAAACAAACGAACGAGGTGATGCATTCAGTTCTTGATTGTTCTTTTTTTCAAAAAAAAAAAATTCCTTCAATTCTTGTCTTCAACCATTTATATAGAGCATTCAAATTTGATCTTAATAATCTGTTTATGCATGTAAGAATGCTGTCAGAAGAACTTAAAGGATTGATAAGAAAATCCATAACTAATAATTTGATGAACCCTGTAGTCCTGTCATTTGTCTCGGTATTTTCTTGATGAAGTCCGAATACTATATTGCTTCTTATCCCTATCAGAAATCTCACCCCAACAAAACAAATTTTGTGTTCGTTTCGTGAAAATTGACATTTTCATACGATGGTTGCCTTTTTAAGAAACATACATATGCTACCCACAAGTTTACGTTTGATTAGCTAATAATCAATATAGTAGGTAACGATTGGTGTGTCATATTCGTTTTTTATCTCATGCTGAATTCATACCAATACCAATAAATATAAAATTGAATAAAAATCATAAATAATCACTTACATTATAAATATGTTAATTCATGTTATAATTGTATCTATCCTATTTATATCGTATCGGTTTCTTGTTAATCATTCTTGAAATATATATATATATATATATATATATAATATTTTTTATAATCCAGGTGTTGATCACCTGTCCTCAGAAAAATATGACCTCTGGAGAAAACAGCAGAAGATGAGAACAGCGAAGCTCGAAAAGAAGCTCAAGAAGAGGTGGGAGCTTGAGGACCTAATCGAAGACCACCTAACCAGGCTACATGCCCATTACAGCCGCCCAGCAATGGATCCAATGCACCTCAAAGGTGTTGCTGAATTACTCACACCAAACTGGGCTCAGCCACACGAAATAGCCTTCGTTGGCTGGTTCGGTGACTGGAGGCCTTCAGCAATCCTAGATCTCCTCCGCGGTCTAGCCGGTTCGTCATCCTTATTCTCAGACCGTGCTAGCATTCAGGGGAACCTGTCTAAGGTAGCCCATGATATACGCATTGAGGAGGCGATCATTGATGAGGAAATGGCTGAAATCCAAGCCACCTGTGTACTCAATCTTCCTTTTGTAGGGTTGCATGATCAAAGTTCTGGCACTGTCATGAGCTGTCTACACTCTGAGTATAAGAAAATCAAAAGGGTCATCAATAAGGGACAGCAACTTAGGTAAAGCTTCGCCTCCCACAATCACTTGCTGCTAAAATCTATTACTGATCAAAACCACTCGAGTTGATAACGATGGTATTTGATGACTCCAGAACCTTTTATAGTAACAAACAGTGAGAAAAGTCCGAAAAACATTTCCTGTGAATTCGATGTTTTGGTAACATTGGACATATATATATTTGACAGGTTTAAGACAGTTGAACTTATCGTCAAGAAGGTGTTGAATCCAACAGAAGCAGCTGAATTCCTGGTAACATTTGAGAAAATTCAAGATGCACTTCACAAAAGTGCTGCACGCCAAGGACTTCGGAATGGACCATTTATTACTCTTCGTGCCGAAGCAGTCCTAGCGCTAATGAATTGATGAGAATGAAGGATCAATAAGAAATAGAAACTTGCTTAGCTAGATAGTTCAATGAGAGAGAGAGAGAGGAAAAAAAAATCTACGATGTAATCTGCTTATTAGATTAGCCTACTTGACTTGATTTGTTGTCGTAAATTTCAGATTGAGGATTTTGACTTTATGTGCCTGTTGTAAATTTTGCAGTTAGGATCGTAACAATTTTAGCTGACTTCAATCCTTTATGGATTAAGATTGATGGGATGGATGCAGAACCATGAGAATACTATAAAGCAATATCCATTTTGTTCTTGTAACTGAACTCATATACGTAAAATTCTTAAATAGCTCGCATTGGTCCCATAGATTTGTCATATTTCAAGTACTGAAATTCTAGAGTGAATAATTTTGAGGTTCATTACCAGCAGATAATAATGATCATTTGGGTGATTGATACATATTTACTGCTAAAATCTTATGAAAGAAGAATGTTGTCATTATTCCAGAAAACAAGAATTCAGAGAATTTAACAGTGGTTGGACGAGTATAATATTTCCGAACATTGTCCAATCTTGGGCTATTTGCTGCGTTGAATGCAGCTGGATACTGAGCATGCAATCTCGGGCTATTTGCTGTGTTGATGGTAACTGGACATTGAGCAGGCAAAGCGTCCTACAGCAGAAGATGATGTGAGCATTCTCTCTTCAAACCAGAAGGTGCCTGCTATATCGTAAAGTGGGTGAAAAAGAAAGTGTTTATCCAATTTCTAATATCTTACGATTTGTATATTTTAGCATTAAAAATATTTAGGTATGCAAAGTGGTATTTGGAAGTGTTACTGACTTAATATTTAGGTTTCGGCATGACAAAACTCAGCATCTCATCGGTAATGATTCTACTACGATGCCACAAATTCACAAGTTGATCCAAAGTAATCGTTGTTGTTCTTTGGATTCCGGAAGAACTACTTCGCTAGGATTGGGAAATTGCTGCTATTCTTCCTAAATAGCCTGGATTCTCCCGTCCAGAGTCTAATGAGTTTTTGCATATATATATATATCAACATTCACATAATTTGAAGGGTCCTAAAGATTACTATCATGCCTTCAACCCTAAGGATTCTAATGGAACTCTAAAGTGTCATATAATATTTTAAAAATCTCTTCATTTTATCTTAAATTCTTTACGAGGAGCTCCTTTCAGAATTTTTTACATTGTTTTTTTTCTTTTTCTTTTTTTTGCAAGAAGAGCAACTAAAAATTATATATATACATTAAACCATTGTTTTTGTAACATTAGAAAAAAAAATGCACAAAATCATAAGATTTAATCAACACTCTTGTTGTCTAGTGACATAACTCTAGTCTCTAGAATATATTGGTCAAATTCAAATTTCCTTCTATTATAACTACTAAAAAATAATAATATTAAAGTTTAATAACTCAAACCATTCACATCAAAATATAATATATGTGTGTTTGTCCCTTTCTACTTTATTGGGACAATGACCTCGTTTTAAACATGGAGAATCAAGAGAAGATCCTTCCATTAAAGATGCCCTAATAAGTCATATGAAATGCCAATAACTCATTAGAGCCTTGTTGAAATTCTTCTCACCCTCCGCATTTCTCCATTTGTTTCTTTCACCATGAAGAATGGAATTTTCTTAGCATGCACTATAAAAATTAATTTTTAATCATTTTCTTACTACAAGAATGTAAAAAGATATTAATTATCACTCTTGGGACCGATAAAATAACATCTTATTACCTTGTAGGTGTACTAAAAAAACAATATTTCTTACCCTTTAATCCAACGAAGTCATTCCCTTGCTTTTTTTCAACCGACAATAATTAGTTTGTTGGCCTTTTCATGTGCTAGAAGTAAGAACACACGTAATTGACTACTAGCATATATAGGTTTTGTCAATAATAGGGAAGATTTTTTACCACTTAGAAGCGGGATGTATCTTTTCAACAAGAGATAAAGAAGAGTTTTATCACTTAAACGTGATAAGATGGCATGGTCTTGTCGGCTCTAAGAAGAACAATAAAATATTACAATACTCAATTTTTAACCTATCTATTTTCCTTAGTTTACAAGCCAATTATTAAGCTTGTTAGAAATTTGATAAACAATCTCATCACATATTACAAATCTATTTTACTAGCTAAAGTAAATATTATTGAAGTAAATATTGAATTAATAAGATGCAATGCACATAAAATTAGATATATTAAAAAAGTGTGTGAAAAAAACTTTCAAAAATCTGGATCATTTAAAGTGCATATTTTATGCATGATCTATTTCATCATGCCTACCTAGTGCATGATATTGATGGACATCATTTGACATTTTAAGATTATCAAGTTACTTCGGTTCTCTACATATTAAGATTGGATTTTTGCTTGGAATTTCAAGTTTTATGTCTCAAATGCAAGGGCTTTATTAGAGGAGCAACTTAACAATAAGCTGTAAGGTTATAGCTTGTTGAATTCGTATGTGTGGTGGTAGGAAACGATGATAGTAACCCGTGACTAATGATATGGCATCGATCAACAATTACATAATAGTTTTCTTTTTTTTTTTTTTGACACACAATAAAAAACCATTTTCCCTGTTTTCTATTGTGATTCTGTATAATGGCAAACCATCATTATTGGCATCAACTACCGCCTTTGGCTCATACCATCACTTAGCACAAGAAACAAATAGGTAAGTTTGGACGTTGCACCTATATCTACTAACAATAAAGGATGAATAGGCCAAACTATAAGTTTCAAAAAGGCATCTAACCTGGTGAAAGAGCATCCATTTGAAATTATACACAACACACAACTAGAACCGAGGTGTCCAATTGTGATCTAACACATACTTCGCCTCTATCTTTCTGGGAAATGTTTTCATAATGTGTACTCAACATTATTCTACTAATATCTTCCAATCAACTTATGACAGCCAAGACTGTACTTAAGAACTGTGTCGTATTTTTCACATTATATTTGTGATAAACGTAGAAGCTAGGTTCACACAGGCTTATCTATTTTTTTCTTCACTTTCCAGAGTCACTAATTACTTTGACTATTCAACATTAATATAGTAACATTTGACAATTCTAAAGTTCTATTTATAATAAAAGAATAAAAATAAAAACCCAAACAAGGCATTCCACAAAACAAATACACCTAAATCTACAAATGAATGTCGTATGTAGATAAGTGTAAGAATCAAATTAAGTAGTCAGAATTTGCAGCAACCAAACTTTGAAGATTCGTAGCAATGTTAGGCAAATTAGAGCCGTTTTACCACCTAACAAATTAAGAAAATCAACTAATTTATGGTTGTTATTTATTGTGACACCCCATGCATAAAACTTAAAATAATTGCATGGCATGCATGCATTGACCAGATTTGATCTACCGATAATTTGCGTCCGATTAATATATCAAACTAATCATTGAAGGTCAGGTCCCCACAAAAGTAAAGAGAGGGGAAGTGGATCAAAAGGGTATCATCATAATAAAGGGGAAAGGAAAAGAAAAAAAGTTTCACAACTTGTAAAGTGTTCATTGACTTGAAGAACCCTAGATTCAACAAAAGGCCAAATAATACCTAGCGATCTCCATTAAAGTGCGGCTCATCCGGTGAGAATTCAATGGCACGGGTGTTTAATCCACAGAGAACCGAAAAAGAAAAAGAAGTATAAGTAAAGAAACAACTGAGTAAGTAAATAATCACTAGGTTTACTAGGAATAATAGTCCGATTTCACCATTTGACGATGAAAATAAGCTCGGTATGTGATTTCACGGCGAATCCTATTTTCTTAAAATCTATGGAAATCTAGTTATTTTTCTTACCCTATTTTTAAGATTCTAATTCCCAAAATAAAATTTACCTTTTGTAATAAAATTATCATTTCAACGTTTTCTCTCCAAACTCCCTTTCCTCCCCTCCCTCCCTCTGTTTTGTTTCTATATCTCTCTCTTATAATTTCATTACTCACATCAAGTCAACTAAAGAAAATAATCGTATTTCATCTCCATTATTTATAAGTTACCAACTATAGTTTATTAATCAAATTTCAAGAAATTGGATTATAAATTTTGATTCTAGGGATTAGTCACTAAAACTAAAAACGAAACAGGGGTTCAAGGTATTATAGTGTAGTTAATATAAACTCTAGTCTCTTCTGGAATGATGAGCAAGTCCGATTCTCTGTCTCTATCATTCTAAAATTATATGGTTGGAAAGAAGAAAAAAAAAGGAGAAAAAGGTGAATAGTAACCATAATAGTTAGTGGAGCAACTTTAAGCCCATAAAAGAATAAGTAAAGAAAATTAGTCGGGCAAAGTAATAATAATATAGTTAGATCCCTACACATTGTTTTGCTATTCGATGCCAATAAGACTTCATTATTTGTGTGTGTGTGTGTCTTGATGTATTATACGACTCCAAAATAGTAACTAGGTGCAGTTAGATCGGAAAGCATGCTAATAGGAAGTGGATCCTTGCATAATGTCTAGACTCTAGTCTATAATAGGAGATTGAAAACGTCGATTGCCCTTCGTAGGGAGCGAGGGGGAAGATGTAAATAATTAGACCTTATTCTATTTAGTTCCTCTCTTTCTATGCAATTTGGATCAAGCCACTAAACAAATCAAATTGAGATAATACAATATTAAATTAGAGTTTAAATTTGAGTTTAATTTGAAATTTTAGTAAAGAAAAGAAGGGTATTGTAAGTTGTAGCAACAAAACTTTAAAAAAATTGAATAACTCACTACTAACATACACTTAATATGCAATATCGCACACATTGTATAAAACTTAAAAGAGAAAATTTTAAAATAACACTAGAAGCATCTAAGTAATTATGTGCTTGCCCTTGCAAAGATAAGACTATGAGTTCAACTTGCAATAGTGTTATTTTATGTTTGCTTGCGTGATGAAGTTGCAGCGAAATGATAAAGAATGAGTCCAACCAAGTTTATCTTTGAGGAACTAATTTTCATTCGCATTGTTGCTTTCTCTTTGTTTTTAACTTTTTATTCTTAATAACTAACAAAATTAAATTTCATTCATTAAAAAAAAAGTTCTCCCAAGACCTTATATTAGTAGGAGTTAGAAAATATAAAGTAGGGCATGAAGCCTTACTCATATCCCATCCAATAGGTACAATTTTTAGGTTTTAAAACTGAAATCTACTTTATCATATCCATAAAACATTCTATAAAACTTATAAAACGTATAAATTTTTTATATTATATTTTAATAATATTAAATCTTTGGGGTCGATTTTCATGATTTTGTAGTTAGTATATTCATCAATTTGTCGTGTAATATTATCATAAAATTACAATATATTATAAAGTTTAGGCCCACTTCCTCAAAATAAATAACAACATCAAATCTATTGAGGTTTGCAAATACAAGAACATCTTATATGAAATATAAACATAATAAGACAAAGCAAACAAAGCTTCAAATGGTCTCAACTCAATCAATATCCACATCTTCGCAAAAATGCAATTTGTCTCTTCACTTCAATCAATATCAAAACATCTTCATAGATAAAGTTATCTTTGTAAAATAAGGAAAATACTAAAATAGAAAATAATTAATTATGGAAAATAAGATAATGAAATAAAGTTGGTATAATAATTAAAAAAAGCTAAATATTAATATAATCTATATTATATTTAATGTTATTAGTTAATAATTTTTATAGGATATATATAAGGTAACATGGAATGTGAAGCCTGTCTAGCTCAAAGTATAAGTTTTTAAAGTGGGTACGGCATATGAAGATGCTTTACACTACCCTACCATACCATGTATGAGCAAATTCCTAAAAATTGTACTCGAACTGTATCCTATCACCTTTAATGCTAACAGGAGAACCTATCCGACCAAAGTAGTAAGATTATTCACCACCCTAATTTATTAGTAATTATACCTAAAGTAAATGATAATTATATCATGAACACTACATATATTTTAACCTTATTACATAAAGTACTACTAAATGATAACCTTTATATTACTCGATATGGCCTCTTGCCAAATTGTAACTTACCCTCTGTTTTTCCCTTTTAATTATCGTGAATATTCTCCGAAATCCTATAATTTAACGAGAAGGGGAGGACAACATAACATCCTTGAAAAATGTTTATTGTGCTAAATTTTCATTGGGATGAAGGCCACGTGTACTTAAGTGTATATAATGTAAATAGATGATTACTTCGGCTAAAGATTAGTATCATTTTTTTTTTCTTTTCAGCTATGATATTTTGTACCAACATCTTTTTAATTGGTGCCCAAATCATCACCAAATATCTTTTCAAAAAGGAACCAAAAAAAAAAAAAAAAATCCGAATCAAACCGTACCTAAACATGCGCAATATCACTATTGATTCATGCATTGCATTGCATACATTTGAATCATTAACTTTCCTATGATTTCATGTCACATTTGACTTGCCCCTAAAGTATAATCTCCAATGTCATTTTATGTTTTTTGTATCCCCCCACTTTTACATATGGAGGACTGCATATTGCAGTGTAAGTGAAAAGAAGGTTGTCATGTGGGGGTGTGGAGGGGGGGTCCGATTCATGGACAAGGATAATGCAAAAATGGCCCATCAATAATCAGGTGATCATGCTTGACAGTACATAGGCGTGCACTTCAATAGTGTTACTATTTCGTCCTAAACGGGCCCTCCAATTATATGATCTCACCTCATGCTCTTTACAAGAAAAATTTTACTCAAGATCGAAGGGTTATTCTCTTAAATATAATATTTTTTAAAAAATATTTTATAAATATTATATTTTAAAAAATTATTATAAAAAATAGATTATTAAAACACATACGGCATATGTACATTTAGTTCATAAAAAAAATTACAATAAAAATACGAATGTCATTCACACCTTCAATAAAAAAAAATTACATTGAAGGCACGGATGGCATCCGCGCCTTCAGTACAAATTTATGAAGACACAAATCGCATTCATGCCTTCAAAACCTATTTTTTGAATAATTATTTCATACAATATTTATGAAATATTTTTAAAAAATTACCATATTTAAAAATATTATCGAATATATAAATACCCGATCTTACTTTATCTTACATGTGATAAGTATATAAACATTCATATCAAAAAAAAAAAAATTCGTATATTGATCATTTACCATAAACTAGATAATCTATAGCCATATCTATTAAACCATAATCAGCACAAGTATGTTT
The DNA here is from genome assembly GCA_037954665.1 of Laguncularia racemosa. NCBI lineage: Eukaryota > Viridiplantae > Streptophyta > Magnoliopsida > Myrtales > Combretaceae > Laguncularia > Laguncularia racemosa. The sequence goes on along the minus strand of JBBMOL010000030.1, from coordinate 3,662,355 downwards.
CCTCCCAAAGCCGTTGGTTCATATTTGATTTGATTAATATATGAATATTCCTGACTAGTTCAGAATCCAGATCCTCTTCCATCCACTTTATGCTGAGTTGTCCATCATTTTTGTCCGGTATAAGTTGAAATTATACAATTTCGGTTCTGTTTTATAAACACACTCATTTCTTGTTTTGTTATTTTACATTTGTTTTATTCACAATAATCATCTGTGTGCGTAAGGTGAAATAAAATAAATTAAAATGAAGAGCTACATTATAGAACTGGGGATTGATAGTATATGTTTTGGCAGAAATTGGAAATACACAACATAGTTAGCTTTATGCACGTTTAGACCCTACCTTCAAAATTGAGCAACTAAATCCTTAAATTTATATAAAAAAAAAGAAAAAAAATGTTTTAAAATCTTATTTTATTATTTTATCTTAAATAAAATAATTTAAAAATACTAAAAGTACCTTTTATGCTTTTTTAGTGGGCAAAATAGTTGTATAATAGACAAAAACATTTTTATTTTTAAGATTTGAAGGTTTAAATATTCAATTTCAAAGATAAGAAAATTAAATAAATATTAAAAAATATATAAAATTTTATTTATAATTTACCCAATATATATGCTGCTAAATTTTTTCTTCACGTGGCATAAATGCACTGAGTAGCATTGTGCTCAAAATCAATTCCACATAAGAGAAATGATGTGAAAAACGATGAAAGTGGAGAACTGTGTGATCTTAGCGCATTAGAGAAGATTTTTAAAGTGGGGACAATACTAAAATTATTATCTAAATTTTAAGTATTTTTTTTAAATTTGTATATAAAGTTTGAAATTATTAAATATCATACTCTACTAAATTTTTACTTATTAAATTCACTACTTCATCTCTAATTATTTGCACTTTATACTTTTCATTCCATTAACATTTATCACATTATCTTTCTCAAAATGACGAATGTGATAAATTCAAGAAGTAAAAATTTAATTAGGTACGATATGTACTAATTTTAAACTTTATTTATAAAATTTGTCAAATGGAAACTTAATTGGGTATATAATACTTTGTAACTTCACATTTAAGTGTAAAATAAAAAAACCTACCAAAGCTCAAAATAGTACCCTTTTTTTTTTATGTTAACCCTTAAAGTGAATAGGGGAATTAAAACCTCAAGTTCAAAGTAAGAATAATGAAGTCTGAGAAAATATCATCTCATCATGTGAAATTAGATTTAATGCTAGAACTTCCTTTATAAGAATAATTAATGGGGTGAGAGTAATGCACAGTAATCAGCTCAGTATGGGTCATTTTGATTGTCAATGATGGAGATCAATGGGTTAGAGGCAGAAACGAAATGAAGTGAACCTTGATCTAAATCGCAATTAAAGTTTCTTTTTTCCAAGTCAATAAGAAAAATCATGTCCTAAAACATTTTGGTTAGGAATGATGACTAATACGAACAGCTCTTTTCTTGTAATTTTGAAGTCCTAAACGCACATGGAGTCCAATATTATTGAGTTTAAGTTTAGCTAGAAAACTCAAAGTTCAAGTTTTTCTAAATTAAGCCTATTTAAAATCGTTCATACACAAAAAAATGATACCCCATTCAACTATATATAGTAAAACTTAAACTCGACTAAATTTGATAGAAACTAACATTAATAACTCAAGTTTGATTAGTTACAAATTGAGCTAAATAATTTGAAACTAGAACTCCAATATTATTAATAAAATACTATGGTGATTTATATTTGAGATAAACTCAATTACAGTGTTAAACAAAAAAAAAATCAAATAGCGCACTAGCTTGTTTATTTCATTGATAATTTTATATATATAATAGTTTTCCTTTAATCCGATTTGTTAAATGGCTAGATATCTCCATCATCCAACTTCGAGAAAACAAATTCATTATGAATAATACATCACATAGATTTCAACATGATAGATACTTATAAATAAATATTTGATACTTCATCAACAAAAAAAATAAATAAATATTATGAATGGTTTTAAATATTCATATATATCAAACTTTTATTTATCTTTATGTCACAATTCACTTAATATATCACATCCTTAAAGAGACAACTTAAAAATATAGATCAATTATAAGTAAATATTTCACGCAATTCACAAAATACATTATACCAAAGAGATAAATATAATGAACGATGATTTCATACACACGCACACGCACGCACATTAATTATAAGCACATATAGGTCAACATTTGGCAACTACTCTTGCGCCAATATGAGAAAGATTAGCACTAAAGGCAAAATTGAAGGGACAACAAATGACCTTAGTAGCTGAGTGGAACCTAATTAGATATGAGAGATGAAATGAAGATCTTTCAATGCCTTCATATGTTGCGTTACTTTCTTAAAAAGGTCTATTATGGTGACTTGTGTTTTGGCTATTTAGGCACATCGATCATGTCAGAAATCGTGGAGTACGTGATATCGAAGATCTCGTTGCATTAATTCAATGCATGACAACAATGGATCCTTTCACACCACAAATACATCGATGTAGGTTGCCATCGAAACAATGGTCGATTTGAAAGCGTGGTACTTGAGAGTATTTACACACTAGTCAAAAGCTATGAACAATCGAAGATAGTAGGTGACATATCGGCCCTCATCCATGATTCCATCGATTACATCAAGTTATGCTTGAGTAGAAAGCAAATAGAAAAAGAGGATACATACTTTACTTCTTCTTATTTTCTATATGGTATGATTAGTATAGATATTATATTTATATTTTATATATAATAAAAATATTTTTGAAAACTTAATCATTCTTATATTTAGAAAGATATGATTCTATTATCTAAACGATTCGTTATATCGTATAACTGTTGAATTCATCATTCATACATTATTAAGTGGAATTCATTGGTTGGATGGTTTACTGAACAGTCCAATCCAATCAACAGAAGCATAGATTTAGCCATAGACTGAAAGCTTTGGCACTCACCAAACAGTACAAGGAAAAGATTGCTAAATGCCAACCACAAGAAGAGAAAAAGGGTATATAATCTCCTTGCTCTAAAGCTTTTCATTACCGAATAGTCCAAAAAAGGAACAAGACCACATAATTATACCAATATTAAGTATTGTCTTAAATATATTATTTGACTTTTTTCGGAAATTTTGATGGGATTGTGAAATCTCTTGTGGTCCCAACGGGGGGGCTCGCACAATAAGTATGCAAAGAATTAGGGTCAATAAGCTACTTACCTTAGGACAACCTGTCATATTCTTTACACCATTTCTCCTTACTTGAGCTAATGGAAATCATCGTCTTCCTGTATCATCAAAGATGGGTTGATCCCTAAAAAAATAGATTAAAAAAAAAAAAAGGTTTTTCACGGTGATCTCTCCTTTCTCGTTATATGTTTCGTATCTATGCGATCTAAAAGTAGCTTAGCAATTGATCCAAAATCACCATTTTACATTTCTTTTATAAACAGGGCAAAGAGACAAGCTAGAAAGGAGCAAACTCAGGATAGTGAAAGTGAGGAGATAGACTTCTTTTAAATATTACTATTATAATCAATGATTGATATTATAAAAGAAGAAAATAATGACATAACGATATGACACAATGTTTTAAAATCTAAATAATCTTAATTATTAATTTATAATCTTAGAAAACTTTAAACAAAATAACTTGTGAAGTTTAAATCCCAAAGTGAGGAAAAAGAAATTTTATAGGATAGAAATATAAGGAATGATAAAAAAGTAAAAACTATTATAAACTATAAAATAAATGACGTAATTCCACATTAAATGTTCAAAGTTATGCCATGGAATCATGCCCAAAATCTAAAGAACATGGCAAATCGCCACTCATTTTGTTTTAATATAGGTAAAGTTGCATAAAGTAATGTAGCTTCAATATTCTCAAATTTTCCAAATTTTTTAAAATTCATAGAAACCTAAAATACAAGACGATTCGAAATTGATAAACAAATTACTCAACAAGTAACTTAACCAACTAGCAATAAATAAAGGTCATGCTCATTCCACACCTTATAATACACTTAAGTAAATGCATAAAATCACCACATAAGCAAGTAAGTTCCAATGCATGGTTTCCTTGCTTCTATCATTTCACACTTTAATAAGCTATAGTTATTTCATTTGGTTTCTCAACCCAATTTAGCTAATGGTCATTGATCTATGCTTTCAAACCTTGCCACTCATCAGGCAACAAGAACTTAGAGATACCATTCCATTTTGAGTTTCCAACCCGTGATATCCACCATAAGCATATACATGCCTACCTATCTCAAATAGGCCTTAGTGCTAAATCCATAATTGTAGTTGCTTCCTCCTAACTCTCATTCACACTTATGCAACCATTGTTGGTTGGTCTATAAACATCCTATATAAGACAATATGCATCCCTCGTCTTATTCTCTCATCTTCATTAAAATTTCACTACCCACTTAATGACAATTACCAATTATCTCATGGTTTACATATGCTAACCTGCAGCAAGCAAGATGTGCTTATGTCTAAACCCAACGTCATCATTTCATTATAATTTCTCAACCCACTTGAATCATCGTTGTTGTTTAATCTATAAACGGTGTACCTTATCCCACATTGAGTAAAAAGCATCATGCAACATGCCTAACTAGTTAACAATCAACAACTCAACATGCATTATCAAAATTAAATCTAAACTAACTCCATTATCATAGTGATACTAACTGCAAACACAAATGACAAACAAAGGGTATCGATATGACACGCTTAAAGCATTTGAACTTGCCACTAGTCCCATTTCCAATTAACTAGAACAAAAATTAACATTTAGTTATGTTTCTAACTCGATAACCTAAAATTTGATCAACCTCTTATAGAGTTTAGAAGGTTTAATTTTGAGCTTCACACAATTCAATTGACTAAGTCTTCTCAACCAAACAACTTAAAGGGCTAAAACTCAAACCTAGATTAGTTTAATCAACCATTCACATTGTTTGACTAATTGAGCTATTAATTAATCCATTTTTTTTCTTTGATTAGATTGATTAGCATGACTTATAATTTAGTTGAGCATTCTAACATGGAATGCTTGATTTCTTGTTCTTACCCAAACAAATGGATCACAATTTGAATTTTCTAAATTAAAAAGACTCAAAATTTTGCAATTTGGTTGCCCTACTTCTCCTTTGATTTAGCTATAGATTTTTATTATGTTTGTCTTTCCTAAGCTCACTTATTCTTATATTTTCATTTGAATACCTAGACTTAAATTACTTTTTAGGATCTCATTTTCTTATTTGTTAAAGACTTCTCTATGTTATACCCATTATGCCTTAACTCATTTTTACTATATTCATAACTCAATTATTGATGTTAAATCATTAACTTACATCCAAATCATGCATGGAATGATCCACCTATTTCCATATAAATCAAGGGCAATAACCTATAATGCATATTTAATGCAATCGATTTGTCATGTGAATCCCCCATCCTAGTTGCTTCTATCATTCTAGAAGGTCACATTAGTTGTGTAGTTATATTAACTAGTAACTACAATTGACAATCTCAAATTATTATACCATGTTCTTAGTTGGCTAAAAAAAGAAAAATAAGATCTAAAAAGTATATATTATGAATCAATTGTACTAAATTGATTTGAATTGCATTAGATGCTTCATTTTATTGAAAATAAAATTAGGAAATGAATAGAACAATAAAAGTAAATGACAACTAATAAAACAAAAAAAAAAAAGCTTAGAAGAGGTAGTATAATAGGAAACAAATAAAATGAAAAGCTATGAAGCTAATAAAATCAAATTAAATAAGAATCTAACTAAAACACAGGAAAGTAATTAAAAGAAAGAAAAAAAAGAAACATAAGTTGCTTCCTTTATGTGTCACATCACACAGATTATTTTCTTGTAACTTGCATGCAACTACAATAACAGCTAGTCATGTTGATATATAATGAAGCAAAGCAATATAATATAGCAACCAGTTGTTGTTGATCATGATTAAATATATCTGAAAATACAAGTGAATATCACTTTTACATCAGTCTATTTCTTCTACCACCTAACACGTAACAATTTTTTTTTCTACTTTTTTTTTTTTTTACCACTATCTATATTCATATTATTTAATTTGAAAAATCCTCATTGTAGTGTAATACTTATATTAGATAAATTAAAGCCGTCTATATATTAAAAACTATTGTCCAAACGCTTACTGTTGTAAATATTCATACCCACCCATCTTTCTTTATGCGATTCTTTTTCTTTTTTCTCCTTTTTGTCTTTCATTATTGATCGTTTTCATCGAATGTGTTGAATTTTATTGTAATTACTTTTATAAAGAAAAAATTGAAGTGTTAAAGGTGAATATTTAAGTCCAAATTCAATAGAGAATGAAGTATATTAATGGTATAAAAAGGAGATAAATATTTTTAAAAATAATGTAAATAGAGGTATCATTATAGTATTTTTATAATACCATTGAATATTGTTTTTATGATATTTATCATGTTAAATAATTTTTTTTATTCTCTATTTAAATTTGCATCTAAATATTTGTTATTCCTGATGTGACTTTTCCATATTTTTAAGGCATCAAAATGCGAGTGCATCATTGAATGAATTATTATTCTAGAGATGCAAGAAACACACCATACGGAAAAGCCTAAAATATTCCTAATGTACATATGTCCAATTGTTTGGACTGGTTACAAGATTTAAATAGCTAGATTCATTTTGAATGTTATAGGAAGTTCTGAATTGATAGGTTAAAAACGAAATTGGTGAATAGTATAAATAACGCACATTAAAAGTTTCAAAAACCTTTTACAAATTATTAAAAATAAATAAATAAAGAGGCAAAGTTCAAAGTTTCATCTTATCTCATTTACGAGTTTCATCTTATCTCATTTACGATAAAGTGTAAATTCATTTCTGTTCACTAGGGACATGCTACTTTTGACCTTAGATAACCTTTTTCTGCCCTTGTTGTTTCTTAGGTCAATTATATACTTATGACTAGAAATGAAGAAGGCAAAAAAAAAAAAAAAAGAAAAGAAAAGAAAAGACAGCAGAAAGAATGGAGGAGGCTATAAATATTGACCCCTAAGCATTGGCATTTGGCAAGTGCTTTTGCTTCAAACAACTCCCACCAATTGGCAAGTAGAGAAGAGAGAGAAAATGTTTGCAGCAGAAAATGGGCTTAAAGGAGACCCCAGATTGAAGGCCATATCAGAGTCTATAAGAGTAGTTCCTCACTTCCCAAAACCAGGTTTTTGTTCTTAGTTTTGTTTGTATTATCATGTTATCTTTTTGGGCGAATTCCAAATATATACCCCCCAACTAGAAGTCAGGTTCGAATAGACTCTAAACGCTTAAAGATACTTATAATTTTATATAACTTTTGAAAATATGGATTGATTGCTACTGTCAAGCCTAAAGTTCATTGCTATTATAAAGCAAAGCTACGCTTTAGGAATTTCGGGAAACTATCACACCTAGCCTATGGTTGTGTCTGAAATAATCCTTTTTCTTTATAAAAAAACTATCATCCCTAGGCTATGGAAGCAACTATGAGACCTCTAGAGACTTACAGATATTGCGGTAAGTGGTTCAAAAAAGTCTGTCTTGTGATTCAAACATGATCATCTTCGTGACAGTTGTTTCTGTTAGTTTAGTTCGTTCTGTTAATGGTTGTATCTTCACTTTCTGTATTAAGGTGGCTTGTTTTATATATATATATATATATGTGTTTAACCAAGCTTCAATGGCTGCACAACCGCAAATGAGAAAAGAATTATGATTTTCACACTCTTTTTCTGTGTCAACTCTTCCAGGTATAATGTTCCAAGACATCACAACGTTGTTGCTCAATCACAGAGCCTTTAAAGATACGGTGGACATCTTTGTTGAACGTTACAGGCATATGGGCATATCAGTTGTTGCTGGTAATATCTCCCTCCCTACAAAATTTAATACCACAACAAGCCACTATAAAAACTTTAAATCTATAGGAATAAACCCGAATTCAGTAATTCACAGTTTCAAACATATTTCCCACAGTTCACATCTAGACATCCAGATAAAAGAAATTATAAAAATTCCATCGTTCCACCAAAGTGTTTATATATAATTAATAGGAATGTGTTAAGAAAATAACTTTCTGTCAGTAAATGCCCACTAGTCTAAACAGTCTAGATATTTACATTTTATGTTTTTGCACTCTTCTCGAGTTATATTCTAATAAATTTAATCGTATAACTCATTTGTTTGAAAGTTAAAACTTGTAAATACATTATACATATAAAATTTTATATTCTATTTTTCGAACATGTCAATAAAGTATTTTATCTAATATTTAACTCATCACAAATAGTTACCTACTTTTTTTTTCGTGTCCGGCCTTTGGAAAAGAAGAAAAAAAAAAAGGGTTTTAGGAGGGTGTAGCTATCATTCCCAAAATGTCACGGTCATTCTTTAGCTAATCTATCAGGATAAGTGGCATTAAATATTTACGTCAAGTGGTGGCTTTTTCTAATATATCTTTTGCATAAAAATTGAAATAAGCTATATCATAAAGTGAAAGACAATAATGAGATCTCTTTATCCATTAAAATCTTCTACTGTTGAAAAGTAATGAGTAGGTAAGATAGGATTTTTTTATTTTTCTATGGCCCTAAAACCATGGCCTAGGAGTTTCAAGCCCATAGCTTACTAACTTTTTATTATTCTTTGGATTACGATTGATTCACAATAGATGTGGCTAATTATCATCCTTAAGCTCCTTAACTCTTCCACAATAATTTACTATACCTGGGGACCATAAAAGAGAGATAATAAGGATTATATAATTGAGTTGTGAAGTTGATGTGAATCTTACTTCATCAATTACAATCCAAGTCATCTAATATGCATGTTAAATACAACTAGTCATCTATGTTTTAAGTGAGTCAAATAAATTGGAACTTTGCATTATTATCTAAGTAGAGATTCAAAGGGCATCTAATAAGCGGAGGACCATAATAAAAGTGCTCTAAATGATGAATATATTACTTATTTGACTTTAACCCCAAGTTGAAGATACTATGAGAATATTGATCCACTGAGAACTGAAACTAATTTCATTTCTAAAACTTATTAGTACCTGAGAGCTCTTGAAATTACTATAAATATTCGAAAAATCCAAAACTTCTATCGTAACGAATGTCCAAGATACGCGGAGACTTTCCATGGTTACATTAGCATGTCAAAGTTATGATTACCTGGTCAACATTCTAGTAAGCATTGGATCATAGTATGCCAACCTTTTCAAATTCTGTTAATGTTTGTACTGCGTCTTATCTTGTCGATAATGTCAAAATGGATGCAGGGATTGAAGCCAGAGGATTCATGTTCGGACCATCAATCGCTTTGGCTATTGGTGCCAAATTCGTCCCTCTCCGAAAACCTGGGAAGTTGCCTGGTATTTATGTGCAAAAATTCTTGCATCTTTGATGTCTTGAAACTTTCTGTTTGCTACTTCACTAGCACTGAGTAAAACTTTAGGAGTCATTTACTCTTGCACTCTCACAAGAAAATAGGAAAGATTGGAAGAGGGATCAAATTCAGAAGTAAACTAATCTGTCTATTAGGGAAGTTAAATATTTGGGACGAGGAATTATGCCATGGCCATGTTTTGGCTCTAGTTTGTCCTAAGATGGTTACTAAAAAGTGTGAAGCTATCATCCTAATCAATAGAGACATCTTTGAGCAGCCAATGCCATGGGAATAAGCAATGAGCCTACCAGATCCCCGAACCTGTCTGATCTGATCCTATATGGTTGGTAGGCTCCAAGGTAGTATCAGACACAATAGGATAGCTGCCACTTTTAAGTTTTTGAAATCTGCTCCCATAAGGTAAGTGTGCTGTGTACTAGACATAGTCTCTTGCCCACCATGGAATTTGTAGGAACCATTTTCAAATGCAACCATAGTTTAGTGCTACATACATAAGAGTCCTGCTGATATGGTTTTAACATGCTATGTGAGTTCTGTGGAGTCCACTGGCAGCTGGCTTCCATTTTTTCCAGGAACAATCATAATGAGCAAGTAGAACCATATTTTGCTTGTTTTATGTTCAAAAGTATAGTCTAATTCCTCACAAGAATGATAAAATCATTTTATTACTTTGCCTGTCTGGAGCAATTCTTGCATAGACCAAACCCAATATCAACTAAATGATTCAAACCCTTGCAAATGTGAGATTCACCACTTTTTCAGGTGGATTTCACGGGTCAAGGGTTCAAAGCACTTGATCATGGTCTATACAAAAAACTTTCTGCTGTCAGTAAGCTCTTACATGAGGCTTAAAACTTTTGATGGTTTGTTTGATATAGGGGAAGTCATTTCGGAGTCATACATCCTCGAGTATGGGAATGATTGTTTAGAGATGCATGTTGGTGCGATTCAGCCAGGGGAACGAGTATTGATCATTGATGACTTGGTAGCTACAGGAGGGACTCTTTCTGCAGCCATAAGACTTGTAGGCAAGTTGTTAAGCCCTTCGATAGCACAATTTCCTTTTCCTTTTGGTACTATTTGTTGTGACTTCCTCGACTAAGATGCATCATCTGTAACTCTTCTATCAACTAGAGCGTGTTCGAGCTGAAGTAGTCGAGTGTGCTTGTGTGATTGGCGTGGTTGATGTTAAGGTAATCCTAGTAAAACTGTTCTTGCATATTCTTATTGCAGGTATTAGTCATTCTAGCTCAGGCTTGAAAATTTGAATCTGCTTCTTTACTTAAGGGTCTGGCTGTTCATGGAAAACATTTTCCCGACCTTTTTCAGCATTTTTTATAATCAAAATCTTAGGAATATCAAATATTATTGTCACAATCTCAAAAGGCTATTGTAATTGGTGACTCAGTTTCAACGTAAGATTTTAGATAAGTAGGTTGAGATATCAAATCTGGTTGCTTTTTGGTATCACTAATAAAGTCAGCCAGCCGCTTAGAGAGATGCATTACATTGCACCATAAGAAGTCGCGCAACACTTACATGCTCATTGAATGTTCGGCAGGAAGAATATGAGCTCAAAGGGAAGCCATTGTACATTCTTGTGGAACCTCGCCAATGAATGGGTTTATCAGGTATTGAACTCTTCGTTCCCCCTGGTCAACCGCAAGCATAGTTGCATCACTTCGTTTAACTTAACCAAGTTCTTGTATCAAAACATGTTATTGCATCTTGGCATCTAAATCAGAAAAGGACTTTGACCTCCATTTCCAATATGATCATACCAATATAGCAGTCTTGGTTGTATGAAGCCAGTATAAAGGTTACAATGACAGCACCAGAATTGTAGGAATGAGACCAAGAACATTAGGGAATACAGTGGTATCCCCGGAAGCAATCAAAATTACTAAGACACCTTGCCTATACTTTTCTCATACATCTCAAAAGGTGAAAATGGTTCAGTACAGAATGTGAAGATGATGTTGGTCTAACATGGTAGTTTCAACGCAGGGATCCTATTAGGTTTGGTGCAGCTGCAGCATCAATTCAATTCAACTATAGTGGTGGAGTAAGCTTGGCAAGAAAAATCAACAATTCAACCTCAAACAAAAGACGATGAGCACATCAAAGATTATCAGGCATTTACTATGCCTTACTCTAACAAATAGCAAATATCCTGGCAAGGAGAAATATTGTCAAACAAGGCCAGCAGGAAATTACAATAAGGAGCGCAAAGCTGATCGTGTTTTAGATACTTAAGCCAGGATCTGGAGAGCCAATTTACCAACATTCTAATCAAATTTGATCAGGTTCTGCAGCATTCGGATGAGGGAAACTTTGTAAGATGTATAATGACATGTTGGTTGACTAGTCATGTTACAGCTTCTGTATCCTTGTCTGAAAACTGTTGATTCCATGTTGGAACAAGAGGCCTGTTCTGTTCTTTGCCTGGAATTGTGATAATCTATTTTCAGTCTTAACCATATTAAAAGCATTTTAAACATGATTTTCTTTTTTACAACGGAGATCCTTTTTTCAATAAAACTGGTAAAATGGGGTAGTTTCCTTGAGATTATGGAGAGAGGGAAAGACACGATTACGAAAGAAATGAGCAGGTAGCAACTTGGTGAAAAATGATTCGTTTAGGGATTATAAGTTAGGGGTAAGCAACATCATATAAAATTTTGATATATCACTCATCATATTCAAAAAGCTACCATGATTAACTATCTCGTATATTATAAACCCGTATTCACTGCTAAGTGATTCTTGTAGCATATCACTCTCATTGAAGCCTTTCTCAAAGTTGATCCTAAATTTCCTCCTCCTTTTTTTTTTTGCGTTATAATCAAAATGTTTCAAAATATTAAATAGAATCAAAATGGCATGCGTTTCAGGAGTTAATTGAACATTTTAAAAGATTTAGAACTTAAGTATTTAAAAAGAAGAAGAAGAAATTTCAACACTCTTTAGGAAAGGAAAAAGAAATAAAATATTCTTTAAAAAAATCTTAAAATATTTTACAGTTGAAAGTATTCCAAAAAATATATCAATTAAAATTAAAGGTATCCAATATTTGATTTTAAATTGACATGATATCAGGTGTTGAACACCCGATATTACTTTTTGTACTAAAAAATCAATGTTCAACACACAATTTTAATTCAAAAAAAAAACATTAGATATTGAACACCCAATGTCAAGCCAACTTAAAATCGAGTTCTCAACATCCAATTTTAAGTGATATGTTTCTTGAATTATTTTTCAGTTTAAAATATTTTAGGGATTTTTTTTTTTATAAAGAGGAATATTTTATTCCTTTTCCCAAAGAGGGTGAGGGGACAAAATTGTAAAACTCCCAAAGTGAAAAGAGAGTGGGAATTTATACTTGCATCAAGTGGAACCAAAATAAAAGCCAAATTAGAAACAAATTAGCCGAATAGACCTGAAAATTGAAACAAGATAAAGGCCCTGTTGTCCTTTTTGTTCTGTTATTGCAGAAAGGCCCAATGAATTTTTGTGAAATTCTGGGTGGAGCCATCATTCATCCATCTAAACGAGCCGAAAATATATATATATATATATATATTGTATATATATTCCCACGCTTTAAATGGAATCGTTCCAATTACTTTGCTTCTTTTTTTTTTTTCCTTTGGCTAACTATATGTCACATAATTGGGAAGAAGGTATTTGAAAATATTCCATTTCAAAGAACAATATTTATGTTAATTAAGCTACAAGACCTTAGATTTAATATTTTGCTTATGTTAAGAATGATTCTTTTATAATAATATAATATTAAAAAAATAATAAGTTTATACTTATTGAAATGTAAGTGTGTTAGACTTTTATAAATATAGATAATATTAGATAACGTGTATGAGCTAGCTCCAATTTTTTACCACACATCTAGCTTTATGATAAAGTTATTCATGAAGACAATTTTGAAATTCCTAGTTGCATAAATTTTGGCTTCATTAGCATAATATGTTGTTAATGCATGTTATAGTTAAACAAATTACTTTTGATAGTTGATATTACGTCACATATTTACAATGCACATTTTTTCTCGAAAAAGAAATTGACAAATATGAGTAGAAAAAACATAAATAAGTGAACATCGAAAGGAATGTAATTCTTGTTTTATATTTGGAAATATATAAAAGAAGTAAAGAAAAATGTCTCCATTTTCATTGTTTGGTTAGCTTTACAAAAGGAAAATGAAGAGATGTATAGTTAATATCCAACAAAATTGTTCTTATTTTATGTTGATGAAAATTATTACAAGGAACAATTTTGTCATTATCTTTTCATTTTCTCCCTTTTTCACTTGTTTCTCTTCAAAATTTGGAAGAAAAGAATTGGATTTTAAAGTGAAAATATTTATACTCATTGCTACCAAGTTCCACCTATTTTCACGCTTTACTTAACTTTACCAAACACAAGATTTCCTTCCATTTCCATTTATTGCTTTTTTTATTTTCATCGATTTCATCCAAGCCAAATACACTATTAATATCTTTAGATAATAAATTATGATTCACTTTGTGAATTGATTTTTACAAATTGAGTTTGTACCATTTGGAAAATTTTCTAAATCAAATGACACAATTTGGTTCAAAAAGCTAAAAAATACAAAAGGACAACTTATGATATGGTTTGGTTTGGCACGAAAATGGAACAAAAACAAACCGCACTATACCTACCCCTCTCATTTAGAGATATATAGTTCAAGTTATTGATAAATTACAAATATATCAACTAATCTATTGGTTAGTGTTAAAACCTTATAACACAATTGGTATGAAGACGATTCCTCTTTAAGAATGAATAGGCTCAATCTTCCCTCCCTCATCAATTGTGCATCATGTATTTGGCTTGAAAAAAAAAACTATTGGTTAGATACACATAAATTTCTAAACTTTCGAAATATAACTTCATGTTTTTATTACTTTTAAAACTATGTACATATGCATCAAACAATTGTTAAAGCCTCAATATAATTGCTATTTATGGTTTTTTAGTATTGATTTTAGAGTTTTGACAATAATTTAGGGGTTATTGACATATTAATATATATATATAGAGAGAGAGAGAGAGAGAGAGAGAGTCAAAGGTAAGGCCATACTCATACCTAAGAGTTTTGGAAAATTATTCCCATTTAACTAATTATTTAGGGAGTGCATTGATAATACCAAAATTACTTTACTTTAATCTTTTTTGAGATGTTATATACACATCCACAAGTGATAGTAAGACTCCTTTATTATCTAGTATGAACATACAATTTTCCTTTTCTATAACTTATTTTGCTTATTACATGTGAAAAAGAGAGAAGAAGAAAAAGAAGATTGTTGTATACAACTTTTAAATGACAGCCAACCCTACGTACTAGAGCATGTTTCGATAAGTTCTATATTTCATTAACATCATTCAAATTCTTGTTTAAGTATACAATTTCTAAACTACCTAGTAATGCAACCAAGATGGATTTTATATGGATATAGTAAATCATGTATCCATTCTATTACCTTATAGGGTTACTTGAAACCCATTGTAAACCTTATAGGGTTTTTTACTAAATATCTAAAATTAAATTGATAAGCTCAATAGGGAACCTGCTTCTGGACCCACTAAAAAGAATGAGATAGAAAAAAAATTTTCTATTGATCATGGGTACAAAATATGAGAGCTAAGATGAGTTTAGATCTAAATGATGAGGACTAGGTTTTGTTCTTTTGAATTGTTTATTAAAAAACATATATTTAATTTTATAAATTTAATTAGATTCAAGTTTTCAAATGAATTCAAGATTTGTCCCAAAATCTAACTTGAAACCTTATAAGTTTTTTTTAAAAAAAAAAAAAAATCTTAAACCTTATAGAACATTATCCTATGGAACTTTTACCATATTAAATACCTTATAACACCCCTTAAAACTACTTGCCAAAAAGGCCTACAAGTTCATTAAGTTCGGTTAGGATAATTGATGATGAATTGTAACTAATAAAAGTATAATAATATTATGAAAAAAAAACTAATAAATGTATAAACCCACATTGAAGCATTAACTACATCTTCTTTTAGTTTGTTAAAATGAAAAATAAAAATTCAAAAGGTGAAATAAAATTGGAAGTAAATACACTAAAATTCTTTTATGTTTGTGAAATTTTAATTAATTTTTTTTATATTTCAAGGAAGTTGTTTAAATCATTTATTTTTATAACTTCACATCAAATAAGTCATTCGATTATTATTTTCCTTTATAGCTTTAGAATACTGACAATATCAAACCTACAACATCAAACTTAGCACGGTGATATGATGGAGACACTATTAAGAACCTTTCTATCCAATTCACTGTTAAGACTTTTCAACAAAAATTTATTATCTAAAATTAGTGTGAACTCACTAAAATAATATTATTTTTTAAAAAAATTATAAAATAAAATACTCAAAAAAATTATTCAAAAATTAGTTTGCAAAGGTGCAGGGCAATTTGTACTAATGGCTTTACACCATTTGCGCATTTAATACAATTTGCTAATTTTTTTTTTTATCATTGAAAATTTTTATTAAGAAAAATTATGTAAAGAAAAATGATTTTTTTTGTTTAAAAGTTTACATAAAGAATAACAAAAAAAAATAATGTTCATAAATTTAAAAACTGTAAAAATTGATTTAAAATTTATTAAAAAAATTGTTTGCACCCTTTTATGCTTTATTTTATAATATACAAAAAAGAAGAAAAAAAACTAAGTTTATATGTCATAACTTCGTCTCATTTTTTTCTTTATCAATTTAGTAGCTAGTAGCCATAAAAACATAGAATTTTGACCCTTATAAAAAAAAAAAAATAGCAACGTAGTTTGATCCCAGCTATATTGACTTAAATCAATCTTTTTTCGATATATTATGAGCTCTATAACTTCACATGAATGAAAAGTTATAACCATTTAAAGTTGAAAAAACAAATCATATCAACATCGGGTTTTTTTCTTCTTTTTTTTTCATATATTATAAGATAAAGTATAAAGGGATGTGAAAAAAATTTTAATTTTTTTTTTATAATTTTAAAATTTATGAAAATTATTTTTTTGTTATTCTTTATGCAAACTTTTAATTTCTTAAAACAAAAAATAGAGAAAAATTGTCATTAGAAAAATTCCATGATAAAAAAAAAAAAAGCAAATTGTTGAAGGCACAAACATAGTGCACGCCTTTAATACAATTTGTATTGAATTCACGCCTTTAAGCAATTTGCTTGAGGGCGTGGATCATGTATATGCCTTTAATATAAATTGCCGAAGGCGCAAATCAGATATATACTTTCGCAATTTATTTTTGAAATAATTTTTCTGAGTACTCTTTTTCGTAAAGTAAAAAAATATATTATTTTAGTGAATTCCCCCAAAATTAGGTGTCTACCATTTTAACATGCCAATTTATGCTTTTGTTTGAATCAATTTTTTTTAATTGTCTTATGGCTATTTAATTTGTATTTGATTTATATTTATTTGAATCAAGATATTTAAATAATTATCTAATTTATTTCTACTTTAATAAAGATTTAGTTTTTTAATAAGAGGTATATATGTAATTTTTATATTTTATCTATTTATTTTGAGCCAAATACCCAAATTTGAGTAGATGCAACCAAAGAAT
The DNA here is from genome assembly GCA_037954665.1 of Laguncularia racemosa. Lineage (NCBI taxonomy): Eukaryota > Viridiplantae > Streptophyta > Magnoliopsida > Myrtales > Combretaceae > Laguncularia > Laguncularia racemosa. The sequence continues at coordinate 3,645,178 of JBBMOL010000030.1, read as the reverse complement.
AAAAATAAAGAAGCCAAACACACCTTAAATCTAAATTTTGAGCCACATACCCAAATTCGAGTAGATGCAAAAAAAAAAAAAAAAAAGAGCCAAACACACCATAAATTTGAACACAATCATTAAACCTCAATGAAGTGCATAAGTAGTGTTTGATTAATAAAACAGGTTAGTATTAATAGCATAGTACAAGAATTTACGTACATGATATAAGGTTAATTTTTTAAATTTTATAGATTTATTTATTTTATATTATAAAATAAATTTTAATGCATATAATTTTTTTAATTTAAATCTGGCACTATAAAGATCTTTTTATCTAATAACTTGATTTAACATGTAAACCAAATAATAAACTAAAAAATTTGTTCAATGCTATAATATAAAAATATGACAACTAAGTGATAATTTAAATACTATATATAAAGTTACTTGTTATCTAAAATGATCGCATGCCCTAGGAGGCTAGGACAATTCCATCATTGCTCTAGAAAGTATACTTTATGTTGTAGCATTGGGCCCTTCTTGCCTCTATATTAAGCGTTCTTTTTTATACTATTTGGTTCATCTTATAATAGTTGAAAAATCTCATAGTTTTAATGTGGCAAAGCACCAAGGTGCAACTAAATACTATTTCCAAGTTTCAAAGATTGACAATTATGATATTATAAAATAATACGAACACAAATAAGCATAGAGAGTGAAAGAAAAAAAAAAAGAAATTGACATTGCATGTGATTTAAAAAACATAATTATTATGATATAAATAAATATTTTACTTTATTATAATACAAATTTAATATAAAATAAAATATGAAGATTCTATACCCATCCCTTATATTTAGATTACATATTTCAGATTATATTTCCTTTTATTATCGTAGTAGCTTTATAATCAACCATACTTCACCAAAAAAAAAAAAAAAAAACTTAGAAATTGGTTGTGACTTTATAAGCTCTCCGACCATCTCAGCGCATGATTGCGGCTGCCCAATCGGCGTGAAGAACATTTACACTTTGATTTTAGTGGAGCATCAACATATTATTAAAATTTAAAATAAAATGGAATGCAATCGGTAATTAAATATTAAGTTTATTTTTATATTTAAAAACGTTTATGAAATAAAATGATATAGAATAATATTTATTAAAATTATTATAAATTTATAGATATAATAAATATATTATTTAAGTAAATAAATATATATTAAGAAGTTGAAAATATTATTTAAATAATTACTATTAATAAGAGGAAGTGAGATCGACGTAAAAGTAGAAAGAGGATTCCTTTAAATAACACTTCGAACCAAACATGTGCCAAAAACCCTATACACCATTTCAAACTAGAAAGGCTTTAAGGCTCGTATTATACAAACATTGATTGTATACTAAGATAGAACATGTTCATTCTTTGGTTGCTGTCGTTAATTAGATTGTCTTTTGCATAAATTTTTCCTATACTTTTCTACAATAGTAATTATTGTATTATGAAGCTTAGGAAAAAAAAAATCTCATCGAAATAATACACCCCTATTTGCCTTTTGACTATATCTTAAAAGGTAGTTAAGCTTTACTAGAAAGTCAATGAATTCCTTTACATCTTTTCCTTTACTACAAGGTATAGATTTTTTTTTTAACGAATATGAATTTGAAATATTGGTAATAAAAGTTTGTATAGTTAGGCCATTATATGATATATATCTGTATATTATTTATATTATGTGGTAACTAAATAATAAGAAAAACTCATTTTTGAAGATAAATACTAAAAGGGAAAGAAGTAAAACATAATCAACAAAACTTTAATTCTTCTAATTACCAAATGAAACTTTTTATTAGCTAATCAAAGTTTAAAATCGATTATATAATTTATGAAATAAAGATGTATACAAATGTAAATAAATTTATTTAGATCCTAATAAATATACCAACGGTCCATTTAATTTATGTTATGTTGAATAAAAAAATTTGTCTTTCGGCTAATAGCTCACACGATACTTAATAAGATCTAAAAGAATTTTTTTATTTTTTTAATATTGATTATAGATTTTATAAAAATTTAAATAACAATAAAATTAAAAATATTATTATATTTTACAATTTTTTTTTAACTTTTAACAAATACCAAACACCCAATTTAGCAAATACCCGAACGCTTATTAACATTTTTTTTTATTTTGATTTAAATTAATCACACTAATCCCGACTATGACACAAAACATCTCCACGCGCAATAAACCTCGTTTAAAATCCACACACCCCTCCAATATAAATATTCAAAAAGCTTCGTTCGTTTCTTCGCACTTCACACAATCACATGCTAGCACCACAAAGCTGCACCGTCAAAATAAAAATTTGATAATTTCAATTCAATCCAAAACCCTAACCCTAACCCTAATTTCTTCAAGTAGAATTAGGTGGTAGAGGGAGAGAGGGGAAAGAGAAGAGATAAAGGTTAGGGTAATTTTGAATTGAGAAAAAACAGGACATAATTATGTCTGCAGCAGTGTGTGGAAGCAAGAGATCTTTTTTTGACGAAATTCCTTCTCCTCCTTCACCTCCGATTTCTAAGAAAATCCGCCGTTGTTCTCCGTCTTCGTCTTCGTCATCGTCGTTGCTTGATCGGCTCTTTTCGCTTTTCCCTCACATGGAACCCCAGGTCCATATAAAAATTATTTTAGTTTACCTCTCTTAAATGGGGCTTTCGAGCTGTTTATGTTGAGTTTTTTCTTCTCTTTCTTTTCTTTTTTTTTTTTCCCTTATGAATCGGGTAGTTTTGAGTTCGGTGTTTTGTTAAGTAAAGTATTGAACTTTAAAAATGGGGTCCTGGAGGTGCTTATGCTGAGTTTTGTTGATTTTTCTAATTGGCTGTTTCTGAACTCTATGTGGAGAGAGTAGAGAAAAAATGAAACTTAAATGCATGTGTGTGTGTTTTTAAGACAGAACATGGCATTGGTTTGAAATCGATTCAGATGATATTGTTTCAATTCGTTGTTTTTGAATTTGGTGTTTTGTGAAATAAAGTCTGAACTTTATGTGGAGAGTGAAGAAAAAAATGAGATTGAAAGGTGTTTTTTCTTTACATGACGCGATGACACAATTTGAAATTGACTCGATTTGAATCAGGAGATAAATTATAAGAATTGATGAGGCTGATATTATGTTGAATAGAATGAAATGATTCAAGTTTTTAAGAGTGACAGGACATTATTTTCAAACTAATTGAAAAGTGTTCTGTTTGATTGAATCTATTTATTTTTTTAATATTGGTTCGAATCTGACATGAAATGAGGCTAGTTGGCGGAAGGAATTATGGTGGAGATGACACCATATTGGTTCAAATGAAATGATCCGAAATTGTTTGGCCTGGAGGAAAGATATCTGAAATTGACATGGCATTGGTTTCAAAGCTATGCGTTTATAATATAGATTAATTATATGTGGTATTTTAATCAGTTTCCTGATTTTTTTAACATTTTCTCGAGTTTGAGTTGGCATGAAATTAGGTGACACTTGAAAAGATACGGAGGTAAGAAGTGGTAAAGAAAATTGAAACCAACACTCCATTGATTAAAATGAAATGATCTGAAATTAGCATGACATTGGTTACAAACCTGTATGTTCATTAGATTAATTACATATGGTGTTTGATCTAGTTTATACATTTTTAACATGAGTTTGAATATGACATGATGGAAACTGAATATAAAATAATGACACGAGGAACAATGGTGGATATTAGAAGTGGTAATGAAATCACAAGCTGATACAATATTGACTGAGTCGTTCTTTGAAACTGTTATGATATTGTAAGATAGGATGAATATGTATGGTGTTAAATGGATCTTATTGAATATGATATGAAATGAAATCGATGACAGCACGAGGAATGATATTAGATATTTGAAGTGATAAATTATTGTGGTGGGTGGTTTATGAATGCTAATGGTCATTGTGATTATATTGCTAGGATAAGTACATTAAAGTTTCTATGACTCTTCCGAAATTTGATGAGGTCCTCAAGGTTTCAAGTGAGTTAATTAAGGATGAGTTTCATTGGTCAAGGATTGATTTAGGAAAATTTGTAAAGTATTGTTGTACCTTTGTGCCTTCACACTAAATAAGTCCCTGCACCATCATTTTCTTATAGCTTTAAATTGCATAGTTGTGGCATCCACTACTCCAACTTTGCATTCTGAGAAAGGAAGAAAAGCTTAATTATGGAGGATATTTTATTTTAACCCTTATAAAATCTTTTTTGGTTGATTTTTACAAGTTTATGATCAGTTTTTAGCTATGCCAACGTGCTGGTCAGAGTTTTTGTACGACTTTTTCTTCTTTTTTTTTTAAGCTGTGAAAGAAGAAAATAACAAATGGATTTATTCAGTGTGGGCACAAGCATAGCGGACTTAAAGAACTTACTTGAAGCATAAAGTATTTCATTGAATTTTGACACAAACAAAAAGGGCTTTTGGTATGGTTATCCCTATATTGCTGCATTGTTTGTTACTTTGTTATGGCACATGGTTAAACATCAGTCTTTATATTTTTCAATGGGTATGTCAGTGTCACATTCTTTTTTTCCAATGTCTGAAGGCTTTTCATGGCCCTGAAATTTAGTCCTTGCTTTGTGACTACATGATGTCATTGCCATAATCACTAAAGTTCATCTAGATTTTGTGCACTGTGTTATCATGATGTTCCTTGCTAATGTCATTTTGATGATATTCATCCTGAATGGATTATGGTAATCTTTTGGTCCTGCGGATGATATGCTTAGAATAGGTTCTTATGCTTCTCTTTATAGTAGTCTGAGTATCTGTATTGTAATTTGCTGGCAACAAGTTTCAAGCTAATGAGAGGTGGCTACAAATCTTATCACCTAAATCAGTTCAATAAACTGCTTCATCATAAGAAGAAAAACTGTGATGGTATATTGAAGAAAATCTGATATGATATCCTCGCACTTGATGGCACTTACTATATGTGTTCTTATGAGTAGAAGATATGACAATCATATGTGAATATTATGGAACTGGATGACCTTATTTGCGCTTTAAGGTGCAGAAAGACAAATATCTAATTAGGATTTTACAAACCTGGTGTAAAATACAGTGTATGTTTTGTGGTCTCATGGGGCTAGGAAAAGGGTATGAAAGGTGGATGGGCATCTTAACCTTATGATTTTTAAAGCTTTTAAAAAGAGCTATCTTTAGGGTGAACATAGAAAGAAAACAGTCCAAAGTTGTGTGCTCTCTGATTCCTGCAAATCATATATTAAGATCATTTTTTAATGCCACTTTCATGACAAAACTGTTAGCAAAGCAACATAAAAATTTTGTAAACGGTTGCTTTTGTATTTTTCCTACACTTCAGGAAATAAACTGCATAAAGAGGTTGATGTCAGTTAGAGCTGACATTCTTAAGCAATGAAAATAAGAGACATCCATATCTTTTGCCTTTTCATATTCCCTTCGACTTTTTCGCCTTGTTTTATTCTTGGGGATTGGTGAAAGTTCCCAGTTTGTTTAGCAAGTGTAATTGTTGACTTGAAATTGTCTTTTCATATCATCTTTAGATTTTAGAAAGAGCACTTGAAGAGAGTGGGGATGATTTAGATGCTGCAATTGAAAGGCTTCATGAGCTCTGCTTGGGTTCTGGAGCAGAGAATCGAGGCACTACAGAGGAGTTTAATGAGTTTAACACAAATGCTCAACAAGGTATGTTTCCTTCCCATAGTACATGTTAGGTGCTTATTCACATATATATATGTAACTGTCTTAAGCATTGTGAAATTCAAGGAAGGACAAGGTTTTTTTTTTTTCATATTTTGTTCTTCAAAATGGCTTTGCTTCTATCTTGGTTTTTTGAATTTCAATGCTACATGCTGTTCTTGAGCTGATGGATATTATTTTTTGAAAAAAGATTTGAGTACAACACCAGCACTCAAACCCTATTCTCACTGGGGTTGGCTCAAATAAAGAATTTGAATGATTGCTTATATTTCAATACTTTGTACTGGAATCTTTTATGATTTCAATCTTAGCCAACTCTATTTATATCCATGTTTAGGTGTCTTGAGCAGTGATGGCAATAACCATGATGCTTCCAACCATAGACAAGCACCAAACAACTTACCTGTTGATGGTGCAGAATGGGTGGAGTTATTTGTGAAGGAAATGGTAAGTGCTACAAGTCTGGAAGATGCTCGAGCACGGGCAATGCGAGCACTTGAGGTCTTAGAGCAGTCCATTAATGCTAAAATAGGGGCAGAGATGGTTGAAAGTTCTCAGAAGGTAGGTTATCATTCTGTGTTGCGTGACAAACATCAGGATTTCTTCTGTAAATTGCTACCCATTTGTATATTATTCAAGTATATTCTATATCACAATGAATCTAATGTGAGGGCAGTTAATTCATATTGGCCAGAGGTTGTTGGTTGAATGCTTTGGAACATAGGCAAGAGTTCATCACCATCTAGCATTTTTCACCCAATAAACATACCACAACCATTCTTTGTTCTGTTTTGGGAAAAAGGCTTGCTGAATCATATATATCATCTCAAGCAATTAACACATGCAAACATGCACTAGAGAGTTTTTCAGGCATGCACTGTGCTAATTTATTTTAGGATTGATGCATGAAGAACCTGTACATTTACCATGGAAAGTAGCATGTCTTTGATTTGGCTGACACATTGCAGCTGGAGTACAACTTAAATCATTGCTCTCGTTGTGATTGAGAAGATTGTTGATGGCATTATTCTTTGCTCAGTAACTGCATTGGTACCTTTGTTCTGAGAATTTCAAGAAAGATTTTAGCTTCATCTATGAAACAAAATAGCAATATATCTTGTAAACCTGCCTGTTGTGAGCATTGTTGTACATCCTTCTTGTTTTAATGAAACTTCTTATTTATCCAAAAATAAAAATAGCAATATATCAATAGCTGGGCATCACCTGTATATATGCTCAAGAAGTCTCTGTATCACAGTTTAAATTTTTTATCCTTTATCAGGAAAATATGATGTTGAAAGAGCAGGTAGATGCATTGATTCGAGAGAACTCAATTCTCAAACGAGCCGTGGCTATTCAGCACGAACGTCAGAAAGAATATGAGGATAAGAACCGGGAGTTGGAACATCTCAAGCAATTGGTAGCCCAATATCAGGAACAACTGAGGGTACTTGAGGTTTGTATACAAAGTCCTTGCTGTCCCTTTTTTTCAATTGAATTCTAAGATTCAAAACTCAAAGAAGTTAAATTGTCCTTAAGCAAAAGTAATTCATGCATTCTTTCATGCAAGATTTTTTAACTGTAAAATATGATGCTGCCTGACCCTTTCCACTCTTTCAGGTAAGTCAGAATGTTTAGTTACAGTTTTTCGTAGAGCAGCCACATACTTCTTTTTCCAGAGTACTTAAAATCAACAATTATTCAGGCCTCTGTGTGTGTGTGTGTGCGCGCGCGCGTGCGCACATGCACGTGCATGTTATAAGCCTTTTTGTTGCTTATGGAATTTATATTCTTGTTTTTCGTGCCAGGTAAATAACTATGCCTTGACATTGCATTTAAGACAAGCACAGCAAGGCAACTCCTTCCCTGGACGTTCTCCACCTGATATTTTCTGATTTTGATTACTGTCTGAAATAGCAGTTACGCGGAATAGTTATTGATAAATCAGAAAGTTGCGGTAAAGCCAAGTGGCTGCTTGCAAGTTTTGACATTACTCCTATAAGCCACGTGGCAGACCAAGAAGGGAGAGCTGGAACCCACAACGGCGATCTCAACTCTATTTTTGTCTTCATTTCCCTTTTCATTTGCTTTCTCTATAATTTCGCCTCCATTGAGAAGTGGGATATGTAATGCCACCCATAAGTTGATCTGAGAGCAAGTTGCCAGATATGCAGGCATCTCGCTTCTTCAATGTAGCATCTTTTTCCTCAGAATTTGGCTTGTAATGTTCACTGTTAAGGTGAAGGCATATATAGTGTGCTCATATTTTAACCAAGTTCTTTTTGTCATACCGTCGAGATTGGAGAAGTTGGGTTGTGAAAAGTCTCGACAAGGATTCTATAGTAGGTGCATGATTGAGATTTGACTATGAAGCTAATGCAGTATATTGTATGCAAACTGATTTTTATTGCAATCTTGAAGAGCGATGTCTATCTTCATAGCATTTTGTCATGGACAAGACTGATGTTGAATTAGACAGCTTGTGAAATGATACTTGCCTTTTCTCTGAAAGATCTAGAGGGGTAAATATGGCTTTTACATGTAGAGGCTTATAGAATTTTAACAAGGATGATTCCAATTATCTGGTCTTTTGATCAGATTTTTAATGGTCATCTTAGTCAAAGTCAGAGTTCTGTATTTGTTCTTAGTACTGTTGCCAAACTTCATGATTGTCCCTGATGAACTTCACTGCCAGTTTACTAAAAGAATTAGGGTGGCTGAAAGATGGTAAGGACCACTAGGTATATTCTTGTGATAGATAATTGCTTTCTTCCTTAAACATGCAAGAAGCTAAAGCCAGTAAGGAATTGAAGCAAACTTCAATTGAATCGGGTTCACTTGCTTGTCAGCCAAAAAGCATATACGAATGCAGAACCTCCATGTGCAGCTCAAATAAACTGAGAAACCATGGCACTGTACTATTCAACCAAACATGGTGAAGATGTAATATCCCTTATATCTCGCTGCGTACGGAGTTTGATTGTTACAGAAAAATCTTACTCTAGCCTACTTTGTTTGATCAAAAGCAGTATAGCTACCAGGACAGGAGCTGAAATCATAAGGAGTGCAAAGATGATGTTGGGTTTAGTTATCTCTGGAAAAAGGACACTTCCGTACTTTATAATAGCAGCACCTGCAACTGAACCAGCTCCAAGTTTCAATAGATAGTTCAAATCCTCCTGTTCCATCACAATGCCCTCAAATAAATCAGCACCAGATTAGGAATAACAATTCAATATAAGTGTGATCATAATAGTAGCCTCAAACTTATTAGGGAGGCTAATCCGAGGATGATGGGAAAAAACAATTATAAACGATTTTAAGGCTAGGAAAGTCATGGCAATCGTACGAAAGCGATCTCTAACACGAAGGAAAGTAACATCTGCTAAATCTTAAATCTAATAGCTTCAACGTAAGTCTAATTAAAAAATAACCGAGCTTAGTTGAATTGATACCAAGCATGTTAGGTAATACTTGAAATTCGCCGTAGCTTAAAAATCTAAACGTAATTGTCGAGCCCAAACTTAGTAAGACTCGATTCAATTCTGTTCTTTTATCCTAAATTGCGCGCGCGCGCGCGCACACACACAGAGAGAAAGAGTGAGACCTGAAACGAAGACTGGTCATTGATGTCATCAAGGCTTGACCTTCTGCTTGCAAAAACACGGAAGGACATAAGTGGTGTTGCCCCTGAAGAACAAGAACACCTTCTACTTCCAACAAAACCCATCATTTTCGTTGAGAGTCGGAGATTATAATTGTTATTATTATAATCCGAAGTCAATACGGGGTAGGGTTTGACTAGTGTCGTCGCCATTGTTTCGTTGAGTTAAAGCGTTACCGTCGCTAAAAGCGATACTGTGAAGCGACGATGTCGAGCCTTTTTCAAGTGCCGACTGCCCTTTTTATCCTTTCCTTTGCCGTCCACGTGTTTGCTATCGGTGCCTAGCACAACACTCCTTCAGGGATTAAGGGTACGTTTGATTCATTCATTTTTTAGTGTTCTTTTATATCTATTTGAATAGAGGCAGCTAAAATCAAAGAGGATTCTTATGAAATAAAAATATAATATAATATAATTATATATATTCTTATAAAAAAATATAAATAAATTAGATATAAATCTGATAATTTATATAAATATTATTTTTAAATAAATATAGATTAAATACAAATCATATATAACTCAAATACAAATAAAATATAGAAGAAAAAATTAAATAAACCCTAAAATGTTGGTTTGTATAAGTACTCATTGGTATCCTGATCGAATAGGTTTTAAGTATTAAAGGTCATAGGGTAGATTTCAAATATAAATTTTTTGAAACTTGCTACATAAGTTAAAGTATGAATATAGTCTTCTTACCCTATCTACCTTAAAACCTGTATTGCAAGGTATATAAAGTAATAGTTTCAACATATACTTATATTATAAAATGTTATTAAATAATATTAATAAATAAATTATAAATAAAAATATTCTAATTTTTTAGTAATAAATATTTTAATAAAAAGGGAAAGAAAAAAAAAAGTTTGACTTCATAAGTTAGTAGCCTAAAATGTTAAATCTAATGCCTCACATCTTTCTTTTCTTTATTCATTCTCATTTTCCTCTCTAACTTTAGGTTTTTCACTATTTTGTCTTATTCTTTCTCATTTACTAAACAATAAAATTAAAAAACTTAAAATAATCAAGGTTGATTTTTTTAAAAAAATTTCACATTTTTAATGAGTTACATGAATTTTGCATATAAAAAAACTTATAATATCACATATATATTTTTTTAATATTATATAAATTTAAAATTTATAAAAAGAAAAGTAAAACTTATAAATTTCACATAATACCCTACAAGGTATAGGATAGTTCTATGATACTACAAAATAGGTTCCAATTCAAAATTTGAAGACCTATACCTTATAGAGTAAGATACAGATAGTGTTTCATACTCTATTCACTTTATACTCGCTAATCCCAAACTATTAGTGATACATACATCAAATATTTATTACTAAACGACAATAAATTCATTTTTTTTTTCAATTTCTAAGATCAAACAATATAATACTTATCACACAATTTAGAATTTTTCTTTTATAATCAATTTTCAATTTAAAAAAAAACATTTTTAAATACTATTTCTTACTAAATTTGTTTATAGAGTCTTAATTTGTATCTCGTTCAATTATATTTATATATGAAGATCTATTAATATTCCTTTTTTTATTTTCTTTTTTCAAACTATATTATACTTCACAAAGGGAGAGGAATTGAGCTAAATTGTAACTTTGAGCAAACAATCGGCATTAAATTACAAAAATACGAAATGTATGCATTAGATTACTAAAAGTCGAAAATCCGGATACCTCTCTTAGAAATATCCCAAATGGATACAAATATAGTATTAGAAGTTTCATTTATATATATATATATAAACTATTTTAAGCTACTTTTAATTAATGCCACGAAAGATTTAAAATTTATCTATACAATTTTTGCATTTCAAATATTTAGAAAATGAGTTTAGACTTTGCTTTTCACAATGTCGTAGTTCTTCCAAAATTTATTTTAGCGGAAGGTTTTAAATTTTGGAAATACGAGTCGTCACTGGCGGACTAAAATGCTAGATAGCTAGGTGTTTGGCCGTAATAATGGCCCCCTTAAGTTAAGAAAACATTACAAGTGATACTTGTTAGCAATATTTGTAATTATTTAAGGTTGGCATCATGATAATAAGACGTGATTTTATGTACAAGATAAACCTCGAAAATGACATGATAAGGTTGAGTTTACATCATCCCAAGTTGAATTCAATGTAATCTACGCACAAGGAGGCTGCTGTGTCAAATTCACGAGACTTATCCCATAAACTACTCAATTTGTGGTTGTCAATGCCAACAATTTGAATGGTACGCTAGTTTGCTCTATTCGGATTACAAGAAGGCACTTGCTCGGAGAATGAACAGGGAACTTGCATTCCATAACCACCATCATTTTTTAATTGGATCAAAGAAAGTTGTGATCGAATCTGTGGAAGGCAAGTGGAAGTGGAAAATCATGAACCCGCAAGTAACATTGGTCACGGGATGAAGCGACGGGTTATCAACTTCTATCAACATCAGAAAAAAAGTCGAGATAATCCTAAGAATTGCTTGGTTTGAACTTCATCCTGCAAGGCAATTCAGGCCAACTCTATCTGAGAAGCTTGGAGTTTCTCCAACCCAGGCAGCTCACTAACTCATTCGCTTTAAAGCACTGAACTCTCAAAGAAAAAGATCGATGAAATTCAGCTTTGTAGTTCGGAAGAAGAAGCCCACTACATGCTTTTCACTTTATTCACCATGGATTGCTTTAATTTCCGAACACAAATTCTCATCCCATAACTTCTCAACCTGATCTTGGAATAGGCAAATCACCTACCTGCTGGTTTAGATGTCTGCAGTGCACCGATTAGTAACGGAAATCAATGGACAGGACACTATTCCTTTGACACGTATTGATAAGAATTTGACTCCCGCGAGAAATTGATGACTCTCCTTGTAATTGTTCAAGTAACCAAACTCTATCTATACCAGCATCCTATAGTAAGCACCAAATGATATAATATATCGCTCTGCATGACTCATTCTTCATGTAATGTGGCTCAGCTTATGATAATAACAAGGCATAAACTGTTTGGCAAAAGGATTTTGATGATTGCCCTTCATAGGTCAAGACTGTACAAGAGTTGTTAAATAGTTTCAAATCCAGTGTATTGACATTCACCAATAACATTTACATGATGATGTCCAATTTCCTACAATGATGAAAACTCAGGCACCTCGTACTGTACAACTGAGACACCAGCTTTTCTAGTTAGTGGCAATCTGCATATACAATCTTCTTCATAATTCTTATGAATACACCAGGTTCCAAGCTCATTAGCCAAATGCAATGACTTGTTGCATTGAAAAAATGCTGTTTCTATCCTGTTCCCAACTTTGTGGAGCATATCTTAAGTATCCAGGAGAGTAGCCTAAAAGTTTCAATTCCTTCAACACTTCCCGTAACATTGCATAGATTTCGTCAGATTGTACATGTGACTGATCTCCAGCTGCAAATTCATGAATTGAGCCATTCACTTCTATCAAGCTGCAACCTGGAGGTTTCTTGATATCCTTTTCTGCAATAATTTTTCTTAAAGCAGACAACTTGTCCCACCTATTGCAGGTTGCATATATATCACATAGCAATACATATAAAGCGCCATTATTGGGCTCTAATTCAAGAATCCGCTCAGCTGCTCTCTCAGCCATTTGTGGATTTCTATGTAATCTACAAGCATTAAGAAGTGCACCCCAAACTATTGAGTTTGCTTTCTTAGGCATGTTTTCGATAAGCTTGTTCGCTTCATCTAAATGGCCAGCTCGGCCGAGGAGATCAACCATGCACCCATAATGTGCCATGGTCGGCTCAATACCATGTTGGGTGGACATGCAAGTGAAAAATTCCCTTCCCTTTTCCACCATGCCATTATGCATACAAGCACATAAAACCCCTATATAAGTAATTTCGTCGGGTGTTACGAAAGTGCTCAGCATCTCTGAGAACATAAGAAGAGCTTCCTCTCCATAGCCATTAGTGGCCAGTCCAACAATCATAGCTGTCCATGTAAATTTGTCCTTTCGGGCCATGCCATGAAATACCCTTCTCGCTTTCTCTACACTACCACATTTGAAATACATGTCTATTAATGCATTCACCACATAGATGTCGTTCTTAATTTTATTCCTCTCAATGTATATTTTTATCCATTCCCCAACTTCCAGTGCACCTAGATTGGCACAAGCTGTGAGAGCACTAACAGCAACAAATTGATCAGGCTCTACATTTGAAGTTTGCATCTCACGGAAAAGCACCAAAACCTCCCGAAAATTGTTCACATCAAGGTACCCATTCATCATGACAGTCCATGAATGGAGATCCCTTTCGGGCATTTGATCAAAGTACCTTCTAGCTAGATCAACTTGTCCAATATTCACAAATCCACTAACAATAGCAGTCCAAGATATGACATCCCTTTCCTTCATACTACTGAAAACCTCGAGTGCTATATCCATTTCCCCACAAGACGCATACATATCAAGCAATGCGTTATATACTATCAAATTGGAAACCATGTCACATTTTTTTACACAATCATGCACCCTCACACCAAGCTCCAAATCTTTCAACCTAGAGGCAGCAGAGAGCACCAAAATCAATGAAACCGAAGTGGGTGACACCCTAAATTCCTCCATCTCACGAAATAATTTCTTTGATTCATCGTATTGCTTCATTCTATTATACCCAGAAATCATCACATTCCAAGCAAGAACATCCCTCTTAAAACTCATTTCAAACACCCTTCTTGCAACATCCATCTGGCCGGACAATGCATAAATACGAGCCAAACTATTTTGGACGTATTCATTAAACTCAAAACCATATTTAACTACATGGCAATGCAAGTTTTTCCCGTAGATGAACCTGAACTCATCGTTAAGACCCTTTAACAAGAAAGGGTATGTATAACGATCTGGCTTGATGCTCTCTCTCAACATGTTAATATAGACTTTGACTGCATACCCAGGATTGTTTATCCTAGAATAGCCCCTGATCATAGTGTTTGATAAAAAGACAGTTCTTTCAGGAATTTCATCAAACAGGTTCCGGGCATAAGTCATGTCTCCTGAGGGATCCGTACAACAGGAATAGATGACCTTTTCTTGTAAATGAAGGTTCTTTGTGATGCCCATTTTGAGTGTCTGGGCGTGGAGTAGTTTAAGTTTGTTGATTGAGAGGGTTGAAAAGTGAGTACTTCTGAGGATGGTACTGGCTCTGTCGCACAGCATGAGCGTTTTTTAACGAATATTTGAAATGGTGTTGAAGGATTTGATTTAGCTTATATGGATTGGCGATTTTCACATTTTCGATATAACGATTTTGGTACTTGATTTTCATATAATATAAACCTAAGTTCCAAAATATTAGGAGGCTAGACTCCACAGTGAAAATATACAAAGGTGAAACTTCATCGGTCCAGTTATTAGATAAAATGAATGCCTAAGTTAGTTATAAGTTATAGGTATAAATAAATTAAATTTATTTAATTATTTGAATTTAGTTTGATGCTTTTTTAAACTTTGATTTGAATCAAGTTTCAGTTATTCAAATATTTTATCTAATTGAATTTAAATTTTATGATATTTAGCTCGATTAACTTAAAAATCTAATCAAACAAAGTTTAAATGTTAATTGAATTTAAGTCAAGTTTATATATAATATTATTTTAATTAAAAAAAATAAATTGAGTTCAAATTTATTAAAAGCTAGAGCTTGCTTTCAAAATTTTATCTTAATCGAGTTTAACCAAGATTAGGCTTTAAAATTTAAAATTAAGCTCATATTCAAACTCCCAACTGTATTGCTTCAACTTAATTCAATTACAATCTTATTTGTATAGCATGAGAAGTTTTTCTAATTAAAAAATAAATAAATAAAATAATATAAATAGCAAATTCATGTAAAATGGCGTGGAGATGACATTGTGATAGTGATACACTTCTTTTGATGCATTGGGCATTGTGATCCAAATAGTTATAGGTACTATTTGGTTACCGGTACTGGACATAACAAGAAGTACTGGACAGTACTAAATAAGAATGACTGGACAAAAAATATTTTTGTACTACGTTTGGTTTGTTCAGTACTGGACAAGGATTTTTGTGTTGTCTAGTGTTTTGATTACAAAATATTGGACTGAACATAGTAAATTTGACAGTTTTGCCCTTTTTAATTACTGGAGAAAGCTTTTGTACTGTGCAGTGTTTGAAATTACAAAGTACTGGATTGGACAGAGTAAAATTGATAATTTTGCCCTTTTATTTATATCATAGTTATTTATATATATTTGATATTATTATAAGAAAAAATGATTTGAATGTTTAATATATTATATTAAATATTATAGGGAAAAGAATTATGTTATATTTAATGAAATAATACGTTATTTATGATTTTGAATATGTCACTGAAGACATGAAACACTTTTACACTAAAACATCAATATATCCATCAACCACTTTGAATAAGTCATTTAGATCGACAAAATTACAAAATCCATCCACAATTATATCGATTATATTAGAACATCAATCACTTTTATATTTCATATGGACAAGGCATAAATGACATAGATAAGATAATAATCATACGTTTCAATAGTCAAAATAGTTTCTATGATTATGACTTACCAACTATATCTGATAGAAAACCTGCCAATTCTATTGCAGGAGATTCGTGAAGTTACAACTTCTACAAAATATGAAAACCGGTTTAACCATACAAGGTACTAAACCAGGGTAGAGAGGTTCGATAATATAAAGCCAATGAAAGAAGTCTTAATTACATAAATACTACAAACATGTTTTACATCAACCAATAATTCGCCTAACAAATGCTAGGCGTTGTTCTCCTTGGAGCCTCCAAAAAAACTTTTCATACTGTGGATTTGTCGCCATTTACATAAGAACATCCAACTCTTCATTTTCCGACAATTTTAACGTTTTCAACTCTGCAACAATATCATCCCTAGGAGGATTAGCAATTCTACTTGCAAGTAAAGCAAAATCACTCCTAACATCACTAATGCTCTTTTGAAACGTAGATATAAATTCTGCAGCATATTCTGCCATCGGACGCTTGCGAGTGGGTCGCACAGATGGATCACGTGAGGCATAGATGGAGGCTTCAGTAGACTGTGGCACTTGTTTTGACTCCATGTCTTCATCAAAAGTATCCTCACCCTCATTTTGCAAGTCCTGTGTCACATCTGTCGGTGTCTCAGCTCTTTTGCCATTTGCTCTATCCTTTCCAAATATTCCTTGAAGTTTTTCAAACTCTTTAAATTCCCTGTTGGCATGATTAGCAACCTTCAAATGTTTCTACAAAACAATAGAAATAGTTATTATAACAATAAAGAATTAACGTTTAAAAAACGAGCTTATTTCAAAATAAAGATAATGTTGATTTTACCTCTATGTATTTAGCAAGGACCGCATCACTATCAACAATAACACATTTTTTGACATCATCCCACCCAAAACCACTAGTATTTATCATGTCAACAACCTCTGCCAGCTTCATTGACCACCTCTTCATTTTGTTAACAATTTGCCTGACATTGAAGGACAAAAGAAGAAATGATATGCTACATAATCTAAATTCAACCAGGGAGTAGGCAATAAGACAACTTGTGTAAGGAGCCGTTGTTCTTCCCTAAGAAGCTCTCCTACACAAATATCCAATAAAGGAACCGGTTCTCTACTCATTAAGTTGGACCCGATTGCTTCCAACTCCCCCCCCCCCCCGGTAACTTCATTATGCGCTTCCATTCCATCCGACTTCACTTGTAAGTTGTGAATGGGCAATACTTCTAGTGAAGATGAGTTGATGGCTAATTCTCTTAACTTTTTTCAAGCAAACGGTCTCGACACACGACTTATACACGCCCGTGCCTTCAATCGTGTGTGTTTCTGTGGATTTTTCAAGCTTAACACATGGTCGTGCCTTCAACCGTGTGTGCTTCACACGGCCGTGCCTTCAACCGTGTATACTTCTGTGGATTTTCCAAGCTTAACACCCGACCGTGCCTTCAACCGTATACTCAACTGTGTGTGCTTCTGTAGATTTTCCAAGCTCAACACACGGCCGTGCCTTCAACCGTATACTCAGCATGCATTCGAACCCTAACCAATAAACCCCCTAAAGCGAACCATGCATTCGAACCCTAAAACCAATAACTCCCCCTAAAGCGCACCATGCATTTGAACCCCAAAACAATGTTTAAGCTTCCCCCCCCCCCCCCCCTAAAGCGCACCATGCATTTAAACCCTAAAACAATGTTTAAGCTTCCCCCCCCCCCCCCCCCCCCCCCCCCCCAATGGACAGCAAGTGACAAATCTTGAACAGCATGCAAGCACCGGAGGACTTGTTGACGGACACAACGAACAAGCATGCGAGGAACATTCAAAAGGAAGTAACAATGTGAGAAGAAATGGAACCATACGTACCTAATGGCGACTTTGGGCTTCACAATGGCGATAGGTGAACTTGTGGCCGATTCCACAGCGAGCGGCAGTGAAGGAGCGGTGTCGATGGCTTATCGTACTTCCTCGTTTCGAAGCTCGTGCGGCGTTGGAGGAAAACAAGACCAGTTGCAGCAAAGGAAAGGAGAGGCGTCTATGCAGCAGGGTTTCAAGGTAAGCATGAAGGGCAAATTTGGAATTTTCAAAAAAATACATGTTAGTCCAGTACCGCATTTTTAGTACCGAATTACATGTGGTATTAAAATTTTTTATTTTGTCCAGTACGTAATAAGTGTTTTGTCCAGTACTTCCTTCATATGTGGCAACCAAACGGGGGACAAAAAATTTTGTCTAGTCCAATACCGAATTTTAATGCCAACCAAATGTTACCATAAAGACTATTGGACGAGTTTTTTTTTTTTAAGTTTTACCATCCAAACAAATATTCAACTTTTTTTTCTAATTTTTTTTTATTATTCATCATTCCTTGTTCTCTATAAATTATGCGATTTTTACTCAATTTATAGTTAATATTTGGGAAAAAAAATAAACTTGTGTTGATTAAACTCTTCCAACTAACAGAAATTCTTGTGTGAACCCATTTTCACATTTAAATATTTGTTAAGAAGATAAATAAAATAAATTTTTATTTTTCATCCACAAAACCCTGTATAAAAAAGGTTTTCTTTTTTAAAAGAAGCACAAAACCCTTTGCAAAATCGCCCTACTTTATATATCTTCACTTAATGAAAGAGCATGTCTATCACAATAACAAATGTACAAGAGTTAAAAGATTTATTGGGAGTTGTACTCACAAGAACATTCATGAACTGTCACAAACTATCAATTAAAATCTCTATCATTACGCTTGATTTATTTGAATGGATTTAGTAAAATAGAATAAGATGATAAAAAAAAAAAACAACAAATTTCTCAGTGATATGATTAAAACATTTTTAAAATAAAAGTTACATTTTATAAAAAAAAAAACAATTCTTTTGATAAAAAGAATAAATCGAAATTTCTTATTTGTTTTATATTATATAAAATATACTTCTTTATAAGCCAAATTAATATTAAGGCAAAAATTACAATCTCATCCTAATAAACCAAACATAACTAAATCCAACAATAATATCATGCTGCGCAGGCTCAAATACAACATAATTAAAGCTAAGAATATAGGTCGAACAGGTCAACCCGCACCAGCCCACAAGTCAAAACGGTTAGTCTGCACATGTTGCGAATCCAAAAATTCGACTCACTCCACATAAATTTTTTTTTTACAAAATAAAAAAAAATATTTTTTATCATTAACTTTTTTTTTTCACAACCATTTAATTCATTTAACTCTAAAATAATATTAAACTTTTTTTTTCTTTCATATTCTAATAACAATAACTAAACACGATATTACGTTTTGAATATAAAAATTTCATGTTGTATTTATATATTGCATCTTCTTTTTAATTATTACTTTTACCTTTTAATTCATTTGCTTACTTTACTTTTAGTATTGATATTAGAAAATTTAGTGAGCTAATTTTTTTTTTAGGCCGGACTAACCTGCGCCCACTACGAGTTGGCCCATATTCCCGGCTTTAAACAGCTCTAAACAGAATTGCTTGTTTGCTAAGATTTCGATCAATCCTGATCTATTTTGTGATCAGTTTAAATTTTAACACCGAACCAAATCGAAACGAAAATAACAGCCTAACAAGATATACGCGAAAATGTCGACGGTATGGGTTGATAGATTCCTCGATCTGTAGCAGTTTCATGGATTAAGGCACAAGAAAAAAAAAAGAAAAAGAATCTAAGAAAGGCAACTAATAACAGAATTAACAGACAACTACCTCTACCAAACAATCTTAGCGCAAGGATGAAACTAAACTGTGAAGAACATCATAACAAGGTAAAACCTAAATTTCAGCCTTCATGCTCGCATTGGAAATCTCCGGTGAGACATGTTGCAGCCAATCCTTAGCACATACAAGTGCCTCTAGTGTAACCGGGCGCAAGGAACTTTTGTAACCATCTATCTTCCTGGTTTGGGTGTCAAAGACAGAATCGGAAGGAACCGTTGATACTGGGATGGATAAAACATCAGCAGCCATCCTGGAAAGAGTGGGATATTTGAGCTTGTTCAGTTTCCACCAACCCAAAACGTCGAAGTCATGCACACGAGGCAGAAGAGACTCGTCCAAATACTGATCTAACTCAGACTTTGTTTGCTGGCTGCTTGTTATCTCGGAGATATAGACGTCAAAATCTGAAAGCCCATCACCAAAAGAGATGAGCGTTCCATCATGTGGCAGCTCTTCATGAGAAACTCCACCTTGATGCATCCCTTGATCGGTCATCTCAGTTTTAACCATGCCTTCGTTCCCATTCTCCATAGGAGCTGCTGCAGGAAGTGAAAGTATTGGCGCAAGATACTCGAGATAAAGGTCATGAATGCTGTCATCAGCAATCCTTATCCAAGTTTCAGCATCGTCACCAAAAATTCTTGAGAAACTAAACTCCACCAGCTTCATTTTGAATCTCGGATCCATTACAACTGCAGCAGCTAATATAAGGCAGCAGTTCCTCCAATATCTCTCGAACCTTTCTTGCAAGGGTCTCATCAGATTGCTGATAAACGGGTCCTGGCTCATGGCAGCATGGGTAAGCTCTATTTGAATCTTTGATGCTTCATGGAAGAAGGTATTGGCAGTTGGATATGTGGGGACCATTAAAATATCCGCTGCTTCAAATAGAATTTTCAAGTACGAGCATAGAATTTCCACCTGTTTCCATTCCTCCATCGATGGGGTTAACTTATAGTCGGGATCAGAAGCATCAAAGCAAGCAAATACTTCTTTTAGTTCACAGGCAGCTACAAGCATCTGATAAGTCGTATTCCATCTGGTGTGATCATCAATGACAAGATCCTTCATGCTCGGGACTTGAAGTTGATGTTTCAACTCACTGAACTTCTCTTCATGAGCTTCTGAAGTTTTCACATACTTCACACTATCACGGATTTTCCTAATAGTTTCTGCCAGCGACCCAAGAGCATCTTGGGCAAGCTGACCTAAAACCCTGGCATAGCAACTCCCAATGAGTAACTGACCATCAAAAATGTGAGGATTCCTCGAGGAAAGCAGACCTCTCAGGTTTCCCATTATGTTTTCATTGGTGAAAGACTCAGCAATAGCCAATGTAAATAGCCTGCTCTCCAAGCACCAGTCAGATAGGCAAGCCACCACAGCTTGGTTGAAAGCATGTTCGGAATCAGGGAAAGGGACCATAACAACATTTAGAACATGGCGGTGCAGCTTCCATTCACTGTCCATGAAGTTACCAGTAATAAAAACATAGCCTAAGGTATTGTCTGACAACCAAAGATCCAGAGTTAGACTGACCCGTCCTGGAATGCTATTTAAAACATTCAGGAGCTTCTGCTTTTCATTGAGGTATAGAGCTACACAGTCACCTTGAACAGTGTTGAAGCTGACCATGTTATAGTTTGGATGAAGAGTTCTCACAAAATCAGTAAATCCAGGATGCTCCACAATGTTAAGAGGATAGTCATGCAAAATGATCATTTTTGCAATCTCATGGCTGCAACGTTCTTGATCAAAGGGAATGCCAGTGACTGCAGGAGTAGATCTATACCGTCGTTTTGGTGGATCTGTAGCACTTCCATGATTACCAGTCTTGGAGCCTGGGCCCATCAACAGGTTATTTTGGTTTCTCTGGCGGCTCACAGGGCATATACCTAAGGCAATATGCCGTTTTAAGTGGCTTGTCCCAGCTAGTTTTGAGTCAGTTATGTAAGCAAATGACTTGTTGCACTGCTTGCAGTAAGCCCTCGTCCGTCCAGGTGAAATAGTTTGCACAGTGAAATGTTCCCAAACTATAGATTTCTTTCTCCTCCGCTTGTTTGGCTGTGATTCTGAGTTATCCAGCTCATTGTTGTCAATAGGGGTGGTAGGAGTAGCAGGGACAATAGCAGTGTCGGTTTCCATAGACATAGGGACAATTGCCATATTGGTCTCCATCGGCCGTGGTGCTTCAATTGATTGCAATGCCTCCATAGACTCTGGGTGCTCAACAGATAGTGGTTCCTCCATGGAGTGAGATGCATCCATTGCTTGGGATGCCTCTACAGGATGAGATGCCTCCATGTACTGAGTTATCCCTAAAGGATGAGGTGCCTCCATGAACTGTGGCACCCCCATCTGCTCTGGTGCATCTAAAGTTTGAGTTGTTTCCATAGGTTGAGATGTCTCCAACTGCTGTGTTACCCCCACAACATGAGATGCCTCTATCAGCTGAGGTGTCTCTACATGCTGAGGTGGCTCTATGGGATGAAGTGGCTCCACGTACTGAGGTGCCTCTACGGGATGAGGTGGCTCCACGTGCTGAGGTGCCTCTACAGGATGAGGTGGCTCCACGGGCTGAGGTGCCTCTATGGGATGAGGCGGCTCTATATGCTGAGGTGCCTCAGTAGCTTGAGAACCCTCTGGGGCCTGGACAGGCTGCTCCATGTGCTGCGGAGCATCCATGCACTGGGGTGCCTCCACCTGCTGGGATGCATGCACGGGCTGTGCTGCTTTTGTCTGCTCTGCATCCATGGGCTGAGGAGCCTCCCTCAGCTGAGGCATATCCAAGGGCTGAGTTGTTTCTATCTGCCTTACATCCACGGGCTGAGGTGCCTCCATCGGCTGAGTTCTATCCAAGGTCTGAGGTGCCTCCATCTGCTGAGTCATATCCAAGGGCTGAGGTCCCTCCATCTGCTGAGGTATATCCAGGGGCTGAGATGACTCTGGCTGCTGAGATGTGCGTAAGGGCTGAGATGCCTCCATCTGCTGAGGTGCCTCCTTTTGCTCAGGCACATCCAAGTGCTGAGGTGTCTCTGTCTTCTGAGGTGCCTCCGGCTGCTGAGGTGCATCCACAGGCTGAGGAGCCTCTGTCAGCTGGGGTGCTTCCATGGAGACAGGGGCCTCTATATGAAGAGGTGCCTCCGTGGATGGAGGTGCTTCAACTGTTTGTAGTGTCTCTATGGATGAAGAAGTATCCCTGCAACAATTAAAAGACAAAATATAATAGAAGACCAACTTTAGAGTTCAAGCAAGTAGTTGCTTCATGCAATTGATCATCATCTCATCCAGCGAAAAACAGCTCATATGGATACAGCACTTCTTTTTTCCCCCCTTTCTTTCTGATAAATTAAAATATAGCACTTCCTTAATCTATGAGAGGATGTACAACCATATTGTCAAACCCTATCAATAGGTTATGCCATTCATTTGCATTCTTCTCATGTCAAAGCAGAGCGATACATATAGAATTGCCTATAACACATGTAGCACATATGCCATTGCACACGATTGAACAACAGCAACATTAATAATTTAATATAATTCAAAACGAAGATCAGGAACGACCTGGACTGAAAGGATCGCTTCTAACTCATAGTAACTTAAAATTGCAAATTCTGAAATTAGTTAAATTGCAGGAATGCAGGGTTAACTTGGCAAAGTACATATCGAAGAAAAGTTTCTCAAAACATGCCCTGAGCATCTCGACCTACACTCAGCCAGAGGTATCCTCTAACAAAAAGAGAAAAGGATAGGATTACACCAATCATAATATAAAATTATGTTCCCACTAAAACTCGAGAACAGCGGTATATAAATTATAATCATCCCAACTAGTAAAATAATCAACTACACTACTATCAAATCTTAAACTCCTCACAGCAAGCTAAAAAGTACAAAGTTTGCACCAAATTTCAATAGAAAACACGGAGAAGGACGAAATCTTTAACCAAACCCATAAACCTAAATCACTCGAAACATCAAACCCAAAACACAAAACCCAGATCTTACGAACAAACCAAACAACGCAGTACGAAGTAAACAACATACCAAATTAACCAAACATCCAAAACCTCCATAAATCCAAAACCCCAGAAAGAGGAAAAGAAAAAAGGGCTGAAATACTTACATCTATATATACTGAACCCAAAACCCAAAAGCCACGAAAAACCCAAGCTCGGGGTTTTAAAAAAAAAGGCAAAAACTTTAATATATTTTTTAAAAATTATTTGAAAATTTCTTCATGGGCGGTATGGTGTAGTGAGAGAAAACGCAAGAGGAAGGTGGGCTTTTGGAGCTAGGAACTGAGCAAAGTTTCGAGCTTTAGAAAAGGAAAGGGAAAAACCCTAATGGACCTAGGGCTGACTTCAGTACGAGTGTTTCCGAGAAAGGGCCTTGAAATGGAGAAAAAGCATAGTACAGTTGTTATATATAGGAGGACAGAATTGAATAATTCAAAAAGGATACGGACTTGATTTGAAATATTTATAAAATAGTGGGACATAAATACAAAAATAAGTGGGGTCGGATATGGAATTTTCTTATTGTCGGTGGGTCGGATCGTGAGGAGATGTATCTGAAGGGCCGGTGATAGAGCCCACATGCGTTTTTGGTTAATCCCAGCCGTCTGTATCGGGTATTACCTTATTTTTCGCATATTATTATTGGAGAAAGTCAAAAGGTTGGATTTGGGCTCCGTCGTGACCATGATCTTTATTTGTCCGTCTATTATTTATATTTTATTTTATTTAAAATTTAATATTTGAGTAATTATCTAATTTATATTTGATTAATTTCTATTTTAATAAAAATTTAATTTTTTAGTGAGACTATTATACATAACATTAACCTTTTTTTTTATTTTTCTATCTATTTTAAGTCTAATACCCATATTCGATCAAGCATAAAAAAAAAAGCCACAAACCTTAATCAGGTTTATGTAGGAATTGAACTTTGAAAACATTGTAATTTTGTTCAACCATAAAACCCAACCATCCTGGAGTCAGGTTACAAACCGAATCCAATGCCAAAAAAGAGAAAGGAAAAAAAAAAAATCTTCTTTTGGTCCATTCAATTTAAATGGATTTTCTGTCCATTTTATTATAAAAAATTTGAAAATATTCCGGTTCATCTTAAATATATGAATTCTAAACTTATCCCTGAGCGTACAAAATGCAAAAAGTAATAAATAAATTTTAAAAAACCAAAATTTTTACTTTTCACGTTGTTTCATCTTTTTTAATATCTTTTTAGCATTCACTTAATAAAATACATCCTTTAAAATATTTTAGAGAAAATTTAAAGATTCAATAGTTGAGGTTATTTAAGTTTTTTAAATATTTTACAACATTATCATAACATCATAGTCTTTTTTTAATTTCAACCATTATTTTGTAACTTTATATAAAGTAGTTTAGAGAATCAAAATCCTCTACTCAAACCTTGTATTTGTGATAAATAAGATACCAAAAAGATAAAAATATAAATATGTATATACCCATTTTATAAAATTAAATGCATAAAACATTCATATAAATTTAAACTTATACATCATTTGGTAACATTTAGATTAAATTATTAAACAGTACAAATAAAACTAAACAATATAAAATAAGAAAAATAAACTAATATAATTTTCTTATACCACATTTGATTGTATAGTGTTAAATAAGGATTTTTGTGATATTCACTATTTAAATATATAAAGTAGTACACTAATACATAATATAAAAAGTATTGGACAAGCACCACACTAACACATGATATAAAAAGTATTAGACACATATTTTTATATTTTTGTTTAATAAATTTGATTTTTGTATTATATTTTAGATAGTATAAAATATAAGTATTTTATCTTGTATTGTAAGATTATTTTTATCTAATAATGAATAAAATATATAAATCAAACAAATGACAAAATATTTTGTCCAATTTAATACTATAGATTTTTCACAACCAAGTGATACCTTTAACTTTATTTACTTTTATAAAAATACCAATTAAAAATATTTCTTAATGTATAAAATATATTTTTAAGATATTTTTACCTTAAAAATATGCAAATTTTCACTTCTCAATTCCCATATTCCAATTACCAACTTTATCATAGTTATGAAACAAAAATGGATAATATAAAATAATTTTACAGATTCCATATTTCAAATAAATTTAGATTAGATATAAAGCAGATAAAAACAAAATCAAACAAGTCTAAATCTTGCAATTTGACATAACCTTCAAATTTTTGAAACCGGATATATCATATAACCATGTTAAATTGCTCTAGAATTTTGGCTTTGTAAAAAATTTTATGGGTTATAGAATATCGATACTATATATGCAAATCTTTTATTAATTTTTAAATCTTCTATAGTGTACTTTGACTCCAAAATTCTTAAAATATAAGTATAAGATTAATTGACAATAAAGTAAAATTGAAAAATATATCATGTCATATTTGATGTAAAAAAATAGAACCTAATTGATCATAAATGATCTCAGGGTATATAAGGCTCAATACATCTTAGTAAACATACTGTGTATTTGTATTATTGATATATTTAAAGGGATCGATATTGAAGTCATTAAATCCTTAGCAATATATGTTAGAATTCCTTTTATGAAGCCTTTTATAAAGATAAGAAAAAAAAAAAAAGGTGTATAAATACTTGATTACGATGAATAGAGATAAACAACATATAACAGTGATGTGGCATTTTCACTACTAAATGAAGGCATTCAAGAAGGATAGACAGATAGGTTCTTCCAGCTTGATAATGCCAAGCACTGTTGACTATTGTATAAGGCAAACGGAAATAGATGCCTCTAATAAGTAACAAGGTCTTCATACATACTGATTGCCCTTCATTTGTGATTTTGTCAATCCGTAACGATCGAAAGCTAAAAGAATGCATTAAATTATAACTTTGGAAGACATGTTTGCATACTATTAAGCCTAATCTTTAATGCAAATGTTGTTAAAAGACTCGCAAGATGATATGGAAATTTGTTTTGAATCGCATATGTATAGTTGCTTCTTTATGAAATATGTAGAGAAACTGTGTAGTTGTATATATTATCCAACTAAAATAGAAAAAAAGAAAAGAAAAGAAAAGAAAAAGCTCTTTTTCCTCCGGATGTTTTACTATCCTTCAAATAAATTTAATCTTAGTGAAGCAAACCTAAATTTTGTTAATTTTATATATCAATTTTTAACGTCAAATTATATATCAAATAAAAAGTTTAACTTGCCAACATTACTACCATTCATTTCCCCATCTCTATCTTTTATCCCCATTGTCATTGGTAATATCAAGATTACACATATATTATGAGGAAAAATGTGCCAATTTTCGTTAAAATGAAATTAATTATATTAGGAAAAGTGCGACCATAATTTTTTTTTCTTGAGTTATCTCCATATTTTGCTAGAATTTTGGACGTATTGTCCAATTCGTCTCTATTTTAATTGTATCATATGGTTTAGTTATGAAAAATATTGGCATAAAGATTTGATGTATAAAGTAGATTTATATATTACTATTATTATCCAAAGTTAGCAAAAGCATTCATATTTAATCTAGGGAATTCGCGATGCCTCGCTTGTGTACTAAGTGTAGTTCAGCGTTGCTTTTCCAAGTGAAAATTGAACGAAGTTAATAAAAAAAAAATTTGGAATCAATGAAAAAATCTCTAAAACTTTTATAAAATTCCCTTGAATAAAATTTAGAACACGTATATAGACAGAATCATGAAATAGTTGCTAGGCAAGTCTCTTTCTCTATTATAGCAAGCAGAAACCTTTTCTTACCATAATTATTCATCGGTTTTGAAGTCTTACAAAAAAATCGGTTTTTCCCCAGTCGACCATTTGTAGATATACATGAAATCATAAAATAGTTGCTTTGCCAAGTAGTGGCATTCATGGCCTGAATGCAACCTTTTTTTTTTTACTTTTGAAGGGTTCGACTCGTGACCTATCCATGGCTTTTCACGAGGACATTCGCACGTGTCCTTCAAGTTGTTTTAAATAGGAGTGCAAATCAAATCGAATTTAGATTGGCTATAAGCTCATTTTACAGGTACTACTATATCTTATTCCATGACATCTCGACTTAACGTTTTAAAGTTTGTCTTTTAATGTTTAGGAATCACCTTATAAGAATTTAAAGACACAATATATAGATATGGTTGAATTTGTATTTTGTCAAATTATTACAAGATGTTGTTGTACAATAAGATACTAAAATTAAAATTAGTAGAAAACGCGGTTGATAAAAAAAAAACTTTTAATTTAATTATTTGAATTATAAAATTTTAAGAAATTGCAGAAAATGTTAGAATAGTCCAAATTTCCTTTTTTTTTTCCCCATCTTTTCTTAAAATAGAATGTTAATAAGTTAATTTGGCACTTACCAAATCATGTACAATATTAAATGTTTTATCAATTTTATTGTTTGTTGATCCTTGATTGGGTGAATGATATCAAATAGGTAGAGTAAAATGAGTTGTGGGAATTAAGAATGCAAATGGGTTGAATTAGGATTGGGTTTTTTAAATGAGAACTCATCTCACGATACTGTAAAATATTCTAAAACCTAAGAAAAACCTTTTTTTTTTTTCTTAAAACCCAAAACTCATCCCGATAGAAAACTTAGAAACCCGGAATCCATCTAGAGAAATCTGCTTATTAACATACTCCCAAAAGATCTTTAATTACTTTGGTCGTTGCATGAATTGTTATCACTAAAATAAGAATTTATGAATCGTGATCAATTAAAGCGTATGAGTTATTCAATTGTTATAACATTTAAGATTGTAGAATTGTGGGTGGTTACAAACTTCAACTGCACTTGCTTATCCCTATCCAAAGTTGACTTCAACCCAATCAAGTCAACTTGATTTTGGGACCTTGAGTTATTATAACAATTGAAATGTATTAGACCAATTTGAGTGTGGGAATCAAACATAAAATAGCTTATTAACTAGTTTTATATAGAAATATAAATGAATCAAACATATTTATCAACAAATTAAATTCAGACAACAACAATCAAGTCAAACTAAAATTTAAATTATTTAAACAATTTATCAAATTATTTTCAACTAATTTATAAATCCAACCAATCTCAAATGAAATATAAACTTCAATAGAAAACTTCCAAAATCCAGTTTGTGCTCCAAATAAACTCTTGACTTAACTCGACCACTGAAATTTGGAATCGCTTTCCAGGTGTGACAGCTCAAGTTCTAGCTAGCTCCACCAAATAAAATGTTAAATTTAAAACATTTTGGCTTCATTATTCCCACACACACACACACACACAAAAGAAAAAGAAAAAAAAAGAAGAAGAAGAGGAAAACCATTTTGCTTCATAAAATTTCCAATGTCATATTTTATTACTTTGCTTCTGGAATCTCGCGATACCCTTTTTATTCCTTCTTCTTAAACCGTACATACTTGATACTTCCGTCTCCAGACCCAAAAACCCCCCCACCACCTCCACGTCACCGTCGCCGGAAAAGCTCCATTACCGACAAACATGAACATATACGATCATGATCTCTCTCTCTTTGATTTCAACTTCTCCGAAGCAATCTATGAGCCTTTCTCTCAACATCGCGACGATTCTCCTCCTCCTTCTTCTCCTTCCTCTCCTCCATCTTCGTCGATCGCCGATCGTGATAACGCCAAGTCGCCGAAGCACCGTCATGATGGCAAGTCGCCGTTGCCGTTGGGCATGGATTGGAGTCTTCCTCCATCTAAATGGGTAAGTACATGAACTAAACCCGAAATTCTCTCGTTTTGATTTGTGATGCCGGTCTCTTGGGGCTTTAAACTCAGTTTCTCATAGCGAAACTAATTTAGCTGGAGCAAAATTAAGAAATTTAAAAAGCAATTAGATGCAGTAAAAAGAACCTTAATTTATGCAATCTATTAGATTTTTTTTTTAAAGTAATTATCAAAATTTGAATAATGAATCTTGTCATTTGGTTTTCAATTTGTGTCATATCATATTCGTGTCTAAAAAACCCTAGTTTAGCTGGAATAATAGTTGAACTTGGAAAAGAATCGATTAGATGTACTAAACAGTTTAACCTTTTCACTAAAATATGGTTCGATATGTACATATGGAAAAGTAATTATTAAAATTTAAATAACGAACCCCTTTTATGTTATCAATTTGTGTAATATTCAGGATAGATGTAGAGTGCAGGATTATAATGTTCACTTCAGTATCAAATTGATAGTTCTCATGAGATACTCTCTATAAATGATTAATTTACAAAATTGAATAGTAAAATTTAAATAATTGACCATTTTTATTCTGGTTATTGTGGCAATTTGTGTCATATTTGGAATATGCATGGAGACATGGAATTTCGTGACTGTAGGGGGATTTATACGATGAATCTGTGTTAAAATTTCTATTTGGTTGGAGTAAAATCTGACCGTTCGTGTTACTTTAAGCTACCAGGAACGATGTTCACTTTGGTGTTAAAAATTGATAAAATCAGTTATGCTGTAAACGATTGATATTTTTTATATTATAGTGGCAATTCAGTTTTGTATGTTCAATGGACACGGTGTTGCTTTAGTATCAGGATTTATATTTACTATCTGTAATAATATATTAACATAGATCCAGATTGAATTGTTGTGCTGTGTTAGGAATTGTAATAAACTCTTAATTAGCCAGGGTAATATCAGTGTCAGCAATCATGTGTATGAAATTGATTAGGTATTGTAAATAACAAACCTTTTTGTTATTGTGGCAATTTGTATGGATATTGAATGGATTTATTGCAGATGGTGTGCTGATATTTTAAATTGAGTTGGACTCCAATCCTACTTGTACTGTGTCAAGGATTGTAACTTTGAATTCAAGGTTCAATACATTTCTTGGAGAATATTGTCCAGCAAAAGGATGATTTAAGTAAAAGATTCTTAACTACATGGAATTTCATTCAATAATAGTTGTATTGTAAAAGAAGAATTTGGAATTCCGTGTTATTTTAATTCATTTGATTTGTTTTGTGTTCTTGTTAAATGTATTTATTAAATCTAAAGTTGTAGTTGTGGATGGTTTTCGAAGAATATAATCATGCAAAATTTTTAGAGTGGATTTTCAATGATAAACTTGTCAAGAAAAGATTGTCAAAGTTAAGGAATTGTATCGATTTAGATAGATGAGGACACCTGTGAAAATAGATGTTAAATACCATGCAATATATTGAATTCTAGCAAACTTGCCATTGTAATTTGTGTTGGTTTACAAAGTACTGTGAAATGAATTGAGATTATTGATGAAGATTGTTTCCAGCCATAACCTTCCCATGAAAGTTGTAAACAATCTAAATTTCATAAAGGTAGTGGAATTCAATGGATTGTCAACAGAATTGTTATTTGCTTAAATATAATTTAAAAGCTGTCATAGTCCAACAAGTAGAAATGGGAAGCATTTGTTACTATTTGGTCTTATGTTTTTTCCCTGACAAAGAGATTTATTTCCACCTTTAACTGCAGGAAGGACAGAAAACTGTTTGGCCCCATGATCCTAAAAGTGGATGGAGCTACTGTGTCACTATTCCTTCGTACATTATTCTGCCAAGTTCCAGAGGATCAGATCCTGTGGTGGTATATGTTTCTTTGAACTAAAGTTTTTCCTTTTGATTGGTCACAAGTTAGAAGGTAGTTTTAAGTGCATGCTTCCCTGCCTATAGTCAGCAGTATGTGTATTCTCAATCATTGCTCTAGCTTGCAAACTTCTGCCATCTCTTCTTCTATCCAGACATTGTACTCTTGTAACTTGCTATCTTGATTAAAGATTGGAGTCACTTTTTGAACTAGTTGGTGCATTTCTGATTCTCAGATCTTGAAGTTTGTAAATACCCGTCATCTGATTTCTTTCCTCTTATTGTCCCATAACTCTTACATAGGATCTGTGCTCCCAATCTTTTCTATATTTGCTTTAAAGTGCTTATTTATATATTCTTTTGAGGTCCTTTAATTGATCAGCTGATACCATTATATATTTTCTCAGTAGCCTCATAAAGGAACATAATACTGTGTTCAGTTGCCTCATAGCAGTGTTTTACAGTTCCCTCCCCCTCCTCCTCCTTTTTTTTTTTTTTTTTAATGTAAAGAAGCTTTTTCTCGTAGTCCTGCTTAAAGTTCAGGAAATCGTAACAATAATGTTGTAGATAACCTGTCCTGCACATCCAATTGAAAATTTTATGTCCTTTGGACTTGTTTTCTGTTTTAACATTCAAGGAGAACAGTTTTACAGGGTTCAAGTTGGTATACAATCACCAGAAGGAATAACGTCCATCAACTGGTTGCTGCGAAGGTTCAGTGATTTTCTGAAGCTTTCAAAGGAAGTAAGTGGCACCACTTTTGCAATTCACTTAATGAAGCATGCCACATTTATCATCATCCAGATGCAACTATAGAAGTGTAACTTGAAGTATAGTTTTTCTGGCTTTAATTAATTAAGATCGTGTTGTGGCATTCATCACTTCAGTGGGATATAACAGTTCTCAATTTAATTTATCATATACTTTATCTTCTCGTCTACAGCTTCAAAAGGAATTTCCAGTGAAAACCATGCCTCCAACTCCTCCAAGGAGATTCTTCAAAGTGAAAAGCAAGGAACACTTAGAAGAGGTAGGCTCCATTTCCATCATTATGTTTGTTTATTTTCTGTTTCCTATTTGGGACAGGTTTTATTGATATTTGTGTTTCATTCTTATTAAGAATGAGGAAATTGTTAATGGCTCTTTAGCCAAAAAGCAAGAAAATATTAGCAGAAATATTTCTGAACTAGTCAATCACTAGCTAAGTCTAACTTGGTGAAACTTAGATATTTTGCCATGAAACTGTGTGCTCTCTTTCTCGAGTTTAGTGACTGTTCTTGTAATGGCTTCTGTGGATGTTAATGGTTAGATATATATTGTCCAGCAAGGACCATTCAGCTTTTCATTTATACTTTTCAGAGGTGAAGTGAAGCCTGATGTACGCTGTTAGTTTGATTTTCTAGTTTGTCTTGTTTATTTATTGCATCTGTCTTATTAAACAAGACAAACATAAGAACATCTGTTAAAACTTTGTGGTTTCAATTGAAATGAATGTCATCAGAGATAGCTTTTTTTTTTTTTTTTGTAAGGTGTCGTTGGAGATAGTTGCTCTACATGTAGACTTAATTCAAAGCTTCTGCCTGTATCTGTATCTGGCAATGAGTTCCTCCTAGCACATGAAGTTCTTTGTATAGCAAACAAACAGTAAAGCAACACTTGGGTCCAATGTTTCAAACTTTTGCAGCAGAACAATTAAGTGCTTGTTCAAACTGCAGTGATTACATTTGGGAAGTAGGAGCTTTCAGAATTAATATGGTTAAGAAGAGTGGACTGATGATTCTTGAAACAAGAGCGGAGTTGATCCATTGTTTTTTGGCTGACCAATTCTCTTTGTATACCTTGGTATTCTGTCATTATATCTTGAGTGGAAGATATAATATATCTTCCTTCAGTGTTTTACTTCTCCTTCTCCCTTAATGTTGCTTACTTTGAAGTTTCATTTTGATTGACTTGGTTTGCAAAGTGCTGGTTGTAATATTCTCAAATTGGTTAGTTCACTACAGCGAAGGTGTTTCTTGGAGGATTGGATGGAGAAACTCTTAGCAGATATTGATTTGTCGAGAACTGCAACTGTTGCAAGTTTTCTGGAGCTTGAGTCTGCTGTAAGGTTATGTAGGTGTTTGCTGGACATGACTTGTTTACTTTATAACTAAGCTTAATCTGAGTAGCAGCTTGTTAGAATATAACTTCTGATATTACTCTGGTTTGTCTATCTCTGTCAGTTTTTGATGATGCATATCGGCAAAAGTTAGAGGCAAACCCTGTTGCCACTGCTACATTACCATCACTTGCATCACAATACAGCTCTAATATTTCCCTGGGTGTCACTAGTCTATCAGTTATGTCAGATCATGGTAATGATATATCATATGAGATATCTGAAGTTGGAATGCCTGGGCATGCTCGTTACGAAGAAGAGAGTTTGAAGTTTGATGGACATGTACGAAAATTATCAACAGGAAGTATTGGTAGTGACCTTAGTTCTGTGAGAGTTGGTGAAGCAGCAGTACCTGATTTATTTGATGTTAACTCTCTTGATTCAGAATCTACTGGAGTTGTCGATGATTCTGCCAGCTTAGGTTTCCAACTTCCCAGGGACTTGGTGGTTGCTCTTCCATTTGAAGAGCGGCATAAGTTGAACCGAGTCCTCATAACAGTACAGCAGCGTCTTTCTACTGCAAAAACGGACATGGAGGATCTTATTGCCAGATTCAACCAAGAAGTAGCTGTGAGACAGTTCCTATCAACCAAAGTATGCTCTTTTTTCTAGTTTTCATCTTTAATTGTGGCATTCTTGTTATGAGTTGCTGCAACAGCAACTTCCATTTTATTTTTTTCAGATAGAAGGTTTGATAGTTTGAATTTGGTTCTATTCATTGCTCAATTGCTCTCATTTTCATAGCCACCGTGCATTCAGATATGAGTCATATGTGGAAGGTATCATGATATCTACAGAAGTAGCAAGCTCAAAATGATGGGAGGCCGCCAAGTGATCTACTTGCTTAGTCTGTTAGTGGCACTGTGTCCTAAGAATTTGTGCTATCTTTCCCATATCCCCTAAAAAATGGTATAAATGATGAACCTGCAGCTTGAAAATATTTGAACCCTTTGTTGGTGGTACAGGGTATCCTCTGCTGAACCAAACTATCAGTCTTGAAATTGTAAATATGGTTCTCTTTCATGAATATAATTCTTTTAAGTCCCATTGTAGTCCATGGGCGTGCGTGCTTTGTAATTTGCAATCTCATTTTTGCTTGGCTCTCCAAGTATGATGTATTAGATTTATGAGGTTTCTCTATTGTAGGTTAAAGATTTGGAAGTTGAGGTTGAAACCACAAGACACAATTGCGAAGAAAATGTTGAACAAGCAACATTGATTGAAAAGGAGAGGATTACTCAAATGCAATGGGATATAGAGGAACACCGAAAAAAATGCTTGGAGGCAGAGATGAAGCTTAAGGCTGAGCAGGTTCATTTTGTATGATGTATAATTTCAGTTTTATTTGGACACATTTGTCAGTGGCCATAATGACACAAGTGAAATTTTTAGGTTGAGAAGTTGCGCATACAGTCAGAGAAAATGTCAGTCATTCATGAGAAAGAATTGTTGCTTCATGAGTTGGATCTGCTTAGAGAAAAGCTGGAAAACCTGCGTAGTGATCGTGAAGAATTGGAGATGAAATCAAAAGCAGATGTCAAGCTTCTTGTTAAAGAGGTTAAATCTCTTCGAAGTACTCAACTTGAATTAAAGCAGGAGCTTACACGATTGATGAAAGAAAAAATTGAGCTAGAGGTAACGTGCCTTTTTCTTATGTGAAGTCCTCTTCTCACTTCCTTTTACTGTCCAAACCTCCTTTTGGTTTCTCTTCAAGAGAAGAACAGCACAAAACATAAAATTTTCAGATTACTACTAATGTGAAACTGGATGGATTTATCTTTTACAGCTTTTGATGGTTTGTATTTAAGTACAAAGTATATAGTTCTTGTCAGAAAAAAACGTGATGAAAATGAAGAAGAAATCCTTTTTCTTATTATTCTCCTTACAACATCTGGTCTAATATAGAAGATTACAAGGAACTAAAAAGGAAACAACTACAATACATAGAAAGGCTATAATACATGATATTTCTAAAAAATATCTTTTCTAAATATATAAACAAATCTATATTTTAATACTCTCCCTCAAGCTGAGGAATAGATGTTTTCCATTCCTAGCTTGGTCACAAGATTATAACGACTTGTGTGGTTCAGCCCTTTTGTTAGAACATCTGCTAATTGTTGTCCTGTTGGAACATAGGACATACACACCAGCCCTTCTTCCAATTTTTCCTTGATAAAATGTCTATCAATTTCTATGTGCTTTGTCCTATCGTGTTTTACAGGATTATGGGCAATATTGATGGCTGACTTATTATCACAATATAGCTTCATAGGACCATCCCATTTAATTTTTAAATCATCTAGGATGATTTTCAACCAAAGTAGTTCACAAAGTCCTTGAGCAATTGCCCTAAACTCTGATTTGGCTAAAGATCGAGCTACCACATTCTGTTTTTTGCTCCTCCATGTTACCAGGTTACCTCCAACAAAAGTACAATACTCAGTAGTTGATCTTCTATCCACTGGAGAACCAGCATAGTCAGCATCTGTGAAGGCTTCCAGATTAAGTTTGGAGTTCTTTTTGAACAGAATTCCCTTTCCTGGACTGCCTTTCAAGTAGTGAAGTACCCTATACGTAGCTTGAAGATGAGATTCTCTCGGATCATGCATGAACTGGCTAATTACACTTACTGAGTATGCAATGTCTGGTCGAGTGTGAGCTAGATATATAAGCTTTCCAACCAATCTCTGGTACATTCTCTTGTCAACCACTGGCTCTTCCTTAGCTTCTCCCAACTTGTGGTTTAGATCTATTGGAGTAGAGACTGGTTTACTTCCAATCTTCCCGGTTTCTGCCAATAAGTCGGTCACATATTTCTGCTGTGAAATGAAAATTCCTTGTGTAGAATAAGCCACTTCAATACCAAGGAAGTACTTCAGTTTTCCCAATTCCTTTATCTCAAATTCTCTGGTTAGCTGTTCCTTCAACTTATATTTCTCTCTCTCATCATTTCCAGTTATTATAATGTCGTCCACATAGACAATAAGCACAGTTCTCCCCCTACAGTTGAGTGCTTAATAAACAGAGTGATCTCCTTGACTTTGTTTGTAACCAGACTTCTTCATTACCTTTGCAAATCTTCCAAACCAAGCTTTAGGGGATTGTTTTAACCCATAAAGAGCCTTCATCAGTTTACATACCTTATTCTTCGTGTCTCCTTGAAATCTTGGTGGAATATTCATGTAGATTTCTTCATTCAAGTCACCATGAAGAAATGCATTTTTGACATCATATTGAAGGAGTTGCCAATTGAAGTGAGCAGCTAACGACAATAAAATTCTCACGGTATTCATTTTTGCAATTGGAGAAAAAATCTCATGATAATCAACTCCATACTTCTGAGTGTAACCCTTGGCCACTAATCTGGCTTTATATCTTTCAAGGGATCCATCTGCTTTGTATTTCATTGTAAAAATCTACTTACAATCAACGATATTCTTTCCTTTTGGTTTATCAACAATCTCCCATGTTTTATTCTTTTCCAAGGCACTCATCTCTTCTCTCATAGCATTCCTCCATTCCCTTTTTGACAATGCTTCAGAAACTGTGTTGAGAATAGTAATGGTGTTTAGACTCACAATAAACCTTTTGTGTGCTGGTGATAGATGTTTAAGTGAGACATAGTGGGACAATGGATAAAGAGGTTGCTTAGTGCATTCTCTGGTTCCTTTTCTCATAGCAATGGGAAGATCAAGGTCATTTATTGGATTGATAGATGGTTCAACAGGTTGTGCATCTAGAGGCAAGTCAGATTTTTCCATGACTTCATTATCATTGTTTGAGTTGGATTCTTGGACTCGTGTTGGTTCAGTAGCAGCCTTTCTTCTTGAATATACTTGAGAAATCTTGGGATGGTCATCATTTGGTTCTACAGAATTTGACCCTGCTTTAACCGTGTTTGGCACGAGAGGAAGATCACGAGATTGAAGATCAAGAGATTGAAGTGGTTCAAAGTACTCATTAGTATTCTCTTCTATACTTGAAATCTCCCCCCGAAGAGAGGACTTGGAGAAAAAAGGAGTTGTTTCTGCAAATGTAACATCAGCAGAGATATACCATTTCCTAGATAAAGGGTGATAACATTTGTATCCCTTTTGAGTAGATGAGTAACCTAAGAAAATACACTCGATGGCTCAGGGGTCAAGCTTACTTCTGTGTTGATTATGGACATGGACAAAAGCTGTGCACCCAAACACTCTAGGTGTAAGCCCATTTGAGGTTCTGAAATGTGGGAAGAAACTGTTAAGGAGATCCATGGGACTCTTATTGTCTAGGATATGTGAGGAAAGTCTATTTATCATATATGTAGCAGTTAGAACGACATCCCCCCAAAAAGACTTAGGAACATTTCCTTGAAAGAGTAAAGCTCGTGTGGTGTTAAGTAAATGCCCATTTTTCTTTTCAGTTACCCCATTCTGTTGAGGTGTGTTAACACATGAAGAGTGGTGGAGAATGCCCTGAGATTGGAAGTAGGGTGACAATGTTTGGTTGAAATAATCTCTAGCATTATCTGTTCGAAACATTTTTATTTTCACCCCAAATTGATTTTGAATCATAGAGACAAAATTAGGTATGATAGTGCTGACATCAGACTTTTGTTTTAGAAGGAATAACCATGTAACCCGAGTACAATCATCAATTAGGGATAAAAACCAACGAGCTCCAAAAATATTAGGGATTGTGGAAGTCCCCCATATGTCACTATGAATCAAATGGAAAAGATGTAAGTTTCTTTTATTACTGATAGGAAAAGATACACGAGTATGTTTTGCAAATTCACAAACATCGCAGTGAAACTCAGTAATATCTATTCCTTGAAACAGATGAGGAAACATGACTTTGAGAACTCTAAAAGATGGATGTCCAAGATGTAGGTGATACAACCAAATAACATGCTTATTTGATGAACTGAGAAAAGATAAATTACTCGTAGGTTTCTTAGAATTTTCAAGGTAATAAAGGCCACTACTTTCCTTAGCAAGTCCAATCCTCCTCCTCGTTTCCTGATCCTGAAAGACACAGTAAGAAGGGTAAAAAACAGCATAACATTTCAGGTTATTGGTGAGTTTTTGAATGGAGACAAGACTGGCCGATAATTTTGGTACA
The DNA here is from genome assembly GCA_037954665.1 of Laguncularia racemosa. Taxonomy (NCBI): domain Eukaryota; kingdom Viridiplantae; phylum Streptophyta; class Magnoliopsida; order Myrtales; family Combretaceae; genus Laguncularia; species Laguncularia racemosa. Next base: position 3,606,563 of record JBBMOL010000030.1, on the reverse strand, counting down.
TGAAGAACATTCTTTAATGTAATAGTAGGTGTGATATGTATGTCTCCAATCCTTGCAACAGTAGCTAAAGTGCCATTGGCTACTGCACTTTTCCTATTACTAGGGCATGGGGTGTATGTATGAAAGAGTTGAGACATGTTAGTCATATGGTCCGTGGCTCCAGAGTCTATTATCCATGCATTAGTATGTAAGTTATCTGAGGCATTCATACAAAGAGGAGATAAAGGTTTACTTGAGAGAGCTAGAGAACACGTTCTAGAGGTTTTTTCCAAGGATCCCAATAAGGTTCTTAGTTTCTCAATCTCTTCACCGTTGAACCCCTCCTTGGCTAGGCTTTCCTCTGGTTTTGATTGTTCTGTCATGTGTGCATGAGATCTTTGTTGCCCCCCACGGGTTCCCCACTCTTGGCTTGGTGGTTTACCATTTAGTTTCCAACACTTCTCTTTTGTGTGCCTTGGTTTCTTACAATAAGTGCACCAAAGGTTGTCTTTGCTCTCCGTAATCTGATTTTCCCTATTCTGGTATCTTGACATGTTATTTTTCCTTGTGTCTCGAGGTTCCATTCTTGCAATCAGGGCTGACTCACCTGCTGTTCGGGTTTCTAGCATAACAGCACGTCGGCTTTCTTCCGCCCGTATCAGTGATATGGTCTCCTCTAGGGAGGGAGTTTCCTCTTTCCCAAGAATTTGGATTTGAACCTGGTCAAATTCCGGATTCAATCCAGCCAAGAAATCATAAACACGATCTTTTTCAATGAAGTTCTTCAAGATTACTGCATCTTCAGAGTGTTTCATTTCAAAAACTCGATAATGATCAAGTTCTTGCCACAGATTTTGCAATTTGTTTGCATATTCTGTGATTGATTTGTCCCCTTCTTAGTGGCTCCAGTTTTGACTTTGATCTCATACACTTGTGCAGCATCATGGGCTTTTGAGTACGTGCGACGTAGGAAGTCCCATATTTCCTTTGCTGTGTTGAAGAACATGCAAGTGTCACTTATTGTAGAATCCATTGAATCCTATAGCCATGACATTATCATTAAATCCTCTTCATCCCATGCATTAAATGCAGGGTTGTTCTTTGTTGGTCCAGTCCCAAGAAGATGATTGAGTCTTCCTTTGCCTTTGAGGTAAGTTCGGGCAAATTGAGACCATTTTAGATAATTCTTCCCATTGAATCTATAGGAGGTTCAGATATTTTGCAATTCTCCATTTTTTTGGACATTATTGGAGTCTTCGAATGGTTTGGGGCTGTTGACAATTTTAGACATGTTGATCGAGAAAGATGTTCAACAATTAAGGCTGATAACAAGAGAAAAACAAAAACCAGGGAAGACGCAGCCCAAAAAACGCAGCCCAGCAGTGACGGCTTGCTTATAAACCCTAGGAAAGAAGCCTTTCTTGACAGGTTTAGGTCTCCCTATGTTGGTCTCTAATGCAATTGCTGGCTGTGTTTTAAAAAACAGACGAGGTATTGAGACAAAGGGATAAGTTGAATGTTGGCAATGAAGGCCGATCTATAAAATCGGCAATGGAGGCTGGAAATTTTTTTTCCAGAATTCCTAAACCCTAGGCTTTAATACCATGTCAGAAAAAACGTGATGAAAATGAAGAAGAAATCCTTTTTCTTATTATTCTCCTTACAACATCTGGTCTAATATAGAAGATTACAATGAACTAAAAAGGAAACAACTACAATACATAGAAAGGCTATAATACGTGATATTTCTAAAAAAATATCTTTTCTAAATATATAAACAAATCTATATTTCAATAGTTCTTATTTTAGGATTTATTTAATCCTATAAGGTCTTTGCTTGATTCTTGTGATGATTAGAGGATGAGCTTTTTTCTTAATTGCAATTTCTCTGCATGGACATGATTAGTTGAGTTGAGACGATATAGTATTGAACTCGAGCTCAACTTAGAATTTCAAAGATCAATCTTGTAATTTTGAGCTTAAACTCGACTTGAAATGGACATGACACTTGATGAGTTTGAGTATGTTTTGACTCGATTAAGCTTGTTTAGGTTCGATTTATATAGAAATTATTATTATTTTTAAATAAAAATAATACTAACATTCAAAGTTAACTAACTTTAAAATTTGGCTCAAGTTTGATTAGGCTTGCGAGCTAGTTGAGCGAAAGATTATGAAGTTTAAATTTGATTTGATAAACTACTCGAATAGCTTAAGCTTGTGCTCAACTCGATTGTTGTTGAATTGAACTTGAGTTTTTATCGAGCCAAACTTAAGTAGTTTGTAAATAAGTTTAACTTACTTACAACCTTAATCATGATTGTATTGGGTTGTTGATGGATTAGAAATTAATGCAACTCACTAGAAAGGAAGAAAGGTCTAAAAATCTAAATCAAGGACATTGAACCATTTTGCCTTAATGATCTTTTCTTTCTATATTTGAATGCTTGTTTGTGGACTGCAAGTAACTTTTCCGCATGAGCCAAATAGTATAAAGTGGCTTGTCTTATTTTATCTATAAGCTTTTGAATAATTGTTTGTTGAAACAAGGAAACTTCTCTGCTATGGCCAAATAATGCAGATTTGCTTTCCTTAATTCCTATTGCATCTTATTCTTCTTTTGTAACTATATATACAGAGAACAGTAAAGAAAGATAAACAAAGAATGGAGCGTGCAAATGCTGCAAATACAAAGCTCTTGCATGAATGTGAAATTCTTCGCAACCGACTTCAGGAATGCAGTGTCAATTTCCTTATCGAAGAAGAAGATAAGTTTATAGTTGACACATCTTCCCCTTCAGATGCTATAGATCTATTAACAACATCGGATAACCGTATTGGCCTTCTACTTGCAGAGGTACATTCTGCATATTGGATGAATATTCTCTGCTGTTCTTCTTCTATTTATTATTTTTCCCTCTGTCACTGTCCTTAACTTTGCCGCAATTTCCTTGAGCCATCATTTTAATGCAATTGGTTCTCGATGAAGTTGATCTTTGTAAAACATGTCTTTGCCTGAGCAACCTCTGATTGATATCGCTAGAATGTTTTCTGTGTCATTGCTTTTGTCCTTGTTTTACAACTTCAAAGATTCTTTCCAGTTGATTTTCCATTTAGTGGAAACTTAATCCCTCTATCTTTTCATAATGGTTCTTTCAATGTTTTGCTTGCCAAAAGTTTATAAAACCCCAGTAATTTAATGTAGGAATTATTCAAAAAAATTCCTCATTTCCGCCCAATTAAATAATGATTCCTTTTCCTATTTGTGGACCACCTTCAACTCTTACTATTATAAAGCTTTAGAATTGTCATAATAATCACAGTAGTCTCACTTTTCACAGTAACTAATGGTGTACAGAAGGTGGTTTGGTCTTTTAGGTGGTAGAAGGCTCACTGGCAACCGCTTACCTTTTTCTTCCATCATCACTTAAGATTACTACGATAATATTTGATAATTACAAATCTTTTAATTGTAATGTATACTGAAAAAAGTTTAGAAACGTTTCTCACAAAACAAATTATAGTCGCCACCCAACCTTCAAATTCTGTTGTAAAGAGTTGCCATTACAGTACTTGTACAAAAAAGAATTGCCATTACAGTGGCAGTGGCTTCATTTTCCACAAACTTGGTCTTATTTTGATACTTTTCTATTTAATCTTATTGCTGGCTCCTTTGTATGGTGAAATTTCTTGCTAATCTTTCCACTTTTACTAGGCACAACTACTGGCTCAAGATATAGAGAACGCCACTGCCATGGTAGATGGGGATCAACGTGCCAATGGCAGAGATGAGAATAGAACTGATGATGAGTTGAGAAAGATGTTAACTGATACATTTATCGATAATGCTTCTCTGAGGAAGCAAGTCAACTCAATACTTCGTTGCGCGCTAAATACGTGTGTTAAATCTGAGGAGAATGGTGAAGATGATGGAGAGATTTCTTTGGGAAAAACTGTTTTAAGCAAGTTCTTGGAGAGATGATATCAAAGGAACAGTGTACATATCCACAGTCGTATCTCCTTTTATAATTCTATGAACAGTAGCTGAAGAATGTTTCATCCCTTTCTGCATTCATGGTCTTTGGTATTTGGAAATGTTAATGGTTGACCTGCAGAGTAAACGTTTTTGGTCTGTCTTGCATAACAATCTTCATAGGATGATGCAGGGGGAACTGGGTTTTGTTGGAAAAGTGATCCTCAAATGGGCTCGAGCTGATGTGGACTTGAGCCATTCAGCAATTACAGTACATAGACTGGTTGTAGTTATTGTCCAGAGGCAATCCAGTGAAGGATAGCAGCAGCATACTCAGCATGCATATTATCAAGATTTTATACACTCAAAAGTGTTCAAGCATTTCAAATGTCGCTTCAATAGCATCTCACGTCACACGGCAGTTAAGAGCAATATTTGATTCTTGCATGGCCTTAGGGAGGGGTGGCATGAAAGCATTATACAAATACAAAAATATTCAGAGAGCGTACAGAAAACACACTCCCTAGTTAGTGCAACATTTGTTATCTGAGCCACTGGTTGTCGTAAACACTGGCGAAGGCACCAGAGAGTTAAAAGAGTCCATAGACCTGGGTTGTGCAGTTATGGTCCTATCTCCCACGGTAGTCTAGTGAAGGATGACTACCTTAAAATCAACGAAATTTAATTACATTCACCACAATTACACATTCAGCATTTGCATATTGTCAGGATTTTATTTTCTATTATTAAGCATGTCTTGCATAGCATCTTACGTCAGATGGTGGTTATTGGGAAGATTTGATTCTTTGATGGCCACGGGAGGGAAAACATATAAGCATTTATGCGGATACAAAAACATTGAGAAAATATCCAAAATAAAGTCACTTTCTCTCTCTAATTAGACATTGGGAAAGGGTCAGTCGAGACTTGTGAACTGGACCGAACCGGCCCAGGGGGCAGGTTTGATGATGGGTTGATTTAGCTGGGCTGGTGGTTTTTGGCTGCGTTGTGAATCGGATCGGCAATGGCCTGTAGTATATTAAAAAAAAAAAAAAAACCAAAGAAGTCAAAGCTGCAATTCTGTAAAGTTAGAAAAGAAAAAAAAAAATAATAATGACCAACAATGAATGCGGACAATCCAATGAAGGAAGACTTATAGTGGTTGAGCACAGTGAAAGCAAATAAATGTGTGCAACATTTAAAGCGCAATTGTGCAATTTAAAATAATGAATGCATAAAGTTTAGGATTGCAAGCAGTGATCAACAATAGAAGCTGTCAGTGAAGAAAAAAAAAAATTAAAAGACAATTCATTCAAATAAATGTTTGCAAAGAAGCAATGGCAATTTGAAAAAATTTCACGAGTTGTAGGATTGTAGGCATACATGCACACGCTTAAATTTTCGAATTTGAATATTGCAAGGGAGCAAAAAAATTACGGTATGAGGATGTTATATAAATTCATATCTTTGTATCACAATGAGAATTCTCTATGAAAAAAAAAATTATATTCAATCTCTTGTGTATTCAATATTTTTTGTATTCTCATCAATATTTTCTACGCTCTTCAATAAATTCTATTATATAGTTTGCAAACTCTTGAATATTTTTTGTGCTCTCATTTGCCCATATAAGTATTGTCTTTTTATACTAATTTGAAAAATGGTAAGTTTTTTCGGTAGTTCATCTATTGGTAAGCAGGGAGGTTTTGGAAAAGGTGATAAAAAAAAATCTGTGCAACCTACACCCAAGTAATTTTTTAAAGTGGAGGATTATAATATTCACGACTTCACCAACGAGCAGTTGGAGAATTTGATTATGCAACCTTCAGGCTTTGAGCACAAGACTCCTGATGGACAAAAGGCAACAAGGAGGTGGCGGAAGAAGAGAAAGAAGATGATGTTCAGGAAGTGCTAGAAAAAGAAGTACCGAGCCACATACATGGCTAATCCGACTTTACGGATAAGTCACCTGTACCACTTAAATATGATTTTTTACTAAATTTTTTCGTAAATTTATAGGATAAGATAAGAGCACTCGTGCGTATTGCAACTATTGTCGATCAAGTTATGCGTGAAAGAAGGGGGAGGGCTATGGAACTTTGAATAGGCATATGCGATCGAAGCAACCCATAGAGTTCGACATAGATAAGTCACAATAACAAATTTCCTAGTCAGGTGGATCGCAATCAACGGGCTTATTTTGGTATTCTACCGAGAGGCAACAAGTTGCCCTTGCATAATACTTAGCCAAATGTAACCTATTATGGAGTTACGCATCTTCGAAGCACTAGTTGGAGTACAAGCGGGAAGCTTTGAATCCAAGTTCACATAGTTATGACTAAAAAATGATACAACGAGCTACCATGAAGCTGTATTATAATAGTAAATGTGAATTAGCTATTCTTTTTAATTTTCTTCATACATATCTTTCTATTTACACGGATATATGGACCGATCCGTGACAAAAAGACTCATACATGGGAATTACATGTTACCGGATAGACAATGTATGGCAGGTATAGAAGAGATTAATAGCGCTTAGGATTTTCAATTAATGCCATATGGTGCAAAATATTTTTCATATAATAAGTATTATTTTAGATGAATACTTTGACAAAAAATATATTTTCAACCGGTTTTAACAATGCATCCGCTAACACGGCATCTACTCATGAACTTCAAGCGTTATCTTAACCTATGCTAGGTGGGACTTTTTTTCATATACGATATGCTTACTATATTTTAAATATTTGCGTTAAAGATAGTATGAACTATTTAGATTTTAAGATTTTTTAATAAGACAACTAGTTGACTTTTTAATTGACAATCCTTTTTTAAATAAGGCATGATAGAAATTTGTATTAAAAATGAAATGTAACCTAAAAATTTTTAAAAAGACATTAAGTGGAATTCCGCATATTTACTTTTAAAAATTACGGTTCCCTATAAATATGCATCGTATACTCTTGGTATGATGAATGTTCCATACATTCCATTGTACCCTAGTGATTGGGATGTATGTAGCAAAATGCTGAATATTTTAAGAGTTTTTCATGAGTGTACTTTGACATTTTTTGAAGTGTATCAAGTTAGCGTTCACTTTTTCTTGATGAATACTGTAAATATATTATTAGTACTGCTTGAAGCTCGAGGCGACCTATTTCTTTATGTGACTGTTAATGAAATGGTTGTAAAGTGATTGTAGTATTATAAGCAAATTCCTATAATTTATTTTGTTGTTTTTATTTTAGATTGGTATTATAAGATATATATGCTTTTATAATACCTTAATTTGTATTATCAGATTGTTGACACCTTTTCCAAAATTGAAGAAACCTATGTCGTTACTGCCTCACAAGAACTACGACAAGCGATCTAAGTAACAAAAAACTTATATTCTAACTTTTTTACTACGTTTGATGGTCAAGTTCCTGCAACTCTGTCATCATTCCCCCAATCTACATGGTGACACACATGGTCATACCCTCCTCGTGCAATGAATCATTGTGCAAAGGTTAAAGTGGCACCATGCTGGGTCAAGTGAGTACACGGAACTAGATTACTACTTCAATATAAACTTTGAATTTGGTAACAGTAGTATCACATACTTCAACATCTTGAATCGGTGAAGGAGGTATAAGAAGACGTATTCAATCTTCTCTCGAATGGCTCACAAGTTCTTGTCGCTCCTGCATCAACGGTGGTTGTTGAACAAGTTTTTAGCACAATGGGCCTTGTTTTATCTCAATAGCAATCAAGACTGTCACTCGTCAATATTAAAGTGCTAGCTTGTGTAGAGGATTAGTTGAATACAAGAGTCGTACGAAATCATCTAGTGAAAAAGATGAATACTTCAATAACTTCGTCCCATCAGGGGGAAGCTTCGCTGATTTAAATCCTAATGTCGGGTAAGTCAAATTAATTTGTAAGAGTAGTATTACTACCTTATTTATTTTGTGCATTAGGTTAGGGATAATTTATAAAGAGATTAGTACCCCCTTATTTATTTTTTTGTTGTTTACTTACAAAATCTTACAATTATATACAAGATGTAAGGTTAAATGTCTCCCTATTTTTTTGTAATATTTATAATCGATCAATAAAATTCAGGGTTGTCATCCCTCCATGTATAAGGTATTGCCACTAATTAATGAAGCAAACATTATCTATTATTGTGAAAAATAGTGGATTAATTTTCTAGATGAATAAATTTAAGAAAAAAGATAATCCAAAAAATACAAATAGATAAATAACAAATAATATAAAATAATCTGAAAAATAACAAATAAAAATCAACAAAAAAATCCAAATAATTCCACCACTTGCCAACCCGTGACTTGGTAAGCCAGGGCTGGTTTTGGATCGGTTTTGAACTAGTCCGATTTCTATCCGTAATTGTAGTTTACTAAGATTATTGAGTAGCATTTTCTGGGATCACTTCTTTGAGTGAAAGGTAGGGTCTCTTAACACGTGGGACACTCGTCGTATTACCATGTTGTTTCTAGTTATCAACTGTAATTTCCATGCCTCTCAAGTCAATTTCACAAAAGCTGCGACATGTATGCACACAAGAAAGGAATGATCCGTTCAGAGAATGTGATACGAAAACAGCGTGTGTTAATTATCAAGGCTCTCTCTCTCGTAATCAGATTTTCAAGGTCAAGCTTTGCGCAAAACATTATCTAAAGAATTCAATCTTGGTTTGATTATCCTCATCTAAGCTTTGATTTTAGGGGGGGTGGAAAAAGGTTCCTTTGAATTAAATTTATGTTAAAGCTCATATCCAACTCAAACTTGATAAAGTTGATACATTTAACTTGAGTCGAGTTTAGGTAGACTTACAAGCTCATCGAGCCAAATCAAATCAGTTAAAATTTGAGTTCACCGTAATAGGCCACTAAGCAGCTCCAGCTCCTGCCCCATGATTGTCCCTAAATTTAAATTCGAGTAAATGCCAGCTAAGCGGCTTGATTCATGTAGGTCCTTAGTAGTGGCTAAAGTAGAAAATGTTCTCGTAGAGGATTATATCCTTTCCGAGATCGATCTCTCTCTTTCTCTCTCTATGCCGCCATTAGCAGTCAAGAACTTTCGGACAAACTCATGAGACAGTAGCTCTTGGGCTAAAGAGAAAAGATACTACTTTAATAGAAACCATATACTTGACTATTGCTTTACATTTTTGTCTGTGACTAGACGGACTTTATTCAGAGACTCTTTAAAAGATTGCCAAGCAACCATATAATGATCATGAGATTGCATCCCTTCCTCTACAGCTTGCATGGCTTTTCTGTACAAATGCTCGAACTGCTGAACCGGGTTCGAAATATCAACATTGTTGGATCCGAAATCCGGTACATAAAAGCGCTTGAAATCCTTCCTCCATCGCGACAATATATAATGCGATGGGATTTCCTCCACACCATTATGGTGGAGGATGTATAGTGCATGCCTACAGAGATAGCCCCGGAAATTGAACCGATTGCAGATGCAGCGAACTTCCATTCCAGATCTATCAAACGTTACCTCGAATTTTCTAACATCCCCTTGATCATCCCGTTCTTTGACTAAGTATGTCGTACTTGGAGCATTAGCATGAATCTGTGTCACGCTAAGACAAGAAGACATCATCACAACTTCGTCCTGGAACTTGCTGAATATTGTTTTTGTATATACTTCAGAGAGCTGGAGCTCATAATAGTACCCTGTTTTTATTGAGGGGCTTGAATCATTAGACTCCAAATCAAGTGCCATTTCCTTGCGGCGCTTTGCATGCATAATTGACTCATACATATCAAGAAATACTTTCAGAGAGGTCTTCTGATGTATATAACCATCAAAAAATGGGCTGATGGAGTTTCCTCCGCGAAACGCATTCATTCCAGCAAAAGACGTATCCTTTGAGTAAACCGGGGCCCATCTTTCCCGAGCTTCATACAAAGATTGAAGCAACTCAAGATGTCCAAGTCCATATTCTTGGACCATATTTTCCCAAGCCATTTCAAACTCTTCAATTCTAAGAGAATCATTAATGACCCCATCCAATGACGCGAAAAACACTTCAGAGTCCTGCAACTCTCCTACATTCTCAAGAATGCTTTGCATCACTTGAGACAGAAGCAGGTGGCGATGGGCACTAGGAAAAACCTCAGCAATTGCAATTTGCATCAAGTTTGACTGATCTGTGAGGATAGTTTGGGGAGCATGACCCCACATGCATGTAAGCCATGCCCTAAATAGCCAAATATATGTTTCAACTGTTTCCTCCGAAATTAAACCACAACCCAGTAGTATAGGTTGGGCATGATGATTAAGCCCAACAAACGCAATGAGCGGTATCTCATATTTTTTGGACAAATACAGTGTGTCAAGTGCAATCACATCATTGAAATAACTGTAAGCAGCCCTGGAACTGGAGTCAATCCAAAAGACATTCCTCAGATGTCCCTCATCACTCAGATCCATCAAGTATACAAAGTTTGGATTAGCAAGCTGCACCTGACAGAAGAAATCATGTAATGTCCGTGCATCTTCTTTACTAAGTTTCAGGTGCCTGGCTTGGTCAGACCCACTTCCTCGGTCTTCCCTGGTTGAGCTCCTGTTACTTCCTCGGTCCAAGACAGGCGCTCTATACAACTTGATGGTACACACTTCTATGTCAAGATTCGGCTCCAATTTTCGCTTAGCCCCAGAGTCCATCTTCTTGTGAGATTTGGAATTCTTGGCTCTTACAGGATCAAATGAATGGTTGTGCTCAAGCTTAACTTCATCAACCCTCCACCGATTAGATTCAACTAATCTTAACCTTATCATTGCTAGACAACCTGTTCTCGTCTCCTTTCTTCGACTACTAGCTTCTTTGATTGTTTTGAAACCTTCACAGTTACAACACAAAACTGCACCACGCTTCTCTTTACTATTCCTTTTTGTCCATGAAGACTTTACCCTAATAGCGAAACCAAGTTCCTTAGCATAGCAGTTGTAATAATTGTAAGCATCGTCATATGAATCAAACACCATTCCTACAACTGGTGGAGGGTAGTCTGTTCCTTCAGAGCTATGGTTTTGTGCATCAGCCATAAATGCAATCTCTCTCTCATTTTCTTGATCATCCTCTAGAATCTCCAGCAGCTGCTCACCACCGTTCATTTCAAGAACTTGTTCCCCATCTTCCAACATGGGATTTTGATCAGCATCATCCTCGATTTCAATGCTACCAATCTCAACATCATTGCCTTCGTCCTCTGGTACTTGCTCACTGTTTTGAGAATCTGTTTCCATCTGAAAAGAGTAAGAAAATACATAATAGATCAACTCATCTATAAGTATTTTTGTCTGTACAACCATCTAATAAACACAGCATATTTGACATGACTAGGAAAGCCATGACCCAGGAAGAAACCGATATAAACTGAACATAAATCTCAATAAAAATAACAAGAATAAAGTTAACAGGTTACTACTTACGTTGATATTTAGGTTAGGGTCTGGTGACAAGCCTTCAACACTCAGAGAATATTTTGTGCTCTGTGTCATTCTTCACCCTTCACGACTATCCATAGATCTCAAGAGAGAATTTGACTTGGCATCATGTCTAGCATGTAAATAGCATTAATTCCTGCAGCAACTTCTGTTGTCATGCTTCATCAAAAAGGCTACCCTGTCAAAAATGAAACGCTAGTTTAGTAAAGCCATGTCCAAGGCCCCAATTTATTTCTTGTCTGCAAGAAGCATGACAACTCGTTTTGTGGAAAATTCTCTGCATTTTTTCTATAAGCAAAGCTTTGAAATTTTTAATATTATCATCTCAATTTCAAGAGTTTTAACGTTATTAGTGACTTTTAGTAGTAAGTGATGGTGGGAGTTGTAAGTGACAGCTGGTGATGGAGTTTAAACATCTAGAAAAATGCCTATGGAAAATGATTTTTGTTTTTTAAAAGAAAAAACTATTTTCCCATTTTCAATTGAAAGTTTCTGTGATTAATAAGTATTACCATCGGAGGCAGATCGTCACCGCTATTTACCAACTACCACTTATTGCTAAAAGCCACTAGTATCTGCAACCTTTACGATATTCTTCCACTATGATAATGACAGTTGCAGAACTTCTTTCGGGTAATGACAATTGCAAAACTTTGATTAGAGTTTTTACAAGCAGAAATCCAAGGCACGTTGGCTGAAGCTGGGTGGTAGGAATACTTCATTCTTCCACAAAACCATGAGGAACTTGCATAACCGTAGCTACATACATCACCTACTCAGAGACGATGGGAGTGAGGTTTTTGGGGATGCAGAGGTCAAGGCACTTGCAGTGGAACACTTTCAGAAACTCTATGATTGTCCTCCTTCCAGTCTTGCATTGGAGGATGTCAGTAACATGGTTACATGGAGGCTGAATAACCAGCAACCAATTGAATTAGCTCTTCCTTTTACAGATGATGAGATTAAGTGGGGGTTCTTCTCTCAAGCCAATGAAAAAGCACCAGGGCCCAATGGATACACTGCCAAGTTCTTTAAGGACACCTAGGGGATTATTGGTAAGGACCTTCTGAAAGCATCAACGGAATTCTTGGCATCTAGACACCTACTCAAAGAGATTAACTCTTCCATCATCTCCTTAGTTCCTAAGATTGCCAACCCATCAAGACTAGGAGAATTTCGCCCTATTGCCTGTTGCAACGTTATTTATAAGGCCATCTCTAAAGTTATTGTAGAGCGCATTAAAAAGGTCCTCCCATCCCTAGTTGGCAGGGAGCAAGCCGCTTTCATCCCTGAACGAAGAATCACTGACAACATCTTCCTTGCTCAAGAATTGATGGCGGGCTATTGTGTACAATCAAATTCACTTTGGTGCACCCTTAAGGTGGACCTACAAAAGGCGTTCAACACGATTAGCTGGGACTTTTTTATGGCTACTCTTCAAGCTATGAACTTTCCTCCCCACATATGCTCCCTTATTCATCAGTGCATTTCCACCCCAAAGTTTTCCATCAACATCAACGGGGAACTAGCGGGTTATTTTCCTAGTAAGAGGGGGTTAAGACAGGGTGATCCGATATCTCCTTACCTCATTGTGTTGGGAATAGAGACCCTATCTACCCAATTGAGACGACCGACTAAAAACCCCCAATTCACCCTTCGCTGGAGATGCAAGAATGAGAAATTAACACACTTATGCTTTGCAGATGATTTTCTCATTTTTTCCAAAGGCAACCTCCAATCAGTATCATTGATCAAGCAACGCTTCAACGGTTTCACTCTGTGTTAGGCTTGGAGGTCAATAATAACAAGAGCAATATCTTCTTCTCTCATGTTCCCAGGAATGAGAAGGAGGCCATTCTATCTTTTACCCAGTTCCAGGAAGGTAAACTGCCGGTGCGTTACCTTAGGGTTCCCCTCTCTTCTACCAAACTGCGAAAAGAAGACTATGATGCCTTGCTTGAGAGAATGTTATCTAGGGTCACATCCTAGACGTCCAGATACCTTTCCTATGTGGGGAGATTGCAATTGATCAAGTTGGTCCTCATCTCCTTGCAAGTTCATTGGAGCAATGTATTCCTACTTCCTAAATATGTTATTAGGAAGATGGATAGCCTACTCAGGAACTTTCTGTGAAGTGAAAACCCTCATACCTACACTAAGGCTATGGTTAGATGGAATGAAGTCTGTAAACCACTTAAGTGTGGGGGTTTAGGGATCCTAGACTTACACCAATGGAATAAGGCCATCTAGATAAAACACATTTGGCATCCATGTAAGGATGGTCCGAAAACCCTTTGGTCGGAATAGGTCCACTCCACATTCTTAAAAGGTCAAAGCTTCTAGGCAAAGAAAGCACCTGCATCATGCTCCTGGACATGGAAGAAACTGCCGAAACTTAGATGCTTAGTCCACCCTTGCTTTCAATGGGACCTTAATAACGGTCTTTTTATATCTCTTTGGTCAGACTATTGGCTTCCAATAGGCCCCTTGGACCTGATATTCAGTGCCCAGGAGATGGGTAGTACCGAACTCCCTCCTACCACCAAACTTTGTTCCCTCATGGAAGGCAACGAATGGTACATCCATGGGGGTGTGCTAAGGAATAATATTCAGATCCCCACCTTGCTCCATCCTGATACATTAGTCAATGATCACCTCAGATGAATCCATTCTGCCATGGGTGAATATACAACTAAGAGTGGGTATGAATTCCTCATCCCCCAACCCGGGTGGTACCCTGGGCTAAGGTGATTTGGAACAAATACTCAATCTCTAAACACTCGTTTATCTTATAGTTAGCCTGGTTACACAAGCTAACCACACTGGACAAGTTGGAAGCATGGGGCGTGACTTCTTCTACTACGTGCTTCCCGTGCTAACAAGGTCAAGAAGACCACTCCTACCTCTTCTTCAATTGTAGCTATTCCCGCTCGATCTGGTGTGCAGTTTGTAACTATCTTCATTGCCCGGCACACTTTAGAAACTGGTAAGGGACTACATCTCTATTGCTGGCCTCAGTTGACTCCAATTCTCCTGACTTCAATAGGAGATGTGCTGCATTAGTAGCGACGGTTTATTGTATTTGAAGAGTGCGTAACAATGTACGCCTAGGGAATCATATCCCTAGTTAGAGCTCTGTTGTAAACCAAATTAGAGCTTACTCTTTCATTTTGTAACGCTCTTAAGTAGTTTCTTTATCTTTTTATTGTCTACTTTGTCCTTGAGACTATGATGTAAATCTATCCGTCTTATAGTTGTACACCTTTGGATATCAATAAAATTAACTTATCCAAAAAAAACTTTGATTAGATAAGTACAAAAAAAAATCTGGAAAACATTCTCCACAAAACAAACACAGCCGAAAATGCTTGTTTGAAGCAGCAACTACAGTTAACCATTCCGAGAAGGAACTAAACTAGCCTATCCTTAACTTGAAATTTCATTTCTTCCTCCAACAGCTTATTCATATTAATCCATTTTTGCTACGTGATTCAAATTTTAGATCATCATACTGAATCCCAAACCTTTTGACACTCATAATCTTCACCATTCTAAAAGGATTGACCAAGAACTAATTAAAGATTACCCCTTTCACAACTCCGGAGGCTGCAATTCTACTTGTATTTACTAAATTTTACAAATTACTGCCAAAACAACACATCCCAACTTTACTTTATGATAACAGTTCCTGACACGTACGACAACACAAGTCATCACAAAGTTAATGCAAATGAAACAAGAACACGACCTGCAGTTTTTAACTTAAACCCAACTACATCTGAGTCATAATGGGAAGAATTTACTTAAGATCATGCATGAATAATGGTTCTAAACATTTAACAAGTGAACAATAAGAAATAAAAAGAAAAAAGAAGCTGCAATAAAGTGAAAGGAAAAAAAAAACAAAAAAGGAAAAATTGTACCTCGTTAAGTGGTGTGGAGTGACGTGGGACTCGAAAGATTTAAGCTTTTTGTAAGATTGTAGTCGGAGAAAAGAGAATTTCAAGCTAGGGTTTTGGGATTTGGGAAATTGGAATCATTCCCAAAAACTTTAGGGAATTTTTAATTGGGGCTTTTAGGTGATATTCGGACCCTGTTTTTTTCTTTAGTGGGTCGGGTCATGGTTTGCATTGCCTGGAGGTAGAGGGAATTAACTCCACTTAATAAAGAACTATTTTGAAGTACACATGTATCTTAAAATAAAGAAAATCTATATATAAGAACTTTAATTAGATGTTCTTATGGATTTGCTTCGTGGAACATATAGTTATGAGAAAATCACCATCATATTCCTTATATTTCCTATATTTTTACTTTGTATTATAATTTGAAGTGGAATAAGATAAAAATATAATTATATAATTATAATTTTTAGAAAACATAATAAAGATGTAATAATTATTATTTTATTTTATTGTACTTAAAATAATATTATTTATAGATTAAAAATATATCTATAAGTTTCATTATATTCTAGAATTGATATGTTGTTTGATTATTGAAAATTTAAGACAAGGTCTAATAGGTAGATTATAAAAGAAAATAAATAACTAATATTTTAGTAATAATAAATAGTTATAGTTCCTTATTTAGTAGTAATAGAAATTTTGTGAAATAATTATTTTGCAACTCAATCATGGTGATAGATTTGTAAAAGCATAATAAATATTGTACCCTACTTTTATGAAATTTATCAAACATACAAAATGGTTAGTCTTTACAATGTGAAATTTTCAACACACCTATAAAACATTTCATAAAAATATAAATGTATAAAAAAAAGAAAATCTTTATTAGAAATTGTTAACCATATTAACATTTTCCGAGGGATTAAGAATTTTCATTATTTTGATTTGTCCCAATTGGCTTAGGTATATCTAACATTTTCCTAAATAATACCAACAATTTTCAATAATTTTTGTTCGTCACCTCCAACAGCAGCTGATTGCAAATTCCAAAGAAATAGCTTGGACTCACTCAATTGACGTTGACTACATATTGATTAAGAAACTCTCTAAATAAAATCCGTCATCCCTTCATTCATCGACGGCTATGTAAAATATCATTATCAAGTATTTTTTTTAAATTATTATTTATACGTAACTGCATGTGATTAAAAATAACGTGATGATAAATATATCACTTACAAACCGGTAAACTTCATCATGATTCCCTCTCCTGCGTGTTAATAAGCTTTTTCAACCAAATACCTTTCAAAATAATACCTAAAAATAGATGAATAAAGAAGTTATTAAGCAATCAAAACAACTCATAATAGTAAAACCTCCAGTCAAAGGAAGCAGAACCCATGAGACATTCAACCCTTTTATGGAGACAGCAGTTCCATGGAAGTGAAAACCCAAGAAATCATCAAGTAGGACTCAGCAAACCCCTCTCAACAGCAAATGCCACCACTAGCATTTAGTGCAATATGATTCTTAAGTTTTAATCTCTAATAAGATCCAAATAAGTCATGACAGAATAAAATTTTATAACACATCCACATAACAGTACAGAAACTTGGCACGTAGAGTCATACACTTGAACGGAGTATGAACAAGCCTACCATTTAATCACAAAAAGCCATTCGTCAATGTAGTGTTGTCCTCAGATTAAGTTCGAAAAGAAACGACTGCAATCAATCTTAATCTAATATAGACATATCATGACAAAAGGGCTATAGATATACAGCCAGCATTTGCAAAATCCCCGTTTAACCTTCAATTCTACCAAAAACAGTTACATCACGGGATAGTCATGAAAGATCTCCGGAGGAATCGGACGTGCTCACTTCTTCAGCTTCTTTCTGGGCTTAGTAGCTCGAGTATTTTTCTTTGATGCCTTCTCAGTGGCTTGCTTACTCTGTTTTACTTTTGTCGTCTTCTTTTTCTCATTGATATTATCATCATCATCATCATCACTCTTGCCATCAGTATTGACACCATCATCATCATCATCACTTTCATCATCACTTTGATTGCTTTTCTCTTTTGTAGACTTACCACCTTTGCCTCTGGGCCTCTGAATTTTCCTGAATTTGACACTTACATCAGCTTTTCCCATGGTTTCTGCTTCTTCAATATCAGCATGGTCACCTTCAGCATCGTTCTTTTTCTTTGTACTTCGCCTTTTCTGTTTATTTAAAGCTTTCTCGGATTGAGATTTACTTAGTTTTTGCAACTCAGGTACATATGCTGTTGTCTGAGGCCAAAAATAGCCAAACCCAATCAATCAAAATTTAAAGGTGAAAAAATTAAACAGCTGTTGCTGTTTCATTTGACATACCCGGCCACCAGCAGTGATGAAATCAATCTTCTTCCCTGTCAGAACAAGGAACTTCATCAAATTTCTCTTTCTAAAGTAAGGCAAGGAAAAATATTTGATAATATGTGAGACCATGTAAACTATATGGATGCTCAAAATTAAGTATACGAGGTTTGTTCATCCACCAGCCAATATGCTTCACAACATGTTCCATTTATTACAGACAACACTGGAAAAGATTTCTTTTATCAGAGATGCAAAACACAACTATGATCAGCAATCAGGTATCATGGGAGCCAACCGTTACTATGTAAGACATGCACGCAACAGATGATATATAAAGAAGGAAGCCAAACCATCAATGAAAGCCTTGCCAGGCTTCTTTTCCCGGGAATGAAAAATCCAGTTACTAGGAAATTGGCTACTATCTGCCCCAACTTCAATAGCCTTCTCAATGACCTGTAAAATCAAATCTGTTGTCAAGATAGAGTCTTACCATCAACTTCCCCAGGTTTTTTGCCCCACCGAGAATGAAACAACCATCCAATAGGAAAGAGACTGCACGCAGCATCAACTCGAACAGCATACTCAATAACCTACATGTATTTCCCTTATATTTTCTATAGATAAAATTAGCATTTTAAAATTTCACTACTGGAAAGGGATCATGAAAATTCTTATTATTAAGAACAGCAACCCACCTCTTTGATGCACTTGTGCAATGTCGCACAACTTTCCTTGGAGAGATCTGCAGCACTCCCGAGGGGATGAATCCGAGCCTTTCTCAAGAAGAATTGAATTTCAAGTTCAAACAAACCAAAAAATAATTCATTGGACTACTTCAACAGCAATGAACAAGATGCCGTAAAGCAAGTAATAAGTTGAAGACAGATGATAAACTTACCTGGTACAGCACTTCATCAGCGACCCAGTTTCCAATACCAGAAACAAAACTCTGCAACCATTGAATAAAATCAAGATCCAGATTAGCTAAAAGATTAACAAGCATTACAACATCTCAATTTTCACCCAGCTGCATGTTAACTTGATAACTTTACCAAGAAACACAAAGAACAAACTAAACTAAATGAATCCAACAAAGCCCACCGGTTCCTTGAGTTAGATGGTTAGCCAATTAGTAATTAAAGGCTAGGTGACAGTTGAAAAGATAAATGGCGGCCCACATTTTCACACACTATACATTCTTGGCTCATCTAGCTTATGCTAGAAAGAACAACACATTCTATCTGATATAATTCAAATGTTTCCTTGTCATTTATCTCAACAGCTGAGGAAGATGTCAAATTTACATAGCAAATAGGAAGAAAGTGGCTCTGTTCAGCAGGCTTAAGATGTATACATAACACAGTCGCAGTAAAGAAGGGACTATAAGCAAAGCAACAGTAAAGTCGAATTCAGGATAATGTGGTCTAGATACCTTGTATTTAGGTTTATTTCTTTATAATAAAAGCTCATTACAGATGTCATTTAATGGATTTGCATCAACATAATGTTGAAAGAAGTGTATCAAGAATCTTGTGTAATCACAATACACCACTCAAGCACAAAGAAGTATGAAAAGATAGAGAAAGTTATAGGGACTTGAATGTCAGGTTATCAAGAATGATCTAGAGAAGTGGATGAAGGAGAATGAGTTAAAATTCAAGCAGCGCATTATACATATCACCAGTGATGATGAATATGGTGCCCAGAGGTCAACCATAAAATCTAACTAAGCATACCAGTTCACTATCTCCAAAGCAGCTCCAAGTTCCATAGGAGTTCTGATTATCTATAAGTTTGATGTCATTATGTAAAATAGCACAATGGTGTATCCCTTCTACACAAGTCCTTCAGTTTCAACTACTTGAAGCCCAATTTGTCCTTGTTCATGCAGTTAAGTTTGAATGAAATTCACTACAGTTGTTTGTCATGGGAAGAAAGATGGCAATTCAATCTAAATCGAACCCTGGCCTCAACAAAGATGCTATTTTCTTTTGTTTTAGTACTGGAAACTGATATAGGTAGAGTCAATAATAAGAGAGCAATGAATACATATGCCCAAAATTGTAAGAGAATCAGGCAGTTCCGAGCCCGTAACTTACTGGTTCTGCAACTAAATTGTAAGATATAAGAACAATTGCACAGATTTAGCGAACTACACAGTAGAATAAAAGAACAAATCTACATGTAGCTTATTTGACAATGGGACAAACCAACCTGATCAAGCAATAGAGTCTTGATCGCTATTTTCTTCTTGCTCAAAGCAGCAGTCCATTCCTCAACGGTCATAGGCTCCAATAGTGCATCAGGCCCAAGCTCAGATATCGGGGGAACTGATGCCGGCTGCATTAACAAATTGAACAGATAACAGAGAGGTCTTGTAATAAAAAATAGAACCTAATAAATATCAAGAAAAATCTAGTCATACATCTTCCAGTAGACGAACTCTAGCAAAGCGTCTCTTGTCAGTAAACGAGAACTCCACACCATTATCAAGCTGAAAAAGACCAGTTAAGTGATGGCACTGTTAGCTTATATGCCACAGTGAAGAGGACTTGAAAGAAAAATACTTTACACATTACAAAGCACTAAAATAAACCAAAATTCAAATCATCTGTCAGACAGCATGATCCCCTAATTACCTTTTAAAAAAAATGATCTCCTAAACTCATTGTCATGGGAATGGAGAAAAGACTCCCCAAAAGAAGCACAAAGCTTCAGAGGTCAGTCTTTATTAGAAAAGAGCTACACAAACCACTTAAGGTTGAACCTACTGAAAAGTAAATAGGAGTATGACTTTGTTAGAGTCTACATTCTGTAGCAAACTGTCTCTACAGTCAGTTTATTCTTCGGAAGAACTTGTTCCAGTTTGACGGTATAACTCTCAGAATGATAATTGTCAGATAATTAAAAAACCTGGTAAGAGCAAACAAGGGGGATCTCTAATTGGAAACCCAGAATAGACAGAACATCTCCCATCTAAACCCAGTATCATCACTGGGAAAGACCCAAAATTTGCTATGCAAAACATGCACACAAAAGGACACTGAGATTACCTGCCCTACAGCCTTTCTCCTGTGCGTGAATATGACGTATAAGTGCTACTTCATGACTCCGTCTAAGAAGAGGGAAATGCTTCTAACGTGAAAAAACTTTGCCACTGTAGCCCGTAAGTGCTACATTTCATAGATGTTAAGAGCATGCACCACACAAACAACAACAGAATCAGCTCTGCAGTCAGAATCTTATCTTCCTCTCCACATGGTAGATTGTCTTAATTCTGAATATAACCACAAACATGTAATCTTGCTGAGAGATACAAATAGCCATCATGCATTTCTTTTTTTGGGTAAAATGTTAGGTTTTTTTTTTTTTTCATTAAAAGGATAGAATATACAACCAAGAGCAAAGCTAAAAGATAGAAAAAGCAAGGAAGCTCCTAAAGTGACCTAAGAGATCAATCCTAGTACCCACAAAATTTTTTAAGCGGTACAAGGATTGAGATCTTGACAACCAACCATAAGAAGAAGGAGAATCTGGATGGTAGGCTCTTATTCCATACAAAATAAAACCAGCTAACCCTGCTGCTCTTTGGAATGAGGGAATCATAAGCCAACTTGATTGAAAATTTTTGGGATGACCTTGCTTTCCATATGAATTTATCCTCAAACTCCACTCTTGGGGTAATTTCATCTCTTAACTCACTTTTAATCTGCTGCCAAAGTTCACCTGACAACCACTCCCAGTTTCCAATTTTTATAATGGTACATAATCTCGCTTTTTTCAAAATGCCCGATGTATAGATAGCCTTCTCACTCAACCATGAAACCAGTGCTCCCTTCAGGTGCCAATCATCATACCATAAGGAGATAAAGTTAGCATTCCTCACTGCCCACTTGAACAGGTTTCTTGCAAGAGATTTGAGTTGCAATATCTTGCACCAAGACCAAGATGCATTAGTCAAAATTTTGATTGCCCAAAAACTCATTTCCTTTAGTAACTCAAATTTAACCTAATAGGACCAAAGCCTATCATTTGATCTGTACACAAATATCAGATATGCTTTAATTAAGCCGCCTTGTTCCACACACACAAATCTTTGATACTAAAATTGCCTTAAGATCTCAGTTTATAAATTGTATCCCAATTAACCTTTGTTTTGGCTCTAGATTCATCTAACCCATTCCAAATAAACCTCGTCATCTTCATAGTTAAAGTTTTGAGTATGCTTTTTGGTAAGATGAACATAATTGACCAATATACTTGTAGTGAGAAAATGAAACTTTTAACCAATTGTATGCAACCAACATATGATAAGAATTTGTAGGTCCAATGGTTAATCCTATTTGAAAACTTTTCCATCAAAAAGTGACAAGTCGACTTATTGGGTTTTGTCGATGATAAAGGAACATCAAGATATTGAACTAGTAACTCACTTGCCGAAAAACTCAAACACCGATATATTCCCTCTTTGCTATCTGGATCCACACCACTTAAAAACACTTAACTTTTGTTTGGATTTGCTTTAAGCCCTATTAAGAAGAAGAAATCTTCTAAACCCTCCTTTATCAATGAAACTGACCTCACATCACCTTTGGAGAAAATCATAATATCATCCGCAAAACATAGGTGATTTATGCGATCCTTCCGACATCTCCAATGATAAGAAAAACCATCCTCTCTACTCACTCTTCTCATGATGCATGAGAACAGCTCCATGACAAGTACAAAAAGCAATGTTGATAGTGGATTATCTTGCCTATGACACCTTGAACTAGAGAAAAACCCCACTAGTTCTCCATTTATATTATAGAGAATTTTGGGATAGATACACATTACATGACCCAATCTGTGAATTGTGGAGGAAAATCCAATGTACGCATAAGTTGTTCAAGTAGACACCATTGTACATGATCATATGCCTTCATGCATTTCAATAGAGTCAACTAGACAATGAATTTTAGAAGAACATTTTCACATGACAATACAAAAGCATTCTCCATTTGGGAAAGTATGGCTTATCAAAGAATTTGATAAGATTTGCATCTTATCTAGACATTAGAATGGAGCATCATTTCAGTCTAGTCAGAACCAACCAAGTATCCAAACAATCAGTGACCAGAGCATGGACAACTTAACTGCATAAAATTTTCAAGAGACTACACATAAACTGAATAAGACTGCCAACAACGAAAAACTACTTTTTTCCTTACTTCTATAAACACTTTGGAGTACTTGGAAGGCCACTCATCCTCATCCTTCACAGCTGACCTGGACAAGGTTTGCAATCAGTTACTACATGATGTTAACTAATGAAAGATTATAAAGATGTTATATAGTTATAGCATTCAATCAGTCACTGCATGCTGTTAACTATTGAAAGATTATAAAGATATTATGTAGTTATGGCATTCTTGTAGCAGTAAAGAACTTGAAAGAAATAGTTGCGACATGGTAAGTAAATAGTTGCAAGATTAAACATAGTAGTACTTGATTATTTATTCAAAGTGGCAATATGACTTTTGAGCAATGAACAAATGCAATTTATCCGAAGGCTAGAATACTTTAATTTTCTAACTGAAGGGAAAAGACGCAACAACTAGGAAAGCAGCATACAGGTTTAACCAAATGAGCCTCACCTCTTATACTTTGTCACAGCAACACCCTTAATATAGATAGCACCTGCCATACCTGAGAGGCATCAAAACAGATTAGTAACAGGGACATAAAAGAATGCAACAACAGGCCCGACAGCAAAATCTATATCACAAAACATTAAACTAGTCAGGAAACCAAAGAGGCAAGAGCTGGAATTACTTTGCGAGCTGCTTTTTGGACTGAATAATAATGTTACAGGATCGGTTTTAAAATAAATTTTCAAGCTCATTAAGAGAGAACCCAACGATCTCTTTTTAGGGCTCGTCATAAAGAAAACCCTAAGATATCTAATTAAGGGCTCGTTTTAAGAGAGAACCCTTTGATCTCTTCAAAAGCAATTCTGAAATTTTTCTGAAAATAGGATTTGTCTTTTTTTCTCATTAAAATTCTAATACAAGAACATATAATGGGCAGTTTACTCTTCGACTGCTTTTTCCTATTTTTTCTCTCATAAAACTACCCTCTCTCTGGAAATAACCGACATAACAAAACTATCCCTATTCTAGAAATAACTGACACATAATTCTAATTACACACAATCGATCTACACCCTATACACCTGATGTGGAGCCCTTCAGCAAACCTGATACATAACACTTACAACATAGTAACATATATTACAGCACACGTAATACAACAGACATACACCTATTGCATGTTAAACACACACATATCAGAAGCTATGACTAACAATTATTCCCCCCTTGAGTATGTGCATGACCTCATGCACAAATGCTGGGTAGTGTTGGGATTCACAGCAGCATCTTCTACCAGGCTGGTTTTCTTCATTGAAGTATGTCAAGACATGTTCAAAATATTAGATATATCTAATCTGGTTGGGCACAACCAGTTTTTTTCCATCCACACTTCTTTTCTGGTAATAATAGTCCTTAGACCTCTGCAAAGGGAAGAACTTAAAACTGAGGAGGCTAAAATAATCAATCTTGTCCTCGCCATTCCAGCCTTATGTTGCTCATACATAAACTTAATAGAATTCTGAACTTGGGGAAAACAACCGACTAAAGTCTGTTAGTATCAGTTCTCGCTGGATCATTGCCTGTTTGATTGCTTCAGTTTAGTAGTGCCTGGGCAATAGGTGATCAGCCAGGGAGGGGGTTGTCCATAAATGATATCCAATGGCATCGTTCTCCAAGTCAAATAATATCCTTGAAACACACATTCTCTTTGGAAAATCCCTCTGCTTGTTGCTCCTCTGACATTTCTGGTGTCGCTAGGCTCTTCTGTCATCTTTCCTGGCATTGTCGCTTCCTTCAACAAAGATGCATGCTGAACTAATAGCTGTTGCTGGCATGTTTTAAGTTGCTGTTGCTCTTCTTCATATATGATGAGGAAGGCTTCACATTGCTGTAGGAGAATCTTGAATTCTCTATAACTATTGGCTCTGATACCAAAACTGTTATAGGACCGGTTTTAAAATAAATTTTCGGGCTCGTTAAGAGAGAACCCAATGATCTCTTTTGAGGGCTCGTCATAAAAAGAACCCTAAGATATCTAATTAAAGGCTTGTTTTAAGAGAGAACCATTTGATCTCTTCAAAAGCAATTCTGAAATTTTTCCAAAAATAGGATTTGTCTTTTTTTCTCATTAAAATTCTAATACAAGAACATATAATAGGCAGTTTACTCTTCAACTGCTTTTTCCTATTTTTTCTCTCATAAAACTACCCTCACTCTGGAAATAACCGATATAATAAAACTACCCCTATTCTAGAAATAACTGACACATAATTCAAATTACATACAATCGATCTACACCCTATACACCTGATGTGGAGCCCTTCAGCAAACCTGATACATAACACTTACAACATAGTAACATATATTACAGCATACATAATACAACAGACATACACCTATTGCATGTTAAACACACACACATCAGAAGCTATGACTAACAAATAGCATATGCCCTCTTTGATTTTGAAAAACTACATGGAATTTTTTATCCTCAGTTCCTGAAATCCATGAGTGCTTGCAAAACATATTTGGCATGGAAGCAAATTTTCTTCTTTTCACCCCCCCAAAAAAATAAAAAGAGGAAGAAGGGATTAACTGTCCCATACTTCAGGTCTTTCATGTTAGATTTAGAAAAGCTGTTCAGTGACTGTCCGCTGGAAAATTGTTTTCACATCTGTAACGAATTTAATTTTCTACCTATCCTTTTTAACCCATCAAGTGAAACATAAAATAAGTAATAATACACTGCATAAAAAATTATAATGAAATTTGACATGAATGTGTCACAAAGTACTTGTACTTTGATATGATAGTACAATGTAAATACTTGAAACATTTGTGCCAAAGCCATGTCAAGTTTCAGGTATTTTATTATGTGCATATAATTGTCATGTATCTTCTTTGACCTGTTAACGTCCAACTTTTTACAGACTTGTGTTTTTGTGAAATGTATAATAGCTACTTTGTAACTTACACATTTCTTTACTGAATAAATTTTATTACTCCTAGCACTCTTATAAGTTTTACATTATAGCCAATGTTTGAAAAAAGAAAAAAGGTTTTCTGTGAATCAAATGTAAGCTTCTTTGTTGTTTAACTCAATAGTTTACGTTGGACATGAAAGGGAAATCAAACCCATTACATAATAGCGAGAGAATACTACTGAAGTTATACGGGTCATCATGGCCTTAGCAATCAAATGCAACCTTAAAGTTACTAAGTCTTATACCTTTAAATAACTAATATCTCAGATCAGTTCACAAGCCATGGGAATGAGGGAATTGACCTCGTTCCATCTCAATGAGTGAGCAGTGCAGTCATAAGGGCCAGCGGGGTCTTAGTAATCAAATGCAACCTTAAATCAACTAAAGTTTCCACCTTTTAAACAACTCAGCATCTCAAATCAGTTGACAGGCAATGGGAATGGTGAACTGGAAACATTCCATCTCACTGGGAGAGCAGTGCACATTTTTTATGCGGGCAATCAGGGTCTTAGCAATCAAATGCAACCTTAAACCAACTAAAGTCACCATCTTTTAAACAACCCGTATCTTCAACGATCATAACTAACTAAAACTGCAAAAACCCTAGGGTCCTAAACCAAACAATTGTCACATATAATTAAAAATGCACGCTTCTTAAAAGACAGGAAAAACAAAAAAAAAAAAAAACTTTTGGACTCTCAAGCATTTGCTTTTTTCATAAAAATACTCCCAACCTTATATAGAAAAAAAAAATGGGTTCTCATTTTTAAAGCTTGAACAAGTATCCGGGAACTCGTTAACCACATGCATGGTACGAAAGTAGTAGCATGAGGATCATGCGAATATACCAAACTGGAAAGAAGGAAAAGGACGAGAATTTAGCTGAAGCCACATGCTCTTTCCCTTTCTGCGAGCAGAGAGAATGGTTTTTCCGGAGAGAGAAGCTTCAAAATCGGAGGAAGAAATGCCATGGATGACTTTGGGATCATTAGCGACAACCGCTCTAGTGATCTTGCGACCTAGACAGTGGTCTTCTATGGCTCTTCTCGCCGCCTCTACCTCCGGTAGCTCCGGCATTGTGTTTTGGCGGGAACGGAGAGAACTGGCGGAACAAGTACTTGTATAGGGGGAGAGAGAGAGAGAGAGATAACTTTTTGCGAGTAATTTGTTTATTTATTTATTTTCTTTTAATTTTACTGTTATAGTATTTTAGTTTAAGGAAAATTTTACGGTCCAATTATTAGACGATAGCAATTATAGTAAAACAAGGCAAAAGTAACCGTCGACAGAAGGTGATAAATGGAATCAAGATGATATAACGTTAAACTGAGTTTTGATTGAGCCCTAGCTCCATCTTGACTTAGCTGATTTTTTGTGAACTTAGAAAAATATTTTTTCTCTTAATTAAAATGATATTAGATAAATTAAATTCGAAGTTGGATTGAATATTATTTTTTTTTTTTTCACAAAAATTGTTTTCAATAGTTTTCTCTTATAATATAGCTTTGCACTCATTAAAAATTATTATAATAATTTCAAGAGCTGGAAAGTACTAGTGACATTTAATATTAAGTGAGGATGGTAGGTGTTAATTTCCTTATTCTCAAAGATGAAAATTGTTTTCCTCTAATTCATTGATATATTTTGTGACGGTTAATTATTATTACTGGAGGATGAATAAAAAATGATTTTGGCAAAAAGAAAAGAAAAGAAAAGAAAATTATTGTCGTTAGTTATTGGTCAACACCTCTGCCTCATAACATAAATTGTCACTAAAAGCTAAAAAAAAAAAAAAGAAGACAAAAATCCACAAAAGAAACATACTTAAGTTCGATTAAAGCTTAATTAGCAGGTTCATCGAATCGAATATCATATGTCAATGTTCTTACAATTTTATAGTATGAACATTCATTTTTTAATAAGATATATTAGATTTAATTCCTCTTTCTTTATACATTTATAAAATATATTAAGTTAAAATATATATATATATATAAATAAATAAAACTTGATACTACTAAAATAGTTTAAGACTAAATTTAATTTGACTATAGTTAAATTAAATTGAACTCAAATATCTTGTGGATATATTTAGCTCTTTTTGCTCCCCGTTGTCCAATAATTCCTTTTAAACATCACAAATTTCTGTATTTTTTAATATTTATTATACACTATGATAAACGTAATAAAATGTACAGATTTTCACTATTTCGTCTCCGGACAAGCATGTATACTTCCATTGACATACATATATATATTATGAATTAGCCTTTAATGCTAATGTATGGCAAATATAGCGAATTGATTGCTATTATATATATATATATTTAAAAGGTCCAATAACTTCAATGCAATGCAAGTACCGGAAGGAATGCTTTGAAGTATTATGGCATATATTTGGTTTAATTTATAAGGATGAAATAGGATATTATTTTTTTATGTGGATTTATTCTTAGGATTGGTTTGTGGAATATCTATTTCATAAAATTACTATTATTATAAAAAAAAATTTCTTTAAGTTCATTTGGGTTCTATCAAATTATATCTCATATGTTAAAGTTTTTTGTAATTTAATGATATAAATACTTATTTTTTATGAGATAAATTAGATTCAATTCTTCTATAAAACATATTATAATTGAAAAAATAAATAAATAAATAAAACTTAAACTCAAATGGTATACAAAATAGTTTAAGATTAAATTCAACCTGATTATAATTAAATTGAACTCAAATAGCTTGTGAATACATTTAGCTCTTTTTGCCTCGTTTGTTCAATAATTTCTTTTAAACTTCAATAAATCTTTATATTTTTTAATTTTTATTATACACTGATAAACATAAAATAAATAAATAAATGTAAAGATTTTCATTACTTCGTCGTCGGACAAGCGATTTATACTTCCATTGATTTTTTTTTTCTTTTGATGAATTAGCCTTTAATGCTAAGGAATGGCAAGTATAGTGAATTGATTGTTATTTAGTGAGATGAAATAGTTTTATACTTGTGTTAGTTTTAAATTTTGAGCGATAAAACGAGATATATATATATATATATATATATATATATATATATATATATATATATATAAAAGCTTCAATAAATTCAATGCAAGTATTAGAAGACATGCTTTCAAGTATTTTGGTTTACTTAAAAGGATGGGGATCGAATATCAATTATTTTTTTGTAAATCTATTCCTACACTTAGTTGGTGAAATAATTATTTTATAAAATTATTATTACTATAAAATAAAAAATTAAAATTCCTTTATAAGATAAAAAGTGCTTATTTTTTATTTTTTTTAATATACTCCATATCTATTCATAAATCTTAAAAAAGACATAAAAAATATGTATTCATTCTCTACTCTATTTGTTAGGAATTGTAACTCTGTTTCTATTTTTATTTTATTTCATGAATCAAATATACTATTAACATTATAACATTTTAAAATGGTTATTTAGTAATTTTCGTTGAATTTTTAGTTGGCACTTTTTAAATTGGAGGAAAAACAAAAAGGTTGATAGAATTCTTAAATTAGTGCTTTTGCTATCTATGCAACCCCTTTACTCATGCTTTTCAACCATATCAACTCGCAATAATAATTGAAGATATTAACAAAAATCAGTATAAAAATTGATGACATGTCGCAAATAACACCATAAAAAGCATAAAGAGAACATATATCACATTTACTAATATTCAAACCATTGGGTAATGACACTAATCCCTTTTTTTTAACAGCTTTACCATGTTTAGGAGAACAATTCTAAAAATCTTTAGAACATATTTCCCTCTTAAAAAGATTTATAATTCAAGTTCAAGCTACATTTCTTTCAATTAGATTTTCCTATGTTAATTATTACTAGGCTAGAATAATTCCCTTATTATTATTATTATTATTATTTTAATGATTTTAGGCCCCGAAACTCTTTTAAGAAGATCCTTACCTAGCTATATTTTTTGGGCTACTCATGAGCACGATGGGCCTGAGGGTGACTAAAGAGCTTTCTTATAAGGCCAAAGTTATTGAATGTTTAAGCCCATAATGAATGGCCAGTAGCACATAATGCTTGAATGCATGTCTATGTTTAACTTTGTATAGGCATTTTAATGAAGTATTCTCGTTTCCAATGGTGGATTCGTCATGTATGGTAATATGTAATTGGTGAATATCCGAATGATTGTAGATGAGAAATTTACTTTGATATTCGAAAGTTTTTATAATCCAACTAATCGCCATTCCATCTTCTATCTAAAGATGGAAAAAGTATACTAACTTGATTATATGTAGAAATAGATGCAATTTTTCTATACTTTTTGTATTCAAGGAAAAGGTATGGAACTTCTAATGTCAATCTCAAAATTTAAACAACACATTTGGTTGGCTTTATAAAAATAGAATAAAAAAATTTATTCTTCCCTTGAAAACTTACCTATGTTTAGGTGGTAGAATTGCTATTCCGTGTAATTGCCATCGTTATAAAATGAGGAATTATAATTTTTTTTTATAAGACTAAAGAAATAGATGTTATTTCCAAGTTAATAAAGAGTTATTGATAAGAAAATACTCATATATTGTTTATAGTCATGTTTTCTATATACATAAAGATTTTATTAAGAAATGCATTGTGAAATTTTATTAATATAATATAAATAAGTTAAATTTTTTTTATGAAAATGACAATAAATAATTATAATACTTATAATCAGCTATTGATTAACAGATACCATGTGAAGAAAATTTATTTAATTAACTAATACTTTCTAAGGAAACTTTCCATGATTCTATTACTAAAATCATTTTTAAAATGTGTAAAAAATGTTCAAATTGATTATAGTATAAGAAAAATATAGTTACGATAAATAAAGAGAAAAAAGGGGAAAAAGAGATATGAAAAACGTGTTATTAGAATAATGTAAAATAAAGAGAAAGGAAGAAAAAAAAGAAAGAAAGTAAAGGAAGTTGAAAGTAGTTTATGAGAGATGAATGTGAAATAATGTGTTCGGTGGGAATTGAACCCTTAACTAAAGGATATAAATGCAAAACATAACTACTTAATTATGTTTTTAATTATATTATTTATTACTTTTAAAAATATAAATATAACATATCTTTTCTCTTATTTTCAAGATAAATATAATGACTAATTTTTTTGAAACTTAGGGCGGAAAGAACCTAGTCCAACAATTAAGTAATAACTTTTATTTTTCTATTTTATTCCCCAGCTCTATTTCTAACTTATTCCATTATGCAAACTAACGGTTTGTTTATTTTTTGGAACGAAATAAATAATAAATAGAAAAGTTATACATTGAGAATAATTATTTCCAGAAAAGTTAATAATTTTTATTCCATTATTTACTTCATGAATTTTTGTATTATAGGAAATATCTTTCCAATATTTACTTCACTTCATTAATTGCAACATTAAGTTGGGAATATGGATAAAGTTATCAATTTACCCCTATTTAGTCATTAATTGTAGTATTAATAATAGTATAATTGATATAATGTTTGAACTTTTTATTCCCATTGTAGAGGGAATAAAAAATTTCATATTTTTTAGTTAATATTTATTTCTAATGTTTCTCTTTATTTTTCAAAGTAAATAAGGTAATAAATTATTTTATTTCCTTTCTATTACGTCAAAATAAACGGACTATAAAGATACTATTATAATAAGTTTGGTTGAGTTCATAAGAGAAACTATTTCTGTATTTGCTTGGTGAGATTATTGGAGTTGCTATTGTTGCAAAAATGACCAAAAGAATACTATGTTTAATTTTTGGTTAGTATATTTTCATATCTACCCATGAAACCTTAAATGAATTATAAGAAATAACTATTACTTCTCTGACATTTTCCTTAAAAAATACAATTCTATTTTTATATTATTCCGATCCTTAAACACCACATTCCTTATGAAAGTTGATCATGTTTTTTGAGATTTCTAGAGATAATAAGGGAATATAATTGTACACAATATTAAAGTCTTAACTCTAGGTGGCCAAACAAATTGATTAAACCATATTAATCTGTAAACCAAATTAAATCAAACTAAAAATATGATTTTTTATACAATTTGGTTTAGAAATTTTCCTATCATAACCAAACCGAAAATTTTCTATCTAAACCAAACAAAAAATTTATGGCTGGTTCAAAGATGTAATCCTAACCAAACTATACCAAATTGCTTTGAAAAATATAATGATGTTTTACTTGTAATTAAATTTTTTTCTTTGTTGTAATATAATATTTAAAAGAATTTTTAGTTTATATTTATTGAATAGTATATGTATTTAAATTTTATGATCATAATTTAACACACACACACACATATATATATAAGTTAACTCAAAATTTATATTACATGCTAACTTGAGAAATAAATTAGTTATATTATATATTTAAAATTTTTTAGTTACTTAAATATTGATTTTATCAGTTTCTTTTAAAATGTCAATACATGTTATTAAATAAAGTTGATATTGCTCAAATGAGATTATATGTAAAGCAAATATACCATTTTTTTTAACAAAATATGATTTAATCTGTAAACTAAATTAAGATTTTATAATTTAGATAATATTTAAAACTGAATTATGTTTTGAAATAATAAAAAACCAAATCGTATTTTTATGATTTGGTTTGATTTGAAAAACAAACTAAACCAATTTGATTCACGCTTACCCTACTTAACTCTAACTCAAAATTTATCAACTTCGATCATATCTTCATAGTATGGTGTTGCTATATTTGATCGTTGTTGTGAAATTTCCAAGTTACATTTGCTTTAAAAAATCCTTGAGGATCAAAGGCAAGATCGAAACTAATTCACCATTTCAGGATACACTCAATTAATGCACTTAAGGTGGAAGAATGCTGATAAACTCGACATATTCTTGAAAACACCGTCAAACAGTAGAAAAGATATATTAAGTAATACATGTTATGTATATGTACATATGTCATGCTAGCACTAATAACACTTTAACACGTGATAGCATTCGTAAAACATAGAAGGTAGGTTTTTTATTTTATTTTGTAGAAATTATCAATCACCTCTATCATATGAAAAAGCATCCAATAAGAATTATCCATTATGTATACATATAAATGGCTGATAAATACCAATAGATTTTAGATACATAATAATATAGATGATAATCATTTTAAATATTATCTATTACTTTTACTATACAATGGAATGTCATTAATAAGTACGTATCACATATATGTACATGTGGCTTGTAATACCAAATAAAACCTTTCTCATATCATATATCCAAACATGGTTATTATTTATACATCATAATTGATACACGTAATAATAATAATAATAATAATAATAATAATAATAATAATGTGTATTAGCTAATAAATCCCTTTTTTCCCCGACACAATAGTGTTGTTATAGTTATGTTTGTTCGGCATGATATTTGGAAGGAAGAGCACTTCCGTTGTTAAAAAGAAATTCACAATGTTTCCACTGGCTTCTAAGTGCTACATCATGAATGAAATCACAGAAAAAGGATACCCACTTTGTCACCAATGCTTTTGCCACACCGACATGCAATAAACAATTTGATAACAACATCATGGCAGAAGCAATATCAATTCCATATGGATAAGTTCTTCCTCATAACTCAATTATGCACTATATATAAATTGAAAAGTGCACCACATTTCCTATATTTGATTGCTTCTTTTCGTTTGACATTAGTATTATTGACTTTAACTTTTTATTCACTGGTTTGTGCTTCCTTGTCCCACAAAACAAAGGCATCAGATGAGAATGACCTCCACCAAATTAGGAGGAGAAGACATCGAAGTAATGACCACATGGGCGTTTGCTTTGGGCCAGTAGCTAGTGTAGTTTGATAATTTTATCACCCGTGACAATATTTTGAGCTTATTTATTAGATGTGTAGATACATCATATGTAATTCAAATGTGGCCATTGTCTACCTTCCTACTCTACTTGTATGAAGGACTAAAAATAGGTATGACTAATTTTATGTAGATTTAAGCATATTTATTATAATTAGATAGGTCTATTATCGACTTTTTGACATGTAGAAAAATGATCCAACTGACATCCATTCTCTTCGTGCAATCTCATATGTCATAGGAGTCGAAATGGAAGATGCACCTAATTCTAAGTGCATCCAACAGCATCCTTCTTATACTTTGTATACATGAAGCTGTACTTTTGAGTTTTGTTTGAGCAATAAAAAATATGGGTAAATCCTTCCTCTAAAATGTATATGTTATAATTAAATATGTAATTGTACACAGAATAAACCATAAATTTTTTATAAAAAAGAACCCTAATTGAGGTAAAAAGTCTTAGGTGAAAGGGAGTCAAATAATATATAAATCTTGGAAAGAGAGATAGAGAATAAGATGAACACAAGATATATAACGTGGAAAATCCTAATATTTGAGATAAATCATGAAAAAAAAGTATTAAATCGATCAAAGAGAGTATAAAAATGAAATTACTGAGACAATCCTTTTACCTCATAAAAAATCTGCTTACATATGGAATTGTATCTAAAAACTCTCAAAACTTCGATCCCAAAAAGTCTTGTTGATGCAATCAAGGCCTATTGGCTAACCAAAATCTGCCTATAATCCTCTTTGGTTGAAAATAGCCAAAGTCCAAAAGTTTCCTAAAATGTCATGATGGTTTTGCTACAAAGTATTGTACATCAGTAAATCAACTCGGAAAAAAAAAAGAAAAAAAAAAGAAATGGTAAGATTGATTGTACATTCCTTTAAACTTTTAAAAATGGAAATTTAAGCTTAATTTTTTTTCCTTTAATAAAGAATCCAATTTTCCATGTGCAAAAAAATTAATGGAAAATGTAAATGCAACTAGGAGTGCCTATTTTTATTCTCTTGAATTTGATGCAATAATATGAAAATAAATAAATAAATAAAAGCTATATGCAACCATATATAAGATGGATATTGGTTATATTTCCCTAAGGCTGTATGATATGTTAATGAATTTTCTAAAGCGTATAAAATGAGTTTTTCTATGTTATCCTTAAGTTGTATGAGTTGCTTTTTCTACCTAATGTAGAAAAAGATGTATTCTCTTGCTAACTATATGAAATCTAAAAAGATTATAAATTTTAATTGAGTTTATTAAAGAACAGTTAAAAAAAAAGTTCCACTTTTAAATAGATTCAACTAAATTATACTTAACTCATTTTTCCCTTTAAAAAGTGGATAATATTTAGCTATAATCTAAGCTCAAATTCAGATCATTTATGTCTAATTTAAGTAAGCTCAAATAGTAACAT
Source organism: Laguncularia racemosa (assembly GCA_037954665.1). Taxonomy (NCBI): domain Eukaryota; kingdom Viridiplantae; phylum Streptophyta; class Magnoliopsida; order Myrtales; family Combretaceae; genus Laguncularia; species Laguncularia racemosa. Next base: position 3,571,426 of record JBBMOL010000030.1, on the reverse strand, counting down.
TATGCTACGGTTTTAAACCAACTATATTGTGCTACAGTGAATTTAAATTCAAGTATATTAGGATTAAAGTTTGGATAGTTTGTGCAATGATTTACACTCGTTTGTTTACTCGATGAAATATTGACTATTTAGATGTTTCAATTCTATAACCTATGCTTGGAGGAACATCGGAATGAGCATATAAGAAAAACAATAAATTATAAATATATTTCTAAAATTATTGGTTGGGTACAATTAGATTGTATAAATCTCGAAGTATGCCTTTATCTCTTTATAACTTTAAAAATATGCATATAAACCTCTTCAAAAGCACATGGTAGTTAAGGTTAAGGTACTAGTTTTAGTGGAAGTCATTGAATCTACATGAAAAAGTGGGAGACTCCAAAGAAAATACAAACATAAAGTTTTTTTAGCAACAATTCTTTCTAAGCAAGATATAAGAGGGCATGAGCTTTTCTCAACATTTAATCTCTCAAATCTCTTGATGCTTAGATATGAATGAATTGCCCTATATTTGAATCCCTCGCTGTTAAAAACTCAAAACTGTTGCTATTTATGGGCCTTTTAATGATGGCTCTAGTGCTTTAACAATGACTTGGATCATATAGCTTTAACAATGACTTGGATGATGTATGCGTATTTACAAAAGTTATATAATGGTGAAAAAGATTAAAGATTATATTTACAGTGACTAATGGATTTAAACTTGTATATGCAAATACTCATAAGCAAAAGAACTTGATAAAGCTTTTAAAGGATGAGAAGTTTTAGACTTTCATTGTCTAACCAAGTTACTAAGCGATTTAGACCCACATAAAAATATATATTCTTTTAGCTACTTTAGCAATTATCAAGATTGCCATGATGTCTGTTTACAATCAGTTCACACCCACAAACAATGGACTCTAGAAATCACTATTATTTGAGTCAAAGTACAAATGTACTACAAATAATTTATTTACGCCAATGCTTCCTTACTCTTTTCATGGAAAAATAATTCCCATTATTTAAATGAATTTTCATCCTCAAATTTGTGAATGGATCCTGTAAAGTTAATGGATTAGAAGGTTGAAATACAATGTGCACAGGTGAAGATAATAGTTAATAAGCAACTAGGTATTAGCATTGGCAATTTAGATGTCAAAACAAAAATAGAATCCATTTTTGAAACACGTACAAGATTTACTTGATAAATGGGTTACACATAACTTATTTATAAATTGTGTTGAAAAGGTTATGATATTTTTAGCAGAATTTCACATGAATTATAGGAAAATATTAGTAGTGGTTTTGATGCAAATAGGATGGGTATCTAGTTTATGGATTGTTTGGATCGTCAAAAATCCAAATGAATTTTATTGTTTATTTTCTCAATTAATGGGAATCAAAACCCAAGACAAGGCTAAAGTAAAGAAGCTATTGATTTGCATCGGGAGGAAGATGCTTTTGACATGGATTAGTCATTCCAAATCTTTCACATATTTTATTTCCTTATTATTCTTATGTAATTAGTAAGTTAGGATATAGTTTGATTCTTTAGATGATGGGATGTCAAGAATTTTCTTTCTTTAAGAATTTTCCTTATTTGTTGGGATTCTTCTTTGTTTATAAATAGGCCATCTCATGTAATGCAGTATCAATTAACAGTTACAAAATTTATATTTTCTCAAACTTTATGGTATAATCGCTTTATATTGTGTTGGGTTTATAAGATCAAGTAATGAGTTTAGCATGACGCTAGTTAGGCTAAGCAAATTTTTTTTTTAAAAAAAGAAATTTCTTTTTTATTTTTAGGCTCGGTCCCACACCCCTCAAGAGTTTGGTTAGGTAACAAGCCATGTATGACCCAAGTTAGGCTAACCTAAGAGGCTAAAATAGATTTAAATTTTTTTGGGCCAAAAGTGAATTATTGATTGCCAAAGCCTAGAAATTTCTTATATAAAAAATGAATTATACCTTACCAAGAATCTTATAGCATAATGGTATAATTATTGGTTTCCAATAAGATAGATCAAATTCGATATCCTCCTTTCACCAATCGTTATACTATAGTAGTTAGCTAAAAAACATAAGGAATTATGCTTTCATGGAAGTTCAAACTTTTAAACTCTTGCTTCGCATTTGAATCCTTTGCCAATTAAGACACACAAGCTATTAGTTATGGATTTATCATTAACATACTTGTTTCCTAACTATATGTTGCAAATTAACAAATGATCCTTCATTAGTTGTATGGGATAAATATATCCCCAAATCTCCAGCGTGTCTCAGCTAATGACATTTACACACTTAGCCTGGCGAAATAAATTTTCATAATTAAATATTAATTTATTATTTATGTGTATACATATAAATAGTAAAACGAACTTGAGACGGGAATTTAAAGAAAACAAATATTTATTTAGTTATAATATCCCATTCCTTATGCTATTACATTGCTAGTGGAAAACTTTATTCGAGGTTGAATTTTTTTACTTTAAGTGGAAATGGATATTTGATCACATGTGAATTTTGTACGCTAACCAATTGTTGAATGAACTTTTTTTTTTATAAACATACCATTGGCATAGAGGAAACCGCTCGTTAATGCAGTTAATGCAATACATCATCACAAATATTATTGTCGTTAGAGCATACATAAATAATACAATTTGATTGGGCAATAATGCAGGCTAGGGCATAAACTATTTGATTCTCTTGAACTGCTAGTAGTACTAATTAGACAAATTGAAATGTCATTTTCTCACTGCTACTCATAATAACTTTTGAAAACCAAAGCCCCACTATTGACTAACTTGAAATTCCACCAATAATAAGCATCTCCATCCCCGATCTATTGCATTGAACCTAAAATCAATGACATCCTTTTTGGGATTCTTAAGAGATGAGAAGAGGGACTTATACTTTTATTATTATTTTATGAATATTGCTTAAAAGTAATTGATATGAAACTTATAGAAAGATTAAAAATATATATATACTAAAATGGTATCTAAAGACTCTCATTAAGAATTTAAGGATAGAATAAAAAAAATTTTAAGTTATTGATGTGGTACCTAAAAGGCTTAAATGAGATCCTTAAGATTGTAAATGCTTTAAGGATATTTTAAACTTTATAGAAGAAGCATTATATTATTTTAAATATTTATTATACATTTCAATCCATTCTAAACAAAATCATAATATACTTAACTTGTTGGGGGCATCAAAGAATAACATTAATTTGGGAAAATAACATACACATCTAACTATTGGTTAAATTGTGTTTTCAATTGTTTCAAAACTTTTAAAAGGGTGCACATCACTTCAAATCACCGATAAAGCTAAAAACAGTTACTATTTATAGTACTTTTAACAATGGTTCTAAGGTTTGAGTAATAGCTAGGGGTTATTTGCGTATTTTCAAATGTTATGGGAATTACATTCTTAGTTTGAGAGCTTAAGGTGTTTATTTGCTTTTACCAAGTTTGAAAATTATAGGTTTAAATTCGCTAAAAAATTTGAAACTCAAGCTCGACTTGTTTAAATTAACAAGCTTGAGCTTGTTTATCTAAATGAGCTTAAATTCAAGCTCATGCATGAGTTAGAGTTCATTTAGATAAACGAGTCTAGTTGCGAGACTACCTATTAACAATACAAACAAAAGTCTGTTTATGAGTTGATTTATGAGTTGATTTGTTAACAATATCATGGGAGTCTACTCACAAGCCATTAACAAGCTAACTTGTTAATAATATAAATGAGTATCTTCTTAGTAGCCTATTTGTGAGCTTGCTCATGAAATCAATTACAAGTCAGCTCGCTAACAATATAAATGAGTATGAAAGCAAGTTTACAAGTTGGCTTGTTAACAATATCAATAAGCTTACTCTCGAGTTGGCTCATAAGCCTAAATAGGAGCTCAAGCTTGGCTCTTTTAAATAAACAAACTTTATTTTGAGCTCAAACTTGGCTCAATTACTAAATGGGTCAAGCTCAAAGCTAGCCAAACTTGAGTAACTCAGCTTTTTTGCAGTCTTATTTGAAAGCTTAAGGCATTTATCTACAACAAATTAGCACTTTTGGAGATTTGTTTGCAATTCCATAACATTTCCATATTATGTTTCCTCAATGAAGCCAAAGTAGCTCTTTTAGTTTTTTTTTTTTTTATGTTGTTAATGAATTGATTTTGTCTTGAAAAAAAGAAAAGAAAGAAAGAGTTGATTTTGAATAACGAAATAGTTGACAATTGCCAATCGAATTATTATGATAATATAAGAATAAGATTTAAGTCTATTGCTCTATAGTATAATAAGGTTCAAGTGTATATATGTGTGTATTATGTATACATATATGTGGGGTGGGGAGGAGTAACAGATAGAAATATTTTTATCTTAGCAACATCATTCAAGTTTCATTTTTTTAGTGTATCATGTATATTGCTAAAATAGGATGCATCTATCTATTTATCATGGGAGAGATAGGATGCATTATATACTTATGTAAGACTCTTTAATGTTTTACTTTTTCATGGGGCAACTAATACAAACATTTGCTCAATGACACGGAGTCCGTGCATCGTAGGAATAAAATTCCACCCCTTGAAAGATCCGAATCTTGCAGTAGATGACAAAGTAGGTGGCTTTTTCTCCACCGACATAGCTATTAGCTAACGGATCTACCGAATACTAATCCCCCAAAGTAGAATTAATTTATACGTAAGTTCCTATATATAGCTTCGCATTACTAGTAATACTCATATAGTTTAAGTTAGGAAATTTTTATAAATGCGGCTTGTATATTAATATTCGTGATTGGTATTTTACAATGTGTGTATATATATATATCATGTGCCATGCAATTTGTAATGTGATTTATAAAAACTACATACGCACATATTTTCTTGCTAGCTCTATTGCTTCTAGCTTAGATGACAGCTATCAATTTCTAGTGCAACCGCCGATGCTGTTGTCTTCACCCTCTTAAGGGTACTACCGCACATCTTCCAAGCATCTTGGTAGGTGAAGCATTCCAAGAATATAACCTAAATATCAGCATTGTCAACAATCTTCATCCCCACATCCCCGACGATGCTGTCACGAAACTATTGTGACAATGTGCCAATTTCAAATCAAATAGATTTTCGTTCCTAAACCCGAGAAACCGTGGGATCCATAGGATTCATCTGCTTTTTCAACGAGCTCCATGTGCAAGAAAAATTTTAAAGATGTTATGTCTGACTTTGATATATGACGTGGAGTGTTTAACAATAGATAAAAGTCAATAGCAAGTATATAGCAATTTTTATAATCTAACAATATATAGAATTGCACGCATTTTGATATCTTATTTTATCTTTTTCTAGCATTCATCATTCGATATGGTGTATTAATTTTACCAAAAGTGTTTTTCTCCCCTAAGTAGGTCACCTACACACCATTGATGGATGTGCCTCTATTTCACTAACTCTTTTGAGGATGCACACGTAGAACAATAGAAAGCACATGAGGGTCCTCTTTTTTTTTTTTTTTTTGGTAAAATATTATTGATAGTACAATTCATAAATGGATGGTGATGGTTCCTAAACCATCTACCTTATGGTTGTTGTGTTGTGTACCTATGTGTAGAAACACATGCATTTTTCCATAAATATTTTATATATAGGATACGGAAATTCATAATTAGTCTTATTTTTCTATATATAAATCTCAATATCCTATGTATTAAAATGTTAATGAATAATGTATCTAAAACTAAAAGGAAAAAAAAAATTCTAATGGATCTAAGTTCTGTCTACATTTTTATTTTAAGGCCTATTATTCCATTTCAGTATTCTCAACAATGTTCATCCCCACATCCTGGTCGATGCTTTCGTGAAGTAATTGTGACAAAATGCCAATTTCAAATCAAATAGATTTATTAAACAATATTTTTTTCATGCTTAAACCAAAAATACCGTTAATTATTAGATTTATTTACGGTGCGATCCATAAGCATACTTCATATGCCAAAAAAAGACACATCGGATGATGCGGACATCGTGGCGAACACAGGTTGAGGCACGGGTTGATACACGGGTGGATACACGATCGTGTAATATGTCAGGGAAACTTTCAGAAAGATACACGGTCTCCATACGCGGCCAGAGGCACGGCCGTGTACTCGGTCAGGATTTCTCCCAGAAGCATACATGGCCTGTATACACGACCGTGTACTTTTCAGACGACAGACGTGTATACTTATATTTATTTCCACGTGTACATATTTATTTCCTTTTTTTACATGTTTTATTGAGATGTATAAATAGTTATTAGGTCATTCTTAAGGTTACGCTTTATTTTATCATTGAAACACACTTTGAAAAACGATTTTCTCTTTAATTATCAATTGTGCGCAATTGATTTAATCCCAGAATAAACTCTGATTTGTCTTTGTTTATTCTAGAGTTCCAATCCTAGAATTGGTCTTAGTTTTACGCTTTCCTCGCTGCGTCAGTTGGTATCGGAGCAAGGCAAATTCCTGCGGAGATGTCGGCTAACGATGGTGTTGATGGCGGTCGCGTTCTCGACCTTGATCGGGATGCGGAAGTCCAAGGTGTCAATCAATGGGCTCCAAGGGTTGTGGTCGAAACCATGGAACAACGGCTTGGACGTGCAGAACAGCGTCTGGAAGATCTGGAAGCGCGTTTCGACGCTATGGTGATGGGCCACGACGGGAACAGGGGTGTTGTTGGGAATCGACCGGGAGTAGCAGTCGCTCGCGGCGGTCCTATCAATGAACTTGCTGCCGGAAATCAATGGAACAGAAGAATTGATGAAAGCTCTTCTGAGGAAGAGGAAGAATTTATGCAGAGGATAGGCAAACCACCGAGAAGGGGTGGGGTTGGTAGTGGCAGGTACCGTGGAGGGAATGACCGGATTGATCAAGCGTACGGTGGCGGGTATCGACGAAACCACCAGGGGTTTGATCATGCTGATGGCGGTGACTTCCGTCTTAAGGTAGACATTCCTTCTTTTAATGGTAATCTCAATATAGAGGAATTTTTGGACTGGATTGCGGAGGTCGATAGATTTTTCGATTATATGGAGGTTCCTGATGATAGGAGGGTACGAATGGTTGCTTGTAGACTGAAAGGCGGAGCGTCTGCATGATGGGATCGGTTGCAGAACAGTAGGCAAAGGGAAAGGCGGCAACCTATTAGAACATGGTACCGCATGAGAAATCTGCTGCAGAGAGATTTCTTACCACTCGACTACGAGCAAATTCTTTTCCAGCAGTATCAATGGTGCCGTCAAGGGCAAAGGACGGTGCATGAGTACACCGCTGAATTCATGAGGTTAGCGGAGAGGAATGATCTGAGGGAGATTGAGGGTCAACAGGTGGCATGGTTTGTAGACAGGTTGAAACCTCAAGTTAGAGATAAGATAGGAGTGACGGTGTTCAGAACTGTGAATGAAGCCAAGAACTTGGCCCTCCGAGCTGAAATGATGATCCAAGAGCAGAGTGCAAGGTTGGGAGGAGGTAAAAGAAACTACGCTTATGATAATCTCGGCAGTAGTAGCAGGGTGAGTGGCGAAAGGCCTAGAGGAATTGTTGAGAAGCCAATGGGAAGCATGGAAAGAAAAGAAGACAAGGCTGAGGGAAAGAGGCCACTTGAGAGCAAAGAAGCCCCAAAACAAAACAACCCATATGCCAAGCCAATACTGGGAAAGTGCTATAGATGTAATCAGCCGGGACATCGATCCAATGAATGCTCGAATCGACGAGCTGTAAACATTGTCGAAAGGGAAGAGGAGGAGGAGATGTGTTGTGAGCCAGATGGTGACGAAGATTACTATGAAGAGGTTGATGATGCGGTGGAGCCTAACTATGTAATTAGGAGGATGATGCTAGCACTGAAACAGGAGGGTAGTTCACAACAACACCAGTTATTTCGCACTAGGTGCACGATTGGTGGGAGAGTGTTTGATCTAATTGTTGATAGTGGGAGCTGCAAGAACATCATCGGAAAGGAGGTTGTGAAGAAACTCTAATTACCGATAGAGAAACATCTGAGTCCTTACACCATAGGATGTATTAAAGCGGCAGAGCGAATCGAAGTGAAAGAGAGGTGTCGAGTTCCTTTTTCGATAGGCAAATATCGGGATGAGGTATACTGCGACATCGTTGATATGGACGCGTGTCATTTGTTATTCGGACGACCTTGGCAATTTGACGTAGATGCCCAACATGTCGGGAAGGAGAACAAATATAGGTTGGAGAAGGAGGGGGTGAAATATACACTATTACCATTGACGGATAAGCGACCCAAGACCCAGAGGGCCGAAGGAAAATCCTTTCTAACAATAACTCAGTCAAAGAAGGAAATGACCGAGAACATTAAGGAGTCCCGTTTGATGCATGCTCTCGTGGTGAAGAATGCGGGAGAGGACATGGATAGGGTAAAGGCTCCGGAAGAAGTGAAAGGGTTATTAGAGGAATTTAAAGAGGTAGTGCCGGGAGACTTACTGGAAGGACTGCCTCCATTGCGAGACATCCAGCACCACATCGACTTAGTGCCTGGAGCTAGCCTCCTTAACCTTCCTCACTATCGGATGAGTCCCAAAGAAATAGATGTCTTACAAGAGAAGGTACAAGGCTTACTAAACAAAGGATTCATTCGAGATAACATGAGTCCTTATGCCGTACCAGCACTATTGACGCCCAAGAAGGATGGGAGTTGGCGGATGTGTGTAGACAGCCGGACGATCAACAAGATCACAATTGGGTATAAATTCCCAATACCTCACATTGAGGATATGTTAGACCAGTTGAGTGGAGCGGTAATATTCTCAAAAGTAGATCTCAGAAGTGGGTATCATCAAATTCGGGTCAGACTTGGGGATGAGTGGAAGACCGCTTTCAAGACAAATGAGGGGTTGTACGAATGGTTGGTTATGCCATTCGGCCTCAGCAATGCACCAAGTACCTTCATGCACGTGATGAACCAAGTACTTAAACCATTTATAGGTCGGTTCGTTGTTGTATATTTTGATGATATCCTAATATATAGCAAGACTCAGGATGAGCATTTAGTGCACTTGAAGGATGTTCTGACTGTATTGAAAGAGAATAAGCTCTATGCTAATCTCAAGAAGTGTGTATTCATGTCACTGAGGCTGCTGTTCTTAGGCTTCATAGTGAGTGGTGAGGGAATCACGGTGGATGAGGATAAGGTGAAAGCCATTAGAGATTGGCCTACGCCCAAGACCATTACCGAGTTGAGAAGTTTTCTGGGGTTGGCGGGGTTCTACAGGTGTTTCATACGACATTTTAACACGGTTGCTGCTCCATTGACTGAGCGCCTGAAAAAAGGAAAGTTTCATTGGGATGGGGAAGCTGAGTCGGGATTTGCAGTGCTCAAAGTGAGATTATGTAGTGCGCCGGTGTTGGCCTTATCGGACTTTGACAAACTATTCGAAGTCGATTGTGATGCCAGTGGCGTAGGTATTGGTGCTGTGCTCTCTCAAAAGAAGAGACCCGTGGCCTTCCATAGTGAGAAGCTCTACGAAGCCAGGAGGAAGTGGTCCACGTATGATAAAGAATTTTATTCAGTGGTCAGAGCCCTGAGGATGTGGGAGCACTACTTGGTCGGCAAAGAGTTTATCTTATACTCTGATTGTGTCGCCTTGAAACACTTGAGTAATTAGACTCACATCTACAAAGACATGCATGACAGATGGATACAGTTTCTGCAAAAATTTCCATTTCGTCTGATGCATAAATCTGGGGTCCAGAACAAGGTGGCCGACGTGTTAAGCCGAAGAGCGGATTTGTTGGTGACCATGAGGGTTGAAGTAGTCGGGTTCGAGCAGTTGAAGGAGTTGTATGGGACAGATGAAGATTTCGGAGCTACTTGGAGGAAAATGCACCAATAAGGAACCCAATGACAGTTACTACATTCTGGAGGGTTACTTAATGAGGGGTAACCGGCTATGCATTCCTGAATCTTCCTTACGAGAGAAATTGATCAGAGACCTCCATGGAGGAGGGTTAACCAGCCACCTAGGGCATGACAAAACACTAGCAGCAGTGGCTGCAAGATACCATTGGCCTCAGTTGAGGAGGGATGTCGGGCGAATAGTGCAACGGTGTTACGTTTGTCAAACATCAAAAGGGCATTCTCAGAATACTGGGTTATACACTCCGCTATCAGTACCTGAGAATATTTGGGAGGATCTATCCATGGATTTCGTGTTAGGTTTGCTTCGTACCCAACGAGGTGCTGACACTGTTTTTGTAGTTGTGGACAGGTTTTCCAAGATGGCTCACTTCATCCCTTGTAGAAAGACAGCGGATGCACAAAGCGTGGCCAAGCTATTTTTTAAGGAGGTGGTCAGGTTACATGGGGTTCCCAAGTCCATCACTTCTGATAAGGACACTCGATTCCTTAGCCATTTCTGGAGGACGCTATGGTACATGTTTAACTCGTCCCTTAACTTCAGCAGCACAGCCCACCCTCAAACCGATGGGCAAACAGAAGTGACGAACAGGACCCTTGGAAATCTAATACGAAGCATCTGTGGAGAGAAGTCGAAGCAATGGGACCTGGCACTCTCTCAAGCCGAGTTCGCCTACAATAATTACATACATAAAACTACTGGAAGATCACCCTTTTCAGTGGTCTATACCAAGGCGCCTTCTCACGCCTTAGATTTAGCTTCTTTACCCAAGGGTGTGGAGACCAATGTTGTTGCTAAACACCTGGCGGAACAGTACCACATGGTGGCATCTGATGTGAAGGAGCAAATTGAGAAGGTGAATGAGCAGTATAAGAAAGCCGCCGACAAACATCGGAGGAAGAAGCTGTTCGAGGTGAGAGATCAAGTGATGGTGTTTTTAAGGAAAGAACGCTTTCCCGTGGGAACGTATAGCAAGTGGTAATCGAAGAAATATGGGCCTTACCATATTGTCGCCAAGATCAATGACAACGCCTATGTGGTTGGTCTACCGGAAAGCATGAAAATTTCCAAGACCTTCAATGTAGCTAACTTGTACCCATTCTACACGGATGACGAACCCCTTTATCTAGAAGAGAACTCGGAGTCGAGTTCTTCATTGGTGGGAGAGAATGATGCGGACATCGTGGCGGACACAGGTTAAGGCACGGATTGATACACGGGTGGATACACGGCCGTGTACTTTCCAGACGATAGATGTGTATACTTATATTTATTTCCACGTGTATATATTTATTTCTTTTTTTTACATGTTTTACTGAGATGTATAAATAGTTATTAGGTCATTCTTAGGGTTACGCTTTATTTTATCATTGAAACACACTTTGAAAGACGGTTTTCTCTTTAATTATCAATTGTGCGCAATTGATTTAATCCCAGAATAAACTCTGATTTGTCTTTGTTTGTTCTAGAGTTCCAATCCTAGAATTGGTCTCGGTTTTATGCTTTCCTCGCTGCGTCATAGGATTGATATTCCTTATGTCATATTGAATGACGAGGGATTGATAAAAGCCAATAGCAATTAGGTTTTTATAGACTAACAACATATGGAATTTCCCAATTTCACACATATATGGAAATCCTATTTATCTTCGTCTATGTGATGTGTCATTTTTTGGTTAATTTCTCTAACTCTTAAGATTTGTTTACTTCCGTTTATTTTTAATAATGAAATAGATAGGAAATAAAAAAATTATATTTTGAGAACGATTATTGTAGAGAATAGGATTGAGATTTTTATTATAGTGTTTACTTTGTGTAATTTTTTTTATTATATAGAATACTTATTTTAGTATTTATTTTATTTTATTAATTGTAGTATTAATATGAAGATACAAATAGAATTATTAATTTACTCTTATTTAATCATTAATTGCAATTGTAATAAAGGTATAATGGACATAATGTGTAAACTTTTTATTCAAATTATAAAGAAAAAATTTCATATTTAAAAAAAAAAATCTATTTCCAATAGAATGGAAATAAAGAAATTTTGAGAATTATTATTATTTTTTTATTTTTTAAGTAAATAAGATAATAAAAAAAATAATTTTTTTTTATTATCTTAAATAAACGACTATTAGAGGGATTTTTTTTTTTTTTTTATAAAAAAAGCCCGACTTTTCTAGTGTTCGATACACGGGATAAATGAATGTACATGTGATCCTTTCAATAAGGAGTTAATGGTTGGACGATTCATAAATTATTACCAGAGTCCCCAGACTACCTAACCTATGGTTAAGAATAAATGGATTGGGTTGTGTGTAGTGAACATGCATTTTCAATAAACATTAAATATATAGAAAAGACAGACCCACGAGCCATTTCCGCTTTTTTTTTTTTTTTTTTTTTTGCAGATATATCAAAAAGTTAATGGGAGATAAATTTTAAATTAAAAGAAAAATATTTATTTTTTATACCTTTTTCATTTTAGATCTATATTTTTATTTTTTTTAATCTCAAAACTTAAAATTAAATAAAAAGGACATTTGTTAGTCTTTATTATGAATATGTTAATAGTCAGGCTCTAATAGAAAAATGGATCATAGAATGAAATATATATATATATCTAAAAACGAGAAAGTGTAGAAAAAAATATCTTTAAATATTTTTGTTTTATTTATTTAATTATTTTTCATTATAGGACTTATGTTTTTATTTTATTTTTCATTTCATGATCTAATTTCAACAGCACTAATAATTGCGAGCAACAAAAACCCTATCTTAACTCATTTTCCTAAAAACTTAGATCTTAACTCCTTTTAAAACTTAAATCCGTTTAGTTAATTTTTCCCTAGAGTTAAGTATCTTCAGCTATACTTACCTTGTACTCCTAGCTTATAGCCATCAGTCAATAGTTCTTATTTATTTATTTATTTTTACTTCAACCGTCCTTTGAATTCTTAAAAACATGATGTGGGTTCATGTAACCATAACCTCCTACAAAAGCAAGGGATGAAGCATGAAAATATATGGAACTTTTATAATCTTGTCAACTATTTTAATATTATTAATTTAATTTTTAATTTTATTATTTAATTATATATATTAGATTTTTACTATTATTAATAATAAATAAATTAATAATAAAATTAAAAGCTACATTAACCTCACTAAAAATATGAACAAAACCATAAAAACTTTTAAAAATATAAGACTAATTATACAAAGTAAAAACAAGCATTAATTCCTATCATAGTATGACAAATAAGCAGAGGAATCAACGATGAAACATCACTTGGGGATTCTCTACACCCTTTCAAATTACTTCCAAATTAACATTCCATCATCACTTATTGAGCTTGCTACCAAAGAAAAAAGAAAAAAACCTATGCCCCAACATGCGATAAAACAAAAAAAAATCGGCTACACTCACTACCCACAAGAAACCAACACCTGTTACTCTCTCAATGGTTAAAAAAAAAAACCCGACCCCACCACTTCCTATAATTTATTTATTTATTATTATTTTTATTTTGTCCTAATGCATGGGGACTGCTGATGTTCCTAAATTCTGGCCTTATATATTCTATGCAACGTTTCATTAATTTAGAAAAGAGAGAGAGAGAGAGATTTGGCAATACCATATCGAAGTCACATGGTCTTTTAGCAACAAGGAGAGGCCAGGATTGCTTACAAATCCTCTAAAGGGTAAACCCAAAACCCTTATCCTATCTTCTTCTCTTCCTACATAAACCCTTCTCTCTCTCACAACATTTTCTCCTCGCACTTAACAAGTTAAGCTACGCGATTTGTGCAGCTTTCGGGCACACGAAAAACTCGTAGAGCACGAATTCGAGATTTTTATGTGAATTGGGTTATTAGTGTGGTGTCCGAGTAAGTGAGAAAGGTAATAGGAAAGGTATTGCTATGGCTCCAAGGTCCAGTAGCAAAGGCAAGTCCAATAAATCAAAAGGAGAGAAGAAGAAGAAGGAAGACAAAGGTATGGATTTCATTCATTTCTTTTGTGCCCTTTTTGAAAGGATTTATTGAATTTTGTAGCAGTTTTACTATCTATCATAATCAATCCGAATGTAATGTTGTGATTATCATAAAAGTTAACATAATAAGGATTTAAATGTTTCATCTCGTCTTGATGATTTGATTCTGTTTTTGCATTTTGGATTTCAGAGCGACTGATTTTGATTAATATCTTATTGCTTTGGCAGTTGTTCCGAGCATCCTAGATATAACCGTTATTACACAATATGATACACGGATTATTCTCAAGGTAAAAAACAAAATGCCGTTTGATGTTTTATTTTATTCTCGAAGAGACGATGTTTTGTTTTATTACTGAAAGTGTTATGACTTACAAGTACATCCCATGCTTAACTTCAAAATAAATTTTAAATGAATTCATTTCTTAATTGAGTTTTTAATTATGTTATTTGTGTCCTTTTATTGAAGGGTATTTCTACTGACAAGATCCTTGACGTCAAAAGATTATTGGCAAATCATGTTGAGACATGCCACCTGACAAACTATTCTCTGTCTCATGAGGCAAGTTAATTTCTTTCTTTCTTTCCTTTTTTTTCAGGTTAATATTTATTTTTAGTTATGTAACATATTACTTTCCAAGCAGGTCAAAGGGCACAATTTGAATGACAGAGTGGAGATCAGTATACTCAAACCATGTCTGCTCAAGATGGTTGAAGGTAGGTGAATCTCTTTCACCAATAGTTCATCAAACCAAAAGTTGGGTGCAGCATTATATCCTCACTATTCGTATAATATGATATAATAAATTTTGTTTATAATCATCTCATGTGTTGTGATGACCATATTCGATGCTATTTACAGATTGTAGATATATTTTTAGAATAATGAAAGGCAACGTACTATCCTTTTTGGCACCCACTATTTTATGATTTTTTTCGTTCATTATATCATCTAGTTATTATATTTACTAGTAATATTTTATTAAATTAATTAATATGAGTCTCTTAGTTAAAATTTTGAATGGGGTTAATGGAAGGACTCAGTCCCAAAAAAAAAAAAAAAAATACATTGGTTAATTGATGTAGTGGGGGAGAATATCATTATTTTTTTGGTAACGCTAATTTCGTGGAATACTTTACTTTGTCCTTTCAAGTTTCGTGTTGGACGAATACTATTCCTCCTAAATACGATTTTTCGCATGCGAAGTGCATGCTTGAAAGTGACTTAATACATAATGCTTTCTTGTCTTAGCGCAACGCTTAGTCTTCTTAACAATTGAATTCTCTTAGGTCGCCTCTTTCCATCCCTTTTTTATAGTTGGTGTCGGCATGATTAACTTTTTTTTTTTTTTTTTTGAATATTTGTATCCAATGATATTTTTTTTTATAGAGATTTGACTATATACTATACCTTAAATATTAATACATAAATATTTTTAGTAGACTAATCTATTTAAAAATGCTAAAATATCTTTTTTAATTCACATAGAAAATTGCAAATATTCTATAGTTAGTACAGAGATTTTGATATTTTCTGTGGAATGTCCTGTCCGAACCTTCAACTCATCCGATGGAATATTTGTGTTGAAGGGTAGACAGTGAAAAGGCAGATACGGTACCTAAGTTTTTTCTTTTTTTTTGCCTATTTACGTTATATGTAGGTACAAATAACTTTATTTTCAATTATCGCTGAGTTTGGTATAATAGGAAATTAAAGAAGATAGGTAAAATAAAAAAAGAAAGAAAACAAGAGAAAATGTAGTATTTATCTGTTGTCGGGATTCTTAAGAAGAAAATGGAAGGAAGCATGTTATAGATAGAGACGAAAATTTTCTTACTTTACTAATTGGATTTTTGCTTTTAGGGATTTTTTTTTTCTAATTTTACCTAATTTTCACCTTTTTTATCTCCAAAAGTGGAGTTTAAACTTTTGTTGTTAAAATTGATAATGTTTTTATTGATTTCCTTTCATTTTAACTTTTTTTTTTTTCATTTTCATTTTTATTAACCAAACATAACATTTCCACGTAGCCATAGTATATAAGTCGAAGATTATAATGCTGTTTAGATAATAAGTATATTACAAAATATACTTAACTAGATATATCTATATTCTTCTTATTGTACTAACGCGGGTTTTAGATCTTATGGTACGTTTGGTACACAAGAATGAGTTTGGAAAGAAATTGTGACTTTGGGATTTTTCTTGAATGAAATTGTGATTTTAGGATTTTTTTTTCTATTTTCTACGTTTGGATATGCTTTTAAAAGTTGGAATAGGGGATTCGATTTTGTCTATGAAATTTAATGATTATTAATTAAAATTATTTATTTAACCTTTAATTTAATTAATACATTTAAAACATTTAATAATTAAGAATAGTTTTGATAAATGTTATTTTACATATATTCCATTCCATGTAAATATTCAAATACGAGCATAGATTTATCATTCCCATTGACACAATTTTGATGTACCAAGAAGCTTATTGTTTCTTTAAATTAAGACCACCTTTTTACATTGGAATTAAAAATTGTCCAAGTCAAGTCCAGGACTAGATACCAAAAATTTCATGTTATTTGCAGAGGAATATAAAGAGGAAGCTCAGGCAGTGGATCACATTCGCAGATTCCTGGACTTAGTGGCATGCACTACCAGGTTCACTAAACCTAAGAATGCCAAAGCCCAAGCCCAGGCCCAAGCTCCATCTTCCCCAGATGCACGCGGTAAAAAAAGTAGAACCCATCAAACTTCGGATCATTCTTTACCATCCGATGAGAAGTCTCTATGTGCAAATGCATCAGAGCCGTCCGTTTCAGCGATCTCACAAAGTCTTGACATGGTTGCGATTCACCCAACACCGAAGCTCTCCGAGTTCTATGACTTCTTCTCTTTCTCTAACCTCTCTCCTCCTGTTCTAAGTAATTCTCTCTCTCTACATTCACCTCCTCGTCGTATTTTTTTTTAAATAAATGTCGATAAAAAAAGAACATTTTCTTTTTATTGAAGAACGTGGTTTTACCAATTTTGTATTTAAATTAAAATAAGTGCGGATTAGTTGAGAATCAAAATAAAAGAAATTTTATTTCTTTTTTTTTTTTAAATAAAACAGTTAACATATTGTTTTATTGTTAAAAAACGTATAAGGTTTTATTAATGTTACCCTCTGTAATTTGTTTTTTACTGAATATCAATTTTTATAACCTAAAATTAGTAAAACGAAATATCATGACTTTTAAATATTTTAAATCGCAGTGTTTTCTAAATTTTTAAAAATAAGATCACACATGTGGAAAAAAACTGATGTTTCAGTCGTTAAATAATTATTGAATCTAATTTTTTGTTACTAGTGTATATGAAAAGGTTACAAGGCTTGAGCTTTCATCATGATAAACTTTTTTAAGTTCAACTATTTAATCTAAAAACTTATGAAAATTATTTCGTTTTTTAAAGGTTTGAGGAGGTGTGAAGCTGAGGATTGTGGAGAGAGGCGTGATGGAGATTATTTTGGATTTCAGGTGGATAATGCAAATTCTTGCATCACTTTCATTAATTGGTACTTGAGTCGAGTCATGATGATACAGAATTGGTATCGGTACTAAGTTGGCATTGATTAAAGCCTTCTTCGTTATCCAAAAATTTTTGTTCTTTTTGACATTTATATTGGAGCTCGATTTCAATCTCAGCTCGATTATATTGAACTTAAATTGCAGCTCAACTCTTAGGGTTGCTAAGCTCGTTAAATTGAATATTGAAAACTTGAGCTTGACTTGATAGGGGGTATGATTGAAGTTGGGGAAATATTTAGCCTAGTTCCATTACCTTGCTAGCTGGTTTGATTCGTGTGCACCTAGTTGAAGAGTGATGATTTTGTGCTTTAGAAATGTAGTCTGCATTTCATCTGTACGCAAATTGAAAATGTTGAATATTACTGTGAATTTGATTGTGCAATTTAAATAGTTGTAACACGTCTGAGAATTTTGCAGTGTCTGGTTTGTTCCGATCTAGTGAATTTTTTTAGAGAGGATGCTTCCATTTGCTGTATGCAGTTTTGTTTTCAGTTTCAAGGTGTTACTGATAAAGGTCTGATGTTGCAGATTAAGATATGCAATGGAAAACTTATCCATCTTATTGCATCAAAAAAAGGATTCTACACTAAAGGAAAACTGTTTGTTAAGAGCCATTCTTTGGTGGATCTTCTTCAGCTGCTCAGCCGTGCTTTTGCCAATGTAGGTTCTTCTAGCTGTCACTCTTTTTCATTTTACTGTTAGTTGGTAGTGGATGATATAGTCATTATAGTCTATCGATATGGCCAAAATTGTCTAGGGATTGTCAATGAGTTGGTTAGTTCATTTGTTTTACTCTTTTGTTTTCAGGCCTA
The DNA here is from genome assembly GCA_037954665.1 of Laguncularia racemosa. Lineage (NCBI taxonomy): Eukaryota > Viridiplantae > Streptophyta > Magnoliopsida > Myrtales > Combretaceae > Laguncularia > Laguncularia racemosa. Next base: position 3,553,126 of record JBBMOL010000030.1, on the reverse strand, counting down.
TGAAGCATTAATGAAAGCTTTTGTAGAGCACAATAAGGTGATTTTTCTATTTCTGTTCCATTTATTTTCATTCCATTTTGTCTGGTTATAGTAATCAGCTTTTGAACTTTCTCTATTATGTCTGTTAATTTCCAGTTTGGTAACCTTCCTTACGGTTTTAGAGCAAATACATGGCTTGTTCCACCTTCATTTACTGAGTGTCCTGGGAATTTCCCACTCCTGCCTACTGAAGGTGAGAGCTGGGGAGGTAATGGTGGTGGACATGGAAGAAATGGGGAGTATGATCTTCGACCATGGGCAACCAATTTTGCCATTTTGGCTAGGCTTCCATGCGAAACAGAGGAGGAGAGGGTTATTCGAGACCGCAAGGCTTTCTTGCTCCACAATCAATTTGTTGATGTGTCGACATTTAGAGCAGTTGAAGCCATCCGCAGTGTCATTGATTCTCCTTCAACTGCTAAAGATACTACGAGTTGCCTTCCAGGATCGATCCTGAGAGAGGACTGCATAGGAGACTTGTCTATTATAGTGAAACAGGATGCAGGGGATGTGAACTGGAAGTGTGGTGGAAAATTGGATGTGATTCAATCATCCAATGCTAGTGATATTTTGAATAGGAATTTACTGAAGGGTATTACAGCTGATGAGAATGTTATTGTTCATGTAAGCTCCATTCACTAAGATATCTATTATGCATCTGTTAGTTTTGCATATTTTTGTTCATATCCTATTTGTTCTGTGATTACTATGTGTATATATCTTATTTTTCTCTTGGTACATTTTTTTTGTCAAATACTCAATTTTGGTTTGGCACTAAAGTGATGCCAAGTGAAACCAATCAGTGACATTGTTTCTTCTTTACGTGTTCCTAAAGATAACAGTTTTTCTACTTTCCTTTTGCCATCTTTTACTCCATACTGAGAACGCTGCAAATTGCAGGATGTGGCATCATTGAGCAACGTCATTGTAAGGCATTGTGGGTACACTGCTCAAGTCAAAGTTGTTGGTAATGTCAACCAAAAAAAGGTGGAGGCTTGTGAACTTGAAATTGATGATCAGCCGAATGGAGGAGCTAATGCTCTTAATCTTAAGAGGTATGAGATATGTCATTACTGTATATAATATTCAGCTGATGCAAAATACAAAGTGGATACTAATGTTAATAAATAAAAGATGGAATCACACTATAGTCTGCAAATTTCAGCTTTTAGATAAGTAGGTTGTGGTAGCGCCTGCGTTCAAACACCTATACACTTGTTAGAGGAGGGAAATGCTAACCCATAGATATAAAACTGGATAAGTTCTAATGTGCAAGCTTTGACATCAGCTGGTTGTGGATTTATAATTTTCCAGCTATTAACTGTTGATACAATTCTTCGTAAATGAAGTAGTGTATTTTAGGCAAAAATGAATCATTTGCATGCCTCTTTCTTAATGCATCATGGGCTCATGCAATAATGGCTTGCTGCAGTTTAAGAGTTCTTCTTCACAAGTCTGGCAATGCTGAAATATCTGGAGCCGCTCAGGCACCTGGGTCAAATTCGTGTGAAGAAGAGACTTATAAAGGCCTTGTTAGGAAAATTATTAAAAAAAGCTTGACTGACCTAGAAAGGGAGCCAGTTCTTTCAGAAAGATCCATTAGATGGGAACTTGGGTCCTGTTGGATACAGCATTTGCAAAAGAAAGAATCTACAGAAAACCATTCTAAAAGCTCTAAGGAAGACGGTGAGGCTGAAACGGAAGTGAAAGGTCTTGGGAAGCAATTCAAGCTGTTGAAGAAGAGGGATAAAAAGCACAGCAGTAGTATTAGCTCATGTGACAATGAAGAGAGTGGCTCCAAAATGTCTGGTATGGAAACTAATTTGGTAGAGCAATCTAGTACTGACTCCAGGATTAATGCTGGGTTATCCAATCTGATTTCGGAAGATGCATTCAAACGTCTTGTAGATGGGGGGACTGGTCTTCATTCAAAGGTTCTTAAGGCACCTTCATTATAGATTTATCTGTAGCAATTAGACATCCATTTTGCAGTTAAATTTTACTTTTATAGCATTATTGTTTCTTCTTTTGTGCAACAGTCAGTTGATGAGCTTATCCAGATGGTGCACAAGTATTATGATAAAGTTGCTTTGCCAAAGCTGGTAAATGCTCTTCCACTTACAGAAATGTTTTGATAAAGAACAAAGGTTCACTCTTTCTTAAATTATTAGGTCACAGATTTTGGATCTCTTGAGCTTTCTCCAGTTGATGGCCACACCCTGACCGACTTCATGCATTTGAGAGGACTACAAATGCACTCTTTAGGTTTTGTGGTAAGGAAAAGCTACCTCTTGTCTTGAAGCATACTCTTCCATGATACAAGAACTGATTCCTTCTAGAACTCAATGCCTAATTGAGGCATACTTGGACATAGAGTTCAAAGTAAAGATTCTTGTTGGCTATGAGCATTCCATGATACAGGAAATGTTTCCTTCTAGTTTACAATGCTTAATTGAAGCTTTAGTACTTGAATATAGATTTCAAATTTAAGATGCTGGTGGGCTACAAGCATAAATGGAAAACTGACAGGCTTACTTCATGTATACTTAGGTCAAACTTGCAGACAATCTTCCCCATATTCAATCACTCTGCATCCATGAGATGGTTACCCGAGCATTCAAACATGCCCTTAAAGCTGTTATTTCCTCAGTTGAGAGTGTAATGGACTTACCTGCAGCAATTGCATCGTGCCTGAATTTTTTACTGGGAACTGGAGTGGAAGATGGTGATGTAAACTTGAATCAGGATCACCTTCTCAAATTGCAGTGGCTTCAGACATTTTTAAGCAAAAGGTTTGATTGGACATTAAAAAATGAGTTTCAGCACTTGAGAAAGTTCTCAATTTTAAGAGGACTTTGCCATAAGGTATAGGGCACATATCTTGGTATTATCTCTTCAATTTCATCTTCTCTTGACTACTGTTGTTTTGGCTCCACTGTTGGGATTCATGCTTGTAGTTTCACATTTTAGGTTGGGCTCGAGTTGGCTCCAAAGGATTATTGTATGAAATCTCCAAATCCCTTTCAGAAATGTGATATCCTTAGCTTGGTTCCTGTGTGTAAGGTGGGAATCTAACTGTCTGTCGGTCTCTCTCTCCCTCACACTGCCCCTCTTCCATCCTCTAGGTGTACTTGCCTTTTCTTTCTGATATATGAAATTTACCATAACTTGGGCAGTCAGATAGAACCCTTATTTTGATGGTGAGTCTGATGATAAAATATCCCTTGACTTTAAAATGACTGATCATCACAACGATTTCGCAGCATGTAGTGTGCACATCAGTGGATGGAAGGACCTTGTTGGAGTCTTCTAAAACTGCACTGGATAAGGGAAAGCTTGAGGATGCTGTTAGCTATGGAACGAAGGTATTTTTTGTTTTTTTTTTTTTTTTCCCCATCTTCTCGATATCTCATTGGCATAAAAATTTTTGAGTGTCCTCATCAAAATGAAATGACTAGAAACTAAATGTCTATGTTCCATCCCCTACAAATTTAAATTCCTACTATATCCTTATGAATGAACTTATATGCCCATTTTATTTTGTTGTAGAAAGACAAATAAAACTTTTTAGTACAATGAATTTATTCTTTTACCTAAATATTTTACAATGAAAATACCTGAATTTTCATATCAAATATCAAATTTCATGGAGATGGAAATTAGATGTAGAACTGTTACAAAAAGACCTTTTATGTGTTCTCCATTAGTTTCTACTTGTCTTTTTGATAACCTCTACCTGTTTGATATGAAGGCACTAGCAAAAATGATTGCAGTCTGTGGTCCCTGTCATCGAGCAACAGCTAGTGCTTATAGCCTTCTAGCAGTTGTTCTTTACCACACTGGCGACTTCAATCAGGTACTATACCCTTTGTGATATATTTATTTAACTGTGATGTTTGCATTGGTTGTCAACTTGGCACACCAGAAGACGTGTATCCATTATACGACTGTTTATATTGTCATGGACATATATAGTATTGTACCTATTTAGATAAATTTGTGATCTTCACCCATCTGATCTAGAAACTTAAGCCTATTAGATCTTTAGTAGTTTTTATACTTAATGCTTATTGCTTCCTCTTGATTGTTGGTTGGGATTTTGATTGTAGTCCATAAAGTGGACACTTAATTAAATGGGATTCAATTTAGTGTATTGAATTAATGCCTAGGACATCCTACTTTGGTACAATATTGATATTTATATTCACAATCATCTAATTTAAAAGCTGGGCATATTAGTTTTCTTATAGATTTTATCTGTATTGGCTAACACCATGAGGTCTCATAGATATTGAAGGCTCAAGTGAATCAATCATCTTCACTTTGAGGTTCTTAGATTTTGTGATTGGATAATGACTAGTACTGAAGCTATTATGTTTATGCAAGTATATTGCCATTAGATCTTGTTGCATTGGGTGGCCTGGTTACCTATTCTGACCAATATAACATCTCTTTCCTAGGCAACAATATATCAGCAGAAGGCTTTGGATATAAATGAGAGGGAACTTGGTCTTGATCATCCAGACACAATGAAAAGTTATGGAGATCTGTCTGTGTTTTATTATCGTCTTCAACACATAGAATTGGCTTTGAAGTAAGTGCTTCTTATCTATGGATAGTTTTCGATCAAGGAATCACTCCTTGTATTAGCTTAATTAGTCTTTGTGAGTTTAAATTCTATAGTAGCTCTATATCCTCGTTGCTATTGCTCAATATCATTGTGCGTCTGACATTCGATCTCTTGTTTGATCCTGCCGCTGTTGCTAGGTATGTAAACCGTGCTTTATTCCTTCTTCACTTTACTTGTGGACTGTCTCACCCAAACACCGCTGCAACATATATTAATGTGGCAATGATGGAGGAAGGAATGGGCAATGTCCATGTAGCTCTTAGATATCTGCATGAAGCACTAAAGTGCAACCAAAGATTATTAGGAGTAGATCACATACAGGTTCACCCTTGTTCACTCAGTGCCTCAACATATGGATTCTTGTCATAAACAATGCCCTGACATGTCCTTTTACTTTGACAGACCGCTGCAAGCTATCATGCTATAGCTATAGCCCTTTCACTGATGGAAGCATTTTCATTAAGTGTGCAACATGAACAAACTACACTGAAGATACTTCAAGCCAAGCTTGGGCCTGAGGATCTTCGAACTCAGGTCAGGATGTTGCTCTAATTTGCTCTGATGGCTACTAAGCTTGTAGATTTATTACAAACTTTTTATATTTATTACTTAACAAGACACAATTGTTTGGTATGTGTGAAGGACCTCCTGCTCAATGCTGAGAGAAAATGAGGAATAGTTTCAGGGTTTCCTTAATTGTTCTAATGGTCTTGTAGGATGCTGCTGCCTGGCTTGAATATTTTGAATCAAAAGCTCTGGAGCAGCAAGATGCTGCTAGAAATGGACTTCCAAAACAAGATGCATCCATTGCAAGCAAAGGCCACCTTAGGTATTGATATGGTATTCCCAAATTACTACTTTTGTTCAATAAGGTTGTAGGTGAAGTCACCAATCTTTTGTCCTTTTTTTTTGCAGTGTTTCGGATCTATTGGATTATATAAATCCAGATCTAGATTTGAAGAAAAGTGATGCTCAAAGAAAACAACGGCGTGCTAAGGTATCTTATTAATTTATTTTGGCTCTCTTAGGCAATGAAATTATTATGTTCTATCAATGGAGGTTTTATTAGATTTTTGATTTCTTGATGTTGGCATACAACCTTTCGATCTAACAGCTTAAACTTGTAGAACATTGTGGGATTTATAATTTTATTGTTAGCAATTGATCTTAAGGATGAAGCTTGTAGATCAATATGAGATTTTTCATTTTAATTATTAACTTCTCTGATTTCAATCTGCAATGATTAGGTGCAGCAAATTAGCAACAATTCTAGTCCAGGAAATCGTAATTCCACAGCAGACATTTCTTATGATGACCTGGAAAGAACTAAAACAGAGTCCAAGACCATTACAGATGAAGAAGCCAGACAGGACACAGTTGATTTAGACATGAAAGAGGTCAGAAATGATACAATCAGACCTGAAATTGGAGTAAGCAGTGTTCAAGATCCAAGTTCTGATGAAGGTTGGCAAGATGCTAATCCTAAAGGACGATCAGGAAACAGCAGTGGCAGGAGACGTCCAGCAATTGCAAAGCTGAATATAAGGAGTTCAGATTATTCAAATGCCGGTGCAAATAGCTTCAAGAATGAAATGAACTCATCAGTGAAGAAAGCAGCACAGAGAACACCCTCAATGGAACCATCCCCTGGGAAGCAGTTGAAGGGGTTTGTTCCAATTCCTGGAGAAGATTCAGTGAAGATTCAGCCAGACAAAGTGTCTCATGACAAACTTTCCCCTGTTTCTCCTGTCCATGCTTCTGTGGCTACCAAGTCTTTATCTTACAAGCAAGTTGCTTTAGCTCCACCAGGTACAGTTCTGAAGTCATTACTGGAGAAACTAGAGGAACATAATGAAGCAAAAGTTGAAACACAGGTATGCAACAGTCCGGCCATGCCATCTGAGAAAGATTGCAAGAACAAATCTGCTGTTGAAGAAGCCCATGAAAGTGCTGCTCAATGTGAAGATGCTGCTGTTCGTGAACTAGAAGACACAACAACATATTGTAATGTGGAAAAGCCAGCAGAAACTAATGGGAGTAAACTTTCAGCTGCTGCAGAGCCATTTAATCCTGGAGCATTGCTGATAACACCCCTGGTGAAATCAGTTCCAATGTCAAGTTTTTTTGATGTAAGAGCAAGTCCAGGAATGGTAGCAGAGCAAATTGGAGTCCCTCCAGCTAATGGAAGAGATCCTTGTGGACCACGACTACCTTTGTACTACATATCAAATTATGGTATCCACACTAAACATAATTTTTGGAAATACCAGGCTCCCCTTGCAGAAAGGAGCGCACTTGTCCCACCAAGAATCATGAATCCACATGCTCCTGAATTCATACCGAGGAAAGCTCCTTCTACTGACAACAGTGATCTACTTCCTGGAGTTTCAACTGAGGTGATCCCCATGACTGGAGAAAATATAGCATTACAGGAGAAGACCGAGCAAGTTTCTAATTTTGAAAATAATGATGCTACAGCAAAGCAAGATGGCTCCCAACATGAGAACTCTGAGCTTGCAAGGCAGATACTTCTTAGCTTCATTGTAAACTCGGTCCAGAATAGTATAGATTCCTCTGGTAGACCTGCCAATGAAGTATATAAAGGTGAAAATACAGATAATTCTTCTGAGGGAATTGCAAAAGATAGTGCAATTGTGAAAATACTATACGGGAATGAAGAGAAGGTGGAACAGGTTTCTGAATCAAGTAAAAAGGATCAGCTTGCGGACGTTGTAAATAAGAAAAACGAAGATGGTGAAGGATTTAAAGTAGTCACGAGGAGGCGAAGAAACAGACAGCAGTTTAAAAATAGTGTAAATGAGTTATATAATCAGCAGTCAATCGTCGCTTCTGTTCGTTAAACAAATTGGAAAGATGCATCACAAATGCCTCAACTCGAATAAGATATCGGAAATGATGAAGCCTTAACTTTTGACCTTTTTTTCTACCAAGGGTGCTTTTTGAATAACAATGTTAGTGTTGTTGAGTTGGTTCATGAGGGAAAATTTTAGGGCTATGTTAAGTTGTTTAATTAATTTTTGGGAAAAATTTTCTTAGTTTTGCTCTTACCAGTGGGGTATGCTAATGGCTCATTTGTTTATGCTTTGCTCCTATCAAATGCTCCCTACATGTCCCTTTTGAGTTGTTTGATTCTCATATGATCTAATGACTCCTATTTCATTTATTTTTATAACTAATTGAAACCTTAACATATAAAATTGTCAAAAGAAAAAACAAAGGATATGCACATTATATATCACCGTTGGCATTTGAAATGAGATTATTTATGTCTTCAGACATTGTTTATTAATTGAGATTTTGATTAAAGTCCACCTAAATTGGAGTTAAATGCTGATGCAATGACTTAAAGTTTGACCTCTAATCCATGGTCAAAATGAGTGTGGTTGTCTTTGTTGTGATCAAGAGTTTTAAGAGGTTTATTGGAGGATATAAATCTCTAAAGCGATATTTGGTATATGCTGAAATGGATCTAGAATGGAATTACGATTTCATATGGTAGTAGGCAAGCCTTCATGTAACTCCAAAGGCCAACGATCGGGCCTAAAACTTGTGTATCAAGGAACAATCAACACAACGTAGGCAACAATAAGTAAAGAGATACGGGTAGGAATCAATGAATATGAACGCACTTTTATTAATATTCACAAGGGATTTGCTACAGTGTGTGTGGGGGTGTGAGTACTCTTCTGGATTGAAGCTTTTACTCATCACTTGACTGATGAAATTGAAATCGGAGGGGATGGATTTGCAATTTTATTTTGGTTTAGTTTGTGTAATTGCTTAAGTATCCTAGGAAAAAAGAAGAAGAAAGAAATAACATTCTATGAAGGAAAAAGAAGACAGTACAAAATATGTTACCATGTTGTAGCTCTAAGCATTTTAAATCATATATTTGTAATTGATATAAAGATTTATATAACAAATTAAAATACATATTTAATATAATTGTTTCAATTATATATATAACAAATACATAAATTATACAATTATTATATATGTTGTGTACATATTTATATAAAATATATTTATTACATATGTGTTTATACAAATATATAGATATATATTTGTTACATTTGCTATATATATTGACGTAAGATACAAAAGTGAAAGTAATTAAAGGAAAAAAAAAACAATATATGATGATGCAAAAAATTAAATTAGAAAACTAAATTAAATAATAATTATAATAAATATTTTAAGATATTCACCATAAAATATCAAGTAATAAAGGAATAAAAGAAAGAGAGAACTTTTTTTTTTTTAATTTAATTTTCTTTCTATCTTTGATCAAATCCTGTCTCACGCTTGATATCTTCGCAACTTAGTTTTCTTCCAAAGTTATTTAAACAATCCTCAATTTCATATTGAAGACTTTTCAATGCAATCATGGTGATGATTATAAAAGAAAGAAAAAGAATAGATTAATGAAAGTATATATATATATTATGTATGTATGTATAATGTATATATTATTAAGAAGATGATTGATGGTTTTACACCAATAATAAATTTTATGATGGCGTCACACCATCGATGAAGAAGACGAAATCACTCAAATCTTGAAGAAAATAATTCATTTCAATAATGTTTAAAACTCTAATAAAATAGACCATTTATATAAAGGAAATGACAAATATAAACTTTACAATATAAAAACAATCTAATGGATAATAATTAGCCATCTAATAAAGGAAATTAAAATATTTTCATAAAATAAAAGATAATAATATAACTAAATACAATAATATAAATAAATAACTAAATATAAAGATTTTCATGCTACACGGACCGATAACGTTGATGTGAACTTCTACGCATGTAATCGTTATCTCCATCATTTCTCATCGACTTGGAAAGATTCACCTCCAGGGAATTAAAACTGATGTATCTCTCATAAAGATCTTATTAATTCTCTAAAGTTCTAACTTGATAATTTACATGGCATCTGAAAGTGGACGATCTACCCATTTGATAAGAAAATATCTACCATCACTAATAATCTGATCATCAATAATATCTTCTATCTTTTCTTTCTTTCCTTTAAATGGTAAAAACACGTGGAACTGAAAGCATAGGAAATGTAGGCTTTGGCTCTATTGACAAATCTATAATCTCAACTGGTTCATGATAAGGTAAGAGATCCTTAACATTGAAAATATTACTAATACCTGTATCTGATGGTAGCTCCAAAACATAAGCATTTGCATTGATCTTCTTTAAAACCTTGAAACACCCCATGCCTTTAGCATGTAATTTCTTGCAAGAACATTGTGGAACCCTCTCTAGTCTAATTTGAGCAATCATCAAATCTCCCTCTTTAAATTCTTGATGCTTGTGATGAATATTTGCAGCAGACTTATATAATTCATTATTTAAGTTAATTTTCTTTTTGATTTCCATGTGTAGGTTACGAATATGGGTGGCAAATGATTTAGCAGGCTCAGAAGGTTAAGATGTAAGTGGGAGTAGTACAAGATCAATGGCACATTTGGGTTGAGCTTAATACAACTTCAAAGGGACTTAATTTAATGGATTTATTGACTGAACTATTATAAGCAAATTTTACCATAAGAAGGATGTGATCCCAAGTAAATACATGGTCACCAACTAGAAACCTCGGCATATCGCATAAACTTCTATTAATTACTTTAGTTTGATCATTAGTTTGGGGGTGAAAGGTAGAAGAAACTATAACTTGGTACCTAACATTTTCTATAATGTCTTCCAAAAGTAACTAACAAATTTGACATCCCTATTCGACACTATGGTTTTAGGTAACCCATGCAACCTGACAACCTTACTAAAGAACGATATAGCTATATGAGAGGCATTTGTGGTCTTGCTACATGGTATAAAATGTGTCATCTTAGAAAAATGGTATATTACCATGAAGATTGAATCATGTTTCCTAGGAGTCACAAGTCAATCTAATACAAAGTTCATACTAATGTTCTATCAAGGTGAATGTGAAACAGGTAAGGGTGTATAAAGACTTGTATCTTATTTCCTATGTTTGGAAAGTTAACAAGTATGACACTACCTCACAACTCCAGCCACAACTCTCTTAATGCTAGGCTAATAAAATCTATTTTCAACCATGACTTTAGTTTTATCTCTCTCGAAGTGCTTAGCTATACCTCTAACATGCAATTCTTAAATAAAAAAATTCCTCAGAAAAGTTTTTGGAATGTGTAATTTATCACCTCTAAACAAGTAACCATCCTTAAGGACATAATCAACATAAGTCCTAACTAACTATTAGACAACAATGCATAGATCTTCTTAAAATCAAGACAATTTGCATATTTCTTTGTTATCTTTTCAAAACCAACAACCTCAATAGTTAAAGTGCTTATCAGTAGGTGCATGCAACTAAAAGCACCGATAGGTTTATTCTAGGCTCTAGCTTTATGTTTCAAGACAAATGTGTACTCCCGCAAAATTGAATCCACTTGGCATGTCTGGCTCCAAGTTTCTTTTGTGAAGTAAGATACTTAAGAGCCTGGTGATCACTATGCAACACAAATTTATTAGGTAGTAAATAATGTCTCCAATGTTTCAAAGCTTACACCATTGCATAAAATTCTTTACCATAGGTTGAGTACCTTTATTTTGCTTTATTTAGTTTCTCATTAAAGAAAGCTACAGGGTGTCCCTCTTGACTAAGTACTCAACCTATCTCTATAATAAATGCATCATAAGCAACCTCAAACACTTTAGAGAAATCAGATAACCTAAGCATAGGTGCTTCAATCATCCTCTTCTTGATTTCCATGAATGCTTTAGATGCACTTTTGGTCCAACCGAATTCCCCTTTGTTAATATAGTTTGTGATTGGGGCCATAATGGTGCTAAAGCATATAATGAATCTCTTATAAAAAGTGATAAGATCATGGAAACCCCTAATAACATGAAGGCTTTGTGCTTTAGGCTACTCAACTATAGCCTTAATTTTTTTAAGGTCTGCTCTCAATGATTTTGTCGACACAACAAATCTAGAAAGATTACTTGAATTGTCAAAAAGGCATACTTTTTCAAGTTCACAAAAAAACTTCTCATGCTTAAAGGTCTCAAATAGTTTTCTTAGGTGTGACATATGCTCTTCTTAGGTGTAACTATAAACTAATACACCATAATAAAATTTCCTATGAATTGTCTTAACACTTATGTCATCACTTTGATGAAAGTTGATGGCGCATTAGTCAACTCAAAGGGCATAATTAACCACCCATACAAACCCTCTTTTGTCTTAAAGGTTGTTTTTCACTCATCCCTTGGTCTAATCCTAATCTAAAGGTACCTAATCTTAAGCTTAATCTTGGAGAACCACTTAGACCCTGAGAGTTAAGTTAGCATGCCATCTAACTTAGGGATTGGGAACTTATACTTAATGGTGATCTTAGTAATGACTTGTGAGTTTACACACATCCACCAACTTCCATCTTTCTTAGGAGTAAGGAGTGCAAGCATAGCACATGCACTAAGACTCTCCCTAATAAAACCTTTCTACAACAAACCATCTACTTGCCCTTTTAAGTCTACATGCTCACTAGGATTCATCCTATAATGGGATAAGTCAGGCAAGGTTGATCTGGGAACAAAGTCTGTAGTGTACAATATGTCGCGTATGGGTGGTAACCTATCTAAAAGCTCATCTAGTATAAGGTCTTTAAACTCCTCAAGTACAGGTTTCATCTCTATAGGTATGTCTGACTTTGAATTAGGATTGCACTCCTTGACTTCCTTAACCACTAAAGCGTATAAAGTGCTTTCTTTAAACTCAAGCTCAAATTCTCTTGCACTCAAAACATGAAGGGGGTTTTTGGAATTTATGGTGTTGATTGACCCTTTATTGGTGCTGGCTTAACTTCTTTTGGCAAAGAAGGACTAAGCTTAATTTTCTTACCATTGTGCATGAATGCATATGTGTTAGCCTTACCACAGCGAACCACATCTAGGTTATATAACCAAGGTTTCCTTAAAAGGACATGAATAGTGTCTATAGGCACTACATCACACCGAATTTTATTTGTACATGTAACAAACTGTAAGGAGACTAGACATCTCTAAGTGACACGTAAAATGGTCTTATCTACCTAAGCTACCTTATAAGGCTTAGGTTCTGATTTTGGTTTAAGACGTAACTTAGACACATTAATATATGAAACTACATTCATACTACTACCCACATCAATGATCACTTTACAATTGTGATCATTACATTTTGTGTAGGTATAGAATATGCAAATTTGTCTCCAATCATCCTCTTTTCTAAGCTGGGTAATGAGATGCCTAACAACATTAAAATTGCCCTCGTAAAAAAATCAAGCCTATGTCATCTTCATCACTAGCACCCTCTTCTGGAATATGATCTAACTCCTCATAATCCTCATTCTCTAATGTCTCTCCCTCTTCTACGTAAAGGTTCCCAACTGGGCATTGGTCAGCAAAGTGACTAGAACTATGACACTTATAACACTTCTAACTTGAGCTAACCTTTCAACTTTCTGCTACTATGTTCTTACCTTTGATGTTTTTTTTTTGCTAAGTCATAGTAGGATTGCTAGATCTAGGTGCTATAGGGGTGTTTCCAGTGGACCTATTAGATCTCTCACCAAAATTGTTACTCTTAGAGACTTACTCCACAACTTGAGAACTAAACCTCCTTAGTGGTTTCAACCAATTTTTGATCTTTAAGGCTTGTTAGAAAGTTTACTCTAAGGTCTCATCATAACGAGGCCAAAGCTCTCTCTTAATGTCAGGATGTAACCAATTTCTAAATCTAGAAAGTGTCAACTTAGGTGGCTTTGGCTCATTACTCCTAATCAAAAGCTCATCAAACCTAGCTATTCCTCAATTGTCATGGTTTCTTGCATAAGGTTGATATATTGTTGGTAGAGCTTTCCTTGATAAGATAAAGGTAGGTATTTCTTTTTTAGTTTGATTTTCATCTTTACCTAATGCTCTATAGGTGGTTGTCTTAATTGCAAAAGCTTTCGCTCTCCCAACATAGTTTAACTTGACCAATTAATAGCATTTTAGTAAAACACACTCTACGGTTCTCAAGTGTCCTATAGAAGTCAAAGTATTGTTCCATGCTGGTTATCTAATCTATTAAGACACTTGGATCAAGATTTCAATTGAATGTGGGTGGATTTACCTTAATATGTTTAATGAAGTTGTCGACACAATTGTCACGATGTGGAATTTTAAAGCTGGGTTCTAAATAGTCATCTTCTTGGAAATTCTTATTTGGTATCCTATGATGCATTGGCTTCACTCTATGAATGTTTTGAACTCTAGGATTCCTCTTATGGTGTTGTTTAGGGGGTAAGTCATCCTCTAAGTTAGAATTTCTGTTTAGGCCTTGATTGACAGTTTCTTCTATTTGGTGAAGTATTATATTTACGGTAGTTGTAAGTTTATCCATCTTAGACATTAATTGATTTAATAGTTCAATCGTATTATTTTTCGTCGGTGAATCCTTTCTAAAAGTTATACTACTACTATTTAATCTGGTATTAGAATTTTTTTTTTTGGTATGAAAAAGAAAAGTTTTTTTCTTTTTTCTTTTGCAAGAAAAAACACTCATCTAGGCTTTGATACCAAAACTAACGCATGGCATGAAAGTGGAAGTAACTAAAGGAAGAAAAAAATATATGGCAATGTAGAAAATCTAATTAGAAAACTAAATTAAATAATAATTATAATAAATATGCTAAGATATTCACCATCAAATATTAAGAACTAAAGGAATAAAAGAAAGAAAAAGAAGAATTTCTTTTTAATTTAATTTTCTTTCCATTTTCAATCAAATCATATCTCATGCTTGATATATTCACAACTTACTTTCCTTCCAAAGTTATTTAAACACTCATCAATTTCCAATGTATTGAAAACTTTTCAATGTAGTCATGGTGATGATTATGGAAGAAAGAAAAACAACGGGTGATTGAAAAGAAAAGAATATATATATATATATAAATATAAAGAACATGATTGATAGCCTCACAACATTGATAAAGAAGACAAAATCACTCAAATCTTGAGAAAAATAATTTAATTCAATAATATTTTCTTAACTATGTTCAAAACCCTAGTAAGAGAGATTATTTATATAAAGGAAAGGATAGATATAGACCTTACGATCTAAAAATAATTTAAAGGCTAATAATTAACCATCTAAAAATAATAAAGGAAACTAAAATGATTTTATAAAATAAAAGATAATAATATAACTAAATATAATAATCTAAATAAAATAATAAAATATAAAAATTTTCATGTCATAAGTTTCACACCCCTAATTTACTATAGCGACAATAATTCGTCATGTAACCAACTTAAATAAAACATGCAAGGTTACGTTACTTGATGAGTTTCTAAACTGGTTTTAGGATTTTGAAATCATTAATTAATTTTTGAAAACAAATTAGCGAATTGTAGGATTTTTGAAAATGTTTGGTGGTTGTAAGTTAAAAAATCATGTAGTACGATAAGAAAGAATAAACTAGGTCCTAGAGCCTATAGTGCCCACACAAAAGATATAAACCATAAGTAATAGGCCTAAAAGTCATAGGAGACTCCCAATAAGTCGTAGTACAACCGAAAAACATTAAAATGTAGTTTAACATTACACGTAACTCAGTCATAAAAATAATCAATGTGGTCCATCTTCATGATCTCATCCAAAATCTCCTCTTTGAAGCCATAACCCAACGAATTATACAATGGATCAAAAAAACTTTTACCTAAAAAAAAGGGTAAAAGGGGAGTGAGCTACAAGGGCTCAGTATATAGTAACACAAACACACACATATGTTAAACAAGCTTACAACTAATGCAGAAATTAATCACTTAATTCAGTTAATTACTTTAATTAAACACCTAACATGGGAGAACAAATGACTCTGGATAGCATAATGGAGGACAAAGGGTCCGATTCCATTGTAGCAGACATTGGGGGTTGACAAGAGTAGCCAGACTCTATGTCATAAAAAACCATGTACTTAAGTAGCCTCATTTAAGTGAATTCACTGTTATGCGTTTCTCATTGATCATGGTCCAACTATATTGTATTGCCCATCAAGACCCATAACCCCAGATGTCTCTTGATATACCTTCTCTCCATTTACAGTGTCCATTATCTAATGTACTTTCACTTATCAACTACCTATCAAGTCACATTTGGTGGCCTAAGTGCCTAACTATTGTGTTGTTTTGAGATATATGATTGCAACCATAATTTTGATTTAAGGTTTGTCACTTGCTGGTTCAAGTAACCATGCACAATCAATAAGCAATTACTTAGTCTAGTTGATTATTAATTAGGTTTACTTTTTCTACCCTAGCATGCAACACATAAGTTACTATGTACTTGAAAGGTCAATGATCCTAAATTGCAATTCGGTTCCAATTAAGTTAATTAAGTTGGTTCTATGCATCAAAAGAAAATTTTAAGTCAATCGATTATTTTAAGTGATTGATTCTTATTTTAGGTTTGGTTTATGTTACTTAAGGCCCATACTAATTATGAGCCCAATTAGGGTTATTTGGGTCGGATTAGCTTTTAGTTAATTGTGGCCTGAACTATGTAGGTTTTATTTAATTATATTTAATAAGTTATTTAAATTTTAAATCTAGTTGGGTTTAAGGTCCAATCTGAGGTAATTGGACCCTTTAAGTACAATAGGCCCAATTTTATTTAGAATTGGGCCCACTAACCTTAGTTGATTTAGTTAAGTTTAGTTATAATTACTAATTACAACTTAAGTCAAACTAGATTGATTCTATCTATTTTAAATTGATATAAGCTTATTATGTTTACTTCGTCTCATTAGTTGTGTCCTAAATTCAATTGATTTATTGAGTTCCATTGTAATTCCATTTTAGGCCTCTATTTAATTTAGTGTAAAACTCAATTAAATTTAATGTGTTTAGTAAGACTCATTTAGGGTATAGGCTCTATAGTTTAACAGGTCCAAGTATGTTATGGGTCTTGGACCCATTCGGGTTTCATTGTAATTAGATAAGCTCATTTTAATTCTTAGGCCTAAGTTTAATTTATTTTAATTAGGTAATTCGATTTAGGCTTTGAATTCGTTTAAGGCTTGATTGAGTTATTTTTCATACTAAGGCCCATTTAAAGTATAAGTCTTAGGAAGAAAATAGGTCAAATTACATTTTGAATTTGGGTTTTGGGCCCATTTAAGTTATTAGGTCCATATTATCATGTCAAGTTTTATTTCGACTCAATTAGGATAGTTTAGTTAATTAATCTCATTTAAACAAATTATGTTTAATTTCATAAGTCACACAAGGAAGGGTGAGAGGGTAGTCCTTAGGCCTATTTTAGTTGGGCCAACTTGTGCTTGGGTTAACCTTGTTTGATTTAATTAAACCATTATCCAACTTAATCTTAATTCGTTATAAATTTAAGCCTTAATTTTAAAGAGTCATAATTTACTTACTTTTAGCCTAAATTAGGTGAAACCAAAGCTATTTGTCTTCCTATCATTAAGAACTTGATTTTATTCTACTAAAGGCCCTTGAATTCTCATACCAATTTTAATTACAAATTTCTAACTTTAGGAGCCCATAACTTATTTAGTTTAGGTTTAAATTACTTCAAACCAAATCTCACTTATTCTTACTCATTCCTAGTGTCTAATACATCATTTATTTTTCATTTTCAGGCTTAAAATACCATCAAAATAGAGCAAATACTACATGATACACCTTAACTTAAAATTGCATCCATTCTTTAGTCCAATTCAATACATTATGACATCTAGATTATATAAAAAAAATTCATGATTTCAAATTCACCCATACTACAATTCAACCTGATTCATCCTCAATTCTTGCTAATCTTAATACTTATCTTATAACTTCAATTTTCATCAAATTAATCTCATCAAAAACATGTCAACAGGCTAGGAATTGATGATTAAATCATCAAATGATTCCATTCAACCACCTAATTCAAGCATAGCACTAAGTTTTGCTCTTAACCTTGCACACATACCATTTAATCACCAAAATCAATCTAGATGTCATGAGTTCTTACTCCTACCCTCAATTCATCACCAATTAACACTTAAACTAGATTTGACAAGAACAAATTAAGCCTCAAATTCATCAAACTTGATTCTTAACGACATTTCCAATACCTAATAACACATTTAGCATATTAAGACCTAAGTTAACACATAAATCATCAAACATCACTCATGGAAAACAAGAATAGTGGCATCAAAAGGATACCTACAACCCATCATCAACATTCAAGAAGAAAAATCAACAAATCATCATGCTTAATCACTTCTAATTTCACTAAATCACCCATTTAAGCTAGGTTTTAAGCTTACCTTAATGAAGACCTAAGATTTTCCCTTATCCTTGATTTGGTCACAACTTCAACAGAGTAAGAAAGGAGTTTCCTTTGATTCCACTTTAACTCTTTGCATCAAATCAACTCATTTAGTGAATAAACTATGGATTAGCCTCATTGTTTTCATAAAAAACTCACAAAATTTTACTTACCACTAAGCTTTGTTTCAAGCCTAGCTTGAGCCCCCTTGAGACCTTTCTTCTTCTTGAGTTGAACCTAAAATCATCATTAAAAGCTTAGTTAGTAACTAGAACTAGAAGAAAGGGTTTTGGAGTGGGGTTTTAGGGTTCACAATGGGTTTCTTATTTTTTCTTGCCTTAGACCAAAAAAAAAAGAGGAAGAGGAGAAATGAGGGGTGATAAGCGTTGAAAAAACCTTATTTCTAGTACTTATTGAATAAATTTTTGTATGAATTTTATGTGAATTTATCAAGAAAAAAAATACTTAAATGCTTAATATTTGAATTCAAGATTTAAAGAGGGCAATTGAAGGATTTAAAGAAGTTTCGAGCAAAAACGAGGCAAAATTTGGCAAAGTATAGAAAATGGTGATTTCCATGTGTAGACAACCTTTAGCATGACCATGTAGACATCGGTGTTGGAGGGCAAAAAGTGATCATAATGCAATTTGAAATTGTGCCTTGGCTACTACGCAAGTTGTGCAGAGAGTAGTGCTGAAGGAGGAATCTAACTAGAGAAGAAAATGAAGGAATTCCAGGTGCGGGAGGCTGTGTAGAACCTTGAATGCCAAAATTTTACTTTGTTCCAGAGTACACAACCCTGAGCACGGGCGTGCAGTAGGTCGTACATGTTACTCTGTTTCTAAAACTATAAATACTCGCTTTATTTCGCAATTTAAGGGAGTTTTGACTTTTTTTATCATTCGGAGTCACTCTAAAAACCCCAGGAGAGTAGAGTTATGAACTTAAAGAGAGAAATCATTAGAGCATCATCAGAGATCACAAAATATCTATAATGGGTTATTCTTTCCGTCATGATTACTTGTTATTCCTCTAGATTCTTTGTGATTTCCGTAAATTCTATAGAGGAGTAGATTTATATACCTTACATCTTGTGAAACTCTAAACCACATGATTAAATTGTTTATCGATTAATAAAAAGTTTATGCCTTTGTATTTATTCATGTATTTTGATTGTTTTGTGATTAATTTAGTGTGCAAATTAATTGCATATATGACTCTTGTTAGATAAAGAGATTTCTTATCTAATAGGATAGATCTTTATGAATAGAAAGATTGTATGTTTTGCTTAGAGGTAGGAAAGTTTCGATTTTCTCCACAAAGATTAAATCTTTACTTGAAATTATCAACTTTAATGAAATCTTATATGGCGATAGTGAGGGAGAGGTTTCCACTATTCCATGTAGGGTTAAAAATTAATTAACTCTAGAGAGTAATTAGTTTAATTGAGAACTCCTGTAGTGTAAAACATAATTGATTTGTTAATCGATATCTTATTATAAGATAGCTAGGGTTTAGAGTTAATCAAGATGCATGGTATGTTTTTGTTATTGCATTCATCTATTCAAGCAATTAAAATTAATCTTATGGTTATTAGATTAATTAGTCAGTAGTTTAAGTTATTAATCTCATATTAGGATTTAAACTAAATAATAGAAAAATGGTAATACTAGTACTTGTTTTTAATATCCTTGAGGATGATACTTGTTGCAATTTATACTATATTAAAAAAGTAAACTTGCCTAGCTTGGTCATTAAATTTCTTTGAGGTTATAAATTTATAATTTGGAACGATCGGAAGAGCATGCATCAAGTTTTTGGTGCTGTTGCTGGGGATCTGACAAAACAATATTGGGAAAAACCTTACTATCTATTAGTTTAGTAAGTTATTTTATTTGTTTTATCTCTTTTTACTCTCCCTATCTTTTGAATACTCTAACTTGTGATTGTTTGCTTCTATAGTGCATGACAAGAACGCTCTCTTTTGACATTCTTGATCTAGACACTGAGATTGAGAGAATACTTTGCAAGATTTGCAAGAACACGATTGTTGGATCTTCTCGACAATCAGTAATTGAGGGAGAAATGCCTAATGTAAAAGTTGAGGTAGAAGTAAAGGAAGAGGAATTATCTGAAGAATCTTTAGATAGTGGAATAAAATTAGTGGAGAATATCAAAGAGGAAACATAGGAAATAATGGTTGAGGATTCATCTAAGACCAATCTAGATTATACAGGGCCCACCCTAGATAGAATAGGATCGACCATTGTGAAGCCTCCCATTAGGGCTAACAATTTCGAAATCAAGGGTGTGGTAATCCAACTCTTGTAGTAATACTGTCAAATTGATAGATTACCAGATGAGGACCCTCATGCTCACATTTAAACGTTTTTAGAAATTTGTGAGACCTTTAAAAATAATGGGGTGACAGATGAAGCGGTGCGTATTAGATTATTCTCTTTCTCATTGAGGGGGAAGGTTAAAAATTGGCTTCAATTGTTAGGTCCTAAAGCTTTAACTACATGGGATGACACAGTAAAGCAATTTCTAGATAATTACTTCCCTCCTTATGAGATAGCGAAGCTTCAGAATGACATTGCATCATTCATGCAACAGGATAGTGAGAACATGTATGATGCTTGGCAAAGATAGATAGAATTATTGAGGAAGTGCCCACACCATTAGCTACCTACATGGATGCTGATTTAGACTTTTTTGAATGGACTTAACCTAGCCACTTGTTAGTTGGTAGATGTCATAGCTAGCAACACATTAAATTCTAAGACCTCGGAAGAATCCTTGAAACTTTTTGCCGATATAGCTAAAAATAATTATCAGTGGGACAATAATAGAAGAAAGCAAAAAGTGGAGAGTAAGTATGAAGTAGATCTCATGACTACTTTAGTGGCAAAGATGGAAGCTCTTAGCTACCAGGTTTCTATCTTTAAGAATTTCTAAGGATCACAACCCTAGGTGGGAGATGCTAGTGGAAGTATGAACTTCCACAAGCAGTATGACTAAGTAGATTACCTTGAGAATCAAAATAAGCAGCAATATAACTCGTATAATAACACCTACAATCTTGGCATGAGAAACCATACCAACCTCTCTTATGGCAATTAGAATGCCTAGAGATCTGGTTTTCCTCCACAAGATTCCAAAAGTAATAAAAGATACCTTATTAGCCTATGCCCATCCATCAATACAACTACCTCAATAGGAGAACAAGACTAGTTTGGAAGATCTTATGAGTCAATTCATTTAAAGTTTTGAGGTAAGACATTAGAACCAAGAGGCTTCTATTCATAGCCTTGAGAAGCAAATTGGTTAATTGGCTAAGATGATGTTTGAAAGGCAACTGGGCTCTCTTCCTCGTAACACTGAGAATAATCTAAGGGAATAGGAGAAAGCCATATCCTTAAAGAGTGGGAAGGAATTGCAAATGGAAAAGAAACCTAAGAAAAAGAAAGAAGATGGTCAATCTTTTGAAAAGGAGATGATGGAACTTGAGAAGAAAGAACCTGAAAAGCAACCACCATCGGTTGTTAAGGAGTATGTGTTAAAAATTTCATATCCAGCTCACCTTAATCAGAACAAAGATAAGAAGTAGTTTAGTAAATTTCTTGAACTTTTCAAACAACTGCATATTAACATTCCATTTATTGAGAAGCTTTCATAGATTCCAAAATACACTAAGTTCTTGAAGGAACTCTTATCTAATAAGTGGAAGTTGGAGGATGTTTCTACAGTAGAAGTCGGAGAAAACTGCTCATCCATCATTTAGAACAAACTTCCTCCAAAGCTAAAGGATCTAGATAGTTTTACAATTCCGTGTTTGGTCGGTGACATTTCAATTGATAAAGCCTTGGCCAATCTTGGGGTAAGTATGAATCTGATGCCATACTGTTTCTTCAAGAAATTGGGGTTAGCTGACCTAAAGCCTATTAGAATGAGTCTATAGCTTGCTAATCGATTTGTAAAAATCCCCAAGGGGATTATTGAGGATGTCTTAGTAAAGGTAGATAACTTTATATACCCTATTGATTTTGTACTTCTGAACATGGATGGGGATGGAGATATGCCGTTAATCCTTAGGAGACCATTCTTTGCCATTAGTAGGGCAGTAATTGATGTGAAGGATGGCAAGCTTACACTAAGAATAAGAGATGAAGAGTTGGTAATTAAGATGGTTTCCACTATGAAACATTCCATGTGTGTTGATGATTCATGTTATTCTATCGATGTTGTTAATTCCTTAGTAAACAAGCATATTAAAGAGATATTATGCAAGGATGAGTTAAAACTAAGCTTGACACGAGGAGAGGAGAAAGACATGGACAACCTTGAGGTTAAGGCATTCATTAAGCACACAAGATTATCTAAAGGTACACCTCAAAGAGGAGAGCTGAATAAAGGCAGTGAGGTGAGACTTAGAACTTCTATAAAAGAGCCGCCGGTATTGGAATGAAAACAACTACCAGATTATCTAGAGTATATGTTTCTAGCAAAAGATTATAAGCTGCCAGTTATCATAGTCTCATATTTGTCTTAAGAGTAAAAAGATCAACTGCTCATGGTTTTGAGAGCATACAATTGAGCCATCGCTTCGAAGATTTTAGATATCAAACGTATCAATCCCTCTTTCTATACACAAGATATTATTAGAAGAAGTATTTAAGTATGTAATGTAACTACAACGAAGGCTAAATCCTAATATGAAAGAGGTGGTTAAGAAGGAACTTA
This sequence comes from Laguncularia racemosa, assembly GCA_037954665.1. Lineage (NCBI taxonomy): Eukaryota > Viridiplantae > Streptophyta > Magnoliopsida > Myrtales > Combretaceae > Laguncularia > Laguncularia racemosa. The sequence continues at coordinate 3,530,320 of JBBMOL010000030.1, read as the reverse complement.
TCAAGCTTCTCGATGCTGGACTAATATATCCTATATCAAATAGTTCTTGGGTTAGTCTAACATAAGTGATGCAGAAAAAAGGAGCGATGACTATAGTTCTTAATGAAAAGAGTGAACTTATACCAATGCGTACCATCACTGGATGGCGGGTTTGTATAGATTATCGAAAATTGAATGATGCCACTAGAAAAAACCATTTCCCTCTTCTTTTTGTAGATCATATGCTGGAGAATTGACTGGACACATGCACTATTGCTACCTAGATAAGATGTCTGAATACTTCCAGATACCAATAGCCCCAGAGGACTAGGAGAAGACTACCTTCACTTCACTTGCCCTTATGGAACATACGCTTATAGGAGAATGCCATTTAGGGTTATGCAATGCACCGGCTACATTTCAGTGGTGTATGTTAGCTATATTTGATGATCTAGTAGAGAAAATTATGGAGGTCTTCATGAACGATTTTTCAGCCTTTGGTGATTCTCTTTCCGACTGTTTAGAGAATTTAGAGAAGGTACTTATTCGTTGTGAATAGACAAATCTTGTACTAAACTAGGAGAAATGCCACTTCATGGGCAAAGAGAGCATTGTACTTAGCTATAAAGTTTCTCATAGGGGCATTAAAGTTGATTGAGCAAAAGTTGATGTGATTGACAAACTCTCTTTACCAAATTTAGTCAAAGCTATAAGAAGTTTTCTAGGCCATTCTGGTTTTTATAGACACTTCATAAAGGATTTCTCCAAAATAGCCTACCTACTAACTAGGCTATTGGAGAAGGATGTGCTTTTCAACTTTACCCTTGAATGCTAGCATGCCTTTGAACTCATGTGTGATGCAAGCAACTATGTAGTTAGGGCTGTTCTTGGATAAAGGCAGGACAAACATTTCCAACCTATCTACTATGCTAACAGGACTCTTAATAATGCTTAAGTGAATTACACTACCACAAAGAAGGAGATGCTGGCTATAGTGTTTTCATTTGAAAAATTTAGGTCGTATTTAATTTTATCCAAGGTTATTATCTACATTGATCATTCCGCCTAGAGATTTTTGTTGAAAAAAATATATGCGAAGCCTAAGCTTATACAATGGATTCTGCTCTTACAGGAATTTGACTTAGAGATTCGTGATAAAAAAGGGGGCAGAGAATCTAGTAGCTGATCATCTCTCAAGACTTGAGAACCCTTATTTAAAGGAGCTTAAAGAGGAGGATATTAATGACTCTTTCCTTGAAGAAAAGCTATATCCCATATGTCAGCTCACGAATTTAAAAACTCTGTGGTTTGCAGACTTTGCAAATTATCTGGCAGGAAGAGTTCTCTTTAATGACCTTGATTATCATGTAAGAAGGAAATTCTTTTCAGAACTTAAATATTACTACTGGGAGGACCCCTTTCTTTTTTGGGTTTATAGAGATCAAATAACAAAGAGATGTGTCTCACATGAAGAGGGATGGAAGATTCTTGGTGACTGTCACTCCAACCCTACCGATGGTCATTATTCAGCTAATCGAACTACACATAAAGTTTTAAAGACTGATTTCTATTAGCCTACAATATTGAAGGATGCTCATCATCGCTGTGTCACATGTGACAGATGTCAGCAAGTAAGGAACATATTAAAGAGAGATGAGATGCCTTAGAACTTTATTCTAGAATGTGAAGTCTTTGACTTTTGGGGCGTTGACTTTGTCGGACCATTCCTTACTTTTTTTGGGAACAAGTACATTTTAGTAGCGGTGGATTATCTGTCTAAGTGTCAGACCATTTCGTTGGACCATTCCCTACATTTTGTTTGCTTAAGGACAAGAAAATGTTTAAATGTGGGAAAGTTTGATAAGTGTTGAAAGAGTCTTATTTTTAATACTTATTGAATATAATTTTGTATGAATTTGATGTGAATTTATCAAGAAAAGAACACTTAAATGCTTAATATTTGAATTCAGGGTTTAAAGAGGGCAATTAAAGGTTTTAAAGAAGGTTCGAGCAAAAATGAGGCGAAATTTGGCAAATTATAGAAAAAGGGTGATTTTCACGTGTATACAACTTTCAGCATGACCATGTAGACACCAGTGCTGGAGGGTAAAAAGTGATCAGAATGCATCTTTAAATTGTACCTTGGCTACTGTGCAAGTTGTGCAGAGAGTAGTGTTGAAGGAGAAAATCTAACCAGAGAAGAAAATGAAAGAATTCCAGAGTGCACAACCTCGAGTACGGCCATGCAAGAGGTTGTGTAGAACCTTGAACACTAGAATTTTACTTTATTCCAAAGTACACGACCTTAAGTGCGGGTGTGCAGTAGGTTGTGCATGCTATCCTATTTCTAAAACTATAATACTCGCTTTATTTCGCAATTTAAGGAAGTTTTGGCTTTTTATCATTCAGAGTTGCTTTAAAAACCCTAGGAGAGTAGAGTTACAAAATTGAAGAGAGAAATCGTTAGAGCATAATCAAGGATCACAAAACATCTATAAGGGTTTATTCTTTTCATCATGATTACTTGTAATTCCTCTAGATTTTTTTTGTGATTTTCATAAATTCCATGGAGTAAATTTATATACCCTATATCTTGTGAAATTCTAAACCATGTGATTAAATTTCTTATTGATTAATAAAAAGTGTATGCCTTTACATTTATTCATGTATTTTGATTGTTTTGTGATTAATTTATACGTATAAATTAATTACATGTATGAGTCTTATTAGATAGAGAGATGTCTCATCTAATATGATAGGTCTTTATGAATATAAAGATTGTATGTTTTGCCTAGAGGTATGAAAACTTCAATTTTTCGCACAAAGATTAAATCTTTACTTAGAATTATGAACTTTAATAAAATCTTATATGGCGATAGTGAGAGAAAGGTTTCCACTATTCCATGTAGGGTTAAGAATTATTTAACTTGAGGGAGTAATTAGTTTAATTGAGAATTCCTGTAATGTGAAGCATAGCCAATTTGTTAATCGATATCTTATTATAAGATAGTTAAGGTTTAAAGTGGATCAAGATGAAGGGTATATTTTTGTGATCGAATTCATTTATTAAAACAATTAAAATTAATCTTAGGTTTGTTAGATTAATTAATCAGCAGTTTAATTTATTAATCTCATATTAAGATTTAGACTAAATAGTAGAAAAATGGTACTATTAGTACTTGTTTTTAAGATCCTTGAAGACAATACCCATTTATAATTTGATATGATTGGAAGAGCGTGCATCAAGGGGTTTAATTCTCAAGTTTGGTTTTTAAGGGGCTTTTGCTTTAAGTTTTAAGGGAAAATGAGAAGGGGACCACTGAGGTTTATACCAATTTACCCTTACATGCCAAGTGTCCATACTTTTTAGGAATTTTTTGAAAATTTTTTGTTCCCTTTATTCCATTTATTTCTAGCAGATATATTTTGCCTTTCTTTTCCTAAAATAAACTCAATTAAGATAACCATCCTTGAGAAAATTGGTTTAAGGGAATCATTTTACCCAATTGATATCTAAATTTAAGATTTTCTTTTCTAATCATCTCCAAATACTTTGTAATTGATTTTATTTACCTAATAGAGGCCTTAAGGTCATATTTAGAATCTCTAAAGAATTTTAGGTTCATTTTTGATAAAATTAATTTTTAAGGTTAAAAAGTCTTTTTTCGGAAAAATTAAAAATTTTCAACTTGAAATTTTTTTTATAATTCAATCCAAAATTTTCCTTTTTATTTCCTTTAACCTTATTTATTATCTTTTGGGTTTTTCAGTACAAGCCGATAACGCTGATGTGAACTTCTACACATGTATCCATGATCTCCATCATATATATATATATATATATATATAACATTTGTACATGATTATTATTATTATATATAACAAATATATAAAAAATATGTATATGTATCATATATTTGTAATAGATATATAGATTATATATACATATTGTATATGTATATATAATATACTAAAATATTATACACACACACAATTATTGTCTATGTTATATACATATTTATGTAAAATGTATATACACATATATGTGTGTGTGTACACATATATATAATACATATTTATTACATCCACTATATATATATATATATATATATATATGATCACACATTTGTAATAGATATATAGATTATATATACTTACTATATATGTATATATAACATATTAAAATACATATTTAATATATGTATACCAATTATATATATATATTATACATTATACATGATTACTATTATGTATATATATGATACATATATACATAAAATATGTATATACATCATATATTTGTTTTTACAAAAAATAAATATAATATTATGTCTTATATATAAGTTTGTGTGTGTATGTATGTATTGAGATTGTTTATAACTAATTGAATCTATTGTCTTCTCTTTATACGGTTACTATTCATCTTCCTTTATTTTGTATATATATACTGTTATTTTTATATATGTATATGAAAAATATATATAACATTTATACATGTATACTATTATGCGTATATGAAATAAATATATATAACATACGTAAATAAATCATATCTTCGTTATTATATATAAATATTTTTATGTAACAACATATATATTTATAAATTAAGTATATATATATATATATAACTGATACACATGCAGATCCACAAGTTAAGGGCATTTGTATGCACATCCCATTCCATTTCAAATATGATATAACCAAACATAAGAATGGAATAGATTCATTGATTCTATTGATATTTTCAAATACAGGAATGGACTGATAATTCCGATTCTCACTCCTTTCCATTCTAAGTCATAATACATATACATACACTCAAAATGGATCAAATTGAAACATTTAAATTGCTCAAAAATCTATAGCACCCTCAATTTTCACGACAAAATTCTATAATAGGATACTATCAAATTTTACAATTTCTTAATGGCCTAGCTATAAGAAAATTGATAGCATATAATTCAAGCTACAACTGGTTTTTAGCGTACCAACCAAATAGCCTTTATGTGTCCTTTCCATTTGATCCATGTAGTTGACATATAAACTTTTATAGAAATCTTTTAGTTTCTTTTTATATTAAAAAAAAATAAATTCATTAATACTATCAAATTCTATAATAGGATACTATCAAATTTTACAATTTCTTAATGGCCTAGCTATAAGCAAATTGATAGCATATAATTCAAGCTGCAACTGGTTTTTAGCGTACCAACCAAATAGCCTTAATGTGTCCTTTCCATTTGATCCATGTAGTTAACATATAAACTTTTATAGAAATCTTTTAGTTTCTTTTTATATTAAAAAAGTATAAATTCATTAATACTCGAGTTAAGATGATATAGTGCTTAGTTTAAACTTGAAATATCACACAATGCAGTTAAATTTAACTTGATTTTTTCTTCTAATAAACATAATATCGGTACCAAGCTCAACTTGAATTCCATTAACATTTGAGCTTGACTTGAGCTTTATTAGACTAGTAAGCTAGTAGATTTAAATATTATGACGATTAAGCCCAACTCGATAAACTATTTGAATATATCAAGTTTTTGAATTAAACTCAAGGACTCACTCACCCCCACTATGACTATAGTTCACTTGGAAAGTTTTGTTGGGTGATTCTTGCTGGAGGTTGTAAAACTTATAAGACAAAGAAAAGGTAAGCTATAGTAGTGTTGGGGTTGTTTTCGACATAACCATTCTGATACTCAAATTAGTTTTGAGAAAGGAAGGTACTAGAGTAATTGTTCAAGAGTAGTAAGTTGCAGATCCCTTACCATAGAGTCAAGTATGGTATTTACAGAGTTTGGTTGATGAGCAATTGGAGGGAGCGATTGAGGTACACGACCCATTGTATGGTTATGACCATTTTTGGTAGTGGAGTCATAGGTAGTTATGGTCCTCAATTGATTAAATCTTCCCCACCTCTATTAGTATTTTGGTTGGGCTTATCGTCTTGCGTTTGGTTGGGCTAACCTAAACTTGGAGGCTCATACCATTATCATATACAAAGGAAACATCTTGAAACTACCATTATCATATACCACTAAATAGTAGAAAACACGGTATTTCACATCAGCTAAAACTAGCATTATTGTATAGAAAGCTAAATCTTTAATTTAAATACGAATATAGATAAATCATTCATAATGTATCAAGATTTTTTACTGTCTTGCACTATCTTGAATTCATCAAGATGATCCAATGTCATCATGAGGGGTCCATGAAAAAGGCCCCATGATTCAAGTCTATTTTGGAAAGATAAAATTTATATTTTCATATTGATATTGCTTATATTTATTTTAAGATGAAAACCAAAAATTTAAATATTGCTTATATTTAATATAAAAAGATTATAGATCCTAATTGAAAGGAATTAGAGATGGAGACACTCAAAACATAGAGCAAAGTGTGCCATAACACAGAGTCAAAAGCTCCTACAAACTCCACCCCTATTTTTACTATTTGTCCTCTATTTACATTGCACATGGCAACATTTAATTGGGCATATTAAATACTAATATTAACTATCAAATATAGCTTCCAATTAATCTTAACAATACCACCTCCTTAAAATCGCCATCAACAGCTAGTTCTCAAGTACTTCACTCGGCAATACATGAAGGGTGACTTGGAAATTCGTTCTTTTAGCTTGAAGAGTTATGTTCGATGGAAGCGGATTGTGGTTTGAATTGTTGATATGCTTTCTAATATTTCAATATTTTCATCATTCATCCACTGCTTATGACAACTAGTTGAAGTCATGACTTGAAAAGTTTCCATTGCTCGCCAATCTCCCTACTATTTACCACTACTTATACTATTACTTCTATTCTGTTAGGCGTATTCAATACTAATATTAATTATCAAATACAGCTATTAATTAATCGTAACATTTTACACCTTCACTCTATCTTGGGATCAAACCTTGTCGCGACGTTGTCAAGGTAGGCACAATAAACCCCCTCAGCGGTTGAGTCTTCTTCTTGAGCTTTGGTTCAAAATTATTCCCTTGCTTTCTAGGCAGAGAGTAAAAGTAAGGCGGCTTCGGAATCATCCCACTCTAACTATATACCTTCCATGAAATTTTAACAAATAGAAGAAAAAGTCCGCATGCTGGAGAGTTGGTCTACTTGCTTCTTCTATGCACCAAAATGCTAGTTCAAGGAGTTATTGAAGTAAAATGGCTTCAAAACTATACAACTATCTTTCTGACAAGGCAAACCTACTTGAAGATCCCCCAGTCGTAAAGCATGATGATAGTCATGGCTATCTGCCCATTCAGCCTATCCTTGAATTCACTTGGGCAAGTATAACCTATTTAAAATAGAAAAATTACTAAATTGAAAACTCAAACTATTTCTTTAATGTAGTTCATTTCATTAATTTCTTTTTTTAAGGTAAGATCAGTTTAGAATCATGGAATCTTTTGGAAGGGCTATTGCACAAAATGTATTTATAATATACCAAAAAAACAATATTATCTTTTTAACACTATAGGTTTGGCAAATTTGGATATAGAGCCCCTCAAACGCATGTGGATAAACATGCATGCACGTAAGAAATTTTATATTTATTTATACTTCACTAAAGCAATTATTAAATTTATATCTCTATCCTTTTTTTTTTTCTCGACAACATCACATGTTACAATTTGAAAAGGAAAGATTTGAACATCTATTAAATTACAACGGTTTTAATTAAATTTATATTTCTATCAAAATGATACAACCAAGACTTAATAAACTAATGAGATTTACACTAAATTATTAATATGACAACTTGTACAAGGTTTTTTTTTTTTGTTTTGTTACCACAGTCACTTCTTCAAATCATTTACTTATAAGTAATCTTGTATGGTGGGCTTTGATTCGAGGATTTAGACACTATTGAAACTCTTTGCAAGGTGGTGGTAACTTAGTGTTATTACGATGGAAAAGGGAGAAATCCACTAAAATAATATTAATTTTAAAAAATAATTGTGAAATAGAGTATTAGAGAAGCTTATTCTAAATAGGTGGTGAAGATACGGACCCGAAACACACTTTCAATACAATTTGTATTGAAGGCATGGATCGTATATGTGTCTTCAAGCAACTACTTTGAATAATTTTTTCTTGCCAATATCCCCCATTGTTCAATAATTTTATCCAACTTTCCCCCAATGTTCAATAATTTCATATATTCATCACCTTATTCCTGCAAGCCTATAAAAATTATTACAAAGTGACACTATAATCTTATACAATATCATAACATGTGAACTTCAATGGCCATTCACAAATGAAAATTATTACATCGGTACTTAGTATTATAAATTCACACAAAGCTACACTTCTCTCATCTCGCTTTCTCCTTCCTCCAATGCTCTTTCTCTTTTCTTGCTTTAATTTTTATGTAGATTTCGTGGATAAAAAAAAGAAGCTTGTACATCTATGAGAAGTTTAGGATTATCAATAGGAGATTTTCCCAATTTCTTCAGCAAAAAAGCTTAATTAGGTTATATTTCGATACGTTTTTTCATAAAAAATTTAATTTTTTCCCTATTATATTACTTTTTGTCAATTCACAAAACATTAGCTATAATTCTTAGTAGTCTTTTGTTTTTATTAAAATACCAATGATTATTGCTAATTTGTACTGTGATAGAGACTTAATTTATGTAAATGTTATTATATGTAATATGTGAAGAATATCAACATTAAAAATTTCGTATTATTTTTAAGTGTAAAATTTTTGTTTATTATTTAAATTGTTTCAAAAAAATTTATAATTGTATAATCGTTAAAAAAAATTAATTTAAAAAAATACATATTAATGAAAATGTTAATGTTAAATTTTACTATCCTTTAGGACGAGTGAGAGTCGTATGCAAGCAACCTGATTCACATCCTATCCCCCTTCTATAGAGTAGGCAAACACATTTAGACTGATAAAGTGTCACTCGTATGTTTCCACGTAGTCGAGTGGCAGTTCCTCGACCGTATTATTAGGCAGTTTGGGAGTTGCCAATATATTCCACATGATGAGAACACAAAGTTAAAGTTTCATTAGATCAACTTACGTGGGAGAGTTGATACAGATTAACCAGTATAGCATGCACCATACATTGCCTTATGGGATGAGCGTTTGGCCTAGTTGGTTTACATATAAGGCCCTCATAAGGTGCATCAAGGATACAAGAAGTGGTATAGATCTATTAGCCGTAGATATATAGGACGCACATCAGTAGTTCTTGGACATTCGGTAGGTACAACATCAATATTAGTTGAGTGATTTATTACGTATCTGATACTAATTCAATTTATGGTCCATTGTAATATGCATGCTGGTACATTACAACAAATTCAATTATCCTTAGGTCATGTTACGGCTGTTGCTCTAGCTGATCATAGTCTTGAGTTTATACATGATCACTAAGGAAAGGGGGGGGGGGGGGGGGGGGGGGGGGGGGGTGTTGGTGTGGTTGGTTAACACTGTACTCGTAGGCTCACTAGGATTAAGGCGCGAAGATTAAGGTAGAGGCACAACTTACTGACGTTTTGTAACAGTAGCAGTCAATTCCTAAACACGATAGAACCACAGGACATAGACAACATCAAAATTGGGCTTACGCATAGGAATATCTAATATAGGACCAACAACTTCCATCGGATGCCAATGAGATAGATAGTAGCTCGGCTCTCAGTGCCTTGCACATATGTCACACTATATCGTCATTCTATTAATGGTCCTTTCCCTACATCAGTTGTTCTATAGAGGAGACACCCCGATAAGTAATCAATGTATCAGGGTGAATCTTCATAGCGTGCTACAAATTAGAGCCCAATGCCTTCCTGTGACTTCGACAATGCCCCCTAGTACCATCCAACACAAAAGTCACAAGCTTCTCATGCTTTAAATGCAAGGCTAGCTAGAGAGCACACAAACACATTTTCGCCGCTAGCACGATAGTTCAGTAGGAGAAGGAACAATAGGGGATAGGATACTATTATATCTTCTTTGACATGTAAATATTTCATTGACATTTGCGATTCAAGTAAATTACTATTTGAAATTTATAAATTTATTAACATTGTTTAATAATTTTTTTCCTATTTTTATCTCTATGCTTTTACATTTTTTTAAACAATTGTTTTTAAGTTTTTTTATAACTCTTTTTGCAAAATTTATTTACGATTTTCTTTGAATGATTTTTTTTTTTAAAATAATTTCAAATGATAAATTTTTTCAAATTAGACTTTTTTTTATTTAAAAAAATTAAAGTTCACATAATAATAATAATAAAAATAAAATTTAAAATTACAAATATTGATCTAAAATTTAATAAAAAAAATTGTGATACTGAAAGCACATCCTAAGTACGTGCCTTCGGTACAATTGAAGGTTTGGGCTCGATCTGTGCCTTTAGTTAGGTAAATTTTGCCTCAATTAAAGAAGTACTTTGAATCCACGTTTTTACTATCTATTTTTAAAATAACTTTTTTGAATATTCTATTTTATGATTATTTTTTAAAATTAATATTATTTTAGTAGATTTCTCATATAAAAAGATCAAAAGTTGGTTGGATGAAGACCAAGGAAATGGTGGAGCAATTGACAGATGCAAGGAAATGGTCAGTGGAACTAGCTTATTTTGAGATGTGATCGACCAATGGTTCGTTTGGTTGATCGAAATAGTCCATATCTTGTCACGTTAGTTTTTACTTTATTTTGTTTCCCATTTATGGTTTTATATTTTATTGACTTGATCTTTGCTTCGGTCGGACGCATAAATAAGGTCTCATTGTTTATTTTAAAATTAACTTAATCCAATGCTTGAAGAAAGAAAACTTTTCGTTGAATCTATGGATGTGGAACTGGAGTGACTTTTTAAAGTTAGCAATAATACTAATATAGACTTTGGTAAGCCAGTTTCGCTTGGATCTTTCCAAGTAAAATTGTAATACCTTGTATGAGTTTTACTATGTACTTCCTTTTATTTATAACAGTTTGTCGTTCCTCCGCTCATTTTCTTTACCCACATTGAGGCTTTCAGCATCAAGATAATTAGGTTAATCTCCTCTCTTTCATTCATTGTTTTGTTGGATTGGATCTTGGCTTATCTCCCACCGCGTATCCTTGTATCAAGTAAGCAAAGTAAATTCTAGTATAATCGCATGTGGGAATGTATATGTACCGAGAGCAATGAAAGGACTAATGTCTAATCAAAAGAAAAAGCTAAGAAGATAATGCATGGCTACTAAGCAAATAGTTATTCAGCTGAAATTGCTCCCATAAAAAAGGAGCCTAAAGATTGGAGTAAAGTGAAGAATATTAGTGGAGAGGAGTCACATCTTTGTGGTTGGGAACCAGCAAAAGGTGGTGGCCTTAAAGGGGAAAATTAAAGTATAACTAGCAATCATTATGATTGTGATTTATAATAATCTGAGCTTAGGTTCCTCCTACAAAGATTTTTAGGAATTCAGTGGTCATAAATTGCCCACGATAGCACATCCATGAATATTATAAAAGAAAACATTTACGCTTTATTAAGATATTAAATAAAGGGATGTTTTATATATTTATATATTTATTTTTTATAATATATATAATTAATATTAAAAAAGAATTTAAATTTTATTTTATTTTTCTTATGATCTTAACAAAAGATCTGATGATACCCGTTAATAGAACGAATATAAAAGGTTCACTGATGATAATGTTTTATAATAAAACTTTCCAAACGTAAATGAAAGCGAAATGAGGAAAAAGGAAAAAGAAAAGCCGTCTAAATTGAGAATTGCGTAGGAAGTAAAAGTGAAATTTCAACCAAGAGCTTATCATTGTCGTTGCACAACCATATAAGAGATTAGACAGCCAGTATCGATGAATCTCGATGGGCTGATCGAAGGAAACAAGGAGAATGTCCCTTTCTTTCATCAAAACCAGTGTATTTAACATATTATTTTCCATTTCACGAGGTTCAAGATTTCGTATATGCGGGAGTTTGTTGTTATGTGTTATAAGCGTGTTTTGTACGTCTCGTGTTTTACATGATACAAATGGGTATTGCGCTTTGATGAGATGAAGAGGGATCGGAGAGGAGGAACAAAGAGAAAGTCTAGTAAAACTTTAAGCCTTAGGACAATTTTTAGGGTATTTCATCCACTTAGGAGAGGAATGGTAGATAGTTATAGGGAAAAGTTGCGAGTGGCTACTCTTGTATTACTTTAATTATTAATGGTGTAGATTGATTGAGTTATTCCCATAAGAAACTATTGTGCTTTGAAATTAATGCAATAAACTTAGGAGTCTAAAGGAATCTTGATAAATAGGGTTTGGATGTAAGAGTCCATAATAAATCCAATTCAATTATTCTCGAACTTTGCTGAGAAAGGTTTGAGATTAAGCGATTAAATCTCTAGATTAACCCAAATTGGACCTAATTATTTGGGTCTTGTTGCATGTTCCAATCACTAGCCATACTTACAATTAAAAGCTCTTTGGACTTAGTGCATTTATTGTAGTGCATTTTATCAAGATTACCTTTAAATATTTATCAATTTTAGATAATTATTTTGATTTAGTTTCATTTCATAGATTGTCACAATAATCTCGTCAATATGATATGATTTATGATTTATCAAGATGATGTGATTAATTACGATTCTTCAGCTATTGAAATGCTAACAATACAATTAATTACTAATCTCCTTTTATTGGGTGTTTTGTCTTTATAATTAATGGTTCAATTTAGCTTTCATTAGTGCGACAATTGAAGTTTGCTTCGAATTATATAACGACAATGGCCAAGCCAAACCTTATTCCCACTAGATGAGGTCTTATTATAATATCCCACCTCGCCATTTACACTGTCGCAATTCATATGTTTATTAACATCTAAATTTATATTATATCATTTATAATCATTTTCCTTCACAACTTCTTTGGCTTTCCGGCCCCGAGTAATCTTTAAAGCGTTGCAACAACGGACGTCCTTCCATACATAAGCAAACATTCTCAATGACACTTCCTCATTTTTTATCATCGATGGATGCTGCTACTTTAACTTTCTTTCTAATACGTTTGTTTTGTATCTTATCCATCTTTACGTGTCTGCATATCCATCATAGCCCTTTTTTTTTGCTTTTCATTATTCTCATCTTTGCTCATATCATGCTAATAGTTTACTATTCAGCATTCCGATCTATAGAGCATTATCGGTCTTATAGCCATTTTAAGCCTCACATGCATCTTATGGTATAGAGAAGACCTTTTGTGCCTTTCCACTGCATCCACCAGCTTGAATTCTATGTACTACGCCGTGAGATTTAAAACTTTTACTTAAAGTATATCCTATTCCCCTATATTTATAGAAGGCTCATTTATAGTCCTCTCGTCGCTAAAATTGAGCTCCATATACTTTGTTTTTGCCCTCTTCATCTAGAGTTTTAATTTCCTCCTCAAACTTTCATTTTGAGGCTCAAGCTCATCAGCATTTACTTGATCTCATGTCTCATCCACCAAAACGATCCCGTATACAACAAAATATGTACCATGATATCGTTTATTTAAATATCTTTGTATGTTCACCCATGACCAAAAAGTAACAATAGAGGCTTAAAATTGAACCTTGACGTAGGCCTATTATTACGGGAAGCTGTTGGATCGAAACATTAGTCATACTTACTGACGCAGCGAGTTAGCATAGAGAAGCAAGAGAATCACTCAACGAATGAATCTCACACACACACAATCACAAACTATGGTTGCGCACAACCCGTAAATCGAGAAAATGCTCTCTCAAAATGTATTTCAAGGTATGAATAAAACGTAACCCTAACATGTCTGACAAAAGGGTATATATACTTTCTCATAAAATATCTAAAAGGAGAAAATCTAAGCGTACACGTGGAAATAAATAATGATATACACGTTTATAACCTATCGTATACACGGCCGTGCCTCTAAGACGTGTATGTTTCTAGGCATGTGACGAGCGCAGTACACGGTCTCATACACGACCGTGCCTCTAGGCCGTGTGTGATTTTGTAAGTGTTCCTGACCGAATACACGGCCGTGCCTCTAAACCGTGTATGATTCTGTGAATGTTCCTGTTCGCATACACGGCCGTGTGTAGGCTCCCTGCTCGAGACACGGCCGTGCTTCAGGCCATGTGCTCGTGTCTCTTGTATCTCCATCATTCTCTCCCACCAGAGAAGAACTCGACCTCGAGTTCTCTGTAGGATATAACGCCTCATCGTCAGGGAAGAAAGGAGAGATATCAGCGACGTTGAATGTCTTTGAAATGCCCATAGTGTTCGGTAAACCAACCACATAAGCATTATCATTGATTTTCTGCACAATCTGGTACGGACCATACTTCTTAAGTTGAAGCTTGCTGTATTTTCCAACAGGGAACCACTCTTTGCGTAAGAATACCATAACCTGATCACCTACTGAAAACACTTGTCGTCTTCGATGCTTGTCAGCTGCAGCTTTGTACTTAGCATTAGATTGCTCAATTTTCGCACGCACCTCAGCTGTAATGTCCTGCCAACTATCCGCTAGGTTCTTGGCTGCTATGTGAAACTCAGTACTCCTTGGAAGCTTGATCAAATCCACAGCATGGTTAGGAGTATTGGTATAGACAATAGAGAATGGAGACTTGCCTGTTGTCCTGTGAACGGCACTGTTATAAGCAAACTCCGCCTGAGCCAATGCCGTATCCCATTGCTTGGGCTTCTCACCACAAATACTCCTAATTAGATTGCCCAAAGTTTGGTTTGTAGCTTCTGTCTGACCATTCGTTTGTAGGTGAGCCGTGCTGCTATAGTTCAGTGAGGAATCAAACAGCTGCCATAGAGTTCTCCAAAAGTGACTCAGGAATTTGCTGTCTCTATCTGAAGTAATGGATTTAGGCACCCCATGGAGGCGTACCACTTCTTTAAAGAACAACTTGGCAATGACCTGAGCATCAGCAACCTTCCGACACGGGATAAAATGGGCCATCTTGGAGAACCTGTCAACCACAACAAAAACAGAGTCAATGCCCCATTGGGTACGGGGCAATCCAAGGACAAAGTCCATGGACAAATCTTCTCATATGTTATCAGGAATAGGGAGCGGAGTGTAGAGGCCAGTGTTTTGGGCCTGGCCTTTGGACATCTGGCATGTATAACACCGTTGTACAATCCTCCTAACATCACGCCTCAAGTGTGGCCAGTAGTATCTATCACTAACTGCAGCAATAGTCTTATCCCTTCCTAGGTGACCTGCTAATCCACCCCCATGTAAGTCACAGATCAACTTTTCCCTCAAAGAAGACTCGGGAATACACAGTTGATTTCCCCTCGTTAAATACCCATCATAAATATGGAAATCACCGCTAGGCTGTTTAGTTCGACACATCTCCCAAGTATCTTTAAAATTAGTGTCAGTTCCATACAGGTCTTTCATATATTCAAATCCCACCACTTCAGTATGAAGTGTCACCAACAAGCCGGCTCGCCTACTCAAAGCATCTGCAACTTTATTGTATACTCCCGATTTATGTTTCAGCTTAAACGGGAATTTCTGCAAAAATTGTATCCATCTTGCGTGCATATTTTTGCTAATCCTGGTCTGATTACTCAAGTGTTTAAGGGCATCACAATCAGAATATAGCACGAATTCTTTGCCCACTAGGTAATGCTCCTAGGTCCTCAAAGCACGCACAACTGAATAGAATTCTTTGTCATATGTAGACCAATTGCACCTAGACTCGCATAACTTCTCACTAAAGAAGGCAATGGGTCTCCTTTCCTGAGATAGCACCGCCCCTATGCCAACCCCACTTGCATCACAATCGACTTCAAACAACTTATCAAAGTCAGGTAATGCAAGAACTGGTGCATTACACAACTTTTCTTTCAATAACCCAAAACTACTTTCAGCTTCATCATTCCACTGGAATTTCCCTTTCTTCATGCACCCAGTCATAGGTGCAGCAATGGTACTGAAATGCCGAATAAACCGCCTATAGAAACTTGCCAACCCCAGGAAACTCCTCAACTCACTCACTGTTTTAGGAATGGGTCATTCCTTAATAGCTCTGACCTTCTCATCATCTACAGTAATCCCATCACCACTAATAACAAAACCCAAAAATAGCAACCTCCTAGAGAGGAATATACACTTTTTCAAATTCACAAATAGCTTGTTCTCCCTCAGAACCTTCAACACCTCCCTCACATGCTTGATGTGTTCCTCCTCAGTTTTGCTATAAATCAGGATATCGTCGAAGTAAACTACTACAAACTAATCAGAAAAGGGTTTAAGTACCTGATTCATTATACGCATGAAAGTGCTTGGGGCGTTGTTAAGGCCAAAAGGCATTACCATCCATTCATACAGGCCCTCTTTGGTTTTAAAGGCTGTCTTCCACTCATCTCCTAATCGAATCTGAATCTGATGGTAGCCACTTCTCAAATCGATCTTGGAAAAGAACATAGCCCCACTTAAACAATCTAACATGTCCTCCAACCTTGGTATTGGGAATTTGTAACCAATGGTAATTTTATTGATCGCCCTGCTGTCAACACACATGCGCCAACTCCCATCTTTCTTTGGGGTTAACAAGGCGGGAACTGCACAAGGACTCATGCTCTCCCTGATGAACCCCTTCTGGAGTAGCTCCTGCACCTTCCCCTGCAATATTTCCATTTCTTTTGGACTCATTCTATAGTATGGGAGGTTAGGTAGACTAGCTCCTGGAATCAGATCAATGTGATGTTGGATATCCCTCATGGGAGGCAATCCATCAGGTAGCTCCTCAAATGTTATCTCCTTAAACTCCTCCAATAGTCCCTTTACCCTGTCAGGTAACTCCTGAGCACTACTCTAGCCTTCCTCCATTGTCATCACCTGGCGAACAACTAGCGCATGGACTATCTGCGCCTCCTTAATTGCTTCCTCCATCTGTCTCTCAGATTGGGTGATAGTGAGAAAGGAACGCCCTTCCACTTTAGAAGCTTTAGGGCAGTGTAATGCTTTGAGAGGTAGAAGGGTGAACTTTACCCCATCCTTCTCTAACTAGTAAACATTCTCCCTTCCTTCATGCTTGGCATCAACATCAAACTACCAAGGCCTCCCAAACAAAAGATGACATGCATCCATATCCACAATGTCACAATAGACCTCATCCCTATACTTCCCTATAGAGAAAGGTACGCTGCATCGCTCAGTGACTTCGATCTTTTCAGCTACTTTTATCTACCCAATAGTGTATGGGTTCGGATGTTTTTCAGTCAGCAAGTTCAATACCTTCATCGTTTCTCTACCAATGATATTCTCGCAACTCCCACTATCTACAATCAACTCAAACACCCGACCATCAACAGTACATCTAGTGCGGAACAACTGATGTCTCTGGGTCTTCTCATCACACTTTGGTGCTAACATCAGTTTTCTGATGACGTATGCCTCCTCATCATCCCCATAGCCATCATCACCATAATACTCATCCCCTCCGTCCGGCTCACAACACACCTCATCATCCTCCCCTCCGTCAATAACATTGACTGGTCTCTTACTGGGGCATTCATTGGACCGATGGCTCGGTTGATTACACCTATAGCATTTTCCCACAACTGGTTTAGTATAGGGGTTGTTCTGTTTAGGTGCTTCCCTAGTCTCCATTGGCTTCCTACTCACCACTCTATCATCTCTCTTATCATTAACCCCACCTTGTACTTCCTGGATAGCCTTCCCCTTGTCTGTACCTGTTGTATTGAATCCATCATTCCTAAACCTTCTGTTACCCCCATCAAACCTGTTGGTCTTCTCTTGCAACATCATCTCTGCCCGAAGAGCCATGTTTTTCGCTTCATTGACATTGCGTAAAACATGAACTCCTATCTTCTCCCTAATTTGCAACCTCAACCGATCTAGATATCTAGCCACCTGCTGCCCTTCGCTCTCCCTTAAATCGTTCCTCTCAGCCAATCTCATGAATTTTGCCGTATACTCATACACCGTCCTCTAACCCTGTCTACACTTCTGATATTGCTGAAATAATATTTGCTCGTAGTCAGGAGGTAAGAAATCCCTTTGAATCAATTGTTTCATACTATACCACGTCTGCACCGGTTGCTTACCCTCTCTATATCGCCTGTTCTGCAATCTCTCCCACCATGCCGAAGCCCCTCCTTTCAATCTATAAGCTACTAACTTCACCCTACGATCCTCCGGCACTTCCATATAATCAAAGAAACGGTCTACCTCTGCCAGCCAATCTAATAAATCCTCAATGTTCAAATTACCGGTAAAAGAGGGTATATCTACCTTTAATTTGAAGTCGCTGGTGTCTCATTGATCATGCCCATGGTGATTCCTGCGATATCCACCACCACCATATCCTCTCCGTTGTGGTTGTTGATTTCCGATCAGCCAATCATCTTCTTCATCAGAATCCACATCACACGATTGGATTGTTTGATTTGCAGCGACAGGTCTGTTGATAGGAACGCCAAGAGCAGGATTTGCCCCGGGTCGTACTCCTCTAATGTCTTTATCTCTGTTCATATTGGTTCCCATCGCGTCGAAACGCTCAACCAGATCATCAAAGCGTTGTTCGAAACGCCGGAGTCTCTGATCTATGGTGTCTAACACTACCCTTTGAGCCTGCACTTCGGTTCGTAGAGTTTCCATATCCCGAGCAACGTCCGGAACATGACCGCCTCCTGAACTACCGTCACCTGACATCTCCACAAGAAATTTTCCTTGCTCTGATACCAATTGACGCAGCAAGTTAGCGTAGAGAAGCAAGAGAATCACTCAACGAATGAATCTCACACACACATAATCACAAACTATGGTTGCGCACATCCCGTAAATCGAGAAAATGCTCTCTCAAAATGTATTTCAAGGTATGAATAAAACGTAACCCTAATATGTCTGACAAAATGGTATATATACTCCCCTGTAAAATATCTAAAAGGAGAAAATCTAAGCGTACACATGGAAATAAATAATGATATACACGTCTATAACCTATCGCATACACGGCCGTGTATGTTTCTGGGCATGTGACGAGCGCAGTACACGGTCTCATACACGGCCGTGCCTCTAGGCCGTGTGTGATTCTGTAAGTGTTCCTGGCTGAATATACGGTCGTGCTTTTAAGCCGTGTATGATTCTGTGAATGTTCCTGTTCGCGTACACGGCCGTATGTAGGCTTCCTGCTCGAGACATGGCCGTGCTTCAGGCCGTGTGCCCGTGTCTCTTGTATCTCCATCACTTACCCTTATTATTACATCTCTTTGCATGTCTTTGATAGTTTCAATTTATGCTATTCTTATTACTTTCTTCTCCGAAACCCTTCATAAAGCTTCCCTAAGAATTCTATCGTATGTGTTTTCAAGGTCAATGAACAACATATTCATATATTGTTTCTTGTCCCATATTTTTTCTACCACTCTTCGTAAGAAGTGTATAGCTTCCATTATCGACGTCCCTAATATGAATAAGAGTTGATTCTCTGATACAATAGTTTCTCTCTTTTTAATTACTCTAGTAACACGTTCCCAGAGTTTCATGAGATTTATTTTATTTGTGTGACATGATGCAACTATGGATAACAAAATTATGTTGTCTTTGTGTGATAGCACGTAGCTTCATATACGAATTTGCGAGGAAAATAGTAAGTAATAGATCTTAATTGAAAATCTAGAGTGTCTTGAAATACTTTTGCCCATCGTGGGGTCGGATATTCGTCCTTCCTTTTTTCTTCTCACACACATAAGATGGTATAAGCGGTAGAGTCGGGGTTATTTAACAATTCTATCGAGAGATTGTTCAGTTCATCCTTTGATCATTGAATTTTATTTTTTTTTTATAATAACTTTTATAGGCATTTCAATAACCAAATAATAGATTTGATGGTCTCATTAATACATAGAACGATAGAAGTCCATAGGCACATGCAAAAACATATAATAGTAATGATTAGGGAATTACTTATGCCGTGTTGCTCTCATTTTAATCTCAAGTAAGTTTATAACTGCCAACTAGTAATAGGGATGGCCAGGTTTAAAATGAGTAGGGTATAAAGCCACTACCCATACTCTACCCTATAATTATAGGTTTTCAAATATTGAAATCGAAACTATATTATAACATCTAGCAACCATATGGGACTTGCATTCCTATAGGATTTATATGATATAGAATATCTTATAGAATTTTTAAAATTTTATTTTATTTTTCTTAATATGAAAATTTTGACGAAGTGTACAACAACCTTATAATTTTTCCATTGACTTGTAACTAGCACTTTCATAAATACGATAATCTTAAATAATTTAATCACTATCTTTTTGTCACATGTTTGGGGCTTTCCACTAAAAATAATATTATTTTTTTAAAATTCATGAAATAGCTTATTTAGAAAAATTATTTCAAAAATAGGTTACGAAGATGCGGACCAAGTCCATGAAATAGTGTACTCAGTCCACACCTTCTACAATTTACTACTATTTTTTTATCATTAAATTTTTTTAATGAAAAATCACGTAAAGAAAATTAAAAGTTTACATAAAGAATAACAAAATAAATATAAATTTAAAAATTATAAAAATCGATTTAAAATTTATTAAAAAAAATTCACACCCCTTTATGTTTTATCTTATAATATATGGGAAAAAAAAAAGAAGAAGAAAAAAAAATGAATCTACCATGTCAAAACTTCATCTCTATTTTTTTTTTATCAATTCAGTAACTAGTAGCCCATAAAAATATAGTAATTTGACCCTTATAAAAATATCAAATAGAAACGCATTTGATCCTAACTATAGTAGACTCAAATTAGTTTTTTTTATATATATTATAAACTTTGTAACTCTATACAAGTGAAAAGTTATGACTTTTTTAAGTTGAAAAAGCAAATCACATGAGCATTAGTTTTTTTATTATTTTTTTCATATATTATAAAATAAAACATAAAGGGGTGTAAAAGTTTTTTAATAAATTTTAAATCAATTTTTAAATATACTAAAATTATTTTTTTATTATTCTTTATGTAAGCTTTTATTTTTTAAAAAACAAAAAAAATTGAGAAATTTTAATTTTCTTTGCATGATTTTTCATAAAAAAATCAATGATAAAAAAAAAGAAAATGGAATAATTTTTTCGGGTACACTATTTCACGATTTTTTAAAAATAATATTATTTTAGTAGATTTCTCCACATATTTCTCATAAATGTATACATTATGAACATGACAACATGACTCTAAACAATTTCATCACAAAATGTTACGAGATTGCAATTTATCATAAATTCTTAGTTCCCTCATTTAAAATAAATAATAACACTAAATTTATTACTACATTTTTAGTAATAAATAACATCTAATGAAGAACATTATATAACAAAATAAACCAAGGTACAAATTATTTTGACTTAAACACTCATTCTTCTTCGTAGCTAAATGGGTTTGTAGTCTTGAGCATGTGCTATGTTGAAAATATTATATCATACATCTTTAAATACAAGATCCTAACCTGTGGGAGTAGGTTCTAGAAAATTAGAACCAGAATCTATCATATAACCTTTAATAACCACATGGAACCTACCTTATCATGTAAGGTAGAGCAAGCTTTAGGTTCCAATAGGGCTATTGGCTTACTTGTAACTAGTACTCTTAAGCATATCTCATAATATTATTCACCACCCTAATGAATAATATATTATTTAAATGTTTAAGAAAAATCCAAATACACCCTAAATACTATTAGTCAAGTGTAAATAGATTCCCTAAATTTTAAAAAGTATTTCCATCTTACCATAACTTTTGAAATATGCATTTTCCTTTCAAACTGTCGCTATTTTATGAAAATCATCATTTGGTAGATTATAAATAATTATATATATCTCTCTCTCTCTATATATATATATATTTAATTATTAAAGTTTTTTAATAGTACAATAAATAATTATAAATAATTAATTTGAGGATGTATTTATAATTAATAGTACAATAATTATAAATAAAGCGATATCTCCTCTCTCCCTACACTTACTTTTTGATAAAGCGTGCAAGTGTGAATATATATATCTATACATGGCATTAAAAGTTAAAATTGAGGGAAAAGAGTGAAATGAACCAGAATCCAAGTGAGGCTAGCAATTTGCTTTTCGTATTTCATTGTTTGACTTTTACTTATACGAATCTTTTTTTTTTTCCCCTCTTTTTAACAAGGGAACAAAGTCATGATGTGGTTAAGATTTGGCTATTATTTACAATTTGACAGATTCTCTTCAATTGAATTATATTCCAAAAACAACGATAGCTTGAGTCCGGAACTAGATTCGTTGAAGTGTAATTTAGATTTCAATATAACTTTTTGAAAATATACCCCGTTTTAAACCGTCTGATTATAATTATTTTAAAATTGCTTTTAGATACCTAACAATAATTTAGAGGTAATCTGTTTCTTTTAAAAATTATAAAAAGAAAAAGTTATACTTTAAAAATTGATCAGCACCAACCCTATAGTTTAGAAGCCGCATTTCCCCAATAATTTTGGTCTATTTCTGTTGATTCTTCTCAAGGATATTTCACACATCATGCGCCGTATCAAATACCTAAGACACAAAGGTCAAAATATTATATATATATAGAAGTTTTGATGTCTTTGAAGTGGCATGAAAAGAGTTATATATATATATATATATATATTCTTACGAATATCTCTTCATTATGCTTTATGTACCTCTTTTCATGCAACTTCAAAGGCATCAAAACTTGAGGTTCTTTTCCCAAAGGCAAATGCATCTTTGCCTCTGGCACTTTCTAACCAAAGTCAACGCCACAACTACAACAATTCTGCCGAAAGAATCGAATTGTAGGTCACCTTTTTATCATTTTCTTTAAAGGAAAATTCTATATATATCTAATACTATTGGTTGAATATAATTAATTGAATGTAAATAGTCGATAAATCTTTTAAATTTTTAAATATGATTTGATAAATCTTTTATATATACTTCAACTCATTGGTAAAACTTTGAAGTCTGGCTAAAAATGATGTAATTAGCAATGATTTTAGAAAACTTTCAACAATTTAGAGATTATTTGTATATTTTTAGAAGTTAATATGAAAATAAAACCACATTAAAGTTCCTCAGTACTAAACAAGTGGTCACAATTATCACATTTTTTCCCAATTGTAATTACAATGGCACAACTCACTAAAATAAGATTGATATCCCCAATTTTTCGATTATACACATAATCTTGTATTACATAATATTATATGCACCTCATAATAATTGTAAAAAATAACAAATACTCCTAGCCAAGCTTGTTATTTACATAGATATATGACCTTGACAATTTTTATAATGAAGTGCTTAAGACATGCATTAGAGGATATAAGTGTATAAGGATACAATTGAACAAGTCGTTATAAAGTATCCAACTCACCAAACCTGATAAAAAAAAAATCTTATAGGATAATACCTTATAAGGTTTTTATCTGATTTTAGGATACGATTCAAAACCCGATAAAAAACTCGACCCAATAAAAAAAAACTTGATCTGATAAAAAATAATATATTAATAATAATATTTGTTTCTAACCTATGGAGCATGTAAATTCTATACTAGTTTTATACTATATAACACATTTAATTTTCAATTTTCATTTATATATAAGTTAGCAATTATAATCTTAATTCTACTTAATTACTTTTCATTTTATTTTTTTCTTATCTTGTAAGAACTCTATAAAAAACCAACCTGTGTTTATAAGATTTATGACCCTATAAGGTTAGGTTTCGGATTTAGGAGTAAAAACCCTATTGGGTTTTAATAGAATTTTGAAAAATGCTAAATCTTGCAAGGTCGAATTAAGGTTTTATAAAATCCATCCCAAACCTATTCCACTTGCATCCCTATAAGTGTACAATTGAAAATTTTGGGATCTCCATGTAATTTTAGAAGTTTTTAATAATAGTTAATTTTATGCAATATATTGGATTGGATAAGTTAATAGTGTGACTTTGATAAAAGATGTAAATAAATAAATAAATATAAAACATGAAATTAAAGCGCATTGATATAAGTGCTTGCAACCTCAATCCCTTAATACTCTCTTTATAAATTTAAAACATCACAGTAGAGTAACTCTGAAGTGAAAATGATTAGAGTTAATGAATACAATTATTCAAAATTTTAAAATGAGTATAAATTGAGTTTAAATTCAACACTACATCTTTTAAACTCAACTCATTTATAGCGGTAAAGATAATATAAGTAGAAAGTAGAACAATGCAATTTCAATTTAATTTTGAAAAAATTTTAAAGCTTTTTTTTTTCAGCCTTTTTTAATTCGTTGAGTTTCGCTCGCTGAATTCAAAATTATTTCATCGTGTTAACCATGACAGCAATAAATACTGTACAGAATATATATATATATATATATATATATATATATATAATGCTATAAAGAAGTCCTCTGATTATAGCACCTTTTGATGCTTGAAACAAGTGACCACATTTCTGGCACACGGCATTTGTGTCCAGTAATATCATTGTCCTTGACCGATGAAATTTCATTTATGCTGGCATGAATACATGATCCAAAACTTTAATGCTAATTGACTTTGAAAATTATTATAGCTAGCATCAATTGAGTTCACCATGGAATTGTGAGTAAAATTGAGTCCAGGCGATACAGTGCAGAACTTATATTTAAAAATTGGTATTCAGTAAATATAAATTCAATTCAATTAAACTCGTTTTGACTAGCTTATATATAAAAAAATTATTATTCTAATTAAACTGATATTAATATCTAAATTCTATTTATATTCAATTAACATTAAATATGACTTTGAACTCAATTAGATTTATAACCTAATCGGATTGAACATCATAAAACTTGAGTTAGACTTCATAAATTATTGAAATAGCTCTCATTCAAGTCTAACTCAACTATTATTAAATCAAACTTGATTAAATATCGAATTGAATTCATATAGCTTGAAAATATCGTTATCTCATCTACGTTCATAGTTATCATTGGGTTTCCTTAGTAGATGTACTCGATAAACCTATTAAGAGTTTAAAATAAAAGATTATATCATTTGACATAATAGTAGCATATTAAGTATCAAAACCAGCCAATGTAGCAAAAGTTGAAAGAAAAGAGAATGGAGATGCCCAAAATTTCAAAACCATGTATTTTCATAAAAAATTTTAGACAGATTATAAATTTCAGAAATTCTAGAGTCCAATTGGTGTTGATCTTAAAGTTACATAGTCCTCAAAAGTAAGGACTAAAAATTTTATAACTCATTAAAATTAGTTCTAAAGTTTTTAAAGTTCTAAAAAACTTCTTTCTAGAGAGTAACTATATAATTAACCTCTTGCAAATTATTCAACTTTAACCTAGTGTTTATACAAGTTTGCAACTAAGCTCGAGTTTGTAATTCACTCATGAATCTAATTGAGTTTAAAATCACATTAAAATTTGTATTTATTTGATCAAATTCAAATCAAATTTAAATGTTAATGCCAATTCCACTTAAAAGTAAAATAATTTTCTTTTAAAGTAAATGACTCAAAAGATTTTTATGGGAGCACAAGTAGAATACTGTTGAGCTGGACACATGGATTTACTCCATCTATGGTTCTACCGGCAAAAGAGTAGGACATTACAGTATAGTACACAACCGCAGCATGTGAACAAAAACGAAAGGATGGATCCTAGCCTTTTATTGCCAGACAAAGGCGCTGATTGCTCAGTTTGTATAATGTTTGGTCATTAAATCCAACGGCTCTCTCAGCCTCAATCTAATTAATATACTTCTACCAATAAATTCACATTGCAAAAACACATCAATGCTGTAGCTGTGTAGTAATTGTTCCTCATACTTCCATTGTGATTTTGAAAATCATATGTGATTCAATTATTTATGTCTAAAATTTGAAAACTTGTTTGTTTTTCATGCATGAGGTTAAATTCACTCCATTATACAACTTACGGTATATGATGTAACGAAAATAGAGAGAGTGGTAATCATCAATAAATTCATAAAAAATATAGTATCTCTATACATTTGAAAATGATATCTATTATATCTTAAGCAATAGTGAAATCCTATATTAAGAAATGAAACCTAGTTGACTAATGTGTATAAAATATCATATAAAGCGAATACAATGTATAATGATATAAATATAAAATGTAACCCTAAGAAACCAAATAATGCAGCCCTAATAAGTGACAACTTTACTTCTACACGTCCATTTATTTTCTATTTGAGTATTGATGGTATGGCTTTACCATTTAGCAAATGTGTGAAGGAGCCAACAGTGGGTTAGGGTGCATAGAGACGTTGATGGAGAGTTATAATGGTGACTTTGTTTTGAGACTTGAACAGGGTTTAGATATATGTGCAGAATTTAAAAAAGTTATAAAGGTGATATTACATTTTAAAAGTTTAAAAATCTTATTTATACGTGAGTGATTAATGCTTTAGAAGAACTATTTGCAGTTTTCCCTAAGTGTTATTTCACAAATTTGGCAATTTCATTGGGAAAACATATCCTAATATTACAATCTTGTTACGTGACAATGGCATAGTATTAACTAGTGATGCATGAGTTAATTTTACTCGTCATCTACTTAGTTTAACTTAGCATTTAGTCAAAGTCAAGTCGAATTTAAATTCAAGTATAATCTATTTGAATAGTTTATTGAAATTAAACTCAAATTTTATCATGTTCAATTTTACTAATTCTTGAGCGTAATCTAATTCGAATCAAATCTTAAATATTAGTTGAATTCAAGTTGGATTTATATATTAGAATTATATTAATTAGAAGAAAAAAAATACTTTATAAATAAATCAAGTTCAAATGAATTTAATCATCAAACTTATCAAATATCATTGTACATCAAATTATCAGCTGAATTCATTTACAACCTTTATATCAACCTCCATAACCTACTTTTTCTTTTAAAAAAAAGGAACTATTCGTGTTGTAATTAAAAAGAATTTCAAACTAAGAGGAACAAACCGGACAACAAAATAAAATGAAACAAAGTATATAAGTATAATGGTGAATTAAGATGAAGGAAAAACGAGAGAAAAGTAAGGTGCATGCACTTGCGTTGCGTCAGTCCTCCGATAGAGACTCTGCAAAGAGGGGCACAGAGAAAAGTGAGATGTCACTTTGGACGACAAAATCAGTCACGAATTTCTCAGTGTTTTTGCCAGACTCTACTTCTGCTTCTACTCTACTCTCTAGTAAATAAATTTCAGTACATGTGCATGTCGAATGAAAGAAAAATAATAATGAAAGAAGAAACATACACCAAACAAAATTATTCACAAACCAAAGTACATTTTTGTACAATACGAAGTAGTTGTGTCACGTGAGCCAATCTCTATTCATAAATCATACTCATATTTAGCACATTCATCATCAGCAGAAGAAAGAGAAACATCCTATATATATATATATATATATATATATATAAGATAAATTAAATACAAATGAAAAACAGATGAAACCAAGTACTAAGATGGAAGAAATTATACCACAATTGTCAATTTTTTTATGAAACTCAAAAGCATTTTGATCAACTTCCTTGTGTGCTTCCATCCCTTTGTCCTTCACTCGCATGGACAGAGAAATTTGGAATTACATTTTTGGCTCTACACAAGTATTCTCTAAAATTTTAATAATATTTATACTATTTATTAGTCAAATTTTAGATTTTCCAAAATGAATTGCTTACATCAATATGTCAGAATCGCAATAACAACAAATTTATACAATATTTAGGAGACATTAATCGAACCCAAAAAAAAAAAAAGGTGCAAAGTTGAAAAGATAGATATTATATTACAAAATTCCAAATATTTTATATGAAACATGTATGATTCTCCATCCTATATACATAATATTAAAAAAAAGAAAGAAAGAAATTGTCCCAAGGTAAAAATACGAGAACAAACGTAATGTTTTAGCATCAGATTATATTTAAACACAATACCACCAAAAGAAGAAGAAGAAGAAGAAGACTACAAAATTGAAATCCAATTCCATATCAAATTAATAAAGTAATTGATATTATACACTCAAGGAAAAAAAAAACCGCATAAACGATACCGTACAATAACCCGCATTTCTAGTTAGACCTCACTAACAATACAAATATTGATAACAACAACATCATCAGATTTAATTAAGATTAATATTATCATTGTCCCTAGGAGAATGAAGAGGAAACAAAGGCAACAGTTCTGGTGGGTCTGCTCCTCGTGGGGTGTTCCTCGGACTCGGATGCAAATAGAACCCTTTTTCAGCTATAGCTCTTTCTTCCTCCTCCTCGCACGACGAAGACGACACGGGCGTCCGTGGGCTCACACGCGCGAACAGGTCCAATGGCGAAACCGGCGACACCATCACCATACCGTTGATATTGTATTGTCTTGCGAAATGGCCGGACGGGGAAGACAGCGGCTTGAGGTGGCATGCGTCGTTGAAGGTGTTGCTGAGCTGGATCTCGAGCTTGCGCTGCCTCCGCTCGTGGAGCTTGAAAGCGGGTCGGGTACGGGAAGGGTGGGGGGAGTTCGGGTTTGGTGGGGTTGGGGTGGCTTTTGGGGTGAGAGATGAGTGTTGGCCTCTTGAAGGGAGGGTTAGGGGGAGTTTTTGGGCTGATGGGTCTTCAGATGCTCCGGTGAGCTTTTGGACTATGGCCCGGAAGTTTGATGGGTCGGCTTGGACGAAGGTGGTGTGTGGGGAAGTCGGGTCAGGTCCATAGCTTGGGGAGTGCATGATGGTGAGAAGGGTGGAAAGATGGGAAAGGGGGAGATTCACTGGGAGAAGGGGACGAGGAAGGACAAAAAGTGGAGTTTGGGAAAAGCGGGAATGAAGGGATGAGTTGTGGGGGTTTATATTCTTGGGGTTAGAGAGAGAAAGATTGAGAGAGAAGCTTTGCTTGTGTTTGCGTTTGCGTTTCTTATTAATGTTTTCTTTCATCAGAGTGAAGATAACACACCCAACATAGTACCATTGCTTTTCATATATTTATATTTGATTAATAATTTTAGGGGTTATATTTATAATTTATTTTTAAAAAAATCTAAAATATGGTATTTTAAGTAAAATTTTTATTTTTTATTTTTTAGTTTCAAACATTATTAAATCTACGTATAAACTTCACTGTACTACATATAATGATTAATTGATTATTGTAGCACACATATATAGATTCTTAAACTTTCAAAATGCATATTTATATTTCTATGATTTTTAAAAGAATTGCATAAGTCACCTTTAATTTTTAGAGGTAAGCTAGGCTTTGAAGATTTATGGACCTATCCATACTTAGGCAATTTGAAAAGTACTTTTATAATTATAATTTAATACTCCAATCCATTTAGATCGAAACTTCGAAATAAAAAACATGTGAAATAAATAGGGTGGAATTGTGATGTAACGATTCAAATTCATGACCTCCTCTAAGTCTATTTAAAATCCAACCATAGGACTGCTGTCTTGAAAGTTGAAAATTACGAGTAGAAGTTGCTTAATTATATTTAGAATTTTGTTATATCAAGTGACTTGTATACCTTTGTTAAGAAAGCGTGTAAAGAAATTTCATACCTTCAAAGTATCAACGTCCTTCATTCAATGTATAATAAATTCTTTATTTACCCATTTTTTATTAACAAAATTAACAAGCAACGCTTGTTAAGGAAAAAAAAATTCTTCAATTATACAAATACAAACCTATGCGAAAAAAATGGCTATATAATAGTTTATTTTTTTTATAAATTTAATTTTTATATCAAACTAATTGAATTTCCTAGGGATGATTATGGATTAAATGCAGGTGAGTTCCATAAACTTTAAAAATTTGATTTCACCTTTTATAACTTTTCAAAATATATAAATAAATTCGCAAACAGTTATTAAATC
Organism: Laguncularia racemosa; assembly: GCA_037954665.1. Classification (NCBI taxonomy): domain Eukaryota; kingdom Viridiplantae; phylum Streptophyta; class Magnoliopsida; order Myrtales; family Combretaceae; genus Laguncularia; species Laguncularia racemosa. The sequence continues at coordinate 3,500,376 of JBBMOL010000030.1, read as the reverse complement.
TTTAAAAGTTATTGAAATTTAAAAACGGATGTATATTTTTAAATGATATGTAAAAGGAAAATTACACTATAAAATTTCAAGGGCCTATTAGCTTTTAAGGGCAATATGAAAATTGCAAAGGAAAATTTCATATTAATTTAGAAAAAGTGCAAATGGAAAATGCTTTTCAAGGATTAAGTTAAATATACCCATCGAACTAGCTACCATAATTAGCTAAACTGTCATTTAATGATTAAACTTGTCTTTCACAACTTGCATATAATGCCTTATCCCTTCCTGTTACATTGATTGACTCTTTGCCAATCTTATATGTATGACCCTCTTTAATTCATAATTCATTACTACTTGAAGTTTAAGATAATTGGTTATAGATTCCCTCTTTTAGATCCATGAGATGACTAAAGTTTCCATAAATTGAATAAAGGACATGAATTATTGTGTCATGAACTCCTCTTCATGTCACTATCATTTAAAAAAAAAAAAAAAAAAGAATAAACTTATGATTGAGTACATATAAATGGTAAATTGTAAATATATGTGTTTAAAACAAAGCTCCCAACACATGTTACACTTTAAATAATTTTTAAAAATATGTACATATACTTAAAATATTATTAAAGCAAAAAAAAATTTCAATATCTATAGCCATTTTAGTGATATTTTTGAACTTCTAAACATAATTTAGGATATATGTGAATATTTTTAAAAGTTATGAAAAAAGATTTTAAGAATTTATGGAATTTATTTATACTTAACTAATTGTTTTAATTGTATATTTACAATTACTTCATAAATAAATGGAAACTTAGTCAAGAAAAGAAATGTATTTATCTTCCCCCTTTTAGGGAGAAGAAAAAAAAATCCTGTTCTCAGCTTATGTAGGATTTTTGTACAATCTAATCTAGGGTAAACATTATTCAACCAAACTTTAAGATTTAAGAAAGGTAGTTTCGTAAGCATTGCCCATTTTGGAAAACGTTGAAAAAGCGTCAAAAAGAGAATGGACAATTGAGTATGGAAGTGGCAATAATGTTGAATCCGTTTGAATTTGAAAAATAATAATTAATGAACCAAAAGCACAGCGAGACAGAGAGAGAGTCTGGCTAGTCCCTGGCATTGAAGGATGAGTCTTGCGGGGTCAGCGGGGGCATTGAATTAGGTTTCAATAATGGGTATCCAACGCCATTATTAAAACTCAGAGATTTTTTAAAATATTTTTTAATATTGATTGCAAAAACATATATATTATAAATATAATTTTTTTTATTTAAAATTTTAATAATTTTCTCTCATCTTATCCATTTTTTATTTTTAATGTAACAAGAAACCATGGAATGAGAGAGAGAGAGACCGATCCTATCCATTTTGTTTTCTTTAATGTAACAAGAAACCATGGACTGAGAGAGAGAGAAAGAGGGACTTTCTGCAATGCGATGCAATGTCTTTCTGGATGGACAGAGGCGCACCAGCCACACAACTTTTGGACCCTTGGGAACTGTGATTCGGTGCCTTGCGTCCATCTTTTTGCTTCTTGTTTTGGGGTGGTATATTTGCTATTGCCATGAATTTGTTTGCTAAAAGACACCTTTTTTTGGCCTTTCTATGGGTTATTAAAGATGGAGATCGATTTAGTCTTATTTCCACTATAGGATCGATTATATGAATCCTATTTCATCATTATAGTTTATTATTATCATAAAAAATACTTAATGTTATAAATATTTTTTTTTAATTTTAGGTAATTGAATTGAAACAGCTTCTTTTATTTTTTTTTTAAATACTATTAATTGATATTACACAAATTAAAAAACCGAATTAACATCAAATCGCTCAACTTATAGATTCTGAAATGAATGCTCAACCTATTTATCAATGCTCTATTTTCCATTAATACTTAAATATATCACATCAATTTTCATTGCTTCTCTCATCTTCTCCTCTATGGTACCACTCCAACTTCCCTAGTGTTAATTCATTTCTTATCTTCTCCATTCTTGTCTCACCACATGATCATCCTAGCACTCTCATTTTTTGGCTCATGTCCATAGATTACTACCCAACATTCTAGCCCATAAAGCGCCACTAGAGCATGCCTGATCGCATGGAAAACCGGATGCACCGCTCTAGTATCCATTCACCCTGCTTGAATTCTAACTTCGTCCTTTTTATTGTATTGATTCTAAATACTCAACATTTTCACTTAAAGGCATGTCTCATATTCCCCTACATCCACTCATTCTTTCGTTATCGCAAAGCTTGAACAAAATAGAAGAGAAAAAGGTGGAAATAAATATTATTCATACATCATGATTAGTCGGACATAAATTAGTTTTGGGTTTTTTTTTTTTAATGCCAAAGGTATGCATATATTATAAACTTTTAAATATTATAAATTATCATTTTAAATGTTGATAAATTAATAAATAAGTCCATAAACTTTTATTATAATGTGAAAACACCTTTATAAACTTACTAAAATATATTTTAATATTTCCTAAACTTTGAACTTAGTATTTTTTTAACTAAAAAAATAAATATGTTTTATGCTATTAATTTATCAAAATTTAATGAAATGATTCGTAATATTTAAAAGTTAAAAGGTATATTTATAATATTTTAAAATTAAAAGATATGTTTATACTTAAGTAAAAGTTTAGAGAAATTATTTTTATTTAATTATATTGAGAGCTTTTAATGGCCAAGGGACCACCAAAACCAATCTCCCCCTCTCTCTCTTTTGCCATTTTTCCTCTGCTTGCGTGAAGGTTTGCACTTTGACAATATTAAAAGCATAAATCAGGTCTTTTGACAAGGTTCATTGGAGTTTCTTTCCTTTACTCTTTCTTCCTTATTGTGAATGAATATACATATGTATTGCTTTTGCTTAGGATATAGGGTTTTCACTTGTATGGCATAGCTTTTGAATTTCCTATTATCTTACATGAAAGCGAGTCTACTTTTGTCCCCTTCTGGATGAATGGAAATTTTAGGCGTTGCATTTATGGTTTTATGGACTACGCATGACGCTATCCAATCATATGCTGCATAAAACGCCAGTATCTTGAGTAAATCATGCCATTAGCTTGACTCCAAAAACCCTAACTCATTAGGGTTTGAGTCAGCAGGGGTATCATAGATATCTCCATCATTGAATTAAATATAAAACGAGGCATTATTAATATACTTGTTTTATTCATCAGTAAAGTCAATCTTGTCATCATGATCTTCAAAATCCATTATTGTTGCATGATGTTCATGATCCAGACCTAGTCTTCAAGTCAAGTTTCATACCACATTGTTGCTTGTAAAAATATGGGGCGGCAAGCCGTCGGAACTGCTCATTCCTTTCCATTTACACTAGAATAATTATGATATGCAAACCAAAATCTAGCCATTGGATACAAAACCAAACAAGATCGAAAAGTCAATATGTAAACACATGTAATCACAGCATTGATAACGAGACTCACCTTCAATGTGCACGTAATTTCGTTCAAATTCCATTTTTCATTACGACAAACATTTTCTTATATACAGGATTCTCGCTTGTGCATTAGGTCGATGTACGAGGAATTGGACGATTGATCAAATAAGGATATCCAAATAGGCATGCCCGGATGCACGATGCTAATGGGTAGTGGTGTATCTATATTGAGTTAAGACAATACAATCAAGTTTAAGCTCAAATTTAATTAAAAAAATTAAGAATAAATGTTACATTTGATATTTAGATCAGTAAAGTCTATAGAAAAGCATATAATACAGATAAAATTTAAAAAATAATAATAATAAGTTAAGTATGGAATATAATATGAGACTTGCATAAGGTAAGATTTTATTATGTATAACCTTTCCTTGGACAATTCCTATGATGCCTATTTATTTTCCATGAGTATCTATGGATTGAGAGAGTTGAAAAGGCATTATCTCAAATGATTTACGAGGTATTAGAAGTATTATTTTGTTTCACATGCTATATTTGTATTACATTGATTTAGTTTTTTAAATTCTTTTAGGATGAATTGCAAAAATACCTCTTCATGTTTGCTCCATACTCATTTAGCTTCTTTATTGTTTAAATTAAAATCGTTAAAAAAAGTTTTTTGAGACCCTAAATGACCATTTTATCCTTGGAAGTTATGATAAAAATTTAAAACTAAAGTAAACATTAGATATAACATATTATTCAAAAACTAAAAAATATATAAAAAGAAAATAGAATGTTTTTTTCTAACTTCATGTAATTTTTTAAAATTAATGCTTTTTTATTATTTTATCTAGGGTAAAATAATAAAATGGGGTCTAAAAGTATGTGTTTAAAGAATTAGAAGTTTAATGTTATACGAATTATGCTTAAATGACATAAATATAAAGGATTATATTTTTAATTTACTTTTTTTTTTCTTTTAACCACACTTTTATGAGCGGCACTTTATTATTTAACTTATAAGTATTTTAAGTATCACTAGCTATCTATTTCAAAAGAATGAAGTCTTCAACTTCATCAATATAAATCCCATTTATCCATTATATGAGTGTTTGATAATTGGATAGACAGCGCTTACCTTGATAACTAATTTAAGAAAACAACAACGAAAGCGCGATGTCAAAAAATATTTGGTCCCTCATTTTCTGCCTCCAATCATGGCAATGGGCAAACGACAACTATGATAATTAGTGTTGAAAATGAACACCACTTTACGAGATTCTCGATGTATGCAATTGATTATATATGCATGCCTACTAAGATCCTGTAATATTGTACTTCAGAAATGGACATGCACTAGGAATGAAGTTGGAAACTAATGCATTTCTTCGCATAAATGGCATCTTGTCCAAATAGAAAATGACACCAAAAACTTGTTTTTGAAAACTATTATACGCATAGCACTTACAAAGTTTGTATAAACACCCTTTTACAGTAAATCTAAGATGATGTATTTATAATTTATCTGAGTATTTATTGAAGTGCTTTTTACTTTTTGCCATTTCCTTCTTTCCAAATAGAAAGGACTGTTCTAGCACTTTTCAATTATTTATTTTCCAAACCACGATGCTAATTATTTTTGTAACGAGCTTGTACCTTGCCTCGCCTTCCCGGTTAAAGTCTTGTATCCAATGATAGGGCTCGTGGTTAGTAAAATAAGGAGACACTAAGCAATAAGTATAGATATATAAACTTAAAATTTACAACAAAAACTACCTTATAAATCATCTTTAAATCTATACTTTTTTTCAATTTATATGTATTATGTGTAACTTGTAAATTTCTATAAAATAAGATATGAGTACACATGTACATTAAACATCTTGAAAACTATAGTTGATTATACTTGAGGTTTATAATTTTTAATACACAATGGTACATTCGGTTGGTGAAATGGAATGTGGGTAGCATAAAACTACAATTTTTATATAATAGAATCGAGAAGTAGTATCTATTTTTTTGTTTAGTTACAATTTATATTTAAAAATATTGTAGATTTGTACCTTAAGCTATAGCTATCTAGGATCACATTGATAAAATATGGAAATTCTCAAGAAAAGATTAAGGAATAACTACTCTTTTAGCCCTAAAAAGGAATTACAATTCCTCATTTAATATTAATAGGAATTCCATGGGAAAGATGTTATGCAAACAAAGCGCATTAATGTTTCGCACACTACCTAAAAATTAATTAAAACACTAATTTTGCATTCATTTCGCTAAATGAAGTAAGACTTTAATGAAACTGTTATAGAGAAATGGAATAAAACTATAATAAGACCTAAAAAGTTATTACTTTGTTCAATTGACATTGGAATTGTTGTTACTTTATTTAGTCTAATGAATGATTTTAAAGATTGAAAGTTGAATAGCTAAAAAATTATTAAAATACCCTTATGTATAATTGTTCAATTATAATAATATAATCTTAATTATATTATTATATATTATTACTTATAATTATAAAATTGATATAATAATTTAAATAGATAATAATTATTCATTTTTATATCAAACAATATGTTATACACTATTATTATATTAAATTGATTATAACTATAATATAAAGTACCTTAATTATAGAATTAATATTTATTAAGTATTAAATATATAATAACTATTAATTTTTATATTAAGATCCTATGTCATATTTTCCATACTATAAGATATTATAAAAGAGGGGGTTCTAATAGGAATACTCACATGAATATCACGCAGGTACTATATAGCACGTAATTTTAAAGAAAGTAATATGGAGATAGTGTGTGATGAGATAACTAGGGAAAGAAAGGTAAGGAGGAGGAATAGGCAATCTCAACAGTCTCGAGTGCACAAGTGACAGATAAGGAAGCTGATGGGACCTCAAGCATCAACATTGTAGTTCTCAAGCAATGGAGATCATTTTTCGCCTAAACTCTTATTTGATCTTTAAGAGCAAAAAATTCTTGGTAGAACACAATTTCTCTGATCTCTAAAATCCAGGAAAAAAAAATCCCCTAATGAGGAGGAATGGTTAAGTATTTATAGATTCTTGAGCCTAATGACATATATTAGACTACCTTAGCAATCAATAAACAAGATAGAGTCTGCTCATTTTAGAGTTATTCTAATGAGTTTGTTATAGGCCCAAGGCCAATAACCTTCCTTATAAGTGCATGAGCTTACCTGATAAAGGTTGGATATAAATGAACCGATCCAACAATCCTTATTTTGAGCCCATCAAGCTAATTCTTTCCCTTAGTCATCTTAATAATTAGATTAGACTCACTAGACCCTATCATTTAACCCAATGAGTTAAGTCAAATAATAAACAGGCTTAGCCTAATATATTTATAAAATAATTTTAGCTCTCTACAGATATTATGTAATTACTCTATTATGTTATATTATATATTATTTATATTTAGCAATATTAATAATTATATTATGACCTAAATAATATATTATATTTATTTAATAATATAAATATTATTATGTCAATAATAGTTTAATTATATTAAAATTATTATAGAATTATGTACAAAATATTCATTTGACATAATAAAATATTTTAGTGTCACTATTAATAGTACAAATAGATATGTAATTATAAACTTAATATCGAAAATTAATGTGAATATATATTTTATTTTATTTTTACTTATTATATTATATAGTAATGTAACATACAATTAGTTATATTTATTAAGATATATAATTTTTAATCATAATACATAACTATTTTACTTATTGTATCATGGATATTTATCCATGTAATATATCATATCTTTACTTTAAAGTTACTCATTTTCAATAATATTTATAATATTATTATTTATATCAACATTAAAGTGATGGGTTAGGTAATGCTGGTGATGATAGTAGGTCCAACAATAGTGATAAGTTTGGCCATGGCAGTAGTATGGCAATGGTGTGGTTTGCACTTTTAAGTATAGTCATAGAAAGAGCCCATAAATAGTTAAGTAATAGCTATTCATGTGAGGTTATGGTCATGAATCCCTATTCAATATTTTCATTAATATAAATTCATCATAAAATCCAAATTTGAAGGGTAAGATGGTCAATTAACCATCCTTATCATTTACTATGCACACATAAGGCTTGGAATTCTATGCTCTCCAAGTCTTCTATCCAAGAGTTTTGATTACTTAAAATGCTTTGAAAACATGTCCCATAATAGGTGAATTATAAAGCCTAACAAGACTACTTACAAACACACATGATGACAAAGCACATGTAACGTAAAAATTTATTAGTAATGCAACATTCAACCATCTATAATGCACATGCCAACTTAAAGTCTTTTTCATTTTTATTATGGGGAAATAGCATAAACAATACAAAAACTTCCGAAGCGTCTTAGGCCAACAAATGATATCTGTAGGTATCCTAAGAGTCTAAACATAAAATCATATCATACCGAAATCACCATTCATATCTACCTTTTCTAGTCTAGTGCACTACTCCCTTCAACAATAGAGTCTAATACTATCACAACCCATTCATCAAGTGCCATCATCACCAAGTATGTATACATAAAGCTCAAAATCTCTATGCTCTCCGAGTTTTTTTATACAAGAGTTTTAATTACTTGAAATGTTTTCAAAAACAAGTCCTACAGTGGGTGAATTATATAACCCTGCAAGTAAACACTTTACTTACAAATAAAAACGATGACAAAGCACATGTGACCTAAAAATTCTATTGTTAGTGTAACATTCAACTATTTGTAATAAACATTCCAAGTAAGATCTTTTTATTATCAATTTAAGCGATGACAAAGCAACATGATTAAAAAATCTAATTGTATTGTAAATTTCAATCCTATTTTTATATAAAATTCCAAATTAATAGGATTCTCTTCTCTTTTCCCATATTTACCCTTTTTAACTTTTTGGGTAATGTGCTTGTATACCAAAGACAATACAGACAATTAAACTTCTCAAAGTCACTAGTAACATATGATATTGTAAATATCACTAAGAATCCAAGAAAACATTTTAATTTTTTATACTAAATTACACCCTAAACAATTCATTAATTCTATAGTTACTTCTTAATCTAAATAGTTATCCAATTTAGTATGTCATCGACAACTTAGTTTAATGGTCTGTAATAAATATGTAGTTTAACCAAAAAGACCTAAGTATATCAGAGGCTACAAAAAAAAACAAGTAATGGGTTTAAGAATAAAATATGTAGGTGAAAGTAAGGAGATATGGTCAACTAAAGAGAAATGTAGTCAACAAAAGGTGTGTTGTTGATGGCCACACACAAAAGTAATTAGCCATGCAAGGTGAGTGCTTAGCCATTTAGCGAAATAGAGTCAACTAAATGGCCAATTGGCCAACTATAGGGATGTAAATGAGCCGAGTTTAGGAAGGGTTCATTGAAACTCAAACTCGACTCAGCAAAGAATTTATATATCCAAAATCCGCCCCAACCTAATTGGTCAATTAAATCTTTTTTTTTTCATACTTCAACTTATTTTCGTATGTCATTTCTTTAATTTATTATTAATTTACTTATGATGGAAAGAAGAGAGAGATTAAATATAAAAATTAAAAATAAAAATATATTGATTAAAAATATAAAAATAATAAGATAAAATATATTAATTATAAATTATAATATTAATTTACTTTTTTTAAAAATTGGATCGGGTTTTCCCATCGGCTTTTTTTCTAAATCCTATAACCTGATCCTGAACCCTATCAGGTTTTATTTCATGTCCTAAAACTCAATTAATCTCCATTTTCAATTAATCTCTCCATCAAAGTTAAGATGTAATGTCTCAATTTATGACTCTATAGAGCCCTATTTACAAATTTCTAGGGCTTAAAATTAATCACTTTTTATAATTATTTTTAAAAGATTTAAGGGTAAAATGCAAATAACCTCCCTAAACTTTGACATAGTTGTAAATATATATCCTAAACTTTTAAATATTGCAAATTATCTCCCTAAACTTTGATAAATTAGTAAATAATCCCCAAAATTTGTAAAGAACACCTAGACTTTAACAGTGGTATGAAAATATCTCTCAAACTTATCAAAATATGTTTTAAAACCTACCTAAACCTTGAATGGTTATTTTTTAAAAAAATAAAAAAGCAAGCATCCTTTATATATCCAATTATCAAAGTTTAAAAGGATTATTTGTAACATTTGAAAGTTTAAGGAGCAAATCCACACATAGGTTAAAGTTGAGGGGGATATTTACAGTTTTCCCAAGATTTAACTTTTAGGGATCTTAATGGTTTGCTAAGTGGTATTGTGTTAATTGTTCTTATTTTACCTATTAAGAGTCATAATCATTAAATTTTAAGGTTATTATTAAGTTTTAATTTTGTATCAATTTTTAGAAATCCCTTAATTTCGCTATTGAAATCAAGACTACAGGTTTTTTTTTTTTTTCTGAGTTTGCTTAGTTATAAATTTATCCTAGAAATTAAAATTAGATTTTGTATTAATACCAGCGTTTTATTCTAGATTGGCCCGAGATAGGGTTAAGGTTTAGGGTTGTGTTTTGGATCATGGGTAGAATCTTCAAAATTCTATCTGATTTGGATCCGCAAGTCTCAAGAAGCACCCTTAAATTCAGCTTTTTTTTTTTTTTTTTTTGCTTCCGTTATTTCTGTGTTGAGCGGCGGGTTGGCTCCTTTCGGTATATGGCATGAATTCATGCACAAGAAAAACTTGTTACCTATTACTATCCATTAATATTCTAGTAGGCTTATTATCTAAGTTACGTGAAGCATCTTCAAACCTATGTTTACCTTATTTTAAGCATTTTTAGTTCGATACTAAAAGTTTTCTGTATTGTTCTTTCATAATTTTTCGTGAGATGATAATTTTTCAGTCTGTCTCTGCTCTTTTGGTTATTGAGGAACCCATTCATCATTGTTCATTTATTGAAAAGTCGTTAATCATCTCATCAAGAAGTTTTTTTTTTTCTTCTTCTTCTTTCTTTGAGTATAATAAAGATGAAAAATTCGAATCTGATTTATATCTTTTGACATCAGCCTTCATGCTACTAAATGCAAGTTTCTTAACCGCAAAGTTGTTTTCACACTTTAAGTATACAATAAGAGTATTAAATTTTATAGAGTAGAAAATATATTGATCATTTCTTATAACCATTATTTTTGCTTTATCATTGCTATAATGAAAGGTCACTTTGATTTAGGTTTGAAGATCTGCACTTATTTTATGATCTAGGTTTATTAATAGTTTTACTTTTTCTTTCTTTCTTTTTTTATTCCCAATTATCCCTATATGGGACTTATTCCAATTAGGGTTTGGGTTTTACTTCACAATTATGTAGGAATTTCCTCTTTAAGTTAATGTCATCCATTTTTGTATGAAAGATGTGTCTGTCATCGGATTAATGTTTGAATCTCTATCTCTTTTGTTTTGTTTTAACATATATTACATGTATTTATAGGATAATATGCTTCAATAAATAAAATTCACATCTTTAAGAAACCAACTATAGGTTTTCTATATCTCTTTTGTTCTAGAAAGACGGTTTGACAATTTTTAATCCTTGAATCACAATTTATGTGCAATGATGCAACTTTTTATCAAGATCCTTTCATCCCACTAATAATACATATATTATATTAATATATTCCATTCGCAAACCGATCTTTCACTTTCGAATTTACAGGAGAAAATAATGGTACTACTAATCTTCAATTTTCTCCTCTTCCCATTAATAAAAAATAATATTTGTCACAATTAATGCAAATCCCCCTTTTTATGAACAGACAACTGAATTGAAGGGGAATGCTCTAATGATTTTAACTTTTAGAAAAAGGACATCTATGTCATGAATGAGCACTTTTATCGCTGAAAATGACGTGTTCATAAAAAAAAATGAGGATAAAATTAATTTTTTATTGCATGAAAAGTCCTTCAAACACACAAATGATCCAATTGATAAACGACTATATGTTTTTTTATATCCATATGGTTGGAGAAAGATAACCAGTTTATGTCACTCATAATTAAGTTCCATTTTGAATGCTCCAAGTAGATGTAGGGGTTTGTTGTGAGTATCTTATGCGAGTAGTGTACGTCCATACGCTTTTCATGATGTGGTATGTAAGGAGTTAATGTTATATTGAACAATTCTTAACAAAGAAGGGATCAATTCGAAGAGGGATTAGTAATGTATGCAAATATTTATAGCAAGTAAAGCTAGCAAGAGTTAAGTCTAAAAGTCTTTTCTTTTCATAACCAATATAAAAGGATATATATGGAAATTAGTGGTCAATTATAACCATTCGTTGCTCCCATTATTAATGGACACAATTTTAATCAAAGTTTAGTTAATCAAGAGGAAAATAGTGTAGGAATCCATAACAGATCTTAAGCATTAGTCGAACTCATTGCAAAATGGAACGCTATTCAAGCTCAATTTAGAAATCTTTAAATCCTCCCAAGAAATAGGTTTGATTCCTTGGATCTTGCTACCCTTAGACATGATTGATTGGTATTGAAATTGACCCATGAACTATATTTTACAAATTGATCCATCTACACTCTAGCATTTCCTATTTAATCAAAAGTAGGTTACATTATTTCATGAGGCTTATATTGAAGCAGAAAATAGGAAACCAGATGTAGTTACTTTTAGGTTTGTTACATAGTAATAGGAAAATGGTTATTTACATTTTTCCATATACAAAAATGTGGACCAAAGATGATTCTACTTTAAATATACAATCCATTCTATTTTTTATTGGATAAATTATAATGATATCTCTTGAAAATTATCGAATACAAAAAAATATCGAATTTTTAAAATATGGTATTTACATTCCTTAAGAAATATTACTACTAGAATGTTTTACTTCAATACAATACTAAGTCAATTTTTTCTATTAATAAGCAATTGTAATAGCTTTCTAAGTCGATTTATTGTATGATTATATTAAGTATGTAAAAAAAAACCCCTTAAATCAGATGACGAATTAGCCTAAGTTTACAAGTATAGATTTGTATAGAAGACTAATTGGGTATTACCTTACCTTAGAAGAAAAATTTTCTAGTGTCAATATTCTTTAGAAGGTATGAGTGTAATATCTTAGATATTTGGCATTGTTTTATAATTTTAATGGTTTTTAAAAGGTGTTATTATAATTTACCATTTCTTTTTATACGGATGCTTGTATTTTGGTATAATAAATAAATTTAATTTTCAAATATGGTTTGCATTGGACATTTAATCTTAACAAACATACCATCAGACTTGAATAAAAAATTTAATTAAATCTAGTTTGGACATCAAATCTCATCTTCCTCACTAATACCCAAGATCTTGGATAGAATTTTTTCATATTTATATTTGTGCCTCCTTCGATTACATATCGTTATATAAGAAAAAGAAAGTATTAAATAATACTTGCATCAAATATTTTCTATATACATAATTAGACGGAATATGAACGTGAATACAACAGTGCAAAGTTTTCTCCATTTGGTCCCCTCCATGGGACCAATCTGAATGATTTTCCATACAGGCATGAGCACCAATTTGGATCCACCGGTTACACAGTAAGGTTGTATGCAGTTCTTAAGGTCAAAAGTCAATCATAAATCCATCCGGTTGGAGCTCCTGAAATCATGAAAGACAGCAAGACAACAAGCAACCCAGCCGTATGTGGAGGACAAAATCATAACATCACTGGACTAATGTTAATTACCTAGAACTGTTTATTAGTAACTAACAAATAAGCCAAATTGTTGCATTGATTAGTTAATAATGATTAGACCATGGATCTCTAGTCAACACAAAATGGATGGAATCCTTTCCATTGTTTATAAATTTGAGGAATGTTAAAGGGGCATTAGAGTCCAAGGAAACAAAAATCATATGAAACCATATATTTTATTCTCTCCAAACTGAAGCGATTTAAACAAAAAAAATTATTATAATGTTTAATTTAGCTTAATTCTATAGGATTTTTACGTTGTTTAAATTCCAACCCTTTTATTTCTAGCTTTTTATTATCTTGCCTATGGCAATATAGTAGCTTGTATTTGATTGAAATTTTTTTTTTCAAAAAAAGGGAAAAAAAGTAATCATTGTCCTTCTGCTTTCTTTCTATGGAAACAAGGAAAAATATTATATCTGCACCTTAATTTTTTTTTTCCTTCTAATTTTTTTCTTCTTCAAAAATATAATGCCCTTATTATTCTCAATTGGATGGAAGATTTGGATTCGGTTTTGCTAAATCCATTGTATACCCATCCATATATCCATCAAATACATTTAACCTTGTAATAATTGTAGCGGATTAGAATTATTATATTGATATATCGGACTAAGCTCATTAATTTTTTAATTTAACTCATTGAGTTTAGTCCACTTATTGAGATGACTTAAGGAGAATTTACTTGGTGAGTTCGGAACAAGGATCATTGGACTCATAAACTTATGGAGAAGGCTATTAGCTTTGGACCTTAACAAGCTCATTATAATAACCCTGAAATGAGCATACTTCGTCTTGTTTGTCAATCGCTAAAGTGATTTGACAAATATCATTAAGCCTAAAAATCTATAAATACTCTACAACTTCTCCTCATTTGACACAATTCCAAAGATCAAAGAAATAGTGTTCTATAGTTAATTATCTGCTCTTAAGGATCAAACAAGAATTCAAACAAAAAACGATCTCTATTGCTCAAGAATTATAAGATTAATACTCGAGGTTCCTTGCTCTTCCTCCATACCACTTTCTCCTTAATCGTCTCATCACGTGATTTCTCTACATCATTTCTTTAAAGTCACATATAGTATAGTGTGGTACTTACATGATGCTCATATGACTACTCTAATTGGAACCCTTACCTATAATGATTAAAGAGAAAAGTGAACTATATTGATTGAATATATATATAGGATTGATTATTAAAAATATGCCCGAGATTATCAAATATTTTTACTTTACTTGCTTATAACTATCACTTGCATAGTTGTATTTTAGTAGACTTAAAAATAAACACTAGGTGTCGGTGCCGTGCATATGAGGTAGAAAGGGGAAAATAGTTGAAGAAATGAAAGCAAAAGAATTTTCAAGTCCTTTTTTTCTTCTTTTTTGTCCCACATATATTCCCATATTCAGTTTTAATGTCTGACAAGGATTTCCAGATGAAGGAAAACATTAATATACAAAATGTAAAAAGTCTAGATGTGTGTACAAAAATTGAAAGTGGTGAAAGCATAGATATATTTTTATAATAATTACTATAGAACGTGAGCCATGTCATGTTGTGTGTGGAGGGAAAAAAATATACCCATAAAATTTTTTTTTTTGTTTTTTTTTTTTAGGGGGCCTGTTGACAAAAGCTGTCCGTTGAAGCTGCATGTAGAAAAGGGTGTTTGATTCTTGAGAAGACCGGTGGAGAAAGCAAAGATTTCCCTTTAAGATAAGGCAAGAGAAAACGATATTGCCGTGTCCTATTGCTCCACTTTTTAAGAGGAAACAATGCTATTCGATAAACAATGTATATGAGCAATAGCAATCAGGGAACTCCTAGGATTCTGTGACGTGCATCATCAGCCACCATAGGAATTAATTTGGGTGATCAATTAAAGTACGCAATTGAAGAAAAGAGGAAAAAGTATATTAAATGGTTTTATACATACAGTATACATTAGCATGTATATTTATAAGATTAGCAAGGATGACACAAATCTAGAAGTATTTTTAAGAGTGATTCATGTGTTTTTACGTGGTGCAAATTTATATCCATGCTTTCATGTTGTGCTGTGACCATACTTAATATGCTGTATTGAGTTAAATCTTTAGTTATATCCTTATCATGTTTATATCAGTATATTACTGAGGTTCACCACTCGACGTGTATAAGTACATGTGCAAAGTGATTCAAAATACTAAAATTTTATTATCAACCGAAAGAAAAGATAATGGATTAAACATACTAATAATGATAATAATAATAAAAGCAAAAATATTATACCCTTTTAACACCTTATTGACCCTATAATCATTAAAATAACTATAAACTATAAGATTAACTCTTCAATTTTCTTCAAAAATCTTACCATAATAATAGTAAAAGCAAAAATTTATATCCACACTTTCATGTTGTGCTGTGTCTGTGCGACCATAATTAACATATCGCTTAATTGCATAAGAGATAAGGTCAATCCACTAAAAATCATGTGAACTAGATCCACTAAACCAAATTTAAGAATAGGTCAATCCACTAAAAAAAAAGGGTTGATCAATTTTCTCCTTAGAGAACTTTGGTCAATTGAACTTTAAAAGTGGTTAAATAAATTGGCATAGTTTGGGGTGTTTAGAGTTACAATTAGGATATTTCAATAGAATAAAGATATTAATTGCTTATATTATGTATGATTATAGGATTTGTACAAAATTCAAAGTACTTTGAAGATAGTGAGTTGTATCTAGATACGTAGGATGTTGTATGTTATATGTGCATGTAGGATTAGAAAACGAATATAAAGACTATTTGGCTATGAAATAGTGTTTGTTATTGTTATTATGTATTCATCAAGGTTGATATCCAAATAAACAAGTCATACACTAGATGTTTATCACCTATATAGAATGTCGAGCATTCAAGATAAAATGGTTGATAAAATTAGTTATTAAACCATTAGGTGTAATAGGTGGATCGTTCATGTGAAAAGCTACTTTGGTATAGGTTGAGACTTCTAGAAAGAAGTTGTCACTAGCATATAGTGCTAATGGACTAGTTATCTAATAGCCGATACAAGTGGTAACACTAATATGAGACAATTTATTTATAGCCCTAGCATTGGTTATTGAATCTTAGATTTTAGATTCTACATACTTATATTATTCTTAAAGCTAACAAATTCACGTTAATCTTAAAATCTTCATATTCATATTAGGGTTAAAGAGCATTCACTACTTGAACTTTGGTCAATTTTACAATTAACTACCTAATCTTTAAATATATCAATTTACTACCTAACAAAACTTTTCAATGTCGCTTGTGGTACCCCGACTAACTCTATTGATCTTTGTTAGATTCTATGGAGTGATCTACTAATCATGATCTAACATGTGTCTTTCTTACTAAAGTAAAACTAAAACTCCAACTAGATTTTGCCGCATCAAATATTTAATTTAAAAAAAGATTAAAAAATTATACATTAAAATTAAATAGAATATTCTAGAAAAACAAAACAAAACAAAATAATTATTACAAAAAAAAAGAAAATTAAATCCAAAAATAAGTTATTCCAAAAAAGAAAAAGAAAACAAATGAAGACCAATAAAAATTTTAATAGAGAAACATAATGAAATCCAAAAGATCAGAAACTTAATAAAAAAAAGATCAATAAAATTTAAATAAATATAGTTTACTATTCATCTTCTTTGTTTTCTTTCTTAAAACACTATCTTCAACATCATCAAAATCCTAACAGAATCACTCTATTTACTTTGAACCGATACCACTAGCACAACCATCTCTCAATCTTCAATCTTCACCAACCCGAACTGTATGCACACACCTAAAGAGACACCTTCACTAATAGTATGTTTTCTTTTTTATGGTCTACAACAAATGCAACCTTTTTTTATGTTTGGATTCACAACAACAATATTATACTTCAAAGTTTGAGAGCTTCATCACCTCCTAAGCAAATACCACCTACACCATTTGAAAGTTTTGTTCATAACCATGAAATCTTTGTAGTTCTAACAAATCTTTCTTCTTCCTTACAAGCAAAGCCTGCAATTTCAATCACACTTGACCTTGAAACTTGGATTTGGATGCCATAATAGATCTAAGATTGAAATGCAATCAAAACAACAAAAACCCATGAAACCCATATCCAAATCGTGAAATCAGGGTTTACTCTTCTCCTTAGCTTCTAAGGTTCAATTCATACACTAGTTATCACATCTATGATCTTGTAGTGTCCCTTTCCTCTTGTCCTTATCATGTGGTCTCTCACATGATTTAGGGATAGTAAATTTAAGGTTTCGCTTAGGGTCTACACGACCTGATATCCAAGGAAAATTAGGGATTTTAATGTGTTGTTTTTTAGTTAAGATTAGTCAAAAGGGCTCTCTCTCTTCTTTTTTTCTTTTTTTTTTACTTTATATGAACTTGTAAGGTTAATTTTGTAATTAGGGCTTGCACAATTTAAGGGATTTTTTCACCCTTTTTTTTTTTTGCTAATGTGTAAAATTTTTTTAAGATTATTCCACCTTGACATCTATTTGGATGAGTATTACATTAAATTAGAATTCTTTTACATGTGTCAAATCATGGTTGGTAGAGCATTCCACATAATTTAATGGAAATCAAGAGTTAGTAGAGGTATCATAAGTAACATAAAAAAGTTTCATTGGATAGTAAATTAATATATTTAAAAATTACATAATTAATTATAAAATTAATTAAAATTTAAGTAGTAAATATAACATTAACCCTTCATATTATTATTTTAGAATATTCAATTTCATATTGTTATTGACGTTAGGTACTTTGCTTTTTCACTTCCAATTGCTTTTTCTTTTTGTTTTTCTTTTTCTTTTTATTGTTATGCTTACGTAGTTGCATTGTGGTTTTATCATTCTTGGTACCTTGTTTATCTTTGTAGGCGTTGAAAGCTCAACTAGATAAGTGGGCACATGCAACGTAGGACAAAGATTAGCTTAATCAATGGTTATCTCTCTTAGCCTAAATTATTTCTTTTTAGCACTTCTTACATAGCATTTTAATTGCTAGTTAGCTTAAGAATAGAAGTAATGAAACTTTCAACCATTATTTTGAAGCAATTCATTTGTGTTGTGTGTAATTATTGATCTAAAAAAGTGATTAATTCATTCTCCAATATATAATCTCATTTCACTTTGTTGTCGTATTATCTCATTAAGTATTTCAGCCCAAAATATATCCTCTTGGATAATGATCCACAGCTTACCTTATAGAGTCAGCTTGATTCCATTTTTTTTATACTATAGTGAGAAGAAGATAGGTGTAATTAATTCTACCTTATTTTAAGTGTGCCTTGTGTTAATATTTAATATATACGAAGTTGGGATTAATGAATCAAAAAATATGAATATATGGTTTTTATTTGTCAAAAATCAATAAAATATGTATCTGGCGCAAATGCTAATAAATATATTGAACCATTTTTATGTCTGAAGGCTACGCTCTACCATTGAAGTGATGATGATTTGCTATGTAGGCCTCTTATTGCGTTCCATTATGTCAAAGAAGAACCCCGTGTTCGACTTTTCTCTTTTCTTCCCCCAATGCACTACGAGAGAAGGGCACTATAAAAATTTTTCTTCATGTCTTTGTTCGTTTCACAGGATACATTTTTTAGAATTTTTCAATGACGATTTAAAAATGATAAATATTAGTATAACAATTTTGAGTGCCTCTTAGAAT
The DNA here is from genome assembly GCA_037954665.1 of Laguncularia racemosa. NCBI lineage: Eukaryota > Viridiplantae > Streptophyta > Magnoliopsida > Myrtales > Combretaceae > Laguncularia > Laguncularia racemosa. The sequence goes on along the minus strand of JBBMOL010000030.1, from coordinate 3,481,445 downwards.
AGCTGATAATTGAAGGTGAAAATAGTGGCCCAATAGAGCTTGTATTGAGTGAAGAAATCATTTTCCACTAGTATTGTCATCCTACCATCACAATAAAAGTAAATACCATTCGTGTCTCCTCGAGATATTTTGATAAATATTTAATGATTGTAATGAACAAATGGGTAAAACAAGCAAGGACCAGAGTGGTGGAATGGTGAGCCAATTTGAGGAAAAAGAGTTTGAAGGAAAACAATAGCAGATTCCGCTGCCCTTAGTAGAAACCAATTAACCTGTGGGTAAAAATTAATTGTGATGAGGCAGTGTGTGAGAAAATGGAAGAAAGCGGATACTAGGGGGATATACCCCGGCTATGGGGAAGGAAGGGTTTTATGGGGTTACTAAAAAAGATTGCGTTTAACAGAAGTAGACATTTGAAGCATCATTGAAGCTCTTAACTTTGCAATTTCCTTAGAAATTGATAATTTCATTGTTGAAGTGGACTCCAAGGAGGCCCTAAATTGGCTTCAAAAGGACAATGTGGGCGTTTGCCTGTAATTTGCATTTGCAGGGATAGATTGAAGATGCTTAATAACTGCAAGCTGCAGCAAGTGCCCAGGGATTACAACAGTGTTGCTGATCAACTTGCAAAAGGGGCTTGGATCGACTAGAAGATCTTGTCTTTTTTCATGACCCTCCGGAATATGTTTTAGTATTGATGAAGATTTCGAAGACTCGACAACCTAAAGTGATGTATCTGTCGAGCTGTCTAGTCCATTATGTAAGCCATTAAAATTCACCTACTAGATGCATGGATAAAATATGTTTTAGTGATGGACTGGTCAAGTCAGCAGGATCATAAAAAGGTCCCCCTAAATCGAGCTTGAATCATGATGTGCAAACATTTGTTACAAACCCCAAATGCAGCCTATGTACTAGCATTGCATGTGCAATTCAATGGAAATTCTGCATTAATCATTCAACAAATCGAGTTGTAGCAGCTAATAATGATCAAGTTCATGATCACATGATCCAACTCGAATGAGAAAATTGTTTATTAATATTATTACTTTTTATAAAAAAAAAAAAAAAAATCCTATGCAAAGAAGAAACTGTGCAGGATTAAATCTAAGTTTTTGAAAAAAAATTCAATAAGAAAGATCAGCGAGGTCAAAGGTTCTCGAGACAGCTTTGCACCAAGAATCCACCTTCTTCTTCCTCAGTTCCTCACCCAATGCCGGCCGAAAAGTTGTGTCACTCTTGGCCTTTTCTCCAGAAGAGAAGATCTCTTCCTCTGTCCATACTCCAACAGCAAGTCCAGCAGCATAGGCCGATCCAAGTGCTGTTGTTTCTATGTCTGCCGGTCTCACCACCGGGCTTCCCAACAGGTCCGCCTACAAAACAAGGACAGAAAAATAAGAAAAAAGTTCCTCATGTTGACAACAAAATTTCCGAATATACAGTTCACCATCATTATCTCATAATTACTACTTATGTTCATCAATTTTTAACACCTTTATTACGGTTAATTTAACCACTGTAATGTATAGATTAGACAAAAACCATCCAAATACCCAATTTTAAATCGGAAAAACACAAATAAGACAGACATATAAAAAAAGCCCATCCTAGCGAGCATAAGGTTAGCAACATGGCACCTCACATAGACTGATGAAATGGACACATAAATTTATCACTTTTCATACTGATTGATGAAAATGACCATGTAAGTATAAATTGATGAGCTTAGTACTATAACCAACTAATCTAAAAGCTTAAACTTGTAAATTTAGTGTGAACTTTTATAATTATAACTTGATACTCCCCCCTCACTTGTATGCTAGGTTTTTACTGAAGCAAATCAAGTGGATGACTCGATGAAAATGAGTTGAAAGAACTGCACACAGATTTAAACTTGCAACCTTCAGCTCTAATACTATATTGAGTTTAGCACTGTTCATACGGCTCTTCATATGTATTACATGGCATCTATTAGAAGGAAATAAAAGGGACACTGTAATAAAGGTATTCCACAAAATCTTTCATGTTAATCTCATGCATTGCTTTGACAACTTCTTGTTGATCTCAATCATCAATTTGACCTCTCTCTTTTACACAGCACATGACATTTATCAGCATAATATGTATTGGTTTCTTACTTATCTAGCTCCTGCCAATGAGAAAAGCATATGTGCCATAGAATATTATTATGTCTCAAAGATCCACACGTTTGAAGAATGATCCCCCTTTTCATACACTCACATATTTATTGACTCTTTTTATATGAATTTGGAGAAGCAGAAGAGATATCAATGAAAAGAAAGTTATTGTAAATTATTTCATGACAACTACATCACCCGGAAACTATGTTGATTTTTTGGTAGTCCAGGTAGGGATAGAGATGATAGATTAACTCCACAACCTATTGATCCAAATAATTAAGCTCATTAGAATTGGTGCAGTTTTAAATGTATTAGTTAATACTCTTTCAATTATGGGCTGAGACTTTAATTGAAGCCTATGGAGTATACCACTTAATTAAATCATCATTAAATGAGTCATATTCTGATTCCATGATAGACTTAGTTCCACATCCAACCTATTTATAAGCCTGATCCTTCAGATCAAGTGGTGGTGAAGTGGTTGTGATGTAAATTTCAACAAGAGATGTCTTGAGTGAAGGGACTTTGAACACAAGCAAAACAAAGAAATATAATGGACTTATGACGAAATGCAATCCAAGGATGATGAATAGCAACAGATGATTGAGAAACACTTATTACCTGTAGCTGCATTAAGAGGTTGTTTACAGTTGCACCACCATCCACTCTAAGCAAAAATTCACCTTTCTCATCCTTAACTTCACCCTTCTCCCCTGCATCTTTGTGCATTGAATCCAAAACATCTCTCACCTGAAAGCACATGCTCTCTAATACAGCTCTGGCAATATGACACTTGTTGGTGTACCGTGTGATCCCAATGCAGACCCCACGAGCATCATCTCTCCACCATGGAGCAAAGAGTCCATTAAAAGCAGGAACAAAATAAACACCACCTGTGGAATCAACCTGACGTGCAAGTTCCTCAATCTCTTTTGCAGTAGAAATAATCCCTAGACTGTCTCTAAGCCACTGAACAGCAGCTCCAGCAATAGCAATTGAGCCTTCCAAAGCATAGTTTGTTGGAGCATTCTGGCCAAGCTTATATGCCACAGTGCTTAAAAGACCATGTTTAGAATGAGTCACATCTTCACCAGTGTTTAGGAGAATGAAAGCCCCAGTACCATATGTACTCTTGCCCTCACCTCTCCTGCAGGCCTGTCCAACCATAGCTGCATGCTGGTCACCAAGACATCCTGAGATTGGAACTCCAGCAAGTGGCCACCCGGTGGCCACATTTCCAATGATTTCAGAATTGCTAATAATTCTTGGAAGTATTCCTGCAGGAATTCCAAGCGTATCAAGTGTTGGCTGATCCCACTCAAGGGTCTTCAAATTCATGAGCATTGTTCGTGATGCATTAGAAACATCAGTGACATGAAGTCCTCCTTGTAATCCTCCTGTAAGATTCCAGATTAACCAAGTGTCTACGGTTCCAAACAGTGCATCACCACTCTCTATGGCTTTTTTCACATCATCAACATTTTCCATCAACCAGAGCAGCTTCATTGCGCTGAAATAAGTGCTGATGGGCAACCCACAAGTCTCTACAAAATGTGTTCTTCCACCCAGTAACTCTTTCTCCAATTTTCTGTAACAACATTTCACATATCGTCTCAACAAAGATGTTTGCAGCTATACTAGTATGACATGGAATCTAATGCTTCGATGCTATTTCAAAAAAGAAGTGTTTGAACAGAATACATGTTATCCTTCTGAAGATTGGAGATAGATTAGAACATTACATTTTATCCATATATAGTGATTAGTGAAGTAACAGAAGAGAAAAGTCCTTTATCTTGTTAACAAAAGAAAATGTTGAAAAAAATGCTGACAGAACATGATGGAGACACCTTCAATTAATCAAATTTGCCTGATAAATTCAGAATATGGCAGATCAACCATCATCAAAACTAACATGACTAAGTAATTTTGTTGTATAAAAGGCTTATATAGCACCTATGCTTGAGTGCCTAACACGTTCTTGTTCATTATTGTTGTGATTCAAAGCATGACGTAGGTCAATGAAATCTTAAAAAGACAACGTTGCAATATAGCCCATCTGACATGTCAAAATAAAGTGTCCCTATGAAACTTACAAAATTTATGGACTTTTCGCCGGCCTTCTGTATGTTTAACTCAATGTGCACAATCATGACATGAATTCAAAAGAAATTACAACAAGCCAACAGAAAGTATGAATTGATTTACCTGCAGATACCACTGGTGCGAGCATCCATCCAAACAATGGCATTGTGAAGAGGAAGGCCAGTTGATTTGCTCCATACAAGAGTAGTCTCTCTTTGATTCGTCAAACCAATTGCTTTCAATCCAGCTTCCACATTGTGCCCATCTACGGTTGCCTTATCAACAGCTTTGGCAACACAGACTTTCACACTCTCCAGGATCTCCATTGGATCATGCTCCACCCACCTAATGAAAACATTAAAACATACCCATCATACATTACAGAGATAAAGCTGATAATTTGTGATATGACACGACATAATCCATTGAATCCAAATAATGATTCGATCTGACACGATCATTTCAGGAAAAAAAAATTAAAATTTTTTTTTGTGACATCAATTCAAGTAAAAATTTCAAGCTCCGTTTTGAAACTACAACCTTTGAGACAAAAAATAAAAAACACAATTGTAAACTTTTAACTCAATAATGAGAATTCGATTTCACAGAAATTCTAAACGACAACGATTAAACACATGAAACTTGTCGGGAATTTAGCTCGAATGTATCACAAAGATCTTATCCTACAGTGTATCATTGCTAATTCCAAAACGAACCCACTTTCTATATTTACATAAAGTTTCAAACCTTAAACAACAAAAACACAATTTGACGTGAATTCACCAATAATAACTAAATCTACAAGAAATAAAAAACCGCACTTTACCACATACAAAAAGTTTCAAACTTTAGGGTGAGTAAGAAACAAAACTTCATTACTACATTCTAAAACAACCCCGTTTGCCCCATTGACGTAAAGTCTCAAACTTTAAAGAAAGTCAAGCAGCTTCATGTGCTCTTAGTAGCCCTCTTTAAGATTGTACGTTTAGATTTAAAATATAGTTTAAAAAGCAACTTTATGTTCAAAGATTTGAGATAAGAATCAAGGCTGAGCGCACATGAAGCAAACGGGATATATTTGCAATCTATGCAAAAACTAATCTAAAAAAGGATGAAACTCTAGAAAAGATATATGATTTAGGGAGAGGGAGGGAGACAGAATTGTGATACCCGGCTTGTGGGCAGAACTGAGTGAACTCGACCTGGTGAGATCCGATTGCACGTGCGCTGCGGTCATAGATAATGAATCTGGTACTCGTGGTTCCTTGATCAATGGAACCGACATATACATCTTCCCTTGCCATCGTTGTGTAATGTTTCAGAGGAGAAAACAGAGCATTAAACGAAAAGAAAAACGGAGCGAGTGATGAAAGAGAGAGAAGATGCAGAGATGATTTATAGAGTGGAGAAGTGACTCAAATTTAGTAAAAGCAAATTTACGAGATCATATTTAGGAAGTCGGATTTCCAATTTCCTCGGATATTACGAGGACGTTGACCGAGGATAATATCAATTATCTGTATAAGAGATGAAGTGATATGGTCGTGTATTTTTACTGGATTATGTTTTGTCTTTCCTGTTATATATCCCATGGCGGTTGCTTGAAAAAAGTGAGCAATTATGACTGGACAGGATATATATCCTGGACCGACTCTCTTTTTTTTTTGAAGGATTGCATACCGATATTGTATAATACTTTAAAGAAGATTTTAAATTTTTAGAAGAATAATAAAAAATATTATTACAATTTTTAACAAATGACAATTAATGCTATTTATTAATATAAAAATAGAAATTTTATAAAAAATAAATCATTCTATAAGATTTGAATTCAAGATCTTATTTAAAAAAAAATACCTAACCATTTATTTATATATAACATTTAATTATTTTTATTTTTAAAATATATGCATATATAATATGAATTTTTTATATTTAATTAATGTTTTTTTAGCTTGGAATACCATGGCCCCTATCGGCCCCATTTAGGTCCGCCACTGGATATATCTCCAATATTTAAGAAGTCTATAAGTAAATAAGTTGGATCTTGTAAGCATGTGTTTAGAATTCGGATTAAGAAGGTTAAAGAGAAACCTTTATTTACAATATTAAATATAATTATAGACTTCATAAAAAAATAATTATATAAATATTATACATCTTTTATTTTTTATCTTTTAAAGTGTTTTTAAAGTATCTATTAACATTTTCCTAATAATTTCTTAAAGCTGAAATTTTTTAATTACAGAATTACTTCATGCATAATTATAACTAAATATTATCATCAATAATTTTTAAAATAATAATATTTAAGATATGAGTCTCACCTAAAAGAACAAAGTAACCAATATAAATAGGATAAATTCTAAGAAAATATGTGAAATGACATAAAAATTTTGTATTGTAATACTTGAAATTTAATGGACAAGTTTTAAGATGGTAAAAGCTGATAATATTTATTCTATCCTTATGGGATTAGGTTCTTATTTTATTTTGGATAATATATAATATATGAAAAGTATCTTTCATTTTTTGTTATTTTTTATTTAAATTCCTCACCTTTTAGTTTTTCCTTTTTCAAGTTTTTTATTTGATGAATTCGATTTTTTTCTTAAAAAAAAAAATCTTCCACATTTTTACAAAGATTAGAAATGATTTCGACATCATAAAAAATTTATGGCGTGACGTTTTTTATTAAACAATAAGAACAAGACACCTGCTGAATTATTACTCCAAGACCCGTTATTAAACATCACGAAGGAAATTCTTCCAGTAGTTTAAGAAATATTTAAAGGAATAAACATAAGATTAAAAGACGAATTATTTGAATGAAAATAGTATAAAAATTGAAATTTTGGATCATGAAATCAAAAAGAAAACAAAAAAAAAAAAGAAGGAATGATTGAAATAAAATGTGAAAAGTTGAGATTTTTTTTTTTAAAAAATAATTTTCTCTTATATTTAAGAACCAATCTAATCATGATGGGTCCCTCATCCCCTCATTAGCTATAGGATAAGGCAATCTCCTAATTGGCCAACTAAATTACCTTTTTATTTTATTTATTTATTTATTCAATCTTTGCCCACTCAGTCCATCACACTTTCTTAGGCTTCTTCTCCACGGAGCTAGGAGGTTCACCTTATGCGTTTGTGCTGCGGATAATGTTTCCTTAAGAGGTTGCAGTTATGCAGTTTCTTTTAGCTATAGTTGAGGCGGAAAGTAAGTCCAATTAGCTCATGCTATAGTGTTAAAAAGAATTTTATCTTATTTAGGAAATTTAATATTTTATTTGTTTTCTATTTTTATTATTAGCTTAAGGATTAAGAAAGTTTTTTTTTTATCTCCTTTTTTATTTTATTTTGTTTCTTTGTTAGTTTAGAAAATTTTAGATTAGATAAATATGATAAAGAGTTGACATGTTGCTATCTTTATTTCGTTTCCTTTCTTATTTCTAGAGTTTTTGATTTTACAAATATACTATATATAACATAATAGACAGTAAAATGCCATGGAATCGGGTTTTATAAAACTTATAACCAACTTACCTCAAAATCCTATAAGGTTTTTACCCTATTACTCAAACCTAACTCTGTAAGGTTTTTTCAAACCCATTTATGACCTAACCCGATCAATTAATGTGTTTATCAAATTGCATATTTTCATATTTTATTCACAAAATCATAATTTAAATTCAAACATAGACTACTAAGAGAGTAAGAGTGGATAAGGGAATTGAGTTTTCTTTTCAAAACTCAAAATAGAGAAGTATATTTTTATTAATTATTAATTTTTTAAATTAAATAATAGACTTTAAATATATGTTTATATATATATTAATTATTTTTAACTAAGTTAGGGTTTCCTATTGGTTTTTTTGTTAAGTTTCAAAACCTGACTTAAAACCCTTAAGGTTTTAAACTAATTCCTAGAGCCCATCCCAAAACCCTATTGGATCAAATCTTATTAGGTTTTTACTGAATCAAGCAAGTCAGATACTCTATAATGACCTACTCAATGGCATTCATAATAAATAGATAGATTATTAAAATGATTATATTATTGAATATTACTAGTTCGTTACTTTTTCATATTTTGTATTAACGCTTCACATTGTATCAAAATGTTCTAAATGATAGTAAATGGTGGTACCAACTATTCCAAGAAAATATCAATTGAGATGGAAGAACACCAATTTATTTTTATTTTTAGAAAAAGAAAATATCATCCTTATTTTTCACTAACATTTTTCGTGGTTAGTAAGTACCATTACAAATAGTTAGTAATTACTTTACAAGCCACTAGTATCTATGGGTTAGCAATTGAGTTGATGAGTCGGTTTCACACCTCATTCCATATGAGGTCATCAATACCAACAATACACAAATATGGATAGAAGTTATAGATAATTAATTTATATTATAATTGTATTTGTACGTATCTTAATCAATTTCTTCTTATTCCATGACTTCGTAGTTTCTTGTTCTATCATTGTAATTGTGTTTTAAATCGTATCAAGTTTATATTCATATTATTGTCATACTAAAGACTCCTAGCCCTACTCATATTGTAACCTCTTAGTACCACCATCATAGTATTTGATAGATGTTAGTTAACTTTTAATTATGACGCATATTGAAAACAATCTAAACAATTTCTCACAAATACACCCTAAATTTCAAAACATATATGCAATATTTTAGAGATAGACAAATGTATAAAAAGAATAAAACCTTCTTAATTTAAATGATTTTTTAGTCTTTTTAATAGCTCAAATGCTCGGATGGAAGGTAAGACCACCCTTTCAAATTCTATTAAAATAATAAAATCAAATACAAGAATAAAAGGAGACTAAACAAAGCTTGTCCAAATTTAGAATATTTATTCGAAAATTTTCTAGGCTATTTACATCAAAAAGAATAAAGGAATACTAACTAACCCTAACCTTATTAGCTAAACAGTCTGCCATTGAATTGCCTTCTCGGTAAATAGTAAATATGTTGTATGGAAGATCACAGATTTTGTAGTAAAAACTTGGTAGATTGCACTTCATAAGTTAAATCCCAAACCCAAAAATTTTGTTTGAGTCCAATGAACAGCAGGGGATGAGTCCGATTCAACTTCAACAATGTTTTTAAAAAAAAAAAAATCATCTAATTTTAACAAGGATGTTCTTCATAAAAGACCAATGTTGAGGGAGGGAGTAGAGACTTAAGCCGGTTCATGCATAATCTACAACCCCATTTGAGCTCCAAGTCGTTTTGAAGGAGAAATTCGGCTCAATTTCAGTGGAATTATTATTTCTCCAAAAAAAATGAACATATCTTCCCAAACAATTGTATTTATATTGCCAAGGAATTAATGTATATCCGAAATTGTAGGCACAAGAAGAACGCCATTGACGGTGACTTATTGCCACTTTGAAGGTCTATTTTCACATTGACTTTGAAGGCCTCTTTTTACATTGACGTTCTCTTCTCGTGATTACATCAGGGAACAAACAACTACCTCGGCGGCTTGGCCAATTTATATGTAGATATTAAGAAATAATTATGAGCAAATAATATATATTCAAATATTTTAAAAAATTCATGGATGTCCCAAAGGCATTGCTTAAAAAATCGAATAAAAATTTTCTTTACTTTCTATATAATATGCATAACCAATATTATAAAATATAAAGATTTTTTTTTTTTTAGTTCTCAATAAATATCATAAAACTATATAAAAATATATCAATGGAGCTCCTTTTAGATTGACGCATTCATTCCAGACATAATTTAAGTCGTGTGTATAAAATGCAATGGACTATGAACATTTAAAAAAATTATGAATCAAATTTTTTCTTTTCATTTTTTTTTTTACAAGGAGGATAATTGTATGTGGTAGAAAGATTAGTGAAAAATGTCTTGTTGTGGGTCTTAATTTGGAATGCGTACAATTTAAAGATGTAAATGTTAAAGCAGTTTTCTTGTGGAGTAAAGCTTTAGTCATGACTCACAGGTCACAAGTGACACATGAGAGATATATTTGGCAATAACTTGGGATAAGATAAGAATAAATTCCAAAGAATCAGATCTAAGTTGGCTAACAAACCTTACCAACATTAAGTAGGAGTAGCAGCAACTACCTTAACAATGAGTAACATGTTTCCCCGGAATAGCTCATTAGATCACCCACCTCAAATATATATATATATGTACGTATGTATGTTTCAAATAAGTCCTTGCAGGCCATTTTATCTACGTGTCATCACATATAATAGTAAGTCATTTATATTATGGTCATAAATTATGGGAGATACGAGTAGAGGGACTTACTTGATCCAAAGAAAGCAAAGCCTTAAAATATTTAAATAATTCACTTAAAAACATAGGAATTAATTGAATTTTATCATAAACTTAGAAGGATTAAATGACATACTTAAATATAGAACAGTCAATTGAATTTTGAGTTTTTTTTTTAATATAAATATAGGAAACTTTAGTATACCTTTCTCTATTATATAATTTTAGAGTTTAAGGAAATGGTTGGTCTTTTATTTGATCGATGTATTAATTTACTTTGTATGGTTTTAGTCCAATTTTCTTTTTTTTTTTTCACCACTTTAGTATATAATAATTTTAGTGTGTATTATGTGTGTTGTGAGTTGTGACTGCTTAAACACAGATACAAAATTAATAGATTTAACAATAGTTTTTGATTTAGATTATGTAAAAGAGCCTTCGCGGTTTAGTTTAATTACTTTAAGGGTTTGTCCACCTTTTCAAATATTGCAGTTTCCACTCTTAATAGCTTAGCATATTCTTTATTGTTATTGTGGGTGCATGGGTTTGAATGCGAGGGTCACGTATATACTATGTACAAACGCACTATGCAGAGCCGAAGGAGAGAAATGGCATGTATAAGGATGATCAACCGGAATAATATGAAGAGAAGGAGTAGGCAATCTCAAGTAAGTTTAAGTGCTTTAGTGACAAACAGATATTTTTCCTTAAGTTATCAATTTGGTTCCAATAGAGTGATGATGTTTCTCCAAAAAGTTTCCCTTCCTCAAATGAGAGAGCTATGGGTACAAAAAGCCTTCCTTCTTCTGATGAGAGAGCTATGAGTATTTATAGAGTTTTGATCATACATCTCATCTGCCGAATGGTGATACCAAGCAACGGCCGTAAATGTATGAATCCTCACATGGGCTCTTTATAAGCCTAAGTCCATTGAAGGCCTTCTTTATTGCACAAGCCTTGATGGGAAAGGTTGGATTGGATTAGTCAATCCAACAAACTCTATTACAAACTCATCATACTAAATCTTTTCTGATCATCTCAAAATACATGGATTCGACTTTTTTAGGCCTTATCACTTTTTTCCCTTACAACTCACCTCCCTATTTAAAATCATAGGTCTACTAATGACTATCAACACACAGTAATTGACTATTGATTGTCCATGACTAATTATCCACTTAATTCAATTAATAAAGAAACGATCAAGCAATTTAGCTAATACCTTCTTTCTTCTTCACTTGCATGGCAACAACAAGTCTAAAATAAAGACAAACCTATTATTTATGGATTGTACATTAGATTTTGGAATATTTCATCCTAAAGCAATGAAGCCAAATATATATAGTAGAATTTAATCTCACAATCAACTTATTTAAAGCTTTTAAATACGATATGGGCTTGATATTTATTGTTTAATTCCTCTCATATATAGGTAAGAACTTTTGGATATAGTGCGGATTTTATAATTATTACTCATAAAATTATAAACAAGTCAAGTCGAAACATTACAAAACTCGAGCTTGAATTCCATCTAAATTCGAAAGCTTAAGCCCTACTTGTACTCAATCGAACTTAGGATTTTAAGCTTGAGCTTAACTTGAAGTGGCATTTAAAATACTTGAGCTTGACTCAATCACACTTGCTTATGCTCAATTTATCTAAAAAGCTTTTTTTCTTAATTATAATAATATTAATATCCAAGCCCAACTCAAATTCAACTAATATTTAAACTTGACTTAAGCTCAATTAAACTTGCAAGTTAATCAAGCTAAACATTATGAAGCTCCAACCCAACTCAATTAAATGTTTAAGTAGCTCAAACTTAACTTAACTATTCTCAAGTCCAACCTAAGTAATAGAGACCTCCCTTGATCATTTTTTAAAACTTAGGTTCTATAAATGTATGGTTTCAACTAAAGTGGTTACATGCATGCTATGAATGAATTTCACATTTCACATAATTTTAGAGTAATGATATTACTTAGAGGAGGAATGGGTAATATTAATGTCTCAAATGCACAAATGACAAACAAGGGAGCCTAAGAAATCTCAAGTATCCACTCTATAACAATCTACCTTTAAGGTCTTAACTCACTTTTCTAATTGTACAAATATATCAATACGGTACCTAAAGGTAAAATCATTAAGCCATCTCCTAATTGGGGATAAGGTAATACCAATTTAAACTTATACCCTTTTTTTTTTCATTTAACCTTATAATAGTAATCATTTAAACACTTGTAATAGAATGTGCTTCTTGGCACGTCACCCCCTATGGTGTAAACTTCTTAGATTCATGCCTTAATTGGCAATACAATTCCTATCATAATTTAGGCTATAGGTACTTAGTAAAAACCAGATTCATTGATTGCTTGGTCTACTTGAACTCCATGCTTCCATTCCGTTTGCATCACCTGTTTTAATATTTCCTGACCATAACTAAAATATTACATTTATCTCTCAAATTTACATGTGATTACCAAATTTAACTACAATATAACACAACAATCTATTTATCTAAAGCAAAACCAAAGCTCGACGCTACCATTAAACAAAATGGTGCACTTAAACGTTTCCCAAAACCCAATATGCTATACAATCTCACGTGCACTTGTACCAAAGGTTAGCAAAACACTAACCCCTCAATTTCTCAAAAAGCAAAGTGAGCACTAATCAAAATAATCACAATATAAAATAATAGTTTCAATTTAACAAGCACTCCTTGTTACAATGCACATTCAGCAAATGACGTAAGCTCTTTCCAAGGTTTCCAATTATTATTTAGCGTAACTTTCTATCTAATCCAAAACAAGTAATCGAAAGCAAAACTTGGCACATGGTAGCAAACTACCTTTACACGTATATTCATAAAATCCAATCAAGTGTTCAAATAATAACAATTGTTCTCATATGCTTTTATATCATGTTAGTAATTATTAGTGTGCCTTTCACTTGCTATAAATAAACAAGATAACCAAATCCCCATAGGTCACTAAAACTAGGTCAGTTCATCAATTGTGTTATAAACTTACTGAGTTGATTCAAAGATTGTACCACAAACTTATCAAATAGGAAACAAGACTTGCTTTAGTTAAGATATCTTCAATTAATACACAACAGCCATTAAATATCATTAAATCAATTTGATCAATGGATTTCACTAAACTCTAATAACACATATAATAACACTTATGATAACTCATCCAATTCTGCATTTCATCAATCAAGCTAAACTAATTATTAACTAACACAAACACATAAGGGAAAGATCACCCAAGTTTCATTCAATCATATACATTCAATAACACAGTTCTAAGTTGGATTTATCAACTAGACTTAAGAAATTATTTTCATACCCACCTAACATTCTAGCATTGCTAGCATGCTTTAGCTCATTCACTATTCAAAAACTAGTCAAAACCAATAATACAACATAACTCAAAGATATGTTTCAAAGTACTCCTATAATGATCACAATAAGTGATTATACAAGATATATAAGCTTTCAACTATTAAACAAATGGTCTGCATTTTTTGCCATTCGCACCAACCACTAGCCAAGTTCATATAGCATTCACCTGACAATCAAATTCACCAAGCCAATCAACAAAGGAAAACTTAAAGATTACTTTGCATTCATATGATCCCCTAAAAATGTTTTGATCCATTAGCCAAAAATGTACTTAGATAACCTAAAGCTTAAGACTTCCCTTTACCTAATATACTAATTACACAACGATAAATCAACCATTCCCCCATTCCTTTCCTCAATTAGGCTTATCAATGAAAAATCAAACTGTTGATATTATTTAATTATTTAGCTACCATCTTATTAGACACCGTATTCAACCAAAGTTACCAATTTTCATAACTATGGCTTAAAACCAAGCAAACTACAACTAGTTAATAAATGTATCCAATTGTCCCCATAAGAACTATTATATATATATATCAATTCACAACATATAGTACTTTATCATGTTCCATTTGATTTAAATATATATACATATATATTCATAGATTACCTACTATAGATGAGGGGTTCCAGTAGGAATGGTCACGTCCGTATTACGTGGGTACCATACTGCACATGACTTTAGAGAAAAGCAATTCACAGACGGCACATGATGGGATGACTAGGAAGAGAGAGGCAATTTCTGCTCCATCAGTTCAGCGTTAAGATCTTGTTCTTGATAGATATTGTCAGATAGTCCTCTCTTTCTAGGGGGTGCCATTACTCTTCTATCACTTAACTCTTGTCCCCAATGGAGTCGCCAAAATGTAGATGTGGGGATTTTTGTTCGAATGCAGGGTCACGTGGGTGTTACGTGTAAACACACTACACGCGGCCTAACGAGGAAGTGACACATATAAGGACATATATAAATAAGTGCTTGTGCGTGTTTGAAGATTCGAACTTAGGACATTGATGCGTTATGGATGTGTACTTTCCAAACTCAGGTATACCCACTAGTTCCAATATTTTTTTTCTAATATATACCTTTACTCTTCTATTTTGTGTTTTCTACCTTAAATTCTTACAATGCATTTTATGTTCCCTTGACAGGTATGAGTTGGTTTTCCTCTTTGCTTTAGTTCAATGGTGATCGAAAATAGTGATAGGTGGTAACTTGTCATGTGATCTTCCAGAATCGACCTTTTCAAGGACAAGTATGCACAATAAGATTTTTTACTTACCAGTTTTCTATTATAAGCTTGTCTCCAAATGATTTTTCCTTATGCTTCCAATTTTTTGTTATGAATTTCTCGTTCTTTACACTATTTTTAATGCTTTGAATGTCTTGTTTGTCAATGTAGGATAAGGCCATTTTATTGCTATGTTCCATTCATAGCTCCATGCTTGTTATCTATCTACAACTCGAGAATTCGATTCAATCTCTATCAATGAACATGCTTGATCAAAATGATATTTTTCCCTTGCAATTTCAGGTGATATAAGGGCTTGATCTATCGACAACTTAACATAGGAACAAAGTGTGTCCAAGTTCTCATTGTAGCCTTGCTCACGAGTTTTCTTGGAGAGCAAATAGGAACTTCGTTCCTCTAAGTTTTCTTTAGTTGTAATCAACAACTTTACCAAGTTTGGCAAAAGATAGGGACTTCGTCCCTCTTCTTCCTTCGATCATGAGTGTGATAGGAATTTCACTCCATTTCCGCAATAAGAGCATTCTTATCTACCCCAAGGTCAGATAATACTGCTCTCTTGAAGAAGACTAGGATCCTTCGTGCTATTATTACTTCCACTCGACTACGGTTCCCGCATAACAGCGAGATGGAAATGTGGCTATGACTTAAGATCCTTTATGCCATTACTATATCCGCTTAACCATAGTTCCTACATGTAAGTGTGATTCTCATGTTCCTTTAAGGATTTAAGGCAAGATATTCTCAAGTTCTAGGTCCAAGCCATAGACAAGAGTAAGTATTCTCATTTTGTGTACTTACATGAATAAATCTTATATTGATAACTCATGTATTTCTTTTTATCATTGTAGGTGATAGAAGTTGGTTTATCAATTCTATCAGAGCAAGAATGTCATAAGGTCAAGTATAGTAGGCCACCAACAAAGTGAACCTTGTACACAGTAAACCCTAGCAGGTCTCGAGTGTAATGAGCCTCAATCATGGCATGTGTTGCGTATAGAAGGACTTAAGCATAGTAGGCTTGGTGTGCAGTAAGCCTTAGTAGGTCTCAAGCACAACCAGGCTCAAGTGGATCAAGTGTTGAGCATAACGAGCTTTAAGCGGACTGGAGGGTCATCATCAAAGTGATTCGATGTTATGCTTTGAAAGAAGAGAGCTACCTTAGTTTGTCACCCAGACTGCACTCTCAAGTAGTCACCCTTTGGGTGAAAGTCTTGGGTAGAGCATGTCAGCTTTGATATCAGAGTACATAGCTCTTTTGAAGAAGACCGGGACATCTATGTGTTGACTAGAGATTACATCCCTTGACTGGCTATTATTGGTCGAGCATCCTGAAAGCTTTTTCTTTTTTAAGTTAACGATGGTGATAGCACTGAAGATCTAAATGATCCGATGAAGCTGCTTTAATATCGAGGTACAAGTTAAGGAGCAAGAATGATGCTTATGTTAATGCATTGCTTTTTGGTGTACTGCACCTGGAATATCTCTCCTCCCCCAATTGCTAAAATGTCTCATCAAGACAGGGTAGCAACTTTAGATTTCTAATAAAACCTTTTCTCTTACAATTTTATTGTGCCATCCCATCTAATAGTGCCATCAGAGGGCCTCTTGGTAGCCTGCACTATTTAAATATGTGTAAGTCATCATGCGCTT
This sequence comes from Laguncularia racemosa, assembly GCA_037954665.1. NCBI lineage: Eukaryota > Viridiplantae > Streptophyta > Magnoliopsida > Myrtales > Combretaceae > Laguncularia > Laguncularia racemosa. Next base: position 3,464,616 of record JBBMOL010000030.1, on the reverse strand, counting down.
AGGAAGCGATGCCTTCACTTAACAACAGCAATGCAAAGACCCACTTAGAAGGGCGTCATAAATATGAGACCACTTAGACTCGTAAGATCTAAGAAGCCTCTAAAGTCATCTCACACATTAGAGTAAAGTCCTCTCTTACTAGCAATGATGTATATAAAAAAAAAATTATTTAGAGAAAACAATCGCACTTAAGCAGCGATAATGACATTCATTGCCTAAAGTTGTGAGCTCTATTTTACTAGTGAAGAGGGTATTTCTCACTGCTTAACTATTTAGTATAAGTTACTAAGAGATTAAAAATACTCCATGATAGAAATTTTATGATCAAGCATAAGTAAATTGATTTTCTTACTTAGCTATAATGGCTTATGATGCGCTTGGGAGACAACGCTCTCACTAGTCTACACTATATATGCCCAACTTTCTATCATGTGCCTGGGAGTCAAAGCTCATACCAGTCTGCACTATTCATGCTTGACTTTCTATCATGCACCTCGGAATTAGAGCTTTTACCAGTTTGCACTATATATGCTTGACTTTCCGTCATGTGCCTGGGAGTTAAAGCTTTTACCGGTCTACATTGTATATGTCAAGCTTTCCATTGTGCGCTTAGGAGTTAAAGCTCTTACTAGTAAACATCAATGTTTACACTACCATTTATATACTTTGTTTCAATGAATCATAAATCTTGTATAAATTCTAACATAATGATTCATTGGGGTATAGGAGTAAATTGACTAAATACTGCTCAAGTTGAGAAGTAGCTTCATAGCTAGCTTTAAAGGAATGAGCAAGTCTTGCTCATAATTGGAAGCATTAGCATGAGAGCAGAATGCCAGGGTGTTGCCTGGGCTTAGGGTGTGAGAGCTGTGATGCCAAGGTATTGCCTAGGCTTAAGGCATGAGAGGCATGATGCCAAGGCTTTGCTTGGGCTTAAGGCATGGGAGTTAAGATGCTAGGGCATTACCTAGGCTTAAAGCGCAAGTATATAAGACTATACTGCAGTGAAAAAAAAAACGAAACTTTCGTCATTTATGATAAAATTTGCTCTTTATTTACAAAATAAATTTCAAGTTTTAACCTTGACTTTAGTGTTTAATAAATCACTGACCACTATCAAATAAAGTCTTTCATAAAATATCTTTCTTAAACCTTGACAATCTAACTTCCTCGGATATATACTGTCATAAGAACTACACCCTTCACCAATCCTCGCTGATGAAACTTTCTACTCCCTTATTTCTTTTTTGCTTTTTCTTGCCCCCATGAGAGCCTCGCATTCTCTTCTTTCTCTTGGACTTCTCCTGGGTGTCCTCCCAAATGGGTAATGGTGTGCCAGAGGGTTTTGCAATAGCAATCTCTCCATCTTCAGCGTATTCATCAAAAAATGCGACTTCAATGAAATATGTCTCATTATGCTCAAATGGATTGTTCATAACGGGAATGAATACATCATTTCCCTTCTAATAGCCCCTAATGCACCGATGCCATGTTAAGGGTATGAGATTGTAATCATGCAACCACTTTCTTTCTTCTAACTAGTAGATGGTAGGATACGAGCGTGTCGATTACATGGAATCGCATGGAGCTTTGTATAGGGCCTACTTTAAAACTCACATTAACATACCCTACTATATTTGTAGGCACATCAATGAAACTATTCATGGCGATAGGTTATCTCACTAGGCGCTGGTTATCTATCCCTGCAGCCTTAAGCGTAGACATCGGCATTATGCTTATAGAAGAGCCATTGCGTATGAATGTCCTCTTAATAAGATGTCCATTTAGCATGCTTTCTACATAAATAAGGCGGTTATGATTGGGATTTTTGGCACATATATCCGCATTAGTAAAGAGAATTGCATTCTCATGTGCTTTTGCTATTCTTCGTACAGGCTACGCTAGACTACACTCCTCATATTGTCTCTCTGCGATTTAGGTAAGGGTAGTTGCTGCTACAAGACGTGTATCCTTGTTAAACCCTAGTAGGTTAAAAAAAATTATGAAATTAGTCATCCTCATTAGGGCAGCTACTTCTGGCATACATATATTCTTGTTATTCTCAATCATAGCTTCTTGTACATTATGCACCTCGGCATGTGACATATCTCCTCGTATGTCAACCTCCCTGTAGGGTTAGTTGATTCATGAGAGTCTATGTGTAAGCTATTCCTGGAGAAATTCTTCTCTACTCATGACAAGTCATGATCACGAACATAGGAAGAACACGGCAATACCCCAAGGAAGACTTGATGGATTATATAGAACACTTAAGGGAAGCGAACACTGGACATCTAAGACGTATGTAATGAGAGGGAGTTAGTGAAGATTTGCATCCAAGGGATGTTCACTAAGTATGTAGTTTACTTAGAAAATCTCAATCTAAGTTCCTTTTATGTACTAGTTGAGATTACAAGGAGAACTAACAATTTTGTTGCAAGACAACGAGGAGAAAATGAAAGGTTTGGGAAACGAGCAACATCTGCTAGCTCAACCTAAGTTGAGACCCCTATAGACAATAAGAAGCCAAAGAAAGATACATCATGATGATTTACATCAATCCCCCATTTCCCATGATGTCCTTAATGGGGAACTTATCATAGAAAACAATGATGTCTGTAATAATCCACTTCCTACATATAATAATCAACAGGGTACTGCAAATGCCATCAACCACAATCCTAGTATTGAAGAAGAAGTATTTGGATTTTGATAAGAATCGAATGTTTTACGAAATGAGTGGAAGCTGCCCCCTTGAAAAAGACCATTGGGTCATGGGTCTTTCAAACAAAGTTCTCTAATCAGGTTACTAGCAAGAACAAATGGCTTCGACTACCAACATGATACACACTATTATTAATAGATTGTAGCAAAATAAACAGAAATTAAGAAAATTGATTTCTGCATAACAAATACACCACATATCCAATAACCCTCCCAGCTGCTATAGCATTAGCATTACACTCCACAAAGTGCTCTTTCATGTACATATTCTGGCAATATCTGCGATTCCAAGCACCACTAGGAATGCTTGCCAAAGACATGCACTCTACGTGGAAAGCCCTAGGTCAAGTATCACAGCACAACAGATCCCCTCCATCAAAACAAATGGAGCAAAGGTCGTCATTCGCAGTAGTGGAGAGCTTCCGATTCTTCGATAAAGATATCGCCAATTCATGAAGGGACACACCGTTAGAAGTATAAATATGCCAGTAAGGCTTGCGGCGTGATGCATAACCAGCATGAGGTTCAAATTGTGAGGCACTAATCTATGATTGACAGTAAGCACAATAGATTCCATGTCCCTTTATATAGCTAACCAGCAACTTCTTTCCTTGAACATAATATCCAACTTCAGTTCCATCCGGCAATATGTCATCTTCAAAAAACCGGCTTGTGCAATCACAAATCCTTCCTAGTTATATGTCGATATTCCTTAATCTCAGACATGTCGATTTTTGATGTGCTTGAGATAGTCTTTAACACACTTGAGCTAACATTTGAAGCATCTGAAGATTTCAAAACCGGTTGTGATTTTGATAATCTCTCAAGGGTATCAACAACTTGAATAGAGGAATACTCTGTCCCTTTCAGCTCCAAACATGACTTACAGAGTATCATTGATTTCAATTCACCATCCCGAGATATAACTCCTCAACTACCAAGCATTGCTCATAAAAAAATTCCATCTGCAGGAACTCTGTCTCCAATCGATAGGTGAACAACATCTCCAACAAGGAGATCGTCAATGGAGGACCTCCCGTTATACCCATCCCTTGATGAATCAACAACAGAAACATCTATAATCACTGATAACAGTGACACTTATAACCAAAAGAAGATACTGAGTAAAATCCCAAGACTGTCATACATGCCCGCGGGCTATCCCTTTTATCGAAATTCCTACACCCATAGAAACAGCTACACAAACCATAAGCATCATATGGTTCAAATCTTGCAATACCTCCCATACAAAATCATGGATGCTGAAATCACTTTTCAACCTCCTCCTATACTGTGAACATCAAAATACTGCTCAGTCAGTACAAGACAATGCAAAACATCTGCTCTTTCAAAATTGGCATAATAACAACAGTGCTATTGGCTCAGTACTCCTCATCATCAAGCTCTTCCTACAACTAAATGTTAACTAGTATTATTTTTTACTGTTTGGACTATTAGGAAACCGATTTCCTCCCAACTTCCCTTCCACCCGATACTAAGTTCATCACGAAAAATCATGCACCCAGCATCAGCCATCAGCACTCATGTCATCAATCTAGGAAATGTTAAATTTCCTACGAAACAACTTTCTATCAGCAATTGGGATACATCTTTTGACAAGTCCATTAAGAAACACCCAACCATATATGTAACAGGAACAGATACAATTAATTACCAGTCATATATAAAAAAAAAAAAACCTTGAATTCTTATGTATTGAGTGAGACACAGAATGGGTCACGAGAAAACCAAGTCTTCTTACCTGTAAGAATCAAAAAATTAATTGACAAGTTTAAAGTTTTGAATGGCCTGGTCTTCTGTTTAATCTCCTGCAGCAGCGTCACTTCAAGTCATGGTCTCCTTCTTCAAGCTCAGGCTACTCCAAGTCGTTGGGACCTCCTTGCTTTCCAGGCTTTCACGACAAATAGCGAAAAAAAAAAAAAAGAGAGAGAATCAATCAGAAGTATGCGATGCTGCTGCGCTCTAACCAATAAGGATCTTCAAGCAACCGGAATGTCCCTTGACGAAGAACAAACTTATGTCATGAGATTCGATACAACCATTGTAGTCATCCTATGTTACTAATCGAACAAAGATGTCCTGCAATGAAGAACGAATACAAATGACGAAGATTGATGCAACAGCCTTGGTCATTCCATGTGAGTCCAAACTTGTCAAGAGTTGAACAGCCGGAAGGAATATAAAAAAAAAACTGCTGCACGAAGGGTGAAACGTATGAAGCAATACTTCTAAGAGGGCTGAAGAAAACGAAATAGGAGCTTGCCTGATGAATGTGATACTGTATACATATATAACAACAAGAAGAAAAAAAAAAAAATCACAATAGTACAGTTGGTTATGGCACCGGAAAAGAAAAACAGGTAGGTGCTTGCGCGTGTTTGAGGATTCGAACTTGAGATGTTGATGCATTATGGATGTGTGCTTTCCAAGCATGCATGCTACGTGGATTCGAACCCATGTCTTGTTCTGGCAAGGTACCCTTTAATCTTATTGCATAATAATAATAATAATACAAGGGGGCTGCACATAGCATGTTCAATTGCTCACAATCTTAAAAAAAAAAAAAAAAAAACTTCAAGCCAAAATTATTAATCTTTAAGGAAGCTACCATTTAAACATCCACCCTACACTTTATGATATCCAGGAATGATGCAATCTCGATTAACCAAAGTGACACGCACGATTAAACGGGGTTATGTATTTGTACACCAAAAAAAAAAAAAAAACTTAAATTACTTCGCAAACGCTGGTACTAAACCTCTATACTATGTAAACGCATACGACAACAGTATAGCTATTCTACAAGCGTACATGCGCCAAACAACTTCTTAACCATGATAAAGGTTTATCTGATGCCAAAATCTCTTTGACCTCATTTAAAAGACTTTAGTCAGAAGGCAAAATGTAGAGGGCTAAATCTAAACCATAGGTTTGAAGCCTATTACCTTAACAAGCTTTATCACTTTAACGGATTTGACTCTTTAGGTTAGATAATAAGGCTCAAAAAGTGAAGTCCATCTCTTGAGATGATTAGGGGAGACTTGGCATGGTGGGCTTGGAGTATAGTCCATTAGATCGGCCCGCTCAATCCAACATTTCTTAAATAAGGCTCACACACATGCACACTAAAAGCTTTTGGTGAGCCTAAACCCACACAAAGCTCATATGAGGCCTCATTTTTTAGAAACCGTTAATCGCCATCACCATTCGACGAACAAGATTTGTAACCAAATATTATAAATATCTTATGCCTCCTTACTAAAAAGGGACTTCTTTTGGAAAAAGTGTTGTTACTCTATCGAATTTTCCTCAAAAAACTACAATTACCACATTCTCATATTTATTTCACAAAGCATATACCCGTCACCATAGAGTCGGACCTTATATGAGATTGCCTACTCATCCTCCTGTCTCAGTCACCCCCTAATTATCCTTATATGTATCACTTCCTCATTAGATCGTGTGTAGTGTATTTACGCGTAATACCCACATAACCCTACACTTAAACCAAAATCCCCACACCTACTAATTTTGAAATCCTATAGGTGTGTATTCATGTTAATATTCAATACACCGCCACCTCTTAACATCATATTAGAACTCTAATATTCTCAGTTAAACATCAATTTCAATTAATTCTACAAGAATCCTCTTAACGAATCAAAATAAGTTCTATTGGCAGCAAAATCATTTCCCTTGAAAATTTTAATAAAAATACAAATCATACATTTTTTTCTTTTTTCTTTTTTTTTGCAAAATTCTCGTTTTGTAAATTAAATATAGTCTACTGGTAAATTATATGCCGAGAATCAAGCTAAAACAACGTCATTTAATATTTTTTAAATTCGGTGCAAAATTCTCCATAAATGAGCACTTAATTAAGGGAGCAATATATACACCACAATTTCCCATTAAAATAAAAATACTACACTAAACTACATACAAATTTGACCTAATCACACTTAAATATATTATTATATATTGTTAATAGCTTATTCAATATAACTTATCACTTTATACCTTCTTCTCTTGTATTGTTAATTTCTAATAGTCCCAACTTTCTCATTTTCTCTCCATTTTAATAAATCTCTCTCTCTCTCTCTCTTTTTTCTTTTAATACCGACATGTATGTTATCCGATAGTTGCGTAAATCCAGTCAAGTATAAAGTCGATTCGCTACGTAAAATCACCAAACAGCTCTTCTTTATTATATGCTGTCTTGGATACGATGGCACTAGTACTTTGTGTAGAGTTATCAAATTTCTCTTGTTGGTTTCTAACCACCATAATTTATTCATTTCTTTTTTATTATTGTTATTTTTTTTTTCAATAAGCTTTAAATGAACCTTACTTTGCTATGTTTTACTGTTTCAAAAACTCACTCTACGTGCTGGAACATAAACTCGACCAACTGGGCAAATTATTAAATTATTCACTAAACAATGTTAGCTAATCTCCTAGTTCATGCAATCAGACTGGATTAGGTTCTTATTACACTCAAAGTCCATTTGTTACCACTAGTTTTCCTCCAAATCAAGATTAGTCAGCAAGTGTTTAGCCCCTTAAGGATTAAATGTAAATTACGCAGTTACCCGATTGATTCATCATTTCGATATATACATACCCGCACTTAGCTAGGTATTAAGAAAAGTAATTAATCATCATTTTTGTTACTAAGGTTAGACCTCAAAATATCCTCCCAAACTAAAATTTAACCAAAAGTTTAAATGGAAAGAGCCCATTTTCTTTATATTCAAGACAGAGCAGTATCAGCGAAATGATTCTTATAAATATCAAACTTATATTTTACCAAAGAAAAAAAAACAAAACAAAAAACCTTGAGCGTATAAATTTAACATGTCATATTAAGAGTCTCTGTATAAGAACATCAAGTTGAAATCACATCATTAAGAACCTCGAAATTTAGTTCAAATCAGTGAAAGAAACGAGAAATTTCTTACGTTGGGATATCGTATCTTTTAAATTATGCAAAACAAAATTTAGACTCATAATCTACATAAAAAATTAGCCCAAGGAAACTTGCTTTTTTCCTAGAATTTTTCAACATGATTTACTATTTTTATGAAATTATTTAAAAATCTAGTGAAATAGGGCTTACCGGCGTACTCGTCTCCGACCACCACTTCGTCGGAAATGCTTGATACGCCTCCCACCTTTAGCCACATCCAACCGTTCAATAGCGCAGATTAACCTTAACTTTCCCCGAACTCGCTGGTTTCAGAAATGAAGGAATATTGCTCGTGTGTTTCCCTATCCTGTGAGAAATGACTTTGTCTTCTCGTTGCTTTTTAACCCCCACTGCTGGACTCAAGCTGCCACCGAATAGAGAAGATTACAGAAGTGTAATACTCATTTTATTAATTTCACTTGTTACGTGTACAATGCAACATACGTCCTGTATACTGTTCTTAGCTTTAGTTAAATTATATAACGTTCCTGCATAAACGTACATCTTTGTTATATAGTAGATACCACCACTCAATTATTTACTTGTCCACTAATAATTATATACTTTGTAAATTAGATAGACTATCTTAATACCCCAATATATATGCATGTACCAGAAATCTATATTCAATTCCCAATAATTAACAATTTGAGTCACCTCCAATATCTCTCTTCACTGTCTCATAAAGTTTATCCTGAATTAGAGAACGTCAATTTAGGTCATAGATTTGAAGACTCAAAGCTACAAGATGTCACACAACTTACAGCTTATGCATTGTTTAATCTTTGAGAGCAGAAACTATATACTAGAATGTCGTTTTTTCTATCTCTTCACATATAATATGGTTATCCTAAATGAGCTTCCTAATAAGATAAGGTCAATAGCTATACTCATGAGTACATGAATCTATTTCAAAAAGGTTGGATGCAAATAAACTAATCCAGTGATCCATGTTTTAAGCCTACCAAGCCAACTCTACTTAAATAATCCCAAAATGCATACTAGACTTTTTAAGTTTTGTTACCTATTTTAAGAAATCAAGCCCAAAATTTGTATAGGATCTAAACCTAATATTTTAATATGACCAATTTAACCCCTTCAAATGCTTTATTTATGTCATGCTTCATAGCATGACCTGTTTGTTTCAAATGCATTTCTTGCCTTATGCAAAAAACTATGTTATGATGGAACATTTTATCATATATAATTTGGTGCACATTCTTAAGGATAAGAAGATCATTTTAGTATTTTTCTAGATACTTTTGCTTTATATAACAACAAGATTTTTATATTACCATTTAGATAGGATCAAATTATTAAGTTTTGTCACCTATCTTTAAGAATCTTTCTGTTTAATACCTCTCGTATTTTGCAAATTTTTTTTTTGTTTATTTTAGAATCAAAATAAGATATAGAAGTTTAAATTGAGAGGAAAATGATTTGTACCAAAGAAGTTTCAGACTGCACTTGTGGAACTTTGGCCCAACAATACTCCAGTACCACTACTAAGTACTAAATGGACTTTAATGCCCAAGTGGACATAGAGATGGAATCTTAAGATAAATCAATTAAAATTCAGCTATCTATATCTCCCTTTTCCAACATTATTGCAAAGTAAAGCATCCAGTTCCAAACTATCATTAAAAGCCTTGGAATATTATCAAGCATAAATACTCCATAATGTTCTTTTCGTTCTTCCACCAACTCCATTCGTACTCATAATTTTTGCACCAACTTTTTTTTTTGCCTGTACATTTTTTTTTTTTGAGAGATTCACTCCATACAAGAAAACAAATATAGGGAATTTTAGTTAATTTTGTATATTATAGAAATTTTAAATAATTCATTTTATAAAAAACATAAATATTAATTTAAAAGGCTTTTACTATATTTATCCTCTATTTCTAAGTGTTTTGATGGACAAATTGAATAAACATTTTCATTATTATAGTGGAAAAACAAAAAAGAAAAAGAAGGAGGAGGAGGAGGTTATCCACTAAAAAATATCCATGAATTTTCTCATCTTTACTTTTATCGAAATAAAAGTATACAAAGTATTTTTACTTTCGAATTTAAACAATTTAATACCTACAGTTTCATTCTTTAGAAATTTAGTTCCTAATATGTACATTGAAATAACGTATGACGTAATATCTCTATTAGACACTCAATTTTTAAATAATAAAAATTTAGGCACTAAATTATCTCAATCCAAAAATAAAGACACTTCATGTACTTTTATTCCCACTTTGTCTATCTTCTTTTTTTCTCCTTCCAATTACATGATTTAAGTTTCAAACCTTTTAATTTTACTTGCCTATGATTTTTCTTAGTTGCTTCTTTTGTGTTTATTTCACTTTGCTAACCTGTGTTATTATTTTTTCAATCACATAAAATTAATTAAATATAAAACTTTTAGACTTAGCTTGTTTCCATATTTTTTAGACTCTTTTTTTTTTTACTAGTTTAGTAAAATGTTTATGATGGAGTTAAAGCAATGTAATTAAAATTAATAATAACATGACTCAATAATAGGAGTAAACAGGTACAAGGTAAATAAAGTATGAAAGGCACTAGTTGTATCCTCCCTATAAGGTACAAGTTTCTAAATTTTAAAATTAAAACCTACCATGTAACACCTTAAAACCATACTATACCCTATAAAACCTACAAAATAAGGTACTATGTAAAACATGTAAATTTTATCTTTAATTCTATAAATTTCAAATTTACATGATATTGAAAAGTAATTATGTGTGATATTACAAGTTCTATATATACAAAACCTATCAAACTTATAGTAAAACCTATAAATTAAAAAAGTATAGTTTTTCCTCATTGTTTCACATTTATGTGATTTTACTACTTAGCAAATAAAAAAGAATAATGAGAAAGAATGGAAAACATGAAGTTTGAGAGGAAAATATGAAAGAATAAAGGAAAAAAATTAAAAACTTATAGTGGAAAATGCAATATTAGTTTTATCGTTCAAATGATTAACCTATGAGTCTAAATCTCTTTATTTTCTTTTTACTAAAATATTTATTAACCAAAAAATATAATGTTATTATTTATTTTTTATTTATTAATATTATTCAATAATTTTTATAAATCAGATATAAGGTACGATAGGCATAAGATACCTTAAAACTTGTCGAAACGGTACAATACTAAGCTTGAGCCCGAGCTCAATTCAAAATTTCAAAGCTCGAGCTCAACTCGAATTCAATTGACCCTAAAATTTTGAGCTTGAATTCAAGCTCAACTCAAAATTTAAAAACTTAAACTTAACTCAATTAAACTTGATTTATCTAAAAATATCTTTTCTTTTAATTGTAATAATATTAATATGTAAATTTAACTTGAATTCAATTAATATCAATACTCGACTCGAGTTCAATTAGACTTACAAATTAGTCTAAGTTAAACATTATAAAAATCGAGCTCAATTCAATTAGTTACTCTAGTAGCTCGAGTTCAAACTCAACTTGATTGTTTTTTAGTCAATCTTGAGTAAATATGAAGTTAAACTCGAGTAACTTGTAAACAATTTAACTCACTTACACTCTTGCTTTCAATACAAGTTGCAATATGAGTATAGGATAGGAAAACCTCATACTAATATATTTTACCATGTGAGAGTAAGTTTTAAAAAATCTATGCCTAAAATCTACCATGCGATTCTTAATAGTCAAGGAACTTACCTGATTGAGTAAAATCTAAGTAGGTACCTACCTAGTCAAGCAAAGTACAAGTAGGTATCTTATAAAATAAGGTTACCCAGTCACCCCACTTTGTATACTATAAAAGTGCAAAAAAGGAAAAAGAAAAGATAAAGAAAAATCTCTTGTTATATAAGTAAAAAAAAAAAAAAAAACAATAGAAATGTAAAGTGAAAATAAAAAAAAATGCAAAAGCCCATATTATATAACTAAAAGCAACAAGTAATACAAATATGCACAGTGATAAAATGTCAACATTGAAAGAAAAATAATACAAATATATAAAATAAAAAGAAAAGGTACACATTTAGTTTTTCTTTTTTTTTTATTTGAGTCCTTAATGATTTTTTTTCCTCTTATTGAACGCTTAATATTTTCAAACTTTTATGAAAATAAGACTTTTTCCAACTTTGGTAAATTTTTGGTCCATCATTAACACCTTTCAGCTTCTATTGATCCACATAATTAATGTAGCAAAATAATAATATTAAATATATTTAATTACGTAATATAATAATAAATGATATTTGATATACCTAATTACATAATATTAGAAACAAGAAAAAAAGGGTTAAAAGCAAACCTTAATAACATTAGCCAGTCATCCCCATCAGGGATGCCACTGGATGGGTCAATATAGGGTATTCAATCCGTTTAACCCGCTAATTATCTTATAGGGTATTACCCTATAGAATTTTGAAATGAGTTTGAGTATTACTTCAAATCTCTTTAAGGTTTTGGGTCGAGTTTTGGGTTTAAAAAAAAACCCAATAGGAAAACCAAACTCGCTAAAAAAATGCTGAATAATAATATTTTTAAACTCAAATTTTAAAAGTTAAAAACTATAACCTACTAACTTATCACATCATACTAAAAAAACTATTTTTTCATTTGATTTGCTAAAGTCCAAGAAACCCTAGTCATATTTCTATTGTCTAGTCTCACTATTCCTACTTCTTGGCCACATTTGCATCTCTCAATCTCATATCTTTTCTAAACTATTTTACCAATTTTCCCCCCTCTTTGTAGATATGAATATAATTGAGAATAAGGATGAGCTAAACATTAGTTAATTTTGATAAACGTTTAAGAAAATGATAGAATGAACTTTAATTAGTTTTTAAAATTTGGTGAATTATGTTATAAACTTATAGAAATATGTGATTGATGAGTTATTTAAACTGAAATTTGGATGAATGTCTATATAGTATATTGAACCCCCTATTACAATAACTTTCAAATGTGATTTAATAAAGTTCATTTCATTGAACTTCAAGTTTTTAAGTATAATTCAATAATATCTTTATGAGATTATTTTATGAAAATTACAATTATAGATAGTCATATTTAATATCGTTGTTCTCTTATAAACAATTTATGTCATCATATAACGTATTATCACTTTAATCTTATTATATGTTTCTATAAATGGTAAAAAGAAATTGCAAGAGTTTTGATAACACTTGATCTATTTATTTCACATGAAGTTAGTTTACATAGACTTTAGTAGTGGGTTAGCGAGTTAGGTCACGAGTTCATAATACTTATAATAGGGCAAGTTTTGGTATTAAATAAAAACCTCATAGGGTTTTTGGGTAGGTCATGGGTAGAGCCGAAAATGCAAGCCAAACAGATTGACCCACCCCAACCCACATTAGCCCGAGTGTTAAAGCAGGCTAGCCCTCACCTAATGTGGGCCAAAAAAACTAGCCCAACCTACTCCACAAGCCAACACCGGTTAGGCAAGCCAGCTTGCAAAGATCACGTAGTGATAGCTAAACATCCATCTATAAACAATATGTAAAATTCACTAGAAACGAGTTGATGATTATTTACACAAGCAACTCATTACATTTTAAAAGAAAAATATAATATTTCACCTTTCTTACCGAAGCTTGCCGCTACACTAGGAGTTGGCGTCAAATTGAAGTAGGAGACCGATGTGGTGAGTGGGAGTGTCGAATATGAGTAGGAGACCAAAATGACGATTGGCAAGTGAGAGCATCGGATCAAAGTAGGAGACTGGAGTGGCGAGTAGGATTGTCATCAAATTGGAGTTGTGACTGTGATCATCCATGTGAAAGAAGTGGTGAAGACTCACGAAAGGTTATGGCTATAGGCACGGGCCGCATGGTGAGAGGATAGACGAGGAGATTCTAGAGTGGAATGGAAATCAGATGAGTGGAGAGGATAGGGGAATAGAAGAGGGTTTGATTTCTGAATGTTTGATGACAATTAATGAGTGAGAGTGGTGATGATGAGTAGTGTAGAGGAGGGCAAAGGTTTTTTGGTTTTTTTCCTGGTTTTCTTTTTTCTTCTTTATGGTTTTGTAGCTTTGTAGCTCTATTATGTATGTGTTCCTTTTCTTATAGTCCTGTTCATGTCCTATTTGTTTCTATCAATTTTTTTTTTTTAAATCCAATAAGCCAACATGGGCCAACCTGCCCCGCATTGGGTTAGCTCGCGAATCACGCAAGGCGAGCAAAAAAGCCTGCAATTTATGCAGGCTTTATTTTTCTAACTTAACTTGCAAAAAAATGCGGGTTCGATGAGCCAGCTCACCCCTCGTTCCTAGCTCTAATCATGGGTAGCCTTACAGTATAGTAAGTTAGGTTCGAGTTTTATAAAACCATTTCCAAACACGACCCAATGGCATCCTTAATCCCAATATCAATTAGAAGCCCACACAAGTTAAGAATAAACTGAAAATTCAACACATCTTATTATAAAATTTTATAATTATTAATGATTCAACTAAGAAAATAAATAAATAAAATATTAAGGATACAATTAGAAAAAGGTTGAAAACCCAATATACACTTTTGCGGTTGTTTAAAGGGGGAAGAAAAAAGAAAAAAGAAAAAGAAAAAACATCCTCGCACACAAATTTAAATGAGGTGGGTATAGACAGCCCACTAAGAGCGAAGATTTCGATGTTGGCCCATACTAAGATTTCAGATTGGATTTCAATTTCGTCTTATCAATTCTTCAATTTCATTTTCATGGTTTCGATGAATGGCAAAGTGAACTGTGACATCAAAAGCACACGCACTGTTTTTTGGTTTGGTCTGGTTTAATTTGGCTATTCCTGTCGTCGATATCCAGGTCTCTCTCTTCCCCTCTCTAGTAAAGTATTTATTTGATCCTTAATAATCCAACGTGAATATCTCTGATTGAATGATACCCATTATATGTATTTAATTAGGTGTTTCACTTTCATTCTAATGTATGTTGAAAAAACTATGTTTTGTAAATAAATATTTGGCTTTAGCTATGTTAATCACTAAAGACTTGATCTTTTCTTTTGTTAATGGATGGATAACCCCAGAAATAGTTGGACCGATTACCTTTTAAATCCAGTTAAAGGGATTTATGTAGCTGAAGAACTGACCTTCCTATTATTTGAATTGGATTAGGAGTTGTAATTCGTATTTGTTTTTCTTTTCTTAGGGTTGTGGGGGGGTGGGTTGGGCGGCGCGGTGGCATCGGCTACTATGACCTACTTCCGAGCACATAAACCACCGACAAAACCCATGTACTGATTCGGAATATTTTGCACTGTGTAGCAGTCTTTAGAAGTGTCTTGTGGGATGGCCGCTGTTCGTGTTAGTTTTCTTTTTCTTTGGTTTGTTGCTGCCAACTGTATGTTATAAGGGGTAGGAGGAAGGAATTTGACCCATCCCGATTCTGTTAATACTAACTGGTTTACAAGGTCTTGGTGTTAGTGGATCATGTTTTTTTTTTGGGTTTCAAATCTGTTTAAGTTTTATAATACATCACATATAACTACTTCATACTATCGTCTTGAGTTGTGTCCCGTTTATGTTGTATTTAGGTTTGTGTTCATGCTCTTGCTATTAAGAGATGTTTAAGCCTAATTATTCTTGGTTTAACAACTAGCAATTTCTCTTTTGTCTTTCTTATCTGTTTTACATGTCTTTTTTGGCAAGTAAATATAACCCAATGTTTGTTATTGGAGAAGTACATGATTTCATTCGAAAAGTTTCCATATTTGTGTTAAATACTTGATAAATTATGCTTACTATATAGGGTTGACTGATAAGTTAACTAGTTGATGTTTCATTTGATGGATTTGGGTGTCGAATTATTTGTGATTTAGGGGTTAAATAAATGGGCAATGCGTCGTCAGTGTTAACTCAGTATGATATTGAAGAAGTTCAAGAACACTGCAATCATCTATGTAAGAATTCTCTCTTTAGCTAGGTTTTAATTTTAGTGTCTTGGTTTATTGGCTATTAAGTAAAGAATAGATCCTAAACAATATGTACAAGCTTTTATACAGGATGACAGGAGGTCAATCCTGCATCAATTTTTTTAATTGATGGGCTTCAAATTTTTTTTTTTTTTTGGTTTGATGTGCTTTAGCATCAAATTTGAACAGCTCTGCATTTGATGCATCTTCTTTTGGTTGTCTAATACAGTTTCTCAACAAGAGATAGTTTCACTATATGAGAGGTTCTGCCAACTTGATCGGAATGCGAAAGGTTTCATCTCTGCTGATGAAATCTTGTCAGTCCCGGAGTTTGCAATGAATCCTCTTTCTCAGGTATTATTAAATTTGAATTTCTTAGTGTTGGTGAATACCTTAGGTGATAAGCTTCAAGTTTAGAATTTACATGAAGGTTTTAGAGTTTCAACTTTTTATCTTTTGGATTGATGCAGAGATTGCTAAAGATGGTGGACGGTTTGAATTTCAAGGACTTTGTAGCATTCTTGTCTGCTTTTAGTTCAAAGGCTAGTGCACAAGATAAAATCGAGCGTAAGCTTGCTTCCCCTTATAGAAATTAGATTTTTCCTTTCCCAGTTTGAGGATCTTTACATTTATCAAGTTAGTCGTCTGAATTAAGGTCAGGAGGAAGTGCTAGGAATTCTAAAGTGTGTATCTCCGGTTAGAATTGTGAGGGCTGTTTCAGACAAGGACATTGCCAAGATACATATTTAAGTTGTGGGAAAAATCATCAATGCCAAACTCACCGGCAAAATAAGTTGGTTTTTTTTTTGGGGAAAATAAGTTAGTTGAGTTGCTTTAATATGGAACATAAAAGTTCTCGGGGATGACTTTGACATTTACATGGTGATACATGTCTATAGAGTGTATTTTGCTTTTTATGATTTAACAGTGCCTATTCAGTTGATGTATGAACATCCACATCACATTTGCATTTTTCCATCAAAGAAGATACCAGCCTTTAAATTCTGGCAAGTTAACTCAATGGTGATGTAAGTAATAAAGTCACACAGAGTACTAATTGACAAGTGAGTTTATGGGCTAAACTTAATTAAGCCAAATCAGATTCCTATGGTAAGGGGCAGTTGAGAAGGTTGTTCATGAAATCCCTCATGCATCAGAAGATGCTGATGAGCTGATATTGAAGAGATATAACATTACAATTTCGTTCTTGCAGTTATATTCAAGGTATATGATACAGACTGCAATGGGAAGGTGTCTTTCCATGACATATTGGAAGTACTGCATGATTTATCTGGCCCATTTATGTCAGATGAACAAAGAGAGGTAATACTTACTATTAGAACTTCTTCTCTTTCCATACTCAGGTTTTTAAATGTAGCTGCAGGAAATATCTTTCTTATTATTTGGTTTCACCATTATATCATTGGACAGCAAGAAACTTGAAATACAGTGCTAAAAAAATGTAGGAGAGGCTGCTTCAGGGAATCTATTTATGCATCATCAAATGATTGCCTTTTCTTTTCAAGTCATGAAGGCAATGCCTTCTTCCAACTATATGTGAGGCAGCATCTGATAAAACAGCTATTCACTGACGATCCCCATTCCATTTTTCCTTTTCTTTTCCCTGTAGCATGTCTTGATCCAGGTTTTAAAAGAAGCTGGCTATACAAAGGAGTCCCATTTATTATTGGATGACTTCATCAAGGTATAGAGATTGTTGTTATTTCAGCTTTGCTTTGCTGAGAATTAAACATTTAACTTGGTGATCTACATACTTCTCTAGTAATTTGATTGCTTAGGAACTGTCTTTGATACTACAAGGAGACTCAAAAAGTTTTTTGAAGAACGTAATAATAACTCTCTCTACTCATCCATGTTGGATATAGAAAATGAGCTTGTGTATGCAGCTTGATAGTGTTAAGTAAAAAGAATGAGAAGTCCACAATTTCGCTTGCTTAAAATGTCATAATATGTTATAGTTGATATTTGCAAGTTTGGCCATCCTTGTTTAATGAAACAACCGATTTCACTTACTGAAAAATATTGAGAATCACAATTGCTCAAAAGTGTCTCCATCTTTTATTACGCAGGTTCTCGGAAGCGCTGATCTTAAAATGGAGGTTGAGATCCCTGTCGACTAAGCTGTGTTGAATTCTCTTACCTAAGTTGAATATTAGGAGGTGGGTTGCTTAGATAGGCCTTGGTGGAAGAGTTGTGGTTGAACTTGGAAGATGTATTCTTTTTGCCGACTCTTGTTAATTTATGGCATGTACCATCATAATATCTGAACGTTCTGTAAATAATTCCCTGTTGTAATTTCTTCACAACCATTCAAGGCATAGCCATCTGGTACAAAAAGCTAAGAACAGTAGAGAGCTTTGTTTGGGGCAGGAATAAGGGATAAGACATCACAAGGTTTAAGAGAGAAAGACATGCATTCTGTTTTTGACTGTCAAAATCAATATACAAGTTTGACTCTTTGACTCCAATCCATTCTTTATAAAAGAAATGGTTCGCTCAATCCTTTATGGCACTGCTCCTCTATTGAGATGAAACACGTCCGATCTTCTCTCCAATTACAGAATGTAATTGATTAGTAAAAAATCCTCGAGGACCTCAATACAAAGTTAAGTTGCTCGAGTGCAAAGAACCGAGTAATAGATTCTGAGATGATTCATCTCTTCTTAAGGTTAATCCCGCTTAACAAGCAATCGAAAAAGAAACCAAGGGACCGTAGTAAGAGCATCGAAAAAAATATGGCAAGTGATGCAAACGCTTTAAAAACTATTGATTACAACAAATTTATAGTGTATGCTTTCAATTTTTTTTTTTTCACTTTTAAAAATATATATATAACCATGGAAAATCATCATTTATAGTGAATCTTATGAATGAAGGTTTAAATTACAGTTTAGAATATATATATATATATATAGAGAGAGAGAGAGAGAGAGAGAGAGAGAGGGTGGGGGGCAAAAATGAGATCACAATTTAAAAATTCACAAATTTTATCTGCTTTAGGATATATTTGTGATTATCACAGAAAATAATCACTCGAGCCATAAACAAATCTTGCAACAATTGAAAACAGCATCAAAATTTGCGAACTTACCCCTACTTTTCAAAACTATCTATTCACTAAAAAGGATAGGAATTAGTTGAAGAATGAAGCCATGTCAGTATATCTGAAAATGCTATTAAAATTTGAATTAAATAAACATCAGCAAATAAATTCCCTCCTTAAACCATTTTCAAAAGTCTAGAATTTTTACTCTAATGTATATGCAGGAGCAAGTACTTCTTTCACTTCTTCTTTTTAGAGGGAGGTTGATCTTGTTCCTCCTCATCTTCATCGTCATCGTCGTCATCGTCGTCATCATCATCTTCATCACCGTCATCATCTTCATCATCATCGTCATCATCCTCTTCATCACTTCCACCATCTTCATCGACTTCACTGTCCTCATCTGAATCATCATCATCATCACTGTCCTCTTCTTCAGAGAGATCATCGTCATCATCGTCACCATCTTCATCATGGTCATTTGACCCAACTTCATCTTCAGCTTCAGCAGTATCCTTGTTCTCTGGAAGTGACTCTTTTACTCTGCCAAGTTGAGCTATTAAGGCTCTAGAGCAGACAGACATTTTTTAAACTATATTAATTTCCACTATTGAAGCAACAAGATATCACAAGCAACTGAAGACAACAGGATTTCCAACCTCCATTTGGCAAGATCTCCATTCACAAAGGTATAATCAGCAGCAGCCTTTGATCCAATCTGAAGTGAAAGAAAAAGTTTTGAACTAACATGATTTCATTAGATTGAAAATTCCAAACAAGCAAATGTTCCTATCCAGAACAATCATAGTGTTATATAATCAGAACCTGAATCATTCAAAGAGAATTATCACAAATGTTGCTGCTTAGTGTGAATGTGTAAGAGAAACAAAATATCCCAGTTTCTAAATGGTCTTACTGTTGATGTCCCCTCCAATAAAATGTTATCATGCATGAGGAAAAAATAATTAGAAAAAAAAAGGTGGAGGGGCAGCATGTGGAAGGGACAGATGGGGATCCATTTGGGACAAGAAAATTTGGTCCATGTAAAAGAGGAAAAAAAACATTCTTTAGATTGCACTTTTTTGAGTTTGGAGAAGATTCAATGTTTTTATCAGCTACTTACCAAAAGAAAATAGTTCTAATCAGCTTCTTTCTCATGTAAGAAACACTGTTAGCAGTTCAGCATACCAAAAATGCCAAAGAGAACACAATTTCTAATTCTTTCTAACTGTTGACACTTTGAATGACAAAGTTTGATACATGAGGTGAGGACTGAAGATGAACAAGATCTGTGACCTCATCATATCATTAAGCTCCTTACTAACCTTGGCCAAGGATATCAATGTTATGAATTATACAGAAACCACCAAATGAAACCTGTGATCTATAAATGTGCTTGCTTTCTTCTCTTATTCAGACAGATCAGACTAAAAAGAATGCTAATTTGAAGAGGATAATAAAAGAGAAACCTAATGGCCTAATATGTTACATGATTTTCACTGTTCTTTTGCCACTTTAAATAGCTCAAGAATCAAATTTACAAAATGATCTCCAAATGATCACCTAGGAAAATAATATCCTAGAGCCAAAGAAACACTTGAAACTGCATAGGATGTAGAAAAATAATTAAAGGGAAGTAGAACACTGGAAGAACCTTATTCCTTTTGTTGTTTGGCAAATTAGGTCAAAAGCAAGGTGAAAAGATATGAATGGTGTGCATACATTTCACAAAATGACATGATTTCTGTAATTTTATTATGTCTATACAACCTAATGTTGTTAGTTACTAAATAATAAGATTGAAATCCCAACCAAAAAAGGGCTAACGGGTCTAAGGGGGTAGAAGCCTAGGAGGTGATGGTAGTAGCCAGTGACTGCTGTGATAGTTAATGTTCGAATTAAAAGGACTAACAGAACCAGTTTCCAAACTAGATAAATAATTAATCTTAGACACAAAAGGTAGTGAACAACAAATCAAAAGAGAGAAGTTACACAAAAGGAAAGAATAATCAAGAATAAATAATTTCTAAACTCATTAAGGAGCAACTAAACTACCTACACTAAATGAATTGCAAATAATACAAGAACTTGTCCAAGCACTGATTTTGCTTTTCCAGTCTCCTAAACACCATGTTGGAAACCGGCAATAACTAATGCACAGATACTCCATTGTGGACAAAGTTTTTTTTGTCCCCAATTGGTGTCTGTTTGTGCCCCACCAATTATATATTGCCATGCATGATGAATATTCAAGAAGAGGCTCACTTTTTGCCTTTTTTTAATACCAGGCAAGATGCAATTGAAGGGACATTGATGAAGATATCGCGTAGAGAGAGGAAACCCTATCCTTCGTTTGTAGTATCAAATTCCAGCATGGTACTGAATTACAGGATTCAAAAATTGATGTTATTTTATTATTCCACATGTCCACAAATTATAAAACCATGCCGAATCATATTGACCTAACAAGGAGCACCTCCCAAAAAAAGTGGCTCTATCAACCAAGGAAAAAAATCGCCAAAGAGTTACCCCTTGTGACTTATTGTTCTTATCCTATTCAACCCATCAAATAAACCCAACTCCCTCAACATAAAACATTTAATGTGAGAAATATACCACCATAGACTCTTTCTTAACAAATGACACAACACCTACCATAAACAGGGTCTCTTTCAGCCAAGGATCAAATTGGATAAAAGTTACCAATCATGGCTTACTGTTCTTATCCTAATCAATCCATCAAATAAACATGCCTCACTCAACATTCAACATCTGATGTAAGACTAATACATCACCAAAGAGTCTTTCCTATATCGTAACACCTGCCAAAAAAAGAGGTCCCTTTCAATCGAGGAATAGAATGGATAAAGTTACCATTCGTAGCACACTGTTCTTATCCTGATCGACCCATCAAATAAATACGCCTCATTCAAGATACAAAATCTGATGTGAGACTAATATGACATCGAAGTATCTTTCCTAACAAATAACCCCTGCCAAAAAAAAGAGGCCACTTTGGACTGAGGAATGGAATGGACAAGGTTACCAATCATGGCTTACAGTTCTTATCCTATTAAACCCATCATATAAACACACCTCACTCAACAGACAACGTCCAATGTTTCCTAATAAATATCACCTGACAAAAGAAAAGGGTCTCTTCCGACCGAGGAACAGGTTGGTCAAAAGTTACTAATCACGGCCTACTGTCCTTAATCTACATGACCCACCAATTTAACACGCCACATTCATCATACGACGTCGATATGAGATTATTGCACCACCATCTCTTTGCCAACAAATAACACCTGCCAAAGAGAGGGTCTCCATCGACCGAGGAACAGAATGAACAAAAGCAGCCGATCACAACATACTTTTATTATTCTACAAAAACCATCAGATAAACACGGAGTCAACGTCCAACGCTGGACCAAATATCCCTCCAAGGTCTACCCTGTTGAGAAGTATCCAAAATACAGGTTTCTTAAAAGTCCAAACTGAAACCGAACAATAAATAACCTAATCATGTGGAAGAAAACAAGTCAAGACATAAACTTTAAGCATATAGAGGAAGATACACAAGAAACAAAATAATGGGTGCGAAAGACCATACCAAAAGGAGAAGCAAATAAGTAGATCTTTGAGCAAACTCAACCATGAAACACTCCATAAATGCAAGTAACAGAATCCCATGGGGACTATTATAAGAACAAGTCATGGTAGTGCAGAGCTTCATTTTTTTAGAGTAATATACAGTTATGAGGAGGAGAGAAGGACAGGAGAGGGAGGGTTTTTGGTTGAGTGGAGGATTGAGCAGTAAAGTGAAGTGGAATAACAGTTTCAAGGACGGGGTGTTTGAGGAAGAGAAGACATGGGTTAGGGTTTTCGGTTGGAAGTGAAGTGAATACGAAAAGTCATTTACTTATGTGTCTTCCGACAGATTTGGAAAGTACATATCACTTTTGCCTTGTAGGATGAGTGCTTTCACGTGTGGGCCAGATTTTATGATAGGATTTAACGCATTAATTGTCCCTTAAAACCATATCTTTTATTTTATTTAGGAGAAAGTAAATTTTTTCTTTTCTTTTTTTTTTCCCCAAAGAGAAAGAAAATATTTAGCTTTATCTTTTGCCCAATTTCCAATTTGATGACATTTGTCTACTTTTTTATTTAATTTTTAAATTTTTTTATAATTTGAATTTTTATGTTTTTAAAATTTTATAAAAATAAATTTTTAATTAACTATATTAAATTTTATATATATCTTAAACACACATTAGCTCCCGATTAACCTTGAATTAGTTATCCAAGATAAGTAAAGTACTCACAAATTTTTCCAACTATTTTTCTTAATTTTAATAATTTTAAAATTTTTATTATTTATTATATTATATAAATAAATATATTTAATATTATCACTTTTTCAAGTTGATTATTATAAAAAAAAAATTGAAGAAAGTCCTTCTATCAAGTTGATAAGTATTAGGAATTAATGAAAAACCTAATATATTTGATGAAAGTCTTTTTTTTTTTTTTTGTAAAATTTTGAAAACATTAAGGATTCAAATAAAAAAATATTAAGAACTCAAATAAAAAAGTAAGTAAATATTAAGAACTAAAAATGTAAGTTTGTCCTTCTTTTTTTTCCATCAAAACCCTCAATATTATCTAACATTTAAAATAATAAGATTACTACTACATTAAATTTTCCATCCAATCTTAATATGCATCATATCTTGTTTAGTCTTTAAGATTGCAAGCCAAGGCAATTGAGAATTGCACAATTTTTCATAGCCCTTTCTCTATATTTTTTTACTATATAATGTAATTAAATGTATTTACTATTAATATCTTATTAATTAATTATTATAGAGGAATTTAAAGCTAACACATGTCTGGAATGAACAAAAAATTTAACAAAATTAATAAAAGTACTATTTTGTGAGTTAAGCAAAAAAAAACGAATACTTAAATAAAAAATAATAATAGTAAATAAACACTAAGAACTAGATATATATTGTTCCCTATTTATCTAAATCAAAAAAGTGAAAAGGTCTTTACTATTATTGAAATAATCAACTAGATAACCATCATTCTCTATGTCCTAATTTTCTTTTTCTTTTCTTTTTTTTCCTTTTGCTTCTATAATTCATCTTTTTCCATTAAATGCGCTGTTTTTTTGTACAATCATTTTTTTTTTATTATTATTTTTGAAGCAGAGTATATGTATACATCATCAAATATTATTTAAGGGGGCGATGGAGAGTTTTGAAGTAATAAGCAAAATTATTAAACTAACTCTCTCCCCTTAAAGGAAAATAAGCTAGTGTAGGTATGTGTGTGGTTACAAAATTAATAGAGAGGGCAGTGGTTTTCTTTTCTTTTCCTTTTTTTTCCCCAAGAAGCAACATATTTATTATATTATGAGTATGTTATGTTTAAATAAGTCATTTAATTATATCAAACTTAGACTAAAATAGCTTTCAATTTTCTTGTTTGAGGCACACAGGTTCTTGTCCCACAAATAAAATATAAAAACCACAATCAGATCTATAAATCATTGCTTTAGATTTGATGTGATTTTAGTAAAACTCATCTAGTTATTATATATATATATATATATAGTTAAAAGGAAACACCATTTATATTCGGAGAAAATTTTACTCAACTCATGTTTTTCCAATGAGTAGACTCTCAATATGGGTTGCCATTGGGGATTCCTTTTAATATTTAGATTCATAAATATGGTTTTCAAGATTATTTTTTTATATTACGATATATACAATTTTAATTTTAATAAAAAAAAATCAAATTACAATAGAAAGACATTATTAGTTAGCCCTTCAATAATTCAGCATACGGTGTCATTAATGAATATATCGAGAAATTTGTTGAATTTACCGAAAAAGAAATATAAAAATTTTTAAACACTAATCGCATATTTTATAAGTAACCTAGGTCCATAAAAATTATATATAAACCATTATATGTGCTGATTTTTCCGAAGCCGGGATGGGTTATCAATTATAAATATTAATATTACATACGATGTGCATATACAAAAATTGTTATTTGCAAAATCTCTACTGTGGGTTTTGGTATATGCTGACTTCTCCATTGGGCCAAAAGATATCAAGTCACTGTTCTATAAAGCTGTTGGTGCTTTTCATGGAGTATTGCATCATGATTGGGATACAAACGAATTAAATTTACTTATAAGTATCGAGATAGGAAGAATTTAAATGAAGTATAAATGATGATGGCAAATAAAAAAAAAAATGGTTA
The DNA here is from genome assembly GCA_037954665.1 of Laguncularia racemosa. NCBI lineage: Eukaryota > Viridiplantae > Streptophyta > Magnoliopsida > Myrtales > Combretaceae > Laguncularia > Laguncularia racemosa. The sequence goes on along the minus strand of JBBMOL010000030.1, from coordinate 3,439,618 downwards.
AGTGATATGCATTCATAATAGTGATTATAAACTCAAAAGAGCTTGCTTGAAGGTTTAGCCACCTACAAGACAATGAAGTCGGTCGGTCGGACGGATCTGTAGATGATAATTTGCAAATACGATAATGCAATAGATAAATGTTATCTTATTTCATGTATATTAAACAATAAGGCTGGGTAGAAATGAATTTGAATTCCCTTCATTTTCCCAGTAAAATAGTTGGGGGGGGAGGGGTGGGAAAGCAAATTAACATTGTGTATGTATGGTTGTAAGATGAAAAGAAAAACCACATTTAATTCTCTTATTATTATTTTCTCAAGTAGCGTTCAGTTGTTATAATTTAAAAGAAATAGTTTAGGTAAAATATCTTATATGAATCATAAGTATTTAGTTAGACAAAAGGAACCTTTAAAAAAAATTATATCATCTGATCTTGCCCATGATGAAACAAGAATATTCTGAGGGGAAAATAAAATAAAACAATACTCTCTATTTCTGAAAGGATGCATACATTACACTCGATATAAAAGAAACATGTTATTCTATGTTCATTATATTATGCTATTTCACTAATCAAACGCTATCTCAATATTGGATGCCGCAATACGCGTCATATTCACACAAAGGCATATTATATAACACAAGATACACGTTCACATATGATCATTGATTAGTATAAAATTATTAGAAGGAACTCCTCTTTTTTTTTTTCAAGTGATCGAGCCTACTCAAGCCAAGCTCAATCACTTTACATCCTATTAAGCATAGAATTTTTTAGTTGAGCTTCAACTCGAGCTCAATACTATTAAACCTCATATGGTTCCTTTACATCCTCAGTTTCTACAAGCAACCTTCGTACCCTCCTCCGCAAGGAGAGAGTCACTGCCTGCTCAAACATCAATAATGTATATAACATTTTCAGTTCGAGTTACAAGAGCTACCGTACCTTCAACAACAAAGAGGACCGATGCTCAGATTTCAATTTGTAAGGAGAAACCTTTTGGCAATCACTTAAGCATATTGAAAATTTTATCTCGAAGTAACACTTGCCCCGTTCTATGCCTCCATTGTATCCATTTGAAGAGGTATTTACTGCTTATTTAGCAAACATGCTTTAAATCCCTTCTCAATCTCCTCTTTGTTCAAATTCTTCCCAATGAATACAATCTTATTTTCTCTTGGTTCGTCTTGGCCCCAAAGCCTATCTGGTGAGCCTTGGAATATATCATGAACTCCCTAAAACAATAAAAAATATGATATATTGGAGGAAAATCTTGAAGAGTTGGATATATAATGCTAAAACGATATGCTGTGTATCTTTCAAGCAAAAATCACAACTAAATGGCAAAAAATGGCAGCTGTTATGCCTTTATAAGCAACAAGAGAGGAGCATGATAAGAAAGCACACTTTCTTGCTATGATTAAATATTTTAAGGAAACAATTAAGACACCCACTAAAGAAACTTTTCATCTTTCTATGCACTTTCTTTTCTTTTCTTTTCTTTTCTTTTATAAAGTGTTATCAATGATAGAAAGCACGAAAAAGTTTACTTTTCAGGTCCTTAGCACTTGGCAGGTATTGCACTTGTGGCACTTTATGAACTGACTAATTCAATGTCAAACTCAGGATTTCAAAACTGTCCAATGTTGCCCTTAAAAACTTTCAAGCGGTTATAACAGACACCAAACTCACATAAAACCTGCAGATTCTTAAAATTTCAATGAAATCCAGAGAGTTAATCAAATGGCTGTTATTGATCAAATGACATGGTACATATATAATTAAATCATCACAACAACTTATTACTGATCTTAGCCTAATTGCAAATACGGCATAACAGTTTTTACGAATATATTATGTAAGTTGAGGGCTACATCAAACAATTTTAAAACTTAAAAAGAAGTATTGAACCCATCAATCCAGAAAGTGCCACATTGCAGAATCATGAATACTTGAGGGGCATTTTTATGCATTGGGCAACTGGTTAGAATAATCTAAGTATCCTATTGGCAGTATTTGATCATTTATGTAGCGTTTTCTCCGCAAGACTAGTTTCTCTATGGACCAAAAAAAGTAGGACCAGTCTCGTAGAAGGTACTTGATTCATATAAAGGGACGTGCCAAATGATCAGAAAGAACACTCACCTGAAATACAAATCTCTCATTCATTCCTTCCACTGAGAGAAGACCTTTCATCCGATATATATCCTCACTACGCTCCAATAACAATGTGCCAAGCCATATGTTAGCCTGAAAAGTACAAGGTTGGCTAAAGCTCATTGATAGATGGTATGGAAGTTTGATATTATACAAATTAAAGAGAGATTTAGAAAAAAAAAACCAACCTTCTCAAGATCCAAGTTCCCTTCACAAACTATGCTGACAGAGGAAACACCAGGATCATGAGAGTGATTATGGGCATGATGATCATGATGATCTGTTGCCATTTCAGAAAGTATTGAATACCCATGCAATAAGCAGCAAGTTACACAGGATTAGTGCTTACAGATGTTTAAACCAAGTAAACAACCCAAGGTAATCACACAAAAGATCTAAAGCATAAAAATTCGCAGTGGCCTACCGGACTGTAAGAGCAAATATGAGTTGATTGCAGTAACAATTGACATCCTTTTTGAATTATTTTCTGAAGCTAACAAGGAGTGCATGTAGATAGTACACATTTCCTATCTCATAAAAAGTGCTTTTCTTTCCTGCATAGTGATTTTCAGCTAAATTTTTATGTGGAATTGCCAGAAGCTTATATAGATGTTCTCAAGAAATTCACCCTAGGTCCCAAATATAGCGTGGCAAAGAGCATTATTTAGAAAGTTCCTTGCATGTGATAGTATGAACTAAGAAAACACATGGTGTCTATCTAAACAGTGCCAGCTTATCACTCTTGACAGACAACATATAATCAAAATAAACCATAAAACTGCCATTTAAGAAGGCTTCAGTCATTGCAAGCATCATGAGATTCACCTTAATGCCCAAGCATAACATAAATAAAGTATCTAAAGAAATCATAGATGGAAAGATAAAGAAATTACCATGCCCATGATCATGTTCATGTTCATGATGATGATGGTGATCGTGGTCATGACTGTGATGATGCTCATGGCCATGGTCATGGTCTTCCTTTGCATCCACAGAACTCTCAATCCTGAAAAGACCTGACAGAATTTAATATAAACCCCAGAAGTTGCAGACTAATTCAGGCAGGAATAAATACCCAAACAATTTGGTAAGTCAATAAACAACCTTTTTTGGGATAACGTCATATTTTTTTCATATTTTCATTAAAAGAAAGGAAGTAACACCCACTATACAAAAGAAGGTGCAACACTTACACAAAACATAAATTATTGATCAAAGCACTGAGGAAAACAAGAAGATACCCAGATGAATAAAATGGCAATAATCACAATAAACAACTTTTTTTCCAGTGGGATAAGAAACAATGATGGATTGCTTCATGCTATGGCCTGTGCATTGTAGGGTAACTTGCAAAAACACCATTTCAAGAAACAAAACTTAGACAGGAGACTCAGGCCCCTTTATCAAGTCTTGTGATGCAGAGCAATACTATCTAAAAAATCTCCCAGAATTGATATAAATAAGAAATGTAAACCAATGGAATAATCAGAAAAACTTCTCCAAACAATTGCTTTCTATCTAGTAATGGAGAACTTTCAGTTGAAATTCCACATTTAGTTTAAAATAACCTAGAATAGATGAATTAAGTCATCAATTTTACATTTTAGGATCATATTCATGCATTCACTGAAAAGATCAAAACCAACACTTTGTGGCAGTGAAATCTCCAATCCTTTTCCTTTCTCCACATAAAAGAAATGCACAAGCAGAGATAGCACAAGCATTCAATGAAAAGAAGAGTTTTGAGTTTCAAGGCAATTCAAAACATAGAAAGGAAAAAATACCTGTCCAAATCAAAACCTCCAATGCCAAGAACATAATCCAAATTAACATTTCCAAATTCCGTTCGTTTCAATTGAGCCATGCGATTTATGTTCTGTTTCAATTGACACCAATAATCAAACTCTTAAATGATTCACTACTATAAAAAGACAAATATTTGGAAAATTATAAAACGAGAGAACAGACCCTTATTCGCTGGACCAAAGTTGCTATTTCAGGTTCACCAACAAGATCAGCCTGGCCAGCATGGATAGCACTATCAATCAGAGATTAATACAATAAAGTGACATGAAAGTAGTAATCTATATTCAAACACAAAAAGGATATATCTAATTCCACTAGAATTTTCAAAGATATGTCTAATTCACTAAAGGCACACAATGAAAGTTAAAAAGCATTGAGAATTTAGCCCAATCGTTCAAAGAGGTGAAATAAAAACTAAGATGGATAATTTAACCAAAAAAGGAATACAGTGGATTTAAATCGAGATCCCACAGCACAGAGCAGTTACTTCCTTTATTTACTATAGCAGTCATAGGTACCTTATTAACTATAATACGATCCGCATAAGCTATTTGTTCGACTGCTTCATTAACCACTCCTTTAGGCTTAACCTCATCAAGGTGAAAACTAGCATGTTTAGCATCAACCAAGGTAACAACACCATCCAATTTGACATCGTTGAAAACCTGATCTTCAGCATAAAATGTTTGGATAATTGGTGCTGGATTTGCCAATCCTGCAGAATTGCAATTACAATTTGTTTGGTATTGCAACAAAATTAATATACCAGAATTAGCTTCAAAATCTAACTTCACGTGCATATAACAACTTTATGCCACCTATATTTTGTAGTATCAAAAAAGAAATTTACATTGCAGGCCCAAAAAAAAAAAAAAAACAGAAAAACAGCTAAGAGATCCAGTTAAAGCTAAAAAAAAGGTCTCCACAGTATGTATGTTTTTAATACCTGTAGTCTCTATCACAATATGGTCAAATTTTCCTTTTTTCTTGTTCACCAATTCGGCAATCATCCTTACTAAGTCACCCCTTACTGTGCAGCAGAGACACCCATTGTTAAGCATAACTATATCTTCAGCACCAGTAGTTTTTGCAGCTACAAGAGAGCCATCTATATCTACTTCACCATACTGCAGCCCAATGAAGAGAATCAAAAAGGTTATCAAAAGCAGTGTTATTAGAACCAGACCAGGGTTTGACCCAGACAAGGCTAAGGGTCAAGGGTCAGTCAAGGGTCAAGGGGTTCAACCAGGGTTGATAACTATTTTAAGATATTAGCTATATAAGCACATACTTATAATTTTGCAAATTATTCTTGTTAAGGTAAATTAGCCATTATTAATAGTTATATATCTTGTAACTATTTGATTAAATTGTGTTTTGCAAATAATAAAAAACTAGTCTACATTATAGATTCAAAAGTAATTGGATGAGAATTATTTGAAGTTAACTCCAATAATTTTGCAACACCAAAGTACAGTAACTAACCTGTAATACATTACCTTAAAGAGAAGACAAAAAACATTACCTCATTCTCAATAACTGCTATACGTTTTCCATGATCAGCAGTCAGTATATGGTTTAACAGAGTCGTCTGTCCACCAAAAAAATGCAGTCCATCAGAACTTTTATTCAGATATCAGAAGAGTAGCAAGTGGCATTCAATTGCAGAAGTAACATGGAGATAATATAAATATAACTGCTGTCCCAATTCAACAATACAGATCCAATCTCATCAAACCACAGATAAAATTGGAGGCTCACCAAGCAACTTAAACTTAACAAAAACTCAGTAATGAAACCATTTCATTTTTCTAATTACATTCCAAAGTACATCTAATTGAGCAAGCACAGTAAAGACAGGACTTGTTCAAAACTCAGGAATAGTTAAGCTTCTTTACTCCCCAGCAAAACTACTCTGAAAAAGACAATCTGCTCTGTATGCTTGTAACTTTTCCCTCCGTTTGCTTGAGCCTCAAATTCTCATCATCAAATTCACAACTTTCTTTTAAAAATTGTTAGAATTGAAATAGAAAAAGAACCTAGAGGGTTACTAAAGGAAAAGAAAAGGGAGATTAGAGTAGGTAGACTCTAACTCCCTATACTAGGTAGCTAATCAAATTCATAACTTAACTAGATACAAAATCATTCTACAGCTCCAATAATAGCTCTTACAATGAATCCAACAAAACAAACCATCTCATCTAGTGTACAACTCAAAATACATCAACAGATATACACATTCCAATGGCATACAAACAAAAGGTGGCCATCAATTGCACATCAGACCCAAATGACAATATCTAATACATTTATTTAAAGAGAGAGACAGAGAGAGATAACAGAAAAGAAACTAGCATTGCAGGTAGCAATTCCGGTTATCATAGCCGCAATCATCTATCATTTACTAGCTTCCTCGCAACAAACTAACAGCTATCACACGAGATAGCATATATTTACGAACTTCTATGGAACAGGCACATAAAATATGATGCTTTATACAGTTCTTAACAAGTGCCCCGAGCACTCAAATCCATCGATACGTACCTTCCCAGACCCCAAGAACCCTGTAATTATGGTGGCGGGAAGCCGATTATCAGGAGGGATTTTCGTCAACAAATCGGAATCCTCACTCTGAGGCGTGGTGGCAGCGGTGGCGGAGACGGTGAATTTACGGATAGAAGAGGGTTGAAGTAAAGGAGTGTTTTTTAAGCGTAAAGATTGGAACTTTAAGTGGGTTCTTGGGGTTTTGGAAGTGAAGAAGATGGGGAAGACAGCGTTTCGCAAAGTACGAACGGAATTAGGGTTCCGGGAAACACCCAGAAAGGTAGTGGCTAAGTCCATTGATAGTGAGGCCATTGCACGTTAGGGTTTTGAAGAAGTAGGAGTAGGAGCAGGAGGAAGAAGAAGAAGAGGAGAGAGAGAGAGAGTAGAAGGGTTTAGGCTTAGCTTATGGAGCTTGTGATATTTTGTTTGATGTGAATCGCAGATATTTTGTGTCTGAATTTTTCTGGATTGTCGTGTGTTTTCTTATTTATTTATTTCCTTTTAGAAACGTCTCCACAACTTGAAATAACAAAAGAGTTTTGGCTTAATTCAATAGTTTATCTTGCATGTGAAAAAAGTTTGTTATAGAAAAAAACCACTAAGTTTATAATTTCCTATATTTTAGGTTTATGGAGTTAAATAGGCAATTTTAATTTAATATTATGGATAATAGAAAAAAAAATTCAAAATTTACTATACTAAAGATGCAAAAAATATTAAATGCATCCATCATTTTATTTAGGATGTATTCAATATCTAATACCTTGCTTAATACAAAAGCTCATTTAACATGTGCTAGATATGTGAAAAAATAAAAATAAAATAAAAAGAAATCGACACATATATTAGACTCATCATGTAATAGCGTTAAATTATTAAAGACTTCTGATGGCATAAATTGTATCTTTTTTCTATATGTGGATAACTACACTGAGGAGGATCAGGTCACTAATTTTGATTCCTTAGGTATAGAATTATAGTTTACATATTTTACAATTTACATATCTATTAGGTACTTAAGTAGATTCTTATTATCATACACCTTTAGTTCATTTTAAATGAATCTTAAATTATTCCTTAACAGCATATTTAGTTAATTTCATAAGGAAGAATATAATAGCAATTTTCTTTCTACAAACCTATTACTAAGTTTAATTAATGAAATCACAGCTCAAAAGAATAACTACTTATAAAAAGAGGAATTATAATTCTTTTATAGTTATAAATGAATTACTATTCCTTAATCTTATCTAATGTATTTTCAAATCTATTCATGACACTCAAGCTTTATAGTCGAATCATAGACTAGATCAGGGGTGTAGATACAAAGATCTAATTATAACTCAAACACACATGTGACGAATAGAGAAGGTATCATCCCACCATTATTGAGAGGAAGTAGTGTATTCTTTGTTATGAGCTTCGTATGATCTTTCATGATAGCAATCTAATAGTACAACGGTGTTTCTTTTAGTTTCTAAATTGTCAGATAAGGAGGAGATATCAAGTATTTGTAGAATTGAACCATCTATGATATCCATCGGATTAGCACTAAAAGTTGACAATTGACATGAAATCTCCTCTTAATGGATCCCCCTTTTCAACTCCTTTTGAGTTTAAGCGAAGATCGAACAAATGTATTCCTACTTTAAGCATCTCAAGTGCATAATTTTGACTCTTTAGACTCTCTCACTTAGTTTAAGAAGTCAAACCCAAATCAAATAGGGCTTAAAACTTCAAATCTACTTTAGCTCTTGATAAAAGCTATGTCAATATTTTAGATATATTCTTCATTTATTATCAATTTCATTTTAAATATAATTGAATAAAATAATAACTATTCTTAGTCTATTCTATTCCTTAAAAAGTCATAATTCTCTTCCTACTTTATTTTCATTATACAAATTAAATGTTTTCTAAGTGTTTATGGATTTATATTAGTAAGATATGAATGGAAATAACGAAAAGGATGGAATAATAAACATACTTTTTATCTTTTACCACAAGTAAGAAAGGTACCTCATCCTATCAATATTGTCATGTCAAAGTCATAATGAGCCAGTGCATCCATATGTCTATGCCATAACATTATAATGTCGGTGTGCTTGTGCCTAAACATAGGAGATTGCTAATTATGGCCTGAATCTAGAATTGGCTTAGCAAGTAGGAACTACGAGGCTGATGGTTCGAAGGTTGGATTGCATTATACAATTTGGTAAATCGACAAGCCTCGAACCGAGTTATGAACCTGCTAGTTTATGTATGGATTAAACCAGCAAGTTGGGTCAACCCTAATACAATCACCAATAAAAAAAAAGCCATAGCTAAAAAAAAAACTTTGTAGGGCCAATTCAAGACTCGAATTGGCCCATAAACCGTCGGGTCAAGGGAATTGGCTTGGCCCTTTCTCCCTTGGGTTGGTTCTAATTCCACCTCTCATTGACCCTTGACCTAGCAGTTTCATGCTTATGCATCCTAGGTGAATTATAAGTTAAAGATGCATGAGATACCAACCGTATCAATTATCACATTTCATTGATGGAGAACTAAACTAGTTTATTAAAATGGAAGAATAGTAATTGGTCTCAACAATCAAACTAAATTTACACATCACATTTTAAAGATAGTAATTCTTATTGGCAAGTTGGGTATGCATTGCAATTTTTTTTATATCATTTTCAATGATAAAGTATATTGTGTCATATTTACACACTACATTTTAAAAATAGTAATTTGTATTAACTAGTTGGGTATGCATTACAATTTCTTGATACTATTTTCAATGATAAAGTATATTGTGTCATATATCATGATGATTTTATGTTGTTTATATGTATATATTCCTAGTCATACCAAACATATATCTTTCTTTCTTGTATTACCATGTTATGTCAAAAACAATAAGCTCTATCATACCTATAAGTTTCTTTTTGTGTCTTCACCTTTCAGGAAGCTTGGAAAGCAAATTAGTCTTTTAGATTCTGCTTTGCAGACAAGATACCATTCATAGAACCAATCTATTTTACTATTTTTATTCAGTTTAAGTAACGATTATACACACAATCAATCGTATAAAATTTCAAAATCTAGTAGAAGGATAATCTATTTTGAAAAATTGAGCAATCAAAACAACAATTATTGTTAGTCCATTGTTCATAATTTCCTCTTTTTTTTTTTTGCATTCATTTTCATTACGTTTAACACTTGAGAAATCCACTTAAATAATACAATTTTTAAAAAATCATAAAATAGAATATCAAAAAATTTATTTCTAAAATATATTACAAAAATGCAAACCAAGTTCGTATCCTTAACAATTTGTATTAAAGGTACGTATCTGGAATGTACCTTAGTAAAACCTCGCTTCTTTTTTCTTTTTAATTTGATAACCAATAAATCATGAAAACATAACAATTCAATGCTCATAAAAATACTTGATAATAATGCCATTTAATCTCAACTATAGTAGATTTAAATTGACCTTTTTTTATGTATTATAGATTTTTTAACTCTATATAAGCAAAAATTTATAATTTTTTAAAGTAAAAAAAAAAGTAAATCATACCACCATTAATCTTTTTTTTTAATTCCTTTTTTCGTATATTATAAATTAAAACAAAAAAAAATTCATTAAATTTTAAATCAATATTTTTGATTTTTAAATTTATAATTTTTTTATATAAACTTTTAATCTTTTTCAAAGCAAAAAAAATTCATTTGAAAATTTTTTATTTTTTTATATGATTTTTCGTATAAAAATTTTAATAATAAATTTTTTCAAATTAAAAAAAAAAAATTATGATACCAAGTGCATACCCAAAACATACCTTCAATACAAATTACTAAGACTTGGTCATGCTTTCCCAACTTCTTTTTAAAATAAAAATTTTAAATACCCAATTTCCAATTAAAAAAAAAAACTATATTTTAGTGGATTTCCCCTTTTAACACTTTCTTTGGGTCGAGGAAAGGAGGGGAAGAAAGCAATTTGAAGGATGAAGTTAAAGAACGTGAAGCAACAGCATCACCAGTTTGTGGTACCATGGATAAACATAAGATAATACAGTACTAAATAGGATCACAACCCATCCAATCCATTTTTTATGACGACATTATAGTTGTAGCAAACTTTCTCGCTTCATGTACCAATTCCTGTCCTTTAATACGTATGCATACATGGCTGAATGATTTTAGACTCAGGATTATGGAAAAGTAATATAGGATTCTCTTTCCTTTTTTAGAACGCGGGGCTTCCATTTTCTTGTTTCAATCTTTGTCCCCTATTTTTATCTTAAAATCATGTTTCTTTCCTTTAGTAAAATCCCGTGCCTGCTATTATCTCATAAAGGGATGACTCCTTCCGAATACCACCAGAAAGTCCACCTTGCTAAACAGATTAGCTGAGCATGCTCAAAAAGATGCCTAAGGCATTTTCGCTTATAGATGATTCAACTACCCGCCAATATCTCAGTAATATTCAAGATTGCACGTGCCGAGGCCAGGAGTCATATTTGGACCTGTCAGCTGCCACTTCACTTCAGAATAACCAAGAATGAGTTATCGGATAGTAAGAACAAGCAAATGGAAGCCCCTCATGCAATCTTTCGTCACGCATAGTACGTTGGACCAATTGCAACTAACATCAAGGCATCAAATAAAAGAGTTCCTTTGATGATTTCCATCATACAAGGATTTTGAAGAACTATGCTATAATAGATGGCATACATCCCAAATGGGGGATGCCGACATGTGTATTATCTATAGTTAGCGCCTACCCTCCTCCATCCATATGTGTTATCTTCAACATAAGATGGTTAGAAGAGATTTATATTTGCAGGATAGACCAAAAATGGGAGATGCCGGTGCAAGCACACTATAAACTTGATGTACTTACTTTCCACGAGTGTGAAACTTGCTATACAGATTTGGATGTGCACGAGGTAAGAGATAAAAGAAATAACATTGATTAATATCATACGATTCGGGAGCAAAAATCTGGTATTTCTTAAATTAAGCATACCTAATATGAAATAGACCTGCAAGCCAAGCATTCTAAAGAATTTGCACTTGGGCAGCTCTAAAACCATCACCTTGGGGCCTGATCAGAGCCAGAAGGACCACCTGGAGTAGCCGGTAGGCTGCTTGCTGAACCATTCTCTGCAGGTGGAGCCATACCCCATTTTCCCTGGGCTTCAAGAGGCTCAAAGACATGGACACCTCCATCAGACAGCCCGACAGCAAATTGATTTGGCTCTTGTGGATGTGCAGCAACCACTAACGGGTGCACATTGGCACTGCTGCATAAGTTATCGATGTTAGAACAATGAATTAATCTTAAAACACAAGACAATAATACAGGAAAATGATTCAGAGAGCGCTTGAACTTTCTCTTCCCCTTAGAAACACAACATCCCACGCCCACAGCACCCCCACCCCCCCACCATCCCCATCCAACCAAAAAAAAAAACCCTCTCCTCATCCTCTTCCTGGTACCCTAAACTTTGCTATCTTCCATTTCAGTACCCTTCAATTTATCCAAGGGCGTTAAGCTGATGTCTCTGCTAGTCCCGACTGAAAAGGCCATTACATTTTGCCTATGTGGATTATTAAGATTGTCAAAAAAACCAAGAGTGTAAAGCTAGAACATTAAAACCTTATCACTACTAAAAATCATCATTTAACACCATCCACCATATTGACAGTGTTAGGCGTTAATATTCAGCCTATACAATCCAAATCTTTTTCTATTATCTTAATAGTAGTCCGATGATGCAATGGAGTGGCTGTTACACTCAGGGGTAATGAAGATACCGGCCTAATGTGCTAAATTTGAAGATAATGAAAATAAAGGACAAAATCTAGGCACTCCAGAGTCACTATTCCCAATGGAAGTGATGCTAAGCAATAAATTACGTGTATGCAACCACTAGATCACATGGGTAGTGATTAATTAATAAGATCCTCTAATAAAAATGTATCTAAATATGCTAAAGCCACATGATCAAGCCAATGCTAGATCTATTGTGGTGCAGTTTGTTAGTGAAGTGGTGAAATATTCTCGTTCAACAGTCACAACTGCTGGGTGAAAGGATGTCATAGAATCCCACTGCAGCAGAAAAAGTAATGTTCTAGGATATCGCTAGATTGCTGTTCATCATAGGCCAATGCTAAATTAACAAAGAGATTATCACAAATAAACTCAAAGTTAAAAAGCAAAGGTGTAAAAGATAAGGATGGAAAGAAATACTGGACATGATTTGACAAGAGGAAGCAAGATGCAAAGAGCTACCCACTAAGATAAAAACCTGGACAAGAAGATAACCCAGGAGATGGGACTTGAACATGTGTAGACAATTGAATTCTAATCAGGTACCTGACACTGGCAGGAAGATATGCAGAGGGATTAATGCGGCACTGTAATTTGAGAGTAGCAGCATTGAACACACAGATGGTTGCATCAAAGAAGCTGGCATAAACCAGCTGGCTATCACAAGAGAATGTTGCATGAGAGATTGGCGCAACATTTCCTGGGGGAACCCACTGCATATGAATATACACCATGTCAGTCAAGATGAAAAGATAGCTGAAAGAAGCTAAACTTCTTGGAAAAAACATACCTGCTTCATGCATTCTAATTTTGTAGTTTCGTATATGGCGAGTTGAGTATCATGCACAACAAGGAAGTGAATATGATCGAAATGAAACTGTACTCGTGTGTCGGATTGAGCTGTCGGTGTCCTTCCGGGTGGCATCTGCAAAAATCTATGCCTTTGTTTTTCCCATGCATCGGAGCTCCACACACAGATCTAGAGACACAATACAGGCCATATGAGAAAAGCAAAGCACCACTAAAATTGAAACTAAACCCAACAAAGATGAAATATATGCAAACCACTTTATGATTGGAATCTTCTTCCTGATACATGTGTTAAGTAGTTAATATAAAAGTCCATTATTATTTACAAGCTTAACCTAAAAATCAAAAGGCTATTGAGGTCAACTTAGCATAGTATAGAGCTACGAGGCAATGAGTTTGATTCCTGTGCCATCATTTCACTCCAATTAATGAATTTGTCCACTTAACGGACCTCAATCAAAGTGCCAGCCTGTAAGTGACGGAGAATATTAAGTTATAAATATAAAAGCCTATACCCGATATACAAGCTTAACTTTTAGATCACAAGGCTATATAGCAAAACTTTTTTTTTTGTTAAGTACATAGCAAAACTTAAGAGCCTGCATTAACAAAAAAACCCCAAAGACTAAGTTCATTGTAATCGTATTCCAGAAAATAGGAAGACAGCATATTTGGCTACATCTGATTCCAGAGCAAAAGTCAACTATTACTCTCTTAGCTAACTAAATGACCAAAATATGAAGAACCAGGATCATAAAATGAAAATTTCCATAACTAACCTGAGCATCTGCTCCTGATGAAACAAGTATGTTTTGTGAATTAGAGAAAGCAAGACCAGTTATCCTTTTGGAGTGACCTTTGAGCTTGCTCTTGACCTGCAACCATTTAAGAGCAAGCAAAAACTGTTATGTTGTCCTTGAATTCATGGACCAATCTAAAGATGTTTTTGTCATAATTCAGGGTAGAAAAGAGGCAAACCAAATATATAGCATACCTCATCTACACGAACATTATATATCTGAATTGATGAATCATCCATGCCAATAGCAATTATGTTATTATCCTGAGGGTGGAACGCAAGAAAAGTTGCTGCAGGTGGTGGTGCCATGAATGTTGTCATCGTCTGCATTTTCACATAAATATATACATCCACTAAATTACAAATGAAAAAAAAAAAAAAAACACTTGAAAAATTTACTCCAAGAAGTTACCTTAAATGTCATCATGTTAAATAGTGAAATTTTTCCACCAGATGCAGACATGACGTAAGAATCATTCTTTGACAAGGCAAAGCAGGAAACAGCATCCTCCAGATTTATGTCAGTTGTATCATTAGTCATCAAAATTCCAGTTGTTGGTTGCCATAGTTGAGGTGAGATTGTGGCAGTTGCCTGTACAAGAAATGTTGAAATGAAGGTAAGATACATAAACTTATAGTTAGAACACCACTCACGATTTATCAAAGATGCTATTTAACTAACACTACCTTGCCAGAAGGATAACGCTCGCTTCGCTGCCATTTCCAAAGAAGATGAATTGCATTTGAAGCCAAAGCTAACACAGCACTTCCAGAATTTGTATATATCAATCTTGATATCTGCAATAACTAAAGATGTTGTATGAAAGAATAAACAATACCTTAAGAACAAAAAGATGAAAGGAGATATGCAGCAATTTCAGCCAGCACATCCTTGATAGGATCAACATTTCCAGACTTCTGGCAAGGACTTGAATGGCATCATCAAACATTATTTTCATAGTTCCTTCGAATGTTTGTGATGTGCCAATAAGGGGGAGAACATTTCAGCGGGCAATATACCTAGTTTAAGTACCAGATGAAGCTTTCTGCTCCAGTGTGAAAGAACTTGTAGTCCCACACACAACTTTATATATAAAAGGAGAAAATCAGCAGTAATATCATAACACGAGACATGATGGTTACAGAGTAGTTTTTATAGTTCAGAATGCCCTACAAAAGTATCCCATACTCCAGATCAAAGTCAAGACGGCATTCATAATCACATTTTACCAGAATACCAAAATGTTTTTAAAAACAAATGCCTTCTTCTCCAAGCATTGCATATCAAAAGTTATCCATCTCTTGCGAATCATTATATCAGGTTTCTTTATGGCGCTTGTTCTCAATAAATAATAAAGGTTCCCCATAGGCCATAGGTACCAAGATATAGCTAAAAGGTTCTACAGAAATCATTCCTTTTTGAAGACTGATCATGCAGACATTTCACATGCATTAAGAATATGATGCAATTTTCCCTGCTGAGTAAAATGGTTGTGTATATATCAACAAAAGAACATTTCTAAATCCTATCATAGCAGGGGAAAACATAAACTCAAAAACACATCGCATGATGGAAAGAATGAGCAGATAGTCCATCATACCTTGTTTACTGTTATATTTTCTGAAAGCCTCAAGGACCGACACTGACATGGTTCGCTTATTTCAGTAACCTTCCAGATCTTTGACTTGTCATTGCTATCTTCGGCTATTCTAGGTTTAACATCGCCCAAATTTCGAACATCACCATTCTGGAAAATAAATTTAGCAGGTGGAAATATATTTTAGCATCTCATGCAAAAAATGGAAAAAAAAAATGCAATCACTTCAGCACATGAATTTTCAATAACAGCAGCAGACTCGCATTATACATGAAAAACTGTAGGTCTAAAGCGCTACAGAATAGACATCTTTGACATACCATTCCAGCAGAAGAACCTGCAGGACCACCTCTATCTGCAGGTCCCGAACTAGTTGCAGCAGCAGCAGCAGCTGCTGCAGCTGCGGTAATGGGGTTTATTTTTGGCTGCATAAAAGTCCAGTATACTAAATTTAGTATGAGACCAGGCCATGCATCAAAACTCATAATGAATCTACTAGCCGGAGTACCTTCGATGCAGAATCCAATGTTCTTGATGCTTCAAATGGAACATTCCCGAGTGTCCTCAACAACCTAATGCCATCAGAGTTTGCCAAAATTTTAATTGCATTCTCATTT
The DNA here is from genome assembly GCA_037954665.1 of Laguncularia racemosa. NCBI lineage: Eukaryota > Viridiplantae > Streptophyta > Magnoliopsida > Myrtales > Combretaceae > Laguncularia > Laguncularia racemosa. Next base: position 3,423,459 of record JBBMOL010000030.1, on the reverse strand, counting down.
GCTGAAACAGCTAAGAGAGATCCATCCTTGTTGAAGCGTACACGGGGGCTTGCCTACATTAATAGTAATATCAAGAAGCAGTTACTTTAAAAGCAAGAGATATTTTAGTCTGTGATCAACCATTAACAAACTTACAGTCAAGCCTCCATCAGCATCGGTGGTTGTTAATAGTTGAACATTATCCATATCCCAAAACTTAATGGAGAAATCATCACCAGCAGCTAAAAACCGGTTTTTTGTTGTATCAAATTGGACAACACCAAATGAACGTTTCCTGAATCCTAGATATGTTCTCTTAACAGCCCCTTCACTTTCATTCCATTCCACAATATATGACTCCCCTTCCTTACTTGTACCACAAGAGAAGAGCCTAGCAGAAGATCCCATATTGACTTTACCAAGTATACAAAGCAAGAAATTGTTGCCAATGAAAGGGTTGAAAGAGAAATTTACCTTGTACCATCAGCGCTGTAAGCCATTGTTGTGCACCATTGACCAGGAGCATCATAATCAACTCTGGAACCCATATTATCATACAACCATGCTTTTATTTTCCCATCTAATGCAGTCGAAAAGATGAACTGAAAACATGAAAAGTAAAGGAAGTTAGGAGTAGTATCGCATGGAGTAAGGTACGACAGGTCCACGAGCAAATTAACTGCAAAATCACTGCAAGGGGAATACAAATAAATCAAAGCCAATCAGAATGATGAACCTGTATGTTTTCCTTAGAGTGAGGGCAGACTGAATAAACAGGAGCCAAGTGACCTTCAAAGGAGTACTGTCTTGCTCCAGTTACAGCATCCCACACCTGGACTCAAAAGCAAAGTCATAAAGTATCAAAAAGCAACTCCACTTTTATTTAGCAACCAGTGTTTTGGCAAACCTTAATGCTCTTGTCGTCACCACAAGTAATTACACATAGTTGCTTGTTGGGATGCGAAAAAGCAAGGTCGTTTACTCCACCGACATGAGCATCAATCTACATAGAATAACACTTTCAAATAAGGTAAAAGAATACTAATGGTCACTAGTCAAAACCTCAATCGATGTGGACATACCTCGCGAAGCTGCCTCACATCATCACTCCCATGGTATGAATAGATCTGCACTATGTGCATAGAATATGCTACTCCTGTTTTTACAAAAAAGCAAGTATAAATGAATATTTGCCTTGATTTTCCTACAAGAACAATCGGACAGCAAATGATTGAATCGTTCTCTAACTTACCAAATAAAGAACCATCAGGACTCCAAATGATGCGATTCACCGATATTGCAGGATCTTTCACTAAAGATGCCTGGACTCATGACAATTGATTTACTTTCAGAACTTCCATAAAAGAAAGAAAGCTCACAAACAATGCATTTCAAAACGGTCAAAAGGCATTCACCTGCAGAGGCACTGAACACGAGCCAATGTCCCACACTTTGAAGTTCTTCAAAACCAAACGCTCTTTAGAGCCAAGCTCCCACAAACTAATATCACCCACATTTGTACCAACTGATGCAGGGTAAGAAATATCACATAATCAGTCTTTGCTTTCTCATCAATAAGTCAAATTAGCATTCAGCAATCGCAATGCAACTGTAGAATGCAAGCTAAGAGTAATGCGTCAGAGTTAAGCTCTTTATATGAAGCACACCAAGAAGCAACGTTTGCTGAAATGGGTGAAAATCCATGCTCATGGGAGAAGAACCCTGATTTAGAGTCCTTGCTACTGTCTTTGGTAAGTCATCTGGTTGATTAAAAGCCTGAGAGTGACTATGACCAGGGAAAGTTACAGGCAACACATTAACCGGTAGATTCACCTGCACAGACGAACTTAAAGTAAGCTAAAAGATAAATAAATAAATCCATGGAGAGTGAGAACAACAAATGTCAAGGAAATTAAAAAATAAATAAATAAATAAAAACCTTGCCCATTCACTGTGTATGAAGCAAGTTCAATTATGTGATGAAGGGAAGAAATATTAAAGAGGAAATAAAAACCTCATCTGTAATTCCCAAGGGTCTTGTTCTTTTAGGAACATGATCAGAATCCCCCGAAGGATAGTCCACAGAAGAATTGGTAGGAGGAGTTCTAGGATGCTTCAGTGCAGCTGTACATAAAGTAAGAATCTTCTTCAGAAACTAAAACCACAGGACTCTGCATGACGAAACACCTTATGAGAGAACTCTACTGTCATAATCTTACCAGGGATGGATGGAGCACCAAGACCAATAGCAGCACCTCCTGAAACAGCTGGATGTGTTACAGTTGGAGGATTGGACATCCAGCCAGCAAGAGGTGCCGGCACTGCTGCAGGTGCTGGTTGAAAAGTCTGAGACATGCAAAGAATATCAATAAGGAGATGTAAGGACTAATAACAGAATCAGCATATTCCCAAGTAGGAAACTGACCCCGTGTGCTCCTAGAGGGGGGAAGCCACCAGCTTTGGGCAATGTACCCAGTAGGGGATTGGTCACAGGTGAAGGTGCCCGTGCACCATTAGGTTGTCCACAGGAGTGATCAACAAAAAGAGTTTTGATATCTGGATTGGGTCTTGGATTTTTACAAAGTTGATGCTGCCAATTTAAACTGAAATTTACACAAAAAAAAAAAAAAAAAATCACTTCTCTGTTTCCTCATCACACAGGCATAACAACTAACAACATTATCTAAAGAATTTTTATATCGACACAAGGGCATATCCTAATTTGGATTGTTCATAAAGAAATAGAGAATCACCTTTGGTTAATGAGAGTTCTTAGCCTTGAGTTCTTAAGGTTAGGGAACTGCAATTTGTCTCTAAACAAAGGGTTTGCTTCAATAAGCTTCTTAAGCTCTACTAGCATAATTGCTCTTGCAGACTTTGTGTCTCCATACTTAGATAATTGCTCATTCTCCCTTCAACATAGAAAAATAAAAAATAGCCACAATTGTTATCATAACATGTATTACATCTGCAATGCAGCAACTTCAGAACAAGTGTGACTAAAAATTCATATACCTAAAGTTCTCTAATGTCAGCAGCTGAGTAATTTCCTTGAAAAGCTCTTCATTGAATGTCGCAAAAACTTTTAAATCCTTCACTAAAATATCAACAGCCTTGGACCGATCGTGCCTAATGAGAAAAAAAAAGTATTGTTGAACATAAGCATATCAGCCCCATAGGATAAAACTACTAAAGTAAAAGCACGCAAACTGGGGAAAAATTTCTAGTCATACTTATCCAAAGCCTCAAGATACTTCTGCTTCCTAATCTCGAAAAAGATCTTCATTGAGTACCGATTATCATCCACCTTTGTGAACCCGGAGAGATACTTTTCTACCTCATCCCAATTGCCATTATGTACCTCATCCTCAAAATACTTCATATTAAAGAAAAATCCAGATTCCTGCTCAAGCCTAAGTCAAGCAAAACAGATAACAAGCAACAATCACTAGTGTACTACGCCCGAAAAATCAAAATGCTTCCCGAATAAAATACTGAAAACCTAACTTAAACAATGACGGTACTAATAAGTAATCTCACTTGTGAACAGTCTCTTTGAACTTTTCTTCATCCAGAAATTGCAAAATCAAGAACACCAGCTCTCTACTGAGAGATGACATCTTGAATGACCCGTCTTGGATGCTAAATCCACAACTTTCACCACAAATGCCAGATCTGTGCCCAGTAATGCAAAGTTAAAAAACAAAAGGGTCACTTCAAAATTACTTAAACATACACTTCTTCACATCAAGAACCAAACTTTCATCAAAACCAAAGCTAGATCACCGTCCCATCTAACACATACATACAAAATACACAAAATTAATGAACTTTACCTACTACCCAGAAGCAAAAAAATAACTCAAATGAAAACAAAACGATTTTTCCTCAGATCGATTTAAGCAAAGAAAGGAACTTTACACTATTTTGGAATCGAAAATCGAAATGAAAAGTGGGTAAAAAACAATTAAGTAAAAATAAACCTAAAACACCAAAAACTTCTAAAGTTTAAAAGCTAAAAGCAATAGATTCTTAAATAGTGAGAGAGAGAGAGAGAATAAACAAGGAGAAACAAGTCCTCAGAAACTTACCCTTTACACAGAAATTAAGTTCTCGATAAGCTTGTTCAATTGAATTTAAACCCAGAAGAAGAATAACAAGAAACAAGAAAGAAAGAAGCAGTTCAAACAAATCTCTCTCTCACCCTCTCTTTCTTCTCTTCCTCTCTCTCTCTCTTCTTCTTCTCTCTCTATGTTGCTCAGTCTCTCTCAACACCACACAAACATATACAAACACAAAACAAGGACACAACTTTATATAGGGTATGTAACGCGACATGAGACTCGCAGAGATGGTGTTTTTTTAATGTAGAAAAAGCGACAGGCTCTACAGCGAGTGATAGGAACAACCACATATCTGATAGGTACTTGGTTTTTCGATAAGTTCTTGTGAGAAGTGCTCTGAGTTATTGCACGGTGCAGTTTAAGTATGTGGGGACCACTTGGCCGGCTAAGTTTTTGTCGAGTGCGTCGGCGCGGAATCTCCAGCCGACAACACTCCCTGAGCTCTGAGCCATGTTAAGCCGAGTCGAAACTTGATAGACTCATCTACTTCCACTTTTATTATTACAAGACAAAGACCAAAGAGGCCGCGATTGGGAAACAATCAAACAGGTTTTGGATGGTTATATTATTTATTTTGAAATTTGTTTAAAATTCCATAAAATATCTTAATATATGCTCTAGATTTGGCTGATGACATTTATCATAATACTTCACATACTCGCTCCAAACACTACTGATAAATTAATTTAATTTATTAAATATGTAGATCAAAATTTATGTTCTTATAAAAAAAATTGAAAATCAAAAATAAAATTCCATAAAATATCTCTAAATTTAGGTGATGGCATTTATAATAATACTTCACATACCCACTCCAAACACTACTGATAATTTAATTTATTAAATATGTAGATCAAAATTCATGTTTTTATAAAAAAAAATAGAAAAAAAAAGACTAGAATAATAAGAAAAGCAAGCTAACTAAAAATCTTACAAATCACCATTTACATATTTGTTATATAAAATAAAGTCTTCAGATTTAACACTCACAAATATTATAAGTCCATTCTCTTAAATTCGATTTATCAAGTATATTATTCCTTCTCTTTTAAAACACACCCTCAACTTATAGGGTATTAAAATATCTTGAAACTTGCCAGTTGCCATAGAAGAATACCATATTGGTTTTGGTTAGATCCAATACTCAATATTTAATTTGGTCTTCATTTTATCTCCTTCATCCATGCATAATATGCCTTATCGGAGGAATAAAGATGAAGATTCCATTGGAGACTGAGCTTCTTAGTCCTTAAAATAGTTTTTTTTTTTTTTTCATATTACCCATACCACAGATATGCATCTAAGAAAAATTAGTAAATTCGATATATATATATATATATATGATTTGCTGGAATGTCAATTCTATACTATTCAGCGATAAGGGAAACTCCATTCCTATGTGAAGATTCAAAAACTTTTGTATAAATGATGTATATAATTTCTTTTCATCAGTCATTTAATTTTGTACATGAATAATATTCAATTTTGATCATACATAATATATATTATTGGAGAGAACGATGCTTATGAAAATTCCATTAGAGATCAACTTTCTTTATTCTTAAATATTGTCTCCATCCATGTTACGGGCAATTAAACATTGACGTATATGAGAAGAAAGTAAAAGGTGGGATATAAATTAAAAGTTTATCTTACACATAATGGCAGGGAATTAGCTAGAACATCAAGTAAATACTATTTTAAAACAAGAGAACATCACCCCATTTTGGAGATAGAAAAACTTTATCTAAATGAAAAAAAAAAAAAAACGGTCCATAATGGTGTAGGAAGTTTTGTAGGATTACTAAATTTGCATGCTAGATCAATAGACCAATACTTTTTGTTAGGTTAATTATGTAATATGCATTTGAGTGATTAAAAACCCAAAATAATCCCCCCAACGTTCGTTCACACTATGCATTTGTGGAGTGGTAAAAACCATAAATTTCGAGCTATTATCAATGCTTTTATATTTATATCAATTGCTTTTTTTCTAAATTGGAAAATAACGATGAGTTTAGTTTTCTGTTTTGGCATTTTTAATCACCTACGTGTCCATATAGCCATTACTACCAACAACGAGTCAATGACTTCATGTCCAAGAATAAATGAAAACACGGATTATATAAATCAAAGACGGTCTATATATATATATAATTTGATTTACTCTCTTTGTTTTATTTTTTACCATGATTATCCTTTATCAATTATCAAATTACGTAGGATTTATTTTTTCAAATATAAACTTTACTGTGCACCATTTCTCTAATTAGTTAATAAGTTAAAAGAAAAATTTTAATCCCTTTCAAGACCAGTTTAGTTATACAATTCACAACAAAAATGAATACATAAAAAAGATATATATTTTTTTCTTTAGTATTGTAGAAAGTATTTCAAAACATTGTTAACAACAATATGGATGATAACGTATATGTACAGCTCACCATTAATGTGTGTATGGAGGAGACTTTATTCTAAAATCTGAATCAAAAGAAACGTACAAAGCGTGTCTTACTCTTACCCACGTGTCGGGTTTTTGATTGTAAGAGGAGGGATAAATTGATATGAACGGTGGAGGGACGAGCAACCATACACATCAATGGAAGCTTGAGAATTTTCCTTTCTTTTTCCCTTCTATGTGCGTAAAAGCAGAATTATTTGGGGAAAAAAAAAAAAAAAAGCAATTCCTCATGGGCAATGAGATTCCATTTACAATCGACAAATTTTAAAGGACGATTCTAGTAATATTTACCCCTACATTTGTGTATTATCACGGGAATTGCCATTCTCGAAGATGGGAATCGAAGTACCAGGATTGGAATTTGGTAAGAACGATGGATTGTTTTTTTGACTTAAAAACGTGAGTTTTTCGCACGAGAAATGGATATATTGGGGGGTCTTTGTCGTGATGTTTAAGTACCCTCCAACTCGTCTTCCTAACCGAGTCAATCCATTGCAGGACCAAGAATATAAAGTAATAGGTTTACTACAATAGCTTAAAAGTAACGATAGGGTATACTTACAATATATATTAATATTAATAAAAATGCAATCGGAGATAAGATAATAATTAAAATAATAAGACAAGGTTAATGTAGTCATTTCACGATCAAGATATATAAATATTTTTATAACTTAAAGTTACATCTTTCTTTCTTTTTACATTTACAAACCATGAAATTCTCACGAAACCCTAAATATTCTTTATAGAGACTTAAAAGAGAAGAAGAGAACCATGCTACCACTAACTTATCGAATCAAGGTAAGCAAATTTATCAATAACTATTAATCATTGTTTTAGTATATATTATAAAGTGAGAATTAATATAGTAAAACTTTTTATAGTTCAATCTGTTCTATGCAAAGTTCGAATAAGAATAAAAGTGTTAGGATGACTCGATTCAATAAGTTGTTAATCTAACCTTGATTAGCAATTTTCGTGGAAAAATAATGCATAATTAGGATTACAATTGTTGAATTTGAGTTTAGGTTAGAAAAGAATTAGGAATTTCTAATTGGAAAAAGAGAGTTTGTGATGAACAGAAAAATACACGGCTGTATCATATCCGTGTTAAAACCCATAATATATAGAAAGATGCATGGTCTCCCAATACGATTGTATCGTGTCTCATGTTAAAACCTAGATCTTATAAATAGATAGAGAACTTCCCAACACGGTTGTATTTTGTCTTGTTTTGACCTCTTAATATAACTATATCTCTCCTCATGTCAAACTATAAAACAAACAAAAGGTACACAACCTTTGGCACGACCATGTACTATCTCATGTTCACTTACATGGCTTCCAATATAGACTTAATGAGTTGAAATACGTCAATTTCATTTTAACGTGTAAAAATACCATTCTAAGAGCGTGTAATTTGAATCATATATAAGTTTAGAAGATTTGTGAAGCTATAGATGTGTAAGGAAAATCAATATTTGCTAAGTTATGTACGATATACATTATGTGTTATCCGTGCTTGTTGAGTTAAATATTGTATTTTGATTAAATATTATTGTAAGTGAACTTGATTGTGTATGCATGTGTTTATGAATTGCTGGGTAAGAGAAATCGAGTGTGGGTTGGTGTTCTCAAGGTAACACCCCGATAATCGGTATGTGACGTTGTTTCTAATAGAGTCATGAACTAAAATGATCTGGATAGCATGTGAAAAGATATTTGTTTGTGGAATGATATTGTGTGTAATCGTGGAAGGTTATTGTGCGAGATGTGAAAGGTTACATAGACTCATGGACTCATAAGCAGTGCCGAGTACCCATTGATATATATATATATATATACACATATCATTTGTGGAAGTATTGTATGAATTTGTGGAAGCTTGTGTGATGATGATAAGATTGTGTACTAGTTAAATATTGTGACATATAAATTGAATATATTGTATTGCATCATGTATGTGTTGTTATTTATGTTATGACGTACATATGTTTTTGTAGGTATGCTTAGTGCTAGGCATTAGCTCATCCTTCATTGAACCTTTTTTTTAGTTACATGTGTCACAAGATAAATTATAAGATATGATGAAATCTTAGTAGAGATCAATCATGATACCGAGGAGAATGCGAAATACGTATATTATGATGAGTAGTATTCTGATGAGGAGGAGAAGGGATAATAGATATCTTTGTAAATGTGGTTTTTTGTTTGCTATTAGATTTAAGTTGTTGAAAGTTTTTGCTATATTAAATTGAAGAAATTGAATGTGAATTATGTATTGAAAACATATGTTTCTTTTAAAAGTTATGATAGTATTTTAGTTCATGAATGCTTCCGTTGAAATAATTTGAGAAGTTTAATTTTTATTATTAATACTTGAAGGTTAATGTTTAAAGAATTGTAATAAGAACATGTGACGGGCCGTATCGTTACTGGGTTTTGGGAGATTATAATTATTAAATATTATTTATTTATATAATATAATTATTTTTAAATTATTGTACTTAAAATTCCTTAATTATGTATAGATGTATGTCACTCAAGGTATGAAGGAATAAAAAAAAATCGTAAGTTAGTAAGCTTAAACTATTTGAATAGTTTATCACGTTTAACTCAAACTTCATAATATTTTGATTTACTAACGTGCCAATCTAAGTGAACTTAGGTTGAGTTTAAATGTTAGTGAAATTTACATATCACGATATCAAAACATTATGATAATATAAACAAAAAAGAAAAAGAAATTAGATTTAGATAAACTTAATTGAATTGAGTTTAAGTTTATTAAACATAACTTGGAATTAAGTTCGAGTTAAAAATGTTTAAATTTGATCAAGTCTAGGTCACGTCCGATTACTATATATTATCTTAAGTGAACTCTCATCGGTCTTTCTTGAATAAACTATTGCATTGACAAAAATATATTTTTAATGTAATTATGTAGCTTTTTTGTGAGCACCGGTAACATCGATTATACAATATCACAGGATTTCGCATTATTAAAAAGTTGCACGATTCCACCAAAGCTTTGCCCTTAGATTCGTATAATATTGCGGGAATTGCCATTAACGAGGTCGAGGTCGAAGTACGAGGCTTCGGATTGGTTTAAAAGATAATTTGTAAAGAAAACGTGACTTTCTCGCACGAGAAATAGATAAGTGGGGGTGTCTTTGTCGTAGGGTTTAGGTACACTTGAACTCGTCTTCCTTTATCCCTAGCCGAGTCAAGCTATTGCATGATGCGGAATATTATTAAAAGTGGGACTTTGTTTAATGTGCAATTCATTATCGAATAAAGTGAAGTTGCTTTGTCCATGATTCAGTTTTCCAGCATGCCGTTAGATATGATATTCTAATACCGATAATTTATATCATGTACTAACATTGGGCATTGAGTCCATTATTCGATTTTTGATCTTCGATATTTTTATTATATTAATTTTTATAATTATTTTAATATTCACATAATAACTTTAAATCTCAATCTTTGTTTACAATATAATTAATAGGTTGTATAATTGGATACTCAAAGCACTTGTTATGATTGAAAATAATATATTGTATATTCTTGTATTCCTTATATATTTTACAAAAAGAAAAAAAAAATACATAAAAAATGGAAAACCTATTATTGATATCTCTAGTTAAAACCAAAGAGTGGGTTCAAATTAATTATTTAGTATATGGCAGATATATTTTGAAATGTAATCGGCAGTTGGATCCTGTGAAATGTTCCATCCTTGCTCTCAAAAATATCCGATTAAACTAAATTTCTTTCCTTTAATATGTGAATAATTGGGTCTCACAGATATATCAATATAATTGATTAGCATTATTTGGTTATTTAAACACTCATTATATCAACTCTTATAATTATTTTAATGATAAAATAATATATATAAAAATTCAAATGAACACATTAAAATTTTTATAATTTAATAATATAAAATATAAATATGAATTCTTCGATTAAATGATTGAATTCGAATTCTCTAGAAGTTTTAAATATATATAATAAAAAAAGAAAAAAGGAAATTCAAAACTTTATCCCTGCCCTTGTATTTTAGAATTTAGTGAAACTAGTCATTATCATTATTGGATTGCCGTTCGATAAATGCGAGAGAAAGACACATATTTCCACCTTGGACCCATCAAACATAAATGGGGTGATCTTCTCAACGAAGAGTATTAATTTTGCTTCTAAAGTCCTATTACGACATACTTTTCTTTCTTTAATTTTGGAGAATCGGAGAGAAATCAAATTGAAAATGCATCACTAACATAACTTTCCATATCTGTCCTTATCCATGAATAGCAAATGCTTTGACAATCTTAAGTGGGATCTTATCAAGTAATAGTATTTTTCATAAACTTTCAATATGATTTTTCCTGTTCCTTCCTTTCAAACATGATCAATTTCATGGGAGGACAACTACCATTTCCTATCTTTTGCTATTCTTCAAATTTTTGTTTTATTATTCAAGAAATAAGTACATAAGATTGATTGTATCTATAAATAGAGACATATTTCATTGGATTTTTGATATGTAGAAAAAAAGATTTATATATCGATCCCATTTCTCCTAAAATATCCAATTTCTTATATATAAAAATTGAATAAAAGATGCAGGTATATTCATTTAAATCCTATATCTCTTAAATTAAGTATTTAAGCATCTTATTTTTTTTAAATAAGTGCTTTTTGGTCACTAAAGACCATTTTATCTCTTATAGCACATTTAATTAACTTTATAATTGTAAAATAAAATAACAATTTATTTCTTATAGATTTATTATTACATTTAGTTAGCGAAATAGTTATTCTATAGAATTGTTATTGTTAATGGTAAATTAAAATTCCTTTAAATGGTCAAAGAAATAATTATCCTTTATTTTTTCTCAATATATTTTTATAATTATTTATGAAATTTATAATGAATAAAAAAAAGGATATTATTTCTCTATTATATTCTATAAGAATTGTCATTCAATTTTATAAACCAAACAAGTTATTAAAGTAATGAAAACAATTTTATATTATTTAATTATCCTTTTTAATAATAAAATAGCGAATTATGTCTAGAAAAGATATTTTCCAAAGCTTTGAAGACTAATGGGAGTGCTTTATTTTAAGGATGAATACTAGTATAAGGGTTTTTTTGTTTTTTAGTAAGTTTTGGATGACATGTGTGAAAGCGATGGTGATGGTGACAGCAAGGATGATGGTGATCTTCTTCTAACTTCAAGTGGGGGAAAAAGAAGAGCTTTCACTCAAAAAATTCAGTGATGGGAAGAAGGGTATGTAAAATGAATAAATAAATAAATAATGTTGTGAGAAGCAAGAAAAGTGAAACCCACTTGCTGCTATTTTCGGAGAAAGTGCTTTCCATTACAAGCCTATCTCTTTCACACCCATCGGTGGGGACCGGTCCAGTTCAGTCCACGTTCCGCTTTGGCGCGTGGGTCTCCCCGTTATCCGCGTGCACAGTGGTGTACGATGCACTAGATCCTTGCCTTTTCCACCAAGATATATAAACCGCAAAAGTCAGGGCGGTGGCATTCGTATTTTACAAACATGTCCTTGCGCGAGTAAAACGTTTGGCAGAAGGGGTTGTATGTTAGGTTTATTTTATAAGGTTAAAATAAAATTAAATGATGGTAATTATTTTTTATATATTTACTTTTGAATTTGGTTGATGGATTAATTATTTTATGAAATTTTTATTATTATAAAATAAGAAAATGGAATTCTTTTATAGGATAAAAAAATAACTATTTTTTTTTATTTTTTAATATATTTTTATATTTATTTATTTATGAAATCTCACACGAATTATAAAAAATACTCTATTTCTTAAGAATTGTATCTCTATTTTTACTTTATTATATTCCATAAACCAAATGTGTTATTAAGAAAATAAATATTTATTGGTACAAACTTATATAGTTTAGTGATATGCAGAATGAATTAAGTTTAACAGTCGTTTCCTTTGATATAATCATAAAGATAAAATAAAATGTAAAAAATAGGGGAGATACTCCGTAAGTATTAAAAAAAAAAAATGTTTGTCCAAATGGACCATTGTGAGGGAATACAGTTGGTAGTTTTAGAACGTGTTTCATTAGAATCTGAGTTGGATAAAATAATAGGTGTCCTAAACTTGACAAAAAATCTATAGATACCTTAACATGTGTTAGAAACTTAATCTATAGCATTGCAGTAAATCCCATAATTCCGTTGCAAAGTTTGACCGATAAGCTAAATGATTTAACCGAGACATATAAAAAATTCATATTTTTATGCGTAAAAATAAATACTTCTAACACTAAACTCATACATAGAATAGAGTACCCGTTTTGGTTGTTCCATACCTAACTCCTTCCCTCAAAATTGAAAATTAAACTAAAATCCATTGCATACCCCATAAAAAATAATAATTATCTTTATATAATATTAATTTTTTAAAATCTTTATCTTATCTCTCTCTCTCTCTCTCTTTGTATATATATCAAACAGCTCGCCGACACTTACTATTCAGAAACAGTGCAAAGGTTTGTGAATCATACCATGTGAAGATGGAATGTTAGCTGATTTCGTGGATGATTTTGCAACTTCACACCTTATCGACCTTCAGTCGTGTGGCCCTTTTCCCTGTGTTTGTCAATCATACCATTGTTTCTATTGGTTCTACTTCTTCATGTCTTTAAATCCCTCATATTTCCACTATTCATACATTGTTTTTATACGTTAAAAGATACGAAACAGGTCAAATTTTTTTCTTTATATATATAATTAATGAATACCGTATTAAATAAATAAATAAAAAAAGTATGAATCGTACTAGATATTTATTCTATGCGACAATATATATGGTTGATGGAGGTGCCAATGGAACATTAGTCTCGTTTTTTGATTGGCGGATTGGAAGGCTCGAGTCAATTTTGATTGGATACGATAATATCTTATCCTGTGGTGAATTCTTAACCTGATTTGAAGCACACCCATCCATCCACAATTAAAATAAATAAATAAAACAAAAAACTTACACTACATCACGGCATATAACTAACTAACTAATAGCCACATAAATTTGTAGGAATTTTAAATGGAGATGAGTATATCCGATAAATGTATGAATGGTATCGCAGAGTGCACCGAGATGGCCGGTGGGACGTGTGAGACTGCTTCAATGATAAATAAAAATAGGCAACTGTTCCACCGAGGCATGAAAGGCTCCCGGGGCCATTTGTTGGGATCTGGAACATCCAATGGATGAGCTCGGGACAAGTCAGGCTTCTACTAGGTTCATCTTTTTTTTTTGTTTTATAATTTATTATTATTTTTTTAGATCGATCAAGCTTGATTTTTCTTTTCTATAACTTAAAAGAAATATATATTTAGACTAATCAATCCTGAAGGTTCAGAGACTTAGACCGGACCGGCCATATGGGTTGTGGCCATGTTTAGATAGCACAGGTCAGACCCTATTCATTGCCCATGTCTAGTTAAACCTATGCTATTGGTGTTCTATTCCAAATATTTTCATATTTTAATTATATCATACATTCACATATTTTTTAAGTAAAAAATAAAGAAAAATTGTTTTAGGATTATACCGTTGAATCTTGAATTATCCTAATATAAAAATCATCACAAACAAAATACTAGATCTTTTCATATTTGATAATTAAGAATTAAATAATAAATATGCAGAAGCGTACCCGAATCCATTGCGCTCCACGATTCTTAGATTGTGCGGTCGACCTTCCAGGTCAATACGTTTTCTTTTAGAGAGATCCCTTTATTTGCTTTCTCTCTATAGTCTATTTGATGATGGGATACAAAGAGATAAGAAAGGTATGTGTATGACCTAATGACCATAACCACTATTTATATAGATAATTATATGTTACCCTTTTGGTATTTCTATTTTAGCCCATCATAAAAATAGAAACTACCCATAAGGTCTTTATATGTAAAATGGGCCATATTCAATTGGATACATTAAGACTCAAATAACCAAATCTTATTGATCACTTTTAATTGAGCTTAACTTAATATGACAGCTCGCAACACATAATCGTTTCACATATAAGGCCAACGTTGGATTAAGGATCCAACAATCTCCCACTTGGACTATATGTGTAACTTTACAATCATGTTTTGCAAAACCATATGAGCTCAAATTTGTTGTCATGAACTGAATATATCTATAACCAATCTAGTCCATCAGTCATATTAACATAGGATCAAAGAGGTATTCATCACATTTATCGTAATTCTACTAATCAATGGTCACAATGCTGATATAATTGAATGACATGGATCATGATATGGATGTGTAGCAAGAAAATTCCATGCAATGTGATCTTAACATGTCTATTTTCTACTGGTCCACCATAAACCTTAGTGAGATCAAACCATAAACCAAAAACAGAGTGTAGGCAAATAAAATACTTTATTTCTGCAGAAGATATCCTCAAAACATAATAAACCAAAATAACTTATTACAGGTTGTCTATGACATAAATGCATATAAGGTAACAAACTCCCACTAAAACTTAATGTCACTCAAGGTCTTGACATCCACACGAGCAATGTGCTCATGAAACAGTTTGGGTTGCACTCCTTTAGTGAGCGGATTCGTGATCATAGAGTTTGTTCCTATATGCTCTATAAACAACTGTCCACTTTGAACTCTTTCTTTTACAACTAGGAACTTGATGTCCATATGCTTTGACTTCGTTGAGCTCCTATTGTTGTTAGAATATAGAACTGCTGACTTATTGTCACAAATAATTTAAGTGGCCTATTAATAGTATCCACAATGCGTAGCCCTGTGACAAAATTCCGCAACCATATTCCATGATTGGATGCCTTATAACATGCTACAAACTCTGCTTCCATAGTAGAAGAAGCAACAAGGGATTGTTTTATGCTCTTCCAAGAGACAGCTCCCCCAGCTAACAGATATATGTAGCCTGATGTAGACTTCATACTATCTTGGCATCTAGCAAAATCGGAATCAGTATACCCAACGATCTCGATTTGATCTGACTTCCGATAGGTAAGCATGTAATCTTTTGTTCTTTGTAAGTATCGCAAAACCCGTTTGGCTGCTTTCCAATGGTCTAATCCTGGATTACTCAAGTATCTGCCCAACATTCCTGTAATGTACGCAATATCTGGACGCGTACAAACCTAAGCATACATTAGACTCCTTACTACTGATGCATAGGGAATCTTTTGCATTTTCGTTTCCTCAAAATCATTCTTAGGGCACTGACTAAGACTAAATTTGTCTCCCTTAGCTACAGACGTATCACTTGGTTTGCAATTTTGCATGCCATACCTTTTGAGTACCTTTTCGATATAGCTCTTTTGTGATAATCCAAGAGTACCTCGAGAGCAATCTCAATGTATTTGTATTCCTAACACAAAAGAGGCATCACCAAGATCTTTCATATCAAAATTCTCAGCTAGAAATCTCTTGGTTTTGTGCAATAAACCTATATCGTTGTTGGCAAGCAATATATCATCAACATATAAAACCAAGAAAATATGCTTGCTCCCACAGAACTTATGGTATATACAATCATCGACCAAATTCGTCTCAAAACCATGCGAAGTGATCACTTAATGAAATTTGAAATACCATTGTCAAGATGCTTGCTTAAGTCCATAGATGGATTTCTTAAGTTTACAAACCATATTCTTTAGATCTCCCAATACAAAATTTTCTGGTTGTACCATATAGATCGTCTCATCAATGTCACCATTGAGGAAGGCGGTCTTTACATCCATCTAATGTAACTCAAGATCGAATTGTGCCACTAATGCCATTATAATCCTAAAAGAGTCTTTCGAAGAAATCGGTGAGAAAGTCTCTTTATAGTTGATGCCTTTTTTCTGTGTAAAGCCCTTTGCAACAAGACGAGCCTTATACCTCTCCACATTGCCTTTTGAATCCCTCTTGGTCTTAAATATCCATTTGTCGAGTCTAATTTTTGAATTCTCATTCCTAATCCGATCTAGACTAGACCCTATGCTCATCTAATATAGATCCTCAACTTGAGTTAGGAATTTCGTTTGATTTTTGGAGTCGCCACCCAACTGTTGTTGGGAAATATTGAATTAAGACTAAAGGAGCGAATTAGTCTTAATTTGGACCACTAGTCGACGTTATTTCCTCTTTTCTTTTTTGTGAAAGAGGAAAAGGGAAAACCAGAGTTTTTAAGTCCAGAGGCTAACCTATTAAAACCTTTACGGTTACCACCTAATCTCCTAAAATTGTTCCTCTTTAGAAATGTGTTTTTATTGTATTTTTGTTACTTTTTATTATGTTTTGAATTATTATAAGAAAAGGATTTTTCATTCATTTTATGGGTTGACTCGGATGGGTGCCTACGTACCTGCTACTCAGGATCAAACAAGCCGTAGTTCGCTTTTTTGAAAACTTTAAGTTTGTTTGTAAATTTTAATTTTGAAATTTCTTTTGATTTATGTTTTTATCATTTTTGGGATTTTTTCTAAAAATAAAATCTAAGTCTAAGCTTTAATCTGATTTTTGAAAATGATTTTTAGGAAAAACATCAATTTTGGATTTATTTGAAGAAAATGATTTTTCTAAGTGCTAAAACTTATTTTTATGATTCTTTCATAATTTTTTGAATTTTTTATTAACTTTTATGATTTTTTATAATTTTTTGTTATTTTTGTGATTTCTAGGAATTTTGTTGATTTTTTTTATTTTTGGGAATTTTTGTTGATTTTTGTATCCTAAGTTTATTATCTATCCTATTTTGACATCTAAAATTTTATTATTATTTTCCTAATATTTTTCTTGTTTTATTCTTTTTTATTTTTTATTTTACATTATTAAATCCTAAAAAAAACCTAATTTCTACATTTTTCTATTTATTGAAAATGGAAACAAATAAATAACTAATAACTAAACAAATAACAAAAACCAATAAATAAATAACTAAGCAAATAACAAAAACCACAAATAATAAATAATAAATTAATTCAGAACAAATAAATAAACAAAATAAGTAAATTAAATAAAATAAAAAAATCCGGAAAATCCGACTTACCTGGATCCGGGTCGGTGCGCGGGTCGAGTCGGTCGGGTCGAATCGGGTCGGTCGGATCGATTGGACACGGAGGCGGGGAAGGCTCGTTCACGGCGTTCTGGTGGCCTTTTGCAGCAGGTGAGGTGTCGAATCCTAGCTTCTCGAGGTTGCTGAATCCAATGGTGGCGGTGGTTTGCTCCCAGATCGCCTCCTGGTGGTGGTTCAACTTCGGTCGGTGCTTCGCGGTTTTGGGTCTCCTCCGATGCTCTCCGATTTGCACTCTTTCCTCACTTTCTCTCAATTCTGATCTGTCCTTTGGCTTCCTCACCTCCTCCCCTATTTATAGGCGTCCGGAAACCCTCTTGGATAAGCTTGAATCGGCCGATTTGGTCTTCGTCGGACCTGGGCCGGTTTCTTCTCGCGTCTGTCCGGGTGAGGAAGACGATCATGCGCGATGCACGCGTTTTCTCTCGGCCAATCACACGCTGCCATGTAGTGGCTCCAGGGAAAAGAAGGAAAAAATTTTGCCAAGCGCATGCGGGGGGATTCGAACTCGCGACCTTTAGCCTTCACACGGTCCCAACATGCACGCACGAGCCAGCTGAGCTGGCCCATTTTCCCGATTTTTCTAATTTCGCAAATTGCATATATGTAATGCGATTTTTCTATTTTTTTGTATTTTTTGAAAATTCCAAATTTTGTAAAAATTTTTTTTTATTTATTATTGCTATTTCTGAAATCATTTTTCAAAATTGATGTGTTTTCCTATTTATTCTTATTTTTTTAGATATTTTTATTATTCATGCTAAATTAGAGAAAATTGGAAAAAATTAAAAATTGATTATTTTTTTAGTATTATTGACTCCTAGGGCAAAAATGGGGTGTTTACACCATTTGCAACCAATGGGCTTCATACCTTCTGGCAATGGGACAAGATCCCAAACGTCATTATCTTTCATAGACTCTATCTCTTCATTCATGTCATCAATCCACTTATGAGATTTAGAACTTTCAATCGCTTGACGGAAGTTGATTGGATCATCTTCCATCATTCCAATGTCAACCTCGTGTTCTTGAAGAAATACGATGTAGTCATCTAGCAACGCATTTCTTCTTTGTCTAGTGGATCTCTTCAATGGCATAGGTTCTTGAGGTGGTAGAGTTTGCTCTTTTAGAACAGTATCTTGAATGGGATCTCCAATATTGTCTTGTTTTATTGTGTCTTGAAGAAGATCAGGAATAGAATCTTGACCAAATTCAATAACATTTGTCGGAATATCAACGTATTCCTCTTCAAAGATAATATCTCTAACCGTATCTCCCCGGCAAACTCAACATCCTCAAAGAACCGAGCATTTCCCGACTCAAATATTGATTTAGTTGTGGGATCATAGAACTTGTAACCCCTTGATCTTTCAGAGTACCCAACAAAATAGCAACTTACTGTTCTTGAGTCCAGTTTCTTTTCATTGGGCTTATAAGGCCGTGCCTCAACTGGACATCCCCACACATGTAAATGTTTTAGACTAGGCTTTTTCCCAGTCCAAAGTTCATAAGGGGTTTTGTTAGTTGCTTTAGTTAGAACCCTGTTAAGGATATATGCTACAGTCTTAAGTGCTTCTCCCCATAGTGCATGGCTGTCAAAATCGCGATTTTACGTAGAATCGCTAAGGGGTCTGTAGAATCGGAATGTAGAAACGTAAGTTTTTACAACCTATGTAAAATAACTTTAAAATATTATAAATTTACTTATATAGTCATTAAAAAAAATATAATGAATAATAGAAATAAGGAAATTAAGTATTTATTTTAGTCATAAATTACAAATTTGCAATAAAAGTCATAATATAGTAATCGAGTATAAGTTATATAATATAGGTATTTTATTTCTAAAATGATAAATCATGTATAAAACAAGTTTCACCTAATTCTATATACAAAAGCTAAAAGATAATAGATAAAATTTAAAAATCAATTATGACTTTAAGAAATTACTAATAAATAAAAATTGATAATAAAGATATACCATTAAAAAGGAGTAATATTAAAAAAATGACCAAAAGTACATAATAAAGAAGATACTATAACAAGAAAAACCTTCAAAATTATATATTAATAGGTAAATTTTTGCACTATTCGTGATTATTAATTTAAAATATATTTACTTAACAATATATCACATTTACTTAACTATGAGAATGATACATTGAAAAGATAGAAATATAAATACATTTATACATTTCCTATAAAATTAAAAATCTAAAAAATTCTTATAAAATTAAAGTTATCTACCATTTATTTTATTTACTATTACAAAAATATTAGTTAAAATAAGGAAAGTTGCAGCAATCAAACACGAGTGCTTTAATATGAACATGATTACAAATAGGAACAAGAAGACTAACAATCAACGAATACAAACACAAAGACTTCAATGTAATGTAACACACTGACAAGAGAGGAGTGATGACCGACGAATATGTTAGGGTATGACTCATACTCCCCTACGACAGGAAAGCATGTGGGTCTGAGGAAGCCGCCTCGGCGGGGGTTTCAAGGGGGCATCACCCCTTGGACGCCAGAGGGCTTTTAATAATTAAGCCCACAGTTGTTTATTAAAAGTTTGGGCTTGGATAAGAAAATACAAAGAAAAATGCTTTTTGGAAGGAACAGGGGAAGAGCACGGCCGGGTAATTAAATTGCACGGCCGTATGTCAAGGAAACATGCCCATAGAAGCACACACGGTTGAACACATGGTTGAAGGCACGACTGTGTTTTGAGCTTGAAAAATCCATAGAAGCACACACGGTTGAGTACACGGTCTGAGACATGGCCGTGTGTTATTTGCGTGGAAGCGTGCAGTTGTAAATATTTGTGGAATCGGTTGAAACGGATAGAATCGAGATTTTAAACGATTTTACTGTTCAAAATCGCGATTTTGTTACGATTTTACTTCTCTTCGATTTTGTATGCGAGTTAACTAGAAATATATATACAAACTCGTAAAATCGTTGAATCGTACAAGTTAAATTGTGATTTTGACAACAATGCTAGAGTGATTCCGGTAAGGTGGAGTGACAAATCATACTCCTTACCATGTCCTTAAGCATTCTATTTCGTCTTTCAGCAACACCATTCATGGTGGGTGAATCAGCATAGTGTACTGTGGGACAATACCATATTCCTCTAGGAATTTAGCAAAAGGTCTGGACGTTGTTCACCTGAACCATCATATCTACCGTAGTATTCGCCACCACAATCAGATCTAATGCTTTTAATCCTTTTGTTGAGTTGGTTCTCAACTTCAGCCTTATAATTTTTAAACATATCCAAGGACTGTGACTTTTCATAAATGAGATAAAGATAGCCATATCGTGAGAAATCGTCTATGAACGTTATAAAATATTGTTGAATATTCCAGCAACTGTAGGGAATAGCCCACAAATATCTGTATGTATAAGTTCTAAGACGTCTAAGGTCCTATTGGCTTCAAATCTCCTTTTATTGGTTTGTTTCCCCTTTATACAGTTAATGCAATCATCAAAATCTGTAGAATCCAAGGGGTTTAGAATTCCATCTGACACAAGTCTCTCCATTCTCTCGTTTGGAGATATGACCTAATCTTTTGTGCCATAATGTAGCTAAATTTTCATTAGTTAATTTTCTCTTTATACCTCGTGTACTTAATTGTAGGGATTCATTAAATAAAGCAATAATATCAATCAAGTAAAGATTATCATAAACAAATAGGGAACCAGATCCAACTAATTTTAAATCATGAAACAAACTAAATTTCTTATTTCCAAATGAATAAGAATAACCAAATTTGTCCAAAGTAGAAACAAAATCAAATTCCGTCTAAATGACGGTATAATGAATGTTTCATTAAGATCCAAATAAAATCCAGTCTTTAATAATAATCTAAACTTCCCAATTGCTTCAACTTCAACTGTCTTGCCGTTACCCACATAGATGTATCTTTCACCATCACTTGGTTTTCGACAATCTAGGCAACCCTGCATAGACACACTGATGTGAGTTGTTGCACCAGAATCTATCCACCAAGTGTCTATAGGTACCGAAGTTAAATTAACCTCATAACAAACCAAATTAAGAAGTGTACCTTTCTTAGCACGCCAAGCATGATAATTGGTGCACTACTTCTTATAATGCCCTACAGCTCTACAAAAGTGACAACCAATACCATTTGATGCATCCGACTTCTTTGGTTGTGTCTTCTGAGGTGCCATATTTGCAGCTTCTTTATCCCTTTTCCTTTTATTATCCTTATTCCTATTCTTAGGGGTTAAGGCTAGGTGAGCACTCTCAATCTTATCTTGCTTTAGCCTTTCCTCTTTTGAACACAGTGTGAGATGAGCTCATTCAGAGACCAAGTCTCTTTCTGACAATTATAGCTCACTTTAAACTGGCTAAACTGTACTGGAAGAGAAATAAAAAAAAAATGCACTAGCAAGTCCTCTGTGAGGTCTAGCTTGAGTGCTCTTAGCTTGGAAGCAAGATGAGACATCTCCATGATGCACTCCCTAATATTGCCCTTGCCTTTGTACTTCATTGAAATTAGGTTTGCTAGGAGTGTACTTACTTCTACCTTTTCATTCTTAGCAAACCTTTTCTCAATTTCATCAAGGAACTCCTTAGCCTTAGTTATCTTATCAGATATTGTACCTCCAAATGCTTTTGGAATGGCCTTCTTCATGATCATCATACACATGCAATTTGATTTCTCCCACTTTTCCATCTCCCTCTTGTCATCAGAGGTACTCTTATCAGTAAGAGGTGAAGGAGAATCAGTTCTTAACGCAAGGTCGAGATCCATAACTCCAAGTACTATCAATAGATTATCTTTCAACGACTTGAAGTTAGTTCCATTTAGCATAGGAATGGAATTGATGTTGGCAGTAATATTAGCAGGATTATTCATAGCTGAATGAGAACAATAAACAAATAAACAAGCTTACATAAGCCTTACAACAAAATAATAATAAATTCAAATAAAGGTAAACCCCATATGAAAATACTGGGTAGCCCATTAATATTTCATCTTCGGACAAAATATTAACTACTTAGTGGTATCTTGGCGTAGTAATCAAACACTGACAATAAGAACATATCAAACGATAAAGCTTCCTTTGGGGCGATTTATTGTTCACATGTAAAACCAAATAATCATCACGAGTTTATTATCACAGGTGCACTTCCAATTCTGTTAAACATTAACCTTCCGTTTGGGCCGATTAAAAAATTCACAGAAGTTGTAAGCACACATCCTTTTTATATTTTGAAATGAATTAATTTCTGCAAGAGGGACTACTTTGGCAATATGTTGCTTCAATTAATTCATCTCAAAATACATATAAACATACCAATATTCAAATTTAAAATTATATCAAACATTGAGTCAAAGGCAACTCTAATTTTAGCAAAAAAAAAAAAACTTATTGGGTCTAACCACCCATATCCAAACACGACTCAATAATTCAAGCATTAAAATTAGAGTTCAAAAGAAAAATTGGCGTACTTAAATATCAATCTATAAGTGATTATGTATTTGAGTACACGGTTGAAGGCACGACCATATATGTTAGCCTAAAAAACCAACAGAATGTTACACGGTTTGAATACACAGTTGAAGGCATGGCCGTGTATATTGGCCAAAAAACTAACAGAATGTTACACATTTTGAATACACGGCTGAAAGCACGGCCGTATATGTTGGCAAAAAAACTAACAGAATGTTACACGGTTTAAATACACGGCTGAAGGCACGGTCGTGCATGTTGGCCAAAAAACTAAAAGAATGTTATACAGTTTGAATACACAGCTGAAGGCACGGCCGTGTATGTTGACCTAAAAACTAACAGAATGTTACACATTTTGAGTACACGGCTGTGTATAATATGGGTCGAGACCGTGTATACAGAAGAGTTTGGCTGTGGATAAAGCAACGTGATGTATCATTTATTAATGCGGTTCCTAATTCGTTCGAAAATGAACTGTGAAGAAAACCTTAATTCACTGTGGTGAATT
Organism: Laguncularia racemosa; assembly: GCA_037954665.1. NCBI lineage: Eukaryota > Viridiplantae > Streptophyta > Magnoliopsida > Myrtales > Combretaceae > Laguncularia > Laguncularia racemosa. The sequence goes on along the minus strand of JBBMOL010000030.1, from coordinate 3,399,768 downwards.
ACAATCACGGAAAGCAAAATCACCGTATAGACATCCGATAACATATCAGAATCATGCCGTTCCTAAATACTGTTCGTGGAGACAATATTGAACAAGACAATAGCCATTGATTTTGACGAATCCAGGAGTTGAGGATTCTTTTATGGAGACGAACGTTTACATGTTTTAATGTTTGTCCAAAACCTAATCTCCAGAATCAGAGATAATAACACCTTATAAAAAATTACAAAGTAATTCCTAATGATCAAATAATGTAGGCTCTGTTACCAATTGTTGAATCTTGAATTATCCTAATGTGAAAATCATCACAAACAAAATACTAGATCTTTTCATGTTTGATTATTAAGAATTAAACAATAAATATGCGGAAGCGTATCCGAATCCATTGCGCTCCACGATTCTTAGATTGTGTAGTCGGCCTTCCAGGTCAATACGTTTTTTTTAGAGAGATCCCTTTACTTGCTTTTTCTCTATAGTCTATTTGATGATGGGATACAAAGAGACAAGAAAGGTATGTGTATGACCTGGGGACCATAACCACTATTTATATAGATAACTATATGTTATCCTTTTAGTATTTCTATTTTAGCCCATCATAAAAATAGAAACTACCCATAAGGTCTCTACACATAAAATGGGTCATATCCTATTAGATACATTAAGACTCAAATAATTAAATCTTATTGATCACTTTTAATTGAGCTTAACTTAATATGACAGCCCACAACACATAATCGTTTTACATATAAGGCCAACGTTGGATTAAGGATCCAACATATACCATATGTATCGTTAAAGTATGATATCTTATTCAACCCCATAAGTTTTTTATAATATAGTCTAGAATTTATTCTAATAAGAACATAGGAAATATAGAGAGCTATGATATGAAAAACTGTTCAATAAACACCATAAATTCAGTGGTTCAAAACTCTTTTATTTTTATACATATGTATTGGGGAGTATGATTCTCTCCAATAATATAATTAGAGAAAAAAAACTTCTTATATATTTCAAAATAGATACAATTTTATAAACTATTTTGTATAGTTATTGATATTTTCTGTTTACTTTTTGGGAAATATATAATCAATTTCAGAAATATAAAAAGGTTTCTTTAGATAATTGCAAATATAGATACACTCTTAACTTGTTGATCATGAATAGATAAATCTTTCAAATTTTTAATCATTACTTTTAAAAAAATTATATAAATATCCGAATTTTTTTGGCTAAAATCTCAGGATTATTGATAAAAAAATTATAAATAGTGATAATATTAATCATTTAGAGATAGTTTACGACGCGCTTATAATATATATAAAAGTTACTTGATGGTGTTTATCAATTATCAGTGGTTATGAGCTTTGACAATTGTGTGAAGTGGATACAGATTCTAAAAATTATAGGAAAGCGACAATACAATTTTTTATTTATTGATTATATAATATATTATTTCATGCATTTGACGTTGTTGCACCGTTTCAACATGACCCATGTAAAAAAGAAGCAAATATAAGAAAAGATCCTGATAAGACACACAGGTGTCTGTTTTAATAAAATTCCGAAGATGCCCCCACTTTTCCCTCTCAATCGCATGATTTTGTTGACTTGTCGCTTTTTCCATCTGGCATGGCATGCACCTTCGTCTTCGTCTTCATCTCCATCTTCACCTTCACCTTCACTACCTTCACCTTCATTTCAAAAGTCAGTAAAATAAGACACCTCTTTCCTGTTTCTTCTCTCTCTCTCTCTTCTTCTTCTTCTTTTTTTAAACATTTTATGAGTTCGAGAAAGCTGAGAATACAAAGTACTGACCACTGACTTCTATGGATGGTGAGAAGTCCCAGAGAAATAATATCCATAAATTCCATGTCACCACGAGATGGCTCGTACGTTATATCGGTAACAAGGAAAGTCACGTTTGTGCGATACGTTATATTGTATGCACGAGTTTTCACTCTTTTTTTACGCTTCATACATTTATGCTTTTGCTTTTAATGCTTCACAATCACACATCCGTGATTAATCTCCACTGGGTCATTGCTATTTGCTAATTAATTCTTCAATAAAATAACATTATTAAACAATATAAAAAAAAGGTGAAGAAAACGAAATGGCAAAAAAACAAAAAAAAAATCCCTTTTTTATTATATTTTTATTTTTATTTTTTAAATAGTAATTAAACTACCTATAAAAAAAAGTTGATAGCTATTCATAGTTATGGTGGGTTGGAAAGTGATTAACTATCCTCGTCCTTAAGATGGCCGACCAATGGTTAAGTTAGGTTCTTTTCAACCTTTTTCTTATGTATTTATTTACTTTTTATAATTTTTTATTATAATATTTAATTAAATATATTTAATAATATTATTATATTAAATTAATTATTGTAAGCAAATCAAAAGTTAGTGTATATATTTAACAATGGTATTTTATTAAAATAGTTAATAGTGATAGATGAAGATAAAACATATGTATGAAAGTGCTAAAGAATAGAAACTTATACATGTATAATGAAATTTTAATTAATAAAGGAAATTTTTATAGTTTTTAATAGTTTTATTTTTTCATAAAATATATAGTTAGCATTACGAATATAAAAAAGTTTTCTTTTAAAAACTTTTAACTAGTATCCTCAGAGTATTCGTTCACAAGACATAACTACAATACAACCATATAAAAATATTTTGGGCATTTACCAAAATCATTCACACGTTAGCAAGAATTGTCAGGACATTAACCCTAAAGCACCTCTTAAGGTCTAATACTTTATCTTAAAAAATGTTTTTGACGGTATTTATTAAAAAAACTAAATAGAGAAATTTTTTTTTATTACTTGCTTTTCTTTTAATAAAGTGAATAATCAATATTAAAACGTGAAAAATTTTCTGTTTTAAGTTCCCACGAAGTATTTGAACATTAGTTAAAGAAGATCCTATTATTATTATTAGACTATTAATGGTCCAGAGATAGCCAAAGTGAATTTCAATATTTCCAAACCCTATTATGTCCCACCTGTGATATAGAGATAATTTCTTCCAACCAACAGTGCCTACATCAAATTAATATCAGTATATATTTCCCTTGTTTTGCTCTTATAAGATCTGAAATTGGGTTCTCTAATATTTTAGGCCAAATTCCGTATAGCCATATTGACATCAGTAAATAGACTTAATTTTGCTTAAACAATCTTAAGCTTGAAAGATATATTTAGACTTGTAGCCTTCAATGAACATGATTTCTGTCCTATCTAAGGAAAGCCAACCAAGTCAAGGTCGTGGTGTCACGGAGCATATGTCTTATCTGTGGCCCCCGGATGCGTCTCCACAGATGCACACACATGTCTGGACAAAATGCGTTTAATTATCGAGCTTCTACCCTACCTGCCTTTCATTATCGGCTACAAAAACTTCACTAATCTCCATCTTTTTTCGTATGCAAAAAAGAAACGATCTTGTCTTATAGTTCATTTCAATTCTTGAACCAAATTACAAGTCATATTGAATTTTCGATTTAATTTAGTTAAAAAAAGAAAAAAAGAAGAAAGCTACAGCATTTTGCATTATCTGGAATACTTTTCCACAAATTAACAAACTCGGTCGTAGCGTGCTCCCTAGCCATAATAGGAAGAAATCTTCCAAGGAATAGATAGATAAATCTCTTAAATTTTAAAAATATTATTTTTTTTTTATAATTTTTAAAATATGTACAATAACTTTAAATTATTGCTGAATTTCTTAACTTTCGGAATTTTAATAATGATTTGATGATTAGTTGTATGTATGCTTTCAACAATTATACGTAGGTAAAGTTAAATATTAAAATTTTATATGTTTATTTAAATAAATATAGCTTAAAGTATGTATTATAATTTGAGTATCACCACGAAATTTGAAAAAAAAAAAAAATCATTTATTTCGAGTCACGTCATTGAATTTTAACGTTTCTATTCCGGCAATTTATGAAAATTCGGGTCAGAAATTACAAGAGTGGTTGCTTGCTTTTTCGATTGGGGACGTCAATATCACTCCATAAAAGTCCGGAAAAATAATCAATTCATGAAAAAAGTCTTATGGAAGGAAAATTGCGTACTACATGGGTGCTCTCATAGTCACTAATTTCTTCGTATCCAAACTTGTCCCAGACTCAGTTTACATAAATGGATAGATATCGCACCGTCGGGTACGACTTGACTCTAGTAGATTTAGTAAATCTCGTGTCTTAAAAATCAAAACTCGTTTATTGCCTATCCAATAAATAAATATTGAGGTACTAAATACTTACGAGCTTGAGGAGGAGCTATGAGCTACTCTCCCTCACTCTTCAATCTTATTTTTATTTTGTCTTCGAGCTCACCTATTCTAGGATCTAAAAAAGGAGGTCTTGATGCTAGGGTTGAGCTTAGCTATTGAACCCTAAGTCTTATATGGATTGAACTAGATCTATGACTAAGGTTAAAGAATAGTTAATCACTAGATTGAATTATGACTTACCATACCAAGCGAAAGCCTTTCAAGTGTTAGTTGGCTGCTCTCCAACTTTGGGATGGTAGACCAAACTTTTTCTTGTGTCTTTTTTAAAAAATAATAATAATAATTTTGTTATTTTAATTGTTTATCTTTTTTATAAATATTATTTTATTAAATTAATGATTACTTGATCAATAAAAAAATTAACATATATTCTTTAACTACCGGTAACAAAGTGATAAAATACGGTTATATAATTTGTTAAAAACGAAAACATATATATATATAGTGACTAAAGATAAAAGTACAGGGAGGCAAAAGTGAAATCTAACTCGTCTTTTTTGCATATTTATTTTTCTTGTGAATTGTATAATCAAACTTAGAAAATACAAAAAGAAAAAAAAATACCGTGTAGAGTGTAGATACCAGTTTATGTAGAAAAATACTCGATTGAGGTCGCGACACGTTATCGCCGTAGATCATTGTCGATGTCGTGCATGCATGAAATCAATTAGGCTGATGTTGATCCATCTCTCTCTCCCTCTCTCTATATATAGATATGTATCGTATATATTTAATATAATAAAATAATACGAAGACTTTAGTTTAAAAAGACGAAAATAGTCAAAGTCGAATGTCACCATCACTAGGAGAACGGGGGGAGTAATGAAAGGCTTCCCCGTGTTTTAGATTGACATTAATTTCCGACGGATAGAGAGACAATGATTTGACACCTTCTTTTCTTTTTCTTTTTTCATTACTATCTTACATTGGGTGAGAGAGAAAATGTTCCTTGTCCTGTGATATAGATGAAAAATTCAAAAAAAAAGAAAAACCTTTTCTTGGTTTCCGAAAATAATTATATGGTTAAAACAAAAGTAGCTATTATTCAGAAATATAAAATAATTTTTTTTATTTGGCCTTAAATAGATAACTTAATATAAGTTTATGAGTTAATATTTTTCTTATTCTAAACTTACATTTGTTAAGGAATGAAAAACAATTAATCTCGTGTTTTTAATATTGAATATATATATATATATATATTATGATAAAAATGATTTAAAAAATTTGAGGTATTTTATTATTTCACGTCTTAATGATGCTTGGACATCATTAGCAATTTTCCTATTAATTATTCGGCCTTTTTAAAATCTTCTGGTGAAGCCAAAAATGGGAATGAATACAGCTTTGTCAGTGGATGAGCCAGCCGAGCCGAGCCGGAATCCGTATGTTTAAGATTCTCTCTCTCTCTCTTTTAATCGTCCGTGTATTTATGACTTGGAAAAAAAAAATTCCATTCAGCGTATTGAAAGTGGCTGCAATCAGCAAATGGCCCAAAACTGTCTAAAAGAGAGCACAGAAGGGAACAGGCAGCAGAAGTTTTCCGGTATTTAAATATTTTTCTTTTCATTTTTTTCCCTTATATCACGTGCATAAAATTCATCATCTAATTATTAAAAATTACTTTAAAAATTAATACAATTATATAATAGGAATTTTAATATCAGATAATAAATAAATATTTATCGATAAAACCACACGTATTGTTAAATAAGATTTAAAAAAAAAAAAGTTTATGAAAGAGAAACTTTGATTCTCATGTTGAGGTACAAAGTCTCTTGTTCCACTCATGAATCTTCTTCCATATTTTCAATTGTCATTTTGATATTTTAAGTCTCGAATGAATTGATAATTGCAAAAGATTCGAACACCAATAGTTTCTAACAGTTTTTAGCAGCCGATGGTGACTTTAAACAATGATAAAAAGTACTAGTAAAAAATTAAAAAATAAAAAGATTTGTTCTTTCCAAAACAAAGAAAATTATTTTACTTTTATTATTATTATTATTATTATATTAATTTATATAATTATTTTACGATGGATTGAATGGACTCATCGGCCGCTGGATTAGAACGGTGACTGTTTAGCAGACCCTTATTCAATTATTTGATATTTCTTTCGCTCTTTGCCCAAAAGTTAAACATTTATTTTCCCAACCAAAAAGGCAAAAGAAACTGAGCCTCACGCGCTGAAGAGCGACAAGTGGGCTGGTTCAATAAATGCATAAAATAATAAAAAATAAAAATCGGGGAACGTGGAAAAGTCGCACGTCCTTTTCCGACTTTCTCGAAATCACCGTCTAGAAAAGGACGGATCGTGAGAAGAGATAGCAAATAACTCGCGGTAAGATGGATTTAGTGCGAATAATCATTAGAAAATCGAGGAAAAGGACGATGGGTATCATCGTTCAAATTCACGTGGATTGATGAGACGATAAAATCGCGGTAAAATGCTTTTGGCGGGCTCCCGAGGTGAGATGACGCGATTGCGACATGAGAAGTAGGTTAAACAAGGTTAATTTTGATAAGATCAATCTATCGTTAATTTAGTATATTAAATTTTAATTATTAATTATTATTAAATTTCTATTATTAATATATAATCATTGATGAGATTAAAGATTAAATCAATCTCATAAAAAATATAATAGAACCATAACAAAAATCCAAATAAGTATGATAAATTCTCATTTCTTCACGACAATAATAGCATTATTATGAAAATTGATCTTTCTACTTTAACTTATCTCAATTTTTCTTACTTTACCTATCATATATAATCAATGATTTAAATTATAATATTTTATATATTATATGATAAAATAATCATGAAATTACTAAGTTTTTCAATTAAATTATTCAATTAATACAAATAAAATAATATTATTTTATTAAATTAATAATTAGTCACTAATAAAAGACTAAAAAATGTCACTAGCAAACACAAAATTAATTATAAAACAAATTTCGTGTGCTTATCAAAAGAGGGAAATGCGTATCATCTATTTGCAAAAACACAAGTTGTGTTTGAATAATGTTTCAGTACACGAAAGGACTTTGTTTCTTTTTGAACCAAGAAAAGACTTTGCTATCATGTTCATCTACTATATTTTTTAATACTCAGTAAAAGGGAATAGTTTAAATTTAAATAGATTATTAAATTTAAAATAATTTAAATAAAAAATCAACATTACACTAAAAAGTTTAAACATAAAATTTTATTATGGTGCTATTATAGATAATAACAAATTCACTTTTTGAAACATTAAGTATATTTAGAAGATAGTAACAGGTCTTTTATTTAAACTATATAATAAAACATTGATCATGTATTTTAATCATTTGAAATTTTAATAATCTATTTTAATTACTTAGTATTAATACTAGTAATCGATTTCAATTATTTAATATAATATTAATTTTCTATTTTAGTCATTTAAAAATTTGACCTAAAACATTGACGAGCTCTTGTAATTTTCCCATTAAATATTAAAAAAAATGTTATTACTACAATTCGTGCACTTTTTGAGATGATAAAAAAATATACTTTATACTATATATATATATATATATTTATTAAAAAATTAAACTAATAAATAAAACTTATATAAGTTTTATCGAAATATAGATGGAGATGTCATCCCCGGTGGAATCCATCCATTTAATAAGAAAACATTGTGGAATTTCAAATGAATATCGCCATCAAAATAGCTCCAACAAGTAACCGTGTCAATAAAATGACAAAATCAAGACCCTACTTATCCTTCACGTCAATAGAGGCATTGATGATGGAAAAATATCCATCAAGACAACCAGGTGTAGACACGCTTGGGGAATTGAAGATGCGGATAGAAATTGTAGAGTGAACTGTGTTTATTGTGGATAATTATTATAATAAAAAGGACATTGGCTTGCCTTCTAAAGTAAATAGAGAACATATATTTTGTGTAGTGTAAATTGAGAATAAACGTTATCATATGTATTGTACATTAAGAATGTGTGTTAGCCTTAAAGCCTTAAAGTTTAATTACATGATTAATTATTACTTACGTGTATACATAGAAAGTGTATTTATAATAGAGTTGACCCAATTATAATAGAAAGTTCACAAAATACTTGATGTGCACTATATGTTATAAGTAAAAGAGAGAAGTAAACTTTTAGTCCTTCATATTTATAAATTTTTTTATTGGAGTTTTCAATATTGTTTTATTTGAGTTTCCAATTATTAAAATTTTATAAAAAAAAAAAAGATTTTTACCAAATTTATTAAGTTTTTCTTCTATCTGTAACCTGTATTAATTTTAAATTGGTCAATAATAATTGAATTAAGAAAATAATAATTTTAAATATATTTATTTACATAATATAATAAAAAATAAAAAATAAAATAATAATAATTTGAAACAAGAAAAGGGAATGGAAAAATTTGTATATACATTAGTCATCTTAGCCAACTAATATAGGGCTAATCAGAAGCTAATATATACCAAAGATAAATAAAAAATTTAACGTATTTAGTGAAAGTTATATTTTTGTAAGATTTTAAAAACGTTAATAACTTAAAAAATAAAAAACATTGATGGCTCAAATCTAAAAGTAAGTAAACAATTAAAAGTATACTTTTCTTAAGTAAAATTCTTTGTTAGTTTGTAATTGTACATCTTCTATTTGCATTTTGAAGCAAATGCAAGTCATTTCATTAATAATTATCTCAATTTATTTTATGCTTGAATTGTGTAAAATAAGTATAATATACTTGATAGAAATATGAATTAATAATGGAGATTACTTAGAAATTTAACTAATTTTATAATATTATTGTGATGTCATCTATCTGTAATTTTAATTATTAATAACATGTAATGACATCTTAAAGGGATTTAAATTGAGGAATGTAAATTGAGAGATACAAAATCATCGGTTTTAGGTAGAATTGTAGTTCGAATTAAACATGGGCACTCATCAGGTTTAACTAATGCCTCACCCAGATTCTTCCCACTGTGTCGACACCTGCCCTTCCCCGGACAAAGCTTTCTTTGGATTTTTAGTCATTATATACATCAATTCATTCAATAAGTGATGGTCGAATCATTGTTGCTTAGGGAATCTTTGGACTGAGTCTGAAGAGCTCATGGACCTCTCGAGTCCTAGGCTCCTAGCCCAAAAAAACTGAGTAACCGAAGCTGCTTGGCGTTACTTTATGTCACAGAAAAGCTAGCAAAGCATGTAGGGGCGCAACGAGCATGATGGAGACAAAGAAAAGAAACAAAGCACGTCACTCGCCTTGTTAGATTAATCACCAGTGTTTTGTCTTCATCCATCTTTCCAAGAAGCAAAAGCATGTCAGACTTCTCACTCCATTATTGATTTTAAACTATTAGTATTGTATTGTCTCGATGTTTAGGAAAGAATGAGTAAAAACATTCATCAAATTAGATTAATTCATAAATTAAAAATATGATTTTTTAAAAAATTTGAATCAAACCAAAAATTTATAGAATAAACAGAATATGAATAAAATTATTTAAATGGTACCACAAGGAGTTATCCTACCTAGGATAATCATATATAGAACCGATGTTCAACTTTACCACCAAGGCGAAAAAGAAAAAATGTTTACCGTAAGTTTCGGTTTCAAGATACGTGGATCTTTCTATTTTGCTGATATTTGGATGAATAGGTGGAGTAAAAACGCTTATATATGGATATCAGCACGTCCTATGTAAAAGACTAATAGCATAACCTAAATTTAACCAGTACACTGTATGACACTACAATTATGAAGAATGATTCCACAATTAGACAGTGCAGCTATAAATACTGCATGCATACCGGAGCTACAAGCGCTTTACCTGCCTACTTTAGGTGCTTTCTTTTTTCTTTTCTTTTTTCCTTATTAGTTGCGCTTGTCATAATTATTACTTATTAGCCATGACTTTTGCAAGCTCTAGGAGAGGGCACATGGGAGAATTTTTCCATCCAAGTAAATAGAAGATGCTTCCCAACAACAAGAGGGTAAAATTATATTGGTTCCATATAGTGATATATACAACAACACATACATACATAATATATATATATATATAATATATAATATGATTAACCTAAGGATCCTTTAGTTGCACTATGCTGATCAGGTTTTCCTAGCTCTGGATAGTTCGTGGCAAGTAACAGCACCTAAAGAGAAAGAGCCAGCGAAAAAACTCAGTAAGGAGCAACAAAGCAACGAGAAAAAGAAGAAATCAAGTCTTGACAACCTGATCATGATCATATAGATATACGTTGTTGCTGATAATTAGAAAGCTCATCACTGTCGAAAAAACAACTGAAGATCGATATATATGCTGTCGAATAGGGTTGATCTTTTTTGCTATTATTACTAGCCTGTTTTTAATTGCTTGCATCATGCCTGCTACTCTTAACGGGGCAAAGATCTGAAGAAGAGTGAACAGAATGTTCCTAGAGTTCTCGACCTGAAGTCGCGTTTATTTCTACTGAAAGAGCAACTGTTGTAGCAAACGTTTGACTCTTGAAATATTGAAATATGCAATTTTCTTAGGGAAATTTTGAGAAAGAAATAGCCTAAAAAGTCATAGTAAATGATGGAACTTGATCCCCATAGGATGCTCCCAGTCCTAAAGTGATTGGTCTTATTTAGAATTTTGTTCCCTTCAAAACAAGTATATTTATGGCATATAGATTTACCATCTCATCTCGAAAGACGGAAACTGAAAAATCAAGTAAAATCACTTGAGTAGTGATAGCTGGATTGATGATTCCCATAAATCAAATAGGGAAAGCGAATCGGCTCACATGAAGTAGTTGCCACTGAAGAAAATATATTATGTATTATATATATATATATATATTATACATTATACATTATAATATATTATATGTATATCGCATTAGGGGTAATTCAACTCCAGCAAGTTTAAGGTGGTGCGCAACTAGAGACTGCTATGAGGTGGTGCACTTAAAAGACTATAGGAAGTATTGCAGAAGCTCGTACATTATGAATCACCAACAAATATAACTTTCAGCTATATGAGCATGTTCTACAGCAGTGCAGCCGCTGTATAGCAGGTATGCACTAAACAACAACTTAATTACTTAGAATATACATTTGATGTACAAAATACTTAGACTCTATTTAAAGAATTTTAGTCATAGAAAAAATTGTGAAGGGATAAAATAGCTTGTATGAAATTTTATGTTAAATTTAGTATTAATTTAGGTTTGACTCTTTAGGTTAGTAGTCTGCCCTGGAGTCTAGCCAATGTATTTGAATGACTTAAGGAGATTTTTAGTTTTGTGGGCTTTGAACAAGAATTGTTAGATTGATTTGCTTGCTCTTGACTTCCTTAGATAGGCTTATATACTAAATAAGGAAGGTTATAAGTTTTGAACCCATGATAAAAGCTCATCAAGATAATTTTTTATTAAGTTTTATCTCATTCATTAATAACCAAGATAATTTGATGAATGTCATTAAATTCAGGAGTTTATGAATACTTAGTCATTCCTCATTCAATAATGGTTTTGAAATCATAGAAACAACATTCTATTATAGGAGCTAGCTCATAAATAGCAAATAGCCATTTAGATGAAGAAGAAACTCAATTGCTTAAGAACAGTAAGGTCGATACCCTAGACTTTCTTGTTCGTTACTTGTGTATTGAGACTCCAAGGCCGTTTATTTTTTCTTTTGTCATTTGTCCTCATGTCATCTCAACATTACTTCTTTGAGACTATATGAAGTGCAAGACACAAGTGGAATGCACTTGACCGTCCTCATGCCCCATCTATAGAGTCTAAAGGTGTGTTTGTTTTATGAAACACATGCTTTTAGAATCTTTTTCGATATTTACTATGATAAATACTTGAAAGTTATAAAAAATTATTTTAATAATCCCAAGAAACTACAAATGATATTGTCTTTTAATAGTAACAGGCAATGGAAAGTGACATCATTGGTTAGCCACAAATTGTGATAATTAATAATCACTAGAAAGTGCGAATGTAAAATAATAAAAATGATTTGTTCATTTTTCAATTGAATTTTTTTTTTATTTCTTATTGATATTTTTTTAGATGGTTAATACCACCATTGCCTATTGGCTATAATCTTAATCTCATAACATCATTTGCCACTTAAAAGGGTTGATAAATCACAACTTCTTGACATTACTATAATAATATTTGATAGTTTCAAAATTTTGATTACAACAAACAACAAAAAAAGTTTGAAAAAGTATTTTTATGCATAAGAAATATATAATAAATCTCGTAAAGTTTCCATCTAATGTGTTAGTCATCTCTTCTAACTTCGCTAACTTCAATTATTGGATATGTACTGAGATTAAAATAATTCTTTACATGCAATATGCAACTCCTCTAATTCCTGTAAGTGTTTATACCCCTTTAAATTTGTTTTTGGTAATCTCAAACAACTAGCTTGTCACTTACAATCCCTACATATAACTATCTAATTTATAGTTAAGATTGTGCATAAAGTGATTACATTTGACTATAGCTTAGTGTTTAGCATAAATTTTGACTTACTTTTCTTAATTTGGTTCATACTAAACCTTGTACTCTTTTATTACGAACCTTTGATTGAGAATTAGGAAAAACTTAATTTATTAGAGTCACCACTTGATTGTAACCAAGAAAAGGGGTTTAAATTAGGGTTAATTAAGTGGATTAACCCTAACTTAGCTACTGATAAAAAAAAAATTAAAATGATAAAGATTCTAAGTTCAAGGGCTAATGTGTGTAAAACCTAACATGTTACCACTTAAAACATTCCAAATTTGAATTTATTTTTTATTAAAGAAAATTTATGAAGTTATAGGTTATAAAAGATATATATATATATATAATCTTAAAGACCTTAATTTGATATTTATTATTTTGAAAAGCTAAAGTATATTCCTAATTTGGAAAGAAAGCACTTTTTTTTTATTATTATTATTATAGCTAAGTGATGCTATATATATTATATTGTTTATTATTACACCTTTTTTCTTTTCTTTTCCTTTTTAAAAAAAAATTTAAGTGTTAAGGGGACTCTTATATTACTTATTAATTTATTACCTTTTATATATATTCTTAATATTTTTTCCTATGTTCTTTTTTAAACTTATGAAGACCCTAATGACATATTACATTTATTTATCATTTTATACATATTTATATATACATTGTTTTTATTATTACATATACACATATACTTTCCCTTCTATGTTATTGTTTCAAAAGAAACATAAAAGAAAAAAAAATACAATAGAATAAAAATTATAAAGTAAAATAATACAAAGAGAACTTGGTTGATGCTGGATGAAGTCTAGGTTAGAGATAAGTCATGGGTGTAGTTTCGGATTGAACTCGCTTATCTCCCTATCGTTGTATTGGTCAACAGTCGAAGAAGTAATGTTGGACAACTTCACTTTGTGTATGTTGTACAATGGCAATAAATGATGAAGGTGGCTTAGATGTGGAAGTTTTTGGCAACGGCGGCTCAAGCACTGGTGGTTAACATGTATCCAAGGTTGCTCAGGGTGATTGACCACTATGAATAGTGGTTTGGTGTGTTGAATACCATCTTTCCTTAACTCTTCTGATGAGAAAGAAATTTGATCAACTGTGAAGATGGAGTTGGTGATGTGTCTTAAATTTTGGGTCGATATCCCTTTTAATACTTTTACTTCTCTTAAGGCTTTGAAGAGGGCATCTCTATGAGGTTCAAAAGATAAAAGTAGGCTCATAAGGGATATTTGGGTTGGGGTTTTAGCAAGTTGATTCATTATTTTATACTTGCTAGATTTTATCAATTTGGTGAAAGTAGTTAATCCTTCTTCTTCTTTCTCTAGTTGTTGAGCATTGCTGCTTGCCTCATCAATGACAAATTTCTTTTTAAAGTCTTCTTGAGGGTCATAAATTTTACGAAAATAGGTAATACCCCTAACGATGGAAGTTGGCGTCTTCTCTTAATTAATTGCTTGATAATCGAATGAGGCAGCTTTGTAATTTTCTGGCGTGATTGGAACATGGAAGATGTATTTCTTTGGCTTTAGGACTTTTGACTCCTCTTTTAGATCTTTATAGCATTTCAGGATTGTAGGTTTAACATTTAATCTTATCACGTAGCAAGAATTATCTTTTTTTTTTTAATTTTTTTTTTCTGAATTGCAAATCCTCAACTAATGTCTGAATTCTCCACTACGATCATTTTAATAATTGGGCCATGATTAGGTAATGAGTTATTGTTGACATTAGGAGCTGAGGGATTAACGAAGTCCAACTATACTAACCCTGCATCAATCAAGTCTTAAATTTTGTTATGAAGTCTCTAACATATGTTAATGGAGTGACTTATCTGCCTCAGTGGTATTCACACATAATGTTAGGATCATAAGCTCTTGGTTAGTATCTTTCATCAGGGATCTCAAAGCTGATCAAATTATCTCTCCTGAGGCATGTAAAAACTTGGCTAAGAGGGATTAGAATGTGGGTGAATTGTTTGGGAGGCCGGATGTTCTGTGGTCGATTTATAGGTTGTTGTTGCATAGGAGTGGCTGCCATGGGAACTATTGTTGGTAAAGAAAATTGCTTATCGAGCTTAATATTCTTGACATTCTTTCTTGTGCTTACCATACCTACCATGGTCTCCTTTCCTTTATTGGTAAAAGGGGGCTTAGACGATGAGGGCTTTCCATTAGATGATTCATAGGTCGAAAGCTTTCTAGAGATAATGGCATTCTCAATCCTACAACCCGTTGCCACTATCTGCGAAACTTAAAGAACTATGCCCAATCAAATGTGTGAAATAAGATTTCTCTGGGGTATTTATGACGGTAAAAAGAGTTCTTCCTCCAGGATAGGAGTAGAGACTCTTGCTGCTTAAAACCTCCAACATTGAGCATATTCTTTGAAGGACTCGTTGTGCTTTTTTGAAGACTCCCTAGGTCCTACATCGAAGGGGCAACTTCTACATTGAATTTATATAGTTTATAGAAAGCCCTAGCCAATTTGTCCCATGTGTTTATTTGACTAAGGTCTAGTTAGGCATATCAAGTAAGTGTAGGACTAGTTAAACTATCTTGAAAATTTTGAACCATTAATTGGTCATATTGAGAGTATTTGCCCAATTTTCTAACATATAGTCTAGTGTGTAAATTTTTGAACTTTGAATTTTTCTAGGAAGGCACTAGCATCACATATTGAGAAATTAGTAATTTTGACCTATTCTAACCCATCGAGACCTTCTAGGGCCCTCATTTTGTTAGTGAGGTGTTCAAGCACTTTCCATTCCATCTCCTTTTGCTTATCTTCTAACTCCTTTCTAAGGTCCTTAGGATCAAGATTTGTGTTGGTAGCATTATGGATTCCGGAATTGGGCTTAAGGTTGTATACTTGTATATAAGGTTGAACCCATAATTAATTTCTTCATGCATAGGGGGTGGAACCTCAATCTTCTTCCCTTATTGGACTGTTCTTAAATGTTCTTCTTGGGATGGCTAGGTCATGTGGAGAAGGCTAATGTTATCAACCAAAAATCTAACCTGCTTGATTAGTGTTTAAATTGATTGTTCCGGGGAAGCAATCTTGAGTCAGACTAATTGTTGTTGTTACCATTGTTGGTAGATATTTTCAATCTTAATCGAGTGAGGATTAGACTTCTTTAACGTTTTTGTTGTTTGGGAGCTATTTTTTAGAACTTAGAAATGAACACTCAACACTTGTTAGTAACATCTTCTTCTTTTATTTTCTTTTTTATAGATAAAAGGCAAGTAAATAAAATATGATGCATGTATGGCATATGGATGCTAGAAAAAGGAATCGGCAAATAATTAGTGATGTGGTAATTATTGAAATTTTATTGATATTTTAAACTTTGGAGTTTGTTTACATTATTGAAAACACATAAAGAAATCCTAAATCTTAATTCTTCCTTCTTCTTTCCTGCCAACTAGTTTCTGCTAGAGCTTCTGACTTCCTCTTTACTTTGTGGTTTTCCTTCTTTTTACCTTTTGCTTGATCTTAAGAGGTTTCCAACTCTCTAATCCTCTCTTGGGATTTCTCTAGTTGGGCATCTAATGCCTTGTTCCTCTAATCAAATTCTTGAAATTTATTCTTCCAAACATCTATCTTGCCCTTTGTTTCTTCAAAATAGATCTCCATATGAGCTTGTACCTACTCCATATAAGGTTTCATTTCTAGGCTCAGGTTACTCGATGTCAAATGGATGACATTTGGAGCCCGATATGCTCTTTCTCAAATCTTGTATAATTGGTTGATGATAAAATTTTTAGTGGCCTAATGCTTTCCAACTTCACCATCCAATTCTCACAGGTCAATGTTAGGGAATTCGATTCTAGCCTCACATAGAGCCCTGATCTTTAGTAGTTTAGCTACCTTATCAGCTACTAGCATGTTTGGATCTTGAAACTCGAAAGTAATTGATTCTAGTGAAGGCTTGTGGACTTGATCTTGAATTGTTCCAAAATGATGGACTACTGAGTAAGGATGGTAGCTTGTGCACCAATTGAGCCTAATAAGTGGAACTACTTAAAAATCCTTGCACGTTAGGATAACCTGATTGCAATAGTTCCATCTAGTAGTCCACAAAAATCTTCGAAATTAAAGCTCTTAAGCAACTCAACCTAAATATGACTAGAAACATAGTCATGCAATTTCATCTTCTCTGAGCATGAATCTACAAGATCAATTTGATTGATTAGAAATCTTCTGGTTATATTTAGTCTAAAGCACTTGAGGTGGCTTATGAACCAAATTAAGATGGGGTTAATATTGGACTAGAGAATCCTGTGACCCTTTCTCTTCACAAAGTTTAGATTTTGAATTTACTTAGCTAACAAGGCCAAGATGTAGGATTTGCCATCTAAAAATTGGCCCACCAACTTTGCAACCCGATAATGAATATGAATATGAATGATTACTACTCTTCATACCCTCAGTAGTCTACTAAAAATGCCTGTTGGCCCAACCTTTAGATTTAGCACATATACTCCATTGACGAGTAAAGGAGCTTGGAGGAGTTGTGTATACTCCTCAATGGTTAGAATAATCTCATGCAAGCTAATGAAGAATGTTATAGGTTCGAGCTCTCAAAAGTGTAACATAGCTCGAATAAGAGGAATGTTGATGTTGATCTTCCTTAAGGAAAGGATGGGCCCTCTTTGGTCTTGAATGGTAGCTTGATCTCTTAGATTGTACATAGTGAGCTAGTGGTTTAGGATCAGCTTCGGGTCTAAAGGCCTATGAATCTTGATCTCTTTGTGGAAGAGTCGGTCAATTGAAGTGCTTGCCATCTTGGAAATTGCAAATAAAATTTATAAATTACAAAGGAATATCCTATTTGCAAAATTCTAAATTACATAAAAAAATGGTTACAACTAATTACAACAAAAAAGAAATATTTACAAAAACTCCGTGTTGCATTTTTTTTTTAAGATACCACATCAATAACCGTTTGCCAGTTCATGAGTTAATGGATGTAGAAAGGTGGGTTCTAAAGGTTCCCAAGCTCTGTGGCTTTCCACATTTTCGAAGAAACGGATCTCAAACTACATCAAGGTATTGGGTGAGATAGCCTAATTAGCCTCAAGAGGTGGTTACCTCACTACACACAGAATTTACACAATAGCTTCCATCTTAAGGTCTTAAGATGGTTTAGGTTTGACTGTATCTACCATATATTTATGAGTGAACCTTAAAAAATTCCCCATTTTTTTCTACATTAACTAAACAAAAGGTTTAGCACAAAAATTTATAATGAGTAAAAATGTTTACAAATTCAAATAAAAGTAGATATGAGAAAATAAATTCTAAAACCAAAATATTTTAAGTGGCTAGCCCTTTTTAACTAATCCCAAGTGGAGTTGCTACCCTATCAAACCTAAATTTTGATTTACTTTTTATAATATGGTTCATTCTAAACCCTATGCTCATTTATTATGAACACTTGACTGAGAATTAGGAAAAACTTAATTTATCAGAGTTGCCACTCGATTGTAATGAGGAAAAGGGGTTTAAGTTAGGGTTAATTGAATTGATTAACCTTAACTTGGCTACTAATGTAATTTTTTTTTAAAATGCTCAAGATTCTAAGGTTCAAGAGCTAATGTATTTAAAACCTAACACATTGCCACTTTAAACATTCAAAATTTAAATGTATTTTTTTTTTATTAAAGAAAATTTATGAGGCTATATGTTATAAAAGATATATATATATATATATATATATATATATATATATATATATATATATATAAGACCTTAATTTGACATTTATTGTTTTAAAAAGCTAAAGTATATTCCTAATTTGGAAAGAAAGCCTACTTATTGATTTTTCATTTTTGTTATCATTATTATTTTTTAAATAGCTAAGTGATACTATACATATATATATATATATTTATTACACCTAATTCTTTTTACTTTTTTTTTTTTAAATTTAAGTGTTAAGGGGACTCTGATATTACTTATTAATTTATCACCTTATATATATATAGATATTCTTAATATTTTTCCTATGTTCTTTTTTAAACTTATGAAGACCTTGATAATATACTACATTTATTTATCATTTTATACATATTTATATATACATTTTTTTATTATTACATATACAAATATAATTTCCCTTCTATGTTATTGTTTCAAAAGAAACATAAAAAGAAACAAAAAAAAAAAACTAAATAACAATTATAAAGTAAAATAAGACAAAGAGAACTTGGTTGATGCTGGATGCAATATGAGTTAGAGATAAGTTATGGGTGTAGTTTTGAATTGAACTTGCCTATGTCCTTATTGTCGTATAAGTCAATAGTCAAAGAAGTAATGTTAGACAACTTCACTTCATATCTGTTGTACAATGGTAGTAAACGATGAAGGTAACTTGGACGAGGTGTTTTCGACAGTGGAGCTTAGGCACTAGTGGTTAACATGTATCTAAGGTTACCCAAGGTGATTGAGGAGTAGTTGCAAAAGCTTTTAAGGATACGTAATTGATTGAGAGTGGCTTGATAACTTAAGGAATGGTGGTTGTGGCTTTTTGAAGCTGCAAGTCTAGAGCAAGAGAGAGAAGTAAGTTCGTCGGAATGAATAAAAGAGAGGGAAAGCTTTAAGAGAGACAAAAGTTGCTTTTTGATCCTTTTTTGAGTTCAAAATGTCGCTTTTTTATAGGGAAACAAGACTCACATGTTAAAAGAAGCCAAAAAGTCGAGAGTTAGAGCTTTAAATAGGAGTGCATTCCTCAATTAATGTGATATTGGATTTATTTGTTTGATTCAATTCTAAAAGCTATAACTTCTAAAATTGAGTCGTTTGGCTTTTTGTGTGCTTGATTAGTACAAAAGGCAGAAGTAATAGGCTAAAATTTGAGCTTTGCAAATCCTACAATGGTGGCCATCAAGAGGTCGAAGACGATGTGAACAGGACACGCGCAAGACCTTTTTTTTAATTAGTATTTTGTTATTATTATTATTATTATATTTTTTATTTTATTATAAAAAAGGAAAAAACAAGTAAGAGAAAATAAATAAAAATTTAAAAATCTCTCTTTGATAAAGAAAGAATTTGAACATATGATATGAGAAAAAAAGAGAGTAGAAATTCCTTCCACCGAGCACTACTAACTCCAATAAATTATGTGTAATGAATTTTATTTAAGGCCTTAAGCTAACTTGAGCCTTATTTAAGATATGTCTAAATATACTTAAGACAAATTTATCTACTCCTTTACACTTTCTATAATTTTATTCTCATTGTTTTTTTATCTTCATTGTTTTTTTATTATTATACACTTTTTTATTATTATTTTATTTATTATCATATCATATATATATTATTTATTTATTTATTAGAAAATAGCAAAAATAAGGTATCTACACTTAGGATAGATAAAATCCTCCACAAAGTTGTTTACAATTGAACATATAAGAAAATGACTAGGAAAAATACATTTTTCTTTCGAAGGGAATTAGGGATGGATGAAATGGAAGCGGGAATGTTAGCTTGAAAAACATATACATCGGTGAGAATTTAATGCCTGAAAATCTTAATGTTTTCTAATTTACAAAAGTGATATGAATTCAAATGGTTATAATATACATTAACCTAAACTCCATTTTTGCAAGAGAGATTTTCTCTTTAAATTTTATTTAATCTTCCTTGTTATATATATGAGTAAGCTAGTGTTGAAATTTCATCATCCTTACATTACACGTATCCTCGTATTCTTAATGTAACACCTTAACTTTTACTTATCATGAAGTATCTTAAAGAAACGATCAAGAAACTTCTTTCCTAGACAGTCATATTAACTTTATGTAATGTTCAAATAAGCTTAATTACTAAGAAAACCGTCCACTTAAGTCCTTAATTTAAATCCAACCCGGATACATTTCCCAAAATGTACTCAGCTAGAAGGGTTGGGCCTTATATTGTGGCTCACACTTAGAAGCAATACAAGAAAAAGTAAGTTTAACTTCAAAAAAGATGATTTCCCACCCACCCCCCGGCCCTTTTTTTTCCAGCTACAATATACATTATAAATATATAGGATGGAGATTGAATTATTAATAAACCAAAGAGATCCACACAATTTATTAACAACATACACAAAATGTGCATACACTCATATTATCCAATTAGATATTACAATTGCAGTGAGTGCGATTGATATTACATTTCATAATAAAGTAGGAGAGAAGTAATTATATCAGTGAACTATGATGCCTCGGTAAAAAAACTTTATACATTGAATGGTGTTATATTGATGATATGTATGTGAATTGCGTTTTCATGGCCATAGTATCAATAGTGCATGTTAGGTTCGTACAAAAGCGGGTAATAAGTTTTGCTTACTTGCTATTTCACTCTTTTTTTCTTTATATATTTTTGTTTTTGCTTTTTAAGCTTTGAATATCTGTATAATTTCTTTGTAAATATTAAGTATTGAACACATTTAGCTTTTGATTGTCCGCAAGTAATTAATTTAATAAGATAACATTATAAAATATATTCAATTAAATAATATAATAAAAAATACAAAAAATAAAAAAAGCTCTTCACAATCACGCCATTCCAAAACTAGGGGATTGCTAGCAACCCTTTATATATATTTGATTGGATCATGATGTACCGCTATAAGTGGATTGTGTGGTCCCATTTCGGTAATGGGTGCCAACCACCACCGTATGAGGGATGGCATGAAAGGTAGTGAATAGTTATTTATGACCATTAAAAGTAAACAAAAAAAAAAAGAAAAAAGAAAAAAATGTTTTAAAACTTGTAAGGTTGTAATTAAATCACATGACCGATATAGCTCAATGGATTTTACCTTAAAAAAAAAAATTTTAGCTATCCGCTGGTTTTAGGGTGGCTGGTATAGTCTTTTCTTTTTTAATTCTTTTTCGTTTTTGCTATTTTTCTTTTTTTAATTTATTATTATTTTATTTTATTGATATATAATAATATTATTTTACTAAATTAAGTATTATTTACACATAAAGATATAGTTATGCAAAATATAAAAAACAAAAATATAGGCATGTAAAGTAAAAAATGGTAAAAATATAGATATGTAAAATGTAATTTACTCTTTTCCTTATCTTTTAAAACATATGATTTGCGCATAATACTTAATTGGTACTTTAAAATTTATTTAATTACATGTAAATTATACTTAACAATCATATCAAAAGGATCTATTAGTAAAATCAATATTGGAAAAACGATTGATCATGTCTAAATACACCTCTTATATTATAAAAACATGATCTCAACTTTCTAAAACTTTTGAAAAAGTCCATTTACCTTTCTAAAACCGTTGGTAAAATGGTCTCCTTTTGCAATATTTGGAAACCTTTGAATTAGTTAGGGGAACTAAAGGTATGCGTTTGAATGGTTAGGAAGTAGAGGCACATTTTAAAAGCTTTATCTAGGCTTGACTCATAGTTTTAAGGTTGAGATTGCAATTTGCACAAATGTAAAATAAATAAAAATAGTTTGGGATATGATATTTACAAATCTGAAAGTGATATTTGTATAACCTGCATAGATTATTTTTCATGGACAAAAATTGCTCTTTCCAAATACAATCTTATCTTTCAATTACCCTTGTGTTTGGCAACTTTTTGGATGAGAAACGGGTAAAAATGAGTAGAAAAATGAAAAGAAATGAGTGGAAATGATGAGAAATATATTTTTCATTTTGTGTTTGATAATGTAGGAAGGAGAAAAAAAGAAATGGATAGAAATGGTTTATTTTTTATGTTTGGTTGCTTTTATAAAATGTAAGTGGAGAGAAATGAAATTTCAAATGACAAAACTATCCCTATATTATTTTGATAGAAATCTTTGAAAGGAATAATTTTGTAATTGTATTTCAAATCTAATCATTTCCACACATCTCTCTCCATATGATTAAAGAGAAAAGAAATGAAGCTCGAAGTAGAAAACTTATGTCCATTTTTAGTCATTTCCGCTCTTTACATAATTTAAAAGACACACAATTTTTTTTCTATTCCCATCTTTTTTTTTCATTTCCATTGATTTTTATCAATTCACACACACTAAGGATGGGTATGGATCGAATTAGTTCGATTTTTCTTCCAAACCAAATTAAACCATAAAAATATAGTTTAGTTTTTCATCATTTCAAATCGAATCATATATTTCAATTTAAAATTTTCTTCAAACCATAAAAGTTTGGTTTGATTTGATTTGATTTACAAATTAGACCATATTTTGTTTTATAAAAAAGTATATTTACTTGACATATAATCTATTATAAGTAATACTAAATTTATTTAATTATGACATTATTGATATTATATAAGAAATTAATAAAGTTAATATTTAAGCAACTAAAAAATTTTAAATGTGTAATAAAACTAATTTATTCCTCAAGTTAACATATAATATAAATTTGAGTTAATCTATATACATATTTACAAAATTATGATGATAAAATTTAAATACATATGCTTTTCAATAAATGTAAATTGATTTTTTTAAATGTTATGTTATAATAAAATAGTTTTTTAAATTATAAGTAAAATATTATTATATTTTTTCAAAATGTTTGGTTAAGCTTTACAATTTGGTATAAATTATCCCTTCAAAGCAACCATAAATTTTTTGTTTGGTTCGAATTGAAAATTTTCAAACTAAATTAATAAAAAAACCATTAGTTTGGTTTAGTTCAGTTTACAAATTAATTTAGTTTAATTAGTTTTTTTACCCATCCTTAACACACACTATACATGTTGCCTTCTATGAGAGAGAAAAGAAAAGATAAGAATCATATCCCTTTTTTAACACATCGCAATATATAATTAAGGAGGTATGGATGAAAACACTGTTAGATTAATAGAAACTAGGTTATATTTCTATAATACTTGATATGTGAATAAGACTTCATTACCACCATTTTATGAAAAAATGATTATATAAAAGTGTAAAAGTTTTTATATTCAATCTCATCCAGTACTAATGAAACCTGTCATCATGAAAAGAATACAAAATTTTATAAATAATTATATTATATAATTACTTTTTATTATAGATAGCTCTTATTTTATTATAATTGAAAGTGATTTGCTATTTTTTAAAAATTTCAATAACTCTAATAAAACTGTTAATACTTTCTATAATAATTAATCTTATTTAAATTTAAT
Source organism: Laguncularia racemosa (assembly GCA_037954665.1). Lineage (NCBI taxonomy): Eukaryota > Viridiplantae > Streptophyta > Magnoliopsida > Myrtales > Combretaceae > Laguncularia > Laguncularia racemosa. The sequence goes on along the minus strand of JBBMOL010000030.1, from coordinate 3,375,737 downwards.
TATTATCTGTATCGGTTTAAATATTAATTTTTCGAAGTTTTTATGAAAAATAAATAAATGCTATGCCAGTCGAGGGCAAAGGCTTTCCCCCACATCGACCCAACTTTCTTAAAATCGTCAAAAATCCACGTCGGATCCGAATCACAACAACCAATAGAATTTCATTATATTCTCTCTCTCTCTCTCTCTAACATACCTGCCAAGCATCTTCCCTCGCTCTGCCGGTCTGCCCTATGCTGAACAATAGCTGAAGCCAAAACAGAAAAAAAAAAATCAAAGTTCCCTCCGTAGTTCGTTGACCTTGAGATCTACTTCTATTCCGATCAATTCCAATTTATTCCTTCCATCCAAAGCCCTAAAACGCCCTTTTTTCTCTGTAAGTTCCCCCCTTCCCTCTCTCTCTATACAGAAACGCACTTTCGTTTTATTCTCCATTAGATCCATATTATGACTTAGATTTCCAATCTTTATTTTACTGCATTGCTTTTCATGCTCTAAATTCTGTTGGAAATTACATTTTTAGTCTTGTTAAGATAACCCAGGTTTCAAAATCCGTTTTTCTCTAGATCCATATACTTAAAGTTCCAATCTTTGATATTTTCTTATCCAAAAAAAAAAAGTTCCAATCTTTGTGGATAGAGGTCATGTTCTTAGACTTATTTAGATAACCCAGAATTCAGAATCCTTTTTTTAGATCCATGAATTAAAAGCTCCAATCTTTGTGGAGAAAAATTTTGTTTTTGGACTTATATGGATAATCCAGAGTCCAAAATCCTTTTTTTCTAGATCCATGTATTGAAAGTTCCAATCTTTGTGATAAAACATTTGAGGTTTTTTGGCATAAATTATGGAGAAAAAGCACATGCCTGTTTCAAAAAGATTATACACGGAATTACAACCTCAGACTGATCGTGAAAGTCCAAAGTCCAGAACCCACGTCTTGTCTTCCCCTCTAGATATAGAGAGTTACTTGGATTCCAAGAGTTTGAGTACTTATGGTGATGTTGATGTTGAATTAGATGACCATCCACTTATTAGTGATGATCATGATGAGCAGTCTAAATCAGGGTCTGGGATATCGGGTGCAGTGTTTAATCTTACCACTACCATTATTGGTGCTGGAATTATGGCCTTGCCGCTACTATGAAGGTTCTTGGATTGGTTTCAGGGATTATTTTGATTATTGTGATGGGGATTTTGTCTGAAATTACTGTAGAGTTGTTGGTGAGGTTTTCAGTTTTTGTTAAGGCAGCTACATATGGTGAGGTTGTTCAGAGTGCTTTGGGGAAGCCAGGTAGGATTTTGTCTGAAATTTGCATTATTGTGAACAATGCTGGTGTTCTGGTGGTTTATTTGATCATCATGGGTGATGTTCTGTCAGGCTCGTTGCATCATGTTGGGGTTTTTGATCAATGGTTAGGAAATGGAGTGTGGGATCATAGGAAGTTGTTGATTTTGATTGTTGTGGTGGTGTTTCTTGCACCACTCTGTGCTTTAGAGAAGATTGATTCTTTGAGCTTGACTTCTGCAGCGTCTGTGGCACTTGCAGTAGTGTTTGTCATGGTTTGTTTTCTTGTTGCATTTATTAAGCTTGTTGAAGGAAAAATTGAGGCACCAAGGATGAGCCCTGACTTCGGTTCAACAAAAGCTATTCTGGATTTACTTGTGGTTATTCCTATCATGTCCAATGCTTATGTTTGTCATTTCAATGTTCAACCAATTTATAATGAACTTGCAAATCGTTCTCCTCATAAGATGAACCGAGTAGGAAGGCTTACTGCTGTAATTTGTGTTATTGTTTATGCTTGCACAGCGTTGTCAGGCTATCTGCTATTTGGAAAGAACACTGAGGCTGATGTTCTGACCAACTTCGACAAGGACTTGGGAATTGAATTTAGCTCTGCTCTGAATTATATTGTTCGTGTTGGTTATGTTTTCCATTTGGTTCTTGTTTTTCCAGTGATCCATTTCTCACTACGAGAGACAGTAGCAGCTTTGGTTTTTGAGGGATCAAATCCGCTTCTGAATAATAGGAAGAGATCTTTGGTACTCACAGGAATACTCCTGCTTCTTGTTTATATAGGATCTACTATGGTTCCGAACATCTGGACTGCATTTAAGTTTACGGGGGCCACAGCTGCTGTGTCGTTGGGTTTTATATTCCCTTCTCTTATAGGATTAAGGTTAAGTCCAAAGGGAGTAAATTTAAGTTCAGGAGAGAGGCTCTTGTCATGGTTTATGTTGATCTTTGCTGTGATGGTTAGTATCGTTGGCATTGTTGGAAACATCTATAGCATAAGAAGCAAATCAGAGTGAGCTACTTATTATCTTATGCTCGGTGTGCTTCTCTTGATGAAGCTACTCGTTTGAGCAAAATGTTTCACTCACTGCCCTGATCTAATCAATCAAGAAAGTTTCCAATCTTATACAGACAATTTCCCCAATTTTGCTATTGATGGAGGAATTTATTTGAAGAAACATGGAAAATGGCTTGGATGGAGAATGTAATTTGCTTCAAAAATCACAATAAGAGCAGCTAGCTTGCAGGGTGGCACTCTGTGCACACGGAATTGTGAGACTTTTTCCTTTTCCTACAATGGATACTGCCACGTGTAAAATGTATTGATGATACACATGGTACTTCATACCATTTCTAACTAAATGTTTCTTGATAATTGATGCATTTTGCCGTCTCCCCATTTCCAGTTATTTAGTAAGCTTATGTCTCTGCTCGTGGACTATGATTGATAGGTATTCTCTTGTTGAGATATTCAATCCTAGCATCTTTGCCATTCTCTTTGAGAATTGCAAAATTCAGTATGATTTTCGATCAATTGGCTTGAAAGTCCCCTTGTCGTACTTTTGCTACTTGGATTGATGGTGGTACCTATTTATATGTTAACCAGGTATACAGTATCTTGGGCTATAAATGAATCAAGCCGGCTCGCAGCTACTAAAATTCAACTGAACATTTGCTCAGGTTTGATCTGATTATTATTTAGCTGAGTTTAAGCTACTCAAGTAACCTATTGAGCCGAGCTTGATTTACAGCTTATTTGGCTCAATGAACTCGCAAATTCAATTAACTATATATTGAGCTTTAGTGAATCAAGTCGAGTACTGATTTTACTATGATAATTAAATGGAACATAAATTTTTCTAAATAATTAAGTCTAGTTGAGTTTAGTTGAGCTGAATTTGAACTTGTTAAGTAGCACCCTGTACAGTGCTCAAGCTCAAATGTTAAAGCATGGTTGAGCTCGAGCTGTATACTATTTGTTTCAATTTGATTCATCTACACTCAAATAGTATCCAATAATCCAGGAGAGTCCTGTACGGTAACCATTAGTCATGTATGTTAGCAAGCAGTCCATCTCTGCCATTGTGCATGCAAAACATGCAACCATCTTTTAGCTCATACTTACAGCATGCTTGCTGTGTGCCATCGTGCAACTTATTTTTGTGTTTGCTAAACGTCACATTCATATTGTAGTTTCGGCTGACTATACTGATAAAGTTTTTAGCAAAGGAACATTCCAAGGCCAAGCTGACACATACAAGACAAAAATGTTAACGGGTGTTCTTGGTATCACTTGCTAGATTTCAAATAACAAAACTTTATGCCTTTCCATGTGTATGTCTTTTCGTAAAGTGTATAATTAATATTGAAAATCGTGAAATGTAAATTTTTCATGTCTTGAAGCATGACCGGAGGATACCCATTAACGAAACCCACCAAATAACAAGTACCATGGTTCTTAATTAATTGATAGTCCAGTGTGTTTTTGCCACGTAACAAGTCATTTAGAGGCATTAGGAGTATAAATATGAAGTTAGTCAGTAGCGGGGTGCATTCTAGCAATATTTTTTCTCTCTTATCAGTTTGTAGGTGCTTTTAGCTCTGTGTTAGGAGCATTTTGTTGTGCTCATCGGCCTAATTCCCCAAACTAAGGTTCGTAGTCGATCTTTTCTTCATTACTAGTGTTCTTTGGTTTGTAACATTTTCTGTCTAGCCTGTTTCCCCTAACTTCAAATCTCTTAGGATCTTGTATTTGTTACAAAGATTACAAACTGCATGAAAACTAATGTGTTTCTCTTCCCTAACTCTGAGGTACTCTGTCGTTTCAAGCCATTGAAAAAAATCCTCCACTGGCAGGCGACTTCTCTCCACTAAACACCACGTAATTCTATCCTTCTTGAGAGTTGATCTGTTGAATTCAAATATTAGTAGGGGAATTTTCTGTAGAGATAGTTTATGCATCCCAAGTAGTCCCTATCTTCTTGCGAGTTAGTACTATACAAGCAAAGTTTATAGAGTTCCAGTTTCTTTATAGGATTGCAAATGCTCTCTCCCTCTATTTTAAGCTTCTCAGGAATGGTGTGAACGCCCTTCCCCTCCAGGCAAGGACCGCAGGCTTACCATGCAAATAGAGTGTGTGCAAGTAGGGAGGCAATTGCATCCGGCCAAGTTCCTCAGCGTGACATGAACTTGTAGCACATGGAAGTGGCTAAGTTTTCAGGCTCCGGATTGGTTGATAATTTTCCATTTCCAGTACTACCTTGTTACGCGCTTTCCGAGGAAGAGAGCACTTTTAGTTTTAGCACGACATATCTGGATTTCACTTCAGGGAGAGCCAACCATATATAGGAGGGACATAATCATGAAAATTACACATTCAACAATCTTTCAGAATTCTAGGAGACAATTTTCAGGAAATTTACAAGCTTAGGGGCAGCCGGTGCGTGGATAATAGTTTTTAGGAGATGGATAACTATTCCATTCTACTTAATGAAGCCTACCGAAGGGTTGTTAAATTATTGAAGTGTAGTTTCACCTTTCATAACATTAAAACTATGCTAACTACGTTTGAATTATCACTAGTGCTTAGAGGTTCTAATTGTGGTTTGAGCGTTATTCGTATATGCTGAAAAGATGTGCGAAGCAATAAGGTATAACCACACTTTAAAGGATTTATCCGCATCTAAACCGCAACACGATTTGGAATTGAACCAGAATCGACTTGTGGGTCATGGTTTCGAGTTTTAGACCAGTGAACTGTGCCGTCCTCTATCCACACCTCATCAGAAATGTACTTATAATATTCCAAATGTCAACGCACAAGCAATATGAGTATGAGCTGGTCCATAACTAAGGAATGAAGTAGAAGTCTGAAGTCTCATAATAAGGAATGAAGGGAAGCTGCTAGACTGCCAGTAACTTCTATAATGAATCAATTGACCCTTCTCAAGCCTGTTGAATCTCCCATGGTACCGTGCCTCAATTTTTGCCTCCTATTGAATTTCTGGCCCCATTAATTATAATATGGTTGGCTAAAAAAAAAAAAAAAAAGAAGCTCCGGTTGAACATTAAACGTTTAACATGAATGGTATAGATATTAAACTCTAAAATACAGTAATTTTTAGGGATGAACAAAAAAAACTGATCAAACCAAATCAATTCGCAAATTGAACTAAACCAAACCAAAAGCATGGTTTTTTTTTTTTTTTGGTTTGAAATTTTTCTAAGTTGAACCAACCAAAAAATTTATATTTGGTTTGAAAAAGTAATCTAAATCAAACCGTAAAACCGAATCAAACTAATTTAAAATATATATAATATATATAGATATTTTACTTATAACTAATTTTTTTTATTGTAACATAATATTTAAAAGAGTTTTTAATTTATCTTTATTAAAAAATATATGTATTTAAATTTTATAACCATAATGTAACAAATATGTATATAGGTTAACTCAAATTTCATATTATATACTAACTTGATAAATAAATTAGTTATATTAAACTTTAAATTTTTTAGTTATCTGAATATTGATTTTTTAATTTCTTATATATACAAATATATGTTATTATTAAATAATTTAATATTATTCATATGAGATTATATGTTAAGTAAATATACTTTTTTAGAAAATAAAATATGGTTTAATCTGTAAATTAAATTGAATTAAATAAAAAATTTATCATTTAGAAAAAATATGAAACCGAACCGTATAATTTAGTTTAAAGCAATGAGAAACTAAATCATATTATTATAATTTAGTTTGATTCGAAAGAAAAACTAATCAATTCAATTTGTGCTCATCCCTAATAATTTCTGTTCAATCAAAAGCATATAAAAGTTAAAAATGTTTTTTTATTGATAGCTAGTGATACATAGGGCCGGTAATGCGGGCCAAATGGGCGGCTCCGCCCGACCCGCACCAGCTCGCGGGTCGTCGCAGGCTGGCCCGCAGTGGCCCTGCAAGTCTGGCAGGTCAGGAAAGTCTGCCCGCCCCACCCCGCGGGCCATGCGGCTGGCCCGCGCGACCCGCAATATATTTTTTTATTATATAAAACAGGCGGCCGACGGCCTTCTTCAGCGGCGGACGGCGGTGCCGTCACTTTAGTCGATGTCAGCGTCGTCAGTCGCGGTCCTCGCGGGTCGCGGTTGTGCTGCACAGTAGTCGCCGGTCGTCAGTCGTCGGTCGCGGTCATGCTGCACAGCAGTTGCCAGTCGTCAGTCGTCGGTCGTGATCGCGGTCATGGTCGCGGGTCTCAGTCTAGTCGCGGTCGTATGCGGTCATGGTCGCAGGTCCTCAGTTCAGGGGAAGTGCTGCGCTTTTCACTCGTTACCACTAAACGACGAAGCCAGGAGCGGAAGGAGGGACTTGAACCCTCAACCTTAGCCTTGGCAAGGCTGCTGTAGCGATCCGTAGATGTTTTCATTAGTCGCGGTCCTCGGGGTCGCGGTCGTGCTGCACAGTAGTCGCCAGTCGTTGGTCGCGGTCGTGCTGCATAGCAGTCGCCAGTCGCCAGTCGTCGGTCGTGGTCACGGTCGCGGGTCCTCAGTCCTCAGTCGCGGTTGGCGGCGGCGGTGCAGGGCATGGCGGCTCGTCATGTCGTCCTCGTCGTCCAAGTCGTCATGTCCAGGTCCAGCAGGTCGTGTATGTCCAGCAACCAGCAGGTCCCTCCAGCCGGCAGCCGTTGCACTTGTGCAGAACTGCAGAAGTTCCGGTGGGTTGGCCCGCCGCCTGCGGGGATTGCCCGCCCTGCTCCACGGGTCAAGCGGGCGCGGGCCAAAATGGCCCACACCCCTGCGGTCAAAATTTTTTTGCCCGCCCCGCAATTCCCACCCCTAGTGATACAGTGTGCACATTATGCTAAAGCTGAGCCAATAGTTCTTCTTCAGTCTCTTGTGGAGTCAACATGTTGTAACTTGTTAAATAAGCAATCATGGATCTTTAAGCTTTGCACTCATTTCATGTCATTTCTCTTAACGTCATATCTTAGAAAGCATCCTCTGTTGCTTTTTCTTTTTGGTTAATTAACATAACAACCTTAACGATGGCAAATAGATTGAAGTTTCTTATAGTACTTACTTATGGGTCTAAAAAAGAAATTAATTATGCCTTTTATATTGATTATATACTTAAAAAGAAAAAAAGAAAAAGAAAGGAGATAAGTGTATTGAATGATGAAAAAATCTTTTCATGATTAAATATTTTAATATATAATTTTAATATATATATAATAAGTATAGTGATAATAAGATTGCAATGGAACAAAATGTTAAGAGGCTTAATAAAAAAAAAACTTTTTTCCTTTTATCTATATCTTTTTAATGCAATGTTTAACAAATCTTAAAAAGATGAATTTTTTATTTTTAAATCATTCAATAAAAATCACAATTACTCTTTAATGTGATTCGAGCAAATACATTATAAATAGATAATTTAAGTGTTACACTCTGAAACTACTATAGTACTGATAGTTTATCAAATACAATACTTAAGTAGAATACGTAAGGTTACAATTATTATATAGGTTTTTAAGCTAGTTTTAAAATCTCAAAATTGCTAATTAGATTTAAAAATATTTTGGTGAAACGATTAGATTTTCGAAAATGTTTGATGGTTTGTTTGTCATGAAAATGTCTGGTAAAGTAGGAAAAAAATAATTTAAGTCTTAAGGTCTACAAGGCCCACAAAATACAAATAAACTAAAACAAATCATAAAGCTACATGTGGCTCCCAAAATATTCTAAATATGAAGTTAAAACATAGATATATAGTTTGAAAAACAAAACAGGAGTCAATCATGATAGTAGACAATGTAATCTAAATCTGTGATCTCATCCCAATAATCCTCCTCAAAGCCATATCCCATCAAAATATAAAGTGGGTTAGAAAAACCTTCACTTGAAAAAGACAAAGGAGAGTGAACCATAAGGGCCCAATACATAAGAACACAAACACATTCTTGTATGTTAAGCAAGTCTATAACTAATGTAACAAATAATCATTTAATTTAATTAATTAATTTCTATAAACATTTAACATGGGAGTACTCATGATTTTGGACATCATGACGGGGATAAGGGATCTTATTCCACCATAGTGGACAATAGAGGTTGACGGGAGTAGGCAAACTCTATGTTGCCGAAAATCACGTATCTAAGTAGCCTTGTTTAAGTTATTTCACCATTATGCAAACTCACTGATCACAATCCAACTATATTGTATCACCTATCGAGTTCCATAACCTTGGACAACTCCTGATATACCTTCTCTTCACTTATAATACTTGTTATCTGATACAATCTCACTTATTAGCTACTTACTGAGCTATTGTTGGCAGCTTAAGTGACTGACTATTATGTCATTTTGAGGTATATGCCATAGCCATAATTCTTATTCAAGATTTGTCACTTGTTGGCTTAAGTAACCATGCTCAAGCAGCAAGCAGTTACTTAGTCGAGTTGATTATTAGTCAAGTTTAATTTTCTACCATAGCATGCAACACATAAGTTACTGTGTACCTGAAAGGTTAACGTTTCTCGAATCGTAATTTAGTTCCAATTGAGTCAAATAAGTTGGTTTTATGCATCAAAAAGAAAAGTATAAGCTAGTTGGTTATTATAAGTGATTTAATTCTATTGTAAGGTCGGTTTAAACAACCTAAGGCTCATACTAGTTATGATCTCAATTAGGGTTATGTAGGCCTGATTATTTTTTAGCTAATTATGACTCGAATTATTTAGGATTTATTCAATTAAACTTAATAAATTATTTGAATTTTTAAGTCTAGTTTTGTTTTAAGCCCAATTAAGATATTTGTACCTTTTAAATATAGTAGGTCCGATTATGTTTGGAATTTAGTCCATTAGTTCTAATTGATTTAGTTAAATCTGGTTATAATTATTAAATATTAAGTTAAATTAGATTAATTCTATCTATTTTGATTAACCTAGACTTATTATATTTACTTAGTCTCATTAGTTGTGTCCTAAATTCAATTGATTTATTAAGTCCTATTGCAATCGCATTTTAGGTTTTTAGCATATTCAGGGTCTTGATAGGTTTAAAGCTCATTTAAATTTGATGTGTTTATTAGGGCCCATTTAGGATATAGGCCCTAGAGTTTAATGGGTCCCCAATATGTTTTGAGTCTTGAACCCATTTAAATTTTATTGCAATTAGATAAGCCCATGTTATTTCTTAGCTTAAGTCTAATTCATTTTAATTAAATAATTCAATTTGCAACTTAAATTGGTTTAAGAGGCGATTAAATTATCTATCGTGCTAAGGCTCATTTAGAGTATAAGCCTTATGAAGAAATAAGTTTGATTACATTTCGAATTTGGATCTTGGGCTCACGAGTTATTAGGCCCACATTATCGTGCCAAAATTTTTATTCTAACCCAATTAAGATAGTTTAGTTAATTAAGTCTATTTAAGGATATTATGTTTAATTACATGGCCACTCAAAGGAGGGTAAAATTGTGGTCCTTGGGCCTATTTTGGTTTAGCTAACTTGGGGTTGGGTAGGTCTTGGCCCAATTAAATTAAACCATTATTCAACTTAGTTTTAATTCATTACAAATTAAGGCCTTAATTTTAAATGGTTATAATTTATCTAATTTAAGCCCAAATTAGGTGAAATTAATGTCATTTCTCATATTATTACTTCCACTACCCATTTTATTATAAAAAACCCGATTTTATTTACTTTAAGAAATCACTTTTAATTTTGCATTTTCATCTTTAAAAGTCCACAACTTAACCAATTTAGGTCCAAATCACTTTAAACCAAAGCTCACTTGCTCCTACTCCTTTCTAATATCTAATACATAATTTATTTTTCATTTTCAAGCTCAAAATACTCTCAAGATAGAGCAAATAATGCAAGACATGCCCAACTTGCAATTTTATTCATTCTTTAGTCTAAGTTCGTACCATATTACAATTTAACCCAATTTATCCTCAATTCTTGCTAAACTTAATATTTATCTTATAATTTCAATTTTCATCAAATTTATCACATCAAAAACACGTTAACATGTGGGAATTAAAAATTTGGTCATCAATTAATTCCATTCAGCCACCTAGTTCAAGTATATCACCGATTTCCACTCTTAACCTTGCATATATACCATTTAATTACCGGAATCAATCTAGATATCATAAGTTCTTACTACAATCCTCAAAGTATCATCAATTAACACTTAAATCAAATTTAAAAATAACAATTTAAGCCTCAAATTTATCATCATAGTGGCAATTACAATAATGCTCAACATAATCTCCATTTAAGTGTTCAAACTTGATTTTTAACCACCTGTCCAATACCCAATAGCACAATTCGTGCATTGAATCCTAAATTAACACTTTAATAATCAAATAACACTCAAAGGAAGCAAGATAAGTGGTGGTCACAATGGTTTCTTACAATACACCATCAATATTTATGAAAATCATCAAATCGTCATATTCCATGACTTATAATTATTCTAAATCACCAAATTAAACAAGATATTGAATTTATCTTATTGTAGATCCAAGAAATTTCCAAATCTTTTCCCAATTGTGCCTGTCCATCTCCAAGATGATATTTTTCCTAAACTCCCAATTGATTTCCTTCGCAACAAACATCATATATTACTTAGACCTACAATGTACAAACTAAAATCTACTTGAATTAAGATATTTTCTTACTTACTTTCACACCCAAATCACATGGAAAATAGCCTCCTTTTATCTTGGAATTTCACTTGATCCTTAATCTAAAACTTACAAGAAAACAATTAGATTAGTATATCGTTTAATGGGTATTACGAGATTTAAGGAGTAGAATATGCTTAATAGGTTTTTGAGAGCATTTACTTTAGATAATTTTCTCGAAAAAAAAAAGGTGAAATGGGGCTGCTATTTTTTTGTCCAAAAATGGGTGTAAATAGCGGGGTTTAGCAAAGGGTTAAGGAATGGGCAAATGGATCCACAAAGATTAATGGGTTGTAGCTCATGGTGACATGTATCCTTTTAATTTAGCCTAATTTTTATTATTTTTCCTTTAATTTTTCCCCACTTATTCCAGTTGCAAAATAGTGTTTTCTCTTTATTGAAATGCCCTTGAAATTTAATTTAATGAATTACTCTTTTATAAATAAACTTAGGGGTATTTTGGTCATTTTAGCCAATTGACCTCCAAATTTAAAATTTTCTTTTCCAATTGTCTCTAAATGCTTTGTAATTGATTTTATTCACTTAATTAAGATCTTGGAGCTGTATTTAAGGTTTCTAAGAAATTTCGGATCCAAATTTAATAAAATCATCTTTAAGAGTAAAAAGGGTCATTTTTAGGTAAATTGTTTCCAAATTTCAAGAGATTACTCACAATAATTTAAAATGTCTTCAAATAAACTTTAATTAAGTTATTTATTGATGTCGGCCAAGTTCAATGACTCCAAATTAGATCATAGGGGAAAAATGATTATTTTACAAAATTAATCTACAACCTTAATTTTTCCTTTCTAATTGACTCCAAATAATTCTTTAATAATTTTATTCATTTAAGTAGGGTCTTGAAATTTTATTTTAGGGTCACTAGGTTATTTTGGAGCTATTTTTGATAAATTGAGGTCATGCACATAATGGTAATTTTGGAAAAAAAATTAACTATCAATTTTATAAATTGTTGTTTAATTGACTTTAAATCTTTTTTTTTTTTTTTGATTCTATTGACCTTATTTGGAATTTTGAGATTTTTCATTAAGCATATCACCTATGCTGGAAGTATCATTTGAAATATTGAGTATATGCATGAGGGGGACAAATTAAGCTTGTGTTTGATGGGTATTCAAGGATATTTATAAGGGTTTCAAAATGAATCTTTTATATTTTTTAATATTGATCATGTAATTTAAGGAGGGAAAAAAAGGGCAAATGCATTGAATTATAAGATATTCTTTTATATGACTTCGTAACAAGTACACCTAACAAATACTCAAATTACACCAAATCACTTGTTAACATTATCCATAAATATAAAAAAAAAGGGCAAATCATGATGTACCGAACTCGTCAACTTTTTTGAAAACTTGTGACATTTGGCGTGTAAAGAAAACATATCCCATTATTGATCAGTGAGACTTGGTCATCATGTGCATAGCTCTTCAGTAGGGTTGATTTTTGGTAGGTAGGGTTTGACGCTTATTAAAATCAGGTTAACGAGTATTGGAATACTTGTTTATAAGGAAGTTTCATATATATATAATATATATATATATATATTGAATATACACTAGAGTAGGTAAATAAAAAAAAATGAAGAGTCCTATTTTTTCTTTTCTTTTCTCTCATATTTAGCTATTTGACATGTATATGAGAGAAAAATTAAAACTCAACACTATAGACCCTAGATCGAACACCACGAATCTTACACCCTATGAAGTCTGGACATTAGTTAACCAACAATTTTCCTACCTATTACATCAAGTGACTCAACTAATCTAACATCATTTATCTAACGTCAACCAACCAATAATCACAATGAATGTTTTCAAACGCATAACTATCTCAATAGACAGGGAGCATCGATGCGAGTTGACCGGTTTCATTTGGATTTTAATTATGTAAAAGATCAAAATAAAATTTATTTATTTATACTTAATATATATTCATATCACGTATCCTATTAATTTTTTCATTGTACGTCACGTGATTGTGCTGCGTAAGGAATAATAACTTATATCGATAAAGCCTACAAAATTAAAGGGGAGTGGCAGAATCAAAGGGGATGATGCAGAAAAGGAGGAAAATACTATGGATGGTGAAAGTGCATCTTCGAAGTAAAGTGGCTAATTGCTGGGCCAATTTGCACGTAAAAGGACGTCTACTGCAGTTTTATGCAATCAAAGTCTTCACGCTTGAAATAATATAATATTAAATTTAATTTAAAATTAATAAATTTTAAAGAACAAATTTTCATTTTTTCAACACATTATATACTTTATAAAAAGTCAAGTATAAAATCTTTTCGCTCTCAAATGGTCTTTTAACTCCCCTGCATCGAGTAAATTGCATATATATATATATATATGTAACACCTTATATTTGCTTTATGTACATATTGCTATCTTATCTTTAAAATAAAATCTTTCTAAACATGTTGGAAGATCACATAAAATAAGAAGAAAGATAAGATTTTCATTTCTCTTTTTTTTTTCAGTTTTTAAATATTTTATTATATTTGTTATTATTATGTTCTTTTTTTTTTGTCTTTTTATTAAGGATAAAATGATAATATAGAGGTTTGAAATTAGGTTTTTCAAGGTAATGGTTTAAATGCTCAATTAAAAAAAAAACTAAATAAGCAAAAAAAAAATTATTAGTATTTATATAACACGTGTTTAGATGAATGACGTATAAGTATTTGTGATTTTTGAATACATGATAATAATAATAGGTATTATTTAAAAAATTATTATTTATATGTTAAGATTTTATCGACACTTATATATTATTAATTAATATATGTGATACATTAATATCATATACGAAAACAAATATCGAGAAATTTTGCAATATACCCTCATCTCTTTTTTTTTTTTTTCCTATTTAATATATTAGTCAAAACATCTTTTGCAAAAAGTGTGCCTCACTCTGAAGTTGAAGAGTCCATGTGGCGCACAAAGGAAGGCTAGTGGAAGGGAAAGGAACCCACACGAAAAGCTCATTTTCATGGCGTGATTGATGGCAATCCGTTTTTCCGAAAGGAATCCTTAAGGCTTACTCCTGAAAACATATTGGCCCGTTTTTTGGAGGGACATGGCCATGAAGTTTCAAAGACCCCACACGCTTTTCTTTTTCTTTTTTTCCCTAATCGTCACTTTCATATCTCAATTCCCGACTAACATCCAACACACGAAACTGCACTTCACTTGGAAAAAGGCCGCTAAAGTCTAAACGACTCTGTTTCTATGCAAACTTCAGACACTTTGAACAAACTTTGTTTATCCTTGAAGGGTTCGCGACTCGTGTTGGTGAGTCGGCTTTATAGATTATTCAACATCAATGTTAAAAATAAAATAACATTACATCATATTCATTCGTATCTTTTGTATTATGTATCTTCCTAATTTTATATTTTTGTTTTTATAATTGTATTGTATCATAAATTGTCATTCTTACTTAAATATATTTATTAAAAAATGTTTATATTTTTAATATATTCCATATACTAATTAATTTCTATATATTATATTTTGCATATTAGTTATTATAATCATACGTGTAAATCACGAAAAGACAAGTTTAAAGTAGTCTTATATACATATCTAGATTTTCAAATGGGTGTCTTTTGGTCTTTCAAGCACTTCTTCGTAAAATTTTAATGCTATGTATTAGTTGACTTCTACTTGACATATTATATATATATATATTTATTATGCATGTCCTAGTTACTTAGGTAAATCACATAAATTTAAAGCAAAAAAAAGAATCTTATATTTTTAATATATCTCATGTGTTAATTGTCTTCTATATATCATATTTTACATATTGCTTATTGTATTTATACACGTAAATCACGCAAGCAACCCATTTGCAAACATTATTTATTAAACAAGTTACTTTTGTCTTTTTACGTCAAAACAGCACTTATTGTTAAGGGAAAAAAAACGATTTTATTGCATTATTTTTTAAAAAAACCTAGCAGGTTGGAAGTTAGTTCCCATGCCCGCTCCCCCTATCTTCAGAAATTTTTTAAAATTATAACTAAAGTTTTGAAAAAAAAAAAATTTACTTTAAAAAAAGTATCTATCCATTTATTTGTATACACTTTTTTTTTTAAGAGAATCCTATATATAAATAAGGTCATCACTTGCATCGGTTCATACAACACCAACACCAACACCCTAGTAATAAGTCATGGACTGGTTTTCTTGGCTCTCAAAAACCACCCTAGACCCTTCCCTTGTCTATGAATATGGCCTTGCTTTCTCCCACAATGAGCTTGAAGAAGAAGATATAAGCTACTTCAGCCATGAGTTCTTACAAAGCATGGGAGTTTCCATTGCCAAACACAGGCTAGAGATCCTCAAACTTGCTAGGAAAGACAAGGAACTCGAGCCTCCTGCCTCTGCCCCACATCCCATGTCCGGACTTGTCGTCGCCATTAAGAGAACCAAGCAATGTCTTGCTAAGCACATCCAAGCTTGGATTCATCGCGATGATTCCGGTCTTGCCTTGGTGTCTAGGCCTATTTATGGTACTAGATGGAAGAATGCCATGTTGAAAAGGAACCAAAATTTAGTATCCAGGCAGGGAAACCTATTGCTTACCAATGGAAATCCAAGGACTCCATTGGTAGCATCTACTCGTCGTCTTAATAGCTTCTCGAGCCCATTAGTGGCATCCACACCTCGTCTTCATAGCTTCTCGGGCCCGGTTTTCATGTCTACTCCGCGAATCAACAGCTTGTCGAGTCCTATGGTTTGTGCTAATGGGAAGGAGGAAAAGATGGATGCTGAGGATGAATATTGGTTGGGTGGTGTTGAAGAGCCCAGGTGGGATTCCATGTTCCAAAATTTGAAACCTACCTAAAGATTATGGTCTTTCTATTTTACCATTGTTTTTCTCTGGTTTGATTTAGGGTGTGGTGGTTTTGGATAAAGGCTTTTTGAATTTTTCTAGATATTTGTTTTGACCAAAGTTTTAGAATTACTAAATATTATTGTAATTATCTTTAAGAGGTTATGATTAAAAGTTGTATTTAGTGGTAAGTGACAGTGCAAGAGAAAAGGTAGTAAAGTATAGTCAGCAATTAGCGATCGTGGTTAACTGTCATCGGAAGAATTCCTAGTTTTTGAGCAGAGTTTCCATTTTCTTTGCTATTCATTTGTATTTTCCGTATTAATTAATCACAATTATTAAGAGCCAATGGCTACTTTCATCTTTCACACCTATTTACCATTAAAAGATTTTAATATTTGTACCATCTTAAAATTATATGGTAATATTTTTTAATTTTAAAATTTTGATTATAATAAACATCAAGAAATAAAAATTTAAAAAACGTTTTCTAGTCGAGCAAACATGCTCTTAGGATTTATTATTAATGTGATGGCGAGTGTTAATTTTTTTATCTCCACTAAAGCTAGTATTACCCTTTTTTTTTTTTTTTTGATATAGTTGGGTCATGCCTATGGCTCTTTTTGACTGAAAGCATCTGGGTAAGCAATGAGTTTGTCACCCCTTTAGGTGGATTTGCATGCCTAAATTGACCCCTTTGTATGGGAAAAAGCATTATGCATACCAGTCACCGTTTAGGAATGTGATGGTGCTTGAGAAATCCTGTACCTGTTAAAGAGTTACTATGAGGGGAAAAATATATTTTACTATGTTATTTGTGCTAGCAGCTTCTTTCTTTTGTATAATACTTTTTTCATATAAGAATGTGTTGTTCACGAAAATCATAACTCCACCGTGTCATTGACCAATATAACTAAAGTATTGCAACATGTTTAGACAATTTCCAATTGAAAACGCTTTTTATTCTTAAACATCATGCAGTGGTCTTCGACAATGCAAATGATACAAATATGCCTTAGTTTACGGCAATTTTTGTCTGTCCGAGGAAGCAGAATATTCATAAAAGCAAGCACCTCTAAGAAAAGTTGGAGACCGCTTGCTGTTTGTTATTACAAGATCTGTCACTGCAAATTACGATGTCCTCAAACGCTATGATAGTACATCGCCTTGAATGGTATTACACTCAAGGAGACGTGTCTGCTTTACGGTATTGGAAAATCGGTCACTGCGGTATCATTCTCATATACTATGATAGTACCGCGCGTCTACTAGAAATACAATCTAGAAGACTGTCTACTCATCGTTAGTACAAGAACTTTTGGTGCTGGTTTACAAAATTTTGCACTATAGGTGAGCTTCAATCACATAACCCCGTCAGTCCCTACTGTCCTGATGTCTGTGGTATACGAAATGAACCCTCAGCATACAGCATTTGGTAGACTGGTCGGATCCGAACATATAAGACGATGCCCAAAAGGGTGCCTAATCCACATACACCTGCTAAAATTAGGAATGTGAGCCTGAAGCATTCAACACCCAAGCACGTCGAAGCACCTTGCTTTGCAGCTTCTGCATCATACACGTAACCAGCAAGAAAACCCGAGAAGAGAAGTGCACCAACTGGATTACCCAGTTGCATAAAGTTGAAGATTACACCAAAATGTTTCAGACCGAAAAGCTCAGAAGCAGTTGGGATCATGATACAAAATTGGACCCCATAGCAGATCCCGAGTAGAGCTGTTGCAGCATAAAGAGTTCCATTAAGGCCTGATGCATACAGAAGGAATGATATTAACATTATTATCTGTGCTAGTGTCATCCAAATTGTTCGTGGAATGGCATTGGACCTGCAATTATAAAAGAAAAAAAAAATCGAAATCCAGTTATTAGAAGTATGATTGCAATAAATAACCCAACACTCACGTCTTTTAGAGTAACACATTCAGCACTTAGCATGAATCGTCAAACATTAGAGAAAGTCTGGAACTGCAGAATTCACACCAAAACTATTGACTAGTTGTGGATAGATCCTCTTAACTCTTAAAACGAGACTCTACCTCCCCACAAGTATTGAAAACATAAAATTTATCTCCCAAACCAATACAACCGTGGGTACACAAAAATAGGAATGAATTAAATCTAAGTTGTGACTAAGGGAACTGATCTCAGGTGAGTTCACCGAGATGGAAACAAACAAGAGAAGCAGATCTCTCTCCCACAAGGGAGCTTCTCTCTCAAGATTCTGAAGTCAGGTTGCTTTCTCTTTCTTATCCCCTTCAGCAGCCTCCACTTTCTATTTATATCTTCTATTAATATGTTTCTAGAACACTCAGACTCTTCTGGACTTGTTTCCCACCACTACTATCCTGACTCTTATTTCCATACTATCACTCCACCTCACACATACAACCTGATATTATACACCAACACTTCCCAACAAAAAACACAACAAGAAACAACAAAACACCACGTCATAACAAAATAGGACACAACACGAAAGCTAACAGATCAGGATACAACACAAGAGAACCAGAGTCACATTACAGGGACGACAACACCACACTATCACACACATACCACAAACATTACAATACAACCAACTCCCTACTTTGACGTAGCAAGCCTACGCCTATACACTTTCAACATTGGATTAAAACCCTGGGAGTTGTATCAAAAACCATCATGAAACTTCTAAAGTATCGCTAAAAGACTTGTACAGCTGTGGAAGAAATTTTATATTTTCAAAGTTTATGGGGAGATAAAGTCATGTTTTAGGAGTTTTAGTAGTTTATTTACCTCTGACCAATAGTTTTAGGGGGGGTAAATTTGCGATATGCCTAAAAAAGATTCCACCAATATTTGAATCCATATGAGAAAAAAGAAACGTTGGGCAGAAATTTATAATTATTTTGAAGAAAATCCAATTGGACTTCAACCAATTTTCCACCCAAATGAAAAGGCTGAGAACCATTACCTAACAAAGTGCTCAGAAACTGCACCAGAACCAAGACGACCCAAAAAATTGCAGAAGCTAAAGACACACAACAACACTGTTGTGTCATCAACTCCTAATGAAGTACCAATTTGAGACAAATTATTCAGAACTGTTATCCCAGATCCAACCCCAGCAAAATACACCAACCAAAGAAGCCAGAAGTCAGCTTTGATGAATGCTTCACGAAACTTGAAGTCCTCCCCTCTTCGTGGCTTCCTTTTCTTCCTCACTGCCCCCTCACCAAATGCAAGAAGATAATCTGTGTCAGAAGATGGTGCATCTTCACTCTCATGGAAGCTGCTGAGATACACTGCTGATGAAGATGGTGTCAACAATGGATCTGCTTGGCTTGAATCACTTTCTTCCTGTGCTAAATTGTCTGAAGAAGCAGCTTGAGGACCAAATTTCTTGGAATTTGATGGGAATAATGTCATTTTAATTGGAATTCCAAGGGGAGACAAGAGGAGAATGACCATTATGGCAATCAGTGTGTATGAAACAGCTTTACCAAGAGGAACCAAGTCAAACAGTATTGTAACTGCTAAGACATAGATAGCAAGCACAATGCTTGCTGCTTGGGTGAAGAGAAAATGAACATGGACTGAAGAGTCTTCTCCAGATGCCGGTGTACAGGCGCGAATAAAGTACATCATGGCTAAACATAATATGGGAAGCCCAAGGGTGAGAAACAACAATAGTTTTGAAGCAGACTCGTCAAGCATGATACTGTATATTGCTGTGTACACGGCAGCACTAATGCCAATATATCCTTTGAGAATGCCAGCAACAGTTCCCCGGCTCAGAGGGAAGTTCCTCATGTTGGTTACAAGCACTGCTGTGCCATACCAAGCACTACTATTTGTTGCAATACAAAGTGCAATCCACAGCTGCATAAACACTAAGATGTGAGAATCCTAGACTTTGAAACACTGCCATAATATTGCAAATGCAGAGAATCTCAGGACCACAGACCGAATTCCAATTGGAACTTCCACAACAATTAAGCAAGCAAATGTTACTTCTAAGAAGTAAATATAGAATTCAAGATGTAGACACATGGCCAAAAGATGGCATGACATTAAGTTAGAGAGAAAGGAGAAAGGAGAAAGGAAAGAAATTTTCTTTCCAAGTAATGACTCTGGGTGATAGCATTTAGTCTGTTACTTGAGCTCAAATTCTAGAGACAATTAACAGTTAAACCATTAACAAGCTAACATATTCCCAGTTCTTCAAAGCCTAATAAATTCCACAAACTAGCCCCCTAGGCAATAAGCTCTATGAACATCAAGAAAATATCCCAGTCTCCTCCCTCTTGTATCTCAGAGCATGCAGATTCAATAATCCCCACATTTCTTCACCAATTGTCCCTTTTTTAAATACCAAGTAAGAACATTCACTTTTCTCACGAGCTCGAAAAATTTCTCTGGGAAAGGAACTAAATGCTTGTAAATTCCTTAATTTTAGTCATAGATGAGACATGAAACCAAGGAATATGACAGTAAACAACATTAAAGCTTGTGAAAGATGAACTAAACAGGTTGAAATTCACATAACATTCTAACTGGTCAGCTTGTTTGAAACTTTGGTGATAGGAACGAACAGACAATGAAGGGTTGATGCAATTAATTATTGTTTTCTTTAGTATTTTTATGATCAAATCTTGCTGATATAATCAATGAGAAGCGCAACAAATGGCCCACTTTAGCATGTTGGCTCTGATCCTATTGCTTTATTAGTTTTTAGTTAATAAGTGATTAGACAAATCCTACAATGTAGGATTTAGATAAGTACAAGTTATTTAAAGGATAAACTTGGTTTCCTAAGATCATTAAGTTTGTTCTAAGTTTTTGCTAACTAAATCAGATTGTATTATTTATGGATTTGATTTGATCCGAAATTAGGGAGATTTGATTTGGTGTTTTGGCTATCAAAGACCTTGTGGTTGCTGCATATGTGTGAAAAGGAAAAAACCTTGCGAAATATATAAAATAAGTTTTCTTATGCAATCTTGAAGTGCGCTGCAACATTACTGCTGCATTAGTCCGCTGTTACTAATTGCTATTGCTGCAGAATTTTGTTCCATCGTGTGTTTGAATTCATAGCCGTTGCTGCTCTGTGTTTTGGTCTGGTTAGAAAGAGTGACTAGGAGTAGTTAAGTTTCCAACAACTGGTATCAGAGCCAACATAAACAACATCACCCAACTATCGGTTCCTATCCTAGATGGGAAGAATTACAACCGGTGGTGTGTTCAGATGAAGGTCTTATTCGAGTATCATGATTTACTTGAAGTGGTGGAAAATGGTGTGAGTGTATTAGGGGAAAATGTGAGTGATTCACAACGGGCAGCAAATCGTGATCTGAGGAAGAAAGACAAGAAGGCATTATACTTCATTCATCAAGGAATGAATGATGATACGTTTGAGCAGATTGAGGCAGCGACCACTTCCAACGAGGCGTGGAACATCCTGTCTACATCATACAAAGGCGATGAGAGAATTAAGAGGGTACGTCTTCAAACGTTGAGACGACAATATGAATTGCTACATATAGAATCCAATGAATCAATTGATGCATACATCAATAGGATTCATGTGTTGACAAACAACATGAAAACGAATGGGGAAGTCTTATCCGAACAGAGCAAGGTTGAGAAGATCCTGCGAACCTTACTTCCAAAATTCGAACATGTTGCGACAACAATAGAGGAGAGTCATGATCTATCAACAATGATAGTAAAATTGTTGTCAGGCTCACTAAGTGCACACGAACAGAGGATGAATGAATCCAAATTGGATAAACCAATTGAACAGGCCTTCCAATCGCAAGTTTCCATAGGAAACTCCTACCAGCGACATGGCAACTTTCGCGGTAGAGGAAGAGGTCGAAGAGGCAACCAATTTAACAGAATGAGGAGTGAGTTGAGTCGTGGTGTTGCAGATCAATACAACACTTTCCATCACACCAAGCAAAATAGTAATTGTGGACGCAGCAGAGGACGATTCGACAAATCTAACATTGAATATTTCAACTGTCACAAACGAGGATACTTTGCAAGCGAGTGTAGACTTAAGGATAGAACTCCAGCTGCGAACTATGCAAAGGAAATTCGCAATCAGGAAGTAGTTGACAATGATCATGCACTCCTAATGGTGTCTTCATCAACTGAAACACCTAATAGTCACACCTTGTACTTGGACATCGGCTGCACGAATCACATGTGTGGTCAGAAGGACTTGTTCACTGAGCTTGATGAAACATTCAAAGCAAAGGTGAAGTTTGGAGATGGCAGATACGTTCCAGTAATAGGGAAGGGAAGAATCCTTATTACGCTGAAGAATGGAGATCATAGGTACATTTCTAATGTGTTTTATGTACCCGATATGAAAACTAACTTGCTGAGTATGGGACAATTAGCCGAGAGAGGCTATGAGATGCATATTTCTGGAGATGAATTCACAATTCGAGATAAACAAGGAGTATTGATCCTAAGAACTTGTCTGTAGAAAAATTGCATGTTCTCTGTGGACATAAGCAGGGGAGAATTTAAATGCTTGAATGCAGTTGGAGATGATGTGTCGTGGTTGTGGCATCTTCGATTCGGTCATCTAAATTTCTAGAGTCTAGAGGCATTGGCAAAACAAGGAATGGTGAAAGGACTACCAAGAATCCAACATCCAGACCGGTTGTGTGAAGCTTGCATTATTGGAAAGAACCACCGGCTGCCATTCACAAAGTCAGCAGAACGTGCTAAATCTGTCTCGGAGCTGGTTCATACGGATGTGTGTGGTCTAATGCACACTACCTCAATTGGAGGAAACAGGTATTTCCTAACCTTTATCGATGATTTCTCGAGGAAAACTTGGATTTACTTATTGAAAGGTAAGGATGAGGTATTAGATTGCTTTAAGAAGTTTAAGGCATTTGTTGAAAAACAAAGTGGACAAATGCTTAAAGCAATACGGAGTGATGGAGGAGGCGAATACATCTCAAATGAATTCAGAATGTACTGTGAACAACATGGGGTACAACACAATACCACATTCCCTTACACTCCCCAACACAATGGTGTAGCTGAAAGGAAGAATTTTACTATCTTGGACATGGCAAGAAGTATGATGAAAGCAAAGGAAATGCCCAATAATTTTTAGGCTGAAGCGGTCTCTTGTGCAGTATATATATTGAATAGGTCTCCCACTAGAAGTGTTTCTAACTCAACCCCTATAGAAGCGTGGAGTGGATTTAAGCCAAATGTTCAACATCTGAAGGTGTTTGGTTCCATTGCTTATGTTCACGTTCCAGCAGCAACAAGAATGAAGCTAGATGATAGAGCTGAGAAAACCATCCTTATTGGATATAAGCAAGGGGGGCTATAAACTATATAATCCAATAACTAAGAAAGTTAAGGTCAGTTGTGATGTTACATTTGTTGAAGATGAAATGTGGAAGTGGAACTCTTCTGATCAAGAGGTTACTCAGAAGCAAATTGTGAGTGTTGTTGAAGAGGTTGTACCAGAATTGACATCAGAAGGAGATGCTACTAAAGCAAATGAAACAAGGAGACCAAGAAGAGAGCATAGGCCACTAGCATACTTACAAGACTATGAAACAAGCTTTAGTGGTAAAATTGATGATGGAGAGTTAGTACATCTAGCCTTCCTTGCAGATGTAGAACTGGTGGGACTTGAGGATGCAATCAGAGATCTTAAGTGGATGGCTGCTATGAATAATGAGTTGGTGGCAATTGAGAAGAATAACACCTGGAAGCTTACTGATCTTCCTCAAGGACATAAAGCCATTGATGTGAAATGGGTTTATAAAATCAAAGAAAGGGCAAATGGTGAAGTTGAGAGGTATAAAGCCAGGTTAGTTGCAAAGGGTTTTGAGCAAAGACAAGGCTATGATTATGAGGAGATCTTTGCACCTGTTGCAAGGATGGAAACCGTGCGAGTGATGATAGCATTAGCTGCCCAAAGAAAGTGGACGATTCACCAAATGGATGTGAAGTCAGCATTCCTTAATGGTATACTAGATGAGGAAGTATATGTGAAACAACCACCCGGTTTTGTACTAAGTGGTAAAGAAGACAAAGTGTACAAACTCAACAAAGCTTTGTATGATCTCAAGCAAGTACCTAGAGCATGGAACAAACGAATTGACATGTTCCTTAGCAGAGCAGGGTTCCAAAAGTGTCCTTCTGATCATGGATTATATGTGAAAGGTAATAATTTTGGAGATATACTAATTTTGTGCCTTTATGTTGATGATCTAGTGTTCATAGGAAGCAACTGTCAAATGATCAACGAATTCAAGCAATCCATGAAAAATGAATTTGAGATGATAGATCTCAGTCCTATGTCCTATTTTCTTGGCATTGAAGTTAATCAAGATGATGATGGAATCTTTATCAGCCAAAAGAAGTATGCAAAGGAGCTGTTGACAAGGTACAAAATGGAAGATTCAAAACCAGTTCAAACACCAATTGAAACAAGCACAAAGCTGGTTAGAGATGGTGACGAGCGATGTATTGATCCCACATATTTCAAGCAAATGGTTGGGAGCCTTAGATATCTAACTTGCACAAGGCCTGATATTTGTTATGCTGTAAGTTTGATCAGCAGATTCATGGAGAATCCTCGCCAGCAGCACCTCCAAACAACAAAGAGAATCATGAGATATGTCAAGGGAATGCAAGACTTTGGTTTGTATTTCACATCAGCTAAGGAAGATAAATTGGTAGGATACTCGGATAGCGATTGGGGAGGAGACTTGGATGAAAGAAAGAGTACAAGTGGCTATTGCTTTCTATTCGGACAAACTGCATGCTCATGGACAACAAAGAAACAATCCATTGTTGCTTTATCAACATGTGAGGTTGAATACATAGCAGCAACATCTTGTGTTTGTCAAGGGATTTGACTCAACAACATAACAAGTTAAATAGGATGTGAATTGCAAATGCTTCTAAAAATTTGTGTGGACAACATATCAGCAATCAACTTAGCTAAGAATCCGGTTTTTCATGAAAGAAGCAAGCATATTGATATAAGATATCATTTCCTTAGAGATCAAGTTGCAAAAGGAGTGATCAAGTTGGAATATTGCAGAACTGAAGATCAAATTACTGATATCTTCACTGAATCATTGAAGATGGACTCATTCATCAAGCTGAGAAACTTACTTGGAATGAAGAAATCCACGGATCAGAATTAAGGGAAGATGCTGAAGACTAATTTTGATCCTATTGCTTTATTAGTTTTTAGTTAATAAGTGATTAGACAAATCCTACAATGTAGGATTTAGATAAGTACAAGTTATTTAAAGGATAAACTTGTTTTCCTAAGATTATTAAGTTTCTTCTAAGTTTTTGCTAACTAAATCAGATTGTATTATTTATGGATTTGATTTGATCCGAAATTAGAGAGATCTGATTTGGTGTTTTGGCTATCAAAGACCTTGTGGTTGCTGCATATGTGTGAAAAGGAAAAAACCTTGTGAAATATATAAAATAAGTTTTCTTATGCAATCTTGAAGTGCGCTGCAACATTACTGCTGCATTAGTCCGTTGTTACTAATTGCTGTTGCTGCAGAATTTTGTTCCATCGTGTGTTTGAATTCATAGCCGTTGCTGCTCTGTGTTTTGGTCTGGTTAGAAAGAGTGACAAGGAGTAGTTAAGTTTCCAACAGACCTCCAGCTCCAGCTTGGCTGAAGTATAGTGGAATGGAACTCAAATTAATTTCGAATTACGAATAGCTTTCTTTATGCTGCTCTTTCTTGTGATATTTGTAATTAATATCTCGAAAATTGCAATTTTTCTTCCTAAATACAACTCAACCCATTCAAAAATGTCGAAATCAACAACAGTGAATCAATTTGAAGAAAATAACAATAAAGATTCAAGACTAAAAGATAATCTCCACCTACCACCCAATAAGGTATGTTCTGAACAGTTTGAGTAATAGCAAGCCAAATAACACCATAACCCAAGAAACAAGATACAACACCAATCAACAAAACACACCAAGGAGGGAGCTTATTACAAGCAATCCCAGGTAATATCCCAGTATTCTCTCCAAGATCATTAGCCACACCTAGGATTGTTAACTGCTGTTGATTATAACCCAATACTGACTTTAAAGCAGGCGAATAAAGTGGGAAATTGTATGTGTTTCCTGCAGCTAGCTGGACCCAAACTGCAGCTACTAATCCAACCCATGGTGGTCTACTTCCTGCTTTAAGAACTTGGTGTTTTGGCATTGATTTTAAATCTTGTGAAGTTGGATTTTGAGTAAAGATTTGAGCTTTGAGGTGCTGGGTGTTGTTGGGTTGATCTAAAGATTTGAACTCTGAAGGTTTTGGCTGGGTACAGATTGAGAAAGGAAAACGATATGGGCGTGTGTACTACTACTGTCTTTTCATATCAGAAATTCAAGTGGGTTTTGGAGCCCGGTGTTAGGATAGAGATGTCTTGACAACAGAAAAAACCAAAAAGTAGAGTGAGAATGTTTGACAGATGCTTTAAGTTAAGAGTGTCTACATTCGACATTAATATTTTCAGATTTTTTTTATAAATATGTACTGTTTTTAATTTTTTATTTAAAAAAATTCAATTAACCGTATTTAATACATAATGATAAAAATTTAATTTACCATTATAAGTTTCTATATGTAGTTGACTAGAACGTATTTAAAATAGAGAATTTGAAGCAGTGAATATTCATTACCCACTATGACTTCTTAGATATATTCGTAGGTAACTTCATAAAAGTTTGTTAACTTTTTTATTTAAAAACTTTTTTATAAGTCCTAATAATACCTTTTAACCATAAGAAATTATTAAAAAAAAGAAGAAGAAAAACTTACTTTATGGGGAAGTTTCTTGTTTAAGGAACCCATAAAGTTCAAGGAATTCACCATATTATTTAACAAACCGAAAAGAAGGGTTCCTAGTATGAGAATTGTGTCAAAAACCTTGCATTGTTCGTGATTTTGTAGGATAGATGAAGAATTCATATTTTCAACTATTTGTTTTCTTAATAAAAAAATATAAGTTTTTATGTTTGCTATATGGTCATTTAATGTTTTATATTTAAAATCAAGCATTTAAATCTTGACATTTTTAATATATATATATTTTTAGATTTAACTAAACCATTTTTTCCTTAAATAAAACAATAGAAAATGTACTAAATTTAAAAAATTGTATAAAATCAATGACAAAATAACCATGAAAAAAAAATAAATTTTTAGTTCTCAATATTTACTTATTTTATTTTTATTTGGGTACTCAATCTTTTTTTCCTTCTATTTGAATCCTTAAAAATTTCAAAACCTTACCAAAAAAAAAGAGAAAAGGATTTTCGTTAAATTTATTAATTTTTCTATCAATTTGTGACACGAAACAATTTTAAATTAGTTTATAATAATTAAATTAATAAAATGATGATATTAAACATATTTATTTACATAATATAATAAAAAATAATATTATATATATTTAATGATATAATATAATAAACAATACAAAAATAATAGTTAAAATTAAGAAAAGAGGTTTAAAAAATTTACATATACCCTTATCACTTTAGACAACTAGCCCAAGGCTAATAAGAAGCTAATACATATTTAATATGAATAGAAAATGTAACGTATTTAATAAAAATTTTATTTTTATAAAGTTTTAAAAGCTTTAAAGACTCAAATAGAAAAAAAAAAAAGTTGAGAATTTGAATAAAAAAGTAAGTAAATATTAATAACCAAAATTATTCTTTTCCCAATAATCATATATGAATCTAATAATTTATTTATTTTATTCTTTTTAAGGCCATGGAGCCTTAATGCTCCATTTCAAAGGTAAATGGTAATGTTAATCATACATAAAATAAATATAAAATAAGGCACTTATAATTTAATCTTAATTTTTTTAGTATGTTCTCAAACATATAATAAGTTTCTATCTTCAGCTGTTAATAATTAGTAGTATATTAGAATATCTCTTAATGAAACTCAAATATTATATATGAATAATTATTAATATTACTATGTACGAATAGTTTTAATATATATCATTTTTAGCTTTTCATTAGAAACACGGTTAGAAACTTCCTTGGATTTCAATTTCGAGGTGGTTAAAGGATACATTATTAAATACAGTATCGTCGTACAATAATTAACAAGTAATTTTTTTTAAAGCTTATTTGGTCTAAGGGGAAAGGAAAAAAAAATTACATTGTAAAAAGGAAAAAAAAAAAAAACTCAAAAATCAGGCTGTTTCAAAAGTATTTTTAAAAAATACAGCACTTAAAGTTTTTACTTTGAAGATGTGATTTCGACAAGGACCTAATCTTGTGTAGAAAATACGATCACATGTTTCCAGATTTTCACCTTCTCTCTGTTGTCTGTTTCACTAAAAATAAGGTTTTTTCCTTTTGGCTTGTCGGTTTAAACAGAAAGGGTTCTTCATCTTGTACTTTTCTTTGTTTTTCTAACATTTCTGTATGATATATTTCTAAAGTTGGCTCCTAATTTAGTATAATTATTAAAAACAAAAAAATTATGTATTAAATTACACAAATCTAAAAGTATAAATATTAAAATTATCATTATCTTCTCTTCTATCAGCATTTTCCACGATAAATGAGGAGTGTATTTTAGCCTGCATGTGTTTTTTGTATAGTCAAATTTGTGATTTAAAATCGTGATTTCAATATACAATTATGTCACGATTTTTATTCTAGATAATAATATTGTAAGTTAAAATCATTTTAAAATTATATTATCAACCTATCGTTTTAGGTATTGTATTTTTTTTTTCCACAGCCGGATTTTAAGACATATTTTAATAAAGAAAAGCAATATTTTTTTTTATTTTTCCACCGGAAAAAAAAAGTAAATAGATATATATACTTTATTAGTTATTGACAAAATTGTCGAACGCCATTTATGATTTTCCATTTAAAAGATAGAAAATTGATAACGGTGGTTCACGTTAAGAGATTAAAATATATTCTTTTACCATTTTTCGTAAAATGTATAATAATTAATTAATATTAGTAGTTCTAAATCTTTTTCTGGACCCTAACTATTATTATAAGTTTATAAACCAAAACAATGTTATTTTGCATTCCTAACAAGGGCAAAAAGTGGAATTCAAATTAAACATATTTTATTAGCCACGTTTTGACTGCCAAAGATGTTTATTTTATTTTATTTTATCACGATAAAGACAACCACAGAGTTGAAAAGGCCAGATTACCAAGGCATTCCACGTAATGACAAAAAAAAGAAAAGAAAGAAGAAGCCCCGTTAAAATTATTGTATTGATGAATGTAAGGACTATGGATTGTCGAGTGGGTCCAATTCTGATTACAGCCCGTTAAAATAATTAGAAACAGTTTAGAGGTGGTTAAATCCTTAATTTCGATATTAAAGCGTCCACCAACTCTGTCACAGGAGAATAAAGAGAATTTTTAAGTCATCAGGATTTTTATAAAAAATTGGTTTAAATCTTTTTCTTTTCATTATAATTACTGACTAAAAAAAGAAAATTTAGGTGAACATGAAATCTAGCATCTTTAACTCTCCTATGATTAAAAAAAAAGAAGAAGATTAAATTCAGTTTTAAAGAGAAAATGGTATCGTTGTAGAAATACTTGGACACTTCTTACGCACTTACTTTTACTTGAAATTTATAATTAATATTCTCTCAACACTCAATATCAAAATCTTTTTTTTCTTTTCTTTTCAAGATAGCTTAATATTTAAAGATGGTTATCAATAGAATTTTCTAACTCTAAAAGGATTTAAAATGTTTACATCTTTATAATTTAATGATATAAATATCAATTTTTTAAGTATTTCGGTTGTAATTAAAAAAAATTAAGTTATAAGATTTTGTGGCTAATATGACGTGAGTTTTAAGATTTCTAAAATTTGTAATTTGATTATAAAATATTCTAAAAGCACATGATCTTATTGTTTTAGCTGTCACACTTCATGGCACAGTCAATCCGCTACATGTTCTTATCACATGTTAAGGGCATGCAAGAGTGGTATCCTATTCGACAATTTTCTTGTCTACTTTATTCCTTTTTGTTTTTCTATTCGAGTTTTTGACTTTTCGAAAATTTTATAAAAATAGAATTTTTATTAAATATATTAAAATTTTTATTCATTTAATACGCAAATTAGCTTCCAATTAACCTTTGGCTAACTAGCTAAGATGGCTAGAAGTATAGATATTTTTTTTTCGATCCCTTTTCTTAATTTAATTATTATTTTTGTATTTTTTATCATTTTTTATTATATAATATCATTAAATATATTTATTATTATTTTTTATCATATTATCTAAATAAATATATTAATATAATCATTTTTATCAATTTAATTATTATAAACTAATTTGAATTTAATACATATTATGTGTTGATGGAAAACTTAATATATTTAATAGAAGTTTCTTTTTTTTGTAAGATTTTAAAAATATTAATGATTTAAATAAAAAAAAATTTAATACTAAAAAAAAAGAAAATAAACATTAAAAATAAAAAATATACTTTTTTTTCTCTCTTAAATTACCTGTTATGTCCCTTCCTTAAATTACCTAATAAGCAAAATCCATAACAAAGGCTCGAGCAACAGTGCCCTGCAAATGACTTCCCTACGCCTAACACGTACATGTCAAAAAGCGTACAACTTAAGTTATTACTAAATGCGAGAAAGGATACAACCATCGTCAATAGCATCGCTTGATTGTAACTAAGAGGAGTTATTTGTTCTAGTAGTTGAACTACTAAAGACAGTTGTTAAATCGCTATTGAAGCAATTGTTCGAGGGTCAGTCATGAGTATGCCGTTGAAGAAGGATGCCGGAGATGACTTCAAGAGCCACAACCCGCCCTCTTTTCTTTTTTCTTCTCTTTTGTAATTTTATAATTTTCTTTTAATTATCGTTTACTAGAAGCTAATACGCATCTCTTCACCGACGATGCTTAGCAGCAATATAATACAAGTATACAAAACGATAAAGGGTGAAAACTTAAATATATAAAGTGAAATTTACCTTTTTTTGTTTTTTTTAGGCTAATTAAGATTACTAAAGACTTGAATAGGCTAGAGTATTAGATTTCAATAGCATTTAATTTAGGGATGTAATTGGATAGATCATTATAAGGTATTCGATCCACTCAAACCCGACAAGAAATAATATATTAATAATAATATTTATTTTTAACTTATGTAACATGCATACTCTACACTAATTCTATATTGTATAATATATTTAATTTTTAAATTTCATTTATATATAACTTAGTAAGTATAATCTTAACCTTGTTTAATTACTTTTTGCTATACTTTCTCTTGGACTTGCATGTATTCTATAAAAACTTGATCTATCCCTATAGGTTCATGACTTTATAGGGTCGGGTTTTGGTAATAGGAATAAAATTCAATAGGGTTTTGGAAAACGCTGAAACTCTATAGGAGCGAGTTAGGGTTTTATAAAACTATTTTGATTGCATTCCTAGTCAAATTCCATGTAATGAACTAATGATAAGATGTGATGCATGCATGGGAAGCTCAAAAGTTAGCTAACATGTGATCATGAGAGAGGGTCAATGGGTGGTAACCACAGGTCGACTTATACAATGATTGGGTTTAAAACTTTAAAACTTTTGAAATTACATGAACCCTATGCCTTTTTTTTTAAAAAAGCTAACACCACTACAGTGTAAAAAAGTTGTGGACCCACTTTATTTATGTGTTGACTGTCTATATGGATATTCCTATTGATATGGACAATCAAATTTGTATATTTAATTGATGTTAAAAAATACCAAAAGTTCATAAAATTAAAAAAAGAAAAATAATGCAAAATAAAAAGGAAAATAAGATGAAATTAAATAAAAGAGAGTGGTTGGCAATAGCTACACAATTTATTATTATTATTATTATTTTCATTTCATCCAATTTTCCTTTTTGTTTTCTAGTGATTTTTCTTTTTTTCTTTTTGAAATTTTCAGTATTTTTGTAAACACTATTAATTAAATATAACAATTTAATTATCTACGATAGTAGAAACTTCTATATAAGCAACTAATACATAAATATAGCTGTTTAAAGGGGTCAAAGTGCTAACTTTTTTTTTTTAAAAAATATGAATTTTAAATAATTTTAAAAGTTCTTAAGGATATTCATATAATTTAACTAATTTATTAATAGGTCACTTTTGTATATAGTTAGATTATTAGACAATGGATTAATAAACTTCAAGTTTAGTAAAGTTTTTAATACACGAGTAATATAATATATATATATATAATAAAAATGTAGCTGAGGTTAATATCGTAAATAATAAAAAAAAATTGGGGACAATTTGGTAATTTAGACGAGGATTATAAATAGGCCGTTATAAACCCTATTGACCTTTTTCCTCCATTTGCCTCTCATAGAATCTTATAACCTTCTTGTGTGAATCTATAGAGAAGGAGATAACTCTTTTTTCCACCACTAGCTTATTGGATTAAGGTAAATATATAAATCAACGATTATGAATTGTAACTTACGTATGTATATTGTAGCATAGAGATTAACGTATTAAGGTCATTTATAGATTTAGATCAATCCGTGATACGCAAGGGACGAAACAAGCAATTTACTCATCACGACAATGATTCAGGTCAAGTAAGTGTATCTACTAGTGTATTACATTATATATATATATATATATTATATTTGGTATGTGACGTTGTCTCTAGTGGAGTCGTGTATCGAAATGATCTGGGTCTTATGTGGAAGGTTATGTTATGAAATGTTGTGATGTGTATTGTGAAAGGTTGTAGTGTATGGACTCATAAACTCATGGACAATGGATAGTACCTACTGTCATATATATATATATATTATATGGTTGTAGAAGGTTGATGTGAGAGAACTCATGGACTCATGGAGAGTGGGAAGAACTCACTGTCATATATATATATATATATATTATGTATGGTTGTAAAAGGTGGATGTATGGGGACTTATGGACAATGAGGAGCACCCACTGTCATATATATTATTATTATTATGTATGGTAAGAGACTCATGGACAAAGAGGAGTACTTTTGTCATATATATATATTGTTTGTGGATGGATTGTGAAAGGATGTTTAGGAATGTTATGTGTGAAAATGTTTATGTTTTGATTGTATATCGGTTAAAGATTGTGAAAGATAAATAAAATTGTGAATGAATATTATGATGCATTTTGCATGTGTTACTATTTCTGGCATGACATACGTGTGTGTGTAGGTATGCATTGTACTGAGTGTTAGCTCACTCCTTGTGGGATTTTTTTTTAGTTACAGATGTTACGTGAGAGATCGTAAGATATGTTGAAAACCTAGGGGAAACAATTCAAGATCAGAACAATGAAGAGAATATAGAATACGTTTATTATGATGACTAGTAGATAGACTAAGGAAAGACATGTTAGATTGTTGTTTAGTCATTTGAAAGTTTATATTGTAAGTTAATGTTAATTTCTTCTGCTGTTTAATTTGAGAAGAATGTTGACGACTTATTATTGAGGATGAGGAAATTTCATTAATCTTTATTATACAGTAGATGATTTATGATTATTATCAGGAGTACATGAATGTTAGTATTTAGAGAATAGTGGTGGTTGAGCCTTTGCGTGTCTTCAGGAAATGAAGACATGTGGCGGGTTGTAGCATACCCGGATTTTGGGGTGTTACAAAAGTCTTATGATTGTGTGAATTGAGTAAGATGAGTGTTCTCCCAATTTCATTAATGATGAAGGTAATTTTTCTTTCTTATTCAATTTGTTCCTATTGATCCAGTTAAATCGTGGTGAACTTGTTGATTGGATATGTAAATCCCATTGAGATCCTTTTGATGTCCATGGATCATGAGGTATTTGCTTTGTTTGCATCCTATAAAAAATAAGGACAATGAAAATAACAAACTATAAGCGTTTGCTTTTTTAATTTAATTTAATTTTTAGTTTTAAAGCTTTTGAAATTAAGATAACATCACAGATAAAAAAAAAATCATATAAACAAACTTCTATCTAGATTTGATGTAAAAATGTATTCAATATGATATAAGAATAGTTTGATTTTTGAATTCCTAAGTCGATCTTTTTTTATATATATTTTTTAAAGGTCATGTTAGATTGAATTTTTCTAATTTTGTTTTATTTAAATAATTCATTACTATTTGTCGAGTCTACTTTTAAAATTTTATATTATATCTTTAATCCGATTTATATTAGATCCTATGCTCATCCAATATAAATCCTCGACTTGAATTAGGAATTTTATTATTTATTTAGAATCGCTACCTAACTGAATTTAGGAAAAATTATTGAATTAGAATTAATTGAGCGGATTAATTCTAATATGAACAATTAGTCGACGAAATATCTCTTTTTTAGAAAATAAAAAAAAAGAAGAAAGAAAAACTAGAGATTCTCGACTTGGAGGGTATCTTATTAAAACCCTAAAGTTACAACCTTGTCATTCTAAAATCTGAATTATATTATGATATCTTTTTTTTTAGCATAAAAAGAGAATACTAGAAAAATTGACATAATGATTATACTAACAATGATTTGAAAATATTTTTTTTTCTTTTTAGAATTACCCTATAAAAGTGCCTACGTGCTCACTATTCGGGATCAAACAGGCTGTAGTTCTCTTTTTTATAAAACTTTAGTGGATTAGTTAATTTTAATTACGAAAACATGCCAGGTTTATGTTTATTACCATTTAAATTTATTTAAAGAAATCTCTAAGCTTAGGTTTTATTTCTTAATTAAAAAAAACTAAAACTTCTAATTTTGAAAAAAAAAATCAATTATTTCATTCATTTATTTCATGAAAAGAAGTTCTCTAAGTGATAAAAGTATTTATTATTTTTTTATGAATTTAAATTTTTTTATAATTTTTAATTATTTTTTATTATTTATCTATTAATTATAATAGACTTATATATTTATTTTTTTTAGAAAACTCTAAACCTAGTCCTATTAATATATTCCTAAAAAAAACATACATCTTTATATATATTTTTATTTTCTATTCTATTCTATCATTTTTTTTATTTTTATATATAGTCTTACTAATAATAATAAATAAAATAAAATAAAATAAATAAATAAAAAATGGAGATATCCGACTAACTTGGACACGGGTTGTGGTTCGGGTTAGATCAGGTACACAGCGATTGGAGCTCTTTAACGGCGGCTCTCCGGCGGTTGTTTTCGTCAATTAGGGGGTGGGGGGTGGTGTTTCCAAGGCTTTCGAGGGTGGGGAATCCAATGGTGGTGGTAGTTTTCATAAAAAACCACCCTAGGCGGCGGTTCGAGTGACTACGGTGAGGGTTTGAGAGAGAGAGAGAGAGAGAGAACTCCGATGAGGGTTTTTCTTGTGTATTCTTTTGCTTCTTTTCCTCCGATTGCTTATGCTTCCTCCTTTCGTCGAGTCCTATTTTAGACTCACGAAAATCCTTCGGATATGCTTAGATCCAATGTGCGGTTAAGACCCATCTTCATCTTCTTTTTTTTTTTGATTTGTGTAAATCTTTGATTTTCTGTTAGGATTAATATTAATTTGATAATGTTTATCCTCTTTTAGTTAAAGATCTGCTGGATTTGTGTAAAAATTCGAATCAAAATGGCCGGATTCTGTTCTTCCCCCGTTGACACCGATCTCGGATGGAGGTAGAAGACTAGCACGCGCTAGGTGCGTGCGCTTGTGTTGTCTAATCAGTTGTTGACATATGGCAGCTTGGTGAAAAAAAAAAAAACGCAAAATGGTATGAAGTGCCTTCCCAAGATTCGAACCCTTGACCTTGCCTCCTCGCACTTATCCCAGGTGTGTATACGAGCTAGCTATCTCAGTTTTGCATTTAAAGCAAATTGTATATAAACATGGCAATTTTTATTAATTTTATATTATTTTGAAGTTATAAAATTTTATAAAAATCCCTAAATATCTTTTATTGTTATTTTAACCTTCATTTTCCAATATTGGTGTATTATTTTGATTTATTTTATTTTATTTGTCATTTTTTTCCCTTCCTATCTGAAAAATAGAAAAAAAAAACATTAATTATGATTGGAGGACAAAAACGGGGTGTTTACAATTGCCCTCTTTGTAGTAAAGTTTGAAAAACTTAACTGCAAAGACAATAAAGACACATTTTTGCTTAATAGACTGGGTGGCTAACGCTATAGTAGGCTGGCTATCTAAACTTGGTTCTATTAGGAAGTTGTTTGACTATCATTTTGAGTAGGGAAAATGCTCTACGAGCTAACAATCCCATGTTACAAAAAAAGATGATCACTTTATGATGATTAATACTCCTTGGGGAGTGGTCTTAGATAAGAAATATCTCACCAGACCAACAACTTAAAGGGAGAGATTATCTAGAAAAGTGCTTTTATGAACTGACTAACTGATAATAGAAAGTATCTTATAGGACTAGTAACCTTAAAGAAGAGATTGTTTAGGAAAGCGCTCTTATGAGCTAACTAACTAATAATAAGAAGTGTCTTACAAGAATAGTAACTTAAAGAAAAGATTGTTTAGGAAAGTGTTTATATGAGCTAACTAACTGATAATAGGAAGTGTCTTATAGGACTAGCAACCTTAAAGAAGAAATTTTCTAGAAAAGTGCTCTTATGAGCTGACTAATCGATGATAGGAAGCGTCTCACTAGATTAGCAACAATGAAGGAGAGATTATCTAGAAAAGTGCTCTTACGAGATGATTGATCGATGATAAGAAGCATCTCATTAGACTAGCAATTGTAATAGGAGGATATTTAGGAAAGTGCCCCATTGTGGGTTAACTAATTGATAGTTGGAAATGTCTCTTTGGATTTGCAACCCTGAGAGAGGATATTTAGGAAAGTAACCCATTGTGGGCTAACTGTCTGATAGTGGGAAGCGTCTTTTTAAACTTATAACCCTAAAGAAGAAAGTTTAGGAAAGTGCCCCATTATGGGCTAACTAACTGATAGCGGAAATTGTCTTTTGAGACTTACAACCCTAAAGAAGAAAGTTTAGGAAAGTGCCCCATTGTAAGCTGACTAATTGACAATGGGAAATATCTTTTGAACGATGTCTGGATGCATCTTAGTAACTTAGCATCTCTGAAAAATGCTTCTTGTGAGTTGATCAAATGATAATGAGAGGTGTCTTTTAGACTAGTCAATTTAAATAGAAAATGTGACTCTTGATGAATGATTATTTACTCTAAATGCTTACTGGCTCATTGTAGATAACAACCAAAAAACCAAACCTTCGCGATAATTTGATCCTTCTCTACTTACCCTTGTTTCAAATAGAGCAGGAAACCTTAATGTATTTTTTTCTTCTCGTGAGCGTGGCTCTTATGATTGTGGTGTTATCCTGTGAATATACTAGATCTAATGCTCAGAATAGGTGGAATAATACAAAATTCCATTGAGTTTTATCATCACTTCATTGTTCATTATTTATTATAAGGCAATGGGTAGTGTGTGTATAA
The DNA here is from genome assembly GCA_037954665.1 of Laguncularia racemosa. Classification (NCBI taxonomy): domain Eukaryota; kingdom Viridiplantae; phylum Streptophyta; class Magnoliopsida; order Myrtales; family Combretaceae; genus Laguncularia; species Laguncularia racemosa. The sequence goes on along the minus strand of JBBMOL010000030.1, from coordinate 3,338,327 downwards.
AAATGATATAAGAGTTTGTTTATGACAATTGGTCAGGATGACTGATCGTTCAGAGACATTAACTTTGCTTGTAGAAGGAATGAAAACCAAACTCACGAAATTGTAATAATTGTTGGCATTTATGAACCTTGGCAAAATTTTAATATTCTTGCTTAAGGATAGTACATCTTAATTGCATCCGTATTAATGGGGTCTCTCAACTTTGGACCATCTATTTAGGCTAATATCAAGACCCTTCCCGATAACACTTTTTTTACAACATATGGACCCTCATAATTTGGGGTAAACTTGCCCCTTGAATCTTGCGCATTTGGGAGAACTTTTCTTAATACCAAATCTCTTTCTTCAAAACATTGAGGTCTTATTCTCTTATTGAATGCTTGGGCCATTCTTTGTTAGTAACATTGGCCATGACACAATGTGATGAGTCTTTTCTCATCAAACAAGTTTAGCTGATCAATCCTTTTCTTTACCCACTTGGATTTATCTAGCTGTGCTTCTGATAGAACCCTGAAGGACGGTATTTCGACCTCAACTGGCAATACTGTCTTAGTACCATATACCAAAGAATATGGGGTAACTCTAGTAGATGTTTGAATTGAAGTTCTATAGGCCATGAGGGCAAAGGGTATCATCTCGTGCCAATCTTTATAAATGATGATCATTTTTTCAACAGTTCTCTTAATGTTCTTGTTGGCTGCTTCTATTGCCCCATTCATCTAAGGTCGGTACGGAGTTGAATTTCTATGGTTTATCTTGAATTGTTAACACAACTTTGTCATCAATTTATTATTGAGGTTGGTGCCATTATCGGTGATGATTGATTCAGGAACTCCATATCGAGCTATTATGTCTCTTTTCATGAATCGGACTATTACTCCTTTGGTGACACTAGCATACGATGAGGCTTCTACCTATTTGGTGAAATAATCAATAGCTACTAGTACGAATCTATAACCATTAGATGGTTTTGGAGTAATTGGCTCGATAATGTCGATTCCCCACATAGAGAATGACCATGGTGCAGATAACGAATGGAGTTCTTTAGGTGGAGCATTTATTTTGTTAGCATAAACTTGGCACAAGTGATAGTGCTTGACATATTTGATACAGTTTGATTCCATCATCAACCAATAGTAGCCCATCCTCATGATTTTTTGGGTAAGCATGTGTTCGTTCATGTGAGGTCCACATACTCCTTCATGCACTTCTTTCATTAGTTCACCTGCCTCTCTTTTGTCCACATATCTCAGCAACGTGGTGTTAGGTGATCTTCTATAAAGCATAAACCCACTTAATAAGAAATGACTTGCTAACATCCTGAGTGTTCTTTGGTCATTTTTGCTAGCCATTTTAGGGTATTTGCTTTCTTGGAGGAAAGTTTTGATATTGTGGTACCATGGCTTGTCATCTTGCGCTTTTTCAATTGCTAAATAGTAGGCAGACCTATTTTCAATTTCAATTTTCAATGGTTGGACTTCGGCTTCCCTTGTTATTTGAATCATAGATGCTAGTGTGGCGAGGGCATCTACAAATTGATTTTGAGTCCTTGGGATGTATGTGAAGGTGACTTCCTCGAATTAGTCCATCGCTCTATCAAATGTTGATGATATGACACCAATTTAGGGTCCTTAGTTTTGTATTCCCCTCGTATTTGTAATATGATGAGTGAGGAATCTCCGTATACATCCAATTCACGGATTCCCACATGGCAAGCCATTTTGAGACCGAGGATGTACACCTCGTACTCTACAATATTATTAGTATACGAAAATGTGAGTCTTGTTGCTGAGGAGAATTGTGTTCCTTCTAGTGATATCAACACTGCCTCGACCCCACAACCAAATACATTAGCAGCTTCGTCAAAGAACATTTTCCATTTAGGGTTTTGCTTTGTCTTGTATTCTTTTGCTGGCTCACCCTCTACTATCAGTATATTTTCATCAGGGAATTGGGCTTGTGATTCTTAGCAATCCCCCTGAATTGGGTGTTCTGTCAACTGATCTGCTAATGATTACCATTTCATCGAATTTTGATTTATATATGTAATATCAAATTCTGATAGGAGCATTTGCCATTTGGAGATTCTTCCTAACAAAACAGGCTTCTTTGCTAAGTATTTCGAAGGATCATGTCTTGTTAATAATTCAATAGGATAATAGAGCGTGTACTGTCTCAACCAATGCATGATCCAAACCAATGTACAAGCAAGTCTTTTTTATTTCAGAATACCTTTGTTCCCCTTCTGTGAACTTTTTACTTAGATATTATATGAATTGTTCCCTTCCTTCTTCATCCTTTTGCCCCAGTACACATCCCATGGATTCAGGGAGTATTGCGAGATACAAAAATAAGGGTTTTTATTGTTTTGGGACTACTTAGACTAGGGGATTCGTAAGGTAATCCTTGATCTTTTTGAACACTTTTTTGCATTCATCATCCCATTCTACTGTGGCGTTCTTTCTTAGTAGACGGAATAGTGGACGACATTTATCAATGAGTTATGAGATGAAACGAATTATGTAATTCAACCTTCCTAATAGACTTCTTACCTCCTTGATAGTGCGTGGAGAGGGAATTTCCATTATGGCCTTTACTTTGTCAGGGTTAATTTTAATACCTTTTCGGCTTACGATAAACCCTAACAGTTTTGCCGATTGTGACCCTAAAAGTGCTTTTTTCGAGGTTTAACTTCAGCTGAAATTTCTCAATCGCTTGAATAATTTTCTTAAGATAACCGCATGACTTTCTTCTCTTTTAGATTTAACTATCATATCGTCGACGTATACTTCAACTTCTTGATGCATCATGTCATGAAGTATCGCGACCATGGCTCTTTGGTACGTAGCCCCAGCATTCTTCAAACCAAAAGGCATAACTTTGTAACAGAAAGTTCCCCATGTTGTGATAAAGGTTGTCTTGTTTTTATCTTCTTTCACCATTTTTATCTGGTTATATCTTAAGAAACCATCCATAAATGAGAAGAGATGATTTCCTGCGGTATTATCTACCAAGACATCTATGTGAAGTAGAGGGAAGTTGTCTTTAGGCAATAGCTTGGTTCAGATCTCGGAAGTTTAAGCATACTCGTACTTTTTCATTCTTCTTTAGAACATGGACTATGTTTGCTACCCATTTTGGATATTTGATACCTCAATGAACCCAACTTCTAACAGCTTCTTGACTTCCTCTTTAATCTTTAATAAGATGTCAGGCCTAAATCTTCTCAATTTTTGTTTTTTAGGTTTGACATCTTATCTTGTAGGTAGCTTGTGAACTACTATTGACTGATCGAGTCTTAGCATGTTGCCATACGACCAGGCGAATACATTTGCATATTCAGTCGATAGCTCAGTTACCTTGTGCTTTTGCTCGTTACCTAAGTTAGCCTCAATTTTAAGGTTTTTGGGCTCTTCTTCGATTCCTAGATTAACTGTCTCCATTGGCTCATCAATCGAGATTTTACCTTGTTCATGTTTTTACCAACTTTTTTGTATCGCTTCGTGGTTAATAATATCTCTTCTAATAGCTGACTCAGTAGTGTCGGAAATGATATCAATATTTTCATTACTTACCTGCGCGAAATGTCCTTAACATTTGAAAGTATTGAATCTGTGGGGAAAGTGAGGTGAGAGTGTATAAGTAAAGGAAAGAAATAACCTGCAATTTATTGGTATTTATTGAAGAGTTTTATTAAACAATAGTGAAAAAACATGACGGAGTTCGATGCTGACCTAGTGCTATTTAGAGGATAAGAAAACCAGTTATTAAGAGTTGGATGTTGACTAAACATGTGAGACGTTGAGCCCTCATTGCTGATATCAGCTTGGATTATTCTCGGCTCTTGAGTGCTAGTCGGTCGTGAAAAAGTTTGTTGAAGAGGTTGAAAATGCATCTGGGTGTCATTCAGCTTCTCTCCCTTTCTACCTCTGACACATCTTGCTTGAGCTTATTCTTTTAAGGTAGGAACGTACCTTAGTCCAAACGTCCCTTGCTGCCTCTTTTTGAACTGATGCCCCTCTTTGCTCATGACCATGTCTACTTCATCAAACATTTGGAGCCTCAAATCCTTAGGACCATCTTCCCCGATGTAAGGTATAGCTGTTACCTTGTGGATGACATAGTCCTGTTTACCCAGTATGGTGATTATTTGACCATTTTCTATAAATTTGACCTTTTGGTGGAGACTCGAAGGTATGACTCTCGCGGTATGTATCCATGGCCTTTCCAGTAGTAGATTGAAAGACCTTGGTATGTCGAGGACTTGAAATGAGATATTGAACACTTGCGGGCCAATCTTTACCAATAAGCTAATTTCCCCCACTATCTGCCTCTTAGAACCATCAAAAGCCCTAACCACTATTGAACTTGGCTTAATATTGCTCATATCGACTCCCAATAGATCGAGGGTGACTATAGGGCACATATTGAGGGAAGATCCATTGTTTATGAGGACCCAGGAGACTATTATGTCATTACATTTTACCACTATGAAAAGTGGTTTTGTGTGTTCATCTCCGTCTTCTCCTAGTTCTTCAAGGGAGAAAGATATTTGATCCATAGTGAAGATTGAATCTACGACATGGCTTAGTCTTTCTGTGGTGATGCCTTCTAGTACCCTGACTTGTTTAAGCACTCTAAAGAGTGCTTCTCGGTGAGGCTCAGATGTCGTGAGAAGGCCCATAAGTGATATTTAGGCTGGAACTTTATTGAGCTGCTCCATGATCTTGTACTCACTCGATTAGATCATTTTTGTGAACGTGAGGAGCCCTTCTTCTTCTTCTTTTTCTAATTCGGTGGTAGGCTCTTTAGCGAGGGTCTTGTTTTTAGGATCATAAACCCTTCCCGAACAGGTGATTCCTCCTATAATAGAAGATTTTTCCTAATTAAGGGCCTGATAGTCAAACGGTGTTGCTTTATACTTTTCTGGGGGTATTGGGACATTAAACACATATTTTTTCTTTGGGATCTTCACTTTCGTTTCTTGCCCTTCATAACACCTTATAACTATTGGCTTTGAGTATGATCTGATCATGTCCACGGACTCATTTTTCTCCCTTGGTGGGTTATCCTCCTTTTCAAATTCAGGTCCCCACCCATTAAGTGACCCATAAGCTATTGGGTGAATGAATAATTTATTAGGTATTCAAACTTCCCGTATGATTCGCCTAGGTGTCAACTGTCGGATCTCCTGCTAGCCACCTCTTCTTTATTTGTGATCTAGGGGCTTTATTCGAGACTTTGTGTAGGCAACTTGCTCGTTGTGCTATTGTCTTTGCTGGTTTTGGGGGCTCCTTTGATTTGGGGTTTGACCCTTTAAATGTGATCTTGTTAATTGTAGGCTTATGGTTTGGTATGGGATTATTGTTGACATTTGGTGTTAGTGCATCGACAAAATCCAGCTGCACTATCCCTGCATCGATTAGATCTTGGATTTTATTCTAGAGTCTCTAACATCTATCTGTGGAATGTCTTCCTGTCCCATGTGATATTTACATTTGAGATTGGGATCAAAATTCCTTGGCTTATATCGATCGTTGGGGATCTCGAAGCTGATAAGGTTATCTACTCATAATCAGGCAAAAACTTGGCCGATTGGGGTAGGTATTGGAGTGAACTGTCTCATAGTTCTCGTAGTTTGGGTCTAACTTGCCGGTGATTACTGGATTAGGGTGTTCATTGCTTGGAAGGTTACATGAGACCTAAATCTATCAACCCTGCTTGAATTAATCGTACTGACAGTAGACTCTTTGGCTTTGCTATCCCCCATAGGTCTTGGAGATGATACAATTCTGGGAGAGTCGACAATTTGGAGTTTTCCAAATGTAACGGCATTCTCTATTCGGCATCATGCTGTTACTAACTCCGCAAAGCTGGATGATGTCTGTCCTACTAGATGTGCGAAATAAGTCTTTTCTAGTGTGTTAACGAATATAAATGTTAACTCCTTCTCTAAAATTGGGGTTGAAACCCTGGTAGCTTGAGCTCTCCAAAGTTGGGCATATTCTTTGAAGGACTTATTGTGCCCCTTTCGAAGGTTTCCTAGATTTAGTATTGAAGGGGTAACTTCAATGTTGAACTTATACTGCTCGTAAAATGCACGGGTGAGTTTATCCCATGTGTTGACTTGATTGAGATCTAACTGTGCATACCAGATGAGAGCAGGACCTGTGAGGCTGTCCCGAAAGGTTTGGATCATGAGCTGGTCATATTATGCATATTTGCTCATTTTCCGCATGTATAGCCTGGTATGCATCTTGGGATAACCAGTGCCATTATACTTTTTGAATTACAGGATCTTAAACTTTTCTAGATAGGCTTCTTCCCTATAGACTAATAGACTAGTAATGCCAGTTTGCTTAAAACTGTCAGGTCCTTCCAAAGTCTTCATCTTGTCAGCCAACTGTTGGAAGAGCTTCCTTTCTATTTCTTTTTGTTTGTCCTCCATTTCCCTTTTTATGTCATTTGAGGTTGGATCGAGATTCACTTTTGGCTCATATTCAAATGTAGGGTTGAGACGGGAGTTGATTTCCTCATATTCTAGTAGTTGATTCTCTACTGCTTTCCCTTTTTGAGCTCCTAAATGCTCCTCATGAGTAGGCTGGGTGGTACGGAGGAGGCCAATGCTTTCAGTCAAGAGGTGGACTTGCGTAACCAATTGTTGGACTGTTTGTTCTAGGGATACGATCTTTGGATCTAACGTAGCATATGTGCTGGAGTTGTCATTGTGGTCATTGTTGTTGTTGCTACTGTTGGCCATCTTGGTTTTAGAGCAGTGTGGATTGGACTCCTTGGAGGGTTTGGTTATTTAGGAGCTATCTTTGAAATCTAGTTAGCATTTATTTAGCTGATGTATATTTATGAGTAAATATGATGCATGTATCACATAGATGTAAAAAGAAAAGGGGCCGGCATTTAATTAATGATATAATACTGAAATTTTATTAATATTGCAAACTAGGAGTTCAGTGCTTTTATTGAAAACATGAGGAAAAAGAAAACAATATCATCCGGCCTCATAATTCCTAGACTTCTTCTTCTTTGGCCGCGAAGGTGTTAATTGTCCATTGATGACGCCTTCTAGTGCTTTAACTCTTGATTGAGTCTTCTCTAACTAGGCTTCCAAGGCTTTGTTTCTCTAGTTAGACTCCTTAAATCTACTTTTCCAGACGTCCTTCTTGTTGTCTGTGGTCTCAAAGTGGACTTCCATCTGAGCCCTAACTTGTTCCACATAGTTTTTATTATTGGACTTAGGTTGTTCGGAGCAGGCTAGGTGACATTTGGAACTCAATACATCCTCTCTCCTGTATGCTACAACTGGTTGATCATAAAATTTCTGGTAGCTCGGTGTTTTCATACTTCCTTATCCAGATCTCCAAGGTCTATATTAGGACTCTCAATCCGGGCTTCCCATAGGGCTCTGACCTCTGCTAACTTGGCGATTTTCTCAGCTACTAACATGCTCGAATCTTGGTATTCAAACGTGATTCCTTCTAATGATCGTCTGTAAACTATGTCTTGAATAGTGTTGAATTGACAGACCATTGAGTTTGGATGATACCTTGTGCACCCAATCAATTGAACAGCCTGAAAGTTCTTGTACCTTAGGATAACCTTGTTGCAACGGCTTCACCTAGCAGTCCAAAGAATATCGTAGCACTGAAACCTTTGAGCACTTTCACCCAACTATGGCTAGAAAGATCATTGGGTATCTTCATCCTTTCTATGCAAGAATCTACAAGATCTACTTGTTGGGATAATGATTTCTTGACTATGTTTAACCCAAAGCACTTGAGATGGCTCACGAACCAGATTAAGATGAGGTTGATGTTCGAGCGGAGAATTCCATGACCTTTCTTCTTTACAAAACTTAGATTCCGAATTTGCTTAGCTAGTAGGGTCGGGATATAAGATTTCCCTTCCAGGAACTGAAACACCAATTCCGCAGCCCTGTAATGGATGTGAAAGATCCCAGTAGGAAAAAGGATAGTTGCATATGCTATTAAGATGAAAGCATAAACCCGTCTTTGTTTGTAACTCTTGGGATCTCCACATAAGATGTCTTTCTTGCTCCCATCATCACACCGAACTACAAACTAAGCCTCCAATTCATCCATTCGAAGGCAATACTCGTTGCTGTTTTCCAATGCTCGGTTAATCACTACCTTGTGAACTCCTAGAAGTTTACAGAAAATACCTGTTGGCCCAGCTTCTAGGTCTAGCACATACACCCCATTGGCAAGTGAAGGGACTTGCAGAAGTTGAGTATATTCCTCTAAGGTTGCCGTGATCTCGTGTGGCCCAATAAAGAAAGCCGCGAGCCCAATTTCCCAAAAGTGTGAGATAGCCCGAATTGAAGGCAGGTTGACTTCCATTTTCGTTAGTGAGAGGATAGGCCCTATCTTGCCTTGTATAAAGGTCTGTTCCTTAGGGCTATACAAGGTGAACCAATGGTCTAGTAACAGTTTTGGATCCAAAGGCTTACAAACCTGGATTTCCTTATAAAGGAGACGATCGATTACAACACTAGCCATCTATCAGGATTACAATAAAAACTTCCAATTACAAACAAATTTCATACAAAATATCATTAATTCTTTACAAGTAAATGCATCTGAACTCCAAAAGAAAGGAAATTACATCATTAATCATTTGCCAGCTCATGACTTCATGTATGCAAAGAAGGTGGGTTCTAAAGGTCCCCAAGCTTTATGACCTCCCACATTCTCGAAGAAATGGATCTTAGGCTATATCGAAGCATTGGGTGGGGTAGCCTAATCGACCACGAGTGGTGATTATTTTAGTTCACCCGAAACCTACACAATGGCTCCCTGTCCTAGGGTCTTAAGATGGCTTGGGTCTGACCGTATCTAATTACACAATTATATGCATGAAAACTTAATAGAAATAATAAGATACAATAAAAAACCAAACTTTGCTAAATCCTTGGATGAAGAATAGATACAAACATTAGTGCAAACAATATTTCACAATGTAAAAGCTAATTAAAGATATCTAGAAATGATGATTTTAGAGGGTTTAGGTGGCTAGCCTACTAGCTAATCCCCAATGGAGTCACCATCCTATTGAGTTTAATTTTAAAATTTTATATTATATCCCTAATCCAATTCATATTAGATCCTATGCTAATCCAATATAAATTCTCGACTTGAATTAGAAATTTTATTATTTATTTAGAGCCGCTACCCAACTGAAGTTGGGAAAAATTATCGAATTAGAATTAGTTGAGCGAATTAATTCTAATATGAACAACTAGTAAATGAAATCTCCCTTTTTTAGAAAAGAAAAAAAAAGAAGAAAGAAAAATCAGAGATTCTTGACCCGGGGGCTATCCTATTAAAACCCTAAAGTTACCACCTTATCCTTCTAAAATCTGAATTATATTATGATATCTTTTTTTTTTTTAGCATAATGATAGGAATCAAAATCCGACAAGACTTATCATTAGGGCAAGAACCAAAGGATTTTGAATTTTGACGATGAGGGCCCATTTTGAGCAAATCGACCTTAGAATTATTCATTTACTAACCTCTTTTATCTTATTCATGTATTATATATTCCAACAGGCACACTTATCAAGCTTTACAGGGTGAGGACAAATTCACTAAAACTCAGCTTGTGGGTTATCCATGGACCGATCTAAATCGATGATGAGTTGGGCCGATGAATCCTATGGAAGAGCTAGCATCTTGAAGACTAATATATATATATATATATATATATTATATATGTTATTTACTTGAACTATTTATGTTGTAATCATTTTGGGACACTTTTATTTAGTTGTAATTGAGTTTTAGGACCGGCCACCCTAAAAGTGGTATAGTTGTAATTTTGTGTACTTTCTAACCCTAAAGGGAGCAAGTATAAATACTTACTTAAAGTAGGGTTTGAGGAGGCCATATTTTTAAGATTTGAGATACACTTTGTGTGAGGATTAGGGTTCTCCTAATTGTCATTAGACTCTTATCAATTTCAATCCCAAGAGTTGAAATTGTGGCGAGTGTAACACTTTGAAATTATGAGTAATATTAATTTCATTTTGTTGTGATTTCTTTTCTTTTCTAGTGTGTAATATCTAGGGGTGAATTGAGATAGTTCTTGGTCAGATTTGCTTCCTATTATTTCAAATTTTAGTGCTTAATTGAGATACTTTGTATTTGAATTCAGTTCATCCTTTATGTGTGCATCTTGAACCGTGATTAGCACATGTGGAAAGGGGTTCTTAGGTTGAAGATTTATTTTGAACTTGTGAATTATTCACGTGGATTTATATGTGATTAGTGTTATGTTAGAAGAAATTATCATTGTGGAATTATAATTGCATCATTGAGTATTTGGATCTCCTTGTACCTTCACTAGGGTTCACGTAATTTTACCCTTTTTGAACTGATTACTGATTTGAGAGTTGAAGTGTTCCTTTGGTTTATTTGATTGTGCTTAGACCTTGGTTTTAGGAACATCACATAAAAAGAGAATACTAGAAAAATTGACATAATGATTATATCAACAATGATTTGAAAATATTTTTTTTTATTCTTTTTAGAGTTGTCTTGGAAAGGTATCTACGTACCCGCTATTCGGGATCAAATAAGTCGTAGTTCGCTTTTTTATAAAACTTCAGTGGATTAGTTAATTTTAATTACGAAAACATGTCAGGTTTATGTTTATTACCATTTAAATTTATTTAAAGAAATATCTAAGCCTAGATTTTATTTCTTAATTATTAAAAAAAAATTAAAACTTCTAATTTTGAAAAAAAAACATCAATTATTTTCATTCATTTATTTCATGAAAAGAAGTTCTCTAAATGATAAAAGTATTTATTATTTTTTTATTAATTTAAAATTTCTATTAATTATCTATTAATTATAATAGACATATATATTTATTTTTTTAGAAAACTCTAAACCTGATTATCAAGCCTAATTTTTTATTTTTCCCATTCCTAATTCGATCTATACTAGACCCTATGCTCATCTAATGTAGATCCTCGACTTGACTTAGGAATTTCGTTTTGTTTTAGAGTTGCCACCCAACTGTTGTTGGGAAAGATTGAATTAGGATTAACTGAGCAGATCAATCCTAATTTGGACTACTAGTCATCGTGATTTCCTCTTCTCATTTTTGTGAAAAGAGGAAAGGGAAAACCAGAGTTTCTAAGTTCGGAGGCTAACTTATTAAAACCCTAAGGTTACTACCCTAATCTCCTAAAATCTTAACCTTATCTAGAAATGTCTTTTATTTATTTCTTGTTATCTTTTATTGTATTTTTAAGTGAATTATTTTAGGAAAATGATTTTTTATTCCTTTTTAGGGTTGCCTCAAATGGGTGCCTACGTACCTACTATTCAGGATCAAACAAGCCGTAGTTCGCTTTTCCTGAAACGATTTAGTGTGTTTGTGAATTTTAATTATGAAATTTCTTTTGATTTATGTTTTTACCATTTTAGGATTTTGTTAAAAAATCTAAGCCTAAGCTTGATAATTCGATTTTTGAAAATAATTTTAAGGAAAAACACTAATTTTGGATTTATTTGAGAAAGTGATTTTTCTAAGTAATAAAACTCATTTTTTTTCTATTTTTCAACTCATTTCTACTATTATAAATTTTTATTGATTTTTATTAATTTTTTAATTTTTTATAATTTTTACAATTTTTTTATTAATTTTTAATTTTTATTAGTTTTTTTTATTAATTTTTCATAATTTTTATTTTTATTGAAAAATTTTCTCCTAGATTTTTATCTATCCTATTTTAAAATCTAAATTATTATTATTATTTTTCTAATATTTTTATTATTTTCTTTATAAATTTTCTACATTTTTATTATTTATTATTATAATTATAATTTTTATTTTTTTATCATTAAATCCTAAAAAAATCTAATTTCTAACATTTTTCTATTTATTGAATTATAAATAACAAATAAATAAATAAATTCAAAATAAATAACATAACTAAATAAATAAAATACAAAAAAATCGAAAAATCCGACTTACCTGGATCCGGGTCGATTGGGTCGGGTCGGATCCGAGTTGCAAGCAGGAGAGAAGATGGCGACGGTGAGATGGTGCTCCGAGCGATGCTGGGCGTCGTTAACTACAATGGAAGGATGGACTCCCACGCTCTTAGGGTTGGGGAAATCAAATCTAGCCGCGACTTTGCGTGAAAGGGAGCTTAAGGCGGTGATCCAAAAGTGGCCGAGTGGGGTAGACGGTGGGTATGGTCGGTCGGAGAGAAAAAGTGGGTGGAATTCGATTTTTGTGACTAAGATCTCCCCCTTCCCTCCTTTCTTTTTTCTAATCCTTGAGCTCTAACCTATTTATAAGTGTAATTAGAACTGGAGATCAACTCAAATCGAACCCGTAACCCGTGATTCATGAAAACCGTTTCTACCCGTTTCTTGGTTAATTCTCATTTTTTTAGATTTAATCAAAAAAAAAAAACCTTTTCATGGTAATCTTGTTGATCCATAGCAACAACTTGATAAACTTCAATCCTTTTCGTTATTATGTTCGTTTTCCTCTTTTTTCTCTTTCTTTTCCTTCGGTTTCGACTGGTTTGGAGGAGGAAGACAATCAGCCAATTGTATGCTGCCACGTGGCAGCTTAAAGACGAAAAAAAAAAAAAAAGGCACATGATGTCTGTTGCAAGAATCGAACCCATGTCCCTTGCTTCCCCACTCGTTTCCAGGTCAATGCTCGAGCCAACTGAGCTGGCTCAAATCTCAGTTTAAGTCTACACGCATATTATACATAAGCATGCCATTATTTATTTATTTTATATTATTTTGAAATTCTAAAAATTTGTAAAAATTATTTAACTCCTTTTCTTATTATTCCCACAATTATTTTCCAAAATTGACGTATCTTTCCTATTTATTTTATTTTTTTGAATATTTTCCCTTTATTTTTGCTATATTAGAAAAAATGGAAAAAATTAAAAATTGATTATTATTGATTATTAGGGGAAAAAATGGGGTGTTTACACTGATCTTATTAATATAGTCCTAAAAAACATACATCTTTATATATATTTTTATTTTCTATTCTATTTTATCATTTTTTATTTTTATATATATTCGTACTAATAATAATAAATAAAATAAAATAAAATAAAAAAATAAAAAAATTGAGAGATCTAACTACCTTGGAAGCAGGTCGCAGTTCGGGTTAGATTGGGTACACGGTGACTGGAGTTCTTCGGTGGTCATTTTCGTCGATTGGGGGAGGTGTTTCCAAGGCTTTCGAGAGTGAGGAATCTAATGGTGGTGGTAGTTTTCGTCAAGAACTACCCTAAGCGGACGGTTCGAGTAGCTACGGTGAAGGTTTGAGATAGAGAGAGAGAACTCCAATGAGGGTTTTTCTCATGTATTCTTCTACTTCTTTTCCTTTCGATTGCTTGTGCTTCATTGTTTTGTCAAGTCTTATTTATAAACTCACGAAAATCCTCCGGATATGCTCAGATCCAATGTGCGGTTGAGACCTATCTTCATCCTTTTTTTTTTCATGTAAATCTTTGATTTTCTATTAAGATTAATGTTAATTTGATGATGTTTATCCTCTTTTAGTTAAAGATTTGCTGGATTTGTGTAAAAATTTGAATCAAAATGGCTGGATTCCGTTCTTCCCGCATCAATGCCGATCTCGAATGGAGGTAGAAGACGAGCAAGTGCTAGGTGTGTACGCTCGTGTTATCCAATCAGCTGCTAACACGTGGCAGTTCGGTGAAAAAAAAAAAGCAAAATGGCATGAAGTGCCTTCCCAGGATTCGAACCCTCGACCTCGCCTCCTCGCACGTGTCCCAGGCGTGCACACGAGCCAATTGAGCTGGCCCAAATCGCAATTTTGTATTTAACGCAAATTGTATATAAATGTGGTAATTTTTATTAATTTTATATTATTTTGAAGTTCTAAAATTTTATAGAAATCCTTAAATATCTTTTATTGTTATTTTTACCTTCATTTTCCAATATTGGTGTATTATTCCTATTTATTTTATTTTTTTTTCATTATTTTTCCTTCCTATATGAAAAATAGAAAAAAAAATAAAAAAAAACATTAATTATGATTAGAGGACAAAAATGGGTGTTTACATTGTCATAGTTTTATTTTAACTTTCCTAGTGATATCTTATCTCAGGCCTATTGTGTGTCATTATTATGGATTTTAGTTCCCCCTGTAGCGACCCACCTACTAGGTTTGATTCTTGAACTTGTTCCAAAATTCTTGTAACTATCCTTGGTGCCTGTAGATAGGTTGCTATGCCGTCTCTGAATTAGAGATAAGGCAAATTCTGCTAATATTGATTCTATAACTCCAACCTGTATGAAATTTTATAAACGTCCTGTAAAATGGCGCTAACAGCGCTATCATTTCATATCCACATCATATCTAAACACATGTACTTAAAATCTCCTGTTACATCATACATCATATATATATCATCGGGATCTGCATTCCCGGTAAGTAGGCATAGCCTAGATTGATCCTGTAGCCTTAAGTGGCTCAAAAGATTACAAATCCAACCTTATATATACAAATATTTACATTACAATCTGAAGATTAACACCTATAGATCTTATTACAAATAACAGAGGTTCCAAAATGAAACTAAGGGCTTCTTTGCCTCTATTGACGCTCTCCAAAAACCTCGAGTCTCCAACAACTTATTCTTCAATACCTGTACCTGAGGTTAGCAAAAACACTAACCCCTCAGCTTCTTAAGAAGCAAAGTGAGTATAAAATCAAGCAACCCAATAAAAACAAACAACAAAATCACATAATAGTAATCAACAATATTATCAAATACCTCGAAGTGATTACTCAAGCAAGCAAGTTATACTCGCAAGAAACCCAATTCAATTTATTACATTTTAACATCATCATGATCTTACTTAGTGATATTTTCCCCGTAATTCCATTTTTGCTAAACTCATAACCTTTTCATTGGAGACCATTTCAATCACTCCTGTTTACTCACAGGTCACAAATATTTCTCAATTAATCCAGGCAAAGCCTGTCAACTGGTAGATAAACTACCCTCATGTACTTTTCAAAACTTAATGTTTTCTCAACCAATTAAGACATCCTTATATACTCTTTTTAGTTAGAAATATTCAGCTCGCCTTTCACCTGCCTCAAACAAAAGGGGTGACCAGATCCCCATAGGTCACTAAACCGGGCCGGTCCGTCGACCATGCCTCAAACCCATCCGGGTCGACTCAAAGGTCGTACCACAAACTTACTAGGCAGGGAACAAGACTTTTCTTACATTAAGTGTTTTAGGTTAGTAGGTACTTATAGCCTAACTCCCATTTTATTATCCATTTAGATATTTCATCGTTACCAAGACAACAATAGTATGAACTCAACCAGTCATATAAACCCCATTTAATAAGCTAAAAATAACCCAGCATTACATCACAATCATTAAGCATTCGATAGTTTAAGTTCATTACATCACATACAACCAGGAATAGTATAATCAAATCCCGCACCCAACTCTCATTCTAGGATTTTCTAGAATGTTCCCTTTTTTTCTCATAATCCAATCATATCATGACACACAACCAGCCATTAGTAAACCAATATAATTCAACAATCCTCCTGCATTGATCACAGTAAGTGATCGTACAGGGTAATTTCAGCCAACAACAAGTAGTCTACATTATCAACCACTTGTACCCAAGAGAAAAGTTAAGGGGGTACTCACCTGAAACAATATATGCCAATCCAAACAGTCGCACCAGCTAAGTTCCTTTGTCCTCCTTACTCAACAGAAATACCTGAATTATCAGTATACCAATCAATGTTACCTCATTCGCTCTATTGAACCCTAAATTGCTAATTCAGTATTCCAAACCCTTAAATTCCATCCCAACCTCATATAATCCACCATTTTCCTACAATTTCTAATTCATATACATACGGGTATATTATGCTCTATTATATATTAATGTAATTAAATTTCGACATGATTCTATATTGAATCGTATGGTTCTAAATTATCATAATCTTGCATCGAGTACTCCCGTTTTTGTTTCGTAACTAACCCAAGCTTCTCAAAATCATATTATGCTTCAATGAACCTCAACTGAACATCAAATTCAACTAATCAAATCAAATTCTCTAATTTTGCTAATGATTTAATTTGGCCAGAACAGGGTAATTATCTTGAAAAATTCACTAAAAATAGAAAAAGACTCCAATCTAAACAATTATTGATTTTTTGATCTAATAAATCATATAAGGATCTTGTATACTAAAAATTAAATCAAAACTACATCATTTGACCTATTTAGTTTCCAATTTAATTTACGACCAGAACAGAGAATTTCTTAAGGATCACATATTTGGGAATCAAATTTCAACAAAATAAAATTATCACATTAATATTCATACAAAATTATGTCAGAATACCAAAAATCATAATTTTTCATCAACATTTGATATTTTTAACAAAAATAGGAAGTTTCGGGCATTACCGGGGGCTGCTTCGTTCACCGGCCTCCGGCCACCAACGCCGTCAAGCACTATGTCGGCCGGAATCCTCTCCCACCCAAAACCTTAACCCTAGCTTGGCCTAGCAGCAGATTTACCCAAACCCCTTTGAACGAACAAACAAAATTCTCCCTATTTAATTTGATTTTTTGTTCTTCAATTTCTTCAAATTCTTGTTGCATCCTACTTCAATCTTGTTCTTCTTCCTATCCTGATGATTGCATGTTGGAAATTCCAACTTCAATTTGCCCAGAAAATTCGGATGAAATGGAGAGGGTTTTGGTTTCTTTTTTTTTCTAATTTTTTGATGATTTGATTTTTCTCTCTCCCTATTCTAATTATATAATATATATATATATATATAAAATATAATATTACTTACTTTTTCTGACATTGAGGGTGCTGTTCTGTATTTGTTTTTGTTTTTTTTTTTCCTTCCTCTTTTATTTATTTTCTTTTTAGTTATAATATAATATAATATATTATGTACATTTTTTTTACATATATATATGCCCATTAATTATATTATTATTATTATTATATATATATATATTTATTTTATTTTATTTTTAGCATATAACATATATATACATACATATATATATATTATTTTAATTTTAACATTATTGCTTAAGTTTTGGTCCTCACACCCCCCATTTTTAACATTAAATTATATAAAGAGCATGATAAAAATAAGAAAGCCTAAAGCCCTAGACAATAATTATAGAATCACATTACATAAATTATTAATTCAGATGATTAAATATAAATTCATTATGATCTTATTATAAGACACTTTAGATTAATTTAACATAAAAAGTGTTTTTAACAATGAGAAAAGATTCTTTAAGTAATACATATGATTGAAAATTCCTAACATTCAAATTCTTGAATGATCCTCATATGATAAAACAATGGACTATTTAGTAGAGTACATCTATGTTTTAGAGAGAGGAAATCATTTTTTTGGGGTCCATTAGTACTTTGCATGGTTGTTAACCACCATTACACTCCAACAACTATCTCACCTTCTACAACCAAGTACGAATGGAAGCCTCACTATCTATACTCTATTGAGATTATTATGATAACATTTTTCTTTCTTTCTTTCTTTTTTCTTTTTCTAGGTAAATTATGATGACACTTTTCAAGGATTTGTTTATGACATGTTGGTTTTCTATGTAATCCTGCAGATTATGCTTATGCAAGAAGAAGAAGATAGAAACTGAAATGATGAAAATGAATTGAATTAACTTTGCTTTCTTGTGTACATGTATTTATAGTAAAGTCTAACTAACTATATCTAACTAACTTTAACTATCCAACTAACTGATAAATAAAATATTTGTACAATAAGCTTCATACCCCTACCCTCCTCTTCAAGGTGGAGCCACACAAAGGCCCAGTTGGAACTTAGCAAAAGAAAGTTGAGTTTTAGGAGTAGCCTTGGTAAGAAAATCTGCTAACTATCTTTAAGTAGGAACAAAAGCTAGATAGAGAAAGCCTTTAGCTACTTGATCACAATAGAGATGATAATCAATGCTAATATGCTTAGTTTGAGAATGGTAACATGGATGATCAACAAGTAAGAGGATTGAGTGATTGTCACAAAACAAAGTAACGGGAAACTTAATAGGGACATGCAAATCAGTTAAAATGTAAGACACCCAAAATAACTCTTTAGTAGCAAAAGACATGCTACGGTACTCGACCTCAGTAGAAGACATAGAAACAGTATTTTGTTTCATCGTCTTCCAAGAAACAAGAGATGAGCCAAGGAGAACATAAAAGCCAGAAATAGACTTCTTATCCTCAGAGCAAGCAACCTAATCAGAGTTAGAATATCCAATTAGATTAAGAGAACTAGTGGCATAATAGAACAGACCATGATCAACACTTCTCTTAAGATATTGCAACACATGAAAGGCTACATGAAGATGTCCAGTGTAAGGAGTAGCCAAATATTTACTCAGCTGATAAATTGCAAATGTAATGTTTGATCGAGTAAGAGTCAGATAAAGTAAACATCTGGCAATTATCTTATAAAAGGAAGGATCATCCATAGGAGCCCCTACATTCAAGGTTGTCAAAATCGTGATTTTACGTAGAATCGTTAGGGAGTCTGTAGAATTGAAACGTAGAAACGTTAGTTTTTATAACCTTTGTAAAATAAATTCCAAATATTGTAAATTTATTGAAGTAGTCATTAAAAAATATAATTGATAATAGAAATAAAGAAATCTTTCTTCATAAATTGATTAATTGTACCTAGGCTTGCCTGTGTTCCACTTCCACCAATTTGTAATTTTTTTTCTTTGAAAAGAAATCCACTAATTCCTTTCTTTTTTCTTTATGGATGTCTACTCCACCTCATCATCATCATCATTAGAATCTTCAATGTCATGAATTTGCTTTCTTTTCATTTCTGATATTTTTGCTGCTTTCAACAATATTGTTAACATTTCCTTTTTGACATCATCTGGGACACTGCTACACGCCTCTACATCTTTACGCGTATACCCCAAGTGATTCTTAAATCTATAAATGCCCCCACTAATAACTTTACCACAATACCTGCATTTTACCTTTTTCCCATTGTTGTCTGCATTGATTCCATGCTCCTAACCAGCATTAGATCTACTTCCATGTGCATTCTTCCTTTTAGATCTCTCTTTAAATGGTTTAGAAGATGACATTTGAACTCAACCAATACTTAAAATCCTATAAAAAAAATAAAAAGAGAGAGTAAGTACATCAACATGTGAGTCATGAGTGTTCTTGTGGCATTTGATTTTGAGGCCATTCATGTGAGGAGTGAAGGAACACTCTTGTGCAAAAAAACATATAGCTATTAGCCTATTACTAAACTCATCCAAAAGTGTAACCATTTATGGCCCATATTAGATCCAGTATGGAGTTAATGGAGTTGAACACATGGAGTGACAATTCTAACTTTCTAAGTAGCATTTCAAGGACTTGATCCTATCCTATCAACTACAAGCTATAGATGGATTTAAAGAAGAGCTTGGAAGAGGGGCTTTTGTTGTTGTTTATAAAGGGTTGATATCAAATTCACCTGTGGCTATCAAAAAGTTGAACACCTCAAAGCAAGACAATGAGAAGGAATTTAAAGATGAATTAAATGTGATTGGCTAGAAACATCACAAGAATCTTGTTCATCTTATTAGATTCTATGATGAAGGACGAGAGAGCTTATTGGTGTATGAGTTCATAAGAAATGGCTCACTAGTGGGCCTTTTATTCAATAAAGTTAAACTTAGTTGGAAACAAAGATGTTGAATTGCTTTTGGTATTGCTAGAGGGCTTCTGTACTTACACAAAGAGTGTAAAACTTCGATCATTCACTGTGACATAAAGCTAGAAAACATACTACTTGATGACTACTACATAGCCAAAGTTTTAGGTTTTGAAGTAGTGGAGCTTGTCGAGTCTAATTTTTAAATTCCCGTTCCTAATCCGATCTAGACTAGACCTTATGCTCATCTAATATAGATCCTCGACTTGAGTTAGGAATTTCGTTTGATTTTTGGATTCGCCACCCAGCTGTTGTTGGGAAAATTGAATTAAGACTAAAGGAGCGGATTAGTCTTAATTTGGACCACTAGTCGTCGTTATTTTCTCTTCTCGTTTTTGTGAAAAAAGGAAAAGGGAAAACCAGAGTTTCTAAGTCCGGAGGCTAACCTATTAAAACCTTTCGGTTACCACCTAATCTCCTAAAATTGTTCATCTTTAGAAATGTGTTTCTATTTTTGTTTCTGCTACTTTTTATTATTTTTTTTTTTGACTTATTTTAAGAAAATGATTTTTCGTTCATTTTATGGGTTGACCCGAATGGGTGCCTACGTAACTGCTACTCAGGATCAAATAAGCCGTAGTTCGCTTTTCTGAAAAACTTTAAGTGTGTTTGTGAATTTTAATTTTGAAACATCTTTCGATTTATGTTTTTATCATTTTTTTGGGATTTTTTCTAAAAAAATTCTAAGCCTAAGCTTTAATCTGATTTCTGAAAATGATTTTTAGGAAAAACATCAATTTTGTGTTTATTTGAAGAAAAGGATTTTTCTAAATGCTAAAACTTATTTTTTTATGATTCATTTTGAATTGTTTTATTAATTTTCATGATTTTCATGATTTTTATGATTTTTGTGATTTTTGTGATTTTTATGAATTTTTTTTGTGTTTTTAGTGTTAAAAAATTTATCCTAGGTTTATTATCTATCCTATTTTGAAATCTAAAGTTTTATTATTATTTTCCTAATATTTTTGTTTTTTTTTCTACATTTTATTATTTTTATTTTATTTATATATTTTTTCTTATTTTTTATTTTCTACATTATTAAATTCTAGAAAAATATGATTTCTACATTTTCCTATTTATTGAAAATAAAACAAAAACAAATAAATAAATAGCTAAATAAATAACAAATAATAAATAACAATATAATCATTTCGGAATAAATAAATAAACAAAATAAATAAATTAAAAAAAAATCTGGAAAACCCGACTTACCTGGATTCGGGTCGGTGCGCGGGTCGGGTTGGATCGGTCGGACACGGCGGCGGGGAAGGCTCGTTCACGGCGTTCCGGTAGCCTTTTGCAGCGGGTGAAGTGTCGAATCCTAGCTTCTCGAGAGTGCTGAATCCAATGATGGCGATGGTTCACTCCCAGATCGCCTCCTGGTGGTGGTTCAACTCCGGCCGGTGCTCGCGGTTTTGGGTCTCCCCCGATTTGCACTCTTTCCTCACTTTCTCTCGATTTTGATTCGTGCTTTTGCTTCCTCCCCTCCTCCTCTATTTATAGGCACTTGAAACCGAGTTGGATAAGCTCGGATTTCCTCCGATTGAAGCTGATTGGATTTTCGGTTAGAAAAACCACTCCGATTTGTGTCAATCCCTCGATTTGTTGCGATTTGATTCAAATTAGATAATGTTTATCTTATTTCCGTTGAAGATCTGTTGGATTTGTGCAAAAAAATCGAATCGAAATGGCCGAAATACGAATTTTTCCTTCCGCCGGCGATCTTAGGCTCGAGGTAGGAGACGATCACGTGCCCGGCGCGTGCGCTTCCTCCAGCCAATCAGATGCTACCACGTGTCCTAGGTAAATGAAAAATTCGCAAAACGCGGAAACTGCTTCCCCCGCGTTTCGAACTTGCGACCTCACACCCGCACCGCGCGCCTTAGCCCATGGTCCGGACCAGCTGAGCTAGCCCACTTTCCTGATTTTTCTAATTTCGCAAATTGCATATATGCAATGCGATTTTTCTATTTTTTTGTATTTTTTGAAAATTCCAAATTTTGTAAAAATTTTTTATTATTTATTATTGCTATTTCTGAAATCATTTTTCAAAATTGACGTGTTTTCCTATTTATTTTTATTTTTTGAATATTTTTATTATTTATGGTAAATTAGAGAAAAATTGAAAATTGATTATTATTGATTCCTAGGGCAAAAATTGGGTATTTATAGAGCTCTTATAGATAAATTAGAGTCACACTTACACCACCATAAGAGGAACAAGAGGGTATGTTGCATCGGAATGGTTCAAAAACTCACATATCACAACAAAAGTAGATATGTATAGCTTTGGTGTCTTGCTACTTGAGATTATATGCTGTAAAAAAGGTTTGGACGAAATAACCTATGGAAGTGGAGAAGAAGGTGTTACTTTGATTGACTTAGCTCATGACTATTTCAAAGAAGGAAGATTAGATGCGCTTCTTGAAGAAGACATAGAAGCTCTACATGACATGGATACACTGAATAAGATGGTTATGATCACTATATGGTGTATTCAAGAGGAACCTTCAATAGGGCCCTCAATGAGGAAGATTACACAAATGCTTGAAGGAATTCTTGAAGTACCTTCGCCACCATGTCCATTCCCATTTTGAAGGTCAGAAACAACCATCTTATAAATAGAAATGCTTAGGTTGCTACTATATTTATGGTCTCTATTGTGGAGTTCATCTACCTTGGCAGGTTTAGTCAACCATCTTAGTAATTCAATTGGTTGAACTATCATCAAATCAAAATTTACCTAGTTTGATTGATTGAATAATGGGTTCAGCTAGCTGATGAGTTTTCTAGCAACCAAACAAAGAAACTTTCGTATAGAAAAAGGAATCAAGATCAAGAAATGAAATCACAAATCAAGACAAGTCAAATAGAAAATACCCATAACCCATAATGATAACAATAGGATATAACAACCCCGGAAGGTGGAAGTAATTGATTACCTGAAAAAAGGCCGATGCGATGTGATGCAAACCGTAATGCAATGGTAAATAGCAGTTTACTACAACTCTTTCACCTTGAAGATCGGTTGTGCTATGACTATGAAGTGAATGAAGAATCAAAGATGCGACAAAACTTGATGTAACTAAGCTGAGATTGTTATGACTTGCGAAACAACTGAGAAGGGAGTGGAGTTACGAAGGCCAAAGATGGGAATAAAAAGAAGATGAAGAATAGACCAAATTATAGCTAGAGCCTAAAAGAAGCCAAATAGAAATGAACATGTGGCCATGACCTGGGCTAAGCAGTGGGCTTATTTTAAACTTGGTAGCAGCCCATTGTAGTCTTGGACTTGGACCAAAATGGCTCTAGACTTGCAATTTAACTAGAATAAGTTGAAACGCAATGTAACTCGTGATTTTAACAATTCCATCCGCAGAATTATGATTTTACCAACAAACCGATTTTGTATGCATGTTAACAATGAGTATGATCACAAACTTGTAAACTTGTAGAAACATACAAGTTGATTCGCGATTTTGACAATCATGCTTACATTAGAAGATAACTTCAAATTGGTTGGCAAAGGCACCTTGATAGGTTTGGCAACTATCAATCTAGCATCAAAGAGAATATTAGTAATAAACTTTTGTTGATGCAAAAAAATCCCACAAGAGGTTTTGCAAACTTCAAGTCCTAAAATGAAACGTGCAAGACCTAAGTTCTTAATAGTAAAAGTCTGATGAAAAAGCAACTTCAAGTTTGCAATAGAAGAGGAAATAGTGCTGGTGATCAACATGTCATCCATATATAGGAGAACAACAAGAAAACCTGTAGAATCATCATAAGTGAATAAAGAAAAATCACTGTAAACCTTTGTTAGACCAAGAACTACTGATTTCATAATTCCATTGTTTAGAACTTGTTTCAACCTAAATAGTGACTTTACTAATCCACATACTTCACCCTTTTGTGCCTTAGTGTATCCTCGTGGAGGTTCCATATATGTTTCTTCACTCAAATGTCCATGAAGAAAATCGTTGTTGATGTCTACTTGATGTATGGGCTACTAATAGCAATAGCTAGAAGAATTCTCACTATCCCTAAACGAGCAATAGGGGAAAAGTGATGATAATCCTCTCCTTCAACTTGAGTATACCCCTTAGCAACTAGATGAGCCTTATATCTTTTTATAGTCCCACCAGGTTTATACTTAATCTTATAAACCCATTTACATCCTATTACCTTTTTGCCTTCGGGTAAAGTCACCAAGTCTTAAGTATGATTGTGCTTAAGAACTTGAAGCTCATTTTGCATAGCTTCAACCCATAAGTCACCTTGTGCTGCTTGAGAATAATAAGAAGGTTCCTTAGATGTCAAAACATTAGTTAATGATGACACATAATCAAGTGAATAAGTTTAGAAAGATTGGGAAGTAAACAATGGATATTTGGTACATTGATAAGTTGATAAAAATGGTTTAAAAGAACAAAATGATGCAGGTAAAATGAGATTAATGGAATGTACATAATCTTGTAGCCACTATGGTGTATGTTTAACTCTTGTAGATTGTCTAGGAACATGATTAGAATAAGAAGGAAATGAGGGTGAAGTAGATGGAGAGTAAGCAAAAGTAGTATCAAAAGAAGTAGAATTAGTGTTAAGGGAAACATGAGGAAAAGAAGGAGAATTAGATGGTGACAAAGAAAAGGTTTCACTAGAATTTTTAAAAGGAAAGCTGTCTTCAAAGAAAACAACATCCCTACTAACAAAGGTTTGTTTAGAATTCAAATATTAGACTCTATAGGCTTTTTTTCTTGAAACATATCTAAGAAAGACACATCTAATTTCTCTAGGATCATATTTATCCTTATTAGGATGAACATCAGCTGCACAACATAAGTAGCCTATAACTCGAAGATGTTCATAAGATGGTGGATGACTAAAAAGTGCTTCGAATGGTATCTTCTAAGAAAGTATAGACTTAGGCATTCAATTTATCAAATAAGTTGCAGTTGAAACACAATTACCCAAAAATTCCTTGGGCAATTCGGCATGCAAACATAAGGCTTTAGAAGTATCTAACAAGTGCCTATGCTTATGCTCAACCTTGCCATTTTGCTGAGGAGTATAAGGAATCGTTCTTTGATGAATTATGCCATGTTGGTGAAGCAAATGTTGGAAAGCAATAGACAAGAACTCTGCACCATATCCATGTGAATTGTCTTAGGTGCAATTTTAAAATGATTATGAACATACAAGATAGAAGATTCAAAAGTAACAAAGGTTTGTGACTTAAGTTTTAACAAATATGTCTAAGTTGCTCGGGAAAAGTCATAGGCTATTATTAGAAAATAGTGCTCCCTTGCATGTGAAGGAATATGATAAGGTCCCCACAAGTTAACATGTATCAACTCAAAAGCAAAAAGTGAAGTAGTTTCACTTCTTGTAAAGGGTAATCTATGACATTTAGCTAGCTAACAAGTATCACAGAAAAGAGTATTTAAATCAAACTGTTGGCAACATGGAAAATGTTTTAGTTTAGGCTTGGATGAATGTCTAAGTCTTTCATGTACAAGTTTCAGATTACAGGAAGAAGAATTAACAGTAGAAGAACATCAAGACAAATTGTTGCTAGACCAATGATCTACATTTAATAAGGAAACATTACAACTAGTAGCTTGTGATTGTAAAATGTATAGTCTATGTTGGATAGTGGCTTTAGTGAGACATTTTTTAGTTTTCTGGTCCTGAAAATAACATGATAATTTGTTAAACACAACATAGATTGAATGATCTATCAACAATCTATTAACAAACAACAAATTGTGTTTGAAATCGAGTATAAGAAAGACATTTCGAAGGACAATATTTGGAGCAATGCTAATTGAGCCTACTATATGAACTTGTTTTTTGCCTCCCTTAAGTAGACTTATATGAATAGGTTACCGGAAGATATGTTTATTGTGCAACAGGTCTTCAAAGGGTGTCATGTGATCACTAGCACTTGTATCAACAATCCAAGAATTTTTCTTTTTGTTCTTAGTAGCTAGATGATTTCCAGTTTGAGAAGTATCGGCAAAATGAGTTGATGTTGCCATTGAGGAATTCGACTCACCATGAACATCTATTCCTTTGCTTGGCATCATCTTCATAACTTCTTGGCATACATTTTGAATAACATTTTAATTAAACGCTTGAGTACCTCAAACCTCTATCACATGATCAAATGGAGTATTAGTCAAAGAAGAATAATTTTACCTGTCAATTTGACAATTTGCAGCTACACTCGTCTTCAAATTTATTCCTATCCCTCTTTTATTCTTCTTTCCCTTATACCATTCAGGATACCCTATGAGCTCAAAACAAGATTTCATGGAATTTCCATCCATATTACAATTCTTACAATGGAGTCTAGTTTTTTTACTATCTCTTCGATCTTCCCCAATCATCCTGTTACTGTTCCTATTGGCTACAAAGGCTACTCAATCACTCATTTGTAATGACACAGAAGTCATTTGCTGCTACTTTTCAACCTGTGCCGCTAGATAAAATGCTCAACTAACACTAGGCAACATATTCATGGCTAAAATATGATTTCTCACTGTTTCATAATCTTTTGATAACCCCATTAAGAATTGCGTTAACTTGTTTTGAGACTCGAATTCTACTAACATTTCTCGTAGATCACAAGTGCAAGTATTCCAATTTACCACAAGTATAAAGTGGATAAGGATTCAAATTGTTATAGTATACGATGATAGATTGATTTCCTTGTAAAAAATTAGCAATTTCTTATTGAATTTGAAAAATCAAAGGCCGATTGGTTTGATTGTATTGATCACAGGTTTCCTTCCAAAGTTCCATTAAGGATTGTGCATAAATGAAACTTTGAGATAATTTTGCATTCATGGAATTAAGGATCTAACACCAGACCATATAACATGCATAAATCCATCTAACATAATCTTTAGAAGTCTCTTTTGGTTTCGGTTGAGTTCCATCAACAAAACCTAGTTTAAGCTTTGCACCTAAAGCCATACTAATTGATCTACTCCAGGCAAGGAAATTAGTTCCATTGATTACTATGTTGCCTAAAACCATCTTTGGATTATCTGATATAGAAATGTACATGGGATCTAGATGCATTGCATTAGCTTGAACATTTCGATCTCTAGTATTACTCATTATGAACAAAGTATGCAACAATCGCAAATCAAAATAGAAAATGATAAAGCGTAAAGGAAAGTTACTAATGCTCTGATATCATGTTAGTTTTCTATGTAATCTTGCAGATTATGCTTATGCAAGAAGAAGAAGATAGAAACTGAAATAATGAAAATGAATTGAATTAACTTTGCTTTCTTATGTCCAAGTATTTATAGTAAAGTCCAACTAACTCTATCTAACTAACTCTAACTATCCAATTGACTGATAAATAAAATATCTATACAATAAGCTTCACATAGCAAATACTGAAAAAAGGTCTTGAAAACATATATGGCAAATCAAACAAACCTCAATAAAGCAACCTATATGTATAGATAGAGTGAGCGGTACAGAGAGCGCAAGGCCAAGAAGGAGTTTGATTTGTCTTCGTTTTTCTTTGACAGCTTACTTTGTATTATGGTTAAGGGATGGCGATTGTTATGAGAATTGCCGTGACAGATTGAGAAGAAGATTGGAAAAATGGCGAGAAAAATTGAGGATGCAATGGAATTTCTTCAAGAACATTGTTTGTATTTTCACACGAACACGTCTGGGAAGAAAGAGGTTGGCTTAAGTAGGAGTGATATGTTACATATATTATCACGTGTTAGGCAATAATAAATAAGAATTTGATATGTAGGAGTACTTTATTGTTACTTTGTTATGATGGGCCGAGTATCGATTTTTTATATGATTTTATCTATTATTAAACATTGCACATGATATTTTCGCAGAACCTAGAGTTGTTTCTTAGAGATTACGATACATTCAAATTTTTTTTTGGAAATTTTGCATTTGAATCCTCCTAGAGTTTTGGATATGACTCGTTTTGCAAATGATTGAAATATTTATATATTTAGATACCAATCTAAAATGTGCCTAAATTTCAAACCTAAGCTTTACGACCCATTTACTTCGCTAAATGGAATAAGATTATAATGGAATAGCTATTATAGCAAATTGCTATGATGCTGTTTACTTGGATGTAATGGAATTAAGACTACATTGTTTACTTGAGGAAATAAGGGAAGGAATAATAAATAGCTTAATGAAAAAATCCTTAAATGTCGATATATAATATTAAAGTCCAAAATTGGATTATGTCTCCAAAAAACCGTAATCCTCAATTGACTATAGTGAGGAACTATGTAGATGTCTCTGAGTTTTATGCTACTGTCAATCTTCTGCTATTGCAAGTGACATTAGAATAAACCTGTCTAAGTCAAATGTTTTCAAGAATACAAAATACCTATTGGTCATTCAAAGCATTGTTAAGTACAATAGCATATGGGGTATTTTATACATAAGTCCCATGTTAATAATTATGGAAATGCCATTCTATTGAACTCCGACGATGTTATGTCCACAACTACCTTGCGACAGTCGGTGACTTAAAATCCAGCCAGCAGAACCACCATCAGCAGCAACCGGTGGCTCTACCAACAGATGAGACACAGCTCCACAACCAGCGGTGATGATGAAGGCCAATGACGGTGGAGATTAGCAATGATGGGCGCGGATCCACGATTGAGATTGGCAACGACGAGGGCAGATTCATGATTGCAGGGATGGATGGAAGCAGCTATGACGGAGCCGGGGATGACCATAATAAGGGACGATTGACTTCAGTGACGACTGGGGCGAGGCATGACTGACAATGCACGGGGACGAGGATGAGGACAATGCATGATGTTATGTCGATAACCACCGGTGATGACGGAGGCGAGCCATGTTCGACTTCAGTGATGGTGGAGGCAACGGACAAGGTTCGAATGCACGACAATTGAAGCAAATCGACACTTCCACTGACGTTTCCACCGGCAATAGGCTGCTCGACGTTCAAACTGACGATGGACGACAACCGACGATAGGAGCAAAATGGTTCATCGGGTGAAACTTACATCCACGACTTCTAATGTGTTTTGGGAAAAGGTAGGGAAAAGGGGCATTGAATTGCTATTACGGGGAATAGGGTAGGGAATAGTGATTCTTAATTTTATGGAATTATAATTCCGTGCGAATTGCTATACTGTGAAGTAAGCAACATAATAGTTATTCCATACGTAATAGACCTGTAATGGAATAACTATTACGTTTAAGTAAACGTACCCTTAGACTTAGGTCGACTTTGGTGCATAACAATTTGTTCTGTGAGAGAAATTTCGGTCCTTTATCACAATCCATGCTGATTTGATTGCTTTGTGAACTGGGAGGCAAATCTTGCATCTAAGATTAAGAATATCCCGGAATATGAAGCAAGTCAAAACGCAGAGTTAGATTCAGTGATAGCCGGAAATAGTGGAAGTGACCTAATCCCAGAAACAATGTTCGGCCCGAAAATCGCCTGATCTATACCAATGAACAACAATTTTCGAATCCTCAACTAGCTGGATCTCCATCATGAGGACTCTATGTTTGTGATTTAAAGCTATGATGAGTGTAGACAAATTAACAAAATTGGTGGTAAATATGGCACGGGAATTTGAACACTGAAACTCCCAGTCCGATACCTTGATAAATTTAGCCCAACAACTGATCGAACTAAAAGCTTGTTAGATCTGGTGTGGTTTTACATTAATTGGTTGACAGCAAGAACTAAACGTCCAGATTGTTTGGTGTAGAGCAAGCGTACATGTCCTGGATGTGCTTTTATTCTACAATTAGCTATATAAGATATATTCAGCCGGATTTGGATTCTTGCAGACATAAGATCGGGTTGATGGTAGAATCAACCTTTTATCAGTATGGACTGCTATTCCCATGCATTTGTATTTATTTTGCCTGGTCATTGTATAAATTTCTTGTTTACCAGATAGAAAAATGTGTTCCAGGAAATTAAAAGCTTTTAGCACTACTACTTATATCAAGGCTAAGCATAGAATATCTAGCATGTTTCTATTCAACCAAACTCGCGAATCACTGTCGCAAAGATTGTCCTGATATCAAGACTTTCAACTAAAAGGATTCCTTTGTAACGTGTTCGTCAAGAATCTGTGAAACTAAAACTGTAAATGGGGCTCCTAATTATTACTCTCAGCCAATGTCCCTAACCACGCTGGTGGAAGCATCCCGGTTTGCTCATGCACAGTCTTCAACAATGGCGGCAACATGCCATATACTCCAGCAACATCCTTCATCCCCGCAGACGACTCGTCAATGCCTTTTCCGTTTGCCCAAATGCTGATCTTAGGTTGCAGTCCTTGGAGTGCTTGAGCGTTGATCTTAGCCATCTCTTGAAACATATTTTTGTTGATCATAAGGTAATCTCTAAGGGCGGCATAATTTCCTCCTAAGTGCTTTAGGAGAGTGCTTACGTAGACGCCTTCAGCCTGTGCCAGTGCTGTGATTCCTTCAGCTTCCTTCTTCTTTGCATAGAGCTTCCCTTCTTCCTCTTGCTTCCGTGCGTAAAGCGCTGCATCTGCCATTGCCTTCTGAGCTTCTGCCTTCTTCCGATTTTCATAGAGGAGTGCTTCTGCTTCCTTCTGCTTCTTGTACAGATTCCAGTTTGCCTCTTGAACCTGGAGAAATGTTTTATATAAAATCAATTAATGCTACACTATGTTTTTCACCTTTTTTCTCTCCACGTCAATTTGGTAAAACATACAAGGTAAATGTTAAGTAGCATACCTTAGTTTCGTACTCAACACTAGCCTTACTGAGCAAATCTGCCCTGAGTTTCTCAGTCTGCCTCATTGCATTCTTCCTCTCAACCTCACCTTGCAACTCGGCTTCCCTTATGGCAACCTGCTTGGCTGCTTCCACTTCAGCCAATTGAGCTGACTGACTCCATGCAGCCTTCTTGGTGGCCAACTCAGCTTTGCTTCAGCAACCTCAGCTTCCTTTTTATTCTCGTATATTTCCACGTCGGTCTTTACTTTTATCTCCTCCTTCTTGCCATCTCCTTGCCTCTGAGTTGATATGATATTGGTTTCTACATCTATTTTCGCTGCATTCTGCAAGGTCTGTCCTTCGCGGAGCTTGGATCCAATCTCACCCTTCATCTTGGCTTCTGCTACATCAATCTGTGGGTTTCAAGCAGAGTCAATTACATTAGGAAGAGCACAACAACAATGTATAACAATTTTAGAATTCATAAATCACGTCAAGAAAATTTTAAAGCAAGCATGATCCAGGAATGATCACTCTAGGATAGAATTATCATATCACCTTTTAATGACCCAGCCAATTTAGTGTTCTTTTGGTATTGTTTTGACAATGGTTTGGTGTTTAACTCGAAAACAATACTAAAGTGATAAATGAAAATTACATATATGAGATACAGATGAATATAGATAAAATACAAATTAGATATTTATATAAATATAATCGAAGTACACAAAAAATACAGGATATAGTGTATGGAGTTTCTCTCAAGATTTTGTGACATACGCAAGTTTCTTAAATTCAAGTTCATCATCAAGACATGCATAAACTATTCTACTGTAACTTTTAGCAGTTGAACCATAGTACATTCCAACAGGGGATGATCGCACTAGTTCAAACATCAAAGCAAAGTTTTGGGAATTTCTATCTTTAAGGTGTAATGCACACTAATCCGAGCAAAATCATTGTATTACATGTACAAGGACCATGCTCATACAGGGAACATTAATTTTCATATCAATTTTGGTGACTAACAAATACACAATCCTAATTGTCAATGTTGGCACTTCTTATAACACTAAGAAAGAAAAGACCCATCTAGTATAGAGCATTACAGAGCAACGATTTCATCTTTTTAAAATAAAATAAAATTTCCCATATTCTATTAACCTTTCCCATAATAAACACCATCAACAATTATCTGCTGCCAACTTCATCTGCAACCTTTTGACATTACTATAGTAATATTTAAAACAGATCTTCATGTAGAAAAAATTAGTCTTCCGCAAAACAAATACACTCTTTTCGATATTGATTCTAATGATCAACAACATATACCTGTATATACACGCACATGAAGAGCCATCCTAATCGTCAAAGTGGCACTTTTTATCACAGCCACAAAGAAAAGTTGCCATCTAGTATACAACATAATAAAATAACGGCGTGCAACTGCGATATAATCCAAGATTTTCCGGCATACCTTCGCTTGATTAGCAGCCTCCATCTGTGTTTTCTGTCCAAGATAAGAGAAGTACTCATGTCCGCGAACATCGACAAGCTGTTTAACATTGGCATTATAGATGAGAAGTCCAAATTGGTTTAACTCCAATTGCACCTTATCAAACACTTCTTTCTTGAACTCCTTTGTGCCTTTAAATATCTCCTCCATCGTCATGGATGCAGCAAGAACCCGAGTTTCGCCTTCTATAATCCCTTGAACAAGATCTTTAACATGGTTGGATTCCTTGTCGTGCGATGATATGAGTTTAGCAAATAAAAGAAGGCTATCCTTGTCGGAGATTCGGGGTCCAATGGTGAAGACAGCAGGAAGAAGAAAAGGAAGCTTTTCAGCACTCATTGCCTGGACTTCGAAGGTATAGTTAACCGGAGAAACATCAATCTTAACACATTTTTGCACTGGCCAAACCCAGGCTTTCTTGGCAAGTCTTATGTCAGGGATGTTTGCTCCTGTTATTGCCAGATATTCTGATGGACCAGCCACTACCCAACCCATGATTATGCTATAGCTATGCTTCACTGCAAACTGATCAACCCAAGAAAATTCAAGAAAAGATGGGGGAGAAGATGATGATGAAGATGTAGAGGAAGAACTTGTTTTTGCGCAGGGTAAACAGATAACCGTGTGCAGTTCTGATTCTCTGTTTGCTTAAAAAGAATGGTAAATGAGTAAATAAATAAATTATAAATAAGATTGTTTAAAACATACAGCTTTTCTTTATAGGGTAATTATCATTTGACACATACCTTAAGTAAGTAAGTAAGTAAATAAATAAAGTAATTGTCATAATCGTATCGTTTTCTCGATATAATCTTATTACTAGTCATAGTTTGTTTTTATTGATATTTTTATATCATGTAAATAATTGTAAATTCATTTCAAAACTACCTATCAAATATTTTTAGGCAATTTAGTGTTATTATTTTTTTTTTTTTGCATTTTCAAGATATTTGTTAACATATACAAAGTATCGTAGAAAATTCTTGTATGAGTCAAGTGGTGTAAGATCATAAGCTTTTAGCTGCGTGATGTCTACGCAGACGAGTATCGCAAATCTAAAAGTTTAAAACATACTATTTATATTAGATCTAATTGAAAAGGTCATTTGCAATTTGTTGAAATATGCATAGATTGATAAATGTATCCTTTTTAGGCGCCACACCTTTTCAAATATCTCTGATGTCTTTTTTTTTTTTTTTTTAACGACAGTTTTCCACCATCTTATTTTTAAATACACATAATTACAATTAAAATGTTATTTATTTATTTATTTTTATTTATCCTACTTATATTAAAAATTTTCTTTCTTAATATGTTAATAATATTATTATCTCTCACCATGTTATTTATGTTTTATTTTTTTAAGTTGGAGAAAAAATAACAAAACGATAAAAAAGGAACAAATTTTCGTCCGAAAAACTAGATCAAATCAAAGAATCAAACGTAAAATGGGAAACCAAATCTTATATTTAGAAAACTTATGCATTTATTGATGTGAATAACTTGGACATTGAATAACAAAAAGAACTAAAATGGAAAAAGAATAAAGAAAGAAGGAGAAGAAGAATAATATATAAAATAAGTTAAGCGTTTAAGTTAGAATAAAAAGCCATATCTTATATTTAGAAAACTTTATTTAAATTTATATGAATGAAAAAAATGTATTGGATACGAATAACTTGAACATAGAATAACCAAAAAGAAAAAAGGAAGTAAATAAGGCAAAACAAAAGAAAAGTGTCAAATTAGTTTAGATTTATCTAAGTGCCTCATCATTATTTTAGGAAACTCTCTTTCTTAAAGAATTTATCATTATAAAAAATAATTAAAAATGATAAAAGAAAAGAAAGCAAAAAAAAAAAAAAGCGCAGGAGCTTATGCTACCTAAAAATCTTACAATATTGTTTAAGAAACTCAACACCCATTTCTTATTCCTGGAAAAGCGGGCCAAGAAACCTACAGTACACACCCCTTACTATGTTTTTTAATCAAGTTTTTATTCCTAAAAATTTGAAAAAATATACGAGGTTTATATTTTCATATTCTAGCTAATTTTACTGGAAAATTTTTCCTCATTTTTCTTTCCCTATTTAATTATCGCTAAACTTAAAACACATATATTTCCCTTTTTGCGTGTGTTTGAACCCTATAGGCTCATAGTTGTAGTAAATTTACTTTTCTTTTAGTAATAATAAAAGAAAAGCTAGTGAAGAGATAGAAAATTATTAAAATAAATTGTTTAAAAGAGACTTAAGAATAATTTTTTATATAAATTATATTATAACTCTTTAAATTTATATAAACACTTATTTTCAAGTCTCTTGTTTTGATTTATACCAATAAGATTCCGTAAAGAGATTTCTTTGCACTTTCCTACACTTCATTAAGAAAATATTGAATGGATATGTATTGTAATTCCGTGTTCTATTTGTACTAGTACCAAAAAATTTAATTCACAACTAGATAGAGATGCCTCGGATACGTATGCTTAAGGAAAAATAGTCAAACATAAGGTACATTAGAATTAGAAACTATCATAAGAAGTCAAAAACCTTTTTAATATTTATGCTGTGATATATAAAAAAAATAAAACTATTAAATTAAAGAATATCTATTGATTTATTGAAAAGTTGACA
This sequence comes from Laguncularia racemosa, assembly GCA_037954665.1. NCBI lineage: Eukaryota > Viridiplantae > Streptophyta > Magnoliopsida > Myrtales > Combretaceae > Laguncularia > Laguncularia racemosa. Next base: position 3,303,571 of record JBBMOL010000030.1, on the reverse strand, counting down.
CACAAAATTTATGAAAGGTTAAAATAGATTGTGGGCTTTAAGCTCAACAATGACTTGGATTTAGTTCTTTGGTTAGATGATAGAGCCTATGGAGTCAAGTTCACGTATTTAGGATGACTAAGATAAATTTGATATGATGGATTTGGAGTAGGAATCATTGAATTAGCTCGTCTGCTTTCAACCTTTATCAAGGCAACTCATGCACTTAAAGGGACCCTCTGAAGAAAAGCTTATGGAGTAATCCATCAGTAAGTGGATTCATCTTAGTCATTGATTGTTGGTGCAATTCAATGAATAACATTGATAGCTAAACTTTATAAATACTTAGAGTTCCTTCTCATTGGATAAATTTAGAAATTGAGACAAATGCGATTGTATTGTCAAATTGCTTCCATGAAGATCAAATAAAGCTTAGAACGAATAATTTGTTGGCTCTCTTCAAGAACTATGGGGTTAATACTATACAACTTTTCCACTTGTTATGAGTATATTCGATCTTCTTGAGATTGTCTACTCCTCCTTTCTACGTTATGCTTATGAAGCCATGTGCGATGTAAGATGCAGCTGCATGCACATGAGCACTGTAACTACATCCCTACACGACAAAATTTTATAAAGCAAAGGGGATTATTGGTTTATTCTCAACCGATGGAACAGCGGTCAATCATGTTATATGAATAATTATGAGCTTTAATAATAACTGTCGAGTCTAATTTTTTATTTTTTTTATTTATATTCCTAATTCGATTTATATTGGACTATATGCTTATCTAATATAAATCATCGACTTGAATTAGGAATTTTATTTTATTTGGAGTCGCCACCCAACTAAGTTGGGAAATTTTTTTAATTAGAACTAATTGAGCGAATTAATTCTAATTTGGACTACTAGTTGACGAAATCTCCTCTTTTATTTTTGAAAAAGAAGAAAGTAAAACCAGAGATTCTTGATTCGGGAGCTAACCTATTAAAACCTTAAAATTACCACTTTATCCTTCTAAATGTGAACCATATTATAATATCTCTTTATTGCTGTTATTATTATTATTTTTTATTCTATTAAAACAACTCATACCAATTTGGAAAACGATTTTTTTTCTTTTTTAGAGTTGCCCCATGAGGGTACCTACGTACCTGCTATTCTGGATCAAACAAGCTGCAGTTCGCTTTTTTTATAAAAAGCTTTAGTGGGTTTGTTAATTTTAATTATGAAAATACCTCGGGTTTAAATTCATTACCATTTTCAAAATTTTGGAAACAATCTAAGCTTAAGCTTTATTATTTTATTTTCTAAAAGAAATTTTGATTTAAGAAAAACAAATTTTGGATTTATTTTGAAAAGATGATTTTTCTAAGTGATAAAACGATCTACTATTAATTTATGTTATTATCCCAAATAATTATTTAATTTTAAAATTTTATTTATTTTTTCATTATTTATTATTTATTATTATTATTTTTCATTTATTATTATTTATTATTTTATTATTTATTATATATATTTTTTAATTTTTATATTAAACTAAACATATCTATTCTAAAACAAAACTAATTAAAACCCTAACATTATTATTTTATTATTTCTATTTTCAAGATTATAAATTTCTAATGAAATAATATCTAAACAAAAATAAATAAATAAATACGGATAAATAATAAATAAAATAAAGAATAAGAAAATAAATAAAAAATTGGAAAAATTGACTTACCTGGGTATGGGTCGTGGATTACGAGCGGGTCAAATTCGAGTTGAATTTGGGTGGAATCAGGTGGCGGTCGGAGGGTTTTCGACAACGATGTTCTGCTGGTTTTTATGGGAGTTTGAAGGCTACTTTCGAGATTTTAGGGGTGGGGAATCTAACCATGGTGGTGGATTTCTTCAGAAATGCCTCATGGTGGTGGTTTTTGGCTTAGTCGGCTATCGCAGCATGGGGGAAACTTTGGCGAGCTTTGAAATCTCTGATTTCTCACTCTTTTCTCACTTTTGATTGTAATTCAGTTTCCCCATGTCCTGCTCTATTTATAGGCGTTGAAAATTGAGTTGGATAAGCTTGGATTTCCTTCGATTGGGACGAATCAAATTTCGGTTGAAAACCCATCTTCGATTTGCTTTGATTTATGCAAATCTTTGATTTTGTTACAATTTTATGCTAACTGGATGATGTTGATCTCATTTTAGTTAAAAATTTAGTGGATCTGTGCAAAAAATCGAATCAAAACGACCAAATTCCATTTCTTCCTTATCAACACCGATCTTGGACAGAGGTAGTAACGAGCACGTGCCCAACGCGTGTGCTCATGTCATCCAATCACAAGCTAACACGTGTCCCAGGCAAATGCAAAAAATTGCAAAACACAGAAATGCCTCCCCCGCATTTTGAACCCTCGACCTTGTCACCCCCCCTAGTGCGTCAAGGCCATGGTCCGAACTAGCTGAGTTAGCCTAATTCTCAGTTTAGGTTAATGCAAATATTATACATAACCGTGGCCATTTTGATTAATTTTATATTATTTTGAAATTCTAAAAATTTGTAAAAAAATATTAAACTCCTTTTATTATTATTTCTACTATTATTTTCCAAAAAGGGATATTTTCCTATTTATTTTATTTTTTCTTTTGTTTTTCCTAAATAGAAAAAAAATGAAAAAGTTTGTAAAAATAAAAATTTTGTAAATTAAACATTATTAATGATTAGGGGCAAAAATGGGGTTTTTACAGCTGTCTCTCTTTGTAGTAAAGTTTGAAAAACTTAATTACAAAGACAAGAAAGATGCTATTTTTTGCCAACAGACTGAATGGATAACACTTTAGTTGGCTGGTTATTTGAACTCGGTTCTAGTAGGAAAATGCTCCATGAGATAATAATCCCACGAATGCTTTGTGATGATTAATACTGCTTGAGGAACGATTTTAAACAACCTGTAGTAAGATATCATCTAGAAAAGTGTTCTATGAGCTGACTAATCGACAATAGGAAACATCTCAGGGATTGTTTAGGAGTGTGTTATTTGTGAGTAGACTAACTAATAACAAGGAAGCGTCCTATAGGATTAGCGACTGTAAAGATTGTCTAAGAAAGCGCTCCTATGAACTGGCCACCTGCCAACAGAAGGAGTTTGGATAAACTAGCAATTGTTGGAGAAGAAATATTTTAGAGGAGTGCCCTCATGAGCTCACTCGTTAATATCGAGAAGTGTCTTATAAGACTAACAACCTTAAAGGGGATAATTTAGAGAAGTGCTCCTATGAGCTGACTAATCATTAGATTATCTTAAAAAAGTACTCTTATGAGCTTACTAATCGGATATCTTAGAAAAGTGCTCTTATGAGCTGACTAATCAGTTATCTAGAAAAGTGCTCCTATGAGCTGACTAATCGATAATCTAGGAAGCGTCTGTTTAGACTTGCGACCCTGAAGAATAGGTGTCTCGAAAGGTGCCCCTATAGGCTAATCCCTGAGAGATGATGTTTAGGAAAGTGCTCATTGTGGGCTGACTTTAAGAAAGTATAACCAAGAAAGTACCCCATCGTGGGCTAACTTTAGGCTATTGTATCTGAAAAAGTGCCCTATTGTGGGCTGACTTTAGAAAAGTGCACCTAGGAGAGTACCCCATTGTAGGCTGACTTACCTAACACTTTTGAAAACACTTCTAGCAAATGGGTCAAATGATTGATAAGAGATGTCTTTTAGATTGCTTAACTTAGAATATGTGATTCATAATGAATGATGGTTATTTACTCTAAAATGCTTACCGGTTTATCACGGATAGTAACCAAACAACCAAACCTTCGTGCTGGTTTGCTCCTTTTTTGCTTACTCTTGCTTCAAAATAGGGCTGAGGGTCTTGATGTACTTCTTTTCTCGTGAGCACAACTCTTGTGATAGTGGTGTTATCTTATTAATGCACCAGGTTTAATGCTAAAAAAAATAGGTGGAATTGTATCATAAAATTTATTGAGATTTATTATCATTTTAATGTTTATTATTCATTGTGAGGTGATGGGTAATGTGTGTTTATGAAAGTTTGTTTAATGAGAATTGGTTAAAATGTAATCAACCATTCAATGACATTAACTTTGCTTGTAGAAGGAATGAAAACTAAGCTCAACGAAATATGTACTGAATATTGGCATTCATAAACCTTGGCAAAATTTCAATTTTCTTGCCTAAGGATAGTACATTTTAATAGCCTCCATATTAATGGGGTCTCTCAATTCTGGACCATCCATCTGAGTTAATATTATAGCACCTCTTGACAATACCTTTTTTACAACATGTGGGCCCTTGTAGTTTGGAGTAAACTTCCCTCTTGAATCTTGAACATTTGGGAAGACCTTCTTTAGCACTAGATCTCCTTCCTTGAAACATCGAGGTCTCATTTTCTTGTTGAACGCTCGGGCCATTCTTTGTTGGTAGCATTGGTTGTGACATAACGCAATGAGTCTTTTTTCGTCGATCAAATTCAACTGATCAAGCCTCTTCTTTACTCAGTCTGACTCATCTAATTGCACTTTTGATAGGATTCGAAAGGATGGTATTTCGACTTCAATTAGCAGAACTGCCTCAGTTCCATATACCAGAGAGCATTGGGTAACTCCAATAGATGTTCGAATTGAGATTCTGTGAGCCATGAGGGCGAATGGTAGCATCTCATGCTAGTCCTTATAAGTGATTGTCATCTTTTCGACAATTCTTTTGATGTTCTTGTTGGCCACTTCCACTGCCCCATTCATTTGAGGTCGGTAAGGAGTTGAATTTCTATGGCTTATGTGGAAATGTTGACACAAATCTTTCATCGACTTGTTGTTGAGGTTGGTATTGTTGTCGGTGATAATTGATTCAGGAACTCCATATCGAGCTATTATATCTCTCTTTAGGAATTAGACTATTACCCTTTTGTGACGCTGGACATATGATGAAGCTTCGCCCATTTGGTAAAGTAATTCATGGCTACTAGTATGAATTTGTGACCATTGGATTCTTTTAGAGTGATTGGCCCAATGATGTCGATTCCCCACATGGAGAAAGGCCATGGTGCAGACAACGAATGGAGCTCTTTGGTAGGAATTTATTCGGTTTGCATAAACTTGACACAAATGACAGTGCTTGACATATTTGATGCAGTCTGATTCTATGGTTAGCCAATAGTAGCCCATTCTCATGATTTTTTGGGCTAGCATGTAGCCGTTCATGTGAGGTCCACATACTCATTCATGCACTTTTTTCATTAGTTCACATGCCTCTTTTTCATCCACACATCTTAGCAAGGTGGTATCAGGTGATCTTCTATAAAGTACATGCCCATTTAGTAAGAAATGACTCGCTAACCTTTTGAGTGTTCTTTGGTCATTTTTATTAGCCATTTCAAGGTATTTGCTTTCTTAGAGGAAAGTTTTGATATCCTAATACCAAGGCTTATCATCTTGCGCCTTTTCGATTACCAAACAGTAGCAGGCCGATTTTCAATGGTTGAACTTTGGCTCCCCCTGTTATCTGAATCATAGATGCTAGTGTGGCGAAGGCATCTGCAAATTGATTTTGAGTTCTCGGGATGTATGTGAAGGTGACTGCTTCAAATTCGTCGATCAGCTTCGTTAAATGTTGATGGTATGGTACCAATTTGGGGTCTTTAGTTTTGTATTCCCCTCTTGTTTGTAATATGATGAGTGAAGAATCTCCGTATACTTCTAATTCATGGATTTTCATGTAGCAAGCCATTTTGAGGCCAAAGATGCATGCCTCATATTCACGATATTATTAGTATATGGGAATGTGAGTCTCGTTATGAGGGAAATTGTGTTCCTTCTAGTGATATTAGCACTGCCCCGATCCCATAACCGAATACATTGGCAGCTCCGTTAAAGAACATTTTCCATTTAGGGCTTTGTTCTGTCCCGTATTCTTTTGTTGGTTCGCCCTCCGTTGTTAATATATTTTCATGAGGGAATTGGGCTTGTGATTCTCGGGGATCTCCCTTAATTGGGTGTTTTGCCAATGATCAGCAAAGATTACCCTTTTATTGAATTTTGATTTATATATGTGATATCAAATTCTGATAAGAGCATTTGCTACTTGGAGATTCTCCCTAACAAAACGGGCTTCTCTACCAAGTACTTCGGAGGATTGTGTCTTGTTAGCAATTCAATGGGATAGTAAAGGGTGTACTGCCTCAATTGGTGCATGACCCAAATCAAAGCACAATAAGTCCTCTCTATTTCAGAATACCTCCGTTCCCCGTCTGTGAACTTTTTGCTCAGATAGTATATGGATCGTTCCCTTCCTTTTTCATCTTTTTGTCCCAACACGCACCTCATGGATTCAGGGAGTATCATGAGGTATAAGAATAAGGGCTTTCCTTGTTTTGGAACTATCAAGACTGGGGGATTTATGAGATAGTCTTTGATTGTTCTGAATGCTTCTTCACATTCATCATCCCATTCTATCGCGGCATTCTTTTTTAGCAGACGGAATAGTAGGTGGCATTTGTCTGTGAGCTGTGAGATGAAACGGCTATATAATTCAACCTTCCCAGTAAACCTCTCACCTCTTTGATAGTGCGTAGAGATGGTAGTTCCAGTATGGCCTTTACTTTGTTAGGGTTGATTTTGATGCTTTCTCAGCTTATGAAAAACCCTATCAACTTACCTGTTGTGACCTCAAAAGTGCACTTTTCAGGGTTTAATTTGAGTTGGAACTTTCTTAGCCGTTTGAACAATTTCCTTAGGATAGTTGCATGGCTTTCTTCTCCTTTAGACTTGGCTATCATATTGTTGACCTATACTTCAACTTCTTGATACATCATGTCATGAAGTATTGCGACCATAGCTCTCTGATACGTTGCCCCAGCGTTTTCCAAACCGGAGGGCATAACTTTGTAACAGAAAGTTCCCCATGTTGTGGTAAAGGTTGTTTTAGTTTTATCCTTTTCAGCCATTTTTATCTGATTATATTCTGAGAAACCATCTATAAATGAGAAGAGATGTTCCCTGTGGTATTATCTACTAGGACGTCAATGTGAGGTAGAGAGAAGTTGTCTTTTGGCGTAGCTTGATTCAAGTCTCGGAAGTCTACGCATATTCGCACTTTCCCATTCTTTTTTAGGACGAGGACTATATTTGCTACCGATTCCGAGTAGTCTGACACCTCAATGAATCCCACTTCTAGTAGTTTTTTGACTTCCTCTTTGATCTTGAGTAAAATGTCAGGCCTAAACCTTCTTAACTTTTGTTTTTTAGGTTTGACATCTTCTCTCGTGGGGAGCTTGTAAACTACTATCGACTTGTCGAGTCTTGGCATGTCACTATATGACCAGGCAAATACATCTGCATATTCAGTCAATAGCTTAGTTATCTCATGCTTTTGCTCATTACTCAAATTGGCCCCAAGCTTGAGGTTTTGGGGTTCCTCGGCGCTTCTTAGATTTACTGTCTCCATCGGCTCTTCGATTGAAATTTTACTTTGTTCATGTTTTGTTCGATTTTCTCGTATTATTTCGTAGTCAAGGACATCGCCTCCAACGGCTGACCCAGCAGTGTCGGAAATGATATCGATGTTTTCATTACTTACCAGCGTAAAATGTCCTGATGTTTGACAGTAGGGAATCTGTGGGTAAAGTGAAGCGAGAACATGTACATATAAGCAAAAGAAATAAGCTGCAATTTATTGAATCTAAAAAATAATAACAATAGAAATTTGTTTAATAATTGTTCCCTATCTTTGAGCTGACCTAGTGCCATCAATAGGATAACAGAACCAATTGTTAAGAGCTGGATGCTAATTAGACGTGTGGGAGGTTGAGCCTTTATTGCTGATGTCGATTTGACTTATATTTGGCTCTTGAACGATAGTTGCTCGCTTGAATGATTGTTGGAGCGGTGGAAAATGCATCTGGGTATTACTTGGCTTCTCTTTCTTTCTGCCTTGATACCTCTTGCTTGTGCCTCTTCTTGGGATGTAGGAACGTACCCTAGCCCACACGTCCCTTGTTGTCCCTCCTTGAATTGATGGCCCTCCTTGTTGGTTACCATACTCACTTCATTGAATATTTAGAACCCAAAGTCTTCGGAATTGTCTTCCACAAAGTAAGGTATGACGGTCTCTTTATAGATGGCATAGTCTTGCTCTCTCAGTACGGTGATGATATGTCCATTTGCTATGAACTTGACCTTTTAATGTAGACTTGAGGGTATGGCTTCGATGGTGTGTATCCATGGCCTTCCCAATAGTAGATTGAAAGACCTTAGAATGTCGAGGACTTGGAAGGAGACGTGGAACATCTGTGGACTAATCTCCACTGGCAAGTTGATTTCCCCCACTATTTCTCTTTTGGACTCGTCGAAGGCTCTAACCATTGTCGAGTTTGGCTTGATGTTGCTTGCATCGGCCCCCAGCAGGTCAAGGGTGGCTAAAGGGCATACGTTGAGAGAAGATCCATTGTCAATGAGTACTCTAGAGACAATTGTGTCATTGCATTTTCACTACTATAAACAGTAGTTTTGTGTGTTGGTCTCCATCTTCTCCCAGCTCTTTAGGAGAGAAAGATATTTGATCCATGGTGAAGATTGAATCTACCACATGGCTCAATTTCTTTATTGTGATGCCCTCTAGTATCTTGATCTGTTTGAGTACTTTGAAGAGTGCTTCTTTGTGAGGCTCAGACATTGTGAGGAGGCCCATAAGTGATATATGGGCTAGAACCTTGTTGAGTTATTCCATGATCTTGTATTCGCTTGCTTTGATCATTTTTGTGAATGTAGAGAGCTCCTCTTCTTCCTCTTTCTCTACTTCAGTGTTAGGCTCTTCCGTTGAGATCTTGTATTTAGGGTCATAAATTCTCCTAGAGCAGGTGATTCATCCTATGATGGGAGGTCTTTCCTGACAGAGGGCTTGATAGTTGAAATGTGCCGCCTTATACCTCTTTGAGGGTATTGGGATATTGAATATATATATCTTTTTTAGGATTTGCACCCTAGTAGCTTGTCCCTTGTAGTACTTTTTGACTATCGGTTTTTGGTCTAATTTAATCATGTTTACGGACTCCTCTCTTTCCTTAGGTGGGTTGCCTTCTTTTTCAAACTCGAGCCCCCATCTACTAGGTGGCCTATACTCGGTTGAGGTGAAAGAGTAACTCACTAGATACTCAAATCTCCCATGTGATTCACATAGGGTACTGATTGTTTGGTCTTTAGCTAACCATCTCCTCTTGATATGTGATTTAGGGGTTTTATATGAGATTTAGCGGGAGTGACTTTATTGCTGGGTTATCGTTTCTTCCTGTTTTGGGGATACTTTTGATTTGGAGTCCGACTCTTCGGATGTGATCATATTGATGGTGGGCTTGTAGTTGAGCAGTGGATTAGTGTTGACATTGGGTGCTAGTGCGTTGACAAAGTCCAACTGCACTATTCCGGCGTCAATCAAATCTTGAATCTTATTTCGGAGCCTCCAGTATCTGTTTATGGATTGCCCCTCTTGGCCCATATGATAATCGCACTTGAGGCTTGGGTCAAAATTCCTTAGCTTGTACTGGTCACTTGGGATCTCAAAGCTGATCAAATTATTTGCTCGCAGGCAAGCAAAAACCTGGTTGAGTGGGATCGGTATTGGAGTGAATTGTCTTGTGACCCTGGTAGCTTGGGTGTGATTCATTGGTGATTGTTGGATTGGGGCATTCGTGGTCTGAAATGTCATGTGGGACCTAACCTTATCTACCCTGTCGGAGTTAACCATGCTGACGGTAGATTCCTTGACCTTGTTGCCTCCTACGGGCCTCTATACTGATGTAATTCTGGGGGGTCTACTGTTTGGAGTCTCCCTGACGTGATGGCATTCTCGATTTGGCATCTTACTGCCATTACTTCTGCAAAACTGGATGACGTCTGGCCTATCAGATGCGAGAAGTAAGTTTTCTCCAGAGTGTTGATGAAGATGAATGTCAACTCTTTTTCAGAGATCGGGTTGTTACCCTAGCAGCCTGAGCTCTCCAGTGCTGGGCATACTCCTTGAAAGAACTAGTGTGTTTCTTTCCGAGACTTCTTAGATCCATTACCGAAGGGGCAACTTCGATGTTGAATTTATATTGGTCACAGAATGCTCGAGTGAGTCTTTCCTAGGTGTTGATTAGGCTGAAGTCCAAGTGTGCATACCAGATAAGGGCAAGGCCTGTGAGGCTGTCTTGGAAGGTCTGGATCATAAGTTGGTCATATTGGGCATATTTGCTCATCTTTCGCACATATAGCCTTGTATGTATCTTGGGGCATCTAGTGCCGTCATATTTTTCAAACTCTGGGGTCTTGAACTTCTCTAAGTACACCTCTTCCCCATATACTCGTAGACTGGTGATTCCTACCTGCTTAAAACCGTCAGGCCCCTCTAGTGTCTTCATCTTGTCAGCCAGTTGTTGGAAAAGTTTTCTCTCCATCTCCTTTTGCCTATCTTCCATTTCCCCTTTTATATCGTTCAAGGTTGGACCTAGGCCGACTCTTGGTTCATACTCGAATGCTGGGTTGAGGTGGGAGTTGATCTCCTCATACTTTAGAAGTTGACCCTCTACTGCCTTCCCTTTTCTAGCCCCTGAATGCTCTTCTTGAGTTGGCTGGGTGGTACGAAGGAGGCCGATATTCTCACTCAGGAGGTGGACCTGTGCAGCTAATTGCTAGACCGTTTTGTTTTAGGGATACGATCCTAGGGTCCAAGGTGGTATCACGCTGGTGTTGTTACGGTTGTCGCTGTTGTTGCCACTGTTTGCCATTTTGGTCTTTGAGCGGGTGTGGATTAGGCTCCTTAGGGGGTTCAGTTGTTTGGGAGCTATCTTTGACACCTGGTACGCATTTTTGTTAGTTTGATGCATGTATATAAATATGATGCATTTATCACACGGATGCTAAAAATAAAAGGGCCAATAATTGATTAATGACATAATACTGAAACTTTTTTTTTATATTAATATTGAAAACTTGGAGTTCGATACTTGAAACATGAAAAAGTAAAAGTACAATGCTAATCTAGTTCCTAGTCCTCCTCTTCTTCTGCTGGGTAGGCGCCAGTTTTCCACTGATGATAGCTTCTAGCTCTTTGACTCTAGCTTGGGTCTTCTCTAGCTGAGCTTCTAAGGCCTTGTTCCTTTGGTTAAACTCTTTGAATCTACCCTTCCAGACATCCTTTTTATAGTCTACATCTTCAAAGTATACTTCCATTCGGGCCCTGACTTGTTCCAAGTAAGTTCTCAATTCTAGACTCATATTGTCTGGTGTGGGTTGAGTGACATATGAGACTCGGTATGCCCTTTCTCTTGTTTGATATAGTTGGTTGATCATGAAATCTCTAGTGGCTCAATGCTTGCCTACTTCACCATCCAGGTCTCTAAGGTCTATGTTGGGGCTCTTAATCCGGGTTTCTTATAGGGTTTTGACCTCTGCCAGCTTCGCAAACTTCTCAGCTACCAGTAAGCTTGGATCCTGGTATTCAAATGTAATTTCCTCTAACAACAGCCTGTAAACTATATCTTGGATGGTACCGAATTGGTGGACCACTGAGTTTGGATGATAACCTGTGCACCCATTGATACTGATTAGAGGAACAGCTTGGAGGTTTTTGCAGGTTAGGTTGACTTTGTTGCATTAACTCCATTTAACAGTCTAGAGGATGTCATTGGCACTGAAGCCCTTGAGTACTTTTACCCAACTATAGTTAGTGAGATCGTCGGGTAACTTTATCCTTTCTATATGGGAATCCATGAGATCCACTTGTTGAGCTAGGGATTTTCGGACCATGTTCAACCCGAAACATTTGAGGTAGCTTATAAACCATATTTGGATGAGGTTAATGTTCGAGCGGAGAATTCCATGACCCTTTTTTTTTAACGAAATTCAGGTTCTGGATCTGTTCAGCCAGTAGAGCTGGGATATAAGACTTCCCTTCCAGGAATTAGGCCACCAGCTCTGTGACTCTGTAATGGATATAAAAGATTCCGGTAGGGAAGAGTATGGTGACGAATGCTACCAGGATGAAAGCATACATCCTTCTCTATTTGTAGCTCTTGGGATCCCCGCATAATATATCTCTCCTATTCCCATCATCATTCCGAGCTATGAACCAGGCTTCTAACTCGTCCATCCGTATGCAGTACCCGTTGTAGTTTGCCAAGGCTTGGTTGATTGGTATCTTGCGAATGCCCAACAGTCTACTAAAAATACTGGCTGGCCTAGCCTCAAGATCTGACACATATACCTCGCTGGTTAGTGATGGGGCCTGCAAAAGTTGAGTGTATTCTTTTAGAGTAGGTGTGATCTCATGTGGCCCAATAAAGGGGAGAACCAGAGTTTCTAAGTTCGGAGGCTAACCTATTAAAACCCTACGGTTACCACCTAATCTCCTAAAATTATCTCCATCTAGAAATGTCTTTTATTTGTTTTTGTTGCTTTTTATTGTGTTTTTGAGTGAATTATTTTAAGAAAAATGATTTTTTATTCTTTTTAAGGTTGCCCCAAATGGGTGCCTATGTACCTGCTATTCAGGATCAAACAAGCCGTAGTTCGCTTTTCTTGAAAACTTTAAGTGTGTTTGTGAATTTTAATTGTGAAATCTCTTTTTATTTATGTTTTTACCATTTCGGGATTTTTCTAAAAAAATCTAAGCCTAAGCTTAATAATTTGATTTTTGAAAATAATTTTAAGGGAAAACATCAATTTTGGATTTATTTGAGAAAACGATTTTTCTAAGTGATAAAACTCATTTTTTTCCATCTTTCAACTCATTTCTACTATTATAAATTATTATTATTTTTTATTAATTTTTCATAATTTTTATAATTTTTATTTTTATCAAAAAAGAATTTCCCTCCTAGGTTCTTATATATCCTATTTTAAATCTAAAGTTTTATTATCATTTTTCTAATATTTTTTATAATTTTCTACATTTTTATTTTTTATTATTATGATTATATTTTTGTTTTTTTATTATTAAATCATAAAAAAAATCTAATTTCTAACATTTTTCTATTTATTGAAATATAAATAACACATAAGTAAATAAATAAATAAATAAATAAATAACAAGTAACAAATAAATAACAAATTAATAAATTAATTCGGAATAAAATAACCCAAATAAATAAACAAAATAAAAAAATACTAAAAAAAAAATCAAAAAATCCGACTTACTTGGATCCGGGTCGGTGCGCGGGTCGAGTCGGGTCGATCGGATGCGGCGGCGGGGAGTGCTCGTTGACGGCGTTCCGGCAGCCTTCTTCAGCGGTTGAGGTGTCGAATCCTAGGTTATCGACGGTGAGGAATCCAATGGTGGCGGTGGTTTGCTTCAAAAACGCCTCCTGGTGGTTGCTCAGCTCTTGATCGGCGGTCGCGGCTTCGAACTTCTCTGGCGGACTTTGATTCTCTCTTTTCTCTTACTTTCTCTCGCTTTTGATCTGTGTTCTAGCTTCCTCACTTCATCCTCTGTTTATAGGCTTTCGAAATTGAGCTGGATAAGCTCGGATTTCCACCGATCGAGGCAAATCGGATTTGTGGTTAAACGAACCAACTCCGATTCGTGTAAATCCGTCGATTTGTTGAGATTTGATTCCAATTGGATGATGTTTATCTCAATTATGTTGAAGATTTGTTAGATTTGTGCAAAAAATCGAATCGAAACGGCTGAAATTCGGATTTTTCCCCTCGCCGTCGATCTGAGACCGAGGTTGAAGACGATCACGCGCCCGGCACGTGTGTTCGCTCTAGCCAATCATGCGCTGCTACGTGTCCCAGCTAAAGGAAAAATTTGCAAAACACGGATTCTGCTCCCCCCGCGTTTCGAACCCCTGACCTCGTACCCGCGCGCGCCTGCCTGACCGTGGCTCGGACCAGCTGAGTTAGCCCATTTTCCTGATTTTGTTTATTTCGCAAATTGCATATATGCAATGCGATTATTTTCTTTTATTTTTATTTTTTGAAATTTCAAAAAATTGTAAAAATTATTTAATCCTTATTATTGCCATTTCTGAAATTAGTTTTCAAAATTGATGTGTTTTCCTATTTATTTTTTATTTTTTGAATATTTTTATTATTTTTAATAAATTAGAGAAAAATTGAAAAAATTGGAACAAATTGGAAATTGATTATTATTGATTCTGAGGGCAAAAATGGGGTGTTTACAACTGCCCCTCTTTGTGGTAAAGTTTGAAAAACTTGACTACAAAGACAAGAAAGATGCCATTTTTGGCCTCTTAATTGAATAGATAACGCGTTGGTTTAGTTGGTTATCTGGAAATTGGTTTTTGGTAGGAAAATGCTCCATGAGCTAATAATCCCACAACTCTAAAATAGTCCTAACAATCTAGAGTAATGTATCCTCCCAAAAATTGCTCCATGGGCTGACTAATTGGCGATAGGAAACATCTCAAGCATTGTTTAGAAGTGTAGAATAATTGATGATAGGAAGCGTCTTATCAGACTAGCAACCTTGAAGAGAAGATTATCTTAGGAAGCGCCCTTATGAGCTGGCCACCTGTCAACAGAAGCGTCTGACTAGACTAGCGACTGTTTGGAAAAATACCTCCGAAAAGTGCTCTTATGAGCTGACTAATCGGTCATCAAAATTTTGAAAAAGTGCTCTTATGAGTTGATTAATTGATAGATTCGAAAAGTGCTCATTTGAGCTAACTAATCGAGGAATTCGAAAAGTGCTCATTTGAGTTAACTAATCGAGGGATTCGAAAAATGCTCCTTTGAGCTAACTAATTGAGGGATTCGAAAAGTGCTCCTCTGAGCTAATTAATCGATGGATTCGAAAAGTTCTCCTCTGAGCTAACTAATCGAGGATTCGAAAAGTGCTCTTCTGAGCTAACTAATCGAAGGATTTGAAAAGTGCTCCTCTGAGCTAACTAATCGATAGTGTCTAGGAAAGTGCCCTTTCTTTGGGCTGACTGACCTATAGCGGGAAGTGTCTTCTTAGACTAACGACCTTGGGGGGAAATGTCTCAAAAAGTGCCCCTATGGGCTAACCTTGAGACAAGATATTTAGGAAAGTGCCCCATTGTGGGCTGACTAACCTATAGCGGGAAGTGTCTTCTTAAACTAACGACCCTAGGGGGAAATGTCTCAAAAAGTGCCCCTATGGGCTGACCTTGAGACAAGATATTTAGGAAAGTGCCCCATTGTGGGCTGACTAACCTATAGCATAGAGAAATGTTTTCAAAAAGGTGCCCTTGTGGGCTGACCTTAAAAAGAGGATATCTAGGAAAGTGCTCCTTTATGGGCTGACTAACCTATGATAAAAATGTCTCAAAAAGGTGCCCTTATGGGCTGACCTTAAGAGAGGATGTTCAGGAAAGTGCCCTAATGCGGGCTGACTAACCTATGGCAGGAATAAATGTCTTGAAAGGTGCCTTTATAGGCTGACCTTAGGAGGAGATCTAGGGAAGTGCCCCTCTTTGGGCTGACTACCCTATTAAAGGGGATGTTTAGATAAGTGCCCCATTATGGGCTGACTCATCTTATGCTTTTGAATATGCTTCTACTGACTGAGCTAAATGATGTGATGCTTTTCATGATATGCGGATGATAGTCATTTATTTTTTTATGTTTGCCAGTTCATCGTGGATAGCAACTAAACAGCCGAACCTTCGTGCTGGTTTGCTTTTGCTTCACTTTTTGTTATCTTGACATGGGGTTGAAAGTCTTGATGTGCTTCCTTTCTTGTGCGCATGGCTCTTTCGATGGTAATACTATCCTACTAATGCACTAGGTTCTAATGCTCAAAAGTAGATATAATTATATTACAAAACATATTGAGATTCATTATCATTTTAGTGTTTATCTTTCATTGGTGAAGTGATGGGTAATGTGTTTAGGAATATTTGTTGTAATGAGAATTGGTTGGGATTATTGATCATGCAAGGATATTAACTTTGCTTGTAAAAAAATAAAAACTCGACTCAACAAAATTTGTATCGAACATTGGCTTTCATAAACATTGGCAAAATTTCAATTCCCTTGCTTAAGGATAGTACATCTTTACAGCATCTGTGTTAATGGGGTCTCTCAATTCCGGACCATCCATTTGAGTTAGTATCAAAGCACCTCCTGACAGAACCTTTTTCACCACATAGGGGCCTTCATAGTTCGGGGTGAATTTTCCTCTGGAGTCTTGGGCATTCGGGAGAACCTTCTTTAGCACCAGATCCCCTTCTTTGAAGTATCGGGGCCTCATTTTCTTGTTAAATGCTCGGGCCATCCTTTGTTGGTAACACTGGCCATGACATAGTGCGGTGAGTCTTTTTTCATCAATCAGATTTAGCTGATCAAGCCTCTTCTTTACCCAGTCTGATTCAGTTAGTTGAGTTTCTGACAGAATTCTGAATGATGGTATTTCGACTTCGACTGGTAGCACTGCTTCCGTACCATATACCAATGAATATGGGGTAGCTCCAGTAGATGTTCTTATTAAAGTCCTATAAGCCATGAGAGCAAACGGTAACATTTCGTGCCAATCTTTGTAAGTTGTTGTCATTTTTTCGATGATCTTTTTGATATTCTTGTTAGCTGCTTACTGCCATTCATTGAGGTCGGTAGGAGTTAATTTCTATGGTTATGTGGAATTGTTGACATAAACCTGTCATCGATTTGTTGTTAAGATTGGTACCGTTGTCGGTGATGATGGACTCAGGAACTCCATATCGGGCTATTATGTCCCTTTTCAAGAAGCGGACTATTACCCCTTTTGTGACATTGGCATATGACGAAGCTCCTACCCATTTGGTGAAGTAATCGATTGCTACCAGTATGAATCTGTGGCCATTGGATGCTGTCGGAGTGATTGGGCCAATTATGTCAATTCCCCACATGGAGAAAGGCCATGGTGCTGACAACAAGTGTAACTCATTAGGTGGAACATTTATCCGATTTGCGTATACTTGACACAAATGACAATGCTTGACATACTTTATGCAATCCGATTCCATGGTTAACCAATAGTATCCTAACCTCATGATTTTTCGAGCTAACATGTAGCCATTCATATGAGGTCCACATACTCCTTCATGTACCTCTTTCATCAGTTCACAAGCTTCATTTTTGTCGACACATCTTAATAAGGTGGTATCAGATGATCTTTTGTAAAGTATAGACCCACTCAATAAGAAATGGCTTGCTAACCTTCTGAGTGTTCTTTGGTCATTCTTGCTAGCCATTTCAGGGTATTTACTTTCTTGGAGAAAGGTCTTGATGTCGTGATACTAGGGCTTGTCATCTTGTGCTTTTTCAATCATTAAACAGTAGGCGGGCCGATTTTCGATGTCTATTTTCATCGGTTGAACTTCGGCTTCCCCTATTATCTGGATTATAGATGCTAGTGTGGCTAATGCATCTGCAAACTGATTCTGAGTTCTCGGGATATATGTGAAAGTGATTGCCTTGAATTCTTCGATTAGCTCTGTCAAATGTTGATGATATGGCACCAGTTTGGGGTCTTTAGTCTTGTATTCCCCTCTTGTCTGTAATATGATGAGCGACGAATCCCCGTATACTTCTAATTTGCGGACTTCCATTTGGCAGGCCATTTTGAGGCCGAGAATGCACGCCTCATATTCCGCGATATTATTGGTATATGGAAATGTGAGTCTTGTCGCTGTAGGGAATTGTGTGCCGTCTGGGGATATCAATACTGCCCTAATCCCGCAACTGAATACTTGGCAGCTCCGTCGAAAAACAGTTTCTACTTAGCGTTCTGCTCTATCCCAAAGTCTTCTATCGGTATATCTTCCACTGTTAATATATTTTCGTCCGGGAATTGGGCTTGTATTTCTTGGGAATCTGTCTCGACAGGGTGTTCTGCCAATTGTCGGCTAAGGCTTACCCTTTTATCGAGTTCTGATTTATGTATGTGATGTCAAACTCGGATAGGAGCATTTACCATTTAGAGATTCTCCCTATCAAAGTTGGTTTCTCTGCCAAGTATTTCAAGGGATCATGTATTGTCAGCATCTCAATATGATAGTAAAGGGTGTATTGCCTTAACCGATGCATGACCCAAATTAGAGCGCAACAAGTCTTCTCCACCTCTGAGTACCTCTGTTCCCCATCTGTGAATTTCTTGCTTAGATAATATATGGAACACTCTCTTCCCTTTTCATCTTTCTGCCCTAACACATAACCTATGGATTCAGGGAGTATAGTGAGGTATAAGAATAAGGGCTTTCCCTGCTTTGGGACTATCAAGACCGGAGGTTTTATAAGGTAGTCTTTGATCGTTCTGAATGCTTCTTCGCATTCGTCATCCCATTCTACTGTAGCATTCTTTTTTAACAGACAGAATAGTGGCCGGCACTTATCGGTGAGCTGTGAGATAAAACGAGCTATATAATTTAATCTTCCCAGCAAGCTTCTTACTTCTTTAATGGAGCGTGGGGAAGGCAACTCTAATATAGACTTTACTTTGTCAGGTCGATTTTAATGCCCTCCTGGCTTATGACAAACCCTAACAATTTCCCCATTGTGACCCCGAAAGTGCATTTCTCTGGATTTAACTTGAGCTGGAATTTTCTCAGTTGTTTAAACAATTTCCTCAGGATATCTATATGGCTTTCTCCTTCTTTAGATTTGGCTATCATGTCGTCGACGTATACTTCGACCTCTCGATGCATCATGTCATGAAGTATCACGACCATGGCTCTCTAATTCGTTGCCCCAGCGTTTTTCAAGCCAAAGGGCATGACTTTGTAACAGAAAGTTCCCCATGTTGTGATGAAAGTCGTTTTGGTTTTATCTTCTTCAGCCATTTTTATTTGATTATATCCTGATAAACCGTCCATGAATGAGAAAAGATGGTTTCCCGCAGTGTTGTCCACTAGAACATCAATGTGAGGTAGGGAGAAGTTATCCTTTAGTGTAACTTGGTTTAAGTCCCGGAAATCTACGCATACGCGTACTTTTCCATTCTTTTTCATAATAGGGACTATATTTGCCACCCATTCTAGGTAATCAGACACTTCGATGAACCTTACTTCTAGCAGTTTCTTGACTTCTTCCTTAATCTTTAGTAGGATGTTAGGCCTAAATCTTCTCAGTTTTTGTTTTTTAGGTTTGACATCTTCCCTTGTGGGAAGCCTATGAACCACTATTGATTGGTCTAGTCCTGGCATGTCGCCATATGATCAGGCGAACACATCTGCATATTCTGTTAATAGCTAGGTTATCTCACACTTTTGCTCGGCACTTAAACTGGTCCGATTTTGAGGTTCTTAGGTTTTTCCATGCTTCCTAGATTTACTGTCTCCACCGGCTCGTCAATTGAAATTTCGCTTTGTTCATGTTTTTGCCAATTTTCTTGTATTATTTCGTGGTCAAGGATATCGCCTTCAACAACTGACCCAGCAGCATTGGAAACGATATCAGCGTTTTTATTTTCTACCTGCGCGAAATATCCCTGATGTTCGATGGTAAGAGATTTGGGTAAAGTAAAAATGAAAGCATATATATAAGCAAAAACAGACTGTAATTGAATTGATAAAGAGTCTCAATAAAATTTGTTCAATAATTGTTCTCTACTTTTAGTTGACCTAGAACTATTGATAGGATAACAAAACCAATTGTTCAGAGTTGGATGCTGACTGGACGTGTAGGGGGTTGGGTTCCCATTGCTGACGTTACCTTCGCTTATCCGAGGCTCTTGAATGATATTTGCTTTTCGAAAGATTGTTGGAGAGGTGGAATACACATCGGGGTGTTGCTTGGCTTTTCCTTCATTCTGTCTTTGACACCTTTGTTTGTGCTTCTTCCCTGGCTATAGGAACGTAGTTAGTGCTAGTCTTATTGCAGTTGCCGCTGTTTGCCATTTTGGTCTTTGAGCGGGTATGAATTGGGCTTCTGGAAGATTCGGTTGTTTGGGAGCTATTTTGATACCTGGCGCACATTTTTCTTTTTTAGTATAATGTATGCAAATGCTTATGCATGTGTCACACAATGCTAAAAATAAAAAGGGTCGACAATTGATTGACGATGTAATATTGAAACTTTACTTTTATTAATATTGAAAATTTTTTTGGAGTTCGATACTCAAAGAAATAAAAGATTACAATGATAATCTATTTACTAGCTCTCTTAGTCTTTTGTTGTGGAGACTCAGGCTTCCCATTGATGACGGCTTCTAGTTCTTCGACTCTGGCTTTGGTCTTCTCCAATTGCGCTTCCAAGGCTTTCGGCTGGCCCGTCCTCAAGATCAGATACATAGACTTGGTTGGTTAGTGCTGGAGCTTGCAGCAGTTGGGTGTACTCTTCTAGGGTAGGAGTAATCTCATGTGGCCTGATGAAGAAAGCTGCGGGCTCGATTTCCCATAAATGGAGCATGGCCGTACCAGAGGCACGTTCACTTCCATCTTTGTTAGTGAAAGGATGGCCCTATTTTCTGCTGGATGAAGGCCTGCTTCTCTGGATTGTACAAGGTGAACAGTGGTCCAGCACCAACTTTGGGTCCAAAGGTTTGTACACCCTAATCTCTTTGCGGAGGAGGTGGTCAACTGCGGTATTAGCCATCTATTACAACAAGAAATTTCCTAATTACAACCAGAACTATGAAAATATTACAGGAAATAGATCCGAACTCCATGAACAAAACAACAAATATTACATTATCGTCAATTGTCAACTCATGACTTTATGTATGCAAATAGGTTGGTTCTAACTGGTCCCCAAGCTCTATGGCCTCCCGCATTCTCGGAGAAATGGATCTCAGGCCATATCGAAGCATTGGGTGGGGTAGCCTAATCGGTCCCGAACGGTGATCAACTCACTTCGCCCGAAACCTACACAATGGCTCCCCGTCTTAGGGTCCTAGGACGGTCCGGGTTCGACCGCATCTATTCACACAAATGTATGCATGCAGACCCAACAGTAAAAAAAAACTAAATTATAAACTTAGCTAATCCCTGAAAAGTTAGTAACAGAATAATAATCGAAAGACATTTCTTAAAGAAAAAGAAGAATTTGAGGAGATTCAGGTGGCTAGCCTACTGGAATGAGTCCCCAGTGGAGTCGCCATCCTGTCGAGTCTAATTTTTGAATTTCCCATTCCTAATCCGATCTAGACTAGACCCTATGCTCATCTAATATAGATCCTCGACTTGAGTTAGGAATTTCGTTTAATTTTGGAGTCGCCACCCAACTGTTGTTGGGAAAGATTGAATTAAGACTAAAGAGCGGATTAGTCTTAATTTAGACCACTAGTCGTCGTAATTTCCCTTCTTGTTTTTGTGAAAAGAGGAAAGGGGAGAACCAGAGTTTCTAAGTTCGGAGGCTAACCTATTAAAACCCTACGGTTACACCTAATCTCCTAAAATTATCTCCATCTAGAAATGTCTTTTATTTTGTTTATGTTGCTTTTTATTGTGTTTTTGAGTGAATTATTTTAAGAAAAATGATTTTTTTATTCTTTTTAAGGTTGCCCCAAATGGGTGCCTACGTACCTGCTATTCAGGATCAAACAAGCCGTAGTTCGCTTTTCTTGAAAACTTTAAGTGTGTTTGTGGGAATTTTAATTGTGAAATCTCTTTTATTTATGTTTTTACCATTTCGAGATTTTTCTAAAAAAATCTAAGCCTAAGCTTAATAATTTGATTTTTGAAAATAATTTTAAGGGAAAACATCAATTTTGGATTTATTTGAGAAAACGATTTTTCTAAGTGATAAAACTCATTTTTTTCCATCTTTCAACTCATTTCTATATTATAAAATTATATTTTCTATTATTTTCAATTTTATATTTTTATTTTAATCAAAAGAATTTCCTCTTAGTTTTATCTATCCTATTTTTAAATCTAAATTTTATTATCATTTTTCTATTTTTTATAATTTTCTACATTTATTTTTTATTATTATGATTATATTTTTGTTTTTTTTTATTATTAAATCCTAAAAAAAATATAGATTTCTAACATTTTTCTATTTATTGAAATATAAATAACACATAAGTAAATAAATAAATAAATAAATAACAAGTAACAAATAAATAACAAATTAATAAATTAATTCGGAATAAAATAACCCAAATAAATAAACAAAATAAAAAATACTAAAAAAAAAATCGAAAAATCCGACTTACCTGGATCCAGGTCGGTGCGTGGGTCGGATCGGTCGGGTTGAAGCAGGTCGGGTCAGGTCGATCGGATTCGGCGACGGGGAGTGCTCGTTGACGGCGTTCCGACAACCTTCTTCAGCGGTTGAGGTGTCGAATCCTAGTTATCGAGGGTGAGGAATCCAATGGTGGCGGTGGTTTACTTCAGAAACGCCTCTTGGTGGTTGCTTAGCTCTTGATCGGCGGTCGCGGCTTTGAACTTCTCCAGCGGACTTTGATTCTCTCTTTTCTCTCACTTTCTCTCGCTTTTGATCTGTGTTCTAGCTTCCTCACTTCATCCTCTGTTTATAGGCTTTCGAAATCGAGCTGGATAAGCTCGGATTTCCACCGATCGAGGCAAATCGGATTTGCGGTTAAATGAACCAACTCCGATTCGTGTAAATCCGTCAATTTGTTGAGATTTGATTTTAATTGGATGATGTTTATCTCAATTCTGTTGAAGATCTGTTGGATTTGTGCAAAAAATCGAATCGAAACGGCCGAAATTCGGATTTTTCCCCTCGCCGGTGATCTCAGACCGAGGTTGAAGATGATCACGAGCCCGCGCGTGCGTTCACTCCAGCCAATCATGCGCTGCCACATGTCCCAGCTAAAGGAAAAATTTGCAAAACGCGAATTTTGCTCCCCCCGCGTTTCGAACCCTTGACCTCGCACCCGCGCGCGCCTACCTGACCGTGGCTCGGACCAGCTGAGCTAGCCCATTTTCCTGATTTTGTTTATTTCGCAAATTGCATATATGTAATGAGATTTTTTTTTATTTTTTTGTATTTTTTGAAATTTAAAAAATTTGTAAAATTATTTAATCCTTATTATTGCCATTTCTGAAATTAGTTTTCAAAATTGATGTGTTTTCCTATTTATTTTTTATTTTTTGAATATTTTTATTATTTTTGCTAAATTAGAGAAAAATTGAAAAAATTGGAAAAATTGGAAATTGATTATTATTGATTCTTAGGGCAAAAATGGGGTGTTTACAATATGTATGCAGACTTAACAGTAGTAAATAAATTGTTAACTTCACTAAATCCCTAAAAGGTTAATATCAGCAATATTTCGCAGTATAACAGTTAAAAGACATCTAGAATTGGTGATTTCAGAAGGTTTAGGTGGTTAGCCTACTAGGGTCCCCATCGGAGTCGCCATCTTATCTTGTCTAATTTTTTATTTATTTTTATTTATATTCCTAATCCTATTTATATTGGACCCTATGCTTATCCAATATAAATCCTCAACTTGAATTAGGAATTTTATTTTATTTGGAGTCGCCACTCAACTGAAGTTTGGAATTTTTTTTGAATTAGAGCTAATTGAGCAGATTAATTCTAATTTGGACTACTAGTTGATGAAATCTCCTCTTTTATTTTTGAAAAAGAAGAAAGTAAAACCAGAGATTCTCGACTCGGGGGCTAACTATTAAATCCTTAAAGTTACCACCTTATCTTTCTGAAATGTGAACCATATTATAATATCTCTTTATTGCTGTTTTTTTTATTATTTTTTATTCTATTAAAACAACTCATACCAATTTGGAAAACGATTTTTTTTTCTTTTTTAGAGTTGCCCCATAAGGGTGCCTATGTACCCGTTATTCAGGATCAAACAAGCCGTAGTTTGCTTTTTTTATAAAAAGCTTTAGTGGGTTTGTTAATTTTAATTATGAAAATACCTTGAGTTTAAATTCATTACCATTTTCAAAATTTGGAAAAAAAATCTAAGCCTAAGCTTTATTATTTTATTTTCTAAAAGAAATTTTGATTTAAGAGAAACCAATTTTGGATTTATTTTGAAAAGAGGGTTTTTTCTAAGTGATAAAATGATCTACTATTAATCCATGTTATTATCCCAACTAATTATTTAATTTTAAAATTATTTATTATTTATTTTATTATTATTTTTTATTATATTTATTATTATTATTTATTATTTATTATTATATATTTTTTATTATTTTTATATTAAACTAACCATATCTATTCTAAAAAAAAACTAATTAAAACCCTAACATTATTATTTTATTATTTCTATTTTCAAGATTATAATTTTCTAATGAAATAAATATCTAAACAAAATAAATAAATAAATACGGATAAATAATAAATAAATAAAATAAAGAATAAAAAATTAGAAAAAACGACTTACCTAGGTACGGGTTGTGGATCGTAGGTCAAGTTGAATTCGGGTCGAATCGGGTGTGATTGGAGGGTTTTCAATGGAGGCATTCCGACGGTTTTTATGGGCATTTGAAGGCTGTTTTCGAGCTTTTAGGGGGTGGGGAATCTAATTGTGGTGGTGGATTTCTTAAGAAATGCCTCCTGGTGGTGTTTCTTAGCTTGGTCGACGGTCGCGGTGTGGGGGGAACTTCGACGAGCTTTAAAACCTCTGATTTTTCACTCTTTTTTCACTTTTGATCCATGATTCAGCTTCCCCACATCGTGCTCTATTTATAGGCGTTGGAAATCAAGTTGGATAAGCTCAGATTTCCTCCGATTAGGAAGAATCGGATTTCGGTTGAAAAATCCATCTCCGATTTGCTTTGATTTGTGCAAATATTTGATTTTGTTACGATTTTATGCTAATTAGATGGTGTTTATCTCATTTTGGTTAAAGATTTGTTTTATTTATATAAAATTGCCAATTGGTCATATTGAACCATTTTTCTAAGGAATATTTTTATTAATATGGTAATTAATTCACATGTAAAAAAGCATCTTTAGATCTATGAAACTAAATGATAAAACTAACATGCCAGTTTCTATATAATCAATAATGTTGAAGCGTAAGAAATTGGTTTTGGTGGTATTACACTTATTACAAATTAACTTTGGCTAATATATCCTTGCAATTGCTTTTCAGATTACTATGTTTATTATTTCACAAACACTTCACGGATGATTGTAGTATTTTTTTCTTTTTCTATTTATTTGATGATACACATACTTCTAAAATTTCCTAGATTATTTAAAATCTAATTTAATTTAATAAAAAATAAACTATAAAAATCTATTTTATTGCATGTCTCAATACTTTAGCATTGAGCCTGCTTAAAAAATTGAGGTTATGATCACCACATATGAGCTTATATAATTCTTGTAAATACCCTATTTTTGCTCCTTCTAGTTTATTATAAAGAATAAAAAAAATATATCTTAAAAAAAGGAACAAATACAATTTGTTTGCATAATAAAATTAAGGCATAGCCCAATGGTCGGATTGAAAAACATTCATACACAATAATAAGAGGTCATGGGTTTGAATCTTCAACTGCACGCATGAACGCACCTCATCTTTTTCTTTTGAACTGAGAAAAGAATAAGTATAATTTGAATGCAATAAAAAATGAGTCACAAGCCAATTGGCTTGTTGGAAAGTACATGCCCACATTGCAAAAGTTCCAAAGTTTGAATCCCCATGGGGCGCATAGACGTGCTTTAATTTTTGGAATTGAAAAGGGAATAAGTACAACAAAAAATGAGGCATAGGCCAATGGTCTGTTCTGGAGTTTGATCCCCAGTGGGCACAAATCATCCAATTTTTTTTTTCTCTTCTTCACCCACACCCGTGTTTTTTTGGCCAAAAAAACTAGCTTCACAAGCTCCTTTTGCAAGCAATTTTAACCCACTTTCCTTCGTAATTTCACCAATTTACTGACAAGATTGCGAACACGAGCTGGCATACTTCGAATCAGGCTTAAAAAAATGTTCGGATTCAGTTAAAAGAAGAATCAAATTCGCATTTAAAGATTGAAAATGTGAATTTTTCTTCGATGGACCCAAGCTCGATTCCGAAAGTTACAATAAAAATTGAAGTTTCTATTCAAAATTATACAATTGGAGACTCATTTCGACCAACAATTACACTTGAGTCTCAGAAAAATTCAAATGAAAATCTTCAAACATATTTATTTTGATTTTGGAATTTAAAATAAATCAGAACTTCCTAAGCTTAGATCAACATCAGGTAGTATATATACGAGCTTGAGTAAGCCTTTGGAGGAGAGGGAATTCATGATTTCACCCATCCTCCGTCGTGATGTTCTGATGCTCCCAGCTAGTTGAAGTAATCACTGGAAGCCATCGCTGGAACCCGCCCTCATCTCCGATCAATACACAACTTCGACCAGGTATGTACATTTAGTTTTTTTTTTTCAACATTCTAGTTTTATTTTAAGGTAATATATATATATATATTTTATATAAAAAAATTTAAGACATTTTCTTTTATAAAATTAAAATTTTTAGATATTTTAATTTTAATATTTATTTATTTTTTAAAATATTTTTTTAGAATTTAAATAAATATATATGTATATATATTTATTTTATTATATATATTTTTTGAGATATTTTTTTTATTCTTTAAAAAATGTTAAGATATTTTTTTAAACATTTTAGTTTATTTTTTAAATTTTTTGATGAAAGAATTTTTTTTAGACACTAATATATATATATATATATTTTAAATAATAATAATAATAATCAATTTTTTTAGATTTTGATTTTTTTGATTTTTTTTAATTTAAAAATAAAAATAAAATAATTTAGAACCAATATGAACTACAACCGGTTTGATCCTGAATAGCGGGTGTGTAAGCACTTATGGGGTGACTTCAAATAATATTTTTTTTTAATTTAGTTAAATATTTTATAAAAAATAAAATAAAATATAGTTTTGGAAGGTTAAAGTGGTAACCATAGCTTTTTAAAAGATAGCCTTCGAGTGTAGAATATCTGGTAAAAAAAAATACAATTTTTTTTATTAGTAGCCAAGTGAGAATTAATACTGCTCTATTAATTTTAACTTAATATTTTTTTCGATTATAATCGGGTGGTAACTCTCTTTTTTTTTTAAGTAATTTTTTTTCTAATCTTAATCGATGGTTTATACTAAATGAGCATAAGGTATGGTGTAAATCAGATTAGTAAAAAAGAAAAAAATTAGGCTCGACAATACTTGAAAAAGAAATTCCCTAAATGGGTTAGCTAATACTTAGCACGTGAGTACTACATAGATATGCACATGCCACAACCATCTTAGTTCACACACATAATGTAGCAAATAATTCACAATCAATCATTAAATTATTGATATTTCGATTTGGCCAATAAACAATATAGGGATACTCATGATCCTATCATACCATATGATACATATATACATATATATGTCTTAGGATGGGAACTACTACCTCCGACCCTAACTTTTGAACCGGTGTTGGGAATTGCCACCTCCAACCCTAATACCCCTAACATTTACCCTAAATCATTTCGGTACATGACTTCACTAGGGACAACATCACATATTGATTATCGAGGCACTTCTAAGGATTTATCACCTCTAACCCCTAGGCTGAGCCACACATAAGCAACAAATAAAATTGAGTTAAATGTACATTAGTTCCATTTAATAAGCTATTCTAGTAAACATAAACATCATCAAACAAGATAAACACGTACTTGGAGCGGGCTTTCAACAGTTAATTAGAACTCTGCAACCTTAGGTCTTGATAACAACGTATTACATGGTAATTAGTAATTATCATAACTGAACTTAACTATCTATTGCATTTCTTAGAATTAACTAACTTAATTTCTAACACATACTTATTCTTTATTTACAATTTTTTTAAATATTCATCAAGTTATCATTATTAATATTTTTATTTATTTTATTATACTCATGTAATTATATATAATATACTACCTAATACTTAAGTTGTAAAAAAAAAAGAAGGAAAATTTATGTACACGGAATGTGATATTGGTTTAATAATTAATGTTGTTTATAAAACATAATAAATTAATAAATAAAGCACGTATATTATTATTATTATATTTCAACAAAATGAGGCTGGTCGTTAATTTGTTACAAGTCTAGTTGCACTTTGGTTGCTCTTTGATTGCAACTTTGATTACAACTTTAGCTACCACTGTTGCAACTTTAGTTGCTACTAGTTGCAACTTTGATTGCTACTTTGGTTATAAATCTAGTTACACCTTTGGTTGTAACTCCGGCTATAACTTTGGTTGCAACTTTAGTTTGTCGCACAACCACCCAAAATCATGTTCTTTTAAGAAAACTTCTAGCTTTTTTTACAGAATGAAAACAAACAATAGAAGTTCCCATAATTTTCGCCAATACTTCATTTTTCAATGAGATTACAACTCTTTAATTTATAATTAAACAACATCTGTGGTTTATTCCTTAAATCTTATTTGTGTAATTATAACAATTTGAAATAGTGACTGATTTCCCTCTTGTTACCAAATTCAAACTATTGCATCTCAATAAGAAATTCTCCCTCATAATTTCTCAATTTACTACTCAATCACAATAAGAATGGTAAAAAGGAACTTACTTGTTTATGAGTTTGATTCCTTCAATGCATTAAACCACTTAATACTCATTTTTATTGATCAATGCCTTTGAATAATCACATTACAAACCCTTAACACAGAAAGTGCCTCGATTCCTTTCTAAAATCATATCCTTCATCTTCCTTGTATTGCTCCAAAATTTAAATGAAATTCAAAGTGCTTACCCCTTTTAAACCCATCTTGAAATCCACAAAGAACTTTAACTTTAACATCCTTCATGTTACACTTTACCTTAATATTATAAACTTTTTGTTTGATTTGTCTATAGGATTCAAGGAAGAAGAAGGGTTTGTTTGTCTTTGAAGGAGAACGTATGTTTAATATGATAATGGGTAGTTTTCCATAGGAAAGAAAAAGGATTAATCTTAATTTATTAAAAGTTTTGGGAGAATAAAATTATTAGAATGCCCTTCAAAATAAAATTATTTTAATTGGGGTATTTGAAAATAGCTAAAAATTAATATTTAATAGGAACATGACTGCTTGTATGAATATAAAAATTCTGCTCATCTCAACCGTAATTGATATACAAGTTTTTGAAGGGGAAATCGATTTCAAAATCACATAATTTAGGCTATCTAATAATTAAATGTCAAGTTAAGATGGATCTATGCCAATAAATCTCTTAGTAGCTATTTACTTTTGCACCATGTCCTAAAGGAAATAAATAAATAAATAAACAAAATTGCAATTAGATGCTGTTGATATTTCCATTTAGGTTTACTTTCCCGGAAGTTTAAAAGATATAGAAATAAAACCCTAAACCATAATAAAGTGAAAACGGCATGGAATATATTTGCAATTATTAAAAAAAAGAAAGAAAGAAAGAAAGAAAACGTATTATGACCGACTGAGATCATCATTTTACCATTTGCATCTAAGAGTATCCTTCAAACTAAGAAAAATTAGCAGAGAATAAAATAATAAAAAGGGAAAATAAGGAAATAAATAAACATGTTTTAATAGTGTAACACCTTGAAACTTGAGCTGCATTATTGCTTGCCACGTGTCTTTATCACACAAGAACATGTTAAGGCTTTAACTTACTTCGATACCTCCTAATCCTACAATTCTTATAAATCAACATCTAGACATATCCAGTACTTGCAACTTAATATAAAAACATTCCAATTCATCCTTTAAACCTTTAAACCAATTTAATATAAATCAATAATCAACATCCAATGTAGCAAAAGTATATAAAACTCTAAATTACTATTCTCAAAATACTACTAATTATTACATCCCAGTGATAGAATTCTTTCTAATTTCTAATTGCCATAATAATAATGATAACCATCCTCTCTTTATGGTTCACCCAATCCCAAGTTATCTTTTGGGTTATCATCTATCTCAATACCTACATCTAAAAAAAACTATCCCTGAGGGGTGAGTTAATGCTTAGTACATATAACACACCCATATACGCATGAACAAACATGAACATATTTCACATACATTATGCAGTAACTAACCAACAAACAACCATTTCATGATCAACTTTAAGTTTACAAGCAACAATCGGGTACTCATGACCCACTTAACACACTTAAAAATATTGGAACATGAATTGGTGATGAGAACTGCCACTACAAACCCTACACTCATGATCCCTTAAACACTTAAACTTGGTGATGGGAATTTCCATTAAGGGCTCTACACCCATGATCACTTAAACTTGGTGATGGGAACTGTCACTACGGACTCCACACCATGATTACTTAAACACTTAAACTTGGTGAAGGGAACTACTGCTATGGTCCCCACACCTATGATTACTTAATCACTTAAACTTGGTGATGGGAACTATCACTACGGGTCCCACACTCATGATCACTTAAATACTTAAACCTTAAGCCAACCTAGATCATTGCCAAGCATGATTCCACTAGAGACAACGTCATACAAGGATTATTGGCATGCTCCTTAAGGATTTGCCACTACGGGCTCCTAGGTCGAGCCAAGCATGTACAATATACACTTAAACACTTAACCAATCATTTACTTAATCCATTCCAACAATATATTCTAACTTAAGCAAACACAAGAAACACATAAGTTACACGTATTTTGAATCCTAACCTTAAGCATGTTTGGTCTTGAACTTAAGCTAAGTTGAAATATGTACAACATCAATAAGTCATTTTTAGTACTAATCTAAGAATAATAAAATCTCTTAACTCTCTTAATCTATTAAAATTTCTACAGTCTTACCAGTAATCTAGGTTGCGTGGAAATTAGCTTAATTAGAAGTTAAGTAGGTATTAAATTAGTGTAACTCAATACGGCCATGTTAAAGGCCGTGTAACTCAGCATAGGATAGTATACGGTTATGTCAAAGGCCGTGTTCCTTTCTGTATAGGATATAATTTTTACGCGGGGTGAGACACAGCTGTGTTGGGAGGCTGTGATCTTTTCATAAGGCTTGAGTTTGACATGTGCATGACACAACTGTGTTGGGAGGTCATGTATCTCTCAGTATGTTTGAGTTTAACATAGTCGAAATACAATCGTGTTAGGAGGCCGTATATCTCTCAGTATAGTTTCGTAAACCCTAATCTCTCTCTTATTAATTCATCCTAATTCTAAATCTATTGCTCTTAGATTTAAATTAATGCTAAAACATGAAATTTCTAATTATTTTACATAGATTAGTATACTTACTTCTAATTTTCCATGAATCAAATCCTTATATGGGTTGATTTTCCGTATTCACTACGTTTCGCTTCTTGATCAGGATTCTAGTGAATAAAATGATAGAAATTGGTCTATCCATAAATTCTCTATGCGTAATACTCATTAATTCATGACACTTTTTACCCGATTGGCTCGTATTTGTCCTTATGGTTCGCTAGGTTATCTTGTGCTTCAGAGAATGTTTTTCTTGTTCCTTGTGAGTTGTTACTGTGAGAAGGTAACAAAAGAGGGACGGTAGGTTAATTTAGCTTAAATACTCTTACAAGGAAAAGTCTAATTTGCCCCCTGTATTTTATAAAATTTCCCTTTCTTGGCCTTAGCTTTTGTTACAATAAATATTAAATAATTATTTCATTCGAGTATTTACATTCTCCTTCCCTTATAAAAACTTTTGTCCTCAAAATTTACTTGCTTTTGGAAGAGTTCTGGATACTTCTTTCTTATCTCTTCTTTTAGGTCCCATGTCACTTCCCGTCTAGTCTAAGTTGTCAATTATACTTTGACGTATGGAATTGTTCTCCATCTTAGTACTTGTTCTTTGGTGTCCACAATTTTGATTGGTTTTTCCACAAATGTTGGGTTTGGCTGTACATTTAATGGCTTTAAAGCCACTGTCTAATCTGGGTCGGGTATATATTTCCTCAACATGGTTACATGGAATATGTCATGTATCCCAGCTAAACTTGGTGGAAGAGCTAACTTGTAAGCTACTGCACCTATTCTTTCCAAGATCTAAAATGAACTTACATACTTCAAGTTCAACTTCCTTCTCAAACTAAATTTGATTACCCTTTTGGTTGGAGAAATTCTTAGTAGGAACTTGTCTCCTACTTGAAATTCTAAAGGGTGTCTTCTCTTATCTACATAGCTCTTTTGTCTAAATTGGGCTATTTGTATGCTTTGTTTGATTAGCTTCACCTATCCATTTCCTCTTAGACTAATTCTAGTCCCATTATCTGCCTTTCTCCCACTTCATCACAATGTAGTGGGGATTAACACCTTCTTCCGTAAAGAGCCTCATAAGGAGCCATCTGGATGGTTGCTTGGTAGCTATTATTATGGGCAAACTCAATTAGAGGTATATGCTCATCTTAGTTATCTCTAAAATCTAATGCACAAGCTTTGAGTAAGTCCTCTAGAATCTATATAGTCTAAACTACCCATCTATGTAAGGGTGGAATGTAGTGTTAAATTGCAGTTTGGTGCCTAAAGTTTTATGTAAGCTGTTCTATAATCTACTTACAAATCTTGTGTCTTTATCGAAAGTGATGGTCATTGGCACTCTATGTAATCTGACTATTTCTTGTATGTATATTTAAGCTAGTTTATTTAATTTGTACACCACTTTGATAGGTAGAAAATGAGTAGACTTGGTCAACCTATCCATTATTACCTAAATTGCATCCTATTTCTCTACCAGTAATGACCTTTCAAATCCTTGTATATTTTGTTGCTTTTAGGGTGTATTGTATAGGCTGAGTAATGTTCCTCTTTCATTATCTCTCTCTTCAATTCTATCTCCTTTGGCACACATAGTCTTGTTTTATATCTCAAGGTTCTTTTTGTATCTAAGCTAAATTTAAGAGCCTTACCCTATTGCATTATGCTCTTGATCTCTTGAATGTCTTTATTTTCTATTTGACCAGCTTTAATTCTATCCATTATGGTTAGTTGTATTCATAAGGTAGCCATTTTTGCTCCCACTTCTTGAGTTAAAATATCTAATTCCAACTTGTGCATATTTTCTAATAGCTCTTTCTATGAAGTAATGAGAGTGGTTACATTACCTTGTTTTTTCTATTAAGGGCATTTGCCACCACATTGGCCTTTCTTAGATGATATTGTATCTCTAGGTCATAATCTTTGATTAGCTTTACTATCTTATTTGTCTTATATTCAATTCCTTCTATGTGAAGGTATACTTTAGGCTCTAGTGATCAGTGAAGATTTTGCACCTTTCTCCATATAGGTAAAACCTCAATAACTTCAAAGCTATTGTTGCTAACTCCAAGTCATGAGTTGGGTAGTTCTTTTCATAAAGCATTAGTTAGTCGGATGCATAAGCTATTACTTGACCACTTTGCACTAACACAAGCCCTAACCCTTGAACTAAGGCATCCCTATACACTATAAATTCCTCTCCACTCTTAAGCAGTATCAAAATTGGCATTGACACAAGTTTCTCTTTGAGAATTTGAAAACTGGCTTCACATTTGTCATCCTACTCAAATCTTACATTCTTCTGTGTTAGTTTGGTGAGAGGAGTTGTTATTTTGGAAAATCCTTCTATAAATCTCTTGTAGTAGCCTGCTAAACCTAGGAAACTTCTTACCTTTGTAATTGTCTTTGGTCTATGCTAATCCACCACTACTCTCACCTTTTCTAGGTCCATGGATATCCTATCTTTATTAACCACATGACATAGAAAAACTACTTGTTCCAGCAAAAATTCACACTTATTGAACTTGGCATATAACTTTTCTTCTTGTAACCTGCCCAATACTAGTCTCAAGTGCTCTTTATGCTCCTTAGTGCTTTTGGAGTATATTAAGATATCGTTTATAAAGACAATTACAAATTTATCTAGAAAGTCTTTGAATACTCTATTCATTAAGTCCATGAATGTAGCTAGTGCATTCGTTAGCCCAAAGGGCATCACTAAAAACTCATAGTGCCTATATTTAGTCCTGAGTGTTATCTTTTAAATGTCTTCTTCTTTAATCCTTAATTGATGGTATCCTGATCTTAAGTTACTTTTGAGAATACCTGAGCTTCTTGCAACTGGTCAAATAGGTCATCTATCCTAGGAAGAGGATATTTGTTCTTGATAATGACCTTGTTTAACTCTTTGTAGTTTATACAGAGTCTTATGCTTCCATCTTTCTTCTTAAAAAATAGGACCAGTGCACCCCAAGGAGAGACGATGGGTCTTATGAAACCTTTATGTTGTAGCTCCTGTAATTGTTTCCTTAGTTCTTCCAATTCTATTGGTCCCATCTTGTAAACTAGTTTTGATATTGGTACCGTGCCTTGTACTAAAGCAATATTGAATTCTATCTCTTTAGTTCGGGGTAAACTAGGAAGGTCTTCTAGAAACACTTCTGGAAACTCTCTCACTATAGGTATTATTTCCATCTTGGTTTCCTTGCTAGCTTCAACAGATATAGATGGTAGCACTTTTTTTCCCCACATCTCATAAGTGGGTAATCTAGTGGGTCTCTACACTTCTAATTTATACTTAAAGTACACTTCCCTAGGTATATGGAATTGCACTACCATGTTGTGACAGTCAATGGTGGTAGGGTACTTTAATAGCTAATTGACACTCAGAATAATGTCAAACTCTATCATCTCCAATATTAGGAGATTTGTTGGCATCACCCTACCCTATATCTTATTCCCTCTATCTCCAAAAGGAGTACGAATAGTTAGACAATCATTCATGTGTTTAACATTTAATGCACATACATATACAAAATTCTAAGATATACAGGATATTGATGCACCGGTATCAAACAGTACATAAGCATTACAGGAGTGTACTGGAAGTATATTTGCAATGTTATCCATGTTAGGGATGTTATGGTGCTTTTGCTATTGTATAGCAAACACCCTGGTAGGAACTTGCTGTTTAGGACCCCTCGCTTGTGGTCTATTACCTTATCCATTCATTAGAAGTCTAGTTACCGATTGAGTCAAGCCTGCTTGATCTCTTACTTGTCCCTAAGGATAGTTAACTGTTTTATGTCCCTTCTACTTACATAAATGATAAAAAATTAAGGGGATTGACCTCTCCGTGCAATGCTTGCTAATGTATCTAGTCTTCCCACAAGAGAAGCATGCCCCATTTAGCCATCTGCACTCTCTCAGTTCATGAGGCCCATAACATTTAGTACATTTGACATTTGGGCATATTACAGGAAGTGCCAAAGGTAATTGCTAATCTATAGAAGAGGGGCTGTAGTACTCTATGTCATGCTCTGATGCATATGATGTCTCTTGCCTTTATCTTGCTCCATTCCACTTAAGGTAGGTCTTTTTCCTAGAGCTATTGCTACTTTACGGCTCCTCTGTTTCTCTATACTTTTTTTGCTCCACTTGAGGTACTTGGCCTTATCAACTGTTTTAGCATAGATATTCAGCTGAAAGGCCCCAATCGTAAGTTGAAAGTCTAAGTTTAAGCCTCTTAGAAATCTTCTAACCCAGGACTTATCATCATTACGAACATTTTCAAAAAGGAATTGGATTAGTTGATTCAATTCTGCCTCATATTCTTCCACTATTCTATCTCCTTGTTTATGATTATAGTACTCATTCTCCCTCCTGTCCTTGGAACTGCTGGGGAAATATCTTTGATAGAACAATTCTCTAAATATTGCCCAGTTCATGCATTCTCTTATAAGTTTGGGAACTGAGACCTACCATTTTACTGTAGTTCCTTTCAACATGAATGCAGCATAATTGACCTTTTTGTCTTCTAGTAGATGAAAGACAGCAAATGTCTTCTCAATTTCCTATACCTAGTCCTCAGCCTCGATTGGATCATACACTCTGGGAATAAGCTCTTTAGCCACTCTAATGAACTTATCAAAACTAATAGGTTTATTGACATTCCTGTGTTGTTGGATATTGGGAGTTTGGTGTTGTAATGCTAGTAGTCCCACCAAGTGATTCATAGTATGTAATAGTTGGATTATCTCTTCAGCCATTTGACCCCTTCCCCCTTGTGGCTATTAATTTTGGACATCTTTCTTATGGGGTTGTTACGTCCAACATCCTTTCTCAAGCTTGATCTAGTGAGTCTTTTTGGAGGCGTTCTTTTAAGAAGAGATAAGCGGGACTTAAAGTTGGTGTCAACTGTTGTTAGTATTAGTATGTGTTGGTATATATACATATGTGCCCTTACATATGATGATATACTCATAAATAACTTAGCAGTTGAAAGAAGGTAAGTAAAATAATAATATAGGAAAATAATTAATTAAATAAATAACATCCCATATTTTCCCACTCTCTTCATGTCTCACCATCGTATATATCACATACTTAATTTCTATAAAGATCATATCTTATGCTATACTGTTTGAAACTTATGTCTAATGATCAATACTTAATTTTCTAAGGATCAACAAGCCTAAGTTTTTCAAGATCATCAACTTGTGTTTTATAGATCAAAACCTAATTTCCTGAACATCATCAACCTGTTCTCTATAGATCTAACTTAAGTCCCTAAATATCATAAACCTATTTTCTATAGACTCAAACTTAAGTCCCTAAAGATCATAAACTTAGGCTCCGATACCATCTAAGCTGTAATGCCTCAAAACCCAGGCCATGCTATTGCTCTCCACATGTTCTTATCACATAAGAACACATTAAGGCTTTAACCTATTTCGATACCTCTTAATCCTACAATTTTTGTAAATCAATATCCAAATAAATCTAGTACTTCTAACTTAATATAAAAAACATTCCAATTCATCCTTTAAACCTTGAAACCAATTTAACATAAATCCATAATCAACATTTAATGTAGTGGAAGTCTATAAAACTCTAAATTAATATTCTCCAGATATTACTAACTATTATGTAAAGTCCTAAAAATTATGAAAAATCATATAAATAATTACGAAAAATAAATAGAACGATAAATTATCCGAAACGTAATTTTTGAACGATATTTAGTTAAATAAAAAAATTAATTTTAAATTTTAAATCTAGGAATATCAAATTAAAATTTAGAGTAGATATTTACTCTCGGGATAAACAAATTAGCTTAGACGAAAGCTTTTGTAGTAAAATGTTAAAAATATAAAATTTAAAGATATTCTCACACGCAAGCAGAATAATAAAATAAAGACATTATAATGCAAAATATAATATATATAATAATATAAATATTTATATTCAACTGTAAAAAAAAAATCACGCTGATGGGAAATAGCACTGCAGATCAGCTTGTCCTCTCCCCTTTCTTTTCTTTCTTTTCCTTTCTTTTCTTTTATTTACTCTTTCCCTTCCGTCTGCCTTCTTTTCCTTCTTTTTCTTTTTCTTTCTTCTTCTTCTCCCACCTCACTTTTCCTTCCTGGACTACACTTCTCTTCTTTTATCCTTTACTTTTTCTTTTTTTCTTCTCCTTCCGGACGAACTGTGCAACACCTATTTTGTTCTTACTCATTCTTGCTCGTCCTTCCTTAAGCCACACCTGATTTGTTCTTACTTGTCCTTCCTTGTTTCCGGCCAGTCGTGTTTGCGAGATGAGAAGAGTTTGACAGCAACGGCAGTGACAAATGGTGTTTGTATGTGCGTGAAGAAGTGTATGTGTGCAGGTGAAGGAAGTGGGTGTGTGTGAGAGTGTGTGTATGTGCGTGAATGGAGGTCGTGTATGTGGCTGTGTGTGCGTGAGGGAAGAGGAAGAGAAAAGAATGTGTGTATGTGTGGGTAAAAGTGTGCGGGGTGTAAGGGTGTGTATGTGAGTGTGTGTGGTGGTGTGCGAAATGTAGGAGGATATAGGTGTGTGTATGTGTGGTGATGAGTGATGTGCATAAGGATGTGTACGTATGTATGGGAAAGGGAGAGGCGAGTGTGTAGTGTGCATATGTATGTATGTATATTGAAATGGTGTGTGTAAGGATGTGTGTGTGCGGTGAAGGATGGTATGATGTGCATGAATGAAGATGTGTATGGTGTGTGTGTAGGAAAGAAGATGTGTATGTGTGTGCGTAAATGAGGATGTTTATATGAGTATGTATGTATGAGGATGTGTATGCATGTGTGCATAGGAATGTGTGTGGTGTATGTGGGAAAGTGTGTATGCGTGTAAATGATGGTGCATGGTGTGTGTGTAAGGAGTTGTATGTGGGAATGAAAGTGTGTAATGTATGTGAAGATGGTGTATGTGACGGTGGGTGTGATGTATATGGAGATACGTGTATGTGTGGGTGATAGTGCAAGGTGGGTGTAGGGATGTGTGTAAGTGTAAGTGATGATGAGTAGTGTATGTAAAGATGTGTGTATGTGTGGTTGGAGGTGTGCGGTGTGTAAGGATGTGTGTATGTGTTGGTGATGATAGGTGGTGTGTGCGAGAGGGTATGTAGGTGTGGGATGTGTGGAGTATGTGTGTAGGAGTATAGAAGGTGTGGAGGATGTGGCATGTGTGTGTATATGGGTAGTGTGTTGTGTGCGGCATGTGTTTGTGGGACAATATGTGGTGTGTGTAAAAGGGGGGTATATGCATATGGACGGTGTGTGGTAGGTGCAGTTGTGTGTATATGTATGGAAGACGTGTGGTGTGTGGGTATGTATGTATGTATAAAGAAGGAGTAGTGTGTGTGGGTGTGTATGTATGTGTGTGAAAGAGTGTAGGGTGTTGGACATGTGTGTCCGTAAGTTGGGGAGGATGTATGTGGGATATGTATGTATGAGTATGAGACGATGTGTGGAGTGTGAACATGTATGTGTGGGTATGGAAGGTGAATGTGTGTATATAAAGTATATGGGTATGTGTATTGATGGTGTAAGGTGTATAAGGAGTATGTGGGTAAGTGTATGAGATGATGTATGGTATAGGTATGTGAGTAGGGATATGGTAGGTGTGTAATGTCTGTAGAGTATGTGGGCAAGTATGTATTGGTGGTGTAAAGTATATGTGGGACGGGTATGTAGGTGTGCATGATAGTGGTGTAGGAGGTGAAAAGAGTATGTGTGTATGTATGCACCAGTGGTGTGTGCAAGTGGACTTGAGGAGAAAAGGAGGATAATAATGTGCAGTTATCGGTGCGTGTAATTTGGTGTATGATATGGTTGTGTATATGTATGTATATGTGCATACGTAGTGTATGGGGTGTGTATGTATATGGATAAGAATATGTTGGTGCACATGTGATGTGTGGGAAAGGTTGTTATATGTATGATGGAAGTGTGAGTGAGGATGAAAACCAGTAGAAAGTATGAGGACACATAGGTGGAAATATTAACAAAGAAGAGAAGAAAGAAGATGATATAAAACCTTTAAGGACTGTTAAATCCTGCGAGTTATCCTACAAGTAGTTCGTTTGAAGATATTAGAGACAATTGGAAAAATGTAAGGTTCAAAGATGCTCATGGACAAGAGAAGTGTTTATGATAGTGTAGATGGTGAAGGAAATGATTCAAGCAACATATAAGATGATGGCCTGGGAGATATTTGGAATGAAATGGATTTCATAATGGAGTATTCAAAAGATGTTGAAGAAGATCGTTTTTCTGGAACTTGTATCAAATTACATTGAAGAAGTGTTCAACGTTCGAATCTTGTTCGCCCAAAGTTTCTTAAGGAGGAAACTTCATGCCTTACCATCAAACATAAGATGAGCAGAGTACATATATCGAGAGCTAGAAGACTACCAAAGTCAGTAGAGATACGACCTTCTATGGTTAGTTGAGAAAGCATCGCAGAAAGACACTGATTTCAAGAGGAATGCTAAGAGGTTACCTGCTGGAATCGCTCGACTTAGCTAGGACTACGACAACCTAAACAAGTGAGTGGGAAACTTAATGATATGCTACCTTGTTGTGTTGTATGTTGATTGCTATGCATGTTAAATTGTTAGCTTGTTGTAATTGAAATTGATGTGATTGTTGTTGAGTTGAGTTATGTAGTAGGGAATTATGAGTTAGGAAAGAAGTCATGAAGAGTATAGAGGAATGAATGGTCCAGGGTATAGGTGTCATTACCTTAATGATAGCACCTAGTGCCATATTGCTAGTGCTATAACCATAAGCCTAACCCATGTTTTACAAATTGTTTTCTTCCAAATCAAACCAAAATATAGAAACTTATCTTTTCCTTCTATAGCTACCGAGTAGGTATGCTTAGTTGGAATAAGGTGTATAGGTATCATTATGTATACGTGTCAGAGTTGGTTCCTGAATGTGTATACATATACTTAAACAAACTTATTTTCATATTATATTTACAAAATACACTAATGAACTCAATCATATAAATCATGAGTGTAACCTTAGTTTTTATAACTTAACGATTTTGTTTTCTTACCTTCTTAAGTATGTAAGGAAAATTTGTCTAGTAAATTTCCTTAATTAAAGATGTGTCATGAACATATATATATATATATATATATTTTATCTATATATATATGTATATATTATATACAAATGTCTTGAGGACATAAAAAAGAAAATACGAGATGACCTTATTGGCTCTCAGAAGTGAAAATGATAGAGCACTTGAGAAGTGCGATGGCATAGAGGTGTCAGAGATGATGATTGTAAATTAACCTCGAGTGGTTAGTTTGACATGTAAGATAAATGACACACAGGTGTCAGATATGATGATTGCAAGTTAACCCAAGCGGTTTGACATTTAAAAGGAAATGGCATAGGGAGTTGCCGAGATAATTTAACTGTTTATAAGACTAGATAAGTCTACATCAGTGGGGTTTGGGTTTGGTGCCGGTTTGTGTGATAACAAATGCTTGATCCTTGCTTGATTGTAATGAGTGTGAAATGGAATGTTCGATGTTTACCTCTGTGGTATGATTGAGAATTGATTTTGATTATATATGTTGTTTGATCACTTTAAATTAATCAATTAAAGTAGGAAGTGGATGAGATTAAACTTGACATGCATTTCCATAAGACATGTGAATGACATTGAAGGCCATCATTGCTACAAGATGCGTTGGAAGTGATCAAGAGGATTGCTGTTCTGCTAAGTGCGAACTAAGTGATTTGGGGATTGTCGCGCCTTAACGGATTTCGAGTCCGGGCTGTCCTTGAGGGTTTTGCTCTGTCTGGTGCAGAGAGGCACGAGAGCGTTCATTGTTGAGTTAAGAAAATATCATAATTAACAAAGTGATAAGATAAACAAACCGGGAATGACTTGGGCACTGATGGTGGCTTCAGAATCCCCAACCCAAGGTTAAGGGGGGGGAGGGATCTAAACCCTAGACTTTATGTCGGTTACCGGAAAACCACGTAGATGCTGCATCCATATGGTTGCTCATGCATAGCATATGTTTGACAACTTGATTTGTAATTTGCTTGTGTGTACGTAGCATTGAAAGTGTTACCATCCCATTCACTGAGCCATAGTGTGCTCACCCCCTCATAGACTCTTTTGCTAGGTAGCGACTACGAAAGCGCGGATGGGATAAGATATGAAGTGTTGAGAGTTTTGGAAGACCAAAACAACAAAGTAAGATTTGTGAAGGATAGATTTACTTAGATATAATGTTAGGACCCCCATGTGAATAGAATTTGAAATTGAGAAACCTAAGGTTTATCCTATTTTACTGATTGGTAGGGGATACCAATTCTCTGCGATCATGGTTGACCGTGGGATACGGGATCCATAGTTGTATTTTATTATCCAATTATATGTACTATGATTAGTTGTAAATGTAATTATTTATTCAGAGTCTTACGATTTCTGACTTGTAAGAAGATTATCATGTAACGGGTGTACACATGCCATGATGGTTTTAGTGGAGACTTCTAGGCCCCCTTTTGGGGTGTGGCATATTACATCCTAATAACATAATTCTTTCTAATTTCTAATACCATAGTAATAATGATAACCATCTTCTTCCTCTCTTTGTAGTTTACCCAATCCTAAGTTGTCTTTTGAGTTATCATTTCCCTCAATACTTGCATCTAAAGAAAAATCATCCTCGAGGGGTGATCTAATGCCTAATATATATAATATACTCACATACGCATGAACAAACATGAACATATTTCAATTACATTATGCAGTAACTAACCAACAAACAACCATTTCATGATCAACGTTAACTTTACAAGCAATAATCGGGTACTCATGACCCACTTAACACACTTAAAAATATTAGAACATGAATTGGTGATGGGAACTACCATTATGGGCCCCATACCCATGATCTCTTAAACACTTAAACCTGGTGATGGGAACTACTACTATGGGCCCTACACCTATGATCACTTAAACTTGGTGATAAGAATTACCACTACAGGCCCTACACTTATGATCACTTAACTACTTAAACTTAGTGATGTGAACTACCACTACGTACCTCACACCCATGATCACTTAAACCTTAAACCAACCCAAATCATTTTCAAGTACGACTCTACTAGGAACAATGTCATATAAGGATGATTGGGGTGCTCCCTAGAGATGTGCCACTATGAGCCCTTAGGCAGAGCCAAGCACATATAGTATACACTTAAACACTTAACTAGCCATTTACTTAATCCATTCTAGCAATATATTCCAACTTAAGAAAACACTAGAAACACAAAAGTTACACATACCTTGAATCCTAGCCTTAAGCACATTTGGTCCAAAGCTTAAGCTAAGTTGAAATCTGTACAACATCAATAAGTCCTTCTTAGTACTAATATAAGGATAATAAAATCTCTTAACTCTCCTAATCTATTAAAATTTCTAAGGTCTTACTAGTTATCTAGGTTGCATGGAAATTAGCTTAATTAGAAGTTAAATAGGTATTTAATTTGGTTATGTTTAAATCAACACAGCCATGTTAGAGGCCGTGTAACTCAAACGGGATAGTACATAGTTGTGTCAAAGGTTGTGTACCTTTCTTTGTAGGATATAATTTTTATGTAGGGTGAGACACGACTGTGTTGGGAGGTCGTGTTCCTTCTTGTAAGGTTTAGGTTTAACACGGGCGAGACACAACTTTTTTGGGAGGTTGCGTATCTTTTTGTAAGGTTTGAGTTTGACAAGAGTATGACATGATCGTGTTGGGAGGCTATGTATCTTTCTATACATCTAAGTTTAGCACAGTCGAAACATGAATGTATTGGGAGGCTATGTATGTTTCGGTATAGTTTTGCAAACCCTAATCTCTCTCTTACTAATTCATCCTAATTCTAAATCTATTGCTCCTAGATTTAAATTAACCCTAAAGCATGAAATTTCTAATTATTTTACATGGATTAGTATACTTACTTCTAATTTTTCTTGAATCAAATCCTAAGGTGGGTTGATTTTTTGTATTCGTCACGTTTTGCGTCTTGATCTAGATTCTAGTGAATTAAATGATAGAAATTGATTCATTCATAAATTCTTTATATGCTATACTCATTAATTCATGGCACTTCTTACTCATTGGCTCGTATTTTGTGGTTTGCTAGGTCATCTTGTGCTTTAGAGAGTGTTTTTCTTGTTCCTTGTGAGTTGTTACTGTGAGAAGGTGAAAAAAAAAAAAGCGACGCTAGGTTAATTTAGCTTAAATAATCTTGCAAGGAAAAGTCTAATTTGCTCCCCATGCTTTATAAAATTTCCCTCTCTTGGCTTTAGCTTTTGTTACAATAAATATTAAATAATTATTTCATTCGGGTATTTACAAATAGTTTGGAAAATAATAAAACTCTTCCATTATTTTTTTTATTTGAGTCCTTCATCTTTCTAAATCGATTAGTCTAAATTTCTTTGTTATGTCCATTAGTTATTTCATTAAAATTTTATAAAGTGGATATTGGTCCTTACTATACTAATATGGAAAAGGAAAAAGTTACACAAGAAAGATCAAGATTAGGTGTTAAGTTCCAATAAATAATGAAAGTTGTTAGTGGTACAAATAAGAGAAGACCCTTATTAAGTAGACATCTGAGGTAGTAATTAATGTTAGAAGGTCATGTTTCTAAGTATTGAATATGTATTAATTGCCAAAAGTATATAAAATTGAATTGAGATGGCAAATGTTTTATTTATGCTATAATCATGTTTATCTTATTGCATACAATGTGAGATTTGCATTTATTTTCATAGCCATGTTTTTAATCATATTTATATGTATAGAGGGCTAAATTTGATTTATGGACTTTTAGTCTGATAATTAAATGGATTTGACTTTTTGGATAATGTGACAAGGCTTAGAGA
This sequence comes from Laguncularia racemosa, assembly GCA_037954665.1. NCBI lineage: Eukaryota > Viridiplantae > Streptophyta > Magnoliopsida > Myrtales > Combretaceae > Laguncularia > Laguncularia racemosa. Next base: position 3,259,490 of record JBBMOL010000030.1, on the reverse strand, counting down.
ATCAAGCCCATGACTTGGGATGATCACGAGTTCAAGAGGTTTAATAAAAATGTCTGCAAATTGATTATCGGTTAGCACAAATTCAACATTTATATCTCCATTATGCACATGATCTCTAATAAAATGATGTCTAATTTCTTTGTGCTTTGACTTAGAATGATGTATTAGATTTTTTGTCAAATTTATTGCACTCGTGTTGTCACATTTAATTGGCACAGTTTTAAAATTTATTCCATAATCATTCAATTGTTGTTTTATCCATAAAACCTTGTGCAAACAATTACCAATAGAAACATATTCAGCTTCAGCTGTGGATAAAGCAACAGAATTTTTTTTTTAGAAGACCAAGAAATTAATTTATCACCTAGGAATTGACAAGTACCAGATCTGCTTTTTCTATCAATTTTACAACCAGCATAATTTGCATCAGAATATCCTATTAAATCAAAATTTTGATTTTTAGGATACTAGATGCTTAAATTTGAAGTATTAACTAGGTATTTGAAAATTCGATTTATAGCTGAAAAATGAATTTCTGTTGGTGCAGCTTGAAATCTAGCACACAAACACACACTGAACAAAATATCAGGTCTTGATGCAGTCAAGTACAATAAAGAACCTATAAGACTCCTATAAAGTTTTTCACTTACTTTCTGTCCATTTGAGTCAGAGTCTAACTTTGTTGAAGTACTCATAGGTGTTGTAACCTTTTTACAGCCATCATATCCAAATGTTCTTCAATATTTGTTTTGTGTATTTTTCTTGATGAACAAAGATTCCTTCTTTTGTTTGTTTTATTTGAAGCCCCAAAAAGAATGTCAATTCTCCCATCATCGACATTTCAAATTCTGCCTGCATGGTCTCAGCAAATTCTTGACACAACAATTCTTTAGTAGATCCAAAGATAATATCATCCACATATATTTGTACAACCAAGATATCATTATCAAAAGTTTTCAAGAATAAAGTAGTGTCAACTTTTCCTCTATGAAAACCTTTAGATATAAAAAACATACTCAATCTTTCATACCAAGCTCTTGGAGCTTGTTTCAAACCATATAGTGCTTTATTTAATTTAAAAACATAATCTGATTTGAAAGGATCTTCAAAACCAGGTGGTTGTTCTACATAAACTTCTTCCTTTATAAAACCATTTAAAAATGCACTTTTTACATCCATTTGAAAAACTTTAAAATCCTTATAAGATGCATATGCAAGCATCAACCGTATTGCTTCTAGTCTAGTAACATGTGCATATGTTTCATCAAAATCTATTCCTTCTTCTTGTGAATAACCTTTAGCTACTAATCTTGCTTTATTTCTTATAATTTTACCGTCTTCATCTAATTTATTTTTAAACACCCATTTAGTTCTAATTATAGACTTTCCTCTAGGTCTAGGAATTAAGTTACATACATTGTTTATTTGAAATTGATTTAATTCTTCTTGCATAGAGATAATCCAATTATCATCATTTAAAGCTTCTTCCATATTACTAGGTTCAATTTCGGATAACAAAATGATTTTCAAGATTTTGTAGATTAGCTCTTGTTTTAACACCAGATTGAACATTACCTATTATTTGATCAGAAGGATGTGCAGACTTATACCTCCAAGTTTTAGAAGCCTTTTGTTCAAATCTTACAACTTTTGAAGTACCTTCTGTATTTGCCTCTGAAATAGGTTCTGGATGACCAGATCCTCGAATGTTAACAGCAGGTGCTTCTGACTTAGGTTCTGAACTAACTTCTGCTTTATAATTAGAGTCCTTTTCTTCATCATAATCAACATCCTCTAAATCCTCAATAAATTTAACATTTATTGATTCTTCAATAGTTTTTTATGATTTATTGAAAACACGATAAGCACGACTATTTAGAGAATATCCTAAGAAAATAACTTCTTTAGATCTTTCAACAAACTTACCAAGGTTGAGAGGATTCTTTTTCACAAAGCATTTAGATCCAAAGATATGAAAATATGAAACATTAGGTTTCTTACCTCGAAACATCTCATAAGCAGTCTTTGATGTCATGGGTCGAATGAAAACTCTATTGATGATATAGCAAGCAGTAGAAACTGCTTCTACAAAAAAAATACTTAGCAATTCCACTTTCATTTAACATAGACCTAGTCATCTCTTGTAAAGTTCTATTCTTACGTTCCACTACTCCATTTTGTTGAGGAGTGTATGGAGCTGAGAAATTAAGAGATATACCATGTTCTTCACAAAAATTTAAAAAACTGGCATTTTGAAATTCTGTTATGTGATTAGTTCAAAGACTAATTATGGAAAATCCCTTTTCATTTTGTATTTTTTTTGCAAACTTTTGAAAAGAATCAAAGGTATCACTTTTGTGTCGCAAGAATATAACCCAAGTGTATCTTGAAAAATCATCAACAATAACAAGTCCATATTTGCTTCCACCCATGCTTAAGACTCTAGTAGGTCCAAAAAGATCAAGATGCAATAATTCAAGTGGTCTCTTAGTTGAGATTACAATTTTACTTTTATGAGAGACAGAAACCATTTTATTCTTTAAGCAAGTATCACATTTTACATCTTGTTTAATATTTATCTTAGGTAATCCTTTAATAATATCCTTTTTAGATAATTTTTCTAAATGATTAAAATTAACATGTCCTAGTCGTTTATGCCAAGCAAAAACATGATCATTCAAAGAAATTAAACAACAAGCATTATTGATTTCATCTGGTTTTATGAGATAGATATTTCTTTTCCTAATTCTTTAAATAATCTTTCATCATTTTCATTAAAAGCATAGCACTTGTCTTAATAAAAAATCATTCTATAACCTTTATCACATAACTGAGTAATACTAAGTAAATTATGTTTTAAACCTTGCACAAGATATACATTTTCAATGAGAAAAGTAGGCATACCAATCGTTCAAGTGACAATTATTTTACCTCTACTATCATCTCCAAAATTTACATACCCTTTTTCTTCTCCAGTTATGCTATTGAAGAATGAAGCATCTCCAGTCATATGTCTAGAACATCCACTATCCAAATACCATGTTCCTTTTATTTTAGCTTCATGTTCCTGTACAAATAAAAAGAATTAAGTCCTTTTAGGAACCCAAGCAAGTTTGGGCCCTTTAAAAGATAAGCTCATTTGATTTCTTCGATTTACTTGTTGACTACTAAGTTTATTTCTCTTATAATAGCAAAATTTCTCAATATGACCAAATTTATTACAGAAGAAACATGCATAAGAATTAACATTCCTATACCTGTCATTTACCTGTTTCTTGAAATTCTGGTTTGTATAACTTCTGTTATACCTTCTGATATTGCTTCTGTAGTACCCATTGTGTGGATACCTCTTGTCAGAATAACTTCTGTAAAAGTCTTTGGTATTTCCTCTTTTAACATTATTTTTATTCGAAATGTACTTTTTGCTTTTGAATTTATCACTTAAGACTTGTTTAGCCTTAACAAAAACTGTATTTTGATTCGATTTTGAACTCGAACCATGCTTATATCCTAATCCATGTTTTTCATTTGAAACTCTTTGTGAAGAAATTAACAAGGTCAATTTCTTGTCACTTTCATCAAATTTCTTAAAGGTAGTTTTCAACGAATTAGATAGATCATCAATCTTTACCTTCATGTTACTTGTTTCTACTTCAAGTAAATGATTTTCTATTCTTAATTTTTCAATACTCACATGCATGGATTCATTTTCTTGTTTAAGGATATCATTTTCATCCGCAAGTAACGTATTTGTTTGCTTTACTGCTTCCTTTTCATTCTTAAGAGCTTTTATTTCGCTTTCATACTTAGCTAATCTTGTATCAGCCCTTTTTAGTGCCTTTAATAGCTTACTCGTTTCTACTACCATGTCAATATCAGTTACATCTTCATCAGATTCAGAGTGTACCTCAGAACTAGCCATTAGACAAAGATTTTCCTCATCCTCTTCTTCTTCTTCTTCTTCTTCTGAATTTGTTTATGTGTCCTCTAAATCACTCCATGTTGCTAGCATTACACGACTTTTCTTTTTATAATTTTCCATTTTCTTGATCAGTGTTGGACATTCATATTTGATGTGTCCTGGCTTTTTGCATTCATAACATTGAATTTCCCTTTTCTCTTTCTTCTTTTCTTTCTCCTTGTAAGCTTTTCCTGCATCATTATGCTTATATTCAGTACTTCTCTTGAAAACATTAAATTTCTTACCTCTTTGCTTCTTGAGCAACCTGTTGAGTCTACGTGCTAGAAGACTGATCTCCTCTTCTTTCTCATCGTCACTATCATCCGTTTCAGTTTCATTTTGCTTTATTTCCTTGACTTTAAACGCAATTCCTTTGGTACCGTCTTCTCCTCTTTGCATGGTTTTTATGTGTGACTCATATGCCATGAGCTTTTCTCTCAATTGATAGAGAGTTAGCTTGTTTAGGTCTTGAGCTTCCTCTATAGCAGTTTTCTTTGCATCCCAAGATGGTGGCAATATCCTCAACATTTTCCTCATAAGATCTGGATCTGGAAGTTTCTTTCCAAGTGATGCAAGCTCATTTGTGATAGCTGTAAACCTGTTAAAAGCATCTTTGACATCTTCATTAGACTTAAACTTAAATAATTCATACTGTTGAATTAAAGCATTTATCTTGGTTTCCTTGATGGTATCAGTCCCTTCATATGTATCGGATAGGATATCCCAAATCTCCTTTGCACTTGCACACGATGATATCAAATAGAACTCTGACAAAGCAATAGTAGTCAGTAATAAATTTTTTTCTTTGTTGTTCTTCTCGATAATTTTCTTCTCCGAATCTGACAAGGTCGAATTTCCGTTCAAGGTGATCACATTGTCTCCAAGTGAAATGACCTACCATGAATCATAATCATTAGCTTTAATGTAAGTTTCCATAAGCATCTTCCAATATGAGAAGTTTGAGCCATCGAAGTAAGGAGCTCGATTAATTGCAACATTATTTTCAACCATTTTGGATTACTCAAAATAGATGATCCTGCTTTGATACCAATTGTTGGTCCCAATTAGATTAATCAAGAGGGGGGGGGGGGGGGGGGGGGGGGGGGGGGGGGGGGGTGAATTAATTAATTACTTAAAATTTCACTTCTTGCAAATCATTCAAAAACTCTTGACTAATAAAATCACGTGAATAACAATAATGAAGAACAATAATGTGCAGTAAATAAAATAAGTAGAGAAGAATAGAATGCTCAGATATTTATAAAGGTTTCACTTCGAGTGTCAGTCCTCTCTTCCAGCTCCATGCCGGGTCCGGTTGTCTATACCGGTTGTGTTTCACTATATTAAACAAAATTGAAGATGTACAATATAAGCCTCTTCAAGGCGAAGTCTCACTACTGAGTCTTTCTAGCTTCTTCACTAAGCTAATCACTCAAACTACAGTGATGAAACAACTATTAATTCCTTATACACGAAAGGAATTACAATGACAATGAGGAATATCAAATTTCCTCTATAAACTAGATAACACGTATATGTAAAAATTTTGCGCTTGAAGATGTACGAGCCTTTTCTTTTCCGTGTGTTTTTTTTTTTTTCAGAAGAACGTTCTCTCTCTTTTTTTTTTTTTTTGAATTGAACACTCCTTTTATGAAGAGAACATAACGGTTATTTTCCAAGTGACAATCTTGAATTTATTTTTGAAATTTTGTAATACAAAAATGATTTGAATCTGTTGGAGAGGATCTACATTCCATGATATTCTTGATGAGGATAAGCTTGGATAAATCAGTTTGACCGAGATCTTCTTTGGATATATCTCTTGGATCAAGTTTGTTGAAGATATCCCTCACATTGTGGAACCATATCTTGATATCCCATATATTGTAGAACCATATCTTCATGTAACAACCATATTTCTTATCCTTATCTTTGTAACTACTAGATCTCCCAAAATATAGCACGAATATCTATATTTAAATCTTGATAAAACTTGTAAATCTTATATGATCTCACTTTATCATAAAATGAAATCTTTGAATAAAATCTTGTAAAACTTTATGTAAATTAAAAAACCCATGATATAAAATCCAACTTTAGTAAAACACATCAAGTATATTACCCAAATATACTTGACACGTGGAGCTAGCCTTGAAATTTATTAAAAACTATCGATATAAAAATTAGAACGAAATCTAGAAAAATTCGTGACAGACATGAAAGGTTTTGAAAGTGCTTCTGAAGCAAACCTGTTAACTGTCCTCCGGTTATAAAGGTTCTGAAAGTGCTTTTGAAACAAACCTGTCAACTGTTCTTCTATTGTAAAGGTTTTGAAAGTGCTTCTGAAAGGTTAACATGATAACTACGGATACACTACACAACTTTTGAAACACCTTCTGTCAGAACACAAATAATCTATATAACACTTTTGAAGGTTCTGAACAAGCTTCTGTCTCCTTGTTCAATTTAGAAAAATTTACGTACTATCTTCTGAAACAACTTTTGACAAGCTCAAACATACGTTACAAATTATTCCTCTTTTGTTAACATCAAAACTAAATTAGAGAACTTAACAGTTTTGACAACTTGCTTGAAATTGTTTATGTTTGTTGCAATACTGAGAGATTGCACTCCTATCTCACTAAGCTTTTAGCTTACCCTCCTATAGATTTTGTCTTACAAGTCATGACTACCAAAATTTCGTTATAAAACGGTGAACCAAGGTAAGTACTTGTCGCATAACTAAGAGCAAGGTTCGTGGGAAGGAATGCGAGGACTAGATTACTATAGTTATTGCGAGACTTAATTCTATAATAGTTGTAAATTCCTATAAGTGATCCAATAGGATCTTGGGTTTACCTGTGGTTGTGTAATGGGACCCATTAGAGACCCTATGATAATATATTTATTGAATGCTTTCGTTGAGCAAGAAATGTTATTACTGTAATTAATAGCACGATGCTTTAGAAGAGACACTTTGCGGTTGCTTAACGGAGGATTAGGCAATTGTGGTGGGTTGTCACGTAGAGTACTTAAAGTGGGGCATGACAAGTCAGATGGATGATTATGTAAATTGTGGTGCTCAAATTGCATGAATTTATCCAGACCCTTTTTCTTGCCATAGATGAGATGTTGTTGAATTAAGTTTGTATAAATGTCATCCTGCACACAAGTGGAACCAAGCAGGTTAAATGTATTTAGGAAATAACTTGTATCATTACTCTTAGGGGGTTGTTGAATTTTGTCAAACGTCTTAAAAGTTCTTTGTTCATTCCCAACTTTTACAATTAGAATTTGATTTCCTATATCTATAACTACCTTAGAAGTAGCTAAGAAAGAGACCTAAAATTAGTGGTGCTTTGATGTCCTCATCTGTATTTAGGATTACAAGGTCCACTAGAAAAATGAATGTACTTACCATAACTAACATATCTTCAATAATGCCAATAGGATACTTAACAAATCTATTAGCTAATTGAATGCTTATGTGTGTTAGTTTAGGTTTCCCTAATCTTAACATTTTAAAGATATGATGTGGCATTAGATTTATACTTGTGCCTAGGTTAGCTAAAGTTTCATTTATTGATAAATTGCCAATAAGATAAGGTAGAGTTAAATTCCTTGGATCCTTCAATTTCTGTACCAATCTATTTTGCATCAGTGCCAAACATTCCTTATTCAATGTCGCAATTGATATTTCCACTAGTTTCCTCTTCTTCGAGAGTAGTTCCTTCAAGTACTTAGCATACTTAGGCATTTGTGATAAAGCATCGACAGAAGGTAAGTTAACATATAATTGTTTAAAAATGTCAAGGAACTTACTGAATTGTTCAATAGGGCGGTCCTTCTTTAAGCATTCAGGATAAGGTATGGGTGGTCTGTATTCCTTCACTTTTGGTGGTTCCTCACTCTCTTTCTCTTTATCCTCCTCTTCTTTCTTTTCAGATTCCCCATTAATTTTCTAATCAAGTTGAAATTCCCTTCCACTTCTAAGGGTTATTACTCTCACATGCTCTATGGGACTCATCTCGTCGTTTCCTAGCAGTGTCGCTTGTTGTCTTTCAACCATCATTTTTGTAAGTTAACCCACTTGATTTTCCAGGTTATCGATGGAAGCTTCTTGATTCCTTAGAGAAGTTTCAATGTTCTATAATCTAGTTTCCTTAGTTTAAATATATTTATTTAAAAGTTCTTCCAAACCTAATTTTTCTCTTGTGGAGGGGGTAGCTGGAATCATGGTAGAGGCAAATTCATCGTTTGTTGATTTTGATGCTGGTTACTCTGTGAAAAATTAAGATGATTTCTCCATCATAGATTGTAGGTGTTACTATAAGGGTTGTTTTGTAGCCTAGAGGGGTTTCCTAAATGTTTTGCCTATTCATACTAATGTTGAGTCCAAATTCCTTTTACATCAACCTCTCTCGAGTTACATTAGAGATTAACAGAAAGTGCATCTAACTTCTTGCTAATGGCAACAACCATATTGGTCACCACATCTAATTCATAGATACCTACTACTCCATTCCTCACCCTAGCAACATCCAATTGAGAGCTATTCATAGTCATTAGCTTAATCAATGATTAGACCTCTTTGGGCGTTTTAGTATTCAATGTTCCTTCAATAGTGACATTTATCATTTGCTTGGTTAATAGATTCAAACCATTGTAGAAAGTGCATCTAAAGTGGTAGGCCATGATGTAGGCATCTCCTCAATAACTCCTTATACCTCTCCTAAGTGTCATATAAGGTTTCGACTTCATACTGAGCATAGGATTATATGTCCTTCCTGAGTTTGGCGGTTTTAACAAGTGAAAAGTATTTTCTCAAAAAATTTTGAGCAATATCATCCTAAGTAGTGATAGACCCTCTTAGGAGTGAATTTAGCCACTGTTTTGCTCGACCTCTTAGCGAAAAGGGAAAGAGTTGAAATTTTATCGCATCATTTGAAGCTCCATTGATCCTAATAGTATCACAAATCTTTAAAAAGTTAGATATGTGAGAATTAGGGTCCTCGTCTTGCAATCCATCAAACTGGATGAACTACTACACCATTTATATGATATGAGGTTGAATCTGAAAATTATTAGCAACAACAGGTGGCAAAAAAAAAATACTTGAGTCAACTCCAACTGAAGAGGGTTTAGAGTAACTAGATATAGTCTATTGTTGGTTTTGGTTTCATCACCCATGATTTCCAACTTGTCCTCTTCCTCTTCAGCTTTAATTCTTAGAGAAGACCTTTGATTCAGTTCCTCCATTATTTGCCGAACTGTTTTCCGTAATCGCCTAGTTGTCCTTTCAATTTTCGGATAAAAAATTAGCACATCTGATATAGTATTTCTAGTTATACACTACTAAAATAAAAATCAAAAGAAACTAAAAACAAGAAATAGATAAAAAATGGTTAATTTAATAAAGTGATTAGTGTTCTTAATATCAAAATTCCCAACAATAGCGCTAAAAACTTGATGTGAGGCAAGTGTAATTATCAAATTTTGTAATATAATGTATTAAATAAGGATATCATTTCATAGGAATTACAAGTACTAATACTAAATTATACCCTATTATCTAACTGGTAAATTATAGAGTATTAAGCTAAAAACTATAATGAAATACTAACTAAAGAACTAAGACTTTATTGAAAGATAAAAGAACAAAGAAATTTAGAATTAACTTCAAGATGATGAAACTAATATCTAGACTTTGTTTCCCCTTGGAATTATTATGTGACATTAACAAAAAGTATTCAAATCCTTCTTAAATTTCATTGACCAAGGAAATTCCTAATTTAGTTTAATAACTTTCTCAAACTTATTAAACCATAATATTAAAATTACCTATTTGAATCTCTTCACAACAACATAATTCAAAAACTACATTAAAAAGACAATAAATTCCCATAACTAATTTAATTAAATCCAGAAGAATTATGTAACATATCTCTAAGATTGGTCAATTCTCTTCAAACATGCAAGATTTAATTATATATCAGATTTTTCAATCTTAATGTATAATATCAAATAGATAGAAAAATACCCTAGAAATATTAATCTAATCAAAACATTGTGAACACATGTATGAATCAAGAAAGATAAGAATTTATTGAATAATAAAATAGAAATCTCAGTCACATAATAAACCTAGGTTCCATAAGTCTAAATACTAAGGAAAATTAAGTGCTACTCATATTGGAAACCAAATTTTTCAATGATGTATAAACATGCATCATCAAGGAAATCAATTAGAACAAAGAAAACCCTAATTTCTTAAAGTATAGAAAAGTTGCCATCTTATCTATCACTAAAGCACTAGAACAACTTAAAAATAATGTCTTTTCCTCTCTTTTTTTTTTCTTTTTTGATGTTAAATCCTCTTTAATTTATATAGTGAGCATAAAAAACTCTATGTTTTATGCCAACATGTTGTCCAACATGGTCATGTTTTGAGTTATGTCCAATTCATCAATTAAAATCATGTAAAGCATGAAGTTCCACTAAACACAACCTAAACATGATTGTGTCTGTAGGTCGTTCCTAAATTTGTCCTCAGAAAAATATATGACCAATGAACATGGTCGTATCTAAAGGTTATGTCTAAATCTGTGAAGCTTCAAGTTCAACAGGTTCTGGACATGGTCATGCTTAAGTTGTATCTAGATTCAAAATTTCATAACTTCTTCAATTTAGCTCCAAATTAAGTAAAATTTGATTCCTTTTCTTCTTTCTTAATTCCACTATCCATCAAATCCCTCAAATCAAAATATTACTCAATTAAATTTAAATTCTTAAAAAAATGCCAAAATCAAGGGTAAAACATGTTAAATCTCACTTAATATATATATTTAATTGAGTACTTATCATAAACCCAAGTCATTTGGCTAAAATCATCAACAAGCACTACAAAATACTTGTTATTGTTGAGAGAAGGAGTGTGCATGGGTCCACAAACATCTCCATGAAGTAATTCAACTAGCCTTGAAGCTCTCATTCTACTACTCTTTTGAAAAGAGTCTTTATGTTGCTTTCTAAACACATAACTTTCACATATCACATCAACATCTTTTATCACAAACAAATCATCCACCAGATTTTGATCAAATAGTAAACTTAAATTTTTAAAATTGATGTATCCATACCTATGATGCCATAACCAGTTGTCACCCTTTAATGAGAATGTGAGTGCTTTCTTGTTATCATCAAAAGTAAGTGGAAACATGTTGTTTCTAGCCATGGGAACCTTAAATACATATTCTTTTTAGATTTATTAGAAAAGACAACACATGAAAAATCTTCAAAAAGCAATGTGTAGCCTTCTCTCAAGCATTATCGAATACTTAATAAGTTTGAGTCTAGGTCTGATACATAAAAAACATCTTGAATGCAACAACTGGTTCCACATGAATTCAACTTTACAATTTCTTTTCCTTATGTGTGACAAAGGGTTCCATTAGCCATTCTCACTATTGTGGTAATTGACTTGTCCAAACTAACAAAAGCATCTAGTTTTGAAGTCATATGACTACTACTGCCACTATTGATATACCACACATCTAAACTACGCACTTTAGCTTCATGAAAAGCAAGAAATAAACATTCAGATTCATCTTTACTTTTTTCTCCAACAAAATTTGCTTGTTTTCCATTTTTTCTTTCAATTGACAATATTTCTTTATATGGCCAGGTTTGTTACAATAATAGCACTTGAACTTATGATTTTGATTTTCACCTATTTTGTTAGAGGTATTTGAATTCTGATTTCTATCACCCGATCACCCACTTCCTCTGTTTCTTTTGCCCCCTCTCCTTCCTTAAGAAGAATGACCTCTACGACTATTGTTGTTGTTGTTACCATGCTCATCCACACCTTCATTCTCCTTGGAAATTTGCAACTTAGCCTAGAATGCCTTCTCAATATAACTCTCCTCATAGCTTCAATGCCTATCTTCATGAGATTGTAAAGAGCCCAATAATTTATCAATTGTTAAGATACTTAAGTCTTTCAATTCTTCTATGGTAGCAATAGTAGACTCATATTTCCACGGAAAACTTCACAATATTTTCTCAACAACTTTTTGGTTAGACACCTACTCACCAAGCTTCCTCATTTGATTCACTATTTCCATTAAATTGTTGAAATAGTCATGCATAGATTGTCCATCTTTCATGAAGGAGCTTTCAAACGTTTTACAAAGTGTTTAGAGCTTGACCGTAAGCTCTTTTGCTGTGCCTTGGTACCTATTTTTTAGTGCATCACATGCTTCCTTTGCTTTTGTTGCTATAGAAATTCAAGAAGAAAAAAATTGCATCTTCTATGGCTTGTTGAATAAAGAAAAGGGCTTTGTGATGCAGCACGGAAAGCGTAAATAACACAAGGCCAATTCTAGGATTGGTCTCACGAAAAAGTAAAGAATAATTCTGATTTATTCCTTGAAAAACCTCAGTTGCACACAATCGAGAAAACAGGGAAAACTATTCTCTAAAAGTGTATATCTCACAAAAGAATAAAAAAAACTAACCCTAAAATGACCTAGTAGCTATATATAGTCCTTAGGAAAATAATTAACAAGGAAATAAATATGTACACGTGGAAAGAAATATATGTATACACGTCCGTCATCTACCTTATACACGGTCGTGTATCAGACCGTATATGTTTCTGAGGAATCTTCCAGGCGCGTTATACGGCTGTTCCTTTGAACCGTGTATATGGCCGTGTAGGTTTCTGGGAACCATCCTGACACAACACACAGCCGTGCCTCCTGGCCGTGTACCAGACCGTGTATATTTCTGGGAGTCATCCTGACACAACACACGGCTGTGCTTCCTAGTCGTGTATGTTTCTGGGAGATACCAGACACTTTACACGGTCGTGCTTTGTAAAAGACAAGCCCAATCAGCTTGTATTAGCTACAATGCCCGCGTCATTCTCTCCCGCTAATAAAGAAATCGACCTTAAGTTCTCTTCAAGATATAATGGTGTGTCATCGGGGTGGAAAAAAGATAAATCCGCTACATTGAAAGTGCACGAGATGTTCATATCTTCAGGGAGCTTTACAATATACGCGTTGTCATTGATCTTGCGCACTACTTCATAGGGGTCATATTTCTTTGGTTAGAGTTTCCCATATTTGCCCACAGGGAAACGCTCTTTCCGAAGATAAACCATCACCTGATCGCCCACGTCAAACAGTTTCTTCCGCCTATGTTGATCAGTAGCCCCTTTATACCGGGTATTGGCTCTTCTGTCTGACTTTCGCTGTGGTGACTTGGCATTGTTCAGCCATATGCTTAGCAGCGATGTCACCCACCATACCCTTGGGTAACTTGATCAGGTCTAGCGCATGTTGTGGCATTTTGGTGTACACTACCGAGAACGGTGATCTTCCAATAGTTCTATAGACGGAACTATTGTAGGCGAACTCAGCTTAAGCCAACGCTTGATCCTACTGCCCTAGCTTCTCACGGTAAATGCTTCTAATGAGGTTCTCGAGGGTCTGATTAGTTACTTCTGTTTGACCATCGGTTTGAGGGTGAGCTGTACTGTTGTAATTCAAGAATGAGTCAAACATGTACCAAAGAGTCCTCCAAAAGTTCCTGAGGAACTTGCTATCTTTGTTGGAGGTAATGGACTTTGGAACACCATGTAGACACACCACCTCTTTAAAGAATAGTCATGCGATGGCCCGTGCATCAGTGGTCTTCTTGCAGGGAATAAAGTGCGCCATCTTGGAAAACCTGTCAACTACAACAAAAATAGAGTCAGCACCTCGTTGGGTATGAGGCAAACCAAGTACAAAGTCCATCAACAGGTCCTCCCAAATGTTCGCCGGCACGGGAAGAGGAGTATATATGCCAGTGTTCTAGGACTGTCCCTTCGACACTTAGCAGATATAACACCTTTCCACAATTCTATAAACATCTCTCCTTAACCGAGGCCAAAAGTACCTTTTGGCAACTGCAGCTAAGGTTTTGTCTCTGCCCATATGTCCTGCAAATCCACTACCGTGTAGGTCTCGAATAAGTTTCTCCAGTAAGGACGACTTAGGAATACACAGCTGATTCCCTTTCATCAAGTATCCGTTGTGAACATGGTAGTTGTCACAAGGCTCCCTATTGGTGCATTTACTCCATGTCTCTTTAAAGTCTCCATTCCCCTCATACAACTCCTTTAGCCTTTCAAACCCGACAATTTCCACACTCAGAGTGAGTAGTACATCGGCTCTTCTACTTAGGGCATCTGCCACTTTGTTTTGCACACCCGACTTGTGCATCAATCTGAAAGGAAATCTTTGTAAGAACTCAATCCACCTCGCATGCATGTCCTTACTTATCCGAGTCTGGCTGCTCAGGTGTTTTAAAGCCCCACAATCCGAGTACAAGATAAACTCCTTTCCAACCAAGTAATGTTCCCACACTTTTAGAGCTCTTACCAGAGCATAGAACTCCTTATCATATGTAGACCAACTCCTCTTAGCTTCACATAACTTCTCGCTGTAGAATGCTACTGGCCTTTTCTCCTGTGACAGCACCACACCAACCCCAACTCCACTAGCGTCACAATCCACCTCAAACAACCTATCAAAATCAGGTAGCACTAATACAGGGGTGCTACATAATCGTCTTTTCAGGTTTGCAAAACTCGCTTCAGCCTCTTCACCTCATCGAAACTTCCCTTTCTTCAAATATTTAGTTAAGGGAGCAGCGACTGTACTGAAGTGTTTAATAAACCTCCTGTATAAACTAGCTAAGCTCAGAAAACTTCTCAACTCAGTGATGGCTTTTGGGGTAGGCCACTCTCTGATCACTTTCACTTTCTCATCATCCACTATCACCCCCTCATTGTTGACTATGAACCTAAGGAACAATAGTCGCCTCGACAAAAATGTGCATTTCTTTAAATTTGCATACAGTTTATTCTCTTTCAACACAGACATAACACACCTCAAATGTTCAAGGTGTTCTTCCTTAGATTTACTAAACACCAAGATATCATCAAAATATACTACAATGAAGCGACCATTAAAGGGTTTCAGTACCTTGATCATCACACGCATGAAGGTGCTTGGTGCGTCACTGAGACCAAACAACATCACCAACCATTCATACAGCCCCTCTTTGGTTTTGAACGCCGTCTTCCATTCATCTCCAGGGCGGATTCGAATTTGATGGTATCCACTCCTCAGATCTATCTTGGAAAAGATAGTGGCTCTACTCAACCTGTCCAACATATCCTCTAAGCGTAGTATGGGAAATTTGTATCCTATTGTGATCTTATTGATAGCCCTGCTATCAACACACATCCTCTAGCTCCCATCTTTCTTAGGAGTTAATAACGCTGGGACCGCACACGAACTCAGCTGTCCCGAATAAACCCCTTGTCCAATAGCTCTTGGACCTTATCTTGAAGAATTTCGGTTTCCTTAGGCTCATCCTACAGTGTGGTAAATTTAGGAGACTTACTTCAGGCACCAAGTCTATTTGATGCTGAATATCCCTCAAAGGCGGTAGACCCTCAAGTAGGTCATTAGGAGCCACCTCCTTATACTCTTCCAGTAAACTCTTCACTGCTTTTTGTATTTCCACACTAACTTCATTTTCTCCAGCCGACACATCTTTTACTATTAAAGCATGAACCACTCGTGACTCCTTTAAATCTTCAACCAAGTCCTTCTCCTATTGGGTAACAGTTAAGAAAGAGTGACTTTCTGCTTTCTTCTCCTTCGAGCGTCCCTCCTTCTTCAGCGGCAAGAATGTATACCTCACACTCCCTTTCTCCAACCTGTACACATTCTCCTTTCCCGCGTGTTATGCGTTCACATCAAACTGCCATGACCTGCCAAATAAGACATGACAGGCATCTATATCCACAATGTCACAAAAGACCTCATCACGGTACTTCCCTATTGAGACTGGTACCCTACACCTTTCCTTCACCTCGATCTTCTTTGCAGCTTTGATCTATCCTATGGTGTATGGATTTGGGTGTTTTTCGATAGGTAGCTGCAACTGCTTCACAACTTCACTTTCAATGATATTTTCACAGCTTCCACTATCTACTATCAGTTTGAACACCTTCCCATCAATAGTACACCTCGTGCGAAACAACTGGTATCGTTGTGTGATCTCCTCCTGTTTCGGGGTTAGCATCATCCGCTTAATCACATAGGTCGGTTCTGCCACTTCTTCCTCCTCCTCATAGTAATCATCCTCTTCATCAAGTTCACAGCATACCTCCTCTTCATCCCCTCTATCAAGAATGTTAACACTTCTCCTAACAGGACATTCATTTGATTTATGACCAGGTTGATTACAACGGAAACACTTACCCAAGATCAGCTTGACATATGGGTTACTCTGTCTCTGGATTCCCCTAGGTTCGATCGGTCTCTTTCCCTCAATCTTTTCTTCTTTCTTGGTGCTTTCCTCACTAGGCTTGTGTGCAGCACCTTTGCTCTTCTCAAATCCCAACTTACTACTACTGCCTACAGCATCACTAACATACCCCTTTCTTCCACCTCCGTACCTACTACTCTGCTCCTACAACATCAATTCAGCTCAGAGGGCTAAGTTTTTCGCTTCAACTAAGTTTCTCACCATTGTGACCCCTATTTTATCCTTGATCTGGAGCTTCAGGCCTTCTATGTATCGTGCTACTTGCTAGCCTTCACTCTCTCTCAAGTCGTTTCGTTCGGCCAATCTCATGAACTTGGCAGTATATTTGTGCATAGACTGCTGCCCTGACGACACAGCTAATATTGTTGGAATAATATCTACTCATAGTCTGGAGGAAGGAAGTCGTGTTGCAACAACTGTTTCATGCGATACCACATCATCATCGGATGCCTACCTTCTCTCTGTCTCCTGCTCTGCAGCCTCTCCCACCATGCTGAGGCTCCACTCTTCAGTCTACATGCCACCAATATAACCTGGCGGTCTTCCGGAATTTCCATGTAGTCGAAAAACCGATCCACTTTGGCAATCCAATCCAGGAAACCTTCGATATTAAGGCTGCCGTCAAACCACGGGATGTCGACCTTCAGGTGGTAATCTCTCCCATCTCCTTGATCATAACCACCACGGTTTCTCCGGTAATCACTATCCCTCTGGTTGTTCCCATACTGAATTGGGCGATAGCCACCACCGTTACCACCGTGCCCTCGCTGTGGTCTACCTCCATATGGGCCCTCATATTCATCACTAGAGTCTTCATCACTAGAGTCTTCATCCTCTACCCGTCCCCACCTGTTCTCGACAATAGGTCGAACCATCTATCCATCGTAGACATCAGCTGTCCGCGGCGGATTCCTACCAACACCCCCAACCCTATTAGGATCTACTGCTATGGTGTCAAAACACTCGATCAGTTCATCAAGGCGCTGTTCCATACGTCCGACCTTCTGATGTATAGCGTCAAACTCCGCCCTCGGAACCCATTGATGGGCTCCTTGTGATCTCGCATCTTGAACATCGTCAAGAACACGACTGCCATCATCGCCTTGATGAGTTGACATCTCTGCAGGAAATTGCCTTGCTTTGATACCAACTGACATAGCGCAAAAAGCGTAAATAACACAAGGCCAATTTTAGGATTGGTCTCACGAACAAGCAAAGAATAATTCTGAGTTATTCCTTGAAAAACCTCAATTGCATACAATCGAGAAAATAGAGAAAACTATTCTCTAAAAGTGTATATCTCACAAAAGAATAAAAAAAACTAACCCTAAAATGACCTAGCAGCTATCTATAGTCCTTAGGGAAATAATTAACAAGGAAATAAATATGTACACGTGGAAATAAATATATGTATACACGTCCGTCATCTACCTTATATACGGTCGTGTATCAGACCGTGTATGTTTCTGAGGAATCTTCCAGGCGCGTTACACGGCCGTTCCTTTGAACCGTGTATATGGCCGTGTAGGTTTCTGGGAACCATCCTAACACAACACACGGCCGTGCCTCCTGGCCGTGTATTAGACCGCGTATATTTCTGGGAGTCATCCTGACACAACACGCGGCCGTGCTTCCTGGCTGTGTATGTTTCTGGGAGTTGCCAAACACTTTACACGGTCGTGCCTTGTAAAAGACACGCCCAATCAGCCTGTGTCAACTATGATGCCCGCATCACTTTGGTATCCCTCTTTCATATATCCTTTAAATTTTCACCTGCTACACCTTTTTCAGTGTAGCCTTTCTCTATTAACTCCCATAAATCTTGAGAGATGAAGAGAGTTTTCATCTTTGCACTCTAAGCATCATATTTATTGCCTTGAAAAATTGGAATTGCAAGTTGTGAGATGTTCATGCATTTGAAATGTTTGCCATCAAAGATACTTTTCATAGGTCTTAAAAGAAGCTTTGATACTAGATGTTAAAACAAGAGAAGGTTAAAAAAAAAAAAAACAGAGCAAATATTAAAGAAGAGAGCATTTAATGACATATAGTGCCCAGTTGATAAGCACTCACTTTATTCGACTGTAGACACTTTTAAATACAAATGAAATTGTAACTAAATAGTAGAAAACAAGGGAGCATAACCATGTTCTGAATATACTCCAAATATCGAGATTACATAATAACAAACTTAAAAGACTAGGACTCCTGCTAACTGACATTTGACTCAACATAAAATTATCAACAAAAAAATAGGATAAGAGTAACAACCATTAGATTTTTGTATTACTCTTTAATAGGTCTTGCATTTACATGTTGTGTTAATAATGAAGCTAGGCCTTCATGACTTTATGTTAACAGGTAACCTTCCATAACCTACAGTTTACATACATAAACATACACACAAGTGCAAGCGTGCAGAGAAAGAGAGAGTGTAGAAGTCCTCGGAGGTAGTTAAGTTCACCAATGATAGAAAGTTGTCAAAGGTGGTTAGTTTCGCCAGTGATGATCCAATATGCGATAGGTTTATTGATGATGGAATCAGTGCTATCTCCAAAGGTAGGGTCAATTGTGTGAAGGATGATGAATAAAGCTATTATATCTATAATATTAAAGGGAATGGGCAGTATTGGTGTCTTCTAAAAACATATACTAATGCTTTAAGTAATCAAAAGAAAATATGAAAATTACAATTAAAGAAGTCATTTGAGGAAGTTAAATGAGATTTGTGGTTTTAGAAAATTTGAGTATAGAGAGGAGAGATTATTTGGAGAGAAAAATCTATTGGGATGGTTTTATGGAAATGTGTATCTCCTATACCTTGATAAATGATCATTAGAGCTAGGAATATGAGGCGGGCAAAAAAAAATTTAGCCTGCATTGCATGCTTTGCATAGCCTACAGGTCAAGGCGAGCCAACTCGCTACAGGTGTGGCTTGGCCTACACAACCAAAAAAAAAAAACAAAAATGGAAATAGGAAAGGAAACAGCTATTTGTTACTATCATCAATGTCACTTTTTGACATTTATAATCTCAATTTTTTACTTTCTTCTATTCTCTCTTCTCTCATCTCTAATCTCTCTCATTTCATCTCACATTCTCACTCTATCCATTGGACCATCATGGCATCATTGTCAATTATCGATCATGATCATCATCATCGTCATCACTGTCAGCTATCAATTGTCACTGTTAGGTGTCACCATCGATCCATCGACCACCAGTCATCATCGTCACTATCACCGCTAATCATTGTCGTCGTTGTCCTCTCATCATCGTCGTTGTGCTCCAGTCGTGTGTGGTGAGTCACTGAGTTCAAAACTCCTTATACAGTTGCGTGTTTTTTTTTTTTTTTGGCCAAAGAGACAACCCACCGTTTTAAATTTCACATGGAGTTATTGTATTGACCATTTAGTTGTGTACTTTATCACATAGAAGTTAACTTAGGAACCTGAGTTGTTGCATAATACTAAAAAAAGAAATTACTTGATTAGATTTACCTTGGTTTGATTTTTATTTCTCTAGATTTTTTTTTCTAATTTGTGCTTAATCTTGAATAAATCTAATTAGTTTTGTTAAGTCCATTGTAATCTATACGTGATTTCAATTCAATCTCGATAAAAACTTTATAAAAAATAGACAAATAAGTCGGATTAAAATTTGCCCCATATCCTCTATTTTCTTTCTAGGTCAACACATGTTAGCTATTTTGTCAACAAGTCTTCAAACTATGATAATTAATTTCTTAGTTGAAACAGACTTGTTTTATTTCTATATCAATAAGTTTCCTTGGTTGTAATTTTATAAGATGAAAAAAAAAATCATTTTGTGTGAGTTAGTAAGCCAGCCTACGGGACGGGCCAAACTAGCTTCTTTGGCTTGCCTAATGTGCGGGTTGGCTCGCTTTGACCCACAGGTCGGTGTGAGATGAGACGGGCCAGTCTATTTGACGTGCATTCATTCCCCTAAAATCATAATAAAAGCCATAATTTTTCCAAACAAATGCATAAAAATTTGTTTATTTAATTTCTTTGCCATTTTTAACACATGTGAGTATAGTAGTATCTCTAATATTTTAATGAATGGAAAATTGCGCCTATTCTAACAAAAAAATTCAATCAATTTAATAAACTAGGTAAAGAACATCTCCAGTGAAGGAATGCTCGGCGGAATGTGATACTGCATATGGATTGCTTCGCCATAGCCACAGTAAATAAGAATTTAATATAGGGTAACTTTTCCCATTTTAACAGCTTACATTAGTGATTCCAATACAGCATGTTAAATTATTATTATTATATATCTATCATTAAGCACTCCATATCACTTCCATTTAATCCCTCTTCGATTTAGGATTTTTTTTTTTTTTCACGAAATGAGTCGTTGAATGACAATTTTATTTAGTCCTTACTACATTATTCCTCCAGGCAAGCAATCCACACCTACTAGTCAAACAATCAACCAAGTCACGTTATTTCTTCCTTCCAATCTTTCCCTTTCAGCCTTTAGGTATCCAACTAATAACGCTTCCTTCCTCCTTGTTCCCTCTTCCAATCCAACAAAAAAAAAAAACATAGAACAGTTCCATCACCAATACAACCTTAAATATTTCCATATAGAGTTAGTCCCGGTCTCTGGCAGCAGAAGTTCGATCAAGCGATTGCACCATCCTCATGCATCACCATCACCGTCCCCGTCTCCGTCTCCGTCTCCGAGACGACAATCATCTTCGACACAGTCGAAACAGATCAAAGCCCTAAAGAGATGCTTATCGGAGCCCAGGTTAGGAAACTTTGGTGTAGATCACGCTATGAGTGGTGCTAACAACGGAGTCTCTTTATCATCCTCTTCTTTGTTGGACACTTTGTTACAGCTCATGCTAGGAACACTAGAAAGAGTCATAAAGTGCCAACTAGATTTCAAGATTACATCATGTAACTGTATAACTAGAAATCAGTTTACATAAAAATGGAAATATAACAAACAAAGGAGCATTTAAATAAATGACTCAAAAGGGAAAAGGGTTTTTACCCCCCTTTCGGAAATCAGTTTTCAATCTGTAGAGCTTAGGGCTGCTCAAAAGTCCTACCTGCAAACATAACACATACACAAATACTAGTAAAGATTACCTTAACAAATTACAGAAGGAACAAAGTAAAGAGGAGAGTTGAGAGAGAGTATCTGTAACCCTAAGAGCGAAGAAGAAAGGACGATACGGAGAGTGAGTGAAACTTCTGAAATAAAACATTCACCGGGGTGAAGTAGTACGGGTTCAAAATGCAAAAGGGCCGAGTAGTGGGTTGGGCTTGGAGAGTAACAACAACCTAACATTTTGGTGCTCTCGTTATGGCTTCAACAAGATCACAGGAAGAATTTTCCAAGTTGCAATCTTTAGTATTTTCATTAGCAGAGACTATGAAGGGAATGCAATCACAGATGCAAGATTCTATTAAAGCCAATTTGGTTACTCAACAATCGATGAATGATTTGAATTCCGCTATCAATACTTCGATGCAACAATTTTTCAGAAAAAATTGATCATTTTCAGAATCAGAATGGACTGTCTCCTCAGGAGGCAACTCAAGTTCATTCGGATTCAAACCATTCATCACATTCTGCACTGAATCCCTTGTTGAGAGGCATCAAATTAGAGATTCCTAAATTTTCCAGACAAGATGTTTTGGCATGGATTTATCAAACTCAAAAGTTTTTTGACTTTCATAATGTACCGGAGGGACAAAGACTAGAAATTGCATCTTTTGCCTTAGAAGGAGAAGCCTTACAGTATTTGCAGTGGCTTGAGCAAAATAGCCAAGTGGGTTCATGGCAAGCTTTCTTGCAGGCTTTCAAGACTAGATTTAGACCATCAGAATATGAAGATACTCAGGGAGCCTTGGCGAAATTGATGCAAAAGAAAATGGTAACTGAATATAAAAAAGAATCTGAATCTTTGTCTAATCAAGTTGTAGGCATACCTCAATCTTTTTTGCTTTCTTGTTTCATTTCTGGCCTCAAATCTCACATTCGCAAAGAGGTTCAGATTTCTCGTCCTACATCATTACCTCATGCAATTTGGTTAGCAAAAATGCATGAATCCAAGTTTCAAGACCATTCTTTCAGACCTCCATATTCTATACCTATTTCTTCTCATCCTACTTCTTCTCCATTACAATTTTGTAAACCTCATCCTTCTACAGTCGACAATCCTAAAACCACATTACCTATCAAAAAACTTTCTAAAGAGGAAATGCAAATTAGATGAGAACAAGGCTTATGCTACAACTGTGATGAGAAATATTCCAGGAATCATAAATGCAAGGCAAAATTTCTCTTGTTAATACAAGATGAAGAAGAGGGATCGGTTACGGGTCCATGTGAAGAGCAGTTGGCAGAGGATTCGGGTTGTGGGCATGAAGGCGCACAGGATAACGGATTAATTAGCTATCATGCAATGTCCGGACATCTGGTGCCTCGTACTATTCGATTTTTGGAATGGTGAATGGCCATCAAGTGACAGTGTTAGTGGATTTCGGAAGTACGCACAATTTTGTGCAAACAAGAGTAGCCAAACATTTCGGACTGACAATATCTTCTACAGCTAATTTTGGTGTCATGATTGGCAATGGTAGTAAGCTATGTTGTGAGGGTCAATGTTCCGATGTTGTATTGGAAGTTCAAGGGCTGGTTTTCAAGGAATTGTTCTATGCGTTGCCAATCCAAGGTGCTGATTTTGTTCTGGGAGTGCAATGGTTGCAAACATTGGGACCCGTTACTATTGATTACACAAATTTGACTATGCAATTTGTGTATCAAGGAGCTACAGTAACATTGCAGGGAGTTAAAAATGGTGCCTTAGCTCAATTTCGCATCACCAGTTTCGAAAATTATTGAAAACTGATTCAGTTGCTTCATGTTTTCAATTGATGGCTCAGGAGGTTAGTTCTAATTCATGCATATCCACCAACAATAAAGATATTGATATTTTATTGGGCAAATATGCATTTGTTTTTCAAGCACCTTCATCATTGCCACCTTTGCGATCTGTTCAACATAGAATCCATCTTATTTCTGATAGTAAACCAGTGAATGTTAAGCCCTATAGATATCCACATTTTCAAAAAAGTGAAATTGAAAAGCAGGTGAAAGAAATGATGGAGTCAAGCATCATTCAACATAGCACTAGCCCATTCTCTTCACCTGTACTTTTAGTAAAAAAGAAAGATGGTACTTGGCGATTCTGTGTAGATTATAAGGCTCTTAATCAAGTTACTATCAAAGATGAGTTTCCCATTCCCACTATTGATGAACTTTTAGACGAATTATTTAGTGCTGCATGTTTTTCGAAACTGGATTTGCGATCAGGATACCATCAAATTCGAATTAAGCTGACAGATGTGGAAAAAATAGCTTTTAAAACTCATGAAGGACATTATGAGTTCTTAGTAATGCCCTTTGGCTTAAGCAATGCACCAGCCACTTTCCAGGCTATTATGAACAGGATTTTCCAACCATTTTTACGACATTTTGTGGTGGTTTTCTTTGATGACATATTGGTCTATAGTAAGGATGTTACTGCACATTTATGGCACTTGGAATTAATATTACAAGTGTTACAGCAACATCAGTTTTATGTCAAGGCTTCTAAATGTATTTTTGCAGCATCTACTATTGACTATTTGGGTCATATAGTATCAGCTGCTGGAGTAAGTCCTGATCCTTCTAAGGTTCAGGGTGTTCAACAGTGGCCTGTGCCTATCACTCAAAAACAGCTGAGAGCGTTTTTGGGATTGGCTGGATATTATCGGAGATTTGTCAAGAATTACGCTGCCATTGCATCACCTCTAATGGACTTGTTATAGAGGGACGAGTTTCATTGGAATGCTCAGGCTCAACAGGCCTTTGAAACTCTCAAAGTGGCCCTATTACAAGCCCCTATTTTGAGATTACCGGATTTTTCAAAGACCTTTGTCATTGAAACTGATGCGTTTGGATTGGCTGTGGGAGCAGTACTCTTACAAGACACACATCCTATTTCGTATTTTAGCAAAAAGATCCCTTTACATCTGCGCAAAGCTTCTGCCTATGTAAGGGAGCTTTATGCTATAATGGCAGCGGTACGCAAGTGGAGACAGTATGTGTTAGGCTCACATTTTTTTATTCAGACTGATCATAGAAGCCTTAAAGAGATTCTAACACAAGTGATCCAAACACTTGAGCAGCAGCACTATCTTTCTAAGTTGATAGGATATGATTACACTATCACTTATAAATCGGGTCAAGAGAATCAATTAGCTGATGCTTTGTCTAGACAGTTCACAGAGGAGGGAAAATTTTGTGGATGGTCTTCCCTACATTTCTCTTTCATAGAGACACTAAAGAAAGAGTATTAGACCATTCCTGCTTTTGTGCAAATAATTTCTGACCTTGCACATGGCCACACAGTTAAATATCCTATAGTTTGGAAAAATAATTTGTTATACTATCATAACAGATTGTTTTTGGTGCCACAATCTTTTGTGATTCCAACCTTACTACAGGAATATCATGTGACTCCTAGTGTTGGTCATTTTGGATTTTTGAAGACTTACAAGCGGATTGTTGGAGAATTTTTTTGGGACAGTATGAGGAAACAAGTTTATGACTTTGTTAGGAGTTGTATGGTTTGCCAACAAGTGAAATATCCTACTCAAACACCTGCTGGATTGTTAGCTCCGCTTCCTATACCAGACTAAATTTGGGAAGACATTAGTATGGATTTTATTACATGTCTTCCTAAATCTGAGGGCTTATCTGTTATTTTTGTAGTTGTTGACCGGCTGTCTAAATATTGTCATTTGGGTGCTCTGAGATCTGGATTTACAGCAACTACAGTAGCAGCCTTATTCTTGCATATGGTCATTCGTTTACATGGTATTCCGAGGACCATTGTGTCAGACAGAGACCCAATATTCATGAGCCATTTTTGGAAAGAACTTTTCCGATTGAGTGGGACTACTTTGGCAATGAGTAGTGCTTATCACCCTCAAATGGACGGGCAAACTGAAGTGCTCAACAGAACTATTCAACAATACTTGAGGTGCTTTGTGATGGATACACCTACCACTTGGGTAAAGTTTCTACCTTGGGCTGAATTTGCATATAATATTTCGTTTCATGATGGGGCGGGTATGACACCATTCGAAGTGGTTTATGGTAGAAAACCACCAGCTGTGCCAGATACATTAGGGGCAATTCCAACATACAAGCTGTGGATCAGGACTTAATTGCTAGAGATGAGGTGCTTAAGCTGCTTAAGACAAATTTACAGCAAGCTCAGAGTCATATGAAGCAATTAGCTGATAAGCATCGAAGGGATGTCACATTAGAATCAGGAGACATGGTATTTGTCAAGCTCCGACCTTATAGACAACTTTCTTTAACGCAAGGACAACATAAATTGTCTAAGCGATATTATGGTCCTTATAAGGTGCTGAGGAAAATCGGTTTTTCAACCTATGAAGTGGAGCTTCCACCAGACTCAAGGATCCACAATGTTTTTCATGTATCGTGTCTTAAAAAAGCTTATGGAGTAGATTTTCCGTCTTTGGATTTACCTACGGGGTCTGTCAACAATCAACCTATGTTGACTCCATTGGCTATTGTGGACACTAGAGTTATTCGAAGACAGGGTCAGGATTGTCACCAACTCTTAGTTCAGTGGTCGGGATTACCACTGGAAGACACAACATGGGAGGATTTCGACTCTTTTGTAACAACCTATCCGGATTACAACCTTGAGGACAAGGTTGTTTTTCCAGAACGGGAGCAAAATGTTACAGCTCATGCTAAGAACACTAGAAAGAGTCACAAAGTGCCAACTAGATTTCAAGATTACATCATGTAACTGTATAACTAGAAATCAGTTTACATAACAAGATGGAATGTAACAAACAAAGGAGCATATAAATAAATGGCTCAAAAGGGAAAAGGGTTTTTACCCCCCTTTCGGAAATCAGTTTTCAATCTGTGGAGCTTAGGGCTGCTCGAAAGTCCCACCTGCAAACATAACACATACATAAATACTAGTAAAGATTACCTTAACAAATTACAGAAGGAACAAAGTAAAGAGGAGAGTTGAGAGAGAGTATCTGTAACCCTAAGAGCGAAGAAGAAAGGACGATACAGAGAGTGAGTGAAACTTCTGGAATAAAACATTCATCGGGGTGAAGTAGTACGGGTTCAAAACGCAAAAGGGTTGAGTAGTGGGCTGGGCTTGGAGAGTAACAACAACCCAACACACTTCCACACAAAATTACAAGGTTAGAGGACCCTTCTTTTATTTTTTTGGCATCATTTTAGATTTAGTTTGAGATAATTAGTTTATTATTTTCTTGATGAATTGTTAAAGTCAGTCTAAATTTTCCTAATCGTACGATTTCGATTAATAACTTGACTACAAGGTAAGTCAGCATTAATTATCTCAATTTTTTTATGTAGCTTATAAGAAAAAATATTAAAATCCAATATAAATTTTGGGTAATTTTTTATCCTTCCTAATTTGCTGGCCATGGACAAGTTTGACTCTTACATGCACATTACCCTTTGATTAGAAGAGGAAGGAAAGCACAAATATTAAAATACATATTCATCTACAGCACGTTAAAATTCTTATTAATGTTCGTTGTCTTAAATAGAATTGATAATTATATTGTTTATTTCATTAAGTGGTTTGTATTATAAAATACAAGTATAGTACTATAAAGTTTACTTTCTATTTGATTTCTCTTTTGTTATCATTCCAATCACATACCATTGTATAAGATAAGTATAATCTTTCTAAAGATATGTTACATTGAACCTGTAATGTTGAAAATTTTAAAATTACACAAATATCTCAATATTTTTAATTGTACATTTTCACCCGAATGACATAATATAGCATCTTCTAAAGAGCTCTAAACTACACATAAACCACTAGATGAGTTTCATAAATGCATGCACACTCCTAATGATTTTCATAAATGATATATCAAATGCCCATGATGTAACTGTACAATTAAAAAAAAGCTCTAGAAGTTACAAGGAATGATAGATATAATCTACTGTTGTTTTAAAATATAAGTATGTAAATTGGGTAACATTGGCAACTATTTTGCTGGAAGTCATTTTCATGTCTACCTAATTTAATGGTCCACAAATCCGGTTACGTCTGGTTATGTATTAGATTCCATGTTTGAATTGAATTCAGAGATACAAGAAAGATGCGAAAGTGGTGCTGAGTGTGATAGTTGAAGGGAGTCCAGGTCCCGTAAGGACCATGGTGAAACTGGGCTCCACAGTAGAACAGACCATTAAGCTTGTGGTGGGTAAGTACACTCAAGAAGGAAGAATTCCTAGACTGGATCCCGATGCAGCCACTCTTTTTGAGTTGCACCATTCCTACTTTAGCCTTCAATGTAGGTTATGATTTCTAAGTCACATATACTTTTTTTTCCCCCAATAAATACTCATTTAAACATCAGCGTCTATTAAATTATTTTGACATGTACTTTATTTATACATACGTTATAAAGTTTTTTCGTTCCATGATTTTGAGTGTAGTGTAACTTGTATGAACAATCTGATCACATGACAACTTGGGATGTTAGTGGGTGGGCATTGCACCCGATCAGACCAAACACGATCAGGATATGATAGGATATGGGTTGATGTGCATTGCCCAGGGTTCAGGCTTTATTTTCAATTCCATGAGGGCTTGAGTCCGTAATCTCCATAAAGGCCCAATATCCAACAAATCCCAACACGATTTATCCTTAAAATAAGCCTATAAATACTAACAACAAGTTAAAATTGTCAGTTCTTTCCTTTAATTTTCTTGCACAAAAAATCTGAGTCCTAACATGTTTTCATTAAATGTTTCTTATATTATTCATCAGCTTTAGTTCTATATCGGGTGTCCCATGAGTAACCTAATATGTTCAAAATGAATATTTGGATTTATCCTTTATTATTATCGAGTGAGTTCAAACTAGCGCTGGAAATTTTCCACAAAACTTGCAAATCCCATATTATCTATAAGTTTATATTAAAAAAATTATAATATAATTAATAAAAAAATCAAATTTATTTAAGTTGATTTTCTAAGCATGTTTGGGTTTGGATGTCATCTAAACCCATTTACAAACTCATCAACCTATTTAAAAAGAGGATTGTTCACATTTTTTCTAAGTTCTTAGCCTAAATTTTGACCCAAATCTAATAGAGATTTTATATAATTAATACTTTGGTGTTTTACTCTATTGTTCACATTTTTTCTAAGTTCTTAGCCTAAATTTTGACCCAAATCTAATAGAGATTTTATATAATTAATACTTTGGTGTTTTACTCTGTATCTCTATTTTAGTTTTATGATTTGAAAAATTATGGTTTTAAATAGAATTTTAAGGATTTTAATAATTATACTTATAATAGGGAATTTTCTTAATCTATAGAGTTACATAATCATGACCTATAATGATTGATTTCTATATATTATGTTCATTTATGATCTCCTCTTTGATATAATATATGAATTTTATTTTGAGATGTCGTATATCTTTAATATCCATATCTATAAACATTTCTTGATTATTTATAATACTAGAATGAGGTAGTTAATTGCAAAAATTAGCAAAATTTAAGTAGTTAATTGTAAAAATAAATAAAAATTGAGTAATTAATTGCAAAAAAAATAGACAAAATTCAAGTAGAAAATTCTAATGACCAAAAATTAATAAATACTATTTTGAAAAAAAATAATTTGTTGATAATTTTAGAAAAGAATGGTGAAAACATTTAACTACTACTTTTTAGGACTTTCTAAGATCCCGGTCATTATTTTAACGGGTTTGATTCAACTTTTAATCTCACCATTCAATTATGTATATTAAATCTCTACTATTGATTATTATTAAATTTTTGCCATTAATACTTAAATTAATAATGAGATTAAATATTGGATTGGTCCCTTAAAAAACATGGGTAAAACTATAGAAAATTTCCTACTTTTTTAATTGAAATGAAATTAAATGGTTTGCTTTCCTTTCTTTTTTATTCCTCAATGGCTAAAAGTTTTTACTTGAAACACTGATGAGGTATTTAATGAAAAAGTAGAACAAAAAGACACTAAAATGAAAAGAAAAGTAATGTTGAAGCGGTACATTAGAAAGAAAAAAAAAAACCAAAAAGGTATGAAAAAATATTTTAGAATCCACACTTTTTAAAAAGTACCTCTTGAGAAATCAACATTAGTTGTTTCACTTTCCTTCTCCTCTAACCCCCCACCCCAAAAGAGGTACCATGATAAAAAAATTTGCAAAGCGATACATTCTAGAAAAGATAATATAAATGTGTTGTTTCAAATTATGTTTTGATTTAAACCAAAAATTAGAGTGCATCATTCACAAATCATAAACAAAAAAAATATAAGTAAAATTAAAAAGAATTGATCATTGGACCAACAATATATGTATATATATATAAATAGTTTGTTGAAGGGGTTAATTTGGATTATTTACATATTATGCTAGAATTCTCTTTCCTTATTACCTAAGTTGTATTGAAATCTCCTCCAATACAACTTAGTGTAAGTCAAAGTGGAGATTCTAAACTTTGAGGAGGCTACCAGCTTTAGGGGTTAAAATGGCCAGCCTTGAGAGTTTGAAGGTTGTTGGTGTTGGCCATGAAGGTCGCCGGCATTGGCAATGAAGGTCGCCGGCATTGGAAATGAAGACCACCGACCTTTGGCTGGCGTTGAATTAAAGTTGCCGGCCTTGAATGGCAATGGAGCCAGCTTTCTTTTATTGCGTTTGTAACTTGTTCTTTTCCGTAGGGTTTTATGTGTAAGGCTATATATATATTCCTTTGGCTACCTTTGAGAGGGATAATCACAAAAGCTATTGCTTATCCTTTGTGTTCTTGCATAAAATACATGTTTTAGGAACATTCAAGAGAGATTGATCAACTTTCTTGTAGAGTGTTCTACTATTAAAGCAAGTCCTTTGTTCTAATTTCTTTGATCATCATATAAGAGAAACTTAAGTCTAATCCATCTTAAGGATAGAAACTAAATTGACTATGAGGGTTTTTGTGTTATTGCTATAAGAGTTCATAATAATCAAAAGGGTTCTCAAGTGTATTCATGAAGGTTCCGTACTAGGGGGTGAGCCTAAGCTCAGTACATGAGTACCACACCCACATGTGCATAATACACCACATTAATAACACATGCATATATGCAATGTTAGTCCACAATACAATCATACATCAACTTACACATCAATTATAATCAATTTCACAGGACGGGAGTACTCATAACTCTGATACATACAATATTGTCCTAATGGGAATTGCCACTATGGGCCTCATCTAACCTTAATCTACTTTAGATCATTTTGATACATGGCTCCTTTAGGGACAACACGACATACCAATCATTGAGGTAATCCCTAAGGATCTACCACTATAGGCCCTTAAGGGATGTCTTGAGTAAGGTTCCTATTCTATCAATACAAACTAAATAACATGAGGATCTTTGTGTATTAATTGAATCCATGTTATTAATTTGTTTTAGGCTTGCATACATCTAGAGGTGTGAGAGTACTTTATTTTCCCAGGGTGTTAGCCATGGAATTTTTTCTTTTGGCATATTATTACTATTTAGAGTCTAAATAGTAATTTTAAATGATTTTGAGTAGTCAAGGATGTATACTGAGTGATTTGCGGTGTTACTTTTCCAAAACTCTAACAAAACTATGAAAATCTTGAACCTAAGGTCAAATGAGGGGTAAATAAAATAAAATATCCTTAGACTTCATGTGGATTCTAGATAACTACAAGTGATATTGCATACATTTGTCTTTACGTTTTATTAATATTGAAAAGCTTGATTGCATTATGTGATTGGTGGTTTTGACATGGACCAACCAGCATGTGAACGATAAACCATTTCTGCATTATGGTTTTCATCTCTTAAACCCTAATTATGTTTTTGGGTCTTAAATGCATAATTATAGCATAAGATTCATAACAAGAACAATCTAGGCATCTAATTATATTATAATAAGACAACAAGAATGAATTAGCAAATTAGATTTCATCAATCTCTCATACTAAAGAATTTAGCATATGATTGAATTAAATAAATATACATATAAATTGAAATAATTCATTAAAGAATTTGTTAAACAATTAATATTTCTAATTATAGTGTGTATGGAATCACCATAAGAATTTTGACATTTTGTGTTGTTTGTAGATTTTGCAAACATTACTAATTCCTATATAATTGAGTAACTTTTATTAAATATTATAGAAAATATATTATAAGTGACGTTTATATTTAAAGTGAAAAAGATGTAAAGTTGTAATTTAATTTGTAATGTTTCTTATAAAGAAGCATCATAAGAAAATAAGCTCTTAAAATTTTACCTATCCTCTAAAAAATTATCCATATCAATTTTTTTTTTCAAAACCTTAATTATAATTTTTTTTAATTGTGAGATTAAGCATTTGATATGATAAAATTTAAAAATATATTTTTTACTTGATCTTTTTCCATGACAAAAATGTTCTTCAAAAAAAAAAAATACTTTGATGAAAAATTAAATTCTTGATTAAAAAAAATAAAAATTTATCCTATACACTTTCATTCCCCATCTACTCCTTTTCCCAACTCCCCTCTCTTTTCCTTCCCATCATTCCTCTCCCTCATCTTGATCTCCTCTCCTTTCCCTATCTTAAACCCTAATTTTTCCATTTCCTCTAAGTTATGGTCTTCATCTTCCCTAATCTACTCTTTTTCCCAAAATATGCAACAATCACATCTAGAGTCGTACACTAGCAATCAAAGCACTTTACCTCGATTACTATTGGCTAACTATAAAGGAAGATGTGAAGGAAGTAATCTAGTGATGCTCACTATGCTAAAAACATGCATCAATCAACTGACTACTGAGCACCAACCTTCTACCCATGATAAGTCCCTAGCCCTTTGCACAATGGGGAATCAATATATTATGTCATTTCCTTAAGGCCATTGAATAACGCTAGTACGTTATCGTTTCTATAGATTATTGCATTAAATGGGTAGAGGCCAAGATTGAGCACATATCATCAAGAAGAGCATGTGAAGCTTTGTTTAGAGAACCATCATGTGTAGATTTGAAGTCCTTTATGCTCTTATCGCTGACAATGGAATTCGGTTCAACAATGATAAATTTAGGAAGTTCTTTAAAAAATGAGGCATGAGGATCCACTATTCCTCAATCCCATATTTGCAATCTAATGGCTAGACCAAGACCATAAACAAGACGATCTTCAATAGCCTTAAGAAAAGGGTATCTAATGTGAAGGGCATCATTGTAAAGGGCAAATGGGATGATGAGCTTCTCTATATCTTGTGTGGTTATCAGACAACTTTTAGGACCTTGACTAAAAAAACCCCTTTCAACTTGGCCTTTGAAACCAAAGTTATATTACTTGTGAAACTCAAGGTCCCCATTACAAGTACACAAACTTCAAATATGGAAGCTAATGAAATAGGCCTCTAAGAAAATTCAAGACCTCACAAGTACCCATGTAGTTAGCTATCAGTAGAGGGTAACCCGATATTATGATAAAAAGGTGAAACATAGAGCATTTCACCTTCGAGATCCTATTATGTAAAATACCAACTCTAGAGAAAGATAAGGAAAGCTAGCTCTAAATTGGGAATACCCTGTCTAAGTTAATAGCATCGTGGGGGCATGAAGCCTACCTCGAGTTCCTATAGTTGGTGGTCCATAACCACGATCGAGATGGTAATTTGTCTTAGAATTTGCATTCATATATTGATCAACAATCTCTAAAGTAGACTTTGATGCGTCTGAGCTTTGTGAATCTTTAAACAATTGAACCATTTTAGCCTATATTATTAATAATAAGGACAAATGTTAAAAACATTCCACCTCATAGTATATTCTAACTATGTAATGTAAAAAATGTATTCTTTATACTAACATAATCATCTGTAGCTTGTTGAGAGACCCAACCACCAGTACCATTCGATCTGAAGACTTCTATGTTTTACCCATAAAAATTCAAAAACAATATTAATTAATGACAACTTTCAATCATTAGTGAACTTAACTACCTCCGAGAACTTCTACACTCTCTTTCTCTACACGCTTGCACTTGTGTGTATGTTTATGTGTGTAAATCGTAGGTTATGGAAGGTCACTTGTTAACATAAAGTCATGAAGGCTTAGTTTCATTATTAACACGGCATGTAAATGCAAGTCCTATTAAAGAGTAATACAAAAATCTACTGGTTTGTTACTCCTATCCTATTTTTTTGCTGATAATTTTGTGTTGAGTCAAATGTCAGTTAGCAAGAGTCCTAGTCTTTTAAGTTTGTTATTATGTTATCTCGATATTAGGAGTATTTTCAGAACATGGTTATTCTCCCTTGTTTTCTACTATTTAGTTACAATTTCTTTTGTATTTAAAAGTGTCTATAGCTGAATAAAGTGAGTGCTTATCAATCAGGCACTATATGTCATTAAATGCTCTCTTCTTTAATATTTTCTTTGTTTTTTTTTCTTTAACCTTCTCTTGTTTTAACATCTAGTATCGAAGCTTCTTTTGAGACCTATGAAAAGTATCTTTGATGGCAAACATTTCAAATGCATGAACAAAAAAAAGAAAGCTTTGTCTTCATATTTTTTATCATTTTCACTTTTTATTGAACTTTTGTTTCAAAAATTTTATTTATATTAAAAAAATTTACTTATTTATTTTGATTTTTTATATTTTATTTCTAAGATCTTAACCAATACTAAATATTTTTTATTCTTTTTTTTTAGACTTTTAGATTTTTATGTTTTTCATTCTTGACCTAGAGATTCTTATTTTATTAATGATTTTATTTACTTTTTACATATTAAGATTTTATCTAATTTTTATATATCTTTTCTTAAAGATCTTATTTAATTAATTTATATTTTTGGATTTTATTTAATTTTTATTATATATTTATTACTAAAGACTTTATTTAATTAATTTTTTTAGATTTTTATTTTTCGCCATTGGGTAATGATATACACCACGACAATTCAATCGGTACTTTATTATTTTCAATTTTTAAAATATAGACAAGTTTTAAAAAATTAATAATAAATAAAATAAAATAGAATAAAAATATAAAAAATTCACCAATCGAATTGCTAAAATGGAGACGA
This sequence comes from Laguncularia racemosa, assembly GCA_037954665.1. Lineage (NCBI taxonomy): Eukaryota > Viridiplantae > Streptophyta > Magnoliopsida > Myrtales > Combretaceae > Laguncularia > Laguncularia racemosa. Next base: position 3,224,896 of record JBBMOL010000030.1, on the reverse strand, counting down.
GTCGAGTAGTAAGCGGGTATGGTTTTTACGGATGCGGGTTAAATCGGGTCGGGTCAAGACACGTCAGTTTGTGAATCAAGTCATGTGCACAGCAACTAGTGGTCTTCGTTTGAGGCACTCCGATCATCATTGAAGGCAGATGAAGGGTGTTTTCTTAGGTTTTCAAGGGTGTAGATTCGATTGGCGGCATCGGTTTTAACTGAAAACTAGCTTAGAGGGATGTTCAAGAGGTAATGGTTGTGGTGGTTTCTCAATCTCATTGACCCAAGCAAAATTGGACCAAAAGGTGAGGCTTTTCCTCTTCCACGTGACCTAAGGAATCTATAGGTGCCTAAATTGTGGTTTAAGGTAGTGTATGGGTGAAGCTATCCTAGAGAGAAGGTGGCGGCTAGTGGTATGGGTATTCTTAGAGCAAGAAAGGGATTGTGAGAGCTTGTGGGTATTTGGAGTTCAAGTCTCTACTAAAACAAGTATTGAGGAGAAGGCTTGGTCACTAACTGAAAGGTAAAGGTAAAGTGGTTCACTCGATACAAGCTTTGAAAGTACATGTGAGGAGGCTAGAAACATCTTGAGATTGTTAAAAGTGCCTTACCACTAGTCAGTCCACTGGAAGTTAGATGAATTCTTCAAAATTTTGAAGAACTCGGAACACTTGTTTACGGCTTTGGATAAGAACTTGTTAAGGGTAGTAATTCATTCTATTAGCCTCTAGACTTCTTTGACATTTTTAGGTGGCTATATGCTAAGGATGGCATAAATCTTCTTTAGTTTGGCCTTAGTGCCTTGCTTGGTAACCACGTACTTGAGGAACTTACCAAATCCGACCTCAAAGATGCACTTCTACTGGTTAAGCTTCATGTTGTATTTATATAGTATGTCGAAGGTTTCTTGCAAGTCTTGGAGGTGGTTAGTGGGTTCGACACTTTTCACAATCATGTTATTTACGTAAAATTTAACGTTTTGTACAATCTGGTCCTTAAACATCATAGTCATCGATCCCTAATATGTTGCTTTAATGTTCTTTAGGCTAAAGGGCATAATTATGCATCTTGATTTAGTTGTAGCTTAAAAAGGCATCTATGAAATTAAGAAGGGCATGGCTTGAGGTGGAGTTAACTAAATGGTTAATGCAAGAGAGTGGAAAAAAATCCTTTGGGTAAGCTTTATTAAGGTTTGTCAATGCACATATGCCACTTCCCAATAGGTTTTTTTTTTTTTTTTTAACCAACACATAATTGGCTAGCCTAGTTAGGTAAAACTCTTCATCTATAAAATTGGTTTTAAGAAACTTCTAGACTTTTATCTTAATGGTTGCTTGTCACTTAGGGGTGAAGTGCTACTTATAATGTTTCATGATCTTTGCATTGAGGTCGATATTAAGTTGGTGGGTGATGACTTTAGGGGAGAAGCTTAGCTTATTTGATGGAGAGTAGGCAAATATATCATCATTATGTCGAAGGAAATCGAAGAGTTGGTTTTTAGGTGGTCAAGGAGGGATTTTCCAACTAAGGTAACCTTGTCTTTAGAATTTCTTAGTTGTAGCAGTTCAATTTCTTCTACCAAAGCACCTTAAGAATTAGGCTTCTCTTAGGGTCTTATTTCAATGATGTTGATCGTGTTTCCCCACTACAATACATGTAACTAGTATAATTGTGCAAGTTGTTGGTCGCCTCAATAAATGCCTAACCCTATGGGGGTTAAGAACTTTTCTTTAAAGTATGATATGCTAATGATTATCTTTACTACATTAATTGTGGGTCATCCGAGAATGACGTTGTGTAAGAACCAATAGTCAACAAATAGGAAGGCAATTGAGTTGTAATATGATCTCTAAATTATACAATGTATAATTTTTAACCACCCTTGAAGGTTAATATTATATATAATATTATTTATAATCATGTGAAAATATGTTAAAAGGATATCACATACGATATTTACATCAATGATTTATGAGACCAATGACTTAAAGTCTTTACTTATTTAGTTTTTCTAAAGTTTTTATCTTATTTAATTTTTTTAAAGTTTCATCTTGTACTTAATTTTATAAATTTTTATTTTATTATGGTTATTTTTCCTAATCTAAAGTTTTTGTTTTATTATAGTTGCCCCGAAGGTAGCTAGGATCAAACCATCTATAGTTTGCTTTTTCTTTTATAAAAGTTTAGTTTGTTGATTAATTTTATTTAATAAAAAGCGATAGGTTTACGTCATTTAATCATATTGATTTTTTATTAAGAATATAGCTAGATGGCCTAGATTATTAAATGATTGTTTTTGAAAAAATTTAAGATAACCTAAGTTTGGGAAAAACATCATATTAAATTTTTTAGAAAAAATTCTAAGTGATAAAACCCTAAAAGACTAAGTTTCAATAAAAAGTTTTTCCATTTTTATTATATTTTTTTGTCTTTTATTCTTTATTTCTATTCTATTCTATCTAAAAAATTAATCAAAAACTTTATACAAAAAAAGAAAGCTTTGTCTTCATATTTTTTATCATTTTCAATTTTTATTGAACTTTTTTTTCTAAAATTTTATTTATATTAAAAACTTTTACTTATTTATTTTGATTTTTTATATTTTATTTCTAAGATCTTAACCAATACTAAAGATTTTTTATTCTTTTTTTTTAGACTTTTAGATTTTTATGTTTTTCATTCTTGACCAAGAGATTCTTATTTTATTAATGATTTTATTTACTTTTTTACATATTAAGATTTTATCTAATTTTTATATATCTTTTCTTAAAGATCTTATTTAATTAATTTATATTTTGGATTTTATTTAATTTTTATTATATTTTTATTACTAAAGACTTTATTTAATTAATGTTGGTATTTTTTTTAAATATCCTATTATTAGTTTTAAGTCATTACTTATTTATTATGACTATTTTTTTAATAAAATATAGCTTACCTTCTTGTAAATAAATAAAATTTATACTTTCAACATATTTAATCACATGTATTTTAATATTATTCAAAAATCATATAGTGATTTTGTTTTTAGAAAACTATTTAATAAATATATAGTAATATTTATTTACTTAAGTATATAAAAAATTAATGGGTTCGAGTTTACGATGAATTTAATATTTATTTTATTATCTATCATAAACCTTATAGAGTTTAAAAAAAAAACCTATAACTTGTCTAAAACCTTATAAGGTACCCTATAGGTTTTTTAATAAGTTGAGTAGATCGAGAATCTAACGGTGCCCATCCCGCTTACATCCCTAAGCCTCACTCTTTAATTAGAATTTAAGTTGTTTAAATAATATTTCTAACCATAGAAGTTATAGAGTGCTTATCACAAGTCATTTAAATCAGAAGACTTCTATGTTTTACTCGAGGATTATTACGATCCTTGAAAAGAATGGCAAGGTGAGTACCAATGATGATTGCCACTTAATTTGTGCTTGTAACTTTAGTAGTACCTAAAGTTAAATATTAATGAATCCACGTGTGCTTGATTTGGTTGATTGTTTGATTGATAGGGCTTAAAGTAAAAGAAAGTAAAGTTGCTTGTATTCATGATTATTCTTATAGTTTATGGAGTGTCTGCAAATTGTTTGATCACCTCCTAACTTATGTTAAGCATATCATCATATGTTCACTTAATGTTATAAAATTAACTATTTCTTATTAAAAAATAAGAAAAAATCATGGTCTCAATTTCTCCTTGCCTGCCTATGTGGCTTAAATTCTCATCCATATCATGTTATACCTAGCAATAATAATATTTCTTGGCTAGTGGCTAGTTATATCTTTCTCACTTTACTAATTCAACAAAATATTGTTTACAGTTCGTATTCTTATTGGAAAAAGCTCATACTGCTTGAGTATTATTTATTTATTTTTTCAATAGCAATAGCCATTGTGGTTTCACCATGATAGCCTTTGTTGATGCTCCAAATATATATTATTTCAAATGCCTTGCTCTATTCCGAGTGCTGAACGATACATTCATGTGGGTGAAGCACGGAAGTATTATGAATCCAATTGCTAAATAGTACATCTTGATGGCATGCTCCATCCCTAAGCTGATTGACCAACTTTAAAATATAAATGAGTCATATTTCTCATGTTATGGCTCTTTATACTATAGTTACATCAATGGAGAATAATGGATGTTCAATTACGTAAAAAAAAAAAGTTGGGACAATAGTTTTCCAAGTTGGTCGTATATTCATCCTTTTCAATATTGTTTTAAATAGATGAATGGGAAAAGGCTTATAGAGACGTGTTAATATGAAAGAAATTAAGTTGTTCTGTATTCTATAAGAGCAAATATCAAATATATAAAAGTATTATATCAAAAAAACAAATCATGGAAAATTCTTTTATCTTGTAAGTACACATCAACGATATCGATTATTAATATTCATCTCAATTTGGTTGAAGCCATTGAGTAATCTGTTATATAGTTGGGGTGATTGTATTTATTTGTACTCTGTTATAATAGTTTTCTATAAATTAAGCCATTGAGTAATCTGTTATATAGTTGGGGTGATTGTATTTATTTGTACTCTGTTATAATAGTTTTCTATAAATTAAGCTAAGGATTTAATAATTAACTGCATGGTAACATATATTATGTTTACTTTATCCCATAGAAATTTACCTGTAGTTTTTGCAAATGATAAAGATAATTAAATAGAATAACTGCATAACAGATTATAAAAAAGTACACTAACCATAAGATTTCCTGATAAAATAACACCAATCTCTTCACTTGGAATAACTTTCCTAACTGACGAACAATAAGAACCTCCTTGAGAGCAGACATAGCCACATTTACTGCGGTCTACTGGTACTTGACCGATATTCTCCAATTCTAGAGACATTCTTGCCCATGTGAGCTCACAATGCTGGAAAAAAATGGAGATTGGCACCACCTGAAGCAATGAAACAGTGGTAAGCTGAGGCTACTCAAAAATAGCAATGGTTAAATATCTAGGATACTAGAAGAGGAAAGAACCTGAAGAGTATGATTTTACGGTAGATATTAGTTCCAACTTACCAACCTAAGATCCCCAGAGTATGGTTCCGAACCACAGCCACAGGAGGCATGGGCGCAAAATTCTTTGAATAATCCATGCTGCTAGAAGAAAAATGTTGGTGAACATGAAAAAGAATTGGCCATACACTCAATTTATACTGCTCATTAATAAATTCAACAATAGCAAGTGATTTACCCGAGGCCGAAATGCCGATGGTGGTAAGTGTGAATTGGCATATATCTCTGAGAGTCCTTTCTTCTGGCAACACCTTCCGAACACCAAATTAGCTTTAGCAGAACACCGAAGGATAGAACAGCCAAAACATTCCACAGATAAACAAACAACAAAGAAAAGGGAACACTATGATTTCAACAAGCAATATCCTTACATTTTTTTATCCCAAGATTTCCTTCTCTGTTAAGATCCCGCTGAACTTTTGGAGAAAACAAGAGACTGTAAGCAAAACCCTGAAGAATCACACGTCCAAATAGAGAAAAAAAAACAGAAAGAAAAGAAAGCAATGTAGAAACCAGAGAAGCGGGAAACAATTACAAGTATACCACACACCAGAACCGTGCAGAATATGACAGTTTCGAGATAAAATCTTCCAGAAGGCTGTGCGTTTGTGGGATCACACTGCACCTGTAGGGAAGACCAAATTATCGTAGGTATATGGGTCATCAATGCTAGATTTCCTAAATTATCTTAATTTATAAGAAATGGTACTCATGTGATGTCTATTTAGCATTTGCATATACATGTAACGGACATGTTTAGAGCAGTACCTTGTCTCAAAAGGAGAAAAGGATTCTAAGATGGGTTTAGGTTATGGGTTTAAGTTTTTATAGACGATTGATAAACGGATTGTATTATAGGTAGGTTTTTTAGACACAAACCTATTTATACACAAATACGAAATACGACTTGTTAACACAAGTCACCAGCTCTAATAAAAAATAATAGTCTTGGATTGGTAGATCTGGTGTTCTACAGGGGCAATGACATGAGGAGATGTGGTGTTTATGATTGGTACTAAATGGTAAGTGGATTGTTGACTAATTAGTTGTTATGATACAATTTGGTCTCTCAAAGGAAATCATAATTGAGTTGCATTGGTGGAATAAGACATATTGTGGATAGTTGCTGTCATGCCTCAAAATCACTACGATATTGATAGTTTGCCAAGTATTATACTTAAGTAGAATATGTAAAGTTATGATTATTAAGTAAGTTTCCAAACTAGTTTTAGAACTTTAAAATCATTAATTAGATTTTGAAAATATTTTGGTGAAACTATGGATTTTCAAAAACACTTGATGGTTTGTTTGTCATGAAACTATGTAGTAAGACAAAAAAGGGTAAACTAGGTCTTAGGGCTAATGAGGCCCACTAAAGATACAATTCAAAAGTAATAGGCCATTGAGCCACTAGCGACTCTCAATAAGTTTCAATATAATTGAAAATATATAAAAACATAGTTTAAAACATAACAAATCTCAATCATAAAAACGTTTGACAAAGCCTATCTTGGTAATCTCATCCCATATCTTCCTCTTGGAGTCATAACCCAATGAATTGCACAATGGATTAATAGAATTCTTACCTTAAAAAAAAGGGTAAAGAGGGAATGAGCCATGAAGGCCCAGTACATGGTAACATAAACACATACACACATGTCAAACGAGCTTACAACTAATGCAATAGTCAATTACTTCATTCAATTAATTATCTTAATTAAACTCGCGATATGGGAGTACTCGTGATTCTAGATATTGCGACGGAAGATAAGAGGTCTAATTCCACCATAGCAAACATCAGGAGTTAATAGGAGTAACCAAACTCCACGTCGTTGAAAACCAATGTACCTAAGTAACCTCGTTTAAGTGACCTTGCCATTATGTGGCCCCATTGATCACAATCCTGCTATACCGTATCACCCATCAAGACCTATAATCCCTAAACAACTCTTAGTATATTATGCAACTGATCTTTCAAACCTATCCTACTCCTTCTAAATTAAGAGATGAAAACCATAATGCAGAAACGGTTTATCCCTAGTCACTACCATAGGGATTTACTAAGGAAATTTCAAGAATTGACATAGGGGACCAAGAGTGTAGAGGATTGGAGATAGCCATAATTAGGGCCAGAGTGGAGGAGGATGATGAGGCAACTATAGCTAGATTCATTAATGGTTGAACCAAGAAATTATTGATGTGGTAGATTTACACCATTACTTAAACATGGAAGAACTGTTACATAGAGCAATCAAAGTAGAGCGACAATTAAAATATAGGAGTGATCAAAAGTTTGGGTCAACTTCCAAATCTTTATGGAAGTTTAATTGGAAGAAGAACTCCACGGATTCAAAGCCTAAAGAGGATGTAAAGGCTAAGAGTCCAGTTGCCGCATTTAAGGAAAAAAACTGACGCTAAACCCCCTTCAAGAACTAGAGATATCAAATGTTTTAGATGTCAAGGATTTAGACACATTGCATCTCAATGTCCAAATCAAAGAGCTATGATCATCCGTGACAATGGAGATATAGAAAGCGTTAGCTTTGAGGAGGATGATGAGTCACTATTACAGAAGTATAACTCGTGAGTGGGGAGTTATATGTCACGAGGAAAGTACTCACTGTACAACCCCAGGAGGATAGTGAGGGGATCCAACGTGAGCACATATTCCATACACAATGTCATGTGTAGAATAAGGTGTGTAGTTTGATAATCGATAGTGACAACTACACTAATATTGCTAGCACTCTACTGGTAGATAAGATGCAGTTGAAAACTGTAAAACATCCAATACCATATCGATTACAGTGGTTGAACGAATGTAGGAAAGTAAAGGTGATCAGGCAGGTTCTTATGGCCTTTTTCATAAGGAACTATAAAGATGAAGTCATATGTGATGTGGTATTTGTGCAAGCTAGTCACTTAAGCTAAGCCATATAACTAATTATCTTATATATATAGAAGAAATTGAAAATGATTTGTGCGGACAAAATGGACATTTACAACCGAAACCTGCAGAGAAAAAAGCAAGCTGCTAGAATCAGCTAAACAGCATTTCTATAAACTTCCAGTGTTCTTATTATGAATAACAACAAGATCTTCCAATCATGTTCAGCTTGTCTTCATCAACTTAATAGAATGTAGAGAATGATCTAATCACATGACTTACAATAGCACCAATCCTCACACCATGGGGCAACGAATGTTGCTTGTCAGTAAGTAGAAGCCAAACTTCTTTATCTAGCTCAACAACCATTCCTCGCATATAAACACCTTTAACAATTCCTGTATATAAACCACATTCACCATTTCCCTCCAGACCTTTTTTCCCCTTTTGTAACCATTTCCTGCAGTTCTGGACATAATGTAACTGCGATTTCTTTGATGTCACGAACATCAATTGCGATTCATCTTTCCCTAGAAAGACCAACTTTTTCCTCAACCCCGACAATGCAATAACATTCCCGATCAGCTTTGTCATGGCAGGATGCCAACATGAAGAGGGCCCACCACAGAAATACACAAACACAGGCCTCGAGAAAGCATGACAACTCTCATTAAAGTTATCCCAATCCTCAACTTTTTTCCATGCATCTACCGAATCACACAATGCACACTCACAAGTCATGAATTCCACTAAAAACCCTCTAATATTACTAGCTTTATTAGAAGTAGAACTACTCTGAATAGAACATGGAACAACTGTAAGAGGACTAACGGATTCCACTGGGCCCCAAACAGCATACCGAGCTTTGTGACAATCTTTATCATCACAAAAAGAAGCATCGAACAACGGAATCGAACTAACACTAGCACAATATCCTATTCCGTCATGAAATTCCACAAACCTCCACTTAATGATCTCCAAAAATCCACCACCGCAGTGTTTAAAAGGAATAAAATTGAAAGCTTCAAATTAAATCCGCTTCCCAATATCGAAACCCTAAAATCAATCATATCGCAGCAAACAGTGGAAGTAGAATCGGAGAATCGAAAGCAAGGATTGCTGTTAGGGCAATTGGGAGTAGTGGAAGAGGTGTCATGAGTAGGTAGGGTTAGGGTTCCAATGAGAACCGCGGGATCGGTCAATACAGTGAGAATAATAGGGTTAGGATCGGGGTTTTGGGAATGGGAATGGTGGGGTGGGAGGTTTGAAGGACAGAGACGGCGGGGAGTGGAGGATTGGAGAGAAGAGGTGGCAATGAGAGGAAGGGATTGACGGAGTAGATCGGAGATGGAAAGTAATTTCACGTTCGGGCGTTCTTCTTCCATGGTTTTCGTTTTCGCATCAGAGAGGAGAGCATCAAGTTAAGCGTACTGCATGTAGTTATTATTGTTAGCTAACATTTGAACCAAAAAAATAAAGGCGCTCCTAGTTGCGGGTTCGATTAGTGGAGAGAAAAAAGTGGGAGTGAGAGTGGGAGTGGCGGGAAAATGAAGAGGTGATCTGTTTTGGGTTGCTGGGCCAGCTTTGACCTTTGGTTGCCTTATTCTTACCATGTTACATGGGATAAAATTTTTAATTATTTATTTCATTTATGTAATGAACGAAGTAATTGGATAAAAAAAAATCAAACTACAAAAAAAAAGTTAAAAAATTTATATCCTATATTTGATAATATAAAAATTTATTTCACACAATGTCAAAACACAAAATAAAACTAGAAAACCCCTCATTGCAAAGCAAAATCATTAAATAAAAAGGAAATTTCTAAATAGCGTCCGTAAGTAACTCAATGAATAAGTGAAAACATGGAATTGCACATCTCCTACCTTTCTCGATTGGGATCATTTTCATCAGGCTTCTAGAGAGACCCATCAATGATGGGTAGCTTGTTCTTTGCTTTCAATGAGATAACACATGATCAGGACGTTGCTCGAACTATCCGATGAACTAAGGTGATACACCATAGGTACTGTAGCTCTCCCACCTGTTTCTCTGATGCGTTCCTCAAGCAGTAGTGTTCGACATCTCTGACAACCGATACACTCACAAATAGAATCGTAGATTAATTCAAAAGATCCTAGAACGTAATTCGCTCTGATATCATGATAATATTTGAGCAGAAAAGTTATTTCATTGATATGAAAAACTACTACATAAATAGACTGTAATATCTATGACAGCTAAGGAAGCTACTAAATATATCTAAAACTACTATATAAAATTACGGGATTCCATGAGCTAATTACAACAACTACCAAATATACAATAGATATATAGCTAGTAAGATATCCTTAAGATATCCCAATCCCGTAATACAACCCTTAGTTGTGTGGCCTTTATAGGGTGGCAACTATTTGCCACAACCATTGGTGGGTCAATGCAACCAACCACTCTTAAAACCCAATTATTGGCCACCTTGGTGCTATGGAGTGGTCGGTTCACCTTATTCTCTCTCGTCTCTTATCTAATGGTTACCTATTACCTTTTAGGCTTGGGGTGGATCGAAATATGGGTAATAGTTTGAATTAGCTTTTTCAATCTTTTGATTTTTTTTTTCTTTTTTGCATTCATTACTATTTTCAACTATATTATTTTATTAAATTTATATAATAACTTTATTTTATTAGATTAATTATTATAAACCAAATAAAAGTGAATAAGTATCCTCTTATTAAGTTGACCAGAAATACACATGATATGTTTATTAAAAAAGAAAATATAAATAATGAATTTTCAAATGTGGCTAGAAAAACAGTTTAAAGGGTTATAGTAAATACCATATTTTTATAATTATTTTTCTGTGGTGAAACATATACGGTAAACTTGTAAGATGGGCATATAAAAGAGCAATTCTCAAATTCTTCTTTTAAGTCTGATGAAATAAGCGAATTGCTCGGAGTATGAGACTTAAATCAAATTATCAATAAACGAATTGTTTTAAGTATGAGACCAAAATCAAATTATCAATAATATATATATATATATGGTTTCGAAATCCTTATATTATATATTTATATAGACGAGGTAGAGAGCCTCAAGCACGGGATTGTTATTATAAATATGGCAACAGTAAAAACAAAATCTTTTGAAAAAGATTGAACTAGGGGCTAGATTTGTCTCTAACAAAAATACTAGAGTCAAATCCCGATCCCGGTTTGATGATACAGTACCTGGTGGAGATGGTGCGGCGCCGGTGTTGGCGGTGGTGATATCGAAGGCTGGGGCTCAACAGTGCCCAGAAACCGGTGTAACTCGAACCGTAAATTACAACTAGGACTCATGACCACGCTACCGCGTTTCCCACGTTGTACTTGTTCAAATATTTGGACAAGACACTGTGCATTGCTGTTCAGACAGGTCAGGGGTGCACTGCACGTATGCGTAAATCGTGTAGAAACTACTGGCTGTCGTGCTACCCTCTGCGAATTTACGTACCGAGCCACTGGACGCAGCCTTGACTCGCAGGTTAACCAACAGGTCCGATACAGCCTGGTCGAATGAATCTGGGCTGCTCACGTTATTCACATTGTACACACATAGGGGGGCGTCGTTACGACTTTGCCAAGTAATAAGCCGTTCGAGTATCGCAATCTACAGTTATCATTGTACACAATTGCCTCTTTTCAATTCGGACAGAGTTGTCTTAGATCGTAAGCAGAGGTGTTAAGGCACGTTCGACTGGCCTCGGTCCGGAGATCGGCGCGACAGAGGCCGATAGCAGAAGGGGTATCAGAGTTTTGGTTGGTAGAAGTAGAAGCATTGAAGAAGTCATAGTTATTCCTTAGCTTAGGTATACTTATGTTATAGGCATATAGGTAGGGGTTATCAAAGGTTACAACTAACTTAGTGATTCAATTTCTCTTATCAATTTCAATCCTAAGAATTGGAATTGTGACGAGTGCAACAAGGAGAAATTGTGAGTTATATCAATTTCTTATTAGTGTGTTTCTTTCATTTCTAGTAAATCATATCTAGGGTTGGATTGAAGTCTTTTTGGTTAGATTTGATTGCATTTGTAATCAAATTAGTATTGCCTAATTGATTGGTTTTTAGCATTTGTTACTACAATCAAGTTGTCATTACACTTGTGGCATGGAAATTTCTTTGTTATGAGGAGGGTCACAGCTTTAATTTGTGTTTTGTTGATTGGAATTCTCTTGGAACTTAAGTTGGTTAATTGATTCAATTGAGAATTATCATCTTTGTGGAATTCATATCCTTAATTTTGTCATTTGGTTCATTTTCCATCAATTAGGGTTTATGCAATTTGTCTTACCTTTGAATCGAATTTGTTCTTATCTTTTGAGGTTTATATTTAGGTTGTTTTGATTGTGCTTAATCTCCTTTTAGGCGCATCATGATTACATCTAACAGGGATACTCGTTTTGCAAGCAAATTCTGGAAAAGTCTACATCAAGCACTAGGAACCAAACTCCAGTTTAGAACAACATTTCATCCTCAAACAAATAGGCAATGTGAAAGAACTATTTAAATTCTAGAAGATTTACTACAAGCTTGAACATTGGATCAAGGGGGTAATTGGAATGATCATGTACCTTTAGTAAAATTTGCTTATAACAACAGTTACTAGGCTACTATATAGATAAGCTTATATCTTATCCAATTTAGGTAGAAATCACTCTAAACTAAAGCCCAATTGTTCCCGTTCCTTTTTAAATTGCAAACTTTTTTTCATTCATCAGGACTTCACATTGCAAATCAACCAAACCTTTTTCTTTAAAAAAAAAAAAAACTAGACATAAACTTTATGGCTGATTTCATAAAATAAAATCTAGCATTATAACCAAACAAACATTCCAACAAGCATTTTTTAAATTAATGAAAGATTTCATAAATTAAAATTGGAATTTGATATGAACCGCGCCAACTCGTGATGAAACCCAATACCAATACGTTCGGAACTCGTTGCCTAAGACGCCCAAACACCTAAAGTGGAAATCGTGACCCGTTGTCTATAAGCGAGACAAGAACCTTGGTATAAAATGAAGACGCCACAATCGGGATGAAAGACCGATTGATAAGTCGGGATGAACGCCACGAAAATTAATCCGATAAGTTCGATTTAGTTCTTGAAGAACCAAGAGAGGTGCCTCTCAAAAGTGTTTAATGTTCAAAGATGTAAATTCTATGTTGTTCTAAACCCTAGGAGCTTTTATACTAGGGTTACAATTCGTGAAAAAAAAAGTCCAAAACGATGTAGCTTAGATAAGTTGTGTAAAAACACGAAAACAGAACATGCTGGCCGGCAGGGTATATACGGCCGTGTACACGACCGTGTACTTTGGTCATGTACTTTTTTGTGCACATTCCGGCCACATACACGACCGTGTACTTCTGGTCGTGTACCTTCCTGTGGATTTGCTTGACTCCATACATGGCCGTGCCTTTTAGCCGTGTATGATTCTGTGCAATCTTGGAATTCCTACACGGTCGTGCCTTGAACATACACGCCCTCTTCAACCCGTGTCCGGTGTGACTTGTATAAAAGCAAGGGTCTTCCTATGGTTGTTCCAATCCGTTCCAACTTCATGATTGCTCCAATCCTTTCCGGCTTCATGGACAACCTTTATCAACCCGTTAAGTGCTTCCTTGAATCGTTTCGCTTGATTTCTTGTGATCGGTCCAAGCGGCACTTCAAGAGGTCCACATTTCTTCTTCCGGCTTGGCTCTCATCATGGATCTCATCATTCCCCTCCTCTTGAAAAGGATTTGTCCTCAAATCATTGCCTGCATCAAATGGACTCAGATCAATAACATAAAATGTGACACTTATTGGATACTCATCTGGTAAATTTTTCTTGTAGGCATTATCATTGATTTTCTCAAGCATCGGAAATGGACCGTCTCCCCTAGGGTTCAACTTGGATCTCCTCTGCAATGGAAAACTCTCCTTGCGAAAATGCACCCAAACCCAATCTGCAGGCTGAAAAATCTTGGGTCTCCTGTCTTTGTTCACCCTTGAAGCGACCCTAGCATTTTGTTTTACAATCCTAATCTTTACCTGTGCATGTAGCTTTCTCACGAAATCTGCCTTAGAATCAACATCAAAACTCACAGACTTGTTAAGTGGCAATGACAATAAATAAATAAGAACCAATGGGTTAAAACCATACACAATCTCAAATGGTGAACAATGAGTAGTGCTATATAAAGCCCTATTATATGCAAACTCTACAAATGGTAGACAATCCTTCCAAGTCCTAATGTTCTTCTCTATGATTGCCCCTAACAATTGAATTAAAGTCCTGTTAACCACATCAATTTGCCCATCAATTTGTGGGCGACAGATAGTCGAAAACAATAACTTAGTTCCTAACTTTTCCCACAATACTCTCAAAAAATGACTCGAAATTTTTACCTCTCGATCACTAACAATGCTCCTAGGTATATCATGCGGACACATTACCTCTCTAAAGAACAAATAAACAATGTGTATAGCATCATCAGTTTTATGACAAGGAATGAAATGAACCGTTTTGAAAATCCTATCCACAACCACAAAATTAGAATCTCGACCATGCCTAGGCCTAGATAATCCTAACACAAAATCTATGGAAATGTTTATCCATGGCTCACGAGGAATGACACTATACTCATATAACCAATCTAAGAAGTCATCTAAATAAGGAATGGGATGACGATACTTTACCGTAAGGTTGTTGATGGCGCGGCAGTCAACACACATTCTCCATGTCCCATCCTTCTTAGGCACCAAAATCACAGGCACTGCACATGGACTCATGCCTTCTCTCACGTATCCCTTCTCCATTAACTCATCTACCTGCCTTTGGAGTTCCTTCGAAAAGACATTTTCAAAATCCTGCACAAGAGACACAACCACACTTGGCAAAGCATTAGATAATTTGTTAGTAGTCAAACATGTTTCTTTAAAAACTAGAAAAAACATAGGTTGCCTCATCACTAACGCTCTCCTTACTACACTCGCTCTTGCCACACAACTCTCCTTTTACAAGGCTGCCCTCTCCTTTTCACTCACCACCAAAGTTGATCCTCCTTCAACTTGGCCTCTCACACTCTTTCCAGCCTTCCTCTCCTTTTCCTTTTGATCTTGACTTTTATATTCCTTTTTCTTCTCATTGTCTTTTGCTCTCTCACTCTCACTCTGCTTTTCACTCACCTTGTGTTTTGAAAACGACTGTTGTAGCTGCAACTGATCCTCATACACTTGTTTAGGTGTTAACGGTTTAAGGTTAAAACTTTTCCCTTGGTGAACAAGCGTATACTTGTTAGAAAAGCCATCATGAACAACCTTCCTATCAAATTGCCATGGCCTCCCCAACAACACATGACATGCTTACATTGGCACTACATCACATAACACCTCATCCTCATACCCACCAATGCGAAACCCAATCAATGCTTGCTTACTCACCTTAGTCTCTCCACTATCATTCAACCACTGCAATTTATATGGACTAGGGTGTCTAACAGTTTTGAGCCCCAACCTTTCAACAATAAAATTGCTCACTACATTGGTGCAACTTACCCCATCAATAATCAAACTACAAATGTGATTTCCTAGATAACATCTAGTATGAAATATATTCTCTCTTTGCACCTCCTCTTCTTCCTTCACTTGCACATTCAAAGCTCACTTCACTACTGCCACTAGCCTTCCCATTGCAGGCTCCTCATCATCACTAGCATCCTCTAATGGAGGCATATCATCTTCTTCACTATCCCCCTCAGTCTCATACTCACCATCATCACGCAGAATCATCACACGCCTATTTGGACATTGACTAGCAATATGGCCTCTGCCTTGACATTTAAAACATCTAATATCACGATTTCTAGAAGTAGAAAATTCAGGGTTACCTTGATTACCAGGAGTAGAACCTGCTTGTCTCAGCTCCCCTTTTAGTTTGGTGGGTAAAGGCTTTTCTTCTTTCTTCCATTGATTAGTCTTCCAAGTGGATGAACCATTACCCTGTTGCAACCGTGCATTACTACTACCTCTCCTCTTGTGCTGGTTCTCAACCTTTATAGCCATGTGAACCATATCCTCCAATTCTACATAATGCTGCAATTCAACCACATTTTGGATTTCTCTATTCAACCCCGCAAGAAACCTAGCCATTGTAGCCTCTCTATTCTCCTCTACATTCGCCCTAATCATAGTGACTTCCATCTCCTTGAAATACTCATCTACACTTCGGCTTCCCTACCTAAGAGTTTGCAATTTGTTGTGCAATTCACGATAATAATACGCAGGCACAAACCGCTTCTTCATTACTCTTTTCATCTCTTCCCAAGACTCAATAGGTGGCTCGCACTCCTTCTCCTATTCAACATTAGTTGATCCCACCACACTATAGCATAATTCGAAAATTCAATGGCAGTAAGTTTTACCTTCTTTCTCCCACTATAGTTGTGACAATCAAATACCATCTCTACCTTCTTCTCCCACTCTAAGTACGCTTCGGGATCATTCTTCCCTTGGAAAGGAGGAATCTTCATCTTTATGCTACTTAATTGATCATCCTCTCTATTCCTATCTCCTCTATCTTCCCAATCCCTAGTTTCTCTATTCCGACCACTATATCCTCTATAACTATTGACAGAAGGCTCATCAAAGTCATCATCTGACATTTCATCTCCACCCCTCGGTACTCTCCTAAAACGACTCTCTCTCTTACGCCCTTGGAATACATTTGCGGATTACTCTAATCTTTGCTCTACCGTCTCATGAATTTGTTCCATTCCCTCTTTGAACATCCTCTTCATCTCACCCCTCAACGCCTCAATGACTAACCTAGCATCAAACCTTCCCCTCTCACCTTCAGGAGAATGTTGTCTCGACATTGTCCCTGTAGAAAAGATTAGTACTAACACAAATATATATATAAAATTAAACCTCACGATACACTCCCTTACGTGTTTCCGCTTAAATGATAATATCACACAGTCACTCGTGTATTCTCACAAACAATGATGATATCAACTTGCTAATTTCCTCGTCTCGATTCTCTTGGAACTAACCCGAACTACACCAATTTCCTTCCGTAGAATTCAAAACAACTCTAGGGTTCGTAAAATTTCCTCTATTTTTCTATCCGAATTTTTTTTTTTTAGTCTTGGTTGTTGCTCTTGATCACGTTTTTCTTTTCTTTTCTTTTCTCTTCTTTTTTTTTTGTCGTGATTTTTACTCTCTTTTTTTTTTTTAACAATCGCCTAGTCGATATTACACTATCAAAAGACAATCAATACTATGAAATTGAATACGATAATTGATATGAACGATTGGAGTTAGGGTTTTTGATATTACCTTCCTCAACCGAACTTGATGTTTTGACAAACCTAAGCTCTGATACCAAATTGATACGAACCACGCCAACCCGTGACGAAACCCAATACCAATACGTTCGGAACTCGTTGCCTAAGACGCCCAAACACCTAAAGTGGAAACCACGACCCGTTGTCTATAAGCGAGACAAGAACCTTGGTATAAAATGAAGACGCCACAATCGGGATGAAAGACCGATTGATAAGTCGAGATGAACGCCACGGAAATTAATCCGATAAGTTCAATTTAGTTCTTGAAGAACCAAGGGAGGTGCCTCTCAAAAGTGTTTAATGTTCAAAGATGTAAATTCTATGTTGTTCTAAACCCTAGGAGCTTTTATATCAGGGTTACAATTCGTGAAAAAATAAGTCCAAAATGACGTAGCTTAGATAAGTTGCGTAAAAACACGAAAACAGAACATGTTGGCCGGCAAGGTATACACGGTTGTGTACACGACCGTGTACTTTGGCCATGTATTTTTCTGTGCACATTCCGGCCACATACACGACCGTGTACTTCTGGTCGTGTACCTTCCTGTGGATTTGCTTGACTCCATACACGGCCGTGCCTTTTAGCCGTGTATCTAGCCGTGTATGATTCTGTGCAATCTTGGAATTCCTACATGACCGTGCCTTGAACATACACGCCCTCTTCAACCCGTGTCCGGTGTGACTTGTATAAAAGCAAGGGTCTTCCCATGGTTGTTCCAATCCGTTCCAACTTCATGATTTCTCCAATCCTTTCCGGCTTCATGGACAACCTTTATCAACTCGTTAAGTGCTTCCTTGAATAGTTTCGCTTGATTTATTGTGATCGGTCCAGGTGGCACTTCAAGAAGATCCACATTTCTTCTTCCAGCTTAGCTCTCATCATGGATCTCATCAGAATTAGACTAAATAATTTGTTAGTGAGCCTTAGTGTGTCACGTCGCAAGCTATTACAATCTTAGGATTCGAGTTGTGACATCTTTTCAAGCTGCAAGCATCTTCAGCTTGATATTTTCTTTATCAATTCATTTTTTAAAATAATTTAAAGGTCGTATGAACATGAAGTTGCATAAAATATTACCACAATCCAATAAGTACAAACATTGTAGTAATTCATCAAATTTCCACTCACATAACTTGATATTTTTATACAAAATAAATATTCTTAGGTTATTGCAACAAGTCAAAGTATTTGCCTATAATTTGAAAAACTATATTAGCAAAGTACTTTGCTATTTGAACAATACTTAAACTAATTGCAAATGTTATTGAATTATGTTTATAATATTTATACCTATACCTATAAATGATGAATTTATTGGTTTTTGGAATTTGCTTCGGTTTGGGTGGTTTAGTAATGCTACATTTAGGAGTAGGACATGGATTTGACACATCAAGAGCAGAGAGATTAAATTTAATCAACTTGTGGTAGAGAAACCTAACCTTGAATGAAGTAGAACGGGAAAGTGATGAGGTGGAGGTATTAACAAACAAATACATTGCGAAATGGGACAAAATTATATCAGTTGGGTTTCTTAATCTTTAAACCTTATTTCAAAGGAAACAATCTCATTCAAAGAAGTTAGTAACTTCGAAGCTAAGCTATGCCATTTTTATGTTGCGTTGGAAAGAAATGGAATTGAAAAGTTAAAGAATAACTACTGTATTTGGACGTCTTCCTGCTGTTGATGATGGATCTAAAGCGAACTTTGATGTTATTACGAAGCTCGCGACGTTCGGGATTCAGCAGAAGCGACAATTTTGGATTTTTTAGGGTTTTGGCGAGATTCAGTACGTAAGTTGACGTGATAGGATGAGAGCTGATATTGGAACGAAACTGATGGAAGAGGGAGATGAAGAAAAAATAACTGACTTATCAATCTTGATGCTTAAATTAAGAAAGTAAAAGAATGTTACTTAGATGTTGGGTTTGTTCCTCTTGCCACCTGTACGTTAAAGGAAGGGTGAGCTGGCACACTTGAATCATTAACAAGGAAGAAAAGAAACGACCAGAGAAAGAAAATGAAAGCAAAAAGGAATGTTTAAGAATTTCGAGGGCCTGATAACATGCGTGTTGTTTGCTCGTTAAATGCACAGTTTATGTTATTTTTTAGTGAAACATTCTGTGTAACTTAATTATAATTCATTAAAAACAAATATTCACTTCAGATTACTATTTTGAAAATTTTAATTTCTATTTTTGTTATCTCATATTTATTTATCATAAGATTAATCGTAAGATCTCGTATAATACATTTTTTAAATTTTAATATTTCCGTTAGCGTGAGCATGATTATGGAGACACTCTAGTATATTTATTTCAGTATTATAATTGCTAATGCTTTCACTTGTCAATGAAATTACTATTAGTGACATATGGAAAACAGTATTTCAAAAATTTTAATATAATCATAAACATGTAGAAAGATATAACTTATATATATATTCTATCATAAATGTCTTCAAAAGTCATAACAATATATAGAATTATAATTGATACGTGAAACCTTATTCAATATCAATATTATATATAAATATGTTTACGAAGACATTCAAGAAGTAATCAATATTGAATAAGAACTTTTCTTATAAATGATATAAAGATACTTTTATTCAAGCATATACTCCATCATACATACATATATATATATATATATATGAATTTGCCATGCTTTTAGAAAACAATGCTAATATAAATATAATAGATACCAATATAAAATCATTCAAAGACATACAATACCAATATTTTTATTATAAAAATGTGATCCGTTGATAATATTATATCGATATAGATTTAGAATTTACAATATAGGAAACATATAATACTTGGCTAATAGTTACATGTACGTATTGATAGAACATTGTTTGAAAACATTGCAGTGAGGGGTTACACTCTTAAATACAATGCATTTCTAAAAATATTTTGTAAATATTGTACTTGAAAAAATTATTTCAAAAATAGGTTGTTAAAGCATATATGGCATCTGCACCTTTAGTTCAAAAAAAAAAAAAAAAAAATTACACTGAAGGCATGAGTGGTGTCTGCACCTTCAATGTAAATTTCTTTTTTTTGAAGGCGAGAATGCCACCCGTACCTTTAGTAAAAAAAAAATTACATTAAAGACATGGGTGGCATCCATGCCTTCAGTACAAATTTGCTTAAGGTGCAAACATAATTTGATAGAGCCATTTTATACTCAATCTTTATAGTATAAATTGTGTTAAATTATTATTGATTTTATAGAAATCATAAGGAAATGGTACTTTAATTCTATCATCGTGATAAATCAGGTTAAATGGAGTTAAGGATGCTAATTCAAGTATTTTAGAGAAGTCATCTACAACGTGGATCAAGACAAGGAATTACACCACCGGAGGAAGCACGGTTTGAGGCACGGCCAAGGTTCAAACCATGTTACACACGGGACAAGAAGGCGAAAATGAGG